>OZ007596.1:91742120-94142120 GCA_963931845.1 Maratus michaelseni
AAAACTCTGTATTTTATTATTATTATTTTTTTAATGTGTTGTTTGAAACACAAACAAAGAATAAAGTTATAAATAAAAATATTACTTATTGCTACACCCTTCAATTAGCATAACTACCCATTTTTATGAATTTTCTATGATTAGTTTCTAGAATCTTTAATATTCAAACTGGAGTTGCGGTGGGATTCTGGGGGCGGTCACAAAAACGAAATCTGTTTTCATGTTTAGATTGAATACGAACTTTACAAACATTTTTTTAAGGGAAACAAGTGTCAGTAGTGCCATATAAGAAAAGTACTAAATAAATCAATTACATATTCCATCGAATACACAACTAGTTTGTGTTCCATTGAAATATTAATATACATTGAAATTGGTCTAAAACAATGAATTTCCCATAGTACAAATCTTCAAAAACTGTAACAAAATTCCCAGTTTGAAATTGAAAGCTAATCGGTCTGCTATTAAATATTCAGTGGGGTACAAGTTATGTATTCTTCTACATAAAAAAATTTACAATACAAATATTTTAAATATATATATAATGATTATAAAGATGCAAAACTTAGAAATTCTGTTTATTTATTTATTTATAAAAAATAATATTTTATGTAAAATTTAGATAAAATTACTAAACAAATTTATATAAACTTTATATAGTTAATATTTATTTAATATAAAATATTGTACTGGGATACTTAACATATTAATATAATATTTTCTTTATTCGCCCCTTTCTTTTATTTATTTATTTATTTATTTTAAACACTCATTGAAAATTATTTTATTGATTTTAAATTCAAGTTTGATGTTAATGATATTAATGTATACTGAAATAATAAAAGAAAGAAAATAAATCAAATAAAGGGAAAAAATGGACTTAAAATATAATCTCAGTTTTGTTTGTCTATTACAAATAATATTGTTTATCTACATATATGTCACGTACAGAAATTTGATTCAATACGCCCACTTTGACAGCATTTTCTTAAACACCCCCTTCCTTATCGAAACATGGAAAAAACTATTCAGTTTCACAATTAAAGAATAAGAGCACTTGCCGATTCCATGTGTTTATGAATAAAAAGGAATTCATTTATAAAAATTTGCGTTTCGCAAGTAATTTTTCTACGTACCTTTTCGCTTAACTTTTCATTAAATAAACATCATTCTGCATTTAAAAAAAAAAAAAAAAAAAAAAAAAAAATTGTGTAAACAAATTCAGTTATTTTTCTTTCTTTCTTCTTAACCCATTTCTCACATGAGATTTGAACTCAGCAGTGGATTATCAAGTATTTTGAATCCGTGGAGGAGGCAGCCTGAAAATGAACTAAATTGTTCCCCACATTAGAATAAAACTCAGATTTCGGGGTGATAGACTAAAGCTTTTCTGCCCCTAGATTACTATACTATCATGGTTACAAAAGGGAAGTATCCCCATAAAATAAACCTGCAAACAAAATCGAAAAATTAAAAAATGGCGATTATAGAAATTGATCTTAATTATCAAATGCAAAGAAAAATATTGCTTCAAAATATTAAAATGCTAACGAGATATTTTAACGGTGTTCTCAAATTCAAGCTCGCTACTTTATGACATATTTTTTAATTCATGTTTGTGCGGAAACGCATGAAACTGGCAGGTGTTATTATTCAGAAACTATGTAATTGGAAAATATTTACCAGTTTTTCTTAAAGGCAGAACATTTTGTAGAAAATGCTGTCAAATTCGACCTTTTGAACCAAGTTATTGCTGCGCTTGCGCAAGCCTGGAAAAGAATGCGTTGCCACGTGACACGAATAGCTTATAACGAGAAGTAATTTATTTTTCAAAAAATGGAAAACTTATTTCGTTTCCAAATTGCTTCAATAGTCAGGCATGTCAATTTCATGCCTTTGCGTTGAAATATACGTCTTAAAATGTGTCAGAAAGTTTCGCTTTGATGAGCAGGTCATTTGAGAACCACCTTAAAAGAATTGTTCTATAGAATTAACATTAGCGAGCGAAGGTTTTCGTGTGAGTGAAGTAACCTTTTAATCAAAAAACACAGCTCTATAAAACTTGATGGCACTTCTGTGAAGGTGCAGCTGGTTGCTAAAAGATAATAAAAAAATAATCAATAAACAACAAAAAGGAATGTTTCTTCGCCTCACTTATTAAACAGGCCCGTATTGGTTTTATTACTTTCAATAAACTTGTTCATTTTCGTCTTAATTTATTAAAAGCGGCGTGTCTCAAAAAAAAAAAAATAAATAAATAAATAAAAAAAAATAAATAAATAAAAATAAATAAATAAATAAATAGATCAGAAATTAATATATAGTGTATGGCTCATTTAATGAAACAATCATTACACAGTTTAAATGAAGTATAATGGGGGAAAAAAAAAACTCTTCAAGAGCAATCAGATAATTGTTAAACTGGATTTATCTCTAATTTTGCTTTACTTTCTATTGGTGAAATTATTATATAACTTCGAAATCTACCTGTGAATGTTAGGTCTAGCCGGCAGGGATTTTAATTTATTTATTCTTTCTAGAAGTAACTTTTGGAAGTGAAACTTTGGTTTTATAATTTCCTTTATTTTTATAATAAAAACAATTTTGATTACTTTTAAACGCTAACAATTTTAATATAACCAAGATCTTAACGGGCTAAGTTTTTCTAAGTGTTGCCAGGTGCATTGGAATAGAGTTGAATGGGGGAGCCCATGGGCAGGGCCTGATTACCGACGGGGCACACTTACACCAGTAAAATTTAATAGAAATTTTCGTCTTATTAAAACGCCCTATTGATGCAAAATTACTACCATGAATAAAGGAAATATTTCAATTCTTTTTTACTGGTGGAAGTGTGCCCCGTTGGTAATCAGGCCCTGGTCATGGGGCTTGAGCCCCACCAATAATTTCAAAGATGGATTCTTTTTATATGCGTCTTTTATAATCTTTTTCTGTTGTTACAGAGATAAACGACATTAGATTTTTGTTGTTGTTGTTGTTCTCTTTAAGTTATATATATTTTTTTATATTAAAGTAAAATATTAAACTTTTGAATTCGTATAGTAAAATGGCCATATAAAACACAGAAGGGAAAAAAAACAGAATCCGAAAGGAGATGTTATTCAAAGTCAACTTACGTTGTGATTTTATTATAAACGATTCGCAAATAGCAGCCAGTATATACTTTTTATAAACAGAACTATACATTAAAAATTTTACATTGTCATAACGTTTTATTCAACTTGTGATTTATTTAACTATGTATAAATCTGTTTAATTTCTTTTTAAAGGGAAATTAAGAACCAACATTAAGGCTGTTCTCAAATCCAAATTGGCTACTTTCTGTCAAATATTTTAATTCATTTTTGTTCGCAAACGTATGAAATTGGCAGTTGCTCTTATTAAGAGACTATGTTATCGAGCTGGTTTCTTCGTTTTTTGGTAAAGGCACACAATCTTTCAGAAAATCTGTCAAAATTGGCTCTCTGAAAAGAATACCTGAACTGATAGCGAAAAAAGGAAAAATATCGAAAAAAAAAAACTGTTTAATAAACTGTTACGTCAATAATCATAACCTGTAAGTATAATGATTTTATGTTCAAACATCAGTCAGAAAATTTCTTAGAAAGTTTGTTGAGCAGGGAAAAATATTTCTTTGAGAACTGTCTTACATTGGTAATCAATCTATATTACACACATATACGTATTTGTGTGGGAAATAGTTACATTCGAGTTCAGCCCCATCAATAATTTTCAAAACTCTGCGCCTATGGCCAGGTGTCCCGCATAAATCGGGACTCTAATTCCTCTGGACACAGAATATTTAGCTATCTTTAATTGCTGATAAATCTGCTGTTATATAAAGCGAAGAAATTTACTTTAAAATACTGGTGTCAAAAGCATTTGGAGCCCCGATTTACGTGAGACACCTGACAACACTAGTTTTCTTAGTATTTATTAGAAAAATAATTTAAACTATTACCATATGCGAAAAAGTAGAAAACAAAAATTTAAATATATATATTTTTATATCAATTTATGACAATGTCTGGTTGAAAACCAGACATTACCATTGTAATTTTATTTTGTAAAGTAGTTGCTGTGCCGCCTTCCACGATTTAAATCCATTAATCTCAGAGTCCTTATTTTTTGTTGTTGTGCAATTCGTCGCATTTTAAATTATATATCTGTATGTCTATCAAAGAAAAGCTATTATGATACTTTGTGCAATTTTTTCAGATATATCTTCTATATATTTTTCTATTTTTATTTATTTTTTTATTAATTTTTTGCTGTTAAAAAAATGAGGCAACGTTCATTACAGTTATTCTAACACACATATATATATATATATAATATTTTTAAATAAATGTTTTTTTCTACTATCATGTTTTCAAAATGATTAATTACACCATCAAAATCTTGTTTGACTTTTTTATTGTTATTTATTATTATTATTATTATTATTATTAGTATTATTATTATTATTATTATTTCTGTTTGAATACGGAACGTAATAGTTAAGACAAATTTAACAGCTGTGAAATGACGTATTTTAAAATATACATGTTTTTCGAATAAAGTAGAAAAGAAAAAGTGAACAATTATAAAATTGCAACTATTTGGGACATCCAAACTTTGCGGGCTGCCTCGAAACTTGGCCATGTAGAAATGCATAATCTTTTGAACAACGTTGGAAACTGGCATAAAAAAAGAGCACATTGCTCATTTCTGAAATAATTTTTGTTCAGAAACATGTAATATTTTTGTGATATCTCTTACTCAGAAACTCTAAATCGAATAGTTTATCCATTTTTCTACAAAGGCAGTGGTCTTTTAAAAAATGCTACGAAAATTGACTTTTGAATCAAATTTCTCTAGGAGTTTTAATTTTTTTTTTTAAATTCCATTTCATATTATGAAAGATAAAGAAAAGTATACACTCAGTCAAGCAATAAATAAATGATACTAAAAAGAAATACTATTTTTTTTTTCTCATTCTGTTGCACAGAATGGTCGATTAATATTTATACGCTGTATGTAGGGGCAGGGGCCATCATTCAATAAAAATGGGAAATTATCTCTTTCAAACGCATACTCGCTAGTTTTGAATTATTCTTTTGCTTTTTTTTTTTCCTTTAGCAGAGGATGAATAATACAGTTCTGCATTTAAATGCACAACGAGTCATGAAAATGTCACAATTTAAAATATTTCGAAGCGTCTCAATGATATGACAAAAATTTCACGTATTCTACCCAACAATTTAGTATGTCTATGGATAAGCCATTTGTAAATATAATAAAATTTCCTTCAATCTGGAAAACGTTTAAAACTGTTGGAAATCTTGTTAAGGTCTAGTCTACCTTATCTCCCTGCTTAATGATCGCTTTGACAGCTTGACTGATCATTTAGTGACCGCAGTAAGAAAACGGATCCTTTGAACTCACCTTTCCTGCTTTTTCGAAGAATTTTTCAGTAGAAACTATTTTGGTTTTATCGGAAGCTCCAGAAACAAGAAATTGGGACCGGGACCAATATTAGTTCGGATATGCAGCTATTCTGATTTTAAATAAAGAATTTAAATAGGATTAACGTCAACTTGAGATAAATTATTTCATTTATGTATTTTCATTTATTTCAGCTGTTTCCAAACAGAAACTTTAATATCGATAAGTTTCGATTCATTATCCATTATCTTCAAAGTCACTTTGTTATTTAAAATATTAATTTTATCTTTCTTAAAATTTTAATTGAAATCAAAATTTAAAAATTGATTGTTGTTTAAAATATTAATTTTATCTTTCTTAAAATTTTAATTGAAATCAAAATTTAAAAATTTTAAATCTGGTACTCTAAATCATCCGAATCACTTTCTATATCAAATTCTGTATTAAATTGTATTTAAAAGATTCCAATATAATATTATTTGCAGAAGATCTTCAAAAATCCCTATAATAAGGTTTTATTTTATTTTATTTTATTTATATTTAATATGGCAATAGCAATCCACAAGTTACAGAAATCGATATAGAAGGAAAAGACAGTAATATTAGAATATATAAAATAACAAAATTCCACCATCAAATAAACCATTAAAATCGTTGAGAGTAACATAAAGAACTTTATTAGCTTTTAACCAAAAAATAAAAAAATGAAATAATAATAAAATGCATTATTTAGATACGGTTTGCTACAGAGTAAGGTAAAATGAGATCATTTCTTTCGTTCTTTTAATACGACTCTCTTCAAAATAATTATCACTCTTTCTATATCATTGAAATATTTTTTTT
This sequence comes from Maratus michaelseni, assembly GCA_963931845.1. Taxonomy (NCBI): domain Eukaryota; kingdom Metazoa; phylum Arthropoda; class Arachnida; order Araneae; family Salticidae; genus Maratus; species Maratus michaelseni. The sequence goes on from OZ007596.1 coordinate 91,748,412, forward strand.
TATTATTACAATTAAAATATCCCTAATTTTTCAGACAATCTTAAGTTTAAATATGTAAGCTTGTTTTTAATGATAATCTGTGCAAAATTTATCTAAAATATACACTGCAGCTTAATTTTTTTGAATAAACTAAATCATTGCCCCTCCCTTCTTTTTTCCTTGTTTACCTAAAAACTATTCATAGATGAATATTTACTCAATATATGCGTGTACACATATTGAAGCTAATCGATTAATAATATCTCTGAATAAACCTGTTTAAGTAAAATTAAAAGGGACAAGTGTCCCCCCCCCCCTTACACTACACCGAGGGATCCGAAATTTAATTCGGAAGCCTCATTATTGAATTTATGCGTATACAAAATTGAAAGCTAATCGGTTAGTTATGTTGAGAAATAAACGTGTTTAAGCAAAATTAAGAGGTAGCCCCCCCCCTACTCACCTTCTTTTCACTTATTTTCCCTATAAACTATTCAGATTCTTTACTCAATATATGCATGCACAACATTTTTAGGTAATCTGTTAATAATATCGATGAATAAACGTGTTTAAGTAAAATTAAAAGGGCAAATTTCCCCCATTGCATTATACCGCGGGACCCCAAAATTTAATTCTGGAAGCATCTTTATCGAATTTATGCAGAGACAAAATTGAAAGCTAATCGGTAAATAATGTTGAGAAATAAACATGTTTAAGCAAAATTAAAAGGAAGGAACCCCCCCCTCCCCCTTCTTTTCACCTAGTTTCCATAAAAACTATCCATGAAACATACTATATCATGGGGCCCGAAATTTAATTCTGGAAACATCATTATCGAATTTATAGGTCCACAAAATTGGAAGCTAATCAATTAGTTATGTTGAGAAATAAACGTGTTTAAGAAAAATTAAGAGGAAGGACCCCCCCTTCCCCTCCCCTCCTCCTTCTTTTCACCTAGTTTTCGTAAAAACTATCCAAATAATTATAAATAACTTATCATTAAGTTAAATTAACCATTTTACGTTGCGATTACTCTTTGCAAAAAATCAAAAAATAATAAATCTAAAAAAAGGAAAGAAATCGACGTATCCCCAAACTATGTGTGTTCTAAAAACTACTTGAGAAAATACGTGCAAAAAAAGGCCCAAATTACTATAAAATACTAGAACGTAGTAAATAGTATTTTCCTCCCCTCGTTTCGAAACCTGTTTAACAGCTTTCCCTCATAAATCTGGTAACATGTAATTTTACTGTACAAATGGGGACCTACCATTTTCGACCATACACACTCGTCTCTGCGATACACATTTGTGCTATCAACTTTACTCTAAAATACCCGCAAATGAGGACCTACAAAAAAATTGCTCCTGTTAATGTCTTTATACTAAAAATGCATCACTTAACAATAAAAACGCAAAATTAAAAAAATTTCTAACCCAGGACGTCCTGGGTTGAGTGTGCGTCCTGGGTTTGAAGGTGTGTATACATATAGAAGTCCCCGATTCACACCCTTTGCCAACACACACACACACACACACACACACACACACACAGAGCGAAACTTCCTTTTATTAATATAGATATAGATGTGTACCTGTCGTTGCACTTGCATTTTTAGACTGTGTATTTTTAGACTTCTATGTACGGTAGATTTTCTTAGCCATCGCGAAAAGACAAACATTTTTCTTTTTTTATTATAGATTATCGAGATAAGTGAAAAAAATTACGGATTTCTACAAATTTGCAGTGCGTTCTTCTTCATAAATACCTAATATTTTAAAATCATATTTCTTCAATAATAAAGTAAAGATTATTTTCATTGGTCTAAAATTCGTCCTTGAAACTTTCTCCACACGAAATACTTAAAGCAACATCTTTTGCTTAAACTAAAACGAAGTTACCTAGTTAGAGAAATTGAATTTTCCCCACACAGCATTTTAGGCGCCAGAAATATTATTCTCAATAACAAAGGAGCATTTTTTCTAACGTTAATGGAAATCTAATTTTCTTACTGCATTGTGTTTAGGTATGTGGTATAAATGTTTCCTGCAAATTCAATTTTTCCTAATTCACGGAAAGGCCCTTTATTATTTCGATTTCATTTCAGACACATTTTTCTTTTATTAAATAAGATTTATACATGAAATAAAGAATTCTGTATGCGGAAAAAAGACATAATTCTTTACGGCTCTCTTTTATGTTCACTCTCAGAAAAAACTGTAAATTTAAGGGCGTTTGCCCTTCAATTTTCTCGGGCAACAACCTTATTTGATGAAAAACGGTCTGATCCACTAAATAAGCGGCCTTATCCCTTAGATACTTAGAAAATTAAGAGCAATCCACATATTCTTACAGTTCTAGCCCATATGTTAGCAAAAATACGGTACGACCCCATACATTGTTCTCCGCTAGGGTTTAACCCTTCATTTTACTCGTGTTTCGAAAATTTTAACCCGCTAAAACAGCGATTCTGTGATGATTATCTAACGTGCTACGTGCTACGGAACAGTAAGTGTTATTGTGTTTTAAAGTGCATTATATCCTGTGCATTATAATGTTATATTACTTTGACCCGTAAAATTACGGGCGGCACAAAATGATGGGCATGGATTTTTTTTTTTCTTTTTTTTTTTTTTTTTTACGGGGTATGACTGGAATCTCTGCTGCCGGCCTATGCCCGTAATTTTACTGCAATTTTTTTAACAGTGTTGTTTAAATAAACCGCAAAAGGACAATTTCGACAGAAAATAACGATTTCTTTTTATACTTTTGCATTGATAATTTATATAACTTTATAAAAACGTGTCTGTTTTTGTCTCCACATTACAAACTTCCCATTTGAAAATCTACGCGTAAAATAGAAGAAAAGACGTGTGAATTCGGAATTGAATCGTCGAATGGTGTTAACTAAAAACTAGATAGTACCCGTCAAGAGTTGACGGTTAATAACCTGAAAGTTCCTTTAGAAATATGCTTTTATTTTTAATTAGCTGCTTTTAAATTAATTAAGTATTGAAAATTTTGTGAATTGTTATATTGTGTAAGCGATTCCTATAGATATAAGACGATAGATGATTGTGTTGTCAGTCCACCAATTTACATCCTTTTATATTTGAATTAATTTAGCAAGAATTTAACTAAAAATTTTAATTGTATGATTTATTTTTACTTACCGCAGTCACAATTTTTTTTTTTAAATATCAATATTTAGTATTTTCTAATTTTTTTAAATTACACGATCTTTAAAAATTTACGTTAATTTTATTGGTACTTTTCGGTTAGCCGGGCGCCAGTGATATATATACATGTATATATATCACTGTATGTATATATACACTAATGTATATATACACACACACATATATATATATATATACACATACATCTGCATATACATATATGTATATATATATATATGTATGCATACATATATGTATATACATATATGTATGTATATATATATGTATATACATATGTATTTATATATGTACATATATCACTGGCGTCCGGCTAACCGAAAAGTACCATTTTATTTTTATCAGCTTGACTCTAAAACACAGATAAACCATGGATATCAAGGTGATTTCTTTTATAATTCTTATATGGATATTTTTTCTTCTTTCTTTTTTCTCTTCTTTTCTTTCTTTCTTTTTTTTTTTAAGGAGAATAATAATTTATTTTCTTAGTTATACAAATATATCTTATTGATAATGGTCATACAAAATACAGATAAAAGTTTAGATAACTTTCTTTAATCGATAACTATACATGCAAAATCTTTTAATTTAAATATTTATAATATAATATAAGTAATTAAAAAATATTGTCGGTAGTTAAATTTTGTTTACCAGTCCCAATATTTTGAAAAAATAACGATATTTAGTATTTCTCTCTCTCTCTCTCTCTCTCTCTCTCTCTTTAACTACACGACCTTTAAAATTTTTCATTAAATTAATTTTTATCAGTGTGCTTCTAAAACGCTGCATTTAAACTTTGCTGTTTGCAGCTAAAATTTTCACACATTGTTTAATTGTTTAATCATGGATTTTAAGATAATTTAGATTTCCTGTATGAATATTTTTCCTTCTTTTTGTTTTCTTTCGTTTTATTTTTCCTTTTTTACGAAAAATAATCACGTACTTATTATATATATGACATCTTGATAATGGTCGTACCAAATATAATAAAAATTGTAGACCCATTCAATTTATTTAATCGATAATTACATGCAAGATCTTTTAATTTAAATATTTTTAATATAAATTTAGTAATTAAAACAAAATATTCTTGGGTGATAATTTTTTCTTAATTCGAATAAGAAAAAATACAAATTATTTAACTTTTCCTCCTGTAATTAAATATGGTATTATTAAAATGAATTATTACAATAATGTAAGAAAAGTCATTCTGTCCGGAGTGGGTATCGAACCGACACGATGATCCGAACAGAGAAACACCGGACCTTATACCACTCGGCCATCCTTTTCTCGTTCGAGTGTACTCTAAAACTGGTTAGGTTCTAGATTTAATTTTATGCATGCGCAAATGGATTAATTTCGTGTGAAAACTGGAATTTGAGGAAAATCCCTTTTCGTTTCAATATGTAGGATAAGTACAAAAGTCTCATTTTCCACCCTTTTGTGTTGTAATTTATGCTCCTTTTCAAGCAGTATATGCTCAGTAAAAAAGATAAGTGTATCTTAATTTACAAAATTACAGGGTGTATATAAAAGGTCTGGCACATTTTAATGTTTAATTCATAAAATACTGAAGATATAAACAAACCTATGGCATTTATGCATAGAATAACTCATATATTTTCTTTTACAGTGTGAACGTTTCCATAGACAATTTTTTTTCCTGTTTGAATAGCTTTTCTTTTGTAGATATCGTCTCACTGAAAATATACTCACATCTGTCATTTACTTATGCATGTCGAAAAATTTCATATTTCTACAACTCGAAGAGATTCTTCAGCCACATGTCTTTTTGCAAGAATATGGTGCACCACCACATTGGAGTACCATCGTTTGTAGTTCTTTGAATGACTATTTCACAAGTAGATGGCTTGTACGAGGTGGCCCAATTCCTTGGCCACCCAGATCACCTGATGTAACGCCGCTGGACTTTTTCCTTTGGTAATTTGTAAGGGACATCGTTTACAGGATGAAAGTATCGAACATTGATGACCTAAAGGCCAGGATTACAACCGCAATAGCCGCTGTGGATTTGGACATGTTTGCCCGTACTTGGCGTGAAATCGACTACCGTCTTCATATTCTCCGTGCGACGAAGGTCGCACATCTGGAAATTCATTGGCCATAAAACTTTTTGAATCTATCTAACAATTAATGTTATTACTTTAAATCTAGCTTCCTTATTTTATGAATTATTAAACATCAAAAAGTGTCAGACGTGGTTTTGTAGACACCCTGTTTAATATAACCCAGTACGAAAATAGGCATTAGCTTCTTCCGACCAATTTATTTTCCTTTATCCCATGTTTTTTTTCCGAAACAGATGATGTTACCCTCTTATACAGTTAAAATACGATTCATAATTTTTTTTCGTTTGCTATCTTTGGTGAGTTTTTACTGCAATTTTGATGCAATAAATGATATGATACTCTGGCTTGACTAATGTTGTTTGCAGATATTTTTATTTTGTTCCTTAATTTTTCTTTAGAAGTTCAAACTTGCATTTAAAGAATATTAGATATTGCTAAAATATATTAGACTGCTGAGCGAAATTGTCGCACGGGTCCACTGGCATTATTTATTTCTATTTTATTTTAATTACTAAATTCTCTTTTAGAACTGTTCTTTTTACTTAAAACACTTACACGCTTTGAATTTGTAAATCTTTTACTGTATGGATAATTTATTTATCACTTGTTTTTATCTCCACGTTACGTAGAATTCTTGTCAGAAAAATGTACACGTAAAATAGACAAAAAGCCGCTTTGAAATCGGAAATGAAATTCAGAATAATTACAACTGTAAATAAGTCAAAAAATGTCAAATTTAACCTCCGAAGCTTCATTTGAGCCGTACATTGAATGGAATGTTCGTGTTAGCAAAGTAATAATTTATATGAAAAAGTAATTCCTTCATATAGCATTGCTATTTAGAGCTAATAACGTGATTTTTTTTTTTTTGACAAAGAAAAAGTTTTCCTAAATCCTCGAAGTTTCCTCGAGAATTTTCCTCCTTAAGAAATCCTCGAGGATTTCCTTAAGAAATCCTTGATTTTTCTTACTCCATAGAGTATTGATGTGTGGCATACATGTTTCTGACTAATGGGATTTTTTCTGACTCTTCCAAATGCCTTTCCTTTATTAGTTTGATTTCATTTCAAAGATATTTCTTCTGTTATTATTACATAAAATTTTTGCGGAACAATAGATTTCGTACGTGAAAAGAAAGACATAATTATTCTCAGTTTTTTGTTCCCGACGTCTTCTGTGGAGCCCTTTCAAAAATGTTCCTGATCTAAGGAATGTCTATTTAATACATTCTAACATTAATATTAGCTTTTTTTTTTAAAATTATTCATAAAGTTATAGATTATAAGCATAAAAAATTATAAATTTAGATAGTTTATAAATTTATAAATTCATAGATTATAAATTTAAAGTGAAGTCGTATTTTTCTGTTTCCTAGAGCAGTTTCTCAAAGTTGGGTGCGCGTAGCCATTGGCTGCAAAAGTTGATTGACTACATTAAAAACACAATATATAAATAAAAAAAAAACTAGATGTTGAAGATAATTTATGACACAACCTCAGCCAAACTATCAGCAAACATTTAACACTTTATGCTCTAACGGTATTTGTAAGTATAATTGTAGAAAATATTATTATAAAATTTGTATATTTCGTCTATTTATAAAAATAGATCTTACCTTTTATACAAATTATTTGCTCGTTTGCTTTACAAAGCACAGCGAAACAGTCAAAGATAAATATTTTTTAATGTGGTTATTCTTTTGCAACAGATGTCGCAGACGCCCCGGGGTTGCCGCGATATTTGCTTTTGTACCATTTTGCCGAGAAATCCCCGTTTACGAAAACATGTTAGACATAGCTTATTGTTAGTTTTATTTTATTGTAAAACACACACAATTTATTATAAAACACACACAATTTTTTAATAAAACACACACAGTTATTTTATTGTAAAACACACACAGTTATTTTATTATAAAACGCACACAGTTATTTTATTATAAAACACACGCAATTTTTATTATAAACACACACAAATTATTTTATTATAAAACACACACAATGTTTAATTTAGTATAAAACACATGCATTGTCAAGAATACAACTGATTCAGCTATTAATATGAGAGGGCTTTGCTTAATACGGTCTGGTCTACCGGCAAAAATTGGCGAGTTGTAACACCATTCAAAAAATCGCCATTTTGGCGCCAAAAAGAAACCCCTTTGCGTCTCTGACATCTGTACCATTTTTTGAACCATTTACATGGGTGTAGCTTTTCTCTTATAATAAATTATCGCATGAAAAACCTTTACAATTAAAGATAGGATCAAAATATAATTATTTACATTGTTTTTATAAAAATTACGAAACTTACATAACATTATTTTGTGTTCATTAGTTTAATTACTCTTGTAAGTATTTTGCCAAAAGAGCAAAGACAATTTATTACACTACTTGTTAAGATCAGTTGTGAATTAATCGGATAAAATGGATAATCTACAAAGGTTATCTGAAACACTGCACCCTCAAAGTCTTAAACAAGATTTCAAATGCAGTAAAACATGTAAATTATTCTAATAATGTGATGAAAAAAATTTCCAGCAATAATAAAATGAAAAGCAACACAGAAGCCTGTTAAAATACCCTAATGACAGAATAAACAGCTCATTGAAACAGTCATGATAATAAAGAGATATTAAAAAAAACAAAATAGTTTTGAATCATGATAAAAATTGCTATATGGCAGAAAAAGAACCACATGAAATATAATGAGAGAATTTAAATATAAATTGATAAAGTAAGGAGTACAGAAGGGGGAGAAGAAATCTTTCTTATTCCCGCATAAAAGATATGTTACGACTATGACGACAAAGCGCTTTTACATTCATCGACAAGACACTGATTAATTGTACACGATTGTCGACATATAATCGATTGGCAAACATATAATGTATTCATATACATTACGCGTATCGGAACACTGCCTCTTTAATACTACTAAGTACTTAATACTAGTCCTTAACACTAGTATTAAGGAGGCAGTGATCGAAATAAGTTGGTGAAAATGTGACTTGTGTGCATAGCCCGCATAATGTTTGCACCGATGTCGGCTTACGGCAATTGCGGCGGTTTCTCGGTATATCGTACATGTGAACGAATAAAATTTCTAAATTTAATAGCGTGTTAGGAAAAATATTCTGTAGAGTAAATGTACAGGTGAACTTTTGAATAGGAAAATGAATTATAAAAATATATCTTTCCCATTACTTTCTATGTAAATTTGCACGGTTTTTAACACGAACTTTAAATTTAATAGATACAGCCGGAAAGCAGACGTAAATTTACCATACTTGCCGGGTAGAAAATAAGGTATTTTTGACTTAGTTTAAGTTAAATATAATAGCACCGGGACACAAATACAACTCTTATGTCAGCATTATCGTCGCGTGACGTGGAAAAACGAGTCTTATACTCGTCACTGTAAATTCGATATGACTCACTTTGCAACAAATTGCAAATGACTAAAAAATCGACCACTGTGACGTCACAGTGGATTCACCTAAGACTCATAATATGGCTAAATAAAGAAATCAACTGTAGGTCTCCGTTGTAACTGTGATTATTTGGGACGATTGTGTCACCACAATGCACAGTTAAAAATTTGCAGCAAACTGTCCAGCCATTCGACCGTTTTTATAGAAATCGGTTACATAACCGTAATTTAACATTACTCTGACCATATTATTGCCCATATTATAGTCCGAATGGAGTTAAATTATGGTTATGTAACCGTTTTCTATAAAAACGGTCGAATTACAGGACAGTTTGCTGCAAATTTTTAACAGTGTGACGTTAAATTGACTGGCTGTGCTATTAGGGGAGTTATGACCTCATTTCCGATTTTACGCGGCTTTTCGTGTACTTTCCAAGTAGTTTTTTAACATCAGTAACACGCAAATTTAAACATTTTTTTATAAAGCTTAATAAATAATCTATGCAAATATATAAAAGAAATCAACATTTCTTGTCTAAAATTGTCTTTTTTAAAATGTTGGGAGACCTTAAAAAAGAATTGTGAATGACTCTGTATCATTTTTTATTACATGAGAATTCGTTATCTCTTTTTATAGCCGAAAAATATTTCTAAAATAAAATCGAAATAATAAAGTGTGATTCCAAGAGGTCCGGGAAAATTCTTTTAGTCTGAAACATGTATGCCACACATCAAAATTATATAGACTGAGAAAATTAGATTTCCTAAAAGATTAGAAAAATTGCTCCTTTGTCATAAAAAAGTACTAATGGTGCCGAAATATTAATGCTATGTGAGGAAATTTCATTTTCTGTGCTAGATAATTTCGCCTTAGTAGTTACAAGTTACACTTTTTTACTTACATAATGAAGAAAGTTTCATGTCCTTCGCATAAATACTGCAACGATAAAAATTGCTATCACTATGTTATTATTGGAATATGACTTACAAGTTTTGGATTACATCGTATGTAAAAATGCATTTGTAAACTACTAAACAAATACTGATATCAACGATATAAAATAATATATCTTATGGAACAAAAGAAATATGTATTTAAAACTAAATGAAGAAATTATTTGTCTATTTATTTAAACTCCATCATCTTAATTTCCGAGGAGTGCTCTCTCTCCATAGCGATAATCTTAATACTAGAACTATACAAGGTATCTGATTTCTCAATGAAACACCAGCATCATTTTTATTAGAGACTCACTCCGGCGGAAAAAAATATCTTGTTCTCTGCCTCCGTCAGCTCGTTTTAAGCTAGGAGTGCAGAAGAAAAATTTCGTAGCACGTGACCTGTTTTAACCAACGAATGCTCAACTTTCGTCTCACACTACCTTTTAGCAATTAATTAATATTGAAGAAATGCGTCTCTCCGATGCTTTTGGCGGGAAAAGAATTTTAAAAGAATACCTTAGAAATTTAAAAACGCGGGAAAACTATTAGAATAATTTTGCTTTTGCGTATTGAGACATATATCAAAACAGTTTAAAATAGTTATTTTTTAGACCATTAGGAAAGGGAAATAGTAAATTTACACACATTAAAAGAAATAAAAGAGATTTAAATACGGGAATAAATTATGAAATATTTAATATAATAAAGAATTTAAGAAAATAGATTTTTTAAGAAGAAATATGAAATGTGAATTTTACATCTTATTTGTCGGGAAATAAAAAAGTGAATTTAAGAAAATAGATTTTTTAAGAAGAAATGTGAAATGTGAATTTTACATCTTATTTGACGGGAAATAAAAAAGTGAATTTAAGTAGATTAGGATAAAAAGTTTCTTAATTATGGACAGTAATGGAATATTTTTCAGAAGGGAATATTTTAACAAAATAGGGTTGTAAATGGGACATTAATAAAAGGAATTTTTTATAGAATAAATTTAATAGGGTATGGAATTTGAAATTTTGTAATATACATGATCCGTCAAAAAAAAAAAAAAAAAAAAAAAAAAAAAAAAAAAAAAAAAAAAACCCTATAATACCTTTAATTACAATTGTCAAGAAAAACAAAAATAACCATTTGAAATGGAATTATGTTTTCTTTAAAATTTACATTAAAAAAATAGGGGGCTGTATCCAGATTGAAATAGTAACAAACTTTCAAATTTTTAATGCTAACAGTCCGTATTTACTTCATATTTCTATTCTATAGTAAGTTTAAATTTTGGATACCAAATGGAAAGCAATTCGTGCAAGTTTTTTAGAAAGTATAAACATGTTAAGTTTTAACTTCTTAAAATTAAACTAATTTTTAAGATTTAACTTTCATATCTCCTGTAATAGTTATATTTTAATTTTTTTTTGTTTGTGTGTGTGTGTGTGTTAGTATTAATCCCTACCCCACCCCCATTATTTGAATTTATTAAATTAAAGAAAAAATCTTACATTTTAAATATTAAAATTTTTTTAAAGAAAGTTTGAAAAAAATATATGAATATGTATGAATTTTTTAACAGAAATAGATTTCTAAAAGCTATAGATATGCAAAATTACAGCTTAATCAGAGTTTCTGAATTCTGTTGAAAATACCATCAGTTTGGGAGGCCCTATATTCATTGAAAAAAGAATAATTTTGTATGATCTTTTTTTTATAAATGTAACAGCAATCTTAAGTATTTGTTAAAACATCAAGTTATTTATTTAACATTTTGTAATCACAATAATAATTCCATTTAAAAGTATTTATGAAATGTTTATCAAAGCTGAATCTTCAAGCAGAGATTTTCACTTTTGAGACGAGGAGGCCTCGAATTAACCCAATTTGCAATATTGAATATTTCTGGAATTAATCATAGAAACTTTGTACAAACATATCTAAGCTAATTTGAGGGTCTAGATTTGTATTCTGGTGTCGCAATTAGTTGTTTGTATTGAAAAATTTAAAGTTTGTCTAATATGAACCGGTCATCTAGGTTTATTTTTTAAAAATAAATTGAAATTAGGGCATGGAATAACTATTTTTGTTTTTCTTTTCAGTAATTTGCGATAAAAATGTAGGGGTGTTCTTTTCTTTTTCCTTTTTTTTTTGACAGATTTGATTGACCGCTCATTCATGCACATTCACACACACACATAATTACAAGCATACATTTGTGTAGGTCATCGTAATGCTTGCAGATTCAAACATTCATACGAAAACTCATTGTAAACGTGCATACACTCATATACCAAGCTCCACAAATAGAAAAAAAATATGGTCGCCAAGAAAAATTTCTAGTTGCCAATAAAAAACATTACCCCCCCCCCCCCCTACACACATACACACGCATATACATTATTTAAACAGATTTTCTAAAAGCTCATACTTCCTTTTATAAATTGATTGAGGAAAATAATTACTAGTCTATAGTAATGTCAGGATTTGACAAATGCGATCGCTAGGTCGCCACTGGCTACCAAGTTTTTTTTTATCTGGCGACCAAGTTATTTAATCTTTCGGGCATATTTTTGTAAAAATAGTTGACATAAGAAATAAGCACAAATAACATTTTCTTTTTCCCCCATCCCTACTCGTGCGCGGCAAGCAGTGATCTTTCTCTTCTCTCGTACTTTTAATGGAAGAACTAAATTTAAAAGGCATTTTCCAATTCGTGCACAGAAAACACCATTCGTTTCAGCTATAGCCAGCTAGAATATTTCACGTGATTAGAAAGTGTGGGGAGAGGGGATATTTCAATAAAACAGAAAGAAATAGTGCGAATCCAGCCTCTGTGGCATCTAAAATTGGATACAATGCTAAAAAAAAATCAAGTTCTTTTTAGTAAGTTTCAAATCGGATTTTTGTGTTTATATAAGTTGTCAACATATGAGTGTTTACAATTTTTATACAAGTTTCATTAGAAAACATAAATTATATTATCTTTCTAAATTATGTACTATTCTAAACTATGTAGTAACTAACAATTCTAAACTATGCTTGTTATTATTTTTCCTCAATTAATTCATAAAAAACTCTTGTGTTTTTTGAAAATCAATGACGAGGAAGGGGGTGGGATGATCTTAAATATTTTTTACTGGCGACTAGTATTTTTTTCTGGCAACCAGATTTTATCAATTTTTTAAAGCCCTAGTAATGATATATCATGAATTGATTTAAGTCTTCAATTCAGTTAATGAATTAAGCTTAAACAGTAATATAACCCTGTCGTAATTAAAATAATTTTGGTCGCCAGCGGTGAGTTGGCAACCGTACTTATCGAATCCTACTCAAACACTAAATAAACTGATAGATATAACGATACTTGCACAATATAGATAAATGCATATGCATTTTTTTATTGTGATATATTTACAAATATGTTTTATTTTTCAGGAAATGTTTCTCAGAATGTTTCCAATCTCAGCTTAAAAACAGCATTTTATTCATATAAAGCCTTTTTTTAAGAGAGCTTATTGCCTGAAAATAATGTTAAAAATTAACACATTTGCTTCCTAATGCAGTTTTAAGACTTTGCTTTAATTATAAAAAAAGATATTATTTTTTATAATATACTATTAAAACAGGTTTTCTCTGAATTGATTTTCGAGTGCTTAATATCGAAAATGTTTAATTGCTTTTCAAGAGATTTTAATGTTTGAGAAAGAGAAAAAATAATGCTGTATGGCGCTAATTAGCTATTTTTTATTTATACGTATAATTTTTTACTAATGAGCACATATTAATGCCGATAACAATTAGTATGAATTTGAAAATGAATTAAATTCCACATTTTATAAAAATAAGAAAAAATAAATAAAAGTTCAATTAAATAGAAAATATAGATATTACCATACAATATCACACGTATTCTAAGCATACGATTGAAATTCTAAACGAAATAAATATAAACAAGTGGGTAAGTGTGATCGAAAATCGCTCAAAGGGTTTCGTTTAATATTCCTTTCAAAACACTTTATCCTTTCTTTAATGAATTCAAATAAATATCATTTAGCAACAACAACAACAAAAAAAGTCATGTTTTTTATTAAGTAAAAATTAAGTCTATTAAGTAAGTCTATTTTTTCCTTTTTTCAAATATCTAAAACAGCCCGATAGCGGTCCAAGCCCGCTATTATATTCTGTCATAATAATATCCGTCATACGGACTAAATGCAATATTTAAAAAAATAATTTCAAAATTAAACACATTGTACACCTTCAAAATGTTAAAATATGCGAATATTTCCATAATCGGATTTTTATCACGATTCAATATGTTTCTCAAACTCATATATTTACTATTCTCTATTATATATATATTGATACTCGCTTTGTATTATTCTCAAACATTTGAAAAATTAGTTAAACTTTCTATATGACGTCAGATTTTCTTTTTAATTCTCTAATGACGTGATATTAATCTGCTTTGTCCACTTACACATACTCATACTCCTTGTATTATTGAGAAATCTTAGACATTTTCCGTTTTATTACGACTATGACGTCAATCAATTTTATTTCATATTTATCTTTTTTTTTCAATTGGTGAAACTTTTTATTTCATTTTCATTTTTCACGTGAAAATCGTCTGATAGAAAATTAATTATTGTAGAAAGAATTTCATTCTGGATTTTAAATCTTTGGCATCTGCTATAACGAAAAATGTTTCAATTTAATAGGAAAAGGCTGTTATAATTTTGGTTTTTTTATCTCTATTTATTAAAATAATACGAATTTTTCAAATTTTAATATTTTGAGCTCTTCACAGCTGCTATTCAGATTTATACACTAAGTTTCAACTCTGTAAGTTACATACTTTTTGAGAATGGCTCTGTGAGGGACAGACAATGGAGCGGGGGTAATAGGGTTTCGTGAGATGAACGAAACCCTAAAAAATACTGCAACATATAGTATTTCTTCTGCGAAAACATAAAACCTGTCATTGTATAAATTAATGCGTTATCTGTTAAAGTCGTTGTGGAATGGTATATATTATTTTTGTTGTCAACATTCCTTTTTCTAAGCAAATACAAAATACAGAACGACAATTGAGATACCATATGGAAGGATTTTAAACAGGCTTCTGACATAGTACACTCATATTTCATTAAAACATGTTTTTTGATTAAAAATTGCTGTTAATTAAAATTTAAATAGGCATTATTTTCATAATTGAAATGAAAAGTTTTCCTCAAATTAGTGTTGCCACAAAAATAAAATAGCGCATTATCGGATGCTCAACAAAGATTATACAAAAAATAAATAAATAAATAAATAAAATAGTACAACCAGTGCATACGTAATAAGAGGATATTATTTACGTAAGATATAACGCTGAGAATACGTACAATACAACAAATATAAAGTGTGATCGCACGAGTTTAGTTTATATTTATGATTAAAAAGGAGAATTGAAATGTTTAGAAGAAAAAAACACCATCGATCGATCGAAGTAAAATTGCAGTTAATTTAAATCAGTATTGCTTTCATAAAAGAAATGAAAGTGTTTTCTCGGTTTTTCCGAAGCGAGTGACGTCATCCTCCAAAGAAGTTAAAATACGATTGTTAATTTTATTTCTCGCGCGTGCCTTTTGCTAACTTCAATCAGTTTTTTAGTGTAACTTTGACGGAATAAATGAGATGATATTCTGTCTTGACTAATGTTGCTTGCAGATATTTTTAGTCCTTAATTTTGTTTGAGAAGTTTAAACCTGCATCTAAAAAATATTAGACTGCAGTGCGAAATCTTCACACGCGTCCACTGGTATCTTTCAATTTTGTTAAAATTCGTTTTTTGTGAGGGGAAAAAAATATCCAAACTCATGTTTTTTTATTTCTTTTCTTTTTCTTTTTTAGTTCTTTATGTATATTTCAGCTTTAAATATCCTTGAAATAAATAAACTAAAAATCTTGATTGCATACAAATACCATTTTTAAACATCAAATCAAGAAATTAATGTATCCATTTTCTGCTGTCATTTTCTTTGATTCTATTCCTAATATTTATAGACAGGTTGAAACCCTAAAATTTGTGGAGACAGAGATAAAAACGTCATTCAAAGATATCATTGCAAAGTTATTACATAAAACATGATTCAGAAACATTTATCAAAACACAATATCCAATGATAAACTCCAGAAAGTTGTCATAGAAAACACGAAAAGCTATACATAAATAAAAAGTATAGGAAAGAAAATGATCGATATTCCATTAATAATGGATGAATACAATGTTGTTATTGTTTAAGTTCTCTGACTAGGGGCGCGCCAGGAGGCGCCTGTATGCAGGTCTTCCTTTGGTACTTTTAGCTACCCCCCCCCCCCCCCAAAAAAAAAAAAAAAAAAAAAAAAAAACTTTATAAAAACTTCTGAGTACAAATGTAATGCGAAAATATTAAATATAATATTAATTCATTAAAAAAAAATTGCAAAAAATTAAAATTAAATTAAAGATAAAAGTAAATTTTTTTTAAAAAACGTACAAAAAAAAAATAAAAATAAAATAAAAATAAATAAATAAATAAATATAAATAAAAATAAATAAATAAATAAAATAAAATAACTGAGATAATAAATTTTTGCAATGCGTCAATACAAATTGCAAATTGCACTTTATGTAACTGTTAATTTACATTCCACGTAAATTAACAGTTTTAGTTAAATAAAAATATAAAATTACAAAGAAGAAGAAAATAACATGACTAAACTGATTTATCTGACAAGAAAATTATTTTTGTTATTTATACTTTGTATTGTTATTAATAAGAAAAAATAAACTTATAAGAACATATTATGAATCTTATTTGTAAAATAATAGTTAAATAAATATTTAATCTGAAAGAACCTTAGTGAACTGAGCTTCCATTTATAAAAATTCTCGAATAATATCAGTTTGATCCATTAATATTTGACCGTATGGATATATAATGGCACAACCAAAAGTCTGTCTTTTACCTTTGTGGAACGTTTAATAATTTTAAGTTTTGAAAAGAAGCGTGGTGAATGACAAAAGGGTTCGAAGAGCAATTGTAAAGTTTCAGAGTTGCGCAGGCGACTATTTATTTTATTATTTCGTGTACCACTATTTCCAAATAATAATCTTCGTTGTAAATTTCTAGTAGAAATCAACTTCGAAAATTATTGTTTGGAAATAGTAGTAGACTAAATAGTACAAATAAAGTCGTCTCTGGGAATTCTGAAAGTTCGACAAACTGTGAATAAATATACAGAATAATCTGGAAACCAGTGGACCCATGCGTGGATTTCGCACTTCGGTCTAATATTTTTTAACAATATATAATATTTTTTTTAATGCAGGTTTAAACTTCTAAAGAGAAATTAAGAAAAAAAATGTCTGGAAACAACATTAATCAAGCCAGAATATCATCTCATTTATTCCACAAAATGTATAGTAAAAACTGATCGAAGATAGAAACTGGCACGTGCGAGAAAAAAAAAACAATCGTGTTTTAACTGCATTAAAAGATAAAGTCATCCGCTTCGTGGAAAATATGGGAAAAAGAAAAATAAACTGAATACATATGAAATACAATTTAATATATTATAATAAAGCATACCGTTTAGGCAACACGTGAAATATAACTCCTTCGATCGATCGGTGGTGTCTTTTCTTTTAAGCATTTCAATTTCAATTTTGCTTTTTAATCACAAAAATAAAATTTACCCGTGCGAAAATATCACACTTTACCTTTTTTTGTACTATTTTTTTTATAATCATTGCTGAGCATCATATAATGCGGTAATTTATTTTTGTGGCAATACTGATTTAAAAAAAAATCATTTCATTTATGAAAATAATGGCAGTTTGTAACCAAAAACATCTTTTAACGAAGAGTAAGTGTGAGTGTACTATGTCAGAAGCTGATTTAAAAACCTTTCGAATGATACCCCATTCATTGTTGTGCGTTTCGTGAATGCATAGAAAAAGGGATGTTTACAGCAGAAAGAATAAATAGGATGATATATCGTTTTTAAAATTAGAAATAAATGATTTACAGTGTAAAATTTAGCCTGTGTCAATGGCGCTTGTTTAGTTCTCATGTGGTCGCTCCTTTTTACAACACTGTAAAAATATTAAATGAATTCACATGTTCTTTTAATAAAGTAAAGTTTTCTTTCGAAGAAGCTAATGTTTTATCGATTATTCAGAAGAAAAATATAATTTAAAGAATATTTCAAGATCTACTATATTTTCATCTTTATGAACTATCTGTTCAAGTCACCTCAATGTGTTTTCTGCTAAAACAAACAGATACTGCTTTAGATTTTGCTGCAATTAAATTCTGAGATTCCGACAACTTCTTTGAAATTTTCGTCAAAACTATAATCATTTGAACACGTGGGTTTAGATCATTCAGTGCAACAAAAGTTAGTTGGGCACTCATACATGAAAAATGCAGTAATTTTATTGAAAAGTTCGCTTTATATAAAACTAGCTGTCCGCCCGGAGTTGCCCGGGACCGGGATAATAATAACCTTAAACAGAACTCAAGTTTATATAATTTTTTTTAAAAAGAAGTTGCACCAAGAGTCCCAATAAAGAGATTAATATTCAATATTAATGGTAACTAAGATCCTTTTTTCTTTTTTTTTGGGAGGGGGGGGGTCGTTTAAGTAGTAGTTGGAAGTCCTAAGAAGTTGTTAGAAAAAAAAGATAGTGAGTGGGAGCATTTTTAAGGGAGCTATAGTAGGAGGCCCAAAAGGGGTCAACTTCTAGTTTTGAACAGAGACCAAACAGGAACACATCTTAAAAGGTCCTAGTACTTAGCGCTTTAGATCTTCAATTAGTCGAAAATAAGAATAGGGTATAAATTAATTATTGTAATAAAATATTAAAGAAATGCTTTAAAAAGGACCCTAGGACACCAATAAAAATATGAGGGTGGCAGCCAGGGGAGAGGAGTCCAAGACTCAACTTTAAAGTTATGCATTAAAAGGGTGAGACAATTAGGGGAGTGAAAATGCATGACACACGAAAAGTTCAATGGGCCCCCGACAGGACCCCAGGGGGTCAGGGTCCTAACTTAAATGTAGAAATGGAAGAATAAGTAAATGGAGAAAATACCCCAAAAAACGAAGAAGATCTGAGTAGAAGGGGGCAAGTTATTCTCAAGTTAGGGAACAAAAGCATAAAGGGGTCCTATACCGGATCCCAGGGGGCCAGGGCGTTAACTGGAACGTACAAATGAGGGAAAAGGAAAAGTGAGAAAGGGCTTCAAAAAGACGAAGATCGGATAAAAAGGAGCAGGTTTTTAACAATTTAGGTCACAAAAACTTCAAAGAGCCCAAGGGAGTCCGGCTCTTAAAAAAATAAAAATCTGAGCTTGAGGTGCATCAGGTCCTACCTTGGACCACTCGCACCTAAATTTTCAGACTTCTACGTTGCGGTAGATTTTGCTAGCCATCGCACGCACATAGAGCGAAACTTTCTTTTATTAGTATAGATACCATACCAAATTCTGCTGCATGAAATAAATGTACTTTTTTCAGTTAGACATTTTGCCTGATATTTGAATTTTTCATCCAGTTTTGAAAAGTCATTGCATATTTGACACATCATATACTTCAAGTAAATAATTATCGAGGTTTTAAAATCAATTTTATTCGACTACAGTGTTTTAGATAATAGTTTCAAATCAACTATAGGTGTAGTTAAAATATTCCATTGGCAAACATAAAAGGGAAAAATGTACAACTAAGGTAAACCAATAGTTTTATTACTGGTATTTGCATTCTCAATGATTGTCAGGTTCAGTGAATGGTTTGAACATAGGACATAAAATGCACGGAGTTTTAAAACTAATTCTTTTTGTAAACATATATATTTGCCCCGCATATTAGAGCCATTATCTATTATTATGCTATCGTATTAGCCATTATCGAATCCATTTATCGTCTCGACCTCTTAAATTAGTTATGTCTAAATTTAATTTTTTTTCAGTAAATCGGTAAAAAATAGTGTTGATCCCATTCCTATTATTTAAAATTAGGAAGAGTTTTGGTAATTGTTCATATATTTCAGCACTTTTATGTTCTGAGTTGAAAAGGACAAACTTGACTATCACACTTACTCGATGAGTATGTGATAGGTTCAGAGTACAATTTAAGGAAGGTAATTGAAAACTATTTGTTTTCTTGACACAGTTAATTGTATTATTTTTACTATATGATATCAGTACAGAGAGTATTTCATCCGCACTATTACTTTGAATATTATTTCTGAGATTGCATTATCTTAATTGTACGTACACATGAGAGTACTAAAGTTAAGATCATTAATTATATGTCACCTATGTCAAACAGTTTTCCAATGCAACATTTCCTTTCGACGCGATTGTTCATAGTATTAATTGCCCAAACGTTTTACTTAATTGGCTTAAAACAGAAGACAAAAAAGGTGAAGATTTTTTTAAGAATATACGGAAAACAAAAAAGCATTAAAATAATAAAAAAATGAAATATTTCATACATAAAATATTTAGAATAGGGTACTCAGAATATTAAATAAATGTAATTATACCATTCATTCTTTATAGAATTCAAATTTTTTTTTAGCAATATATGTCTAGTGAAAGGCATGTTATAACAAATCTGTATGTATAAATAATTACAAAAATATGTAAATGAAAAAGAAAATATCAATTTAATAAAAGGCTTTAAATAAACTTGGCGACATAAATGCATTAGCGAATTCCGAAAAGTACTGAGTTAAATATCGTCCAAAGTTCTAGTTTCGCTTAGTAATAAAGTCAAAATTTATTTTAATTGAAAAAATCACTGAAATAAGTCTAATGGAATGTTCTAAACAAATAAGATTAATGCACATTAATAATTGCGATGACCATATATCCTCATTTTTTTCAGCTCATGCAGTTTTTGATTTAAATCACTTATTACATTTTAAGAAAGTGATAAATTCGTGGCGTTCAAAAAGAATAAAGCTTATAAAGTTTTAAATTTTAAAATTATAAAATTTTAAATAAAGTCCCGTTAATATTTTTTTGTCTTACTTATAAAAATAACGCAGTTCTTCAATTTCTATTAGTTAAAAAAAAAGTTAAACAAGCTATAAAACTAATTAAAATAAAATTCAATAAAAAAAAGCAAATTTTGCATTAAATTTTAGTGTTTAAGGAAAAAAGAAAATGGTCAGCTATGCTAGTATCAAGAAAAAAAAATCTCAGACAAAGCTTAGGGTTCTTAAAAATCTTGCTAAAAGTGTGTAAAACCACCTCTGATAATATTATTTTCAATCAGAGCAAAAATCAGAACATTAAATAGACAGCGGAAAATAACCCCACACGACTAGTGCCTCTTTTAAGTCAATTACAAATTGTCCCATATCTGACACCAAACTTACCACTACAGATAGTTTAAATAAAACAGCAAATTTATACATGTTCTAGTTTTAACTTTTTCTCTAAACTTGTGGGTCAGCGTAAAAGTAAATTAGAGTAATAATTATGAATAATTTGTTTGAAGTAAATCTATAAAATGTTATTTAATATTCCCAGAAAGTGTAGTTAATTTTAATAAAATTAAATTAATGATTTTTTTTTCAAGTATTTCCTCCTCGTCTCAAATCTTTGGCGCCTTAACATGGACACACATGGCATACTGGGTCGGACTTAAGCTCATAATCTTTAAAAACTATTTTCAGATGTTAAAAATATTTCAACCATTTTATTTTCTACGGTTTAATCACTACCCAAGCAGAACGTATTAAAAAGCTCTAAATAATATATTTATTTAATATTTTACATGCTATTAAAAAAATTGTGAACAGTTATTCAAAAGGTTGCAAAATGCACTGAAAAAAAAAAAAAAAAAAAAAAAAAAAATCCGTAAAAAAACGGAAAATGTACTGGCAGCAAAGTTGCCGTCTATTCTCCGTTTTTTCACAAAACTTCAGTTTATGTATTACCCATTTTCAAGGTGGAAATTTCTGTTTTTAGAAAGAAATATGAGCGCTTGTATATACTGATGAATATTTATATGGAACAGGTATTTGTATTGCATATTATCACACCCGTTTTGTATGCCTTTCTTACCTCGGGATTCGAACCTCGGCACTTACCTCACAATTAGAGGATGAATGCACTGTCTCCTTTACCGCCTAGCCACATCCAACGACATGGTTATAGACCAAAACATCAATTATGAAAATGTAACTGAATATTTTACATTTTCTCTCAATTAAAAAAACACATTTCCGTTTGTCTGTTTTGTAAGGAGCATTTTTGTTTTTAACATGCAACGAGTAAAGATAAAAAGAAAATTTTCCTTTTATTCCGAGAAAATGTACGATTTTCACTCAAAATAAAAAATTCCGTTAAAAGACAGAAATTTCACATAAAATCATTCGTATATACAGGGTGTTTCTCGAAGAACCCGTAACTTTGAAAATAAATAACTCGGAAACGATAATAGATAGAAGCATGAAACCAGTGGTATGTTTATTAAAAAACCCCGTAAAAATCTGATGCAGAAACATCAAAATTTTAGTAACAAATGACGCTGCAGGTGGCATAACCATAAGTAGGCTGTATCACATCAAAAGCGATTGAAAATGTGCACCTTTCAGAAAATACACATGTCGCAAACGAAGAATGAAATTGTCAGTGACTCTCTGTAGTATGCCGCCGAAAATCAACACACAAACTTGACAAATAGCCTCCTCCAGCTCGTCGAGTGTTAAAGTATTGTTGCGGTAAACAAGTGTCACTTCCGGAATTTCTTCCCCAATATGCTAATACAGATCACGTTTCAATGGTGAAATCTTCGACGACTGTCGTTCTTGGCGTCTGAGCTCTCTTTATAGAGATCCGTAATGTTGCTTGCAGCGCCATCTATTGGCGCTATTTTTAACTAAAATTTTGAATTTTCTGTATCAGATTTTTTCGATTTATTTAATAAACATACAACTGGTTTCATGCTTCTATCTATCACCGTTTCCGAGTTATTTATTTTCAAAGTTAGAAGTCCTTCGTGAAACATCCTGTATAAATGGACTTTTTTTTACATTGTACTAAAAGTCTATTTATTGAAAGTTTATATCAGGAATTTCCAACCGATTTGCTGCACTGGTGTGCCATGAGGAGTCTTCAGGTGTGACATGAACTTGTTTTAAGAATTGTTTAACCCATTAACAGTTTCTTTTTCTTGGAACAATGAACTACAAATTGGACAAAACACCATTTTTTTCGTACTGAATAATTTGACTCATATAATCAAAAAATGCCTGTTAATTAATAAAGCGAAGATTACAGTTAAAAATTTGTGGTTTCCAAAACCTTTCCGTAACGAAGCAAACAAAGTTTTCTTGCCGAGCGGCGTTCGGACAAAACTGTTACAAGGTTAAATTATTATTATTATTATTATTTAATTTTAAAGGATGACTTTTTAAATATCTTATGAAAAATTGACAGAAGTATGCTTGTCGCATTCACAAAAACACATTAGAGAGAAATTAACTTTTTTGCAATGAAAATCATTAACAACAAAAAGTCGACCATAGCTAGATTTCTCAGAAAAAATGTAAGAGATTACCCTCAAATTAAACCTAGCTAGCAAGATGTTCTAAAATATATCAAGTTCAGCTACTTTATTCAATATTAAAATATTATAAACAGATGAATAACCTCCTGACGACCCGAGCGAATTACAAATTTAAAAGGTTCTCCCATGTTCTTGAATTTGAGCACTACTATTTTAGATTAGTAATCTTCACATTGTTTAATAACGTAATTTCTGTCATTAAATAAGGCAAATAAAACTATTTAGAAATAGTGGTACTCAAAATCAAGAACTTGTTGAATCCTGTCTAACTAAAACGTCCCTTGTAATAGATGACAGGACTTGGGCCGATGAATATATACAAATAAGCCTTTAAATACTGATCATTTTTATTTCAAATACAATAAATTATTTTCGGTGAATATTCTGTCGTAAATGCATATTATGTCTGCTAGTAAATAAATCATAAAAAGTTTTCCTAATCTTATTTTTTAAAGATAATTCAATTGTGCAGCGTAACTGTATAAATGCAGCTGCAAGTGCGTCGAATAAGTTTAAATGTGGGTGAAAGCATGCAGTGAAATAAAACACAAATGTGATCGAAAATCGCGCAAAAAGTTTCGTTTAATATTTCTTTGATCCTTTTCTGAGAATATATACCTTCAAATCCCTACCTGAAATATTTTAACAATTTTAACACCTTATAATTTAGGAATGGCGTTTTTAATTGTTCCATCCATTGTTGATTTTTTTAAATCTCTTTCGTATCGCAAAGTAAATGGTTAGATGTGCCCCAGAAGCGACGGAAGTAAATTCAATACGACCACCTCAAATATCTGCCGGTGTACTAGAACATTTTGGTGTACTAGAATTGTACCAGAAGGACCCGTGCGAAGCTTTCGCGCTGCAATCTTTGAGATTATTTCCTGGTACATTTTAGCACTAATTTTTAATTAACTGATTTTTTTTTTAAATCAAACAACGCGTTTTAACGAAATGTTTGTGCACTATTTCAGAAACTTACTCAAACACTTTTCGAATGATACCTCATTCATCGTTGTATGTTTTGTATGTGTATAGAAAAAGGGATGTTGGCAACAGAAATCATATATATGATGATTGCTGGTGTATAAGAAAATGGGAATAGATTGCCAGAAAATTTTTTGCCAAATTTTCTTCTCTCGCCAAGGTTATTTCTCTAGGTTGCCAAGACCCCTATACTGAAATAAAACGAATTATAAAAAAAATTGAAACACTGAATCAGACGCTTAGGGAATTCATATGAAAGCATTTCCTCAGATTTTGCAATATTGTTCCAGAAATGTCTTAAATACATAAACCAATATTTGGTACACCACTTTTTTGCAGTCCTATGGGAACTTAAACATGGGATGTTCAAACTTTGTGGTCCAACAGCCATTTAAGTGACGTCAGACTTCACTGGCATATTAACAGCTTAATGAAATTTAAAAAAAAATACTTACAATTTTTGTGAATCCTAATGAACTGTATATCTAAATGGAAGATAATCCTTAAATTACGTAATCTACTGGTGCTCCGAAACAGTACGTATATACACATACACAGCCATGATTAAACAAAGTAAACAAATAAACAATAGGTGACGCACGTGTAAAAATTAAATAAAAACCCGATTAAAAGCTCGATATTTTTTCAAAAAGTACGCGCAAGAAATAAATAAACAATCGTACTTTAATTGCATTATAGGATGACGTCATCTGATAATGCAGTATTTTATTTTTGTGGCAACACTGATTTGGGGAAAACCTTTCATTTCATTTATGAAAACAACGCCGATTTAATTTTTAACTAACTGCAATTTTTAATCAAAAACATGTTTTAACGAAATGTTAAATGTGCTATGTTCAAAATCCTTTCATATGCTATCTCATTCGTCGTTCTGCGTTTCGTATTTTCTTAGAAAAAGGGATGTTGACAGGAGAAATAACATATATGATTGTAAAAGAGACATTCAAATCCGTTTTTGAGAGAAAAAATTGAAGCCATAATACACATAAAGACCAAAAACAGAAGCTTCTTTTTTCGAAGTTGCTTAATAAATTATAAACTCATAATTTTCTTAAAATTATGTTATTCCTTTGTTCAAAAGCAGGAATTCTGCACCCTAGCCCACTCGCTTATATGCATCTCTCAATTTTAAGCGAAT
This sequence comes from Maratus michaelseni, assembly GCA_963931845.1. Classification (NCBI taxonomy): domain Eukaryota; kingdom Metazoa; phylum Arthropoda; class Arachnida; order Araneae; family Salticidae; genus Maratus; species Maratus michaelseni. The sequence goes on from OZ007596.1 coordinate 91,773,809, forward strand.
TTTCCAATTTCTGACCGAGAAATAGGGAAAATAATGGTTTTCGTTTTTCAGTCATAAGAGTTTCTTTGACCAACCTCCCCCCCCCCTTCTTAATTATTCTAAAAAAAAATCACTTTTTTGCAAAAATTCTGTTTTAGTTCTAATAGTTTTTCATGTTAAAACCCGGAGTCACTGTCAAAAACTCTTGATCATTTTACGCACATTCAAAAAAGTTTCTTTGTCAGTTCTAATAGTTTTCCATGTTTAAACCCACGTCGCTATCACAAATTTCCTTTCTACTATATTTAAAATAATAACTTGTTCAAAAAAGTTTGTCTGCCGGCTTTCCATGTTAAAAACAAATGTCACTATCAAAAATTCCTTCTTAATTACCTACAAAACAAATGCTTGTTCAGAAAAGTTTCTCTGTCAGTTATGATAGTTTTCCGTTTTAAAACACTGTGCCACTATAAAAAAAAAACTCTCTCTTAACTATACGCAAAAAATTTACTTGTTCAAAAAGTTTCTATGTCAGATCTAATAGCTTTTCATATTAAAGTCAAATGTCACTATCAAAAATTCCTTCTTAATTACATGCAAAACAATTACTTGTTCAAAACGTTTCTACGTTTGTTCTAATAATTTTCCACGTTAAAACGAAATGTCACTCTCAAAAGCGCCCTCTTAATTATGCGCAAAGCAATTATTTGCTCAAAAATGTTTCTGTGGCAGTTGTAATAGTTTTCCATGTTGAAACACAATGTCATTATCAAAAACTTCCTCTTAATTATACGCAAAAAAAAAAAAAAATACTTGTTCAAGAGAGTTTCTATGCTAGTTCTAAAAGCTTTTTATGAGATACAATGTCACTATCAAAAACTATCTCTTAAAAGGCATACAATACACAAACACTGTACTTGATTCAAAACATTTAATTTTCTTTCTGAATTCTTTTATAAAATTCATTCTTTAAGAAAGAAAAAAAATCAATTCTCCTGTATTGTCTTTCATTCATTTCAGAGACAAATTTCAGAGACAAGTGGGACGATATTTAGGCGGCAGAACATGGTCAATAAGTGTAAAAAAAAGTTTATCGCCAAAATTTTATTTGTAAATTTCAATATTGCGCAGAATTTTAAAACACGTGGATTCTATTCCCAAAATAGGAAAGAAATCTATTATGAATAAATATACAAAAAGACAAAATAATTTTAAATTTTGAAATTTTGAAATCCACTTTAATTTAATAGTTTACAGAAATGAGAGCTTCTAATTTAACCAGTTACAGAAAGCTATTAAAAATATAAGTTTCTTTTTCGATTTTATCACCGCAAACGGGAATAAAAAATTCTTCTATTTTGCAGAATAATTTTAAAGACTACCCCCGGCAGAAAGTATGAACTGTCGATTCGAGAAATCACAGTCAAATATATACATTTCTATTATAATTAAAAAACTGTAATAATTTGTTTTAATGAACTATCATGAGCATTTGTGATACATACAGGCACAATGGAAATTAATTATCTATTTTGTAAAACTTGTGCAGGAAAAAAGTTTGGAATCACGTCGATTCGGGGAAGAAAGTTTAGAAACACTCACTTGTTTATGCGCAATTTTCCATGCCTATGGTGATCAGCTTAGTGTTACGCAATCCTCTTGCATATGCTGAAGTCAAATAATTTGAAATTAACCAGAAAGTGGCTGTAAGAAATTATACTCTCGAAGCCAAGTGGAAATTTGGTCGCATTATAGCAAGACAGGGAAAGTTACATTATAGAATCCAAGTTGGTTCAAATACTTGGAAAAGACATGTTGATAAAATAACTAACATAAGATCAAAGGTATTTTTAGCTAATGATGCAAATTCTGAAGAAAGTGATAGAGAAAATTACAGAAGTGAAAACACAACTGTTAAACAAAATGATTCTCAATTAATACATCCTAGTTTCACAGATCTTTAACCAGCTGATTCTCATCTTATGCACCCAAATGCTCCAAGTCCTATACCAGCTGACTGTTTTGACCCATATACTCCAAGTCCTAAACCAACAGACTCTGATTAGATACATTCGGTTCCAAAACCTACTGTATCTAACAGTACAATTGGTGCTGCTGCAGAATCTATAAAAACTAATTATTCTTCTTCCTCCTTACAAATCTATAAGGATTGGAAAATCTCCTACTTAAATATTAAGTGGGGCAGAATTGTATTGTTTTTGTTTGTGTTAAAAATCTCTGGATGGCAGCACCAAAATTTGCAGATAAGATTTTTTTTGCCTATGACATCTACTTGAACTATTTTTCTTATAGTTGCAAAAGTCAGACAATTTTTTGAATGTGTGTGTGTACGTCTCATGTTCATATCTGTTATATACCTCTATATTAATGTACCGTACCCGTGCTACTTCATTGAATTATATGCTCATTTTAGTAATATTAGTCCTTAAAATATTATAATGTGCATAAACTTTATGTTACTTAAATTTCTATTAAGGATAATAGCATAAAAATATTCAGTTTGCATATTATAATGTAAATGTGAATAAAATATTTTTAAAAAAGACGATTTTATGTGTTACTCTCAATTATTCGTGATTTTTAATCATTATTTTCAGTATTGTGAAAGAGAGTAATTACCAATTTTTACAGGCTCATTGAATTATTATTTTTTTTGTAGTAATTTGATTCTGTCTAAAAAGGAAAACGAAAAGCAATACATTGAAGTTTAGATGTTTAATGTTCAGTATCAAATTTTATTTCTCTGATAAACAGCTCTTAGATCATTGTACGTGTCTGCTAGAAATACTTAATGGGTGAAACTTGCATGTACATAATGGGCCAAAATTTACATAACCTTTATGTGTAGTTTCACGGATTTACTTTAAGCACTGAATTTTCCAGAAGACTTGCATAAGTTATTTTTCATGTCTGACAAGAAAAAGAATATCTAGACAAATCTTAATATGTTTCAGTGCAACTAACTAGAACATTTTTAATGAAAAATTACACATCTTTATTCCCAAACCAGCAATAAACAAGGTTGTGAAGATTTGGATGGATGGTAATTTGGACGTATGATAATGTTTAATGGTTTTTACCTTGATTTAAGAAGTAATACTCAGTCATAAAGACAAAAATAAGCTAAAATTTTATGACTTGGTTCTTTTCATTAATCTTCTTTTTCAATTTTTTTTTTTTTGTGAAACGGTAAGTAATCTAGAAATAAAAACTAGTATGTCTACAATTTAAGTTTCCAAAATGTTAAGGTAAAATGGAATAAGTGCGTTTTCGAGATAAGTGCATAGACCCCTTGTAAAATCCTACCAGAATGGATTACAAAGCTGTCATTGTGGGATAATTTCATTACTAAGGTACTCATGACTACCACTTGGGAGCGCTTGTGTGCTGTAGAACCATCATTGGAAGTTTCAAACTTCAGTCAATAGAAAAATAAGAATTATATTAACATTATCGTATTTCTATACTTTGTGTGATGTTCTTTAGTTTGAATTAATACTTCTAAATGCGGTGGCATTGATCCTATCAATTTTGAGGTTTCATACTTCCTATAATGGTTATATAGCCATTATTTTCCATTTAAAAAAATCAAGTAAAACGAGAATTTTTAAAAATAAGATAACTTAATTATCAAACATAATATAGAGCATAGACCCCTAGTAAAATACCACCAGTTTGGATTACAAAGCTGTGAAGTGTGGGATAATTTCATTACTAAGGTACTCATGAGCATTTGGGGGCGCTCGTGTGCTGTAGAACCATCATAGGAAGTTTCAAACATCAATCAATAGAAAAACTAGTCGTTGAGGGCCACAGTAATACTTACCCATCATGGATATGCATAATGTAAAATATGAAAATAAAAAATGTGTACACTACTTATAAAATGCATTGCATTTCGAATAAATTCGTGGCTTGATGACGTCATAAACTTTAAAGGCTCGATTACTGAATTGCTTAAAAGAAACATCCTTATAACTTCAAAAACAATAAGCCTATTAACTAGCGGTTTATTGCATCTGATTAAGCGTCTCATTTCCAATTAAAATATATCTTTGAATTGAAATTTCGATGAAATACAGGGTCATGAAAAATCGAAGAGTGCGGAAAATAGGATTACAAATATCTCGGCAACTAATAATCCGATCGACTTCATGTTTTATGCAAAATTTATGTTTTTTTATTGTCTTTTATATTTACTCCTTAAAATAAACAATTTCAAAAATTTTTATATACCTTTTATCAGAACGAATAATTCGAGAGTCCGAAAAAAATAGTTCCGGTTAATCGAGGTTACTGAAATTCAATAGGTTTCTTTCCATTATTACATATTAAGTACATACCAAATTTCAAGTCTCTATCTCAATTTTTTCGGGAGTTAGAGCGTTTACAGACACACAGACACACAGACGGACGGCAATTTTTTTTTTCTAAAAATATGTTTTTCGGAATCTCCAGCGTCTGAAACGTGTAAATCCGTCAATTTTTTTTTTCAATTTTCAGAACGATTACAAGACTTACCCTATACTACGTATGATTGGTAAGTAATAAGAATTATATTAACATTATCGTATTTCAATACTTTGTGTGATGTTCTTTAGTTTGAATTAATACTTCTAAATGCGGTGGCATTGGTCCTATCAATTTTGAGGTTTCAGACTTCCAATGTTGGTTATGTGTAGCACATTATTTTCCATTTTAAAAAAATCAAGTAAAACCAGAATTTTTAAAAATAAGATAAGTTAATTAATAATTTTGTAGAAAAAGAAAAAAATCATTAAATCTTTTTTCTGATTCAAACTGATTTGACTTATTGACCTTAAAATCCCGAAGTTTGACAGCTATGTACAGCACAGGAGCGTGTCCATGTGGCAGTCGTTTGAAAGAACAATTTTTTAATGAAATGTCTCACACATGGCAGCTCTGTGCAGTATTCTATAGGATTTCATATGTGGACTATACGCTTATCACACTATACTTTATATATAGTTACAACCCTGGACAAAATTATAAACTCTGAAAATTTTCAATTTGTTTAAATCATAATATAAATAAGCTTCGCTTTATATTAATAAAATAAAGATGAATATTTATAAAAATACATCTAAATTTAATATAACTCATAAATAAAATGGAGCAAATAATTTAAATAAGAAAATACATAACTTTAAAAAATAACATTATGTGAAAGTGAAACCTAAACAAAATTATAAACTCAAAGTTATGAATTTCTATATTCTGGTATTTTTTATCTGAATAAATGCATTTTATTACAAGAAACTAATAAATGGAGTCATTAGGGATCAATACATTTCAATACATCAATGCATTTTTTAAATTTTTCTCAAAGAGATGTGTAATTTTAATATAGCACATGACTAAGCCGAAAAGAGTCAATTACTGAGTTTAAGAAATGAACATAATTTGAATCCTGGTGCTCACACATTCAAAAATGAGTTGGACCGCCATTTTTCTGAATTATTTCGAATATGCGGCTCGGCATAGATTGAACAAGTTTTTCTAACTGCTCCATTGACAACTGGTTCCATGCTGAAAGTATAGACATTTTTAAATCATTTGTGTTTTGATATTGACGTCCATCATGATACGATAGCAACCCAACAATTTTCAATGGGGGTTTAGATCAAGTCTGCGGGCTGGTCATTTCATGACATTCACATGCCAGCGCTCAAGCCACTCTTTTGTCCTTTTTGCAGAGTGTATTGCTGCGTTATCTTGCTGAAAAACCCAGTTTACTCCAGCAATCAATGATGCATAAGGTAATATATTATTTTACAGCATTAACTGGTAGTCTTCTGTTTTATTGTTTTCCATTAAGGAAAGCCAGAGCAGTTTTACCATTCTGAAAAAAACCAGCCCACACCATCAAGGATCTTTCACCAAAGTTTCAACTAAAGATATGCCGTTCTTCGTGCCTAATATTGTGTCAGTAGTATCTTAAGCCATCTGGGCCGTCTAAATTAAGCTTCTTTTCATCTGACTAGATGACTGTACTCCACTCCGTTGTCCAAGACATGTGCTGCTGTGCAAAGTGAAGTCTGGCTTTCATGAAATCAGGCTCAAGTTTTGGCTTAGCTTTCATTTTCTTCCATTTCGTGTTCGGGTCTCGTTGAAGAACTTGTCTAACAGTTCGAGAGTTAATATTTAGCTTTTACAATTTGGCTAGCAGAGAGTGGCTTGTGCGCTGGCATGTGAATGTTATGAAATGACGAGCTCGCAGCCCTGATCTAAACCCCATTGAAAATTGTTGGGTTGCTATCGTTCGAATAGTCTCTTATGATGGACGTCTATCAAAACACAAATGATTTAAAAATATCTATACTTTCAGCACGGAACCAGTTGTCAATGGAGCAGTTAGAAAAACTTGTTCAATGTATGCCGAGCCGCATATTCGAAGTAATTCAGAAAAATGGCGGTCCAACTCATTTTTTGTATGTGTGCACTAAAAAATTAGCACCAGGTTTCAAATTATGTTCATTTCTTAACCTCAGTAATTTACTGTTTTCTGTTTAGCCATGTGCTATATTAAAATTACACATCTTTTGGATAAAAATTATAAAAATGCATTGATGTATTGAAATGTATTGATCTCTATGAGTCCATTTATTAGTTTCTTATAATAAAATGCATTTATTCAGATAAAAAATACCAGCATATAGAAATTCAAAACTTTGAGTTTATGATCTTGTTCAGGTCTCACATAATGTTCTTTTTTAAGTTATGTATTTTCTTATTTAAATTATTTGCTCCATTTTATTTATATTAAATTTATATGTCTTTATATAAATATTCATCTTTATTTTATCAATGTAAAGCTAAGCTTATTTATATTATGATTTAAACAAATTGAAAATTTTCTGAGTTTACAATTTTGTCCAGGGCTGTATATATATATATACAAGGTGATTATAAAAAAAACTATCCCGATATATGAGCCCCTAACTGTCATACCGTTCACAGAAACTGAATGAAATTTTGGTTAAAATATTTTGAGGTATGCGCTCAAGAATCACGTGAAAAACAACAGTTAAATCCTAACAATTACGGTTACAGTGACAAAATTTTGAAAATTTCAAATGGCAACGCCTACTTTTTTTATTGGAGAGTGATGGTTATATTAAATTGGCCTATTATTAATATATAAATATTATATTAAATATAATATTATTAATAATAAAATCATAGAGAAAAACCATAAAAAGCTTTGGAACGGTACCTGTAGCACGAATATCGCCGGCGCTAGGCAGACTAAGAAGAAAAGTGAAAACAACCAATAAAGGACAGAGAAGCAACAGAAAGTAAAACATTTTATTGTTCAGTGCTATCCACCATCTGCCGCATGTAAAGTGTCGTCGTGTGTGAAATGGAAAATGTATGAAACACATTAAAATGTTTTGTTTTCTGTTGCTTCTCTGTCCTTATTGGTTGTTTTCACTATTCTTCTTAGTCTGTCTAGCGCCGGCGATTTTCGTGCTACAGGTACCGTTCCAACGCTTTATATGGTTTTTCACTATGGAGATCACATTCCAATAAAAAAAAGTAGGTGTTGCCATTTGAAATTTTCAAAATTTTGTCACTGTAACCGTAACTGTTAGAATTTAACTGTTGTTTTTCACATGATTCTTGAGCGCATACCTCAAAATACTTTAAACCAAAATTTCATTCAGTTTCTGTGAACGGTATGACAGTTAGGGGCTCATATTTTTTATAATCAGCCTGTATATACAGTATGCCCACTAAAGTCCCTTGCCACACTCTTAACTTCGAAACGGCTGCTGCTATATTCATAAAAGTAGTGGCTAGGTATAGTAAAGTAGCCATGCGCTAGTCAATGAAACCGCCTACGGCACCACCTGGTGGAATACTGCGGAGTTAGCATTCCTATCTCGAAAACGGAAAGAGATAGAGAAAAAATGTGATTTATAAAGTTGTAAAGCATCATCGATATAGTACGAAAAGACACCTTGTGGACATTACTGCGAAGAATAGAACGGTTAAAACGCGCATTTGTTTTTTCATGATTTCTTACACTTTGACGTGATAAAACTATCTTAGAAAGAAAACAACAGCTAGTTATAATAATATACCTTTATTTTAGATGTTCAAACTTCTGACAGTCAGCTGCAATGCATATTTGATACTTGTTTGAATTTCACGTTTCACACGTTGCACAGTGGGAGATTTGACGAACCTGGGCGGCCAAAATTATTTTATTGTTTTAAACTAATTAAAATGTATTAGTTAGTAAATAAATTAACTTTTTGTAATAAAAATTGCTTTATAACTTAAAAATCAATGATGTTTTGGAACTTCATACTGGTTTTTATTCTACAAAATTAGTATTATAAAACAAATGATAATTATGATAAAAAATCGAATAAAATAAAAATATAATTGAATAATTTACTATTAACATTAATTATAAATAATATGCACAATTAGTTAATAAATCACCAATAAGGTGGAGTTTCTTAATCAGATGATAATTCAGAGTCGTCATCTGTTTCTTCATAATCAGAATCCTCTTCATCAGGAGCTTCAGAAGATTCCATGGGCAGTAACATTTCTAAGGTTTCTTTAAGAAATGATTTAGATTTTTTTCTTATCGTGGGTCTCATTCCAGTTAACACTGGATCTGAACTCAAAAGCAATCCGTTGATAACATCCCGGTTACAAGAAATTCTTGAAAATTTTCGTGCTAAATTTTGACGAAATGAGCGAAAATGTTTGTTCCGTGCTTCGGCTGCTTCTTCAGACAATTGACCTATTGGTAGTATAGCTTTCTTTATTACAGTGGGGCCCTCTGTATTAATATTTTGTGCATTGTGGGTGACATTGGGTACCATTTATATAATTAGATGTAGAGTTCTGCTGTCTTCTCTGTATATTCTTTAAACTTGTCTAGGTGAATTTTGTGGCCACTTGATATGGTTTCAAGAATAACTTTAAACCGGTATATTAAATTTTTGTCAATGTCTGTTATTTCAGATGCTACAGAGGGGTCAGTAAAAAATCTCCGGCTTGTATTTCCATCGTTAGTGTTACCATATCCAGCCTTAGGTACATCTACAACTAAACGCAATTTTGTTTTGAAATTTCTTTAGCGATAGCATTTTCATCGTCTGTATTCAATCTTCACTTTTTTATGGGCAGTTTGTACGCTAAATGCAACAAATTGATAGTCCGAATTCTAACGTTTCGGATTTGATGTTTTTCTTTTTAGAAAGATCATTAAAATCTTTCGAAGACAGTCCACAAATGTAGCAACGCATTGTTGATTTTGTACTCGTCGCTGCGTTGCATATTTTTCCATCGACCATAGTAAGTATCATTTTATGTTTTACAATAAATGTACCTTTCTCTAATGTAATTTTTGAGGGCGGTACAGAGTTTAACGCATTTTTTATGTAATTAATCTCGTCATTAATCATTTCAGTTGTTTCTTTTTCAAATCTTATCCGCCTGGGTCTGCAATAACGTGGTGGTGAAGGCAATGGATTTTGCCAAATAATCTTGTTGTTTACGCTGCAAATTAACTGAATTGGAACAAAGGAGCTCTGGAATATGTGCGCATCGGAAGAGGAATCATTTTCAAACTTTTGCTTGTATTGTGCTTGTTGTGACCCATCCCAGCCTCATTTACATATAAGAATTAAAGCGCATCTTTCTTCTTCATTTAAAATTTCTAAAACTTCATCCAAATAAATAAATAATCATGTCACTGTTAAATGAAGTAAATCTTGAATATTGATTTCGGCGCAAGTTTCTGTAATTTTAAAAGATTCTTTGTCTGGTTAGCAGTCGATTTTAGCTCGCTGTAGAAGACTATAGCAAGGGTATACATTTTTTTTATATCTTCTTATAATTTCATATTGGTTTCTGGAAAGGTTAGCTTTAACAATTAATGACAATGCTTCCAAAGAGGACATTTGAGTTTTCTTTTCACTCTGCTGAGTTCTCAAATATGCTTTTTTATATTTTGTTGCTCTCATTCATGAATGGGTTAATTCTTTAAGTATATGGGCAGCATCTCTCTTTCCAGAGGTTTCTAACTTTACCTGAGCGGCATGTGTAAGTACTTCCACATCTGTCGAGCTCCTTAAGCTTTCATACTTTCTTCGCTTTGACCTATCACTTGATTCGTTGAAAGCTTTTGCTGACCTCCCTGGGCGATTTATTTTCCTTGGAATTTCTACTGTACCTACAAGCCATTCCTTATTATTTTTCACAAATACATCTGGTTTATAATGAGCTGCAATCCATTTGCTTTTCAACTCACATTTAAATCGGGAGAAATTGTGTTTGAGTGTTTTAATTTCATCGTTATCAAAAGTATCACTGTTAAGAAGATAATTTTCCAGAAAGTTTGATCTATCATGTATATTTGGTAAATTCGGTTGTTGCATAATGTTAAACAATTCTCTTCGAATCATTATTTTGACGTTCGAAGCTCCTAGAGAAAAAAAATACAAAATATAAACAAAAATAATGCATAACAGATCTATGCAATTTAGATAGATAAAATCATTCAATCCCTTATTTTTAAAGAAATCACGCAAGTTTTTGCTAACTTTTAATAAAATCATAAGCAAAATTGTCTTGACTTATTTTTAGACAAATAAATGTTAATAACGAGCCATAAATTACTTCAGTTTTTTGAAAAGTGCTTAAAAGATGATAAACTGGAATGAATAACATTTTTAATAATGTTTAAATTTTTTTAAATTTATATAAATTTTATTCTAATAAAAATGGCTGAACAATAATAACATGGGATTGCTTTGTAATTATCCATAACAATTGTTTTCATTTTAAAATTCATATTAAAAATATGAATTAAAAATCAATACATACTATTTTCGAATGCTTACTTCGAAATTTGAAATAGCAATATTTATAGTGCCTTCATTTTAAAAACCGGACGATTCCAGAGCTACTTTAAACAAAAACACAAAGTCAAAGGCCTATATTTATTGTTACAAAAAGAAACTCTACCGGGAAATATAACTAAACCCTTCGTGAAGTGGAAAACATGCAAACAAAATAATGGAAAAATATGCATTACTTTATAGTACTCTGGCAACTAGTAAAACTATTTTTTTCCCAATTCAAATACTAAAAAAATATGAATACATACCTGCCTCGTCACTATCCATAACAATTAGATTTTAAAAATTTCCAGAAATATAGTTATTCACATTCGAAAATGGAATGTCAAACTGAACAACGATCAGAAGCCGATGCACTCAACGCAACGCCTCAGTTTCAACTGATAACAGGAGGTCATTGTTCGCTTAAGCGAGATAAAAAGGGTGTCACATGATTCTCCAATGATTCAGCTGCAACATGCATCAATCCATTCGCACCTGCGTTGTACTTTATGAAATCGACTTTTGTCCAGCCAGATTTGACAAATCTCCCACAGTGCATTGGAGCATAGATGGTGACACGTTGGCAGAAGCGTCCGTAATGCGTCATTTAAGGTCCTGCAATGTTTGTGGAGGGGTCGCATACACCTGCTGTTTCATAACTGGTTGTTTCTTTCTTTTTAAGATCGTTTTGTCACGTCACAATATAGTGAATCACAAAAAAAAAAAAAAAAAAATGCGCGTTTTAACTGTTCTATTCTTCGCATTAATGTCCACAGGTTTTTTTTTGTACTAAATCGATGAAGCTCTACAACTTTGTAAATCACTTGTTTTCCCTATCTCTTTCCGTTTTCGAGATAAGAATATTAACTCCGCAATTTTCCACCAGGTGGCGCCGTAGGCGGTTTCATTCAGTAGCGCATGGCTACTTTACTATACCTAGACACCACTTTTATGAATATAGCATCAGCCGTTCCGAAGTTAAGAGGGTGGCAAGGGACTTTAGTGGGCATACTGTATATATATTTAAGATAAGAACATAACAGGAGTTTTACAGGAGTTGTTTTAAAGTTACACGTCCCGAGGTAATCAAACTTGCCGGAATTTATTTTAGAGCATTTAAAATTTTCTCAAAGGAACAGAAAGAAATCATGAAGTTAATCCTTTCAACGCGTAGATATACGAATTTTCTGAGGTGCCCGCATACGCATTGAACTTTATATCCAGAGACGATTAATTGATATTATATATTTTTATCACTATAGATAAGTCTCAGTTTCATTGTGTCGACAGTAGCTTAATTAGGAATATTTCATAATGTGTCCAACAACAACCTATATCCTAAAGGATATTTATTCGTACACACAATAAATAGACCAATGGAGCTGAAGCAAAATACAATCCGATTACTATTAAAATAAGTAAGTGGAATTTCATTACTTATTTATTTATATCACATAAGATATAATATTGAATGGCAGTTATGATAATTAATATAAAATAATTATTTTGATACGAATTTAATTCTTATTAAAGCAGGATATTTTACCTTTTCAAATAATGCCAGTATTATAGTATTATTTTTATTCCAAATCGGAGATATTGTTGTTTGAAAGTCAATCCATAATGTCACTTCCGAAATACCTCTCTTATTTTCTCTGTCAATTTTTAACAATTCGCCTTTATGCAGAAACGTGCATGCACATAGAGAAATCTACTAATATAAAATATTTCTTTCTGAACTAAACGGAGATTTTACATCTTCTTACGTAGGAGGAATTAGACCAGGCAAAATCTCGAAACGGACAATCCGGATGAAAACCAGACTATTTAAAGCCCAAGTATAACTAGTAAATTCATTTGACGGTGTCCATATGCGCGTTGTTCGGCGTAAAACGTTTTCTGAATGTTTGATATCTTATAAATATTCTCTGCAAGCCGTTTATTAAAGTTTTAACACATATAGGAGTTATATCGATTCTTGTCCAGTTTATGAGCTAGTGATACTTGTTACAAAGCTTTAAACGCGATTTTCTCGATACAATTTTTTTTTAAGTCGGCACTTAATATATTTCAGCAGTGGATGAACCATTTTCTTTCTCTTTTTAAAAATTGAAGCTTATATATTTACCTAGTCCTTAACCGATGCCGTTTTTTTTATAAAGATATAGGAAGCTCTGCTCCCTGCGAGATACGCTCGCCAACCTCTGTCCAGACCACGCTAATTTGCTTTGTTTTAAAAAGATTACCTGATTATGAAAGACTGAATGATTGTATAATGATCAGTGGATATCTTTCGTAATCGGGGTGCCATATATTTTACTGGGGGATTTTCCCTTGTGACTGAGGGGATTTTAGAGTTCCCAAGACCGCATCCACCACTGCCGCGACAGCTGATGACTGTTTTCCTGTCAGTTCAATACACACTTGAAAATCAGCTTGTATAAAATTGTTAAGTAAAAAAAAATACCTCCGGTATTTTTATAACATCTAGAAGAAAAGTTCTTTTAGATGCTATAGGAAAATTGTTTCAAATATGCCGTTTTTAATATATGTTTTAAATATGACGCAATTTTCACCATTAAATGCTTTCCAGACGTGATAATTTAATTATTTTTATGTTTTCTTTCTTTTTTGATAGTCACATGTAAATATATTTTCGATTGAAAAATGTTTGGAAATATTATTATTTGATCTTTTTAAAATCTAGCAACAGTAGGTAAAAAACTGCTTTTCCGAAAGATGAATTAAATCTCTATTCAGATAACGAAATTTAGAGTAAAATTTTTCAATTAAAACTTAAAAAATTAGACAAATTCAAAAGTGATTGGCCACTGCACATCATATTCTAGCCAAGTATGGTCCTGCAAAAATAGTTAAATTGCTATGCACATGTGTGATCCTTTAAAACTTATGTAACTGACGGTTTATCTTGACCGATTTCAAAATTAAATAGCGCTTAAAATAATTCTTCGATTTTAAAACTGTCTGCTTCAACGTATTTGTCATCCATTTCTCTATAAAATTACCAGTTTTCATGTTTTATATGCAATAGTTTTTTTTTTTATTTAAGCCGAGAAAGAGCCCCGCTCACAATACGTTCTATTACGACAGCAGTTGTAGCGTTAGTTACTTTCTTTTAGATTAGAGAGAAACAAAAACTGTTTTTTTAAAAACTGATGTATTGAGTTTGACATTCCGTCATTTTCTTAAAAAAATTTCATAATACTTGAAAATTGTCGGTCAAGAACTAGACAATTATCTATAATTTAACGAGTTTTTTGTTTCATTGCTTTTAAATGAAACCATTCCGAGACATCTTCGGTAATGCGAAACGCTACGCACCGCGCAACATCGAAGAAAAGGGAGTCCAAAAGGCGAATTTTTCGATAAAAACTTTGTTATTAATACAAATGCGGTCTTTATAAGTTAAAAATATGCGTTTTTAACGCAAAAATCTATATATTTCTACCTTGTGTCTTGATGTCAAAAGAACTTCATAAAATTTGCTTATTTTTCAAGACGAAAAACTCTCGTATCCACTTAATTTTCTAAGCTCTGAAATTAAAACTTAATAATGGCATTCAGGTCAATTTTACTTTTAAATTAATTTATTCCTTTCCTTCGAATACAGAAAAAATAGAATTTTATCTATAGCTTTTATCGCGGACTTTATTGACATTTTGCCATTCACCCCTCGAAGACAAATAACAATCTATACTATCGATTTTTCAGAAAATCTTTTTTTGGCCTTTACAATGTCACAAAATAGAATTATCAATGTCGCCGGAAGTAACAAATCCATAAAATGGGGAAACAATGGCGTTACCTTTTTCCGCGGTTTTATGTCTTTTTACACAATTTACAATCACAGTCGAGATGCTTACACAAGCTTTGACATGAGTCAGGATTTTAAAAGAAGATTTTTTTTTGTTTAATGCTTCCTTTGAGTTTAAAGTAGACTGACATTGTATGAGTTATATTTATAGCTACTAGCACTTTAAAAAATTAGTTTTGAAAAGAGGCAGGTTTTCGATGGATTTTTTTACTGATATTAACATTGATCATTATCATGGGCTAAATTTCATACATTACGCGTTAAATTTACGTATTTAAGTATTTACGTATTGCGTTTATGTACTTTTTAACATTTTCCAACGTAGTTGAAAAGTGTCAATGAATTCAGTTTGTCTTTCCGTCTGTCTATCCGTGCTCCTCCAACTCGCTTAAATATACTCGGATGGTCATGTAATTGATATATGCTACTGAGGTTTACAATGACTTGTTTGATATTGAAAAGAAGTGTGTAGCATTTATAGTTCATTTATAGGGACACTCAAAAGAATTCCGTTACATTACGGTCTATGAGGAAAAAACGTTTGCGGTATTCTTTAATAATGTTGCACTATTTCAAACATATTGAAAGTGATATAGTATATCACTAAGGTGCACTACAAGATGCTTACTATAGAATAAGGTGTACATCGGATCCATGGTTCATTTACAGAGACACACAAAAGAATTCGTCTACAGTGCGGTTTAGCCATAATAATTGAATAATACTTGCTGGAAGTGCGTTTTAAATTGTGGTACGCGATTTTATATTTAACTCACTACATAAATTCTAACTTTAACAATTTAGTTGTTCTTAATGACATCTTACAGTGTTATTTAGTATTTATAGCAAAATTTATCATTGTTTATTCTAGTATTATTATTCATTGTATTGTTCATTTAGTACTTACTTCTATCCATTATTATTATCTACTTTAGCATTATACAATATTATTACATGGTAGTATTATTTTTCAGTATCACATAGTATTATTTAATACTACTTTTCAGCATTACATAGTATAATTATTGCTCAATATCACAAAGTATTATTTAATATTGCTCAGTATAATTAGTAAATTGTTTTCACAGCTTTTATATCATACAAATTTGTTTTTTTTGGAATTTGTGTTTCAGTATCAGTTCTCTAATCTCATAGTGGCATTTGTTTTGTGTTGATTGTTTTCACTACATGTACATATTCCTATATAATATGTTATTCCCTATTATTCTTAGTGCTTATATTATTCTCAGTACTTATATTCTCAGATTTGTTTTCTGGCATTATTGCTGTACTTAAATTGTGTTAACTGTTTACTGTAAATACTCTTATTTAATTATTCATTATATTTTTTACCCATATAAATCTTTTTATGCACTCGATGTTACTATTCAAACTATGAGTACTTTCTTCGTCAATATCGTATTTATTAATTATTTATCGTTCAATACGAGGGCAGTTTGATAAGTTCTCGGCCTAACACAGAAATGGAACAAGTATGACCAAATGACAATGTAAAGTATGTAAAGTTTGATCCTTTAGATTACATGCCGCCGAGTTTCAGACGCGTGAGTTTATTGGTTATTGCTGAGCGATAAAGTAAAGTAAACAAGTTTTGACATTTTCGAAAAATGGAAAAAAATTAAGTTCAAGCTGTCATAAAATACTTTGTTAAAATAAAAAGTATTTAATCCACACGAACATACAAAAAGAGTTACAGTCTATCTTAAAGGATTCTTGTCTTTCATATTCGACAGTAAAAAAGTGGGCTGCTGAATTTAAAAACATGGTAGGAAATCAATTCACGATGATAAACGCTCAGGATGCCCAAAAACCGCTACGACCGACGAAATCGTCTCAAAAATTCACATTGCCATATTGAATGATCACCGATTGAAGTTACGTGAACTTGCTGACATTGCAAACATCTCGGTAGACCGTGTCCACTACATTTTAGATTTTACACAATGTTTAGGGTATGAAAAAGGTTTCCGCTCGATGCGTGCTGCACTTGTTGAACGCCGACCAAAAACACCAAAGAATGAACATTTCTCAAAAGTCTTCTGAAATGTATTTTGTTGCAAGTGGAAAAATAAAATAAAATGTTGTCAAAAATCTTGTATTTTCTTTTTCAGGCAGGGAACTTTTCGAACCACCCTCGTACAGGGCTGTACTAAAGGACTGGCACATAAGAGTGTGTCTTAAATGTATTGAGTTGTAAGGGGACTACATTAAAAAATAATATGAAATTATGTAAACAATCTTGTGTTTTCACTGTTAGGTTGAGAACTTATCAAACCATTCTCGTAAGTGAGCTATTTGTATTATTTTGTATTTACAGTTTTCTCTCATCTTTAATTATTATCTTGTAAAATCTCTACATCTCCTTGTAATAATTTACAATCACAATTCTTGTTTATTCAGTCCATTATTATTGTATCTAACTTACCTCGTCCAGTATAATTGGATATCTGTATGATTGACATTGTAATCAGAGGCGGATTAACTACCACCCGGGTCCATAGGCTTGATTCCCCCCCCCCCTCCTACAAAGCAATATATACAGGGGGATTCAAAATACCCGTTTGCTCATTTATTTCTTAGACCATTGATGATAGAAACATAATTCCAATTACAACAAGTACAGATTTTAGACATGGCATTTGTTTTACAAGGCTTTATACATACGAGCAGGGAAGACCGAGAAATGCTCGGTCAAAATTAAATTTGAGTTCAAATATCATGACCCATGACCAAAATGACCCACTAATTGAATTTTCTCGAACATGTGACCTAGCCCAACAGTCTTCTCGTGCCGGAAAACCATAGGATGCAAAATTTAGTGTAAATTGAGCCGCTTTTTAGATATTGACCCTCAATGACCCAGAAATGACCCACTAATCGAATTTTCTCGAACATGTGACCTAGTCTAATGATTTTCGCGTGCCCGAAACTCGTAAAATACAAAATTTAATCAAAATCGTTAGAGCCGTTTTTTAGATAAAATTAATTTGACCCGCTTTGACCCAAAAATGACCCCCTAATCAAAAGTTCTCGAACGTGTGACCCAGCCCAATAGTCTTCTCGTGCCCGAAAATAGTCGGATACAAAATTTCGACAAAATCGTTTGGACCGTTTTTTAGATACAATTAGCTTGACCATGACCCAAAATGACCCACTAATTGAATTTTCTCGAACATGTGACCTAGCCCAACAGTCTTCTCGTGCCCGGAAACCATTGAATGCAAAATTTAGTGTAAATTGAGCCGCTTTTTAGATCTTGACCCACAATGACCCAGAAATGACCCACTAATCGAATTTTCTCGGACATGCGACCTAGCCCAATGCTTTTATCGTGCTCGAAACTCGTAGGACACAAAATTTAATCAAAATCGTTAGAGCCGTTTTTTAGATAAAATTAATTTGACCCGCGTTGACCCAAAAATGACCCACTAATCGAAAGTTCTCGAACATGTGACCCAGCCCAATTGACTTCTCATGCCCGAAAATGGTCGGATACAAAATTTCGTCAAAATCGTTTGAACCGTTTTTTAGATACAATTAGCTTGACCATGACCCAAAATGACCCACTAATTGAATTTTCTCGAACATGTGACCTAGCCCAACAGTCTTCTCGTGCCCGAAAACCATTGCATGCAAAATTTAGTGTAAATTGAGCCGCTTTTTAGATCTTGACCCACATTGACCCAGAAATGACCCACTAATCGAATTTTCTCGGACATGCGACCTAGCCCAATGCTTTTATCGTGCTCGAAACTCGTAGGACACAAAATTTAATCAAAATCGTTAGAGCCGTTCTTTAGATAAAATTAATTTGACCCGCGTTGACCCAAAAATGACCCACTAATCAAAAGTTCTCGAACATGTGACCCAGCCCAATTGACTTCTCATGCCTGAAAATGGTCGGATACAAAATTTCGTCAAAATCGTTTTTTAGATACAATTAGCTTGACCATGACCCAAAATGACCCAAAATGACCCACTAATTGAATTTTCTCGAACAAGTGGCCTAGCCCAACAGTCTTCTCGTGCCCGAAAACCATTGGATGCAAAATTTAGTGTAAATTGAGCCGCTTTTTAGATCTTGACCCACAATGACCCAGAAATGACCCACTAATCGAATTTTCTCGGACATGCGACCTAGCCCAGTGCTTTTATCGTGCTGGGAACTCGTAGGACACAAAATTTAATCAAAATCGTTAGAGCCGTTTTTTAGATAAAATTAATTTGACCCGCGTTGACCCAAAAATGACCCACTAATTGAAAGTTCTGGAACGTGTGACCCAGCCCAATTGACTTCTCATGCCCGAAAATGGTCGGATACAAAATTTCGTCAAAATCGTTTGAACCGTTTTTTAGATACAATTAGCTAGACCATGACCCAAAATGACCCAAAATGACCCACTAATCGAATTTTCTCGAGCATGTGACCTAGCCCAATGGTTTTCTGGTGCCCCAAAACGGTAGGATATACATTAAAAAAATATCCTATTCTTTTATGACCAAAACTTACTAAACTATTATACTTCGTATTTTATGAAATTTCAGTGTTTCCTGACACTAGAAACGAAAAAAAATATAACCACCCACAAGATTTGCTCGCATTAGAATATATGATTAAAATACGAAATTTAATTTTTATACGGCCCCTGGGTTGTATAAGTTATATTTAGAAAAATGTCCCTCGTTTACGAAGCACATTAAAAAAATATCCTATTCTTTTATGACCAAAACTTACTAAACTATTATACTTCGTATTTTATGAAATTTCAGTGTTTCCTGACACTAGAAACGAAAAAAAATATCATTTATATGTTATGAACCTGAAAGATTCAATAAATGAGTGAAACAGAATATTGTACATCATTTCTCTTTTGCATAAAACATCTGCCCAATATGAAGAAAAATCCCCAAAAGAAAATCTTAGCTCAGGGGCCCTTTTCTTCAGGACCCCTAGGCTTCAGCCTACTCAGCCTAATGGGTAATCCGCCTCTGATTGTAATCTTTGACTGTTAAATTTCGTTAGTGAGGGGTCCCCTTCCCGGGTGGTCGTTCCGAGCATAGCCCCTGTGCTGGGGCCTTGTCGCATAGTAAACAAACCTAATGGGCAGGGCTATTTCAGCTTAAGCCAAAAAGGCCTCCCCGCCCAGTTAGACCTTCTACTTAGTGTAATCTTTCATCATATCTGTGAAGTTTTCGTGTATTATGGCGCTCGGGAATATTGGTGGCATAGATATTTGTGAGCTATGGCAGTCAATTTGTTAATTACGTCATCAAAATTTCTTGATGCTTATTTTTTTACCATTTCTTTTTGCCCTGTCGAAGGTTTTCACATTCGCTCGGTAATCTCTTCACTGTTGTGACGTTGCAATTTTTGAAACTGTTATATTGAATTCATTTTGAAAACTTTAGAAAAGTGTCAAGATCAAGTTTACTTTATTTTAATTCAAAGCAAGAAAAATATACCTAATACTACTTGAGTAAAAATATTATTATTTTTTTTTACGAACTTCATTCTTCTGTTTACAAACAATGCCTACCTAATAGTTTTCATATTTCTGATGTGACGTTACAACGGGTTAATTTAAGGTTCCTACAATTCGGGCTGTCTCACGCTCCCATTTAATTGCCCGTAGGAGAGAAACGATTGGCCACGACACTTCTACCGGCGGCGTGAGCAACAATCGCCGATTGGCCTAAGTGGGAAACAAAATGCTTGACGAATCAAGCCGTAGGTTAACCTAGGAGGATATCGTTAACCCAACCACATCCTCCTATCACACTGTGTCACACTTTGTAACCCCGTCCCCCTCCCTTCTTAAAGTGCGACTTAATTAATGGATGACACTTAGATTTCACTTTTATTCGAATGTAAAGCGACTTGTCTCTGTTGGCTCTGCGATAATTCGTCGCGCACAATTCATCGCGGAACAATTCATCATGCACAATTCATCGTAGCGTCAATTCGTCGAGGCGACAACTCATCGCCGCGTCAATTCGTCGTGGTTTCAATTCGTCGCAACGTCAATTCGTCGCAACGTTAATTCGTCGCAACGTCAATTCGTCACAAAGAAAATATATTTGAAATCTACGATGATAAAAGTAAAGATAATTTAGTAAAATTATTTAATGATGTAAGTTGTTAGTTATAATTTTCTATATCTAAACAACAATTTATCATTAAATAATTTTGCTACATTATCTTTAATTTTATCATCATAGCCTTCAAAAACATTTTCGTTGCGACGAATTGGCGTCGCGATGAATTGACACCACGAAGAATTGACGTTGCGACGAGTTGACGCTGCGATGAGTTGTCACCACGACGAATTGTTTTGCGATGAATTGTGCGGGACGAATTGACGCGACACCGTCCCGTCTATCTGTTATGCAATGTTTATGATGTTTGTGAAAATGACGTTGCTGGATTCGCTTCAAAATTTGTACGGTTTGAAATTTTTACTAAAGCTTTCATAACTTTTAAATACAATAACTTTATTAGAGAGTAGCGAAATATGAGCAGTAAAAGGTGATTGATAGGATTTTAGACAAAATCAAACTTGGCGATATGAGGAAGCCTGTAACTATAATATAAGTATATCAAAATAAATAAACATTTACAGATATGAACCGTAATTACTTATAACATAACAATATAACATTAATTAATCTACAAATGAACAGATATAATGTATAATGATGTAATGTAATATCAGTACTGCATAAAAACCAGGAAGCCGAACATTTCCAATTTAATCAAAACGTCTTCACCAATAGTTATGTATCGTGGAAACACCAATATTGATTACGAAATAAAATGCTTCTCTTTATATCTGGCAAATAAATATTGATAGGATATATTAATCTTTTATGTGTTATATTTCAATGGTTATTATTTGCGCAAACAGTAAATAATATTGCAAAAATATTGGTTTGAAATTAAAAAAATTCCTAAAGACTCTTTGTCAAATAAGAACAATTTTTACTAATTTATTTTCTGGAGGTGAAAATTTTAAATCCTTTAGGTACCATAAAGACCGAAAAGTTTAGATAAGATGTTTTACCAATTATTATTATTTGAAATTATTATTACTGCTATTACTATTATTATTTTTTAGAAGACAAAGTCTGAATGATTTAGATAAAACGCATTACTAATTAGATTTTTATTATTTTCTAAAATATAATAGAAAAATATGTAAGGGACATAATTTGTCATACACTGCCAAAAAAAAAAAATACTGGCACTCCAGCTGCCAGTATTATACCGTAAAATTAACAGTAATAAACAGTAAAATAAGCAATAATACGCTGCCACGCACGCACAGTAGCGTATAACTGCTTATTTTACTGTTTATTACTGTTAATTTTACGGTATAATACTGGCAGCTGGGGTGTCAATATTATACTGTAAAATCCACATTTTTTTTTTTGCAGTGTAGATAAGATGCATCATCTTTTATTTTATTAATTTAAAAGTAAAGAAAAAAAAAAGATGACATACATAATGTCTCACAGATTTAGATAAGATACATTATCGATTGTTATTTTTATTATTATTACTATTATTATCAGAGTATTATTATTAGATATCAAACTATAAAAACTTTAATTTTCATAGAGTCTCAAAGGTTTAGATAATAAGAATTACTAATACTTATATGTGAAAGCATGTCGTGGACTTTACTTTAAAATATTATTAAAATTAAACAATTACTCACTCATCACAATTCATTCCAGAACATATAAATGCAAGCTCAAACAAATCCACATAACAGAAAGTTGAAATGCCGAATAAAAGAATAAAACTCACCTGAAATTAAAGAAAAAAACATTTGTATATGTATATAATTTTCAATGCTGTGCATTAATGAAATATATAACCAATTTCACATTATATATAGCGTAAGGATAAAACGTATCAAATTAAATAAATAAAGATATTAAAATACAAAATAAAGAAAAATATATAATAAAAGTTTCAATAAAATCAAAAATAAAAACTATTTATAAATTTTAAACATTACAAATTTTTACTTTTGCTTAAAATATCTATCTATCTATCTATATTTATTTATTTGTAGTTGAAAGCAATACATAGAAGTATTTTGACTATTAATTTTTTGTAGAAGTAAAATCTACACTTTTTCGTAGGAATGACTTGTAGTCGACAGTGTCCCACAAAACAAAATAGATTTTTTCAATACTATCACCTTTTAATAATCAATGCTATAGACAGACAGTCGGCATCCACAATCGATATTTCCAATACTATCGGACTTTAACAGTCGATGATAGACAGTCGGCATCCAGTAGTTTTAATATTTGTATTTCACGTTTTAGTAAAATTCAGTTGAAAGTAAAATTCCTACCAAAATAATTGCATTTTATTTTTAGATATTAAGTTCAAATAAAATAAGAAGTATTGGTAGCAGAGAAAGAAAGAAATTGGTACCAATAAAAATGGTACCAGTAAAGATTGGTACCAATCTATACTATTAAAAACCGTTCGCGTATCTATCTATGTAACCTCAAAAACTCGAAAACCACAGGGCGCAGGGCTAGGAAATTTTGCACACGGGTAGCTGGTAGGGCGCCCATGAACGATCGGGGCAAAAAATTCGAAAATTTTAAATAGATTTTTGATAGATTAAATATTAATTAAAATCTATCCACAAAGAGATCTCATCAAAAATACGCTTTTTCACAGAGTAATCTTCGGTTGGTTGGTTGTATAAAATCTCCACAGAAATCATTAAAAAAATCAAGGTAGGGAGGATTTCAATTCCCAGTCGAGTGTTTAAAATCGATGGATCAGAGATTATATGAGCTGTAGACAATCAACTTAATTATTGACCGTTGACAAATGCTAAAATCTTAATTTTAAAGGATTTTGTCGACTTAATGAATGATAATTAGCTGGGTATAAGGGTTTTTTTACATAACGTATATTAGTATGATAGAGATTATTAATACAGAAAACTTTATTTAGCAGATTATTTGTTAAATATCTTGACTGCGCACGACCTCACGGGTAATTATTTAATTGCATTTAATTATTACATTTTTTTTAAATAAAGAAAAACATTTTATCACAAACATCAACAAAACTTTTAATTCTATTTATATACCCTTATTCCAAAGATATTGTTTCATCGTCTGCTGCCATAGCAACACGATAAATTTAATTTCATTAAAAAAAATTGCACAGTAGTAGGAAAATATTTTCTAAATCCAATAGTTATTGAACAACTCAACACTTTAACAGGGGAATTCTTATTTCTTATTTAGATATTACATAATTGTTTGTTGTCATTGCGTTGTTTTGCTAAATTTCGTTTCGTACTCGATTATTATCATATCTATTTGATGTGAATTGTGAATTTTTTGCGTAGTACTACTCTTTACTACGGATTTTAATTTTAAAAAACATTGTGAAAAAGGGATCATAGACTTTTGCATATTTTTTTCTTTTGAAAACAGTGACAAACCGGTCACGGATTTTTACATATTTCTTTATTTAATATTGACATATTTTTTACTTTTGAAAACAGTGACAAACCGCTCATGGATTTTTACATATTTCTTTATTTAATATTGGCATATTTTTTAATATTTGATCATAACCTTGGAAATTGAAGTTTTGAAAATAAGATGCTTAAGCGCAAACAGTCAATAACTGGCAATTCCTCACGAAAACAGAGGGCTATAAGGCAGCGTGAAAGGCGAGATAATGAGACAGAGGAAGAAGCTGCTGCAAGAAGACTCGCCATGGCAGAAAGAGACAGGGAAAGACGAATGGAAGAAACAGAGGAAGAAGTTGCTGCAAGAAGACTCGCCATGAGAGAAAGAGACAGGGAAAGACGAATGGAAGAAACGAAGGAAGAAGCTGCTGCAAGAAGATATGAGGCTGCACTGCGAGCACAACAAAGACGTCACGATGAGGGTAGCCAGCCACTGGCTGTGAGAGAAAATCGCTTACAATGTATTGCTCGACGTCGAACAACGAATAGCACAAACAATGTCGGAAGATGCGGATTACACCCAACAGTTGAAGAACAACAATGTGGTGATATGGACAATGTTTGCATCAAGTGTAATGCATTTTATTTCAATGCGGAGAAGAATAAAAGAGGAATTTATACTCGCTGTTGTCATAACGGCAAAACAGTTTTGGAACCTCTTCAACCATATCCAGATCAGATGAGACAGCTTATAGATGGCAGGGATATATCGTCAGCTCACTTTAAGGAACACATAAGGTCATATAACAGTGCGTTGTCTTTTGCCTCTATGGGTGCTCAAGTTACACCACCCCCAGGTACCGGCCCGTATTGTTTTAGAATCCATGGACAAATTTATCATAATACTTCTCATCTTCATCCAGCTGAAGTAGGGCAGGAAAAATATGCTCAATTGTATGTATTGGATTCTGATATAGCACTGCGGCAGCGTATGAACAGGAAAGAAAATTTACAATGTAAAGAAGAAATCATGAGCAAGCTTGACGATGTTATCAGGCGAATTAACCCTTATGCACAAGCATTTCAAATGCTTCATGAAATGGAAGAACAAGTCATCGCAGAACAAGGACCTGAAGCAGCAGAAAGCGTGTGTATGTATATATGTGATAAAAATTTATCAGCGGACCAGCATCGTGGCAGATACAATGCACCAAAGTCAAATGAGATAGCCATGGTTTTCCATAGTTCGGATGGTGCACCACCTACCAATAGGGATATCTGCATATATCCGAAGGGGAATCGACTGTGTAGAATAAACGTCCTGAATCCTAATGGTGACCCCATGACTTATGTTTTATTTTTCCCACATGGAGAAAAGGGTTGGGGTGTGGATGCTGGATGTTCTGAACTTCAATTTTACAGTCATAGGTTGTCAGTGAGAAGGAATGTTTTCAATCCCATACTTTATGGCGGAAAACTTTTGCAGCAGTATTGCGTCGATTCTTATGTCAAGGTTGAAGGAAACCGTTTGAATTATATCCGGACTAACCAGAAAACATTAAGAGTAGAATCTTACTTAGGGTTAGCAGATCATCTTAATGCTCTAGCAGAACAATCTGGTTTGAAACCAGGTGTAATGGTTATTTTGCCATCTACATTCATAGGAAGTCCCAGAGCCATGCAGCAAAATTATCAAGATGCCATGGCAATCGTTAGAGAATTTGGTAAACCTGATCTTTTTGTCACCCTAACGTGCAATCCAAATTGGCGAGAAATCAAAGAGAACCTTTTCCCAGGACAAAAGCCTCATGATCGTCCAGATTTAGTGGCACGTGTGTTCGACATGAAGAAGAAAGCAATGTTGAACGATCATAAAAAAAACGGCATTTTGGGATGCACAGTCGCAGACATACATGTTATTGAATTCCAAAAGAGAGGATTGCCACATATGCACCTTTTACTGATTTTAACTGATGATGACAAGATCCAGCCACTATTGACACCATCGTCTGTGCTGAATTACCTGATCCCACAATTGAAAATAGATTGCGCGAAATTGTCAAGGCTACGATGATCCATGGACCATGTGGCGTCATAAACCCAAACTCACCTTGCATGGAAGACGGTGTTTGCTCAAAGGGTTATCCAAAGGAGTTCAGAAATGAAACGGCTGTGAATGTTGATGGTTATTCAATGTACAGACGGCGTGATGATGGGAATCACATAATGATAAAGGGAAATGTCGTAGACAACCGTTGGGTTGTTCCTTATAACCCATACCTCACAAAGAAATACAATGCGCATGTTAATGTCGAAATATGCAGCTCTGTTAAATCAATTAAGTACATTTTTAAGTATGTATATAAGGGTCATGATTGTGCAAAAGTTGTTTTTGAAAATAACGGTGAGGGATCTGTAGTGTGGGATGAGGTGAAGAGTTATTTAAATGCACGATATGTTTCGGCACCAGAGGCAATGTGGCGACTTCTTAAAAAGCCCATGCAGAACAAGTCGCATGTTATCATTAGATTGCCGGTGCATCTACAAGACATGCAATCCGTGTATTTTAGAGAAGCGAAAGAACGTGAAGCTTTTGAGAGAGCAAGAAATAAAGACACCATGCTTACTGCTTGGTTTCTACTTAACAGGTCCGATCCTTCAGCAAACATCTATCTCTATACAGAAATTCCAAAGCACTTTGTATGGGAAAGCAATGTGTGGAAAAGGCGTGTTAAATTAGGTGACTACATAGTATCAAGGATGTATTCTGTAATCCCAAAGGATATTGAGCGATTCCATCTTCGTATGCTGCTTTGTCATGTTTCCGGTGCCAAGTCTTTCGAGGAGTTAAGGACGTATGAGAATACTGTCCATGAAACATTCAAGGGTGCATGCCGTGCTAGAAATTTATTAGAAGATGATGATGAATGGCCAACATTGTTTAACAGAAGCATGTAGTTTTGAAATGCCGCCCAAACTGAGACAACTGTTTTCGTTCATATGTGTCTTTGGCAATCCAAATTCACCGATTCAATTATGGGAACAGTTTAAGTCAGAACTCTCAGAAGATTTTGCTCGCCATCTGCCGCTGCAGGAGAGTAGAGATAGAGCCCTTCAAGACATAGCCAATCACCTACGTATACACAACATGACACTTCAGAGCCTTGGATTGCCTGAACCCTCAAGGCTGGAAAACTCTGTGGAATACGATGTCTATGATTTACAAGAAGAAAGAGCAGAGGGACAACGATTGTTAAACATGCTAAATCAGGAACAACGAATAATTTTTGATGCTGTCATTGAAAGTATTCAAAATGATTATGCTACTGCCGCTAAGGTTTTCTGTGTCAATGCTTTTGCGGGATCAGGAAAAACATTCCTATTCAATACTTTGCTGCATAACTTTCGAGGAAGGGGACATATTGCTATTCCCGTTGCATGGACGGGCATCGCAGCTATACTCTTGCAAGGTGGAAGAACTGCACATTCTCAATTTAAATTACCAGTCCCCATATTGGATAATTCAGCTTCGAAAATTCGGCAACATACATCTGAAGGAAGATAACTGAAAATGGCTAAGCTCATTATATGGGATGAATGTACCATGACACCTATCCATGCTCTGAATGCTGTTGATAGACTTCTGCGAGATTTGGTTGGCAATAATGTCCCATTTGGGGGTAAAGTGTTTATTCTTGGACGTGACTGGAGGCAGATTTTACCTGTTGTTATGCATGCAAACAAAACACTCATTTTTGAAAGTTGTATCAAGAATTCTTCTATCTGGCCAACATTTCGACAGTTCAGTCTGGTTACAAATATGCGAACAAAGCCGGAGGATCTAGATTTCGGGGAATGGCTCATTCGCCTGGGGGATGGTCGGTTGACTAATGATTATGAACTCGGAAAAGATGTTATTGAAATACCTCCAGAATATTTAGTGCAGGATTCTATAGTGGATGATATTTTTGGTTCGTCTGAAATTGATCTTAATCATCTTTCGGAAAGAGCCATTTTGTGTCCCAAGAATGAGGATTCTTTGAGATTGAATGAGGAGGTTTTACGAAAAGTACCTGGCGAAGTCAAGTCTTATTTTAGTGCTGATACAATACTTTGTGATGAGGAAGAAGAACAAAACAATTTGCAGATGGATTTCATCAATAGTTTAACACCTTCTGGAATGCCACCACATCAGTTAAATCTTAAAGTTGGCGTTATTGTTATGTTGCTTAGGAACATGAATCCGTCCAGTGGTCTCTGTAATGGAACACGTTTAATAGTCAAAAGGTTGTCACAAAATGTTACAGATGCAGAAGTTTTGACAGGACATAGGAGAGGCACCCGTGTTTTTATACCGAGAATCCTGCTTACTCCCTCAGATACCAGTTTACCTTTCCAGTTACGCCGCCGTCAGTTTCCACTTAGACTCGCCTTTGTTATGACTATCAATAAATCTCAGGGTCAAAGTTTGAAAAAGGTTGGAATCTATTTGCCCCATCCAGTTTTTTCACATGGGATGTTGTATGTAGCCTTTTCAAGAGCAATTTCTGAAGGATGTGTACGTGTTTGGGTCAAGGACGGACCAAAACAAGGAAAACTTTTGTCACAGTCTGATAAAGTATTTACACAAAACATTGTCTTCCGTGAAGTTTTATCCTAAGTCGCAACTATTTTGCTTTATTGTAACAACAAACAAAAAAAAACGAGTCTACTGCACTTTACCTCATGCATGACGTGGATAACAATGCAAAGATTTTTCATTTCAAAAGATATTTTTTCAATGTTTTTGCAAAGACGATATATATTTCATTCTTTCTTACAAATTTTTGTTTGGTTGTGTAAATATTGACTTTATAACTGATTTTTATATTCCTAAACTGTAATTTGGTTGTGTAAATATTCACTAAAAAAACGAGTCTACCGCATTTTACCTCATTTGGGTCGTGCAAAGATTTTTCCTTTTTAAAAATTTTTTTTCCATTTTTTTGCAATGAAGATGTACATTTCATACTTTCTTACAAATTTTTGTTTGGTTGTGTAAATATTGACTTTATAACTGATTTTTATATTCCCAAACGTTAATTCAGTTGTGTAAATACTTAGCTTTATTTATTTTTCAAGACATAACTGATTTTTTGTGTACATACATGTTTCATATTGGTTGTGTAAATACTGATTTTTAATAGACATAACAAATTTTCATATTCATAAACTTTAGTTTGGTTGTATTGATTTTTATTTTTTATTTCGATTTTAAAATTAAATTCATGAACTCCCGTGCGTAGAACGGGTTAAACAGCTAGTCTATACTATTAAAAACCGTTCGCGTATCTATCTATGTAACCTCAAAAATTCGAAAAGCACAGGGCGCAGGGTTACGAAATTTTGCACACGGGTAGATGTTAGGGGGCCCATGAACGATTGGGGCAAAAAATTCGAAAATTTTAAATAGATTTTTGATAGATTAAATATTAATTAAAATCCATCCACTAAGAAATTTCATCAAAAATAAGATTTTTTTATATTCGGTTGGTTGGTTGCATAGAATCTCCGCCGAAGTCATTAAATAAATGAAGGTAAGGATCACTGCAATTCCGAGTCCAATGTTTAAAATCGATGGATCAGAGATTATATGACATGTAGACAATCAACTTAATTATTGACCTTTGCCAGATGCTAAAAACTTAATTTTAAAAGATTTTATCGACTTAATGAATGATAATTAGCTGGGTTTAAGGTTTTTTTTACATGACATATATTAGTATGATAGAGATTATTAATACAGAAAACTTTATTTAACAGATTATTTGTTAAATTTGCGGGGATCGGGACGGGTGGGGGTAAACGACTTTTTATTAACTGTCACATTTATTTTACTTGACCGCGCACCACCTGGCGGCGGCTTTTTCATTAATTGACCCTCCTTATTAATAAATTCAAATCTAATGCTCTGATTTCAACAGAACTAATTATATTTAACAAATTTAACATTTTTAGCTTCACCCGTAAGGTTTAATCGCTGTTTTCATACAGATAATACTGCTATTTTAGAATAACAGCTTTCGTAAAAATTAAATTTATGTTTCTAATTAAAGTACAGAGCCCGTATTCAGTTGATGCATACCAACAGTCAAAGTTAATGATTTGTTGTTGAGCACTTGACCGCGCGTTTCCTCGCCCCCCTCTCAAGGTTTTTTCTCTAACTGTGCTTTATTTCCAGAACTCAGATAATTATGTTACGATCTTCTCCAAACCGTTCCATTTTGCTAAATTATCACAAAAATCAGCATTTATAGCTTCAGGGTGTACTTCTAGAAGAAAGTTACCAGTATTTCCGAATAATAATCTAAGCCAAATTTCAAATTAAGTTCCTAGCTTAACCAAATGAATCAATCTTTAAAGATGCATATAGTGGCTCTTTTAATTTATCATTTGCTGAAAAGCACTTGAACATCCGCCCCCCCCCCCTCAAGGCTTTTTGTCTAACTGTACCCTGTTTCCCCATCTCTGCAACTAATTTTCTGATCAACTGATTCCAAACATCATATTTAACTTAATAATCAACATCTATATCATTAAAATAAATTTGTGAGTAGCGAGTACCATTATTTCCGAATAACAATCAAGACAAATTTCTAATTAAGTTCCTAGCTTAACCAAACGAACGAATTTTTAAATATGCATAGTGGTCCTCCTAATTAATAATTTACTGAAGTGAACTTGAACGTCCACTCCTCCCGGCACCTCCTTCAAGTTTTTCTCTAACTATGCCCCGTTTCCATAACTCAGCAACTATCTTTCCAATTTCAACGCAACTGATTACAAACATTATAATTAACTTACTAGTCACCCTCTATAACATTAAAGTAGATTTATGAGTAGTAGTTACCACTATTTCCGAATAAGAGTTTAAGCCAAATTTGTAATTAAGTTCATAGCTTAACCAAACGAATAAATTTTTAAAGATTCATAGTGGTCCTCCTAATTAGTCATTTTCTGTTGGACACTTGAACATCCCCTCCTCCCGGCACCCCCCTCAAGATTATTTTCTCTAACTATGCCTTATTTCAATAACTCGGCTAATAATGTTCCCATCTTCTCCAAACCAGCTCACTTTTATAGCACGTCTACTATACGGTGCCGTAGGCAGCGGGAACCTGTGTCAGATGTTCGTTCGGAAAGAGGTTTGTTTAGAACAGAATGCTCCCCGGGCGGTGGAAGGTGGAAATAAAATATTTTACGGAGCGTACGAGCATGCCCGGTATACGGTGCCAAAGTCATCGGAGGTCCGGGACAGAGTTTCGTTTTCTAAGAGATTTAAGTTTATTACACGGGCTCGGGTAACGCCGGGCGGATCAGTTAGAATAATATACCCTATTAAAATCCGTGCGAGTATCTATCTATGTAACCTCAAAAACTCGGAAAACACAGGGTGCATGGCTACGAAATTTGGCATACGGGGTGCTGGTAGGGAGCCCATGAACAATCGGGGAAAAACATTCGAAAATTTTAAATATATTTTTTTTTATTTTATGTTTTTGACGAATTTTTTGATTTTTTCCCGTCAACCCGTAATTGCGCGAGTTCTAACCAGTATTAAATCTTTACTGCAATGTGAGATATACATATTACGAACGCCACGCTGCAATACTAAGAAGCTGTAGCGGGTATTATGATAATTCTTTTACCTCGCATGCAAATAATTAGAGATTATTTAATTGCGATTCATTATTTCATTTTTTTAAATAAAGAAAAACATTTTATCACAAACATCAACAAAATTTTTATTATATTTATTCCTTTATTCCAAAGATGTCGTTTTATCGTCTACTGCCATAGCAACATAAATTAAGTTTCATTTTAAAAAATGCACAGTAGTAATTTTTTTTTCTAAATCGTATAGTTATTGAACAACTCAACACTTTAACAGGGGAATTAAATTCATTTTATTCACATTTTAGAATGAAATTCATGAACTCCCGTGCGTAGAACGGGTTAAACAGCTAGTCTTTAATAAACTTTGTCAGTCAGTTTGGAAGCAATTTCAGTGGAACTGATAGCTATGTCTGATGAACATGAAGACTTTTTCTTAAAGCGAAAGAAAATTAACTATCGATATAATGGATTCCTGAATATACCGATACTACTGAAATAGAATAACAATGTATGAATTATGATATAATAGGAATTTGTAATATGAATATATGACTACAAATTAAAGAATATATGATGAATATATGATATGTATGGAAAATTATTTGATAACCATAATGTACGAGAGAAATATAACATTAAACAAGTACACAGAATTTTTTTTTGTTCTATCGATTGCCAATGTTAAAACAATTAATGGCGCATTGTACAAGATAAATAACAAGATTGACTGAATTGCGAATAATATCACTGATATCATTAGTGACTTTTTTAAGAAATGATTCCGTTTGTAATACAATCAACAATTGTTCTTCTTTATTTTATATTATGGTTTTAATGTACTAAATAAGTTGTAGAAGGATATATATCATTTATTCAAAAAATAATGGTGATCGATGATCTACTTATCTTCCAAGAGGTAGTTGATAAACGTTGTCTTAGCAAGCTGTGAAATAAAACAACATAAACTATCAATATGAGATTTAATAAATCTGAATGTTACTTAATAGGTGACATTTAAAAACACAAATAGATATTAAAAAATGTTTGAAATGCTTAAAAACCCTCCAAGCACTTTCGGCCGGCAATCACGACCATCCTCAGGGAGCGAAATGATTTTCGCTCTTCGAAACGTTCTAAAAACCTTCTAATCTATGATTTATCTGAAATTGTTAGGAATAGAAACTTAAAATGTGATATGGCTGTTACTTTAGGGGCGTAAATGCACTCACAGAGCTGTTTTTAAAAATATAGAAATTTTAAAGTGTGCACGAACAAATATCGTTATAAAATTGCGATTTCTACGATTTAGTTCTTCTCGTTAATTTAAGTCTCATATTCACCTAATGCAGTTTCAAAATGTGGTTACATTAGTAATTTCTGAATTATCCGTATCAGTATAATTTCCTTTAAAAACAACAACAACAAAACAAAACAAGTGGGTAAGTGTGATCGAAGATTGCTCAAAGGGTTTCGTTTAATATTCCTTTCAAAACACTTTATCCTTTCTTTAATAAGTCCAAATAAATTTCATTTAGCAACCAAAAAAAAAATATATATATAAGTCATGTTCTTTTATAAAGTAAAAATTTATCGGTCTATTTTTTCTCGTTTTTCCGAATATCTAAACCAGCCCGATAGCGGGCGAAGCCCGCTATTATATTCTGTCATAATAATATCTGTCATGTGGACTAAATGCGATATTTAAAAACACATAATTTCAAAATTAAACATGTTGTACACCTTCAAAATGTTAAAATATATGCGAATATTTCCGTAATCGGGTTTTTATCATGATTCAATACGTTCCTCAAACTCATATATTTACTACATTAAAGACGTGAGTATAAAACATCACAAATTTACTGAATGGTGTATACAAACGTTTTGTATACACCATTCAGTAAATTTGTGATGTTTTATACTCACGTCTTTAATGTAGTAATGTTTCATGGTGCAATCGTCCAGCATTTATATCATATATTTACTATTCTCTATTGCTCATATTGATACTCGCTTTGCATTATTCTGAAACATTTGAAAAATCCGTTAAACTTCCGATATGACGTCAGATTATCTTTTTAATTCTCGAATGATGTGATATTAATCTGCTTTGTGTACATACACATACTTATACTCCTTGTATTATTGAGAAATCTTTCCGTTTTATTACCTCTATGACGTCAATCAATTTTATTTCATATTAATCTTTTTTTCAAATGGTGAAACTTTTTATTTCATTTTCATTTTTCACGTGGAAATCGTCTGATAGAAAATTAATTATCGTAGAAAGAATTTCATCGTGAATTTTTAATTTTTTTGCATCTGCTATAACGAAAAATGTTTAAATTTAATAGGAAAAGGCTGTTAGAATTTTGGTTTTTTTTATCTCTATTTATTAAAATAATACGAATTTTTCAAATTTTAATATTTTGAGCTCTTCATAGCTGGTATTCAGATTTATACAGTCTGATGTAACTCTGTAAGTTACATAGTTTTTGAGAATGGCTCTGTGACAGACAGACAACAGAGCTGGAGTAATAGGGTTTCGTGAGATGAACGAAACTCTAAAAAAACAATACCACTTTGTATATATTTCAACAATTACGAGAGCATAGCCGCGTGTTTTGCTAGTTTATTTTATAATTTTCTTATTCTTCATTTCCTCTTGTCTTTCTAATGCGAAATTGTATCATGCACTGTAGAAAATGACAAATGTTTCTTAATCTGCGAAAATATGATATAATCTCAAATAAATTTATAATATAAACTAATACTTGTTAACCATGATTCTGAAAAGTATTTCTTTGTCTTTAGAAATATCAGACATCAATGGCATTTCGAAATTTAAAGAATCATTTATAAAAACAAAATTTCTCTTGCTGCCCGTAATTTTCGAAACGTTTACGAGTAGCTTTTAAAGTGTATTAATCAGTTTTCTAAGCCCGGAATATAGTTTTCTCCGATGCTATCAATTCTCAAGTAAACATTCTCATGTTCAACAAATATGTTTAACAGACAAACATGCAAAATTAACAGCTTTAACATTAACATTAAAATTAAGATTATTTCTTTACTGTTTCATGTATAAATCTACTTATGCAGCTGAAAACGTTTACTTGAGAATTGATGACATTCGAAAAAAAGGTATTCCAGGCTGAGGAAACTGATTAATACACTATAAAAACTATTCGGAAATGTTTCTGAAAAATACGGGCAGCAAAAAATACTTTGCTTTTATAAATAATTCTTTAAATTTTGGAAATGTATTGGTTTCTGGGGATTCAAAAGACAATCGAACACGCTTTTCGGAATTTCGGATATCTCAGAAGATTATATTATATTTTCGATCGTGTTTATAGTATATTTCTATAAAATAAGAAACATTGGTCATTTTTTACAGTGTGGTTTATACCTGATGAATACTTTTTCTCTAGTCTTTCTTAGTTCAGTTTTCCGAATTTTTTCATTTTAAAGAAACACAACAAGCTTTATTCTATTTTACACTCCGCAGTTGCGTATCTCAAAATCAATATGAAAGATCTTTTGGAAAGTTTCCATTATCCTGCTTAGGTGAAAATATGTCCTCATTTATGCTTAATGAATCCCGTTTTTCTGTTGTTTATTTTCGAATTCAATTCATCGTTTTATATAAACATGGCAAACCACTTTTTCGGTAATCATGGACACTACAATAAATATGAAAAATCCACTGGTAAAATTCCCTTTTCTTGTTTATGTAAAAATGAGCTATTATCCATGCATAAAGAATCATTAATCTATATTGTATTTTATAGAATTAAGAAAAATTGGATATGTTTCAGTCGCTTGTCCCGGTAAAATTGCTTTGTCTTGTTTATGTAAAAATGAGCTATTACCCATGCATAACGAACCATTTTTCTATATTTTATTTTATAGAATTATAGGAAAAATTGGATATGCTTTTGTCGCGTGTCCCGGTAAAATTGCCTTGTCTTGTTTATGTAAAAATTAGCTATTACCCATGCATAAAGAATCATTTTTCTATATTGTATTTTATAGAATTAAGAAAAATTGGATATGCTTCAGTCGCATGTCCCAAGATTAATATAAAAATTATCTTGCAGAATTTCTTTGCCATATTCATGTGAAAGTACGTCATAATTTATATCTGGCGAATACATTTTCTCTTGTTTGTTGTTTGTTCAATTCTCTGTCCTATAGAATCACTCAAAATATAGAATTAATTCCGTACACATATACCCCCAAAATCAACTTAAAAGATCATCTGGTAAAATTCTCTTGTGTTGTTTATGTGAAAATGTACCATGATTTAGTTTATAACCATGTTACTGTATTGTGTTCTACACAAACGTTACTAACTCGCCTTCCACATTTGTGCGCCTTAGGATCAATATGAACTATCCTTTAACGAAATTCTCCTGTTCTGTTTATGTCACAATGTTGTGTCATTAATGCTTAACGAATAATTTGTCTCTGTTTTTTTACTGTTTTAATCAATTATCCGTTCAATAAAAACCCAACAATAAAAAAACTAGTCGTTGGGAGACACCGTAATACTTACCCATCATGGATATGCATAATATAAAACATGAAAATAAAACATGTGTAAACTATTCATAAAATACATTGCAATTCGAATAAAATCATGGTTTGATGACATCGTAAGCTTTTAATCGAGGCTAACGAAAAAGACAGGCTACATGAGTGCATTCCACTTATTTTTTTTTATTTATTTTTTTTTTTTTTTACAGCTGTGGTAAAGCAAGAGCCGTCGTGGTAGCTCGACATATGACCTAGCGAACGTCTCCCCCTATGGGGTTTCGCGAACGAAGTCGTCGGGGGTTCCATGGCGGTTCATCAAGGTTTCGTCTCTGCGGAAGTTTCCTCCGAGACGTGGGGTTACTGCAGTGACGACCTATGTCACCAAACCTTGGTAAAATGACCTGGGGGTCCGCAGTGGGGAGCGGCCTCAGGCCGATCGCAGCGCCGGCGAGACAAAGCCCTGGTGCGTTATAAGCCCTTCAGAGGCTTGGGTGCGATGGTCGTTTACGCGCGTCGGCGACCCCCGTGGGCGACTAACGACGCAGGATAGTTTTATCTTTTTTTACAGACCGCTAGGTGGTGCTCTTTTCGTACACCTGCATTGGTGCATTCGAGCATCACATGATTCCCGCGGTCTGTAAAAAAAGATACGCGTAAAGCACCGCGGTAGCCTTTCTTTTTCTCGCTTTAAAGGCTCTATTACTGAATTGCGTAAAAGAAACATGCTTATAACTCCAAAAATGATAATCATATTAACTAACAGTTAACTGCGACGGATTAAGCGTCTCCTTGCCAATTAAAATATATCTTTGAATTGAAAATTGAATGAAATACAGTGTCATGAAAAATCGAAGAGTGTAGAAAATAGGATTCCATTTATCTCGGCAACTCATTATTCGATCAACTTCATTCTTTATGTAAAATTTATATTTTTATTGTCTTTTATATCCACTCCTTAAAATAAACAATTTCGAAAATTTTTATATACCTTTCAGCAGAACGTATATTTCGAGAATCAGAGAAAATAGTTCTGGAAAATCGAGGTTATTGAAATTCAATAGGCTTCTTTCCATTATTACATACTAAATACATACCAAATTTCAAGTCTCTATCTCAGTTTGTTCGGGAGATAGAGTGTTTACAGACACACAGACAGACAGACGGCATTTTTTCTGAAAATATGTTTTTAGGAATATCCAGTGTCTGAAACGTGTAAATCCGTCAAAAAACTTTTTAAATTTTTAAAACGAACGCTATACTTCGTATGATGGGTAAGTAATAACGTTTCCCAAAAATTAACATGAAATATCCTCTAGTAACCCTTATTTTTTTAATGTGAAAATGTGCCATGATTTTGTTAACTGTATTCTTGTATTGTGTTTTACTGAAACGCACATAACTCACCTTCCAAAATCCAATGCGAAGGTGATCGATAAGAACGACCCTTTAATGATAGAATTTCCCTGTACCGTTTTAGTGAAAATGCGACATGATTTAGTCTAACAAACAACTTTTCTCTGTTGTGTTCTACAGAAATGCAACTAACTCACCTTCTTCAATCGTACGCAAAAGTGGTCGATGGGTCATTCCATGCAAAATGAGCAAAAATTAAAAAAAAAGTCGTGGCCACATAGTAACCGATTTTAATAAAATTTGGTACACAGATTCAATTCATATTTAAATAGAGCTTTCTGGACATTTAAAAAACTTGTGACATAGAATGGCTTGTATGGAATCGTTCAAAGTTGCAAGTTTAAAGTTCCATATCTTGAAAACTATTTAACATAAATAAATTTTTTTCATAATATTGTAACCCGTGGACAGTTATTATCATATTTATTTAGCAATAATAATTTCGTAACACCATGGTTGACCTTAAATTGGTTGTAAAAATTGAAAAATTGAAAAATTTGAGAAAATTAAAAGCTTTATAAAAATCAAAGGAATTTAAAAACATATGTGAAATTGATGTATGTTGTAATGTTACATATGAAAACCAAATTTCTCAAATTTTTAAGTTGCCATTTATTTTCTTCATCTTCAAAATAGCTTAGAAACTTTAAAAAAAATTACAAAAATACAATTTTTCTTCTTATGTATACTTAAAATGTCAAATAAAGGAAAAACCTGACATTAACAATATTGCAGAAGCATAAAGTTAAAAAAGCCCATGATATGCTGAAAAAAATTCAAGATTGCCTTTTAATTCCTAACCTAACAGAAATAAGTTCAGAAAAGTAATATTTGTTACGTTCAATCGGCTATTTCACTTCAAATTTGAGCGCCTTCTCTGCCATCTTGCAAAAAAAAAAAAAATGTAGTGCTGCCATTATAATGGCAAATGGAAATATATGGAGATTTGATTACTATATAATTGTTTGCCCCGTTTAAATCAATAATTTATTCTACTCTAATTTAAAATATTGTTGAGGAAAAATAAACTGAAGGCAAGAATGAAAGTTTCTATATTTAAAATATACACTTTTATCTATAACGTCAAATAATTTAAAATTTTTAAGATGTTTCCTTCATGTTTAAACAAGTAATAGAAATATTGCATTTTTCCCTCAAAATTTTTCACTATTTATTTTTTCCTTATTAAGGAATAAAAAGGCACGAATGAAAGTTTCTATATTTAAAATATATACTTTATCTATAACGTCAAACAATTTTAAAATCTTAAGACCTTTCCTTCATGTTCAAACAAGCAATAGAAATATTGCATTTTCCTCTCAAAATTTTTCACTATTTATTTTTTTTCTCATTATGGAATAAAAGGACAGTTACTAAATCACTCCAATCTGTTACTTATTACTCATTCTTAATTAAAAATAATTTTTGATAAAGTCTTACCACTTCTACGGCTAATAATGAAAATTGAAATTTCCAGCATGTAGACAAAATCTCGATCTTATATCAACATTTAATGTAAGTTTTAATACTTAAATAAACAATCCTGAAATCTATTATTTTACATTTACTCATAAATAAATATGATCTACTTATATGCTGATTTTCATTAAAATCTATGACATGTCAGCCACAGCTGATTTGCTCATATAGCATGGAATGACCCCGATAAGAACGACCCTTTAATAGAACCTAATGTGAAAATTTGGCATGACTTAGTCTAGCGAAAGATTTCTCTATGGTTTTCCTTTCTTCAAAAGAGCAACTAACTCACCTTCTGCAATCGTATGCGAAAGTGATCGATAAGAACGACCCTTTAATAGAATTATCCTGCCCTTGGTTATGTGAAACTGCGTCATGATTTAGTCTAACGAACTATTTCTCTATGGTTTTCACTAGTGTCTTTATGAGTGAAGAGTGGTATCCAGGCCCAGAGCACTTATGCAGATAGAGACCCAACTAATAGGTCTCTGGCTGTAAAATTGTTTCACTTATTGAAATTTTAATATAAAAAAACAAGTAATATAAAAAAAAATTAAAGTCAATTCCTACTTAGGTCAAAAAGAATTTTTTTTTTCCAGCGATCTACACGCTTCGCCACTGACGGTATTTATTCCAAAATTCATATCCTGCTAAATATCTTATACATGAACCTCTATACCAGGACTTCTAACGAAATAGCCTTTCCAAGAAGGAAATCGTTCCTCGAAAAAAGCCTCAAATAGGTGGCGCATGGGGTGATGGATTCTGCATACGTCACTAAAATTCGTCTGCTTCACCGTTTGACACTGACAGTGACAGCCATGGGCGCTGCTGCAGCACGGATTCTGGCCAGCTGCGCAGAACCGTGCGCGTAGCTGTGCAGCTGCCACTTAGTGCCGAAGTCTCGACACGATGTATCACTATTGCGTTAGAAGTCCTTCTATAGAGGTTCATGATCTTATATAAGAGAAATTTATTTTCGAGTACGGGAGAATTTCCTTCCATCCCAGGTGAGGCTCGATCCTGGGACCTTGTGGTTACGAGCTCAGAGCTTAACCGACTGCGTTATCAAGACTCGTGAGTGAGTGCTTTTAATTGGAACTAATGTCTGAAATAAGTCGGCTGCGTGTTGATATTTTTTCTTCCATATAAAACTAAAATTAATTAATTTAATTTAATTAATGAATTAATATTTGAAAAAACTGTATTAACATCAAGTGTCATCCACTACAAGTTTAACATTTTATTAACAATTGAAAAATTGAACAAGATACATAAATATATATAGGGAGAGTGTGGACTAATAGTAGGAATTGAATAAGACTACATGGAAGGTATTCGTTTTAGACAAAAAAAGAATAATTGAGTAAATTTTATTTTAAATTTAAGTTTTTGTAGAAAATTTTAAGTTGCTATTTCCCGTTTAACTGCTTTAATGAAGCAATTGTATCTGAGCTTAGTACACACTCATCTTCAACTAGTATTTATAAAGAGTAATAAGGTACTGGAGCTTGGAATATACATCTAAAGGAAAGTGACATGTGATTCGAATTATAGTATCCATGTTTACAATGCTCTGGTGAGAGAACCCATAGACGTATAATGTCTTTATATTTGGAGATTTCAGACCATGGGGAAATGATCTGCGCAAAAAAAAAATGGTTATTAAAATGGCTGATAAGGTAAATGTGGTGCTGCGAGTATTGTCATGTAATAGACATAAGAAGATACTATCCACAAAGATCATCATAGGAAGTGTCATCATGTAAATTTATTAATTCGCACGATACACACACAAACTCTCGGTAAAACAACTTTAATACCAACGAACGTTTCTTCAACGGCAGACCATTATTGTACGCCAAATAATGTTCCAAAAATCTCCATATGCTTCTTTTTTCTAATACGGGACTCTTTCATACGCAGGTCAAGCATATTTTATACACCGGTGCAGATCACAGCGCCCTCTATCGGTGATTTTTGAAACTAACATTCTTTTATTGCATCAATCATTTTCCCAAGGTCTGAAATGTATATTCCCCAAATATGGAGGGATTATGTCCATGAGTTGAATATTCAGAACGTTCCTTTGGTATAGAGGGGTATCATAATTTGAGTCACACGGCATAATTTCAAAAACAAGCGCATATTGCAATTGTTGTAATGCTTTCATTTACTGAAAGAGTTCGTACAAAAATTAACTTCTTCATCTTTAATAAAATGACATCGTTATGGGGATCAAATATTGCTTCTTTTATAGAATATTGCTTCTTTTATAGCTTAAATAGAATATCCATGAATAAAAACGCCATTTAGAATATTTTTGTTTCTAATATAGATATAGGGATTCTTGCAATTATTTCAATGTTC
This sequence comes from Maratus michaelseni, assembly GCA_963931845.1. Taxonomy (NCBI): domain Eukaryota; kingdom Metazoa; phylum Arthropoda; class Arachnida; order Araneae; family Salticidae; genus Maratus; species Maratus michaelseni. The sequence continues at coordinate 91,815,478 of OZ007596.1, forward strand.
TAAAAAAATTCTTATTAGTAAACTTTTATTTGATTCGGATGCTTCAGATAATCATTTATTCGCAATTTTCAAAAACTTTAAATGAATTAAAATGTAAAAATTTTCATTAATATGGAAAAAATTGTGAATATGGCACATTAGGGTGTATTCTTTATTGAAATAGTGATTTAAATTTATGAATATTTGCTTTATAAAAGTAAGAAAATACAGGTTGTTTCACGAAGGCCCCTTAACTTTGAAAATAAATAACTCGGAAAAGGTGATAGATATAAGCATGAACCAGTAGTATGTTTACTAGAAAAACCGTAAGAATCTGATACAGAAACCTAAAAAATTTAGTAACAAATTGCGCCGATAGAAGACGCTGCATGCGGCATTACCATAAAAAGGCTATGTCACATCAAAAGCGATTCAAAATGTTCACCTTTCGCAGAACACACATGTCGCAAACGAAGAATGATATTGTCAGTGACTCTCTGTAGTGTGTCACCGGAAATAGACACACAAGTTTGACAAATAGCCTCCTCTTCCTCGTCCAGTGTTAAGATATTGTTGCGGTAAACAATGTCCTTCAATGTGTCCCACAAAAATTAGTCGCAGGGGGTGAGGTCGGGTGAACACGGTGGCCAGTCCATGCTGTTTAGCTCTCTTTACAGAAATCAGCAATGATGCCCGCACCGCCATCTATCGGCGCTATTTTTAACTAAAATTTTGAGGTTTCTATATCAGATTTTTACGGTTTTTTAATAAACTTGTTTAACACTTGTTTCATGCTTCTATATATCACCGCTTCCTAGATATTTATTTTCAAAGTTAGGGGCCCTTCGTGAAACACCTTGTAAATGAAAATAATGAAATGAGGGGTCCTAAAAGACATCTTATTCTAATGACTCCGAACATATTAACCCAACTGTGCTATTGTTTATTTATTTCTATTAATCAGAAATACAGAAAATTTTGTAGTCTGCAGCTTATAACCTAAAATCATTACGAACTTTGTTCTGGTAAATTTCTATTATCCCCTGTATAAATAAAAATGTAATTAATATGTAAAAATGATCAATGCTCAGCGACATATTTTCCTGCTTTGCGACTGTCCGAAAACTAGAAAATTCCACTTTCCACAGTCGTGTACCTTAAAATAAAAGATCCACTAACCGAATTCGCCAGTCATATTTATTCGAAACTATGTCATGATTCATGCCTACAAATAGTCTTTATGTAGAGTTTATTTACGTCTTTTGTTAATATTAAATTTAGATGCGTACTTCCAAATCAATGTGAAACATCTCCTAGTAAAATTTGTTTCCCCGTTTACATCAAACTGCGTCATGATTCCTGTCTACAAATAGTTTTTATGTAGAATTTGTTTACTTCTTTTATTTAATTTTAGATTCCACTGATGTGTTCTTCCAAATCAATATGAAACATCTTTAAGTAAAATTTATTTCTCCTGTTTATATACAACTGCGTCATGATTCATGCCTACAAATAGTTTTTATGTAGAGTTTGTTTACGTCTTTTGTTAATATTAAATTTAGACGTGTATTTTAAATCATAATGTGAAACATCTGCTAGTAAAATTCGTTACTTTTTTTTATATGAAAATGTGCTATGACTTTGTTTAACTTTCCTGTATTATCTCCTACAAAGTATAACATACTACGGTGTGTGTTATGTTCTATAAAAGTGCAACTAATTTCACCTTCCACAGTCGTGTTTCCCAAGAATTTTATAAAGGATCCCCTAATGGAAATCTTTTTGTTTTGGTCAAAATGCTTCATGGCGTAGTGCCTTTAACTCTTTCAGGGTACAGTAAATTCTGTAGCTAAAATGTTAATTCTGGTTGCCATTTGGCAGTTTGAAATTAAGATTAAATCGTATAAATATTATACCACTGCCCTTCAAAAATTTAAATGAGTAAATAAAATATTTCGCTTTTCCATTGTTATCGAAATGTTTTAAATTGCTTACTTTTTATTTAAATATTGATTTACATGTCTACCGATGAATATTTGCTTTCAAACATATAAAAGACAAAACAATGTGTAAATACGTTACTTAAAGAAGTATTTCCCAGGGCATCTAAATGTATAAAGACTGCCCTACTTCTTTCTCCAGTTCTCCTTTCTACGCAAATACAAAACAAGTTGGAAATTGTACGTCAAACGTGACAAACGAGGTGCGTTCGTACTATAGCTAGTGATATATTCAGATCTTGGTGGTGTTTTGTTCTGCGAAATGAATTATATCGTCTGCAGATTAATTTCTGTCATAAAATAAGTATCTCGGTCGCTTGACGATTCAACCTCGGAAGCTCCTATAACAAGAAAGCACCGATTTTTTTTAAAAAAATTCAGATTTCTTAATAAATGTTTTTATTAATATCTCCTAAAGTTTTGATTCGATTTTTATAAAATTTGAAATGTCTCGACAAAATTCTGCAAAGATAATATATCTTAAATTTCAAACCATTCGGTTGGGTAGTTTTTGCGTTGTTATATGCGGACGGACGGACAGACAGACGGACGGACCAAGCGACGACAATAGGTGCTACGTATTTATATAATTACGAACGCACCTAAAAAATACATATTCTGTAGCGTGTACCCCATAATCAATATCTTCGAAATGTCAAATTAGACTACACGGCTAAATTGAGAGTTGTTGTATATTATAAAACGCATGCAAGTACGTAAAGACGATGAGAGTATGTCAGATGGATGTCAGTATGTAAGGTAAAGCCAGGAGAGATGGCGCGGTCGGAGAGATTGCGCACATAGAGGTTCGGGGGGAAGGAGTAGAGTGACCGCGCAGCGACCTGTTGTACAACAGCAATAGTGGAGTGTCTACTTGAAAGTGCATGTTGATTGTTTTGAGCGTCTAAGGTAAAGCATTGCTGTTTTGTTTTATTTTCCCAAATTAAGTGCTTGAATTTTCATAGCTATTCGTCAGAATTTCTATGCAATATCAGTAGTACAAAATATTTTTAACTTAAACGATTTCTCATAAGCTACTAATCTAGACTAACAGTGTGAACATCAACGTTTCGTTTTAGTAGCGGCCATGTTTAAATGAAAGGTCGCGCAATCTCTCCTACCAAAATTGTAGAGTTTGAGCACCTGCTACTTAGGAGAGATGGCGCATTCTTCCTATTAGTTTTCATGCTAGGAGAGATTACGCAGCTTATTGGTAAATTTGCATAAAAAGAAAATAAAAATGAAAATGGACTAATTTTAAGTTAAACGTAATATCAAGTAACTTAACGTTATTTTGTAATCTTATCTGAACTTGCTTTTTCTGATTCTTTAATTTTATTCCCTTTAATTAAAATTTTTTAATCGTTTTTAAAATTATTTCCTTTTTCTGATTCTTTAATCATTAGGTTTAAATATTCACTCCTAATACAATAATATTTGTTCACAAAAACTTTACAACAATGCCATTTAAGTGTAATTATTATTGTTAACAATTTAATCGTAGTTATTATTAGTAACAATCTCTCCTACCCATGTGCGCAATCACACCAACCCTGTAAGGACAGATTGCGCAAAATAACTTTCTTGGTTTTATTACAACTGTTCTATTAAATTAGAACATAACAACAAAATAGCAATGGAAATGCATAAAAAACAAATTAAGTCAAAATTATTTATGGATAGTTTAGCAAAAAATTAATATTAAAAATTTTTATTGTTATTCTTTTGAATTGTGCGCAGACTCTCCCAGCTTTACCTTAACATTTACGTAAGGAAAGAGTGTATAAAAGTGGTGCATATCATTATATATTATTTCTAATATCAACATCCCTTTTCCATGCATTTTCAAAACGCATAGCAATGAATGAGGTATCATTCAAAGGGTTTTTGAAACGGCTTCTGATATAAAACACCCACATTTCGTTAAAACATGCTTTTGTTTATTTAAAATTGTTGTTAATAAAAACATTAATCGGCATTGTTTTCATAAATGAAATGTAGGGTTTTTCTCAAATCAGTGTTGCTACAAAAATAAACATATCGTGCTCAACAATGATTATAAAAAGAACTAAATAGTACAAAAAAAGTGGGTTTATTTATTCACACGGGTTTATTTTATATTTATGATTAAAAAGCAAAATTCAAATTCAAATGTTTAGAAGAAAAAGACACATTCGATCGATAGAAACAGGGGTATTTCACGTGTAGCTTAAAATGTATGCTTTATTATATTAAATTACTTTTTTTTATATGCATTCAATTTATATTTCTTTGTCCCGTCTTTTCCCGAAGTGGATAACGTCATCATCTAATGCAGTTAAAATGCGATTGTTATTTTTTTTTTCTCGCGCGTGCCTTTTGTTATCTTCGGTCAGTTTTTACTGTAACTTTGATGGAATAAATGAGATAATATTCTGGCTTGACTAACGTTGTTTGCAGATATTTTCATCTTTACTTTTTCTTTAGAAGTTTAAACCTGCATCTAAAAAATGCAGTGCGAAATCCTCGCGTGGGTCCACTGGTAATATATTAATTATGGAATATTAAAATTGAAGACAATATCAACATTTCAAAATATTTATTAATTTTAACCACGATGGCTCACAAATAAAAGCTATCAGTAAAATCTACCATCAGGATTTTTCTTTTTTCTAACCTTGAGCATTTCTTTTTCAAGTTCTCCGTTCTACAGAAACACAACAAAATACATGTTCCGTAACATGTACCCAAAATCAATATGAACGATGCTCTGGTAAATTTCTCTTGTCCTGTTTATCCGGAATTTTCACGTGTGCGTTCCTATTTTTTAATGGATTTGTCTGGGAGTGTCTGAAATGCGGCGCCCCAAGGATTTCGAGAAATATTCTTGCTTGTGATTATTATTTAAATGGGATAATTGTGCTGGCCTTGTTCCAACATCTGGAACGGAGAGGATGAGCCCTGCGTCTTAGTTCTATGTGACACATGGGTAATTTGTAGACATCGTGTCCGCCGAAGTTAGGGAAGTTAACTACAGGGAGATATACTTTAAGTTGTTTTTAGTCTTATACGCTTCTGTAGGTTTCATATAAATGTACTTTAACTTTAACTTGCCAAAAAGGTAAAAAGTTAGATATAAAAAATGGTATATATGTCCTTAAAAATTATCAAAACTTAAGTAATTGCGGATTAGAATAGTTGGAAAGGAGTTACAAAGATTTTTGGCTTTTTTGTTTTATTTTATTTTATTGTTATTAATTTTTTTTTTGACTATTATGTCTTAGAGAGACATAAAAATAAAAAAAATATTTTTATTGAAACATTAAATTTTTTTTTAAATTACTTTTTTTTTTTATTTTGCAAAACTGGGTTGATACAAAAGTAAAGCGACCTATTTGGAATGTTTTTTGTCCTCTTTAAGTTTTAAAAATTCTTTTAACACTTTTTGTAATTGAAAGCATTAAACTTTTGTACATCTTTCGTACATCTTATTTGTACGTGTTCGTTGAAAATCGTTCCTTTTTTTCAAAGAATAAATTATGCTCTCTAAATTAAAAAGATGCGATTATTAATATGATGTAAAAGTTGAATTTTTTGCACTGTTAAGAATTGTTTTCAAATTATTTAATAAATAAAGTTTAAAAAAAACAATGCAGGCATTTTTCATGTAGAGCATTGCCCAAACTATGAAAAGTAGCAAAATACAGCCATCTTTCCAAAAAATTGGCTTGAAAATTGCAACAAGCAGAAGCGCTCAGTGCTACTCAAAAAAGAAGCTAAATAATTTCCTATATGAAAAAAAAAAATCATGCGCCAGAAAAAACTATTCCTTAAGTTTACCAAACAACAAAAAAAGCCGTCGCCTAAGAAAGCTGGGGTTAAAAAAATATATAAAAACTGATTTGTTATCAGATTTCTGCAAGAACAATAGAAAAATGTCATAAACGCAGTTGGAATTAGTATTGGAAGATGCGTCAAAATAATTAAAGGAAATGATTAATATCTTTTGAGGTTATATTACATTTATCAATTTATGCTGTAAAAAGACAAATCCAATTCATTCCATGTGAACAAACATGAATAGATGCAGCCGTTTTAACTTGATCAAGTTGTTCAGAAGGCGTCATGGTGTACATCGGTTGTTTTCATATGGCTTAATAAAACCTTTTCTTATTGAACCAAAAGCAAAAAACAACGCTATCTACAATCAGGAAAACGTCTTGACAGGATCAATGTGGCTAAAGCTTTTTTTCCAGGTAGCAATTTAATTTTTTTCCAGGATTATATACCCTCAATTATTGCAAAGTTCACGATTAAGCGGCTTATGTATATATATATATATATATATATATATATAACTTCCTATCTCCTCACCCAATAATTACCTGAAAAAATGGCGACATAAAGAATGGTGGTTGTCGTACGCGGATTTTTCTCAATTTACGTACTGCACCTTGAATTTGAGTACCACTTTTTCCAAATAGTAATGTTCGCCTTATTTTTCTACGATTAAATAAGGCGAACATTACTATTTGGAAAAAGTGGTACTCCAACGAAAGGGGCGGACAATACGAACGTTAAGAAAAATCAGCCTTCGATTGCCGCTACTTTTCGTTCAGTGCGTTGGCTTTCCAAACAGCAAATAATTCTATGCCAAATTCTATATACTTCGGCCAAATGTCCTAACACGGCCCTTTTCGTCCCTGCGACCTGACGCTCCAAGGTCGGCAGTGAAGGCATCTTGTGCACTAGGCAAACTGGCTCTCGTCCGTCGTATCCCGTCTACTATTGAATCAATTTTTAATCGAAGTCTTTTTGTATTAGTTTTCGACCATTTGGTCACTTAGTAATCTTTTGCCGAATGCACTGCAATATCGTATGATATTTCGCCGATGATATTTAGCCAATGATATCAGTTTGGAAAATTAGGATGCAAAAAACGTAAGAAAGTTCATTTTAATTCAAAAAATAAATATTGCTAATGAGAAATATTTTTCACTATAAGATGCAAAAATATTTACATATCGATTATACATAACTAATTAAAACGTAAAAAAGTGCGTTTTAGTTTAAATTTTAAATATTGCTGTTAAATGAGTTTGCAATAAATATTAGAACTAATTATAATTAAAATTTAAATTACAATTAATTCTCCATTCTAAGATGCAAATAATATTACATTTTAAATTAAAAATTACATTCTTACTCATTAGTTACTTTTATTACAGATATATAAATATTTCTGCATCTAATAAAGAGTAAATAAATGCAATTTAAAAATTTAATTAATCAATTAACTGTAATTACCATTTTAAAATCATTTAACAGCAATATTTAAACAAAACAAATTTTCTTACGTTTTAATTAGTTACAGCGTCGATATATAAACATTTCTGTATCTTATGGTGGAAAATATTCCCATTTAATAATATTCATTATTTGGTTTAAAAGGATTTTTTAAACATTTTAATTATACAATTTTTACAACTTACAACGAAACATACACTCAATTAACATTACTCCTAGCTTTGAAAATCCTATTCTTTAAAGCTTCTCATTATACTACGGTTACATATGAAATAATAGCGTTTTTTCTTTCTTTTAATATCTAAATAATTATTTAAATGAATATTTTGTTCAGTCATTTGTTTTAAACTTTTAAAAAGCATAAAATTAAAATCCTCTCCATCTGAAGAAAAAAGATGTTATACTTCTTTATAAGACAATTTACATTATAACATGTTTTAAAAATCTCAAAAACTTTTCTTTAAAATGTCGTGTTTCATTTATTTACAGTTCTAGCGTTCTGTTTTCGTAATTACCAAAATTTTATCTGAATAATTTCCAAAAAATTTTATAACTCATCAATTTATATTTAGTTTGTTTCTGTAATAGTCTAAATTTCAAATATACTTTAATTTAGTTAACTAAATCGACAACGTCTTTCTAACCACTTATTTCATATATATTAGTTCAATTTATTAGGTTCCATTTATCAAAGTATCATATATATTCTAATACGAGCCAATCTTGTGTGAGATTATATATATATATATATATATATATATATATGCAAATTTTATCTTAAAAACGGCTCTAACGATTTTGACGAAATTTCGTATGCTACCGTTTTGGGGCACCAGAAAACCATTGGGCTAGGTCACATGTTCGAGAAAATTCGATTAGTGGGTCATTTTGGGTCATTTTGGGTCATGGTCTAGTGTATCTAAAAAACGGTTCAAACGATTTTGACGAAATTTTGTATCCGACCATTTTCGGGCACGAGAAGACTATTGGGCTGGGTCACATGTTCGAGAACTTTCGATTAGTGGGTCATTTTTGGATCAACGCGGGTCAAATTAATTTTATCTAAAAACGGCTCTAACGATTTTGATTAAATTTTGTGTCCTACGAGTTTCGAGCACGATAAAATCATTGGGCTAGGTCACATGTCCGAGAAAATTCGATTAGTGGGTCATTTCTGGGTCATTGTGGGTCACGATCTAAAAAGCGACTCAATTTACACTAAATTTTGCTTCCAATTGTTTTCGGGAACGAGAAGACTGTTGGGCTAGGTCACATGTTCGAGAAAATTCAATTAATGGGTCATTTTGGGTCATTTTGGGTCATGGTCAAGCTAATTGTATCTAAAAAACGGTTCAAACGATTTTGACGAAATTTTGTATCCAACTATTTTCGGGCACGAGAAGACTATTGGGCTGGGTCACATGTTCGAGAACTTTCGATTAGTGGGTCATTTTTGGGTCAAAGTGGGTCAAATTAATTTTATCTAAAAAACGGCTCTAACGATTTTGATTAAATTTTGTATCCTACGAGTTTCGGGCACGCGAAAATCATTCGGCTAGGTCACATGTTCGAGAAAATTTGATTAGTGCGTCATTTCTGGGTCATTGTGGGTCAAGATCTAAAAAGCGGCTCAATTTACACTAAATTTTAGATCCAATGGTTTTCGAGCACGAGAAGACTGTTGGACTAGGTCACATGTTCGAGAAAATTCAATAAGTGGGTCATTTTGGTCATGGGTCATTATGGGTCAAGCTATTTTATCTTAAAAACGGTTCAGAGGATTTGAAATAAATTTAGCACCCTACAGGTTTAGGGAACCAGAAGACTATTAGGCTAGGTCACATGTTCGAGAAATTTCGATTAGGGGGTCATTTTGGTCATGGGTCATTATGGGTCAAGCTATTTTATCTTAAAAACGGCTCAGACTATTTACACTAAATTTTGCATCCTATGGTTTTCGGGCACGAGAAGACTGTTGGGCTAAGTCACATGTTCGAGAAAATTCAATTAGTGGGTCATTTTGGTCATGGGTCATGATATTTGAACTCAAATTTAATTTTGACCGAGCATAGCTCGGTCTTCCCTGCTCGTATTTTTAATTGGGAATGTCTATACGTAATTATTGAAAAAAAAAAGGCTTTTAAATTCTTAGATTTCTATTACAATACTTATCATGGTATCTGTAATATTTTTAAAACTTTAATGTTTACTGCACCAATTTTTATTCTCCCAAAAGAAAATTTCTTGGAAAGTATTTTTCCTCTGTACTTCATTCCAGTGTCTGTTTAAAGCTGATATGTCCTTGTAAAGTGAAAAAGGATTTTCAGAAGGTTTGTGAGATAGGACCTTTTGCAGTTTGTTGGGGGGATTTCAGTCATGTGACACACTCTCCAGGTCATCACGGCAGGTGGAAGGGTTATCGAAAAGACAAACAATACGCTCCGTGTAAAGGGATCCAATTTTAGTCAATTTGGGATTAAAGGCCGATCTCATACTATGTAAAAATTGCCGATTAATTTATTTCCAACGTCAATCTCATTTTTCGCCGATGTTTGTCTTTGCCATTAACTACAGAAATTGCTAATTTTTGTCAAGACGATATTCACTACTGTTCATTTATCGACGATTTTTATAAAAGGCCGAAAGTTAGCCGATATCTTTTGCTGTTGGGGTTAGTATTCAGAAGACTGTTCACAGGTCTAAAACATCAAATCCACGCACTGGCTTACAGCGTGACCTATTCGTTTACGGTCATGCTTTCGTATGTGGATAAGGTTTATATCGATGTTATCTACATCTCTTTAAAGTTTGTACGCGGAATACTGAAACACCTTACAGTTTAAAAACTTTTCGAATTAAAAGGTAAATAAATTTTCTTTCAACTACTAAGAATACAAAGAGTAATGCACCGAAATCTTTTTTTTTCCCCGTGCCAGTCAGTTTTTAAAAGGTTTCATTTTAGCATATTTCACTGTAACAAAAAACCGGTACCAGTGTTGAATTCAGACATTTTACTCCGGGAGGGATTCCGTCAGTTCCGATGGGGGGGGGGGGGGGGGACACTGGAGTACCGGGTGAGAAATTGCACTTCTAAACAATTAATAAGCATAGAATACCAAATCTTGCAGGATGGCATTTCGATACTCCGGGGGGATGCCCTTCACCAGACTACCCCCTGAATTCAACACTGGCCTGTACTGATTAACAAGCTTGTGTTCTCGTCAAAGCAAGTACATACTATACTGTTCCACGAGTGAAATATAATGCAATAGCCCCTCGTTGCATCACGCATGCCGAAAGAATGAGAACAATGTGATAGAAATGATGGTACAAAATGTTAAGAAATGTGCTAACCTAGAAGTAAATAATGTACCTACTTTAAATTTTTCTTCGATACTGTAGGTTATAGACATATTACAATTTTCTTAATAAAATTGGAGATATAGAATTGCACCTATCGTAATTGCCACGTGTATAAATTTGCTTAAAAAGTTCGGCTAAGATAGGACTTTTTTCTCGATAGATGAAAATAGAGCCATTATCCAAATGAGCGAGACACGATATACGATGGGTTACTGTACTGAAACATGTAAATTTATCAAAGTTGAAGAAAAGGAAAAGACGTCGGTGAACGCGTTGTTCATAATTCTTCTCTGGGTCGCACAGAGAATGTGGAACCTTAAGCATGTATTGTAAAAACTTTTTGAATAATTATTTGTCTAAAATTAATGCACATCTATATTATAAAGCAAAAACAAGCCATTGGGTACCTTTGACGTCATTCGACGATGGCAACGATCTGACCAATCTATTTCATATTTTTCACAAATCGATTAACTTCTAACCTTCGCACAATTTCAATTTTTACACCGTCGAATAGGGGGAGAGTTGGTTGGTTGGTTGATTTTATGACGGCTGATTATCTACACGAAGGATATAGTCCCTAGGGGGAAGTGCCCTCCGTGGGAGTCTTTCTAAGGGATCCTAACCCGTATTTACGATAAGGTTAGAAGAAAACCACGAAAAACTCCGAACGGTTAGGTCGACGGGCGCGACAGGGGGTTTGAACCCAGCACCTGTCGTCTACCAGCTTTTGAGTGTAGAACCTCACAGCCACTGGTGGGGCTGAATAGGGGGAGAGAGGGGGAATGCACTTTCAAATGCAATTTGTCTAAAAACTGTATTTCAATTTACTGATTTTTTGTGGCTTTTAAAATAATTTTCACGCATGATTTTTTTTTTTAATCTGTCTTTGTATCTTTTAATCTGTCTTTGTTGATATAGCATGTAGCAGTGAGATCGCATGTAACCAAAGTTTTACTTAAAACAATATATATAGTTCATCATTTCTTTCCAGCTAATATACTATAACGAAATTAAAACTTCATCAATAAATAAATAAATACATAAATAAAATAAAATATAAATTTAATACAGATATGGAACTTCGGGCTTAATCCCTGAAGTAATCAGAAAGGCTGCCTGTAAAAAAAGAATTGTTTGGCAATTTCTTCGGCTATTAACCCCAGGAATGAGGCTAAGTACGAAAGTATCGTTTTTAATAAATTTCAAAACTTTATTTGAATAATTGGTATTTTTCATATCAAAATAATTTTCTTGTGCTCTTAGTGGGCAATCTGAAAAAAATATATTAAGTATAAAACATCTAAGTTTTCAATTAAAAAATATTTTCATCTAAGTTCTTTATACCATTCTAAATTCTGTAATCTGGGAATCCCGGGCTGGCTCTCTTTCATTCTATTTGGCCTAAAATTTAAACACCAGTACACTGCAAAAAAGTGTTGATTTTACGGTATAATACTGGCACACCAGCTGTCATTATTATACCGTAAAAATAACAGCAATAAACAGTAAAATAAGCAGTAATACACTACCACGCTTGCGCGATAGTGTATTACTGCTACGGTATAATATTACGGTATTAACTGCTACGGGACTGCTAATGTATACTGCTACGGTATAATATTACGGTATGCTATTACGGTATAATACTAGTAGCTGGGATGTCAGTATTATACCGTAAAATCAACATTTTTTTTTTTTTTTTTTTTTTTTTTTTTTGCAGTGTATATGCGTCCAGCAGTCGTCCAGATAAACATTGCCAGTTGGGCGGGTTTTTTAATTCCAATATTACTCGATTTCTACCACTATTTTTGAAATAGTAATATTCACCTTATTTAATGGAAGATTAAAAAAAAAAGAAGAATATTACCATTGAAAAAGTGGTAGCAATCAAGCAATCTGAATAAAAGAAAATTCCGCACAGAGGGTTTGTACTGGCACATTTTTTTCAGCGCTTCAACCATAGAAGCTTTGTCATTTCGCCAGCCTAGGCTCCTGTAGTTCCAGCACGATTTCTTAGTGATGGGAAATTTTATAATTATTGGTTTTTATTAGCTCTGTGTAATAACATTAACCTTTAAAGACAAGAACGGTTTCTAGTAACATAACGACACGGTTGGCGTACTACGCCAAAACATTTTAAACCCTAAATACAGAAGGTCGTGCACACTTTATGGAATCGATTTTCACAATTAATTTCTGAATATATATGCCATATTCTTTGCGACAATTTTACTGTACTTATATCCCCGACTCTTGCTTATAACTCTGGATCGAAATTTCCACCATAGTCTATTTTTCTCTTAGTACAATCATATCCATTTTCTCCCACACCTCTTGGAAAACTTTCCAAAGTCTTCCAATGTGCTGTGGATAGCACTTTCTAACGTTCGCTTTAACAAACATATAGGTGGTTATAATTAAACGTTTATCGTAACACTGGATGAAACATGGCTTTATTTAAGTGAGTGTATCAAAAGAAGAGCAATTTCTTATCAATTAATAGAAAAAAAAAAGAAATGGGTTTGTGAATGTAAAGAAAGATTTCCAAAGGAATTCATGATTGCTGCTTGATTTTGTTATGAAATTAAATTAAAGGTAAACAATGCAGTAAAGCTAAGGGGATTTCACTTTATTATCAGTAAAATAAATTAGAACGCAGTTTTGAAGAACAAATTCCAGTTTTATATGAAAAAGACATCTGGGCTTCATATGATGAACAAAGTCTCCCAACCGCTTTTCCATAACTCAACTGACGCATATTTAGCAAAGAAAGAAACCCAAACGGAAATAAATTGTGTCTCAATTGAAGAAATGCATGTAAAATCACCTGACGCACCCCCCCCCCCCCTCATCAATGTTCGTTTTCTGCATTTGGATTGTTTAAAAAAAATCACGAACATTGAAAAGACTTCAGAAAGTGTTACAAGAGGTTTCGGGAAAAATGGACATGACTGTAAAAAAGAAATTCTATTATCATAGAAATCTCGAGCTAGAGCTAGAGTCAAAAGTCAAGGCTATCCAACAAAGTCAAATTGTTGCAAAGAATATGTCATTTATGCGTAGAAATTAACTTTTAAAATCGTTTCCATAAAGTGTGAAAACGACCTTCTGTAACACATTTTAATAATATCCTTGTTCAATGCAATGTAGGGTAGTGATATAAAAGTAATAAACATCAATTTGTTAAAAGAAAAAAAACTTATTTAATTAAAATTAATATAACACGGACGGTTTGTAGTATAACATAAAGACACGGTTGGCGTACTCTCTGCGCCAGTTATTTTAAAAAGCTTAAATATCAACTTTTGATGCTAAGGATATCAAAAGAATATCATTTAATGCTAAAGAATATCATTTAATGTCTCATAATAGTATAAAAGTGATAGACATCACATTTATGTAAAAAAGTTTAATTAAGAAAGAAAATGGAATAAATGATACAAATACACGGTTGGCGTATGCCATACGCCAGTGGTGACTGGACAATAAAAATAAAGATAGAGAGCAGAAAAAATTGTCAAGAAATGTTATATATATATCATATATTATTCTAATGTCATACTTGCTTTATAATTTGGCGATAAATCTTGGTCGCTTGGCGATTCATCCTTGAGGGCTGATATAACACCAAAGTACCAAGTTTACAATATATTAACGAAAACAGAAACAAAAATATTTTATCGGGTCTTTCCTACAATAACTTTAACTCTTGTTTAGATTGATGTCTGAGCTAAAGGTATTTTGAGGAAATTAAAGTTGAAGACTCCCGTTTTTTGCTTTATAAGACGATTTCTCATCCGACGTCAATTTTTGAATTCGGCTTTTTTCATATCTGATAGTTTGCATCTATCCTTTTTGCAACTTTAACATTTTTGTAACGATTTTATGTATTTCTATTGCCTATTCAAAGAAAACATTTTCTAAAATTACAGAATTTCGTTAAAAATTCTTCTAAAGTTACAGAATTTCGTTAAAAATTCTTCTAAAGTTACAGAATTTCGTTAAAAACGCTTAGAAACGCTTAAAAAAATAAAGTGACGACGTCAAATAAAATGACGACGTCAAATAAAGTGACGACGTCAAGAGGTCCATTCTAGACCAAAAGCAACAACCATTTTCCCAATGGCTGGAAAAAAAAAAAAAAAAAAAAAAAAAAAAACAGACAGATAGACATAAATCAAAACCTTTTCGGGTCTCCACAGTAAGCCTCAACTGTTGTTTCGCTACTTACGGACACTGGTAATTTGTACCATCTCTACCATCCTTCTCTGCAGCCCCAACTCTTATTGTTTTAGGTGCATAATGGAACCCCCATAAATTAAATTCTATTTTCTAACAGCATTTTATATGCCATAAATAACTTTATCTCAGAAAATATGAATGAAAATTATTTTCCTTACTTACAAAGAATAATGGATTTCCCCACGAAGATTACAAAACAATATTGTAATGTGTCATAATAATGCAATGTATTTATTTCAAAATGTCTTCATATTATAAAAAATAGATTAATCTCGTTTTGAAAAGCCTTATTTATTTAATTATCATACACTAGTTAGCTTGTGGTGACACACATAAATTTTTTTTCTAAGTTTTAGTAGCTCAAAATGGTCTAAATATTTATTATTTACTTTCTTGTTTTTAAAAGGAAAAAAAGCTTATTTTTTCTTGTGATTATTCTAATCGAAAGAAAAAGAGGTAAACTATAAAACGTCTGCGAAAAGAACAAAACTTGGCAAACGACCAAATCTTTTTCTCGTAAGTGCGTTATCTTTGAAAAACTGAAAACTGGGAAATGATCCAAAATGGCTGACGATGTTTTTTTCTATTCTGTATTCTTGTTCTTCCTCAACTTATTTCTTTTTAAGTTCTTATTTCAAGCATCAAATAGTTACGTTATGTCTAAGATTGTTAAGGAAAAAAAAAAAAAAAAAGAACATACTGCTGAAAACATTACGGAAATGAAGAACAAGAAATTCTCTCTATATATTTTATTCATATTCAAATGGTGGATGATAAATTTGGTCAATGCATTTTTAAATGAAATAAAATGGGCAATGTATTTTTAAACAAAATTGTTTTGGGGCTAAAGAACATTCACTTTTAAGATAAATGAGTGCTTCTGGTGTATCATTTATGCCATTTTATATGTAAACGAATGAAAAATGAGAGTTATTTGTTGTGATTCGCTGTTCTGAATCTTTTTTCATTGGGATGAATTTTCTTTTTATTCTGCACAAGGACTAAATTTATTGAAATCACATCTTAGAATAATTAATCTTTAAACATCTTTTTGTAACAATACTACAAAAGAAAAGAATGCAATTACCAGCTATGAAAAAATAGACAGTGGAAATTTATTGTTATGTTTGTTTTACCCGGAGAAAAAAGAAGTGAAATGATCTCTATTACATGCTTGTACATGTTGATATTCATTAGTTCCTTTCTAGAGTGAAGTAGATGAGTCAGTTTTGAATATTAACGTATCGTTGGATTTGCGTTTATTCGGATGGTGACATATTATAAGAGACAGCATCAGAATTTCAACGTGAAAAACACCAGAGAACAAAATGTAAATCGGTAAAAATTCTTCTTTGGATACTATCGTTAAGGGGTCAGCCAGCGATTTAGGACGTAAAAGGAATTATTTTCTTTCCCTCATAAAAGAAAGTGGTATAAAAGCATAAGGTTTTAATTAGTAGATAGTTGATTATAAAAATGGTCTTTTCGATAGATATTCTACAGCTGCATGAATTTAGAGGAAAGTTGTTCAAAATAGGGACACTAACGTATTTTGGCCTACCGAAAAAAATATAAAGGGGTCGGGGCAAGAGAGTGCTAAGCCACATTTTTGAACTTCTGAGATAATTCAATTTGAAAATTTGATCCAATACTCAAATCAAGATATATAACATAAAGTTTTTTCGCCAATGTCTTAGTAACATTTGAGATATTCTGAGTAGCAATATGGCATTACTTTAATGATATTGCTATTACGTTCTTTGTAAATTAGCTATATTCATTGGGGCATAAACATCTGGGACAAAAACGAAACCTGGGACATATGCTGCCACCAAGTGACATTAGAAATAAATTCTATGTAGGACATTACAATTTACAATATTAAGCAACATACTACAGAGTTAGATTTATTTCACTAAAAATGTGGCTTGGCACTTTTTTGTCCCGACCCCCTCATATATATAAAAAAAAATTGGGCAAGCTATATTATTTATAGAGAAACTCCTAGACCACATCAGAATTCAAGGCTGTTTAGTAGAAAAAATAAATAGGTTAGACAGGAAATATTTTTTTTATGGAAAATGTGTGAAGTCCCCGTTTTGGACGACCGGTGTGTAAAATGGGTTACTCATATGAAATACCATAAAATTGAAGCATAATGTGAAATTTCATTAAGCAAGTTTATTTGGATAACAAAAACTGAAGTTCTAAATACAGAAAAAGAATACAAACCAAAGTATCATTGTTATTATTGTAATAAATAAATAAATAAATATAATAATAATAATAATAATTAATTGTTCACAAAAGCCCCACTTGAAATTATCATCCCTTTATTCAGCACTTAAACAGGCTTCATATGCTCAACCTCTACAGCTGCTACACTGAATACAACCTTCTTTTTCCTTTGAATTTACATAAGTTCATTACAGAAAATTCAAGCATCATCGTTATCATTTTCTTCCACATTAGATGATATCACTGATGCGCCAATTTTCTTTTCTTTAGTTTTTGAGAGTTAGGAGTTGGGGGATCAGAATTATTGGATTTCTTGAATAATGCCCTTTTTTCTTCTTTTTTTCATTTTTCCTCTGTTCTGTTTCCAGTTTTGCTTTATAAGGAGATGATATTAATATAACAGTTGTACCTCTCATCTTGTCATTTTCCTTTTTTTTTTCAGAACTCCTTAACATTTATAATCAGGCATTATGCCTAAATAAACGTTTATACATCATTAAAGAACTTAATAAAAATCATACCACCGATTTGTCCAAAAATTAAATCATACAGTAACATATTCCGCGGTGTCCCAAACAGGGACGTCCTCATTTTAGAAGACCACTAATGTCCCCGTTTTAGCAGACAATGACGTATGTTAGAAAATATAGTGTCAACCTGTATAGACGTAAGATAATTTATCAAGCAATATGTAAAAATGTAACTTAAGCCTAGAAGAATCATTGCAGTACATATCAAATTCGAATGCTCAAAGATGACTTGATCAATTCCAATACAGTCCACGACAAAAATCGAAAATAAAGACTACCCAAATTTGAAAACTTTGTGGAAAATAACCGATAAGTGAAAATTGTCAATAGCACTCGAAAGTGTTGGAAAGTGTTATATAATCTATGCTTGACGCATGATTTTTCATTTTTGTAAAAGTTTGCTTTTTCTTTTTTGATACACCAGATATACATTTATTTGCACAGAAAAGCAAAATTGAAAGGAATGTAATAATTGCAGCAATTTATGAATCATGCGTTCCACATTCCACGAATTGTTTAGTAAAAATCATTAGTGCGACGGAAGTTAGTTAAAATGTCGGATGCAACAAATAAGTTTCAACTCTTTGTTGAATTTATCTCTTCTAATTACCCTCTTTTATTAAAACCAACTTGGTTTTGGAATGTAAAGAGGGAATTTTGGAATCAAATTTTCACTCTAGTCCTGATATGCTAGAATTATGAAAATTATGTACACTGCTGTGTTTCCGATGACAGTACAACATTTAAACATTTTTAGAGCTCATTTATAAATTAACTTGCCGGTCTTTGCCCGTCTAACTGGTCGCTTCTGAATAGGGCCCAGCAAGTAAATAAATATTTCGCGACATTAATATTAATTTTTTTAGATGAGCCCCCTGACAAAGTACAGTTTCACCCTGCACGAGTTTATCCTAGGGTGGGCGGAGAGTTTTCTGATAAAATAAATAAAATTGGGATTGCCTAAGATACATGGAGATCATTGTAAATGGGCACAGTGATGTCACGCCCATCAGTTGTTAAGGCGATGATGAAAATAACGGGACCCTGTGTATTTATCAGCCATATATCGTTAATGCAGTGATCACTATAACGTGGTTCAGTTATTTTGCGTACATAAATCGTTAAAATGATATCATTTGAACAGGGCCCTTTGGGTTGCACGCCTGTAAACTGATTATACGGCAATCACTATAAGGAAGCCTTGTGCATAACCTAGTCAATAAATATGGCGATCAGTATTTAAATAACAAATCTTTACTTACAAAAAATTTATTTTGAAAAGAGGAGGAAATTATTATATATTGAATAAAAATTTAAATCAGATCACTAAAAGACGAAAAGCGCAACAATTTATAAAATATAAAAAACAATTTATAAAATATGAAAAAAAAAATTTCTTTGAAAAAATGTCACGCAAAATATATCATAAAAAATCAGCAATAGTTGTCTTATTCGTCTAATCTTCCCTAATCGGGTTCATAGTCGTTGTTGCCCACAAACTTGCTAGCTAAAAAAGCGTTGAAATACATGTTTAACTATATGTTTAGTAGATTTGTAATACTGAACTTCGGGCTCCTAATTAAAAATGCTATTAAGATATGGAAAAATTACCTAAAATTTTCGACCCCCCTTGGTGCATTAATACGTAAAATCGCAGAAATATCTATTTAACTATTTTTTAGTGAATTTCATTCGCCTGCCCATAACTTCTACTGAGATATGTCAAAATGACATAAAACATTCGACACCCCTATTTAACACCCCTTAGTGCTGAATTTCTAAATTCGTTGAAATACATGTTTAACTATTTTTTTAGTAGTTTTGTTATCTTGAATTTCACGCTCCTACATATAACTTCTACTGAGATATGGAAAATGACATAAAATGTTCGACACCCTATTTAACACTCCTTAGTGCTGAATTTCTAAAATTGCTAAAATACATGTTTAACTATTTTTTTAGTAGATTTGCTATTTTGAATCCCACGCTCCTACCTAAAAATGCTGCTAAGATATCGCGAAAAGGCGAAATGACTAAAACTTTCGAACCTCATTTAACCTCATTAATGGGTGAATTTCTAAAATGGTTAAAATGTGTGTTTAATTATATTTTTAGTAGATTTATTATCTTGAATTCCACGCTCCTACATAAAACTGCTGCTGAGATATGGCGAAAAAGACGAAATGATCAAAAACTTTCGACCCCCCATTTAACTCCTTTAGTGGATGAATTTTTAAAATCGCTGAAATACGTGTTTAACTATGTTTTAGTAGATTTTTTATTCTGAATTTCACGATTTTAACTAAAACTGCTGTTGAGATATAGAGAAAATGGGAAACGACCTAAAATTGTCGACAACCCACTGAACCCCCTTAGTGGTTGAATTACTAAAATCGCTGAAATGCGTGTTTAACTAGTTTTTTAATAGATTTTTTTTCATGAATCTCACGCTCCTACATAAAAATGCGGCTGAGATATGGCGAAAAGGTGAAATCACCGACAACATTCGATCCCCCATTTATCTTAAACATTATCGGATATCTTAAACATTAAAAAGTAGAAATATATATATAAAATAAAGAGTGTAATATATATATTTTTTTAAACACAATTTTAAAAATTATTAGTTTTATATTAATTAAATTATGATTACATGTTGAGAAATCAAGTTAGAAATCCTAAAGAGATCCGCTCCTGCATTTTTCTTATTTTCCTATTGTCATACCTTAAAAAAGAAGCCCAACAAAAAATATAATTTTTTAAAAATAAATTCACTCGCTCAATAAATTCACTCGCTCGTAACCACGCGTAAAAAATGATGTATTTTCCAGAATCGGGTTAGGTACTCGTGCCAAATTAACGTATTGTAACGAAAATTTTTGGTAAAATCCTAAATTGCAAACATTAAATTAGACGTGATTGTTAAGATCAAACCTTTTTTTTATTTCCCTTCTAATTCAATCTCTAATTTTGAAATTCGAAGTGATACCTTACTTATTCTGAGTATTTTTATTATTGTTGTTATTTTGGTTGATCTGCTATCCTGCATTCAAGATTTGTTTATCGAATAATATAGTCTGGGAGGCAGTGGCATTTTTACCTAACCATTCTATACATGCTATCTTCAAATGAGTAATTGATCTGACTTAAGGAATCAAGAAAACAACCATCAGCTGTCGCGACCGCGGTGAATGCGCCCCCCCCCCCCCCCTGGGGGCATGATTATCTGTAAAGCACGTGAAGCATGAGCTTGCCCTTTAAAATTTAAGAGAAGCCTCTAAATGACTTTAAATTCCCATTTTATATTTTTTACATTGCGTTTTAAGTTTTCTAGAAAGGGAAAATTTACCTAATGCAAGAGAAAATCGACGCTTACTTCAGGAAACCTTTCTAACCTGGTAATTTGAATGTGATCAACAGACTGTTAACCAATCATGTGGCATACATATCTGTTAGTTAGAAATCACCTGAGTGACGCAACATACAACAACATTTATCAGAAATATACTCTATCTACATTATATACAGGGAACATAAAGAAAAGTTGTTTGATGAAATATCTTAATTCAGCTAAGCCCCTCCCTGTAATAATATATTTTTTAATTTATGAAGTTTCTATGAACGTAGAATTTAGAAAACTTTACCCGCATGAAAGAGTCTCCCAAAGTTATACTGTGCTTCCCCTAGATTCATATGTTAATCTGGCCCCCGATGCCGTATCCATGAACTTATCTGCTAGAAATAGCTAAGAATTCATTTACTTCATTTGATTTAACAACATAGTGAACAAGATACAGGAATCCAGACAATTCTCAATTTTATTTATGATTGTATTTGTAATGGCAGTTATGGAAGGTCCTTAAATTATCATTATAGCAAACTAGGAGATCCCACCTGTGCTTCCCAGGTTGAAGAATATATTATATACCACTGTTTTAAAAATTTTAAACAGTAATATATATATTTTTTTTATATTTAATATATATTTTTAAAGATTGCTCACTAAGAGAACATCAAAAAGAGTTTTTATATTTAAATAAATTTTTGAAATTTCTTAAAAGTGATACTTTCGTATTAGTTACGTGCCAGGAGTTAATAGCCGAAGAAATTGCCAAAGATTTCACTATTTACAGCAGCCTTTTTTTATTCTTATAACTTGAATGGTTTAAATGCACAGTTCGATTACATATGTCTGTTAAATTTGTATTTTATTTATATTTTATTATTTTATTTATTTATTGATGAAGATTGAATTTCTTTTAGGAATATCAGCCGGTAACAAACGCTGAACTATTTATATTGTTTTAAGTGCAAATGGTTTAATATTTAATAATCGGGCAGCACTCGATAGAGAGAGATTTTTTTTTTAAATCAAGCTTGAAAATTATTTTAAAAAACATAAAATATCACTAAATCGAGGTACATTTCTCTAACAAATTGTATTTGAAAGCACATTTTTTTCTTTTACTCGATGATGTAAAAATTTAAATTGTGCGATGTTTTGAAGTAAAAAAACTTTCAGTAAAATGTGAAATTTTTTGGTCAGGTGTTATATATAATATATTTGTATAATAATATATTATATAAATATCTATAATTATTATGTTCTTCTTTTTGATATATTTAATATTAAATATATTTAATATATTTAATATGTTTATATTCTGAACGATTGTTCGAAAAGTCGATCGGAACCCCAGAGTTTTTCAAAGATATATGATATATTCTAACTCTCGTATTTTTTAATAGTAGGCTTAGTTTGATTACTTATAAATGAGTAGTGCCGGTTTGGTCTGTATAGTAATTTTCTTTTAATTTATTGATGAAAATCAGTTTTTTAGTTAGAATAAGAAAAATTATTTCTAGAATTAGTGATGTGTTACATTCGAAGTAATTCGGCATTAATAAACAATTTTGCTAGGCGTAGTGTAATGTATTACCATTTGAACCACAATCGCATCTGTCTGAGACCAGTTTATTTATTTTGTACAGAAATGTTGGAAAGCTTCCATGATTTCAACCAACAGCTGCTCCAGATTCTCTATTAGAGATAAATCCTGTTCATTAATCTTTTGAACTTTTGTATTGGTTTGGTGGCATAGATTTGGTCAGCAGTATCATTAGACAACAATATATCCTTTTTAGTAAAAGTTACTCTATTATACATTTCTTTTCTTTTTACAGTAGCATATACAGTATTTCAATGTGTTATCAATTAAAGCATAAGCTGTAAAATTGTGAAATTACATCGTAACAAAAGACAAATGTTTCAAAAAATATAACCACAAACAATATACATACAATATGTATAAAAATGAAAATTTGTCTGTCTGTCTGTCTGCACTTATATACAAATCAACAGTTTGGAAGACAGAATTGTGAAATGTTACGTATAGGTGTATTAAAACAGGGTCGAGGTATCTAAAATAATCCGGAATCGAAATAATGTATAGTTAATTTTTAACTAATAGAAAATCAAAAATCTAACAGCCTTTTCCTATCAAATTTAAACATTTTTCTTTATAGCAGTTGCCAACAATTAAAAATCTACAATAAACTTCTTCTACAATAATTAATTTTCTATTGAAAGATTTCCACGTAAAAAAAATGAAAATGAAATAAAAAGTTTCACTAATTGAAATTAATAAGATTAATATGACGTTATATTGGTAATATAACGGAAATTTTCAAACATCTCTCAATAATATAAGGAGTACGAGTATGTGTAAGTACAGAAAGGGGGTTAATATGACGTTATTAGACAATTAAAAAAAATTAATATGACGTCATATTGAAAGTTTAACGGACTTTTTCAAATGTTTGACTATCATACAAAGAGAGTATCAATATGAGTGATAGATAGAGTTGCAAAAAACCGGTTTATTTCTAATAGACCCGGTTTATTCCCAGGTTTAAACCTAAAAGACCTGGTTTATTCCCAAAAAACCAAGTTTATTCTCAAAAAACCCGGTTTATTCTCAAAAAACCCGGTTTATTCCCAGGTTTAAACCGGGTTTTTCTAGTCTTTGTAACTCTAGTAATGGAGAAAGTATGTAGATATGGCGTCAGCAGTTGAATATAACGTCATATGGATTTGAGGAACGTATTGAATCATGATAAAAACCTGATTATGGAAATATTGACATATTTCAACATTTTGAAGTTCTCTGTACAACAAGTTTAATTTTGAAATAGATTTTTCTACACAAAGATTATTAAAATCCAGGCCAATGCTGGGTACTTCAGCTAGTATGCAATATATTTCAATTCAAAAATATCCTATTTCGAGCTACGCAAACTTCCAAAAAGCGTTCTTTATCTTTAGAAACTTCGGAAAATAATATACTTTCAAAATTTAAAGAAACATTTATAAGATTTTTTTTTTTTTTTTTTTTTGCTGCAGCTGATTTTCGGAAACATTTTCGAGTAATTTATATAGTGTTTTAATAAGTTTTCTGAACTCAGAATATAGGTTTTTCGCATGCTATCCATTCCTAAGTAAACATTTGCATGTTCAACAAACATTTTTTTTTTTTTTTTTTAAAGACAAACATGATAAATTAACAGCATTGACATTAATATTAAAATAAATATTATTTTGTTACTCGTATGTGTAACTTGCAGGTACTCTGGAAACGCGTGTTCAGTAGCAGGAACTTGACTATATTCGGGTGAAGAAGGAAGGAAGACATTAGCAAAATCAGAAACTTCAAACTTTTTAAAGCATTTTTCAAAACAGTTAATATTAATTACGTCCTTATCTTCCATTTTAAAATTTATACCTAGCAACATTGAGATAGGACCTAATTTTTTTTCCCTTCATAAATGAATTATTCAAAGCTACTATCTCTCTTAATACTTTATCATTCTTTGCAAATATTGGCAAATCATCAAGATATACTGCAATAATTGCTTTATTTCTACGTGAATAAACACAAGTTAATCCCTGTACTTCTTTAAATCCGCATTTTTAATTAACTTGCTTTCGTGCAATTATACTTGCTCTCGTTTAATTAACTTATTTAGTTCTATTGTATGTAACCTGCTTTCGTGATAGATACCTGATACCACTAAGAAGATTGTCCGCTATAAGAATGACTTTGGCCAATGCCATCATAATAGAGATAATTGAAATAAATATTCAAGTGAATTAGTGTAAAGTGTGTTGTTCCAGTGTTTTGTCGTTATGTTGTAATTTCTGTGTGTTATTAAACGTTACGTTTGTTGAAGGAACGGTCGATTGAGAATTGAACACGTATATCCCCTTCCACACTTCAAAGGATCCGACATGTTGCATATATAAATTCAATTATGCAGCTGAAAATGTTTATTTGCTGAAAATGTTTATCCTAAAAATTGATATTCCGGGTCAAGAAAACTGACTAATACGCTACTCGGAAATGTTTTCGAAAATCAGTGCCATCAAGAGAAACTTTGTCTTTATAAATTCTCTTTTAAATCTCTAAAATACGATGTGTTTCAAAAAGAATCATCCGATTAAGAAAAAATCGTAACTATTCAGCTTTTAGTCCATTTTGATTGAATAATGTATACATAGGAAGAGGGAAATCTCGAGTTTCACGCAGTTACCGACAGGTGGCGCTAACGCTCTTCCTTCGCCCGCCACTTCAGTGTTTGTCTGGACTCCAAGATCACCGGACTCTCAGTGTGCGATTTCTTTTTGTGATGTTTTATAAAAGACTTCGTTTTTATGTGAATCTCCTTCCAGTTACATTAGCCGATCTGAAGATGAGCATAACATCAGCCATGGAAGCAGTGGATGCAGACATGCTGGCCAAAGTTTGGGATGAATTTGACTACCGTATAGACATATGCCGTGCATTCAAAGGTAGATATATTGAGCACCTTTAATTTGGTTTGTAAAAAAAATGATTAGCCATGTGATATAAAGGTAATCTTAAATGTCTATGTTCAATATTCGAGGGAAAGTCATTAAGTAAGTCACAAAAGATAATTAGATAATATCTTATAATGATATTCACTTCAAAACTATTTTTATTTCTCAACATATTCTCCACCAATATTTATGCACTTCTATCACCGTTTTATCAGTGCCCCAACACCAGCTGCAAAACATTCTTTGGTTTGCTGTCTCAGCCGCATTAGGACTTCAAGTTGAACCTTTTCATCATCCGTGAACATCATCTTGCAATTTCTTCAACATCCACCATACAGCTTCGACTTAGCCCCAAGCGATTTTCATTTGTTTACTCCACTAAAAAACCTTCTTGGAAGCAAGGTGATGTTCACAAATGATGAAAAGGTTCAACTTGAAGTCCTAATGTGGCTGAGACAACAACCCAAAGAATGTTATGCAGCTGGTGTTGGGGCACTGATAAAACGGTGATATCAGTGCATAAATATTGGTGGAGAATATGTTGAGAAATAAAAATAGTTTTGAAGTGAATATCATTGTAAGTTATTATTTAATTATCTTTTGTGACTTACTTAATGACTTTCCCTCGTATTTCACAATATACGCATATCAAATCAGGTGATTCTTTTTGAAAAACCCTATATATTGGTTTCTGAGTTTTCTAAAGATAAACAATGCTTTTCAGAATCATCAGTAACTCGGAAGAGGTTATCGTATTTTTTCCTACATGGCTATATTTTATAATCTTAGATTCAGAAAAATTCGTATTTTTTTTACAGTGTAGTGTGAAAGGAGATGTTTATAAGCTTAGTTTTTGGCTACCCGATAGGGTTAAATTTTTTGTATATATATATATATTTCTTAAAATGTTTTGATTGTTTTAATATAATTTAGGTTCTTATTTAACGTTGCTCTGATTTTTTTTTTTTGAAGATTTTTTTAAAGTATTTATGAATTTAGTTTGCCTGTCCGTCCGTGCTCTAACTCGCGTAAATATACCCGTACTGTTTTTTAATTGATATATATTATTGAGGATTTACCATGGCATGTTCTGTGTTAAAAATGAAATGTGTAGCATTTATAATTCATTTACAGCGGCACTCAAAAGAAGGCAGTTACATTATGGTCTATGGGGAAAATTCGTTTGCAGTGTATTTTAATGATGTTATGCTATTTCAAACATAATGAAATCGATATACATCAATGACGTGCACTATAAGATGCTTATTATAGAATAGGGTATTAATAACTCATTTACAGGGGGACACAAAATAATTCGATTGTTCTACTGTCTATGCGAGCAATAATTGCTGGAAGGGAATTATTAAGTGTGGTATGCGTTAATTACTATGCGTTAAACTAATTTTTGCAAATTACTGGGTGTTTATGAATTATACAGATCATATACAAGGCTGCACAAAAGAATTCGAGTACATTTTCTCTTATTGGCGGAAATTAAGAATTGAAGCGGAATTTTCAATTGTGCTGTGCGTTTCCTAACTGAATTAAATTTTGGCATACTATGTAGTATGTATACAAACCTATACAGACCATATACAGGGATGCACAAAAGAATTCGTATATTTTTCCGACTATAGATGGCAACTGCTGACAAATGACTTTTCAAATGTGTTAAGCGTTATCCAATTTGTTAACTTAGACATCATCTTTCACATTATTAAACGATGAAGTTTTATTTCAATATTCTGGAAGTGTTGGAAAGAGTTTGATAATCTATGCTTTATACCTGATTTTTCGTTCTTGTTATTTTTTTTAAGATTGTTTAAAAGTGTTATAGAAGATGAGAAACACGGATTTATTAAGTAAATTTTAATGTATTTCAATAACATACTTTCTCTGACATGAGGCGCTCAAAACACCATCGTAGTTTTTACATATGTTTTATTTTATTTTCCACATATTAAAGTGGGCAAAAACTACGATGGTGTTAAAAGCGCTTTATATGGAAAAAAAGTTAAATGGACATAAAAAAAAATAAAGAATCGAAAAAATATTTGTAGAATTTTGACACAAAAAATGGTATTTCTTTGCTATAGAGGACTTGGCATTGCTCATTCTTAAGAAAGTGCAATTTCGCACCAAATATTATAAGCTATCACGAAATTGAAACGGAAAAAAAAAACAATCTTATATGGTTTATTTATGTCAATATATTTTATATATTTCGTATTACATTTCATATAGCAAATAATCGATAGTTTGCTTGGTTGGCGTTAATTGTAGCCAAGGCTCGAAATGTACCGGACCAAACGGCAACAATATTCCGGTTTCTAAAATTATGACGAATATTGTTCCGGTTCGTGAAATTATGATAAATATCGTTGCAGTTCGTGAAATTATGGTAAATATCGTTCCGGTTCATACAATTATTAAAACATATTGTTAGAGTTACTGAAAAACAATAATATTTCCTTTCCGGTTCAAGTTCATATAGAAAAATGGATATAACTGCACTTAACATTACAATGATAAGCCACCAACCATACCCACAGCTGTGAAGTGATTGCGATATTTGCTATTCCAAGTGAATGACTCAACTGGATGGATGAATTCAACTTTCATATTTCATACAGTGATAACGATCCTACATCCAAACTTTTTAAATTCTAGTGTTTAAATAAATATGATAGCCACACATCCAAGCTTCTAAATTTTAATCTTTTGATATAACGAAGATGGAAGCAGGCAGAGTTTAGGCCGTACCGGAGACACGGAGTTTGTTTACATCTCGCATGTTGCTATCGACAAAAAAGAAATTATTCGCAGTTTTCTGCCACATAAACATGATGTTTTATATGTATTGCTTATTGTGTTCTCTGTAACTTTTTAAAAATTATTATTAAGAATCTTGAATGCATTTTTTAAATTGTTTTTGTATGATTAGAAATAAATTCGTGTGTACTTTAAGAAAATTTTTTAGTGGACAATAATTTTAAAATGGCGTTTCGATTCATGTATTTTTTCATTTGATTGTAGCCAAGGCACTGCAAAGGTCTGCCAAATATCACGTTCCTTTATTTATTATCAGCCGTTCTTCATTTTGAACAAACACTAATAGAAAAAATAACGTGCCTACAGAATTCCCTTTCAATATTTATTAAAATAAATAACGTGTAGTGTTTCTCTTTTCAACTGCACAATTCTCATCAAGCCAATTTAATTTGCATTTGAAAGACGTGAATACTAATTTTGCAAGCATCAGAATCACGCACGAAACGGCATGGTTGACGCTTTGCACACACATGGAATACGAAAATAAAATTTGTATTACCTATTTATTAAAATTTCTTTTTGGTTTCAAAACCCGTGTGCTATTAAGTCTGAAAAGCCTGTTTTTAACACTTTACAACATTGTTGAAAAGTGTTTATGAATTCCGTTTGTCTGTCGTCTGTCCGTGGTCTAACTCTCGTAAATACAGTCGGATTGTCATGCAATTGATGTATGTTAATGAGGCTATGGCATGTTCGGTATTAAAAATGAAGTATGTAGCGTTTACACTACATGTACAAGGGCACTCAAAGTATTCCGTTACATTACGGTGTATGGGGAAAAAATCTTTTGCATTGTATTTTAAGGAAGTTACACTATTTCAAATATATTTAAATTGTAAATAATATAATACAATCACTTGTTAACTTTAAATTAAAGTTTAAAAATGCTTAAAGTGATAAAAAACATAACACGGAATATTTAAAATACCTTTTTAATGTAGATTACATATGTTTCGTTCACACTATTGGTGACATCTTCGGATCTAAATGATAAATACAATATTATCGCATATTTTTGGAAATGGTAAACATAAACCACGAGATCGCATCTCCAAGGCTAGCAGGTGCTTAAATTGGCCAAACTCGGAAACGTGAAAATTATTATTTGTTTTTATTTTTATTGCTTTGTCAATCTATCGATCATCGCGTGCCATATTTTAGCTAATTCAAAAGAAGCGGCTTCGTTGCAAATGCAATCTTTTCGCAAATATATTACAACAAGAATAAAAGAACATATGGCAGATATCAAACATGACAGAAGAACCACTGCTTTAGCCAGACAATATAGAAAGGAGCAGTTGCAGATTGATTTCAAAAAGAGTAAAATAATTTTTCAATCAAGAGTTTATTTCCCATCCATTATCCGTGAATCTATAGAAATAGTGTAACAACACTTTGACGACCTGAGATTTAAGGCGGTTGTTCGCAGAAAAAAGTTTAAAATTTTGAATTAAGGGGATAAGTAAATTTGAAAATGAACAAAATTACTTTTTTCACTTGAATATAACAAATAATTAATGACTTAAACTTATATTTGATAAATTACTTGTATACCCCTTACTATCACTTTGAAAGCTTGAAATTTAACGCTTTTTCCGGAATTTTGTTTTAAAAAATTACGAAGTGCGTTTACACTGAATTATTAGATATATATTAAAGTTGAAAACTTTATACTATATATATATTTAGTTGACATATTGTAAAATAGCGGCTTGACAGCGGGTTTCAGGAATTGTTTTGAAAATAAAGGTCCATGTAGTGGAATTCTTCCTTAATAGTGCTAATGAATCGCCATTCAATAACAACAACAACAACAAAAACAACAAACAAACAAACAAACAAAAAACATCGTTTTATTAATCATGCAGTTTCCTTAACATAAAGACATTATATCAACCTGTTAATTATTCCAGCCTACGACCAGTCTAATATCTCAGACTGTTACCCTTCATAAAGTAATACACTCTCAGAAAAAACTGTAAATTTATGAGCGTTTACCCTTCAATTTTCACGGGCAACAGCCTTATTTGATGAAAAACGGTCTAACCCACTAAATAAGCTGTCTTATCCCTTAGATACTTAGAAAATTAAGGGCAATCCACATATTCTTACAGTTCTAGCACATATGTTAGCAAAAATACGGTACGACCCCATACATTGTCCTCCGCTAGGGTGTAACCCTTCATTTTACTCGTGTTTCGAAAATTTTAACCCGCCTAAAAAGCGATTCTGTGATGATTATCTAACGTGCTACGTGCTACAGAGCAGTAAGTAAAGTGTTATTGTGTTTTAAAGTGCATTATATCCTGTGCATTATAATGCTGTAATACTTTGTCCTGTAAAATTACGGGCTGCACAAAATGATGGACATGGATTGTTTTTTTTTTACGGGGTATGACTGGAATCTCTGCTGCCGGCCTCTGCCCGTAATTTTACTGCAATTTTTTTTTTACAGTGTAGCGTCACTGCCGTCAAATGAATAGAACCCAACCAACTGTGACATTGATGTGTCCATTTTGTGACGCGTTTCAAATGACTACAGTCAATCGAAAACTACTGAAATGACGCAAATCAATAACGGTGATAACATTGGAGTCACGAAATGACGAATTATGGGTCGAATTAAAGAAGTCACAATTTAGTTGCCATTGTCACTGTGACACTTGTGACCGTTCGTGATGTCATAGTGGCGTCCCATCGACTGGCTGTGCTATAACGGTAATGAGTAAAGCTTTAACCCTTTGTATCACCGATCTGCATATCTGTAATATATCTAAAGTCCATGTTAATTCTTATACAGTAGGCTTTAAAAAACAATTTTATTTATTGTTGCTATCTTCCAACACATCAGTTAATAGTAAATTGTTATCAGAGAATTCTCAACAGACGATGATACTGCATGTGTTTATTTTTCATACCAAAGTTTTATTTATCATTTGAGCAGTTTCACATCGTTATTGCCAAAATGAACTTTGTAAGTTTTGCCAAATAAAAATGTCTGGAGACGTCTAAAAAATATATTTTTATAATGATAAGTTCGTATACTTTACAATTTTGTATTAGAAAATTGTCACTATTTATGAGAAGATTGCAACTTTCTGCTTATTGCAGATGATGTGAAAAAAGTATATTTTAGTCTCTATACATGCTTCAAAATGATCTGTTCTAACATCTGAATAAATCTTTTTCAAAAAGAAGTTGTTGAGTCACAAAGGGTTAACTAGATGGTGCACCCATTTTTCGTCAGAATGAACTTTCAATATTTATTCAAATTAATAACATGTAGCGTTTCCCTTTTCATTCTCATCAAGTTAACTTAATTTGCATTTGAAAGATGTGAATACTGACTAATTCCGCAAGTTGCGGAATCACGCACGAACGGCGCGGTTAGTTTACACAGAATGGGAATAAGAAAATGAAATTTTTATTACTTATTTAAACTAGTTGTTGGGGACCACCGTGATACTTACCCATCATGGATATGCATAATATAAAATAGGAAAATAAACATTTTGTGTGTACTATTTATAAAATGCATTGCAATTCGAATAAAATCGTGGCTTGATGACGTCATAAACTTTAAATGTTTTTTTTTTATTTCTGAATTACGTAAAAGAAACATCCTTATAACTCCAAAATTCATAATCCTATTAACTAACGGTTTACTGCGTAGGATTAAGCGTATCATTTCCAATTAAAATATATCTTTGAATTGAAATTTGAATGAAATACAAGGTCATGAAAAATCGAAGAGTGTCGAAAATATAATTACAAATATATCGGCAACTCATTAGCCGATCGATTTCATTCTTTATGCAAAATTTATGTTTTTTTATTATATTTTATATTCATTCCTTAAAATAAACAATTTCGAAAATTTTTATATACCTTTTATCTGAACGAATATTTCGAGAGTCCGAAAAAAATAGTTCCGGATAATCGAGGTTACTGAAATTCAATAAGCTTCTTCCCATTGTTACATACTAAGTACAAACCAAATTTCAAGTCTCTATCTCAATTGGTTCGGGAGAAAGAGCGTTTACAGACACATACACTGACACACAAACAGACAGACGGACGATAATTTTTTTGTTCTAAAAATATGTTTTTCGGAATCTCCAGTGTCTGAAACGTGTAAATCCATCAAAATTTTTTTTTTCAATTTTCAAAACGATTAAAAGGCTTACCCTATACTACGTATGATGGGTAAGTAATAAAATGCCTGTGTATTTTCAAAGCCAGTGTGGCTATTAAGTCTGTAATAAGGTCTGTTTTTGATTGATTGTTCTATCAAAAAATTTTGTACTATTTCCCTTTGCAATTATCTGAAAAAGTATTTTGTTTTTTTATTTATTTTACAGTGAATGTGCTTTTTATTTTAATCAACACGCTTTTGCTAGTAACATCTGGGTCGGAAATGACCAGTTGTAAATTATTTTGTGGCATTAAAATGACTTGTTAAGGAAATATTAGACCATGTGAAAAACTATGTTTATGGAAATTTCCAGATACTCTTTACACAAAATGTATAATAATGAAATATGTATTTCTAACAACGTTTGCTGAACGAGCTCATGCCTGACCATGTTTAATTTGAGGACAAAAATACAAGTTTTAATTTAGCATGATACAATCTGTTCTGAAAAAGAATAAATATAAATATACTAAGGAATCGAACCCGGGCTTCCCGGGTTACAAAAAATTGCTAAAAACTATTTTTTTTATTTAAAATTCTAACAGATTTTTTAACCTTAATATATATATGTACTAAAAAGAAATGGAGCATCTAGTATTTATCGAGAATTAAATAAAAATAATGCACTCATGACATCATAATTCACTTTTATATTTTAACAGAATAATAAGTCTACTATAATTTGTGACTCGTGCTATAGTCAGTATACATACGTCAGGACATATTGCTGTTATTATTATCTTTTTATGCGTGAAGGTTTCGCTATGGTACTCCATTGTAAAATTTGGTAATTTTTGAAGTTCCGGCATAGTCATTAGTTTTGAAATTTATATCAAGGAAAATACAATTTTTTACCTTTCTAATGCAGTTTGTCAAACAATTTTCTGACAAATACTTTTCGAGCTATTAATTTTTTCAGTAACTTCAAATGTTTCATTTTCCGAAATTAATCTGTAGCAACGATTAGCGAAAAACCCAGTCGTCAGCAACGCATAGCTTTTTATTAAAGAGGATTGTTTAGATGGATAACTGTATATTTCATATGGCGGATTTTCATTCTAAAAGTATTTAATGTACTGCGAAGCATAAAAAGCATTAAAATGAAAAGAAAAATGTTTATATTTAAAGTGCCCTCATTCCTTCAAATAAAAGGTTTTAACAACTTCACAATTTAGACAGATTAGGAATAATAAAAGTAAACATAATTTAAAAAACAAAACAAAGAAAATACCATATTATAAACATTTAATGTTTATCTTGAAACACGCCTAATTTCATGACTGCAATTCATATTTTTCCCCAAAAATTTCCAATACACATTAATTTGGGATGGGCATCGAACTCGACTACGAAAAATTCACTGATTTTTTTTTACGGTTGGTAGAAAGCGCGAGCTAGTGAATTTATTTATATTATACATCATTTTTGCTCTGTTTCTATTTTTTAGAAATGCCAATAGGAAATAAAAAAGATTAAACATCATTTAAAATATATTTTTAAGATTTCTAAATTGATTTCTCAACGTAATATAATCGTAATTTAATTAATTTGATTGTGTCGACAAATTAAAGAGTAATTAAAAAGATATATATGTATTATCATCATTGTTATCGCATGATGCGAAAGATGAGTTGCATTCCAGTCATTGTGACGTCGATTTGTCCAATGAAAAAAAAACAGTCACGATGACTTTACAGTGGAGTCACGAAATGACAAATATGAATTACAGAAGCCACTGGTCATCATTGTGACTTTGAGTCATAATGGCTGACCGAGTCTAACGAAAAAGACAGGCTGCCGTACTACCTTTCGCATTAGACTGCTAGATTCAGACGATTTTCTTCTAGTGCACCTGCATTCGTGCATTCGGGAATCACGTGACTCAAATGGTATGTAAAAAGAGACACGCAACATCGCGGCAGTCTGTCTTTCCCGTTAGTCTCGTGCTGGCTGTACAATTAGGGTAAAAAACACAAAACCGTTGTTGTCTAGATAAGGTGTTGTTAATAAACAACACTCTAACAAAATGGTATAACTTTTTCACTGCCTAATAATCTGACAAAATTTCTTTTAACGTATATTCAAATTAATAAAATGTTTCGCTTCCCTTTTCAACTACATCATTCTCATCAAGCCAACTTAATTTGCACATTAAAAAAGACCTGAATACTAATTCCCCAAGCATTAAGCATCACGCATTACTAGGGTGGTCCATACGTTTTACACGCAAAGAGAATGGGAAAATTAAATTTTTATTATTACTTATTTAAATAAAATTTCTGTTTAATTCCAAAGCCACGCTATTTAAGTCTGAAATGCGTGTTTTTGATTGATTGTTCGGTCGAAATTTGTATTCCCCTTCGCAGTTTTTAGAAAAAGTATTTTGGTTTTTATGTATTTCGCTGTCTCTGGGGAGTTTTCATTTTAACTAAAACGCTTTTATAGTTAACATGCAGTTTGCAACTGACCAGTTGTAATTTATTTTAATAATTCTTATGGATGATTTATTTTAAATTACTTTTTTAATAGTGTTAAAAACATCAATAAAAATACCTTGTTTTATAATACATGTAGTTTGTTTAAAGGATAACATAACTCTGATGTCCCAAAATTTAGTGGTTTATCGGGATTTTTTTTAAAGAAATGCGGAATGTTTATAAAAATCCATTTACTCTAAATTATTATATATACACTATAAAGAAAAGACAAAAGTTTCCTAATCTGGGAAAATATAATGTAACGACGGACGAAAATATACAATAACCTCTTCCGAGTTAACCACGATTCCGAAAAGCGTCCTTTTATCTTTCGAAACCTCCGGAACTGATAAAATTTCGAGATTTAAAGAGTATTTATAAAAACAAAGTTTCTTTTGCTGCCACTGATTTTCGGAAATGTTACCGAGCAGTTTTTCTAGTGTTTTTAATCAGTTTTCTCAACCCAGAATAAAAGGTTCTTTGGATGCTACCCATTCTCAAGTGAACATTTTCATGTTCAACAGACATGTTTTACAGACAAACATGATAAATTAACAGCATTAACATTGAAATTCAAATTATTATTATCGTGCAAGAATAAAATTACGTCATTATTTTAAACGATATATTTGAAATGTCACAATTAAAACGATTTTCTTATAGCATCTAAAAGAAATTTTTTCTTCTAAACGTTATAAAAATCCGGGACGCAGCGCCTTTTTTTCCTTAACCATTTTATACAATTTGATTTTCAAATATGTAATTGATACTTTTTAATCAAAAAACAGTCATCAGCTGTCGCAACAACAGTAGATGCAGCCTTGGGCATCGAAAATAACCCCAGTCAAAGCGAAATGAATGACAACTCGATTACAGAAATCGCCACTTGTAGTGATAATATCATTTAATCTTCCGTAATTGGGTAATATTTTAAAAACCAAACAATTTAGCGTATTTTTAGAGTTTGCGATGTCTAAACGGGGATTGGCAAGTCAAGCTCGTAGGGGGCTGAGCCCCTAGTAATTTAAAATGCAATAGTTATTTCAAGATAAACTTTAAAAAAATCTAAAAACTATAATTAGGCCTCTATTTAAATATGCTCTGAGCAGCAAAAGTTTTTTTTTTATTTCTCACATCAGCATTTTATTTTTAAATTAAAAATTATAATCTAAGATTTATTCTCATATCTTATATAAGATTTATTCTCAATAAAATGTAAGATTAATTCTTAAAACTATTGTGAGTTGTTTAATTTGAGAATAAAAGGTTTCCCACAACTGTTAAAGAATTGGTTGGTATCCATTTTAAAAACAAACAACTATTAGAAAATATAATTATTGTCCAACGCAATAGCACAGAGCAAAATAAAGTAGTATTGCCTAATTTACCGAATATATTTCAGTAATTTTAAAAATAACTCATATTTATAAAATGGTTGCATATATATGGGTACTTATTATAGGAGATTAACTTGTTTTAAAATAATTATTCATTTTGAATGATTTAAAATTCGGGTGAAATATTTACAAATATCGCTTTATGCATTTTCGTTTAATAAAGGAAATTTTTGCGAAAAAGAAAAAAAAAACTGTCTTACTGTAAAATATACTACATTGACCTAAAAATTCTTTTGTTTCAAAAAGCTTACAGCGAAAAAAGAAATTCCTAAATTTAAGCATCCACATGCTTTATAAAAACATCTAAAAACTTTACGATTCATACAGACTAAAAAGCATTTGAGTGAAGCATCAAACTGTGTAATTAGGATTTAAGAGATCACTGAATATTTAAATAAAGTAAACCACACGGTCGGTTTATTTTTAAATCATTTTTTAATAATGTTAATAAGCTTTTATTAAAATAAACTTTTTTTTTACTGCATTGTTGAACATAAAGAAAGTTTAACTTGTTGATTATTTCCCTGTGATTAAAAATCCTGTGATTTTTTTTTAAGGTGGTTTATCATTTTCAACCTATTTTCGGAATGATAATTTCTCGCTGCATTTTTAATTTGTGAGTAACTACAATATATAAATGTGCTTTTTTATGTGATTTTTTTCAGTGGACTTATATTTCCTTTTGTCTGAAGAAAATAATAATAATAATTATTATTTAAGTAATTAATAATTATAATTTAAATTGCAATGGTTAAATGATCAAATTAAACATATATATATATAAAACTATAAATAGGCCTTTATTTAAATATGCTCTGAACAGCAAAAGTTGTTTTTTCTTTCCCACATCAGCACTTTATTTTTAAATTAAAAATTAAAATCACAATATAAGATTTATTCTCATATCGTATATAAGATTTATTCTGAATATAATATAAGATTTCTTCTGAAAACTAATGTGAATTGTTCAGTTTAAGAATAAAACGTTTCCCACATCTGTTAAAGAATTGGTTGGTAACCATTTGAATAACAAACAACTATTAGAAAATATAATTATTGTCCAATGCAATAGCACGGAGCAAAATAAAGTAGTATTGCCTAATTTACCGAATATATTTCTGTAATTTTAAAAATAACTCATATTTATAAAATGGTTGCATATATATATGGATATTTATTATATGAGATTAACTTGTTTTAAAATAATAATTGATTTTGAATGATTTTAAATTCGTGTGAAATATTTTCAAATATCGCTTTATTATGCATTTTCGTTTAATAGTGGAAATTTTTGCAAAAAAGGAAAGAAAACTGTCTTTCTTTAAAATGTACTACATTGACCTAAACATTCTTTAGTTTCAAAAAGCTTACAACGAAAAAAGAAATTTCTAAATTTAAGCACTTACATGCTTTATAAAAACGTCTAAAAACTTTACGATTTATACAGACTAAAAAGAATTTCAGTGAAGCATCAAACTGTGTAATTAGGATTTAAGAGATCACTGAATATTTGAATAAAGTAAACCATGCAGTCGGTTTATTTTAAAATTATTTTTTAATAAGTTAATAATCTTCTATTAAAATAAACTTGTTTTTACTGCAGATGTAGCTTGTTGAATATAAAGAAAGTTTAACTTGTTGATTAATCATCAATATCATTAATTAATTATCATTTTCAACCTATTTTCGGAATGATAATTTTTCGCTGTATTTTTAATTTGTGAGTAACTACAATATATAAATGTGCTTTTTTATGTAATTTTTTTTTCAGTGTACTTATATTTTCTTTTTTCTGAGAAAATAATAATAATTATTATTATTTAAGTAATTAATAATTATAATTTAAGTTGCAATAGTTAAATGAAGGTCAACTTAAAAAAAATATATATGTAAACAACTATAAATAAGCCTTTATTTAATTATGCTCCTTGTACCAAAAAAATGATTTTTATTTACCCCTTCAGCACGTTATTTTTAAATGAAAAATTATAATCGTACAAAAATTTTATTTAAAAAAAAAAAAAAAAAAAAAAAAAAAACTAATGTAAGTTTCTTACTTTGAGAATAAAAATAATTTTTCCACATTGTTAAAAAATTGGTACTATCCATTTGAAAAAGAAAAAATCATTAGAAAACGTAATTATTGTCCAATGCTATATGAGCAAAATAAAGTAGACCTGCCTAATTTAGGGAATATAATTTTGCAATTTTAAAAATAGTAACTAATATCTGTAAAATGGTTGCACATATATGGGTACTTATTACATTAGATTAACTTGTTTTTAAAATAATAATTGATTCTGATTGATTTAAAATTCGTGTGAAATATTTCCAAATATCGCTTTATTATGCATTTTCGTTTAATACAGTAAATTTTCTGCACAGAAAAAAAACTGTCTTACTTTAAAATATACTATATTGACCTAAATATTCTTTTGTTTCAAAAAGTTTAAA
Source organism: Maratus michaelseni (assembly GCA_963931845.1). Classification (NCBI taxonomy): domain Eukaryota; kingdom Metazoa; phylum Arthropoda; class Arachnida; order Araneae; family Salticidae; genus Maratus; species Maratus michaelseni. The sequence goes on from OZ007596.1 coordinate 91,854,332, forward strand.
ACGAAAAAAGAAATTTCTAAATTTAAACACCCACATGCTTTATGCAAAATAAAAGCGTCTAAAAACTTCACGATTTATACAAACTAAAAAGAATTTCAGAGAAGCATCAAACTGTGTAATTGGGATTTAAGAGATCACTGAATATTTGAATAAAGTAAACCTTGCGGTCAGTTTATTTTTAAATTCTCTTTTAATAATGTTAAGCTTCTATTAAAATGAACTTTTTTTAAATTGCAGATGTAGTTTGTCGAACAAAAAGAAAGTTTAACTTGTTGATTAATTATAAAAATCCTGTGATGTTTTTATTTAAGGTGATTTATCATTTTTAACCTATTTTCGGAAGGATAATTTTTTGCTGCGTTTTTAATTTGTGTGTAACTACAATATATAAATGTGCTTTTTATGTGATTTTTCTAAGTGGACTTATGTTTCCTTTTACTGAACAAAATAATACTAATTATTATTATTTAAGTAATTAAAATAATTATAGTTTAAATTACAATAGTTAATTGAAGGTAAAGTTTAAAAAATGTAAAAAATAAAAAATAAACTGTAAATAGGTCTTTATTTGAATATGCTTCTAGTAGGAAAAAATAGGTTTTTTATTCCCCCTTTCAGCACTTCATTTTTAAACTAAAAATTATAATCGTACAAAGTTTTTATTCTAAAAAAAAAATTTAAAAAAATCTAATTTGAGTTTTTTAGTTTGAGAATAAAAAGAATTTTCCCACAATGTTAAAAAATTGGTAGTATCCAGTTGGAAAAGAAAAAAATCATTAGAACACGTAATTATTGTCGAATACAATGCGGAGCAAAATAAAGTAGATCTGCCTAATTTAAGGATTGCATTTCTGTAATTTTTAAAAATAACTAATATTTAGAAAATGGTTGCACATATATATTTAATTACATGCTTTCTTCTAGCTTACAATTATCTATGCGTGTGACAGTCAAATCTTGTCACTATTTTTTCACCCACTTCCTGTTGACATAGAGCTTTGAAATTTCGAATATATATGTACTCCTGAGGGCAATACATGAATTGGACATTGATTTTTTAAAATTCGATCCCTAAGGGAGGGCAATGTCGGCCCAAAACTTGTACTTTCCCCATAGAAATAACGTTGCGATTGTTTAATATTAATTGAAAAAAAATAGCTCCGTTGTTGCAACATTCATCCATTTTAATCAAATTGTTGCCCGCATCATTACGACGTCAGCATTTAGATGAAATATATATGAATGAGTATGTATTGATGAACACATATGATTACAGTGAGTATTTGTTGAAAAGTATTAATGACAGGGTTACCACAATAGTGCCAAATTTTGGCTAACTTGGGGAAATATCGCCAAATTTGGCAACAAAAATAAGTTGCATATATGAAGCCTGGCGATAGCTGGCTAATTTGGCAAAATTTCCTTTTAAATCAGTTAATCTTCCATAGTCTTCTTCCATTGGCATAGCGTACTATAAAGTGCCATATAGCAAAAAAAAAAAAAATTAAGAAAGCATATGTTTTTTTTTTTTTTTTTTTTTTTTTTTTTTTCCTAAAGGCCATTATACTTATTATTATATGAGATTAACTTATTTTAAAATAACAATTGATTTTGCATGATTTAAAATTCGTACAAAATATTTTCAAATACCGCTGTATCGTTTAATAAAAGAAATTTCTGAAAAATAGAAATGTCTTACTTTAAAATATACCATATACCTAAAAATTCTTATGTTTTCGTAAAGTTTTAAAAAGTTTAAAATGAAAAAAGAAATTGAGAAATTTAAACATCCAAGCGCTTTACAAATAAAAGCGTGTAAAAACTTTTCGAAAAAAGAATTTCAGTAAATTATTAAACTGTATAAATAGGGATTAAAAGATCACTGAATATTTGAATAAGAAAACCTCACGGTGGAATTATTTTTTAATTCTTCTTTAATACTGTTAATAAGCCTCTATTAAAATAAAAGTTATTTTATTGCAGGTGAAGTTTGTTGAACAATTTTTTTTTTTTTTTTTTTTTTTTTTACTTTGTTGATTAATTATAAAAATCCTTTCATGATTTTTCTTTTTAAGATAGTTTATCATTTTCAAAGTATTTTCGGAATATTTTTTTTAAATAAAAAATAGAAAATAGCTAAAATGAGTAATTTTTAACTATGTATATTTTCAGTGTTGTGAAATCAAGGATATTAACTTGATTAATTGATGAATTGAACGATTTTAATCCATCAGATGCTACATAGGATCTAAAGGAGCAGTTTTTTTTTTTTTTTTTTTTTTTTTTTTTTTTTTTTTTTTTTTTTTTGCCGTTAAATAAGACAAATATATGCAATTTTAATATTTTATTTATGTTTAGTTATTTTATTTAGTTATTTCGTTTTTTATTTATTTAGTACCGCACACTAGAGATGAGACGAACTCAGCTTGAGCGCGGGCTCTATTTTTAGGTGCGTTCGTAATTATATAAATACGTAGCACCTATAACGGTCGTCCTGTTCCGTTCGTCTGTACGTCTGTTTGTCTGACCGTCCGTCCGCATATAACAGCGTAAAAACTACCCAACCGAATGTTTTGAAATTTAATATATATAATCGTTGCAGAATTTTGTCGAGTCATTTCAAATTTTATGAAAATCAAATCAAAACTTAAATAGCTATTAATAAAAGTTTTCTTTATTCTGTTAAATTCTATTGTACGTAATCTATATAATAAAAGCGCAAGTCATGTGACTGAGGAAAACAAATACGGGCAAACCACTTATTTTTTCATATGCCAGGGGGCCATTTTTATTCAAAATTATTGCTTCGAATAAAATTGCATAAAAGTTATATTTTTAGAAAGATCTTTCAAAAAATTTTTTTGCTTGAGTTACATTAAAAAATTGTATAGATTCTGAGATAACTTCAGTGGAAATTAAGTTAACCGAATATCTCAATCCATTAAAGTAAATAAACACAAGAGATTCGTTCAATATGAGTCATAAAATTATTAGACCATAGAGGTAATCATAAGAAAGGCAAGATCTCCATGGTGAATTTTGCAGCGCTGTCTGGTGTCGAAAAAAAATCGCATTTGTAAACGTGGCATACTTCATAATAATAAAAAAAAGGCATGCTCATTTCTCTCTTAGCAGACGATATAATTCACTTCACTAATATAATAAGGATGATTTTTTTACATTGTGAAACTAGTTAGAAAACAAAAGCACCTCATCTGTCACGTTTAACGTACAATTTCCAACTTGTTATACCAGCCTTCGGGATCGCACATACTCGGGCTCAAAGTGAATTTTTTACTTATTCACAAATTGAAGAAAAGGAGAAAACTTGCTTTTTGAGAAACAAGAGTGCAGTCGAAGTTTCTTAAAGTGTTTTACAATCCTTTAAAAATAAATTTTGAAAGATAATTGAATTGTTATTGATGGTATATAAAGAGAAATATTCTATCTTATTCTGAAGCTTTTCCACGGTCAGTGTTAGTAATATATAAGGAAGCCGTGCGATACAACTTGTCTATCTTCGCTTTCTGTTTAAAGTCCATTACAAGAATTGCCTGAAAATAGAACTCATGTCTTTCTGCAATAGTTGTTCAATGATATTTTAAGAGAATCAGAATTGTACCTTTGCAAATTTCTACCAGAGGTTGGGTATAAAACAGAAATTTACTATTTTAAACAGGTTTTCAAGAGAGTCATGAGAGTGTATTCAGGATTAATACTTATTTTCATGTAAGAAGATATTTTTAAATCAGAAAATTATTTTTGAAACAATTTTAAAATGTTATTAACCATTTTCTACTGCGTACTTTCGGTATCGGACTCGGGCTCAGACTGGGGCTCTAATGACACAAAATCTTTCAGGCTCGGGTTCAGGCAAACTCAGGTTCGGATAAAAGAGCACGATTTTATCTCTACGGTACGCTACACTGTGTCTTGAGCACTGCAGCAACAATTCCTTGACAATTTTCATATACAATACTTCTAAACTTATTATACTGACAATAAATCGTCAAAAGAATGTCAGCGTTTCCCATTTACAAGCCCCGTGTCAAAAAGGCACAAAAAAGTTTGGAAAGTTGTTCAAAGCGTGTGGTTATAGCAGCAAATGTTGATTAGATATGAATACTTTCATTAGATTGAATTTGCTTGAGGCGGTTTTTTTAAGATTTACGGAGCAAAAATTGTGGTCCCTTGGAGTGTATATTTCGAACTGGAGGGTTTAATAATATTTCCTTTTGTTCATTTAAAATTGAAACAGAAACGTGCTTTTTTGTTTTACATTGTTCAAACTCAAATTCGTAACCTACTGGACATTTGTGACATAATTTTAATACCTACGTGCAAAAAGTTTTTTAAATATTCTAATTCATATGATGTCTGCGTTAGCAACGAACTCACGTTTCGATGTAGCCCGACTCACGTAGCAACCGAACTCAAATTATACTTTGCAAAAAAATAAAATAAAATAAATAAATAAATAAGTAAAAAATAATAATAAAGGCAAAAATTTTATGTTTGAATAGATTTTATGAAATCTATTGTATTTACTTGAAGGTATATTTTCATTTGTAATCAAGACATCACGACAACGTTGCAAATCTAATATCTCATATTTTATGTGTAAGATCTTTTATTTATCAGGTGATGTACAAATACGTTTGAATCTTTATAAAATCTAACTGTTTCTTTTTTACAATTGCTATTACTCCTAGAATATGGAATGCATCCCGATGAAATTATCATTTCTTATCCGCATGGATCCGAAGTTGTCATATAAGAAAGCTCTCAGAAATTTAAAAATTGCGTTAGTTTCTGTATTACTAATTTTTTTTTAGACATTGGGAAAATGGTTGTTGTTTTCGGTCAAGAATGATGGACCTCTTGGCGTCGTCACTTTCTTTTTTTAAGCGTTTTTAACGAAATTCTGCAACTTCAAATTTTAACGAAATTTTGCAACTTTAGAAGAATTTGTAACAAAATTCTGTAACTTTAGACGAATTTTTCTTTGAATAGGCAATAGAAATGCATAAAATCGTTACAAAAATGTTAAAGTTACAAAAAGGATAAATGCAAACTATCACATATGAAAAAAAGCCGAATTAAAAAATTGACGTCGGATGAAAAATCGTCTTATAAAGCAAAAAACGTAGTCGTCAACATTAATTTCCTCAAAATACCTTTAGATCAGACATCAATCTAAACAAGAGTATTATTGTAGGAAGGACCCGGTAAAATATTAAGGTATATTGGTTAACGTATATTGGTTAGCCCTTTCCCTTTATTTGCACGACTTAATGTTACTCAATAGCGTTCAGTTATTTCTCTTATCAACCTACTCGTTTAAACAATTCTTCCAGACGGTATGTTGTTAAATATTATTATGTATCGTGCAACGTTTATCGTTTGCTGGTTGAAACATCTGCGGCATCGATATGCGATCATGGAAAGGCGCATTGCTTACAATCGAATGACGAATGCATTCAATGCTGTTAGGGGATGCGATGGGTAGATTTATTGTGCAATGGTTCAGACGAATCTAATACCAGGATCTCTTCAACTGCAGTAATGGAAAATGTGTTTATCTGTAGATGGGTCCAAGAAATATTTTTGCGGGGGAAGAGAATGCCAGGATCTTTTCAACTGTAGTAATGTAAAATGTGTATTGTGTAGATAGTTCCGACGAATAATTTTGCGAGGGCAGAGAATGCCAGGATCTCTTCAACTGTAATAATGGAAAATGTGTTTACTTGTAGCAGTATGCAAAGGTTATGATAACTGTGGCAATGTTTCAGACGAAATGTTTTTAAATAATTGTTCGTCGTTGTTAAATATTATTACGTATCGCGCAACGTTTATCATTAGCTGGTTGAAACATCTGCGACATCGGCATTGCTTACAATCGAATGACAAATATATATATATATATATATATATATATAATTATAATATCTATGAATTTCAAAAAACATATCAAGTTCTATTATCATTCTACTTAAATCTCCAAAGAGATAATTAATGATATTGTGTATACAGAATACCACATAGCTAATAATTAACATGTGCAAACATAATATTACCATAGCTTGTGCTTCAATGGTAAGTGGCCAAATTTTACTCATACCTAAAGAATATTGAAAAAAGAATAAAGAAATAGAGAGAAAGGGAAAATATATATATATATATATATATATATATATATATATATATATAAATTGGAGTTGCAATTAAGTAAATACAAATGGATTAATAAATTAAATATGAACCATATACAATGGAAAATTGGACCACATGAGAATTAAACATGAATTGGATATGAAAAAACACATGCACATGTACTCATCAGCCTGGATGCACCCACATGTGTTTTAAATAATAATTCAGTGTTTCATAATTCTACTGGCATAATGCTAAGATCAGTAGAATCATCCAGGTACACTGAATTATTACCAGACAACAATTGGAAATATTAAAATTTGGAAATATTTAAATAGGAAATAAAAACCATTAAGAATATATAATATATTTCACTCACATCGATTATCCCAAAAACTGTATTTAACACCTCACGAAATTACCACGAGATAACAGTTTTGAAATAATAAAATTGGAAATATGAACGCGTAAAGTGTAGATAAAATATTATACTCACAATAATTATACAGAATCCTTAAAATGTCACAACTTCTGCATAATATTCACATCCACATGGCAATGCATCATACATGTTGACTAAGTCGAGTTGAGAGAAATGATTTGAAAGACAAGTTGAGAGCACACTTCTTTTAAAACACAACCCCATCGATGACACCCAAACACAAAATGATTCAAAAACACACAAAATAATTCTGGTTGTAATACACTTATAACAAAATTATATCCGTGAATATATATTACTCCATCCAATTTTAATTCCTGAAAGTAAAATTAATATACAATCAATAGCTCCCTCTATAGTTAAATTAAATATAATATTAACAATATTATCAACAACTACCTGAAAGGTAAAGTGTCGCCATCTATTGGTATTATAATAATTCATAATTAATATTTAGTTAGATATCCACTTTATTAGTTACATACTCACTTCATTAGATTTAATTATATAAATAAACTTTAAAAAACAATACTAACTTGTAGTTTTACTTTAAATTCAAATAAAATATAATACTACTATATGAATAAATCTACACAGAATTAATTCAACTTGCACAGCATTTCAGATATTCTTAACAAGAATATATTATGTAAAAGAGATATTATTTTAATTCAAATTGTTTTTGCTGCCAGCTGTGTTAATCCACTGATATTATAGACATATTATTAAATAATTAATGTTTTATTTTTACTACTACTTAACCATTTTCGCTCTGGTGGGTGAATTTCTTCCCACTTAATTTTAATTCCCAAATGTCAGAATGGAACCGGAATTTTCATTCAGATTTGTTTGAGAATAATTAAATACCTTTATTCATGTACGTAACAAACAGAAACTTTTGTTTCAAAATTCCGGTGTCGTTGAGACATTTGGGGAATTAAATTAAGTGGGAAGAAATTAACCCATCAGAGCGAAAAGGGTTAAATATATATTAGACTTGTTATTAAATAATTAATGTTTAATTTATACTACATTGTAAATATATTTTATATTTCATAGATTAATTTAAATATCTAATTAAATAATTCATAAACAATTCAAAATATCTCAAAATTTATAAAATTGATAATTAATAGTATTACTACTGTTTTTCAATCAAATTAATGCAATGCAGTAATTAAAATACTTGTTAAATTTAATTATTCATAGACAAAAATAAAAACTATATATATTTATATTTATATATATTGCAAATAGATATGTTTATTAGTTATAATCACCAATGTTATCCATGTATAATTTAATTTGTTATTGTATAAGTTAATTTTATAAATGTATGAAAACTGCACATCAATAACACCTTAAACAGAGGTGATCGGCAACGCACAATCACAACTTTACAAAGTGTATATAATGTTCAATCAAATATTAAATTTCCTAATATGTTATAATTGTAATTATGTATGTTATAATTGTAGTTTTCTATATAAAGTGTATATAATGTTCAAACAAATATTAAATATTAAATTTCCTAATATGTTATAATTGTAATAATGTATGTTATAATTATTATTTTCTATATCTTTTGTTATATGTTATCGCACACTAAAACAATAATTTATTACATACCATGTTTATATTTAAATTATATAATAAATGTTATTTAAAAGAGTTGATGATTGAATTTATCATAAAAATTGGATAACCATATATTTTTGCTTGATTTCGAATATATCTAATATTTTTGTTTTTATTTATATCTGAGCATAAGTATGTTATACGATGTAGATAATTGATAATTATATTTTTATAAACAGATTTATGTAAACATGAAGCAAAATTGGTAAAAATATTTACTTTAAATGGGAAATCAAATCTCTTATCATAAATATCAAAAATTAATTTATAATTATTAGTAATATTAATTTTTAAGTCAAGAAAGTTTATATTATTATTAATTAAATCATTTTCGCTTAATTTAAGCTGAGTAGGATAAAAATTGAGTGGTGATGTGCAATTTTTTTCATTGAAATAAAATATGATAATGTCACCAATATAGCGATAAAATACATAATCATTGTTCGGACTTATATTTCTTTCATAATAATATAAGTAAAGGTCAGAGAGAATACTAGATGCGGTTCCGCCCTGCGGAATTCCCTGGCATTGTTTATAGATAATATTGTCATATATAATGTAATTATTATTCAATGTAAAATTTATTAAAGTTTTAAAAAAATTTACTGAAATATCTTCTTTTAATTTTAATTGAGATTTAAATTCTTTAAATAATATACACATTGTTTTATGTAAGTCTTTTATATCAATGTTATTAAATAAATCATTAAAATCCAATGTTTTTATGAATTTTACCGGATTGATATTATGTATTTTATTAATGAGTTGAAAACTATTTTTTAGGCAATGTTGGTTATTATGTTTTAACGTTATATCATATATCTGCTTTAAAATATTAAGTAGTAAATTGCTTGCATTTTTATTATATGTGTTACAACCGATGGTAACAGTGCGAAATTTAATAGGATTTTTATGAAATTTTGGAATTATAACAAGATAAGGATAATTAAAATTATTACATGTGATTTTTAGTAATTTGTGATAATTTAATAATTTTCTGTTATTTATTTCAATATTTAATTTAGTTTTATTAAAAATATTACTTGTGTTGATTGCATTGTGAATTAACACTTTATAGTATTCTTTACAAATGATAGCATAATTATTTGGAGATTTATCTAAATAAGTAATTATAAATTTGTTTTGTAATTCTGATATATGTTTATTTATGTTTTTAAAAGCTGCATGTGTAATATGATGATAATTTTTTATAATTTCATTTTTTAATTTATCAATTACAGAAAATCTCCATTCACTGAAATATTCGATTGGTTTATTGTAATCAACAGCAATTTTATATATAAACAAATCAATATCTTGAATAAACTGCAATATTATGGATTTGATATTACACTTATATGGAAGACGAAATTTTGTGCCATTATGCATTAAGTTTTGTAAAATAGGTTGTTCTACAATATTAAGATCACCAGTAATGATATGACCATGTGTTGTATTTATATACTTTTGATATTTTGGTTCATTACAATAACATGGGTAATTCTTTGAAGAGACCAAATTTTTTGCAAAAGAATTGTAATTAAAAATTTTACGTCCAAGTGTGCGATTATATTTATATGTCTTGTGAATGGTAAAATTTTTTATTGGAAAATTATTATTAATGTTGTTTATTATATTGTGTAAATTTATATTATTAAATACATGATTGGAAAAATTTATAATTAATTGTGTATTATTAGTTTTATATTTAGGTTTGTTAGAAAGACTTGTATTTAATAGGTTTGCTCTATAATGTAGAATATCATAAAAGATATCACAAAAATGTGGAGAATATTGATTCTTTTTAAATACCTTGAAATATTGGTTTATATATTTCTTTTTTATACTAAAAACATGTTTTCTTATAGCAAGCCAACAATAATCATTACAAAATTGTGCCTCAAGATTATCAAGCTCCTGTTGAATCACAATATCATCAGTGTATTTTTTGTTATTATGTTTACCTCTACCAGATCTTGAAGTTTTTTTTAAGTTTGAAAAATTTAATCCGGAATAAAGATTTTTATAATTTTCATATTTAGTTAAATCTGAAAATACAGGATGTGATTTTTTGTATACTAATTGATTTAATCCATAAGGATATGTAGTATTAAAATGTCTTATATATTTAGATTCTAGAAAAAGTCGTTCAGTAAAATTTTTTTGTATTTTAAGTATTTTAATAGTAATATTTTTAAAATCATGATTTTTGAAATGAGTATATTCAATATTATGAGTTGTTTGAATTTTAGAATTTTTATATTTATCAATATGAGAACGATGTAAATTTAGCCGCTTATGTAATTTTTGACTAGACTGTCCTATATATTCCATGTTACACGAATTGCATTTCAATGAATAGATTACATTGTATGCTTTGCAAAATTTTACCAAATTAAGATTGTTATTATTTGAAATCTGTGACTTATCAGCTAATGGACATGTAAGACAACGCTTAGATTCACACTCTCGAAAACATAGTACAGGCTTGGGACAATAGAATAGGTTATCTCATAACGATCCAGGAAGATCCCTAATAATCTTCCTGTACCGAGCATTAGTCCTGGATCCACCAATATATATACAGTGGTGGCCAAAAGTGTGGACATTTTTTGAAAGTTTCATGTTTTTCAACTTTGTGTGCTTGTAGAATATATTAATTTTCACTTACATACAATCGTTTATATATCAAATTGAAGGTAATTTAATGTAGAATTTAATAATAAAAACAGTATTACAATATCTGTATTACAAAAAACGTTATGCAACAAATAGTAAGATCTATCTTGGATTTGCATTTTTTTAAAGTGATACTTACACAATCAATACTTAGTAGGATAACCCTTATTTTTTAAGACAGCTTCACAGCGTCTTTTCATCGAGTGAACGAGTGTTTGGAGTTCATCTTTCGTAATCACATGGTGCCAAGAATCAATTATAGCTTCAATAAGTTGTCTTTTATTGGATGGACTTTTTTTCGTACAAGAATTTTCAAACGTCGCCACAAATTTTCAATTGGATTGAGATCAGGGCTGTTTCCTGGCCATGGTAATATATCTATGCCTTTATTTTGAAACCATGCTTTGCATACTTTTGCTGTGTGGCATGGAGCTAAATCCTGCTGAAAAATAAATGCTGCACTGTTGGGGAAGAGATCCCTGATGGAAGCTATCAACTTTGGTTCCAGGACAGTTTTGATGTATTTTTTGGCATTCAGGATACCATCAATCACTTGAATTCGGCCCACACCATCTGCAGACATACATGCCCAAATCATGACATTTGTTGGGTTTTTTTGTAGTTGCTTCAATACAATCAGGATGAAGTGCTTTTCATACTCTACGTCTCACGTATTTTCTACCATCACTACCAAAGAGCGATATTTTACTCTCATCGCTTCAGATTACTTACTTCCATTGATTTTCTGACCATTTAATGTGTTCTTTTGACCACTTAACTCGTTTTTTACGTTGCTTTTGATTTAAATATGTTTTTTTCTTTGGAATTCTAGCTTGTAGTCCAAATCCTGATAACCTTCTTCTTATTGTTCTTGAACTTAACTACATTCATTTCACATCTAATGGCATTTGATGAAATTTTTCTATCTTGAAGGCATAGCCGTTTAATTTTTATATCGGCAGTAGCACTTGTGCAGTTTTTTCGGCCTGATGTGGCCTTATTTTCCACTGATTTCGTTTTTTCATAACGTAAACAGAACTTTCGTACACCAGAACAAGTCACTGAACCAACAACTTGTCTTGCAATTTTAGCATAAGAGATTCCATTTTCTCTCAATATGACAATTCGGCTTCTTTTGTAGATGTCCAATTAGTTCATCTTGTTGATGACATTGTTTAAAATTAGTTTAAATAAAAAAAGGACTTTAAATATTCAAAAACAGCAATACTCAATTTAATTGTACTAGTATGCATCATTCCCCAATATATTTCCACAATAATAACTCTTTTACCATCCAAATAACCTAAACTATAGTTACAGACATTTGATTGGTCCTCAGAACAGTGTTTGTGATTGGCTAGTACGCTTTTATTACAAAACACGTCCTTATTCAATACGATTTTTGTTTGTTTGTTCTACTAAAATGAGCATAACGTTTTTTGTAATACAGATATTGTAATACTGTTTTTATTATTAAATTCCACATTAAATTATCTCCAATTTGATATATAAACATTTGTATTTAAGTGAAAATTAATATATTCTACAAGCACACAAAGTTGAAAAACATGAAACATTCAAAAAATGTCCACACTTTTGGCCACTGTATATATATATATATATATATATATTGTTTTTTTAAGGTTTTGGAACATTTTCCCAAAGGTTGTTGTAATTTGTTAAAATACAATTATTTATTTATTTATTTATTTATTTATTTGTAATTTTTAATGATATTTCTGTAAAGATGGCAACGAAATTCCACATTTGTTGAAAAAAGAAAAGAAAGACAATTGCTGGAGAAAAAAAATGGGATACAGTCTGCTTTCCAAACTGATGAGCAAATATCTTGTTTTTTTTTTTTTTTTTTTTTTTTTTTTTTTTCTACAAATCTATTTTATTATTTTTAAGAGACATTCTCTTATAAAAAAAAAAATGTAATGTAATAATATTCACGTGACTTAGTTTCACCTTTATGAAAATTAGTGCTAAAAACTGAAAGATTTCAATATTATTGATCCGTATGAAAAAAAAAAATTCAGAATTTATTTAAAATGTAAAATTAATGGAATGTGGCAGAACATGGAGTTTCGAGCACGGATTCTGAACATACGCACTGGGCATATGATAAGATTAAATTTTTTTGTCTAAACTACAGCGCCTAGAATACATAGTGTGGAAACCGGCTATCCTTGTAATGCTTTAAAAAGTGCTAAAAAGCTGTAGCCTATAAATGTGCAACGGTGCTCCTACGATAATAAGCTCTAATGACATCGTATTAAGCTGCTTATAAGCTAGCAGATGGCGCAGCGATCCCATCGTTATCTTTTCAGCAACGTTGTACATTTATTGGATTCAATTTTTTAGTACTTTTTTGTAGCAGATTTCCACACTATTATGTATTCTAGGCGCTGTATCTAAACCATAGCAACCTAGACTACAGAGCCAAGTTTTTGTCCGAAATCCTGTCAACCAATGAATTTTTTTGTGTGCATATATCACTTTTTTTATAACAGCATTCTACTATAATTGCATCAAAATCACGAAACTTTCGTAATTTTCACTTAATTCACATTATAAATATAATTTCTTGCTGATAATAAGATATTTAATAAAAACTAATATGATTAGTCTTTTTTTTAAACACTTTCCAACCTAGTTGAAAAGTGTTTATGACTTCGGTTTGTCTGGCCGTATGGCCGTCTGCCGTCTGGCCATCTGGCCGTGCTCTAACTCCCGTAAATATGTTCGGATTGCTCTGCAATTTTTATATGTTATTTTCTTTATCTATAGCATGTTCCCTATTTCAACGGAAGTGTGTAGCACTTATAGTTTTTTTACAGGGACACTCAAAAGAATTCCGTTACATTACGGTCTATGGGGAAAAATCATTTGCGGTTTATTTAAATAATGTTTCACTATTTTACACGCATTGAAATTTATATATATATCACAAAGGTGCATTAGAAGAAGCTTAATATGGAATAGGGTGTGCATAACACTTATAGTGACTTTACAGGGACAGTCAAAAGAATTCCGTTACATTACGTCTATGGAGAAAAATCGTCTGCGGTTTATTTAAATAGTATTTCACTATTTTAAACGTATTGAAATTTATATATATCACTAAGGTGCATTACAAGAGGCTTACTACAGAATATTGTGTGTATAGCAGGCATCGTTCATTTACAGGCACACACAAAAGAATTCTCTACTGTCTGTTAACAATAATTCCTGGAAGTGCGTTTTAAGTTACTGAACGCGATTTTAATTTTAACTCGCTTTTTGTCTATTACGTGGTGTGTATAAATTCTGTAGATCCTATACAGGGAAGCACAAAAGTTCCCGAACACATTTCCGTTTATTGACAGAAACTCTAGGCGGAGAATTTAAAACTGTGCTACGCGTTTCCTAACTGAACTAAAATTTAGCATGTAATGTAGTATATATACAAATCTATAGATCCTATACAGGGCTGAATAAAGGTATTCGGATATTTTTCCGAATATTGTATATGTTGGAAATTCCTGAAATTATGTTTTTTAAATATGTTATTCGTTTTCCAAATTGTTTACTTAGATGTTATCTTTTAGCTAATTAAACGGTATGATTTGTAAAATTATTTTGGAAGCGTTGGAAAGTGTTACATAATCTATGCTTGACGCATGATTTTTCGTTCTTGTGTTTTCTTTTAATGTAGAATAAAATAAAATTTATTTTTTCCCCAAAAAATCGAACAATTTCATAGAATGACAAATGCAACACATCGAGTTACTATCCCTGTTAGTAATAAAATATACTTTATTTGATGCAATGGTAAGTACTTTTACCTAATGTTACTTTCTATTGGATTTTTCTATTTTGGTCCCGAGGAACTCAAACATTACGTAATTGTATATATTGTTCAACGAACTTCACGTAACTGTAGTAATCCTGTTACGCAATGCAATGCTACTAGAGTAAAGGTGTGTCACACTCCCTTATGAGATGAAAGTGTACAAAAGTGAATAACATAATTGTAACAACATCATTTTACTCAACCAGTATTTGAATGTTCACCGTGTCATATTAATGAAGTGTACTTATTAACTGACATCAAACAAAACAGGTTTTATAATTTGTTCGTGTACACATTCGTTTGCATATTTAATGGTTGTTCCCGCATACTTTTTGAACGGATGTTCCGATTTTGATAATTCTTCTCTTGTTGTTAAGGGGACCAGAAAGCTTTAAAATAAGGAAAATTAACTGAAGTTGGATAGTGGATTAGGAACCGTGAAATTAATTTAAACTCTTACTCCTTTTTACATTTATTTATATACAGTGTCTCACAAAAGTGATGGGACACTTGTGCTTTATAAAAAGAAACTGCAATAAAATAAATAAACAAACATGTGCAAAAATTTTTTGGGTGTGTTTCATATTTAAAGTTAATAACAATTATTACATAACATACATTTTGTCAAAATATTAAAATATTAATTTAGTAAAAATACAATTGTTCAGAACGGAGCAAAAAATGGCTCACATAAGTGATGGGACACTTACTTTTCCATCAAATATTTATCCAAAAATTTTACTTTTTAAAAGGTTTTAATATTTTGTTGGATTTCCTTTTACTTTTAAAACATGATTTAATCTTTTTGGGATGGATTTGACTAATTTTTTTGTGATTTCTGGAGTGATTTTACCCCATTCTTCTTGAAGTACCGATTTTAGTTGTTGTTTTGAAGAAATGGTGTGTTTGCGAATTCTTGATTCCAATTCTTGCCAAATATTCTCTATGGGATTTAAGTCTGGAGATTGTGGTGGTGTTTTTATTATTTCAGGACAGTTATATAGCAGCCAGTGTCTAACGTTCAGAGCAGTGTGCTTGGGGTCATTGTCCTGGTAGAATTTAAAATCGTTATGAAGGTTCAATTTTCGTGCTGAAGATTTCAAATTTTGCTTTAAAATATCAATATACTTGTACTGATCCATTATACTGTCAATAAAAACAAGATTACCAACTCCAGCGGACGACATACACCCCCATACCATAACTCCTCCTCCACCATGTTTTACTGTTGGTACCAAGTTCTGTTTGCGAAATTCTTCCCTGGGTTTTCTCCACACCAAGATTCTACCGTCAGAACCAAATATATTAAATTTACTCTCATCAGCAAATATAACTTTATTCCAGTAATCAGAATTCTTATTTATGTTGGATTTTGCGAAAGCTAGTCTGAGTTTTCTATTCTTTTCACTTACGAAGAATTTTTTCCTGGCTACTCTACCGTGATATCCAGCAGATCGAATTACCCTTCTAATAGTCTCAGGATTAACAATTATTCCATATAATGCTTGTAAATCAGCAGCAACTTTTGAAGCACTAATTCTTGGATTTTTTTTAATATTTCGAACGATAATTCGCTTTATTCCATTGGATAGCTTTGATGGTCGGCCAGGTCTTCTTTTATCCTGAATCATATGATTCTTTTTATATCGTTTAATGATATTGAAAACTGTTGAACGACTCAAGTTAACTGTTTCAGCAGTTTTTATAATAGATTTTCCACGTTCAATATGCAAATTAATAACTAATTTTCGAATTTCAGGCGAAGTTTCTTTTCGTTTAGCATTCATGGCTACACAGAGCTAAAAAACACAAAAATTCCAAAACAAACTGGAGAGAAATACTGCAGACGATTTTATAAATTATTGCCAATTGCTTTTAAGTAAAAATAAAACCCCAAAAAATATTTTTATTGCTTATTTCAGACGATTTTTGTTGCATATATAATGGTGTCCCATCACTTATGTGAGCTATTTTTTCCTCCGTTCTAAACATTTGTATTTTTATTAAATTAATATTTTAATATTTTGACAAAATGTATGTTATGTAATAATCTTTACTAAATTTAAGTATGAAACACACCCACAAAAAAATGTGTACATGTTTTTTTAATTTATTTGATTAGTTTCCTTTTGTAAAGCACAAGTGTCCCATCACTTATATGAGACACTGTATGTTTTATAGAAATAAAAAACGTTTGTTACATTGTAAAAAACAATAACAAAAGATTTAATATTGTACGACAGAATTAATTTTGCAAAACTAGTTTTGGCACGATTTTGATGTCCAGGTTCCATATTTTTTGAGTCGTCATTTCTTTTTTTATACTGTTTTTCGATTATAATTGCAAAACAAACACAAATTTCTAAAAAAAAAAAAAATAAAATGAAATATTATAGTACAAAATAATAATAGAAAAAAGAACTATCATATTTTTTATTATAACTCGAAAAAACATTTTTTGTTTGTTTTTCAATTATAGTTTTTCGACAATTTACTTTCCTTTATCGATAAAAAAAAAAAAAGGGAACATGCAAGTTCGGTTTATATTCAATGGGACGTCATGAGAAATACTGTTAAAAAATTTATCATTTGTTATATTTTCAGGAATTATTAGGTAAATAATTACCTTATTTTTGAAAACAGGGTAAACTTTTGATTAGGTTTTTTGCGCAATACAATTTTTATTGATGAAATTTGATTAGATTTTTTCTTCTTGTGAATTTATAAATTAAATTTAAGGTATTTTTCCGTTAGCCGGACGCAGGTGATAAATAGCCAAATATATTTTTTTTTTGTATGGTTACAATCTGTTTTGAGTTACAAACCTTTCTAGCCAAAATAGGCCAACTGGCTGTGGAACTGCAAAAACGAAATATTTTAAAAACTAAAAAGTAGAAATTATAATTAACAGTGTTATAGATATTATTTTAAAATGCGTTTTAATCAACTACTGGTTAATTAAATTATGATTATGCGTTGAAAAAGCAATTTAGAAATCCGAAATACATAGTTTAAATGTTCTTTTTCCCTGTTTACATATCTGAAAAAGAAACAGAGCAAAAATTGCAATTTTTAAAATTAATTCTCTAGTTCTATCAAGCGTAAATCAGAGTGGTGAATTTTCCATAATCGGGCGGACGAAAATTAACATTGTAACGGAAAGTTTTCGGAACTACATATGAATTGCAGTCAAGAAATTAGGCATGGTTTTTAAAATAAACAATGAATACTTATAAAAAAGCGCTTTATTATTTATTACTTACCCATCATACGTAGTATAGGGTAAATCTTGCAATTGTTCTGAAAATCGAAAAAAAAAAATAACGGATTTACAAGTTTCAGACACTAGATATACCAAAAAACATATTTTTAGAAAAAAAAAATTGCCGTCCAATTGCCGGTGTGTGTGTCTGTAAACGCTTTATCTCCCGAATAAATTGAGATACAGACTTGAAATTTGGTATGTACTTAGTACGTAATAATGGGAAAAAGCTTATTGAATTTCAGTAACCGCGATTATCGGGAACTATTTTTTCGGATTGTTGAAATATTCGTTTTGATAAAAGGTATATAAAATTTTCGAAATTGTTTTTTTAAGGAGTGAATATAAAAGACAATAAAAAAACATAAATTTTGCATTAAGAATGAAGTCGATCGGATAATTTGCTACCGAGATCTTTGTAATCACATTTTCCACACTCTTCGATTTTTCATGACCCGGTATTTCATTCAAATTTCAATTCAAAGATATATTTTAATTAGTAAAGTGACGCTTAATCCGACGCAGTAAACTATTAGTTAATAGGATTATCATTTCTAGAGTTATAAGGATGCTTCTCTTACGCAATTCAGCAATAGAGCCTTTAAAGTTTATGACGTCATCGAGCCACAATTTTATTCGAATTGCAATGCATTTTATAAATAGTTTAAACATGTTTTATTTTCATATTTTATATTATGCATATTCATGATGGGTAAGTATTACGGTGTCCCCCAATGACTAGTTTATTTATATTTAAACTTCGATTTGATTAATTGGTGAAATATATTTTATAAACTGTTTAACTGATCAAGAATAACATGTTTCTTCCCACTCATTTTCTTATAATGCGTATTTTTTTGCATTCCATACAAATCTTATTAAAATCTGATGTAATTAAAGTATTAGAAACTCAATTTACAAACTATTAAAAACAAGAACGAAAAATCATGCGTCAAGCATAGATTATGTAACACTTTCCAACGTTTCCAAAATAATTTTAATAACCATCCGTTTAATAAACTGAAAGATAACATCTAAGTAAACAATTTTGAAAACGCATAACATATTTAAAAACATAATTTCAGCAATTTCCAACATATACAATATTCAGAAAAATATCCGAATACTTTTATTCAGCCTTGTATATGATCTATGGATTTGTATATATATTACATAGGATGCTAAATTTTAGTTCAGTTAGGAAACGCGTAGCACAGTTTAAAATTCTCCTTCTGGAGTTTCTGTCAATAAACGGAAATGTGTTCGCGAATTTTTGTGCTGCCTTGTATATGATCTACAGAATTTATACACACCACGTAATAGACAAAAAGGGAGTTAAATTTAAAATCGCATTCAGCAACTTAAAACGCACTTCCAGGAATTATTGTTAACAGACAGTAGAGAATTCTTTTGTGTGTCCCTGTAAATGAACGATGACTGCTATACGCATAATATTCTGTAGTAAGCCTCTTGTAATGCACCTTAGTGATATATATAAATTTCAATGCGTTTAAAATAGTGAAACATTATTTAAATAAACCGGAGACGATTTTTCTCCATAGACGTAATGTAACGGAATTCTTTTGACTGTCCCTGTAAAGTAACTCTAAGTGTTATGCACACCCTATTCCATGTTAAGCTTCTTGTAATGCACCTTAGTGATATATATCAATTACAATGTGTTTGAAATTGTGTAACATCATTAAAATAAACCGCAAATGATTTTTCCCCATAGACTGTAATATAATGGAATTCTTTTGAGTGTCCCTGTAAAAAAACTATAAGTCCTACACACTTAAGTTGAAATAGGGAACATGCTATAGATGACGACAATAACATATAAAAATTGCAGGGCAATCCGAACATATTTACAGCAGTTAGAGCACGGACAGACGGCAGACAAACCGAAGTCATTTTAATTTTAACTCGCTTTTTGTCTATTACGTGGTGTGTATAAATTCTGTAGATCCTATACAGGGAAGCACAAAAGTTCCCGAACACATTTCCGTTTATTGACAGAAACTCTAGGCGGAGAATTTAAAACTGTGCTACGCGTTTCCTAACTGAACTAAAATTTAGCATGTAATGTAGTATATATACAAATCTATAGATCCTATACAGGGCTGAATAAAGGTATTCGGATATTTTTCCGAATATTGTATATGTTGGAAATTCCTGAAATTATGTTTTTTAAATATGTTATTCGTTTTCCAAATTGTTTACTTAGATGTTATCTTTTAGCTAATTAAACGGTATGATTTGTAAAATTATTTTGGAAGCGTTGGAAAGTGTTACATAATCTATGCTTGACGCATGATTTTTCGTTCTTGTGTTTTCTTTTAATGTAGAATAAAATAAAATTTATTTTTTCCCCAAAAAATCGAACAATTTCATAGAATGACAAATGCAACACATCGAGTTACTATCCCTGTTAGTAATAAAATATACTTTATTTGATGCAATGGTAAGTACTTTTACCTAATGTTACTTTCTATTGGATTTTTCTATTTTGGTCCCGAGGAACTCAAACATTACGTAATTGTATATATTGTTCAACGAACTTCACGTAACTGTAGTAATCCTGTTACGCAATGCAATGCTACTAGAGTAAAGGTGTGTCACACTCCCTTATGAGATGAAAGTGTACAAAAGTGAATAACATAATTGTAACAACATCATTTTACTCAACCAGTATTTGAATGTTCACCGTGTCATATTAATGAAGTGTACTTATTAACTGACATCAAACAAAACAGGTTTTATAATTTGTTCGTGTACACATTCGTTTGCATATTTAATGGTTGTTCCCGCATACTTTTTGAACGGATGTTCCGATTTTGATAATTCTTCTCTTGTTGTTAAGGGGACCAGAAAGCTTTAAAATAAGGAAAATTAACTGAAGTTGGATAGTGGATTAGGAACCGTGAAATTAATTTAAACTCTTACTCCTTTTTACATTTATTTATATACAGTGTCTCACAAAAGTGATGGGACACTTGTGCTTTATAAAAAGAAACTGCAATAAAATAAATAAACAAACATGTGCAAAAATTTTTTGGGTGTGTTTCATATTTAAAGTTAATAACAATTATTACATAACATACATTTTGTCAAAATATTAAAATATTAATTTAGTAAAAATACAATTGTTCAGAACGGAGCAAAAAATGGCTCACATAAGTGATGGGACACTTACTTTTCCATCAAATATTTATCCAAAAATTTTACTTTTTAAAAGGTTTTAATATTTTGTTGGATTTCCTTTTACTTTTAAAACATGATTTAATCTTTTTGGGATGGATTTGACTAATTTTTTTGTGATTTCTGGAGTGATTTTACCCCATTCTTCTTGAAGTACCGATTTTAGTTGTTGTTTTGAAGAAATGGTGTGTTTGCGAATTCTTGATTCCAATTCTTGCCAAATATTCTCTATGGGATTTAAGTCTGGAGATTGTGGTGGTGTTTTTATTATTTCAGGACAGTTATATAGCAGCCAGTGTCTAACGTTCAGAGCAGTGTGCTTGGGGTCATTGTCCTGGTAGAATTTAAAATCGTTATGAAGGTTCAATTTTCGTGCTGAAGATTTCAAATTTTGCTTTAAAATATCAATATACTTGTACTGATCCATTATACTGTCAATAAAAACAAGATTACCAACTCCAGCGGACGACATACACCCCCATACCATAACTCCTCCTCCACCATGTTTTACTGTTGGTACCAAGTTCTGTTTGCGAAATTCTTCCCTGGGTTTTCTCCACACCAAGATTCTACCGTCAGAACCAAATATATTAAATTTACTCTCATCAGCAAATATAACTTTATTCCAGTAATCAGAATTCTTATTTATGTTGGATTTTGCGAAAGCTAGTCTGAGTTTTCTATTCTTTTCACTTACGAAGAATTTTTTCCTGGCTACTCTACCGTGATATCCAGCAGATCGAATTACCCTTCTAATAGTCTCAGGATTAACAATTATTCCATATAATGCTTGTAAATCAGCAGCAACTTTTGAAGCACTAATTCTTGGATTTTTTTTAATATTTCGAACGATAATTCGCTTTATTCCATTGGATAGCTTTGATGGTCGGCCAGGTCTTCTTTTATCCTGAATCATATGATTCTTTTTATATCGTTTAATGATATTGAAAACTGTTGAACGACTCAAGTTAACTGTTTCAGCAGTTTTTATAATAGATTTTCCACGTTCAATATGCAAATTAATAACTAATTTTCGAATTTCAAGCGAAGTTTCTTTTCGTTTAGCATTCATGGCTACACAGAGCTAAAAAACACAAAAATTCCAAAACAAACTGGAGAGAAATACTGCAGACGATTTTATAAATTATTGCCAATTGCTTTTAAGTAAAAATAAAACCCCAAAAAATATTTTTATTGCTTATTTCAGACGATTTTTGTTGCATATATAATGGTGTCCCATCACTTATGTGAGCTATTTTTTCCTCCGTTCTAAACATTTGTATTTTTATTAAATTAATATTTTAATATTTTGACAAAATGTATGTTATGTAATAATCTTTACTAAATTTAAGTATGAAACACACCCACAAAAAAATGTGTACATGTTTTTTTAATTTATTTGATTAGTTTCCTTTTGTAAAGCACAAGTGTCCCATCACTTATATGAGACACTGTATGTTTTATAGAAATAAAAAACGTTTGTTACATTGTAAAAAACAATAACAAAAGATTTAATATTGTACGACAGAATTAATTTTGCAAAACTAGTTTTGGCACGATTTTGATGTCCAGGTTCCATATTTTTTGAGTCGTCATTTCTTTTTTTATACTGTTTTTCGATTATAATTGCAAAACAAACACAAATTTCTAAAAAAAAAAAAAAAAAAATGAAATATTATAGTACAAAATAATAATAGAAAAAAGAACTATCATATTTTTTATTATAACTCGAAAAAACATTTTTTGTTTGTTTTTCAATTATAGTTTTTCGACAATTTACTTTCCTTTATCGATAAAAAAAAAAAAAGGGAACATGCAAGTTCGGTTTATATTCAATGGGACGTCATGAGAAATACTGTTAAAAAATTTATCATTTGTTATATTTTCAGGAATTATTAGGTAAATAATTACCTTATTTTTGAAAACAGGGTAAACTTTTGATTAGGTTTTTTGCGCAATACAATTTTTATTGATGAAATTTGATTAGATTTTTTCTTCTTGTGAATTTATAAATTAAATTTAAGGTATTTTTCCGTTAGCCGGACGCAGGTGATAAATAGCCAAATATATTTTTTTTTTGTATGGTTACAATCTGTTTTGAGTTACAAACCTTTCTAGCCAAAATAGGCCAACTGGCTGTGGAACTGCAAAAACGAAATATTTTAAAAACTAAAAAGTAGAAATTATAATTAACAGTGTTATAGATATTATTTTAAAATGCGTTTTAATCAACTACTGGTTAATTAAATTATGATTATGCGTTGAAAAAGCAATTTAGAAATCCGAAATACATAGTTTAAATGTTCTTTTTCCCTGTTTACATATCTGAAAAAGAAACAGAGCAAAAATTGCAATTTTTAAAATTAATTCTCTAGTTCTATCAAGCGTAAATCAGAGTGGTGAATTTTCCATAATCGGGCGGACGAAAATTAACATTGTAACGGAAAGTTTTCGGAACTACATATGAATTGCAGTCAAGAAATTAGGCATGGTTTTTAAAATAAACAATGAATACTTATAAAAAAGCGCTTTATTATTTATTACTTACCCATCATACGTAGTATAGGGTAAATCTTGCAATTGTTCTGAAAATCGAAAAAAAAAAATAACGGATTTACAAGTTTCAGACACTAGATATACCAAAAAACATATTTTTAGAAAAAAAAAATTGCCGTCCAATTGCCGGTGTGTGTGTCTGTAAACGCTTTATCTCCCGAATAAATTGAGATACAGACTTGAAATTTGGTATGTACTTAGTACGTAATAATGGGAAAAAGCTTATTGAATTTCAGTAACCGCGATTATCGGGAAGTATTTTTTCGGATTGTTGAAATATTCGTTTTGATAAAAGGTATATAAAATTTTCGAAATTGTTTTTTTAAGGAGTGAATATAAAAGACAATAAAAAAACATAAATTTTGCATTAAGAATGAAGTCGATCGGATAATTTGCTACCGAGATCTTTGTAATCACATTTTCCACACTCTTCGATTTTTCATGACCCGGTATTTCATTCAAATTTCAATTCAAAGATATATTTTAATTAGTAAAGTGACGCTTAATCCGACGCAGTAAACTATTAGTTAATAGGATTATCATTTCTAGAGTTATAAGGATGCTTCTCTTACGCAATTCAGCAATAGAGCCTTTAAAGTTTATGACGTCATCGAGCCACAATTTTATTCGAATTGCAATGCATTTTATAAATAGTTTAAACATGTTTTATTTTCATATTTTATATTATGCATATTCATGATGGGTAAGTATTACGGTGTCCCCCAATGACTAGTTTATTTATATTTAAACTTCGATTTGATTAATTGGTGAAATATATTTTATAAACTGTTTAACTGCTCAAGAATAACATGTTTCTTCCCACTCATTTTCTTATAATGCGTATTTTTTTGCATTCCATACAAATCTTATTAAAATCTGATGTAATTAAAGTATTAGAAACTCAATTTACAAACTATTAAAAACAAGAACGAAAAATCATGCGTCAAGCATAGATTATGTAACACTTTCCAACGTTTCCAAAATAATTTTAATAACCATCCGTTTAATAAACTGAAAGATAACATCTAAGTAAACAATTTTGAAAACGCATAACATATTTAAAAACATAATTTCAGCAATTTCCAACATATACAATATTCAGAAAAATATCCGAATACTTTTATTCAGCCTTGTATATGATCTATGGATTTGTATATATATTACATAGGATGCTAAATTTTAGTTCAGTTAGGAAACGCGTAGCACAGTTTAAAATTCTCCTTCTGGAGTTTCTGTCAATAAACGGAAATGTGTTCGCGAATTTTATTGCTGCCCTGTATATGATCTACAGAATTTATACACACCACGTAATAGACAAAAAGGGAGTTAAATTTAAAATCGCATTCAGCAACTTAAAACGCACTTCCAGGAATTATTGTTAACAGACAGTAGAGAATTCTTTTGTGTGTCCCTGTAAATGAACGATGACTGCTATACGCATAATATTCTGTAGTAAGCCTCTTGTAATGCACCTTAGTGATATATATAAATTTCAATGCGTTTAAAATAGTGAAACATTATTTAAATAAACCGGAGACGATTTTTCTCCATAGACGTAATGTAACGGAATTCTTTTGACTGTCCCTGTAAAGTAACTCTAAGTGCTATGCACACCCTATTCCATGTTAAGCTTCTTGTAATGCACCTTAGTGATATATATCAATTACAATGTGTTTGAAATTGTGTAACATCATTAAAATAAACCGCAAATGATTTTTCCCCATAGACTGTAATATAATGGAATTCTTTTGAGTGTCCCTGTAAAAAAACTATAAGTGCTACACACTTCAGTTGAAATAGGGAACATGCTATAGATGACGACAATAACATATAAAAATTGCAGGGCAATCCGAACATATTTACAGCAGTTAGAGCACGGACAGACGGCAGACAAACCGAAGTCATAAACACTTTTCAACTAGGTTGGAAAGTGTTAAAAACACACGACTGAAAGAATTTATTGCATTTTAATAATAAAATAAATAAGAGTATTTTCAAAAGATATATTACTGTTTCCTACTTAAATAATATATTTAAGCCATCAACGTAATTTTATTACGTAAAGAATTAAATCCCATAATTTGTCAATTTAATTTACATTAAATATACATTAAAAGCAATTCAAAATTGTAGATATTCCGGACCAATATTAGTCGCTCCTCAATACAATAAAAACATTATAGTCATGTAAGATTAAATTAAAACAACTTACAGAAGTAATCATGTCAAAACACTCAAAATCGAAGTTAAAGTTAAAGCAGAACTCTGAAGGAAGTTGGCCTGCAACATTCAAATGTGAACAAAATAATTTTCTGAACCAGGCCTCAGAAAAAATGAGACTTGCGTATTATATTGCAATTTACTTTAACTATAGCAGATTTCAAAGTTGTTTCATGACGAACGGTCCGTAATTTAATTTAAGAAAGGTAATCATTACGGCTGATCAAAAATTATGTAAAGAATTGAATTCTACAGTCAGACAATTTAATATACATTAATAATACATTTAAAACAATTAAAATATTGTAGACGTTTCTAACCAATATTAGTCCCTCCCCAGTACAATAAAAATGTTATAGTCATGTAAAATTAAATTAAAACAATTTACATAAGTATGTCAAAACACTCAAAATTGAAGTTAAAGTTAAAGCAGAGCCGTGTACTCTGAAGGAAATTGGCCTGCTTCATTCAAGGGTGAACAGACTAATTTTATGAACCAGACTTCACAAAAAATGCAACTTGCGTATTACATTGCAATTTAGTTTAACTATAGTAGATTTCAAAGTTGTTTCATGACGAGCGGTATGTAAATTAATTTAAGGAAGGTGATCATTACGTCTGATGAAAAATTATGTAAATAATTGAATCTTATAGTCAGACAATATAATACAAATTAAAAATATATTAAAAACAATTAAAATATTGTAGACGTTTCGGATCAATATTATATGTTGGTCCGAATATATATTATATATATATATATATATATAATTTAGAATATATATTATATATAACCGTTATATATTATATATAGTAAAAAATGTCGCTACTTCCCGGACTTTTATAATAAAGTTTTCTTTTAGACACTGGAAGAAAACCGTTTTAAGTATAACATTTTAAAGATATTGTTTAAATATGACATTTTAAAGATATTATTTAAATATGACGTTTTAAAGACAATGTTTAAATATGACGTAATTTTCCACATTGAATGTTTTTTGCACTTAATAATTTATTTGTTTTAATGCTTTCTTTCTTTTTTAATATTCACGTGTAAACATATTTTTTAATGGAAAAGTGTTTGAAAATTTGAGCTTTTATAATATAATCCCCCCCCCCCCTATTTAATGCTTTTTCCACGTATTCGGTCATCCGGAAAAAATTGCGGTTTTTCAAAGAGAAGTGCGGTTTTTTAAAAAGAAAAGAGTTTTGTCTAGTTATCTTGCTGCTGCTGATGAGGGGTGAACTTGAATGACACACATATATACATTCGGTCTTTTCTCTGCTTGCATTCCATAATTCTTCCTTGTGTTGTCGCATCATTATTGTTTCAATGCAGTGCTAAGAATGGCGAACCAAAAAATTCATTTTCGTCAATTATGCTCTTTTATTCCAAGAAAGGTAAAAATGCTAATCAGACTGCTCGTACAATTTGTGCTGTATATGGACAAAGTGCTGTTTAAGATGACACATTTCGAAGGTGGTTTGAGAAGTTTAAGCGCGGAAATTTCAGCCTCGAAGAAAATGCCTTTTTGAACGACCATGTAAAGGAGAACCCCTTAAAAGAAGCTATCGCTGAAAATCCACGTTACACAGTTCAGGAGCACTAACTAGGACACAGACTAAATATTCCAAAAAGTACAGTGAATAATCATTTGATAGCTTCTTTTAAGAGGTCTTCCTTTACAGATCATGATGATCGTCCAGAGTGAGCATCATCTTCGATACTGAAATTTTCGTCCTTAAACTTCCCAAACCACCTTCGAACTGTGTCATCGTAAATAGCACTTTGTACATATACAGCAGAAATTTTACGAGCAGTCTGACTGGGATTTTTACCTTTCTTGAAATAAAAGAACATAAATGAAAGAAAAGGTTTTGGTTCTCCATTCTTAGCACCGCATTGAAACAAAAATTATGCCACAATCCAAACAAGAATTATGCAACGCAAGCAAAAAAGACCGAATTTACATATCTGGGTCTTTCAAAGTCACTCTTTATCAGCAGTATAGCAAAGTAACTAGACGAAACCGCGCATCACTTTTTAAAAAACCGCAGAACTTTCCGGGTGACCCAATAATAATTTAATTATTTTAAAGTTTTCATTCTTTTTTAATGTTCACGTGTAATTATATCTGTTAATTGAAAAATAAATATAATTATTTGTTTTTTGTATTTTTTAATTTGGCAACAATACGTAAATAAATGAATCTTTCGAAATATGAAATAAATCTCTACTGAAAAAAAAATTGAATAAAAATACTGAGAAAAAAATCGACAAATTAAAAAAGTGATTAGGCACTGCACACCGCAACCTAGTCTAGTATGTGCCTACAAAACGATAGTTAAATTGCTATGCGCAGTTTTTTGATCCTATAAAACATTTTTACCTGAGCTATTTTGACCGATTTCAACATTAAATAGCGCTTAAAATAATTCTTCGATTTAAAAACCACCTGCTTCAGCGTGTTTATCACACATTTCTCAATAAAACAAGTTTCCTATTTTTAATAGCAATAGTTTTTTTTAATATAAGCCGAGAAAGAGCTCCAGTCACGGTAATTTCAATTATGGGAGCGACAGCGTTAGTTATTTTTTTTAGAATAGTATTTGATCAGAAAATTTTATTTAATTTCATTGAGAATTCTGCAGAAATTACGTAAATAAATCTATCAAATTTGTGATTTTTCATTCATTTTTCATGTTTTTCTTTATTAATATGTAAATGCATTCAAATGTTGAATAATAATAACCACATGTGTTGCCGAATTCAATCCGAAAAAAATGTTTTGTTATTTTAAATAATTTGGAAGATATTTGAAATATAATAGCTCAAAATCCGATTTTAAACTGTGCGTTTATATATATATATATATATATATATATATATATATATATATATATATATTTGGTATATACTGTACATACTGTACGCACCCGAACATACTGTACAATTACTGAACATACTGTACATAGCAGAAAACTAGTACTGGTATGATATAGTATTGGTTATAGAGCCTAAAATTGCACCAATATTGCGGAAACATTTCCAATGAGCCCTCAACTGTAAAATTGTTTTTACATTGGAAACATTTGCAATGAAATGCTACTATTACTGAAATTCAGCATTACATTGGAAATATTAGAAAACAAACGCCAATATTACAGAAACAATGGCCTTACGTTGCACATATTTGCAATGAAGATCTATAGTGGAGAAATATTTCTTGGCATTTTTTGCTCAATATTAACAAAATGTAAATTCCCAATTAATGGGCAATATTCCTTACCAATGTTGCCAATATTTGGCAAGATATAAAGTAATAGAAACAATATTTGTCCGATATTGTATTACTGCTTGGGACATACATGAGGTAGGTCTTAACATTCTACTAATTTTACGTAAATTAAGCACGAGTAAGTAATCTCAGATGCAGATATTTATTTTCATAACATAAAAGCATAAATTAGTACACTTTTCAAATTTAATCACTTTGACATTCAGAGCTGATATTTTAAGTACCTAGAGAATCAGGAAATAAAATACCAAAATAAATTGCGAACCATAATAACTTTAAACGCTATTTACAAGCTAAAAAAGTTGCGAATTAAAATATCATTAGCGTTAATGGTGTTTCGTCTTCAAAAATTGCACGGAACGAAAATTTGATAGTTTACCAAACTTCAATTAGCAATAAACACTTTACAAACTTCTAGGAAACAAAATTATTTAACTAATTATCAACAAAATATATATGCGTATCTTTAAAACGTTAATGGGTATATTTGTTGACTTCTATTTAATTAATTTGACATCCAGACTGTCTGACCATCCGAAAGCAAAACATTAAAATAAACACTTTTAAAAACGGTTTGGTTGAATAAAAGATATCGAATAGTTAATGTCTTTTTCGTTAATGATACAGCGTTTACAACAATTACATCCAATAATTTCAACATGTATAATCAAAATATTTTACTTAAATATTATTTAAGTATATTCAAAATATTTTAATCTTATACTGGACATCCCCCCCCCACACTTCCCCAAATTCTAACCTAACTGCTTTGAACTGATATTGCAACGTTAATAGATTCTCCAACTACTTAGTTCAAACAAAACTAAAATTTTAAAGTTAATTGCTTTAAACTATGCAATACACTGACTTTTTTGCTTGATGCATTTGTTAATGCATTCATTGTAGTAGCGTCTAATTTCTTTTCTCGAATAGTAATTGACATTTATTTCTGGTACAGTGTTACATAGCTATTCAGATGTGTATACTTTAAATGACATTGAATTAGAGATGGCCGATTGTCATTCATAAGCATTCAATAAGATATGCATAAATGGACAAGAAAAGTGAAAAAAATAAATGGAGGTCAACTGTAGTACGGTAATTCAGACATCTCTTCTGCTATTCCTTGTTGGTCAAAAAAGCCAAACAAAATAAAGTACAGAAAATATATTTCTACTAGGGAGCTCAGCTCCCTACTCGCTAACTCTCGCCAAGCCACGTGAATTCCGAGGCAATTCACATTAACACCGCTACGCGGTCAAAGTTCGCTTCGCTCCCCCCCCCCTCTCCCCCATTTTTTTCATCAACTCTAGCCGGAATAAGTACTACCATAAATCATTTTAAGATATGATATTTACAATTACGTTTAATGCAAACAAAGTAATTTAAAACTTTATTGAAAACACAATTAAAAATGCATTTAGTTGGTTCTACCAATGGGCATAAATCATTTAAATACTATGAAAAAATGATCTCGGAAACACAATTAGTTTAAAATTCATTGCACCTATAATATTGTACAGCACGGCTTAAGTTCATTTTAAAAATAAAACACTACGTGATAGGAAGATAGTTTATATATATCATCAATCATTGTTTAAATTTCGTTCGACATTTTACTGTTCTGATTGATTATAGACTTTTGCAAAATAAATTATTTTTTACTTCATCAAGATAGTAACAGATGGCAGCAGGTGCAATCTAGGCAGTTGATATTTTTATTCTCTCCGATTTCATGTGAGTGAAATTCGTAAATAAATTCTAAATAAGATTTGAGAATTCATTTGAAATTAACGACATTACTCATAATTAAAGATGAGGAATCATCTCAAACGCTTTGGATTACGTGCATGTTATGTAAGTTAGAAATTCAGCCTTATTTCCACGCCACGTAAGAGAAATATATATATAAAAGATGTTGATGCCTTTGTACGAACCGTGCCGTTGTGGCGGATTCTTTGGACCCGTCAACCAATAAAGTAGCCATAGCCAGAAATTAACAATACAAACAATTTATTTAAAATCTATAGTTAAAGGACTTTGCCGTGGAGCAGAAAAGTTAAGTTAACGAGGATCAAATTTAAAGTTGAAGTGTTAAAATAACGAAGAGGGAGACGCTAACAACAAGAAAATCTCCAAATTCTAGATCTAACTCCTTTCAGGTTGTATTAAATTAAATGTAAAAAATGTGATATACCCTCTATTTTCCGGAGTCTCCTCAAGCATTCAGGGGTGTTTACAGCTAAATATTATATTAATCAAATTTATAAGTTCCTTTATTTACACAAAGAAAAAAAAATCCTTTACTTAAGACATGTTTTATGAATAAATAAATACAAATCTGTTCAATGATTAAAATATAGATTTATACATTTAGTAGTACATTTCCAATTATTAACCATATACATTTTGAATTTATAAAAGCTCTCCATTTAAGTATAAATAAGTGAATATTCAGATTTCCGATGTTTCATTTAGCTGTCATGTATAAACATGTATTAAAGGCACTACAATACACTGTACCAACAAACGGTTCCATATAATAACCTCTGTGGAAACAACTCCTAAACTTCAACTGTGTAAGATAATAGTTGTTGGATATAAAGAGTCCAATGCTACGCTGAAAACAATCAGTGGCAGAATGTATATTCAGCCAAATAGTTTGGAAAGGAAAACAGGATGTTTACTTGAACAAATTGTGTAGAAAAGTGACGTAAAAGATAAAAAGTATCAATTCAGTAATTTAACATTCTTATATTGAATTACTAAAATCTTTAGTTATTTAGTATTTCTATTTACTTTCTATTTATTTATATCTGTTTTCAAATAATTCCTTACTTTCATCTCGTTTACGAATCCAGGAGAAAACATAATTTAAATCGTTGCGAATGAACAAGAACTATATCCTTAAAATTTTATACTATTTTTAAAATGCACTTTCTTGTAATCCTTACAAATTATATCAAGATCTTATAAAGCATGAAAGGCTTCTCAGAAATATATATTAATAAATATACTTAAAAGTGTGAAAATGCATGAAAATGATCGAACTTATTATTATCGGTGCATGTTCATGGTATTAGAGTATTGAGAAATTAAGATGACAAATTTTAAAAGACATGATAGACCTACTTTACTAACACATTCATTGATTCAGTTGTGAAAAAAAAATAAGTAAAACTCAGCCAGAAATCTTCATACAAAAATATAACTGGTATCAATTGATTAGTAATAACGACCACTAATTAATGCTATATTAAAATTTTGCTTAGGGGGTCATCTACATGTAGAAATTGTACCAAACTTTAAAATGTTTAATACTAACGCCCAACTTTGAAATCATATTTGGATTTTTGCAAACTATACCTTAGGGTAGAAAACTAAAAGTCATTCGGTCAAGTAGTTTAGGAATTTTGCATGTTTAAAGTTTTGAAGTTCTAATGTTAAATTCCTTTTTAATCTTTGCAAAACCGATTGCAATGTGGGTAGATGTTTAAGCATAACTTAAAAACTTACATAGGAGAATGAGCAGTAATTTTGAATTCGCATATTTGAAGCTTCTACAAATCTATCTCTGTTAAAACATTATACAATTCATATTTTTTTAGGAAATTAATTTCGAAAAAAAATATTTTTTTTAATTAATTTTCGAAAGAAATATGAATCGTAACCTATGAATTTCACAACAGAAAGGGATTACTAGAAGCTTCAAATATGTGAATCCAAAATTACAGCTGATTCTGTCAAATAGTGTTTCAGTTATACTTAAATAGTTACCCATATTGCAATCTCTTTTGCAACGATTAAAAATGGATTTATCATTAGGAGTTCCAAACTTCAAACATGCAAAACTTCTTATAAACTCAACAGAATGACTTCTCGTTTGGTTTCCAAAGATAAAATTTTCCGAAAAATCTAAACATAGTGTCAAATTAGGTTTTAGTATTGAAATTTTTCAAGTTTGGTACAAATTCTATATATGGACGACTCTCCCCCCCCCCTAAGCTAAATTTAAGTATAGTATTAATTAATAGATATTATTACTAATCGATTGGTATTTTTATACGATGATTTAAGCAGGATTAGTATTGTGGGGTATACACTTTTTCGACAACTGTACATGGCTATGTAATTTTACGAATTTTGTTTAGAGCATGTGTGTATAGAAAAGCAGTGAAATAAGTGTGAGGTTCTTTATTTAGATTGTGATAAAATTGACATAGAACAATCGCATTAACCTCTTTAAGTGAAAAAAGAATTATCAAAATCGGTGCATTCATTCAAAAGTCATACACAAATATGCAATTAGAAAAAAAATATAGATACAGAATGTTGTTCATCTTTACCATAAAAGCAAGAACAGTGATAATAGAAATGTTTATAAACAATTTTGTATAGGAAACCAGGATATAAATCGATTTATATAGACAAAAAGACAGAGTTTCTCACTACAAGCCGAACCCGGATATTTGTAATTTTAACAATAATGAAACTATCTCAACAACATTTTCAACAGACGTATTTTGATTTATTCGCATTATAATGATATCACGAGAAGTGGTGATAATGATTACCATCAGGGTCCAAACAGCACTGCTTCGGAATTTGGAATGCAGTTTATATTACATTTCGTCGCTACCATGTCAAACCATCGAATATGGAAAAATTCATTTTTCATTACTTTTAAAAATGAGCCAATTGTCACCACTAAATTTTATTAGAATTCTTCGTCTAGTAAAAATATTAACATAAATTTTGTGAAGAATAGGATTGCCAATTTGGCCTTCTTTTTTGATCAGAGATGCCGAATTCATACCGGAAATTTTGAGGAAGAAAATTGTACTTTAAATAAATGCGAAATGTATGTCATTAGATAAAGCAAAAATTTCTATTTGAAATTTCTGGTATGGATTCGAAATTTCTGGATAAAAAAAGAGGCCAAACTGGCAACCCTTCTGAAGAATACTATTAAAATTTAGTGGTGTTAATCGGTCCATTTTTAAAAGTAATGAAAAATGCGTTTTTTCACATTCGGTAGTTTGACATGGTAGCGACGATTTGGTGCTACTGATTTAATTATTGTGAACTTCTAGCCCTTTTCATAATGACATCGCATTTCAGACAATGCAAAGTAACTCTGTATTAAAAAGAGTTAAAATATATTCATTGGAGTTAAATTTTTGAAAGAAAATTCATGTGTGTCTTAGAACGAAACAACTTGTATTTTTGACTGCATCAATGAAATGCGACCCTGATTTTCCATGTAAAAAATGTCTATCTTGACATTCCTCTTATTTTGTTGGTAGAGTGAACGAACACCCTGTATATTCTACTGAGTAACGTCATTTTTTTTTTTTTACCGAAGTTGGTTAAAACATAAAATATGAAAACGAGCACTTAATCTAAATTTTAAAATTATCCTAATTTCAGAAAAATTACTTGCGATTTAATAATTTCATATACGGATAACTACAAATACTCGTACAAATTTACATAATCTTCAAAATTAATCACGTTGACATCCAGAGCCGATTCTTTAAGTACCTAGAGAATAAGAAAATGAAATACTAAAATAAACTGCTAACTAAGATAACTTAAAATGTTATTTACAAGCTAAAAAGTGTGGAATTAAAATATCATTAGCGTTAATGGTGTTTCGGTTTCAGAAATAACATAGAACGAAAATTTGATAGTTTGCCGAACATAAAACTTCAGTTAGCAATTAGCACTTTGCAGACTAATAGAAAACAAATTTTTTAACTCATTACCAACACTGTATTGGTATTTATCTTTGAAACACAAATATATGTTTGTTTATTTTGTTTAATTAATTTGATAGCCAGGCAATTTTTTTTTTCATTATTTTAAAAATGTGAAAGCAAAACATTAAAACAAACACTTTAAAAAATGGTTTCCAACAGTTAAAGATATCGAAAAATTAATGTCATTGTCGTTAATGATATACATTTACGAAAATTGCACTAAGTAAATTTGAGATAAACAGCTATTTATTAATCTGAAAATAATAACAGTGAAAGATACAAACTATTAAAAGACAAAATATTTCTAATTAATTAGTCTCTCTTTTTTTTTCGAAACATAAATCATATATCGTTAAAATTGCACCAATATTACAACATTAAAATTTTTTACAATTGTGCTGAACAAACAAAACCTAACTTCTAAAGTATGTAGTTTTAAGCTATAATTACTCTAAAGTAAATTAATTGTTTATCTCATGCGTTTGTTAAAACAGTTGTTGTAATAGTGCCAAGCTCATTCTGACACGTTTTTCAAGAAAAAACTTACATATTTGTTCAGATATGTTTGTTGAGATATATTTTTTTCCTTTTATTTATTTTTATTATTATGCCGGCAAATACAAGGACGGAAAGATGAAACTAAGATTTCCCTTTTCCGACACATTTTTTCCCCAGTGGTGATTTTTGTAAATATATTTTTTAATGTTTTAACCTTTGTAATAATCAGCCTTTAAAAATTTCCACTTTTAAATTTATTTAATATTGCATGAGAAATTTTGAAGATTAAAAAAACCCTGAAAAAATAATTCTATTGAAAGATAGTTTTATAAATGCATACAATTTTTTGTTTCTGTGTACTCGTAGGAATTTTTATGTTAGCAGCGTCAGGGCAGCGTGTTTACATTTCTTGAAGCAAGTCGATTCGTTTCCTTTGCCTTCTTGCCTGGCGTCGTCATCCATGTGGTTTTGAATATCTAGATTTGCAAATTAGGTAATATTATTTTTCTATATTATTCCAATAAGTTTATTAGAGTTAGTTAAAAATTAGTTTTCATCATTCTGAGGGACAGATTTAAGTTCAAGATAAAGAAAGCTGAGGGATTTGCTTTTGAAAAAGCATCAGAAATTTTATAGTAATTCACCTTAAATACCTCTGGGTATTTAAGGTGGATGACTATAAAATTCTGTTTTGATGCCAATAAATTAGGAACTGGTTGATTATCTATTGATAGTCTTTCACAAAAATCCATTCAGTTAATTATCAATGATCAAGAAAATGCAAAAATATTAATATGAACTGCAGAACATTTATATTTAAATAATAATGAATAAAGGACCGTCCGATTACCGATATTCTTCACAAATATCCAATAATAAATACTCTGATGATCAAGGCTTATAAAGATGAGTTTCAGAATGCTTGCAGTTCTATTTTAATTAATTTACAATTAGAAGCGTCAGATTGTCTGTAGTTCTTCATAAACATCCGTTAAGACGCGCACTGTTTCTCAAGAAGAATTAAGGTAAACAATAGATTACAGTAGAGTATGAATTAATGATGGAAGATTGTCGGCGGATAGAATGGCGGATAATGATGTAAGTCTTTTAGGAGCGATTTTCCAAGTAATATCGACTCTGAATAATCGATAATGTTCCATATTCAGTTAACTTCCCAGACATTTGTTTGAATAAGGTTTTGTAAAAATTTCAATTTCAATTCTAGCCATTT
Organism: Maratus michaelseni; assembly: GCA_963931845.1. NCBI lineage: Eukaryota > Metazoa > Arthropoda > Arachnida > Araneae > Salticidae > Maratus > Maratus michaelseni. The sequence continues at coordinate 91,891,111 of OZ007596.1, forward strand.
TTTAATTTGAAAATTGCATTTTCAATAATTAATTTAGTATTAATTAAAAACAAAACCTATACATGTACTACTTGCGTGAGATGTTTTTCTGTTTTTCTTGTAAAATTGCTTAGGATTTTTTTATTTCTGGATATAATTAAAACAATGATTTATTTCAATCATTTTGTATCGATTTATAAACTTAATATTGCTTATAATTATAAGGAGACATATCTCCAACTTACTGCAAAGAAATATCTATTAAAACTAGTATACAAAAAAAATTATGCCAAATAATTTTCCTGGAAATAACGCATTTAAATTGCATACTGCACGGGAATATCAAAATAATTACGTCACTGAACTAGTAAGTACCCTTGTAATGGGGGAGACAGCTACACATTTTATTTAAAGGAATAGCATACAAGATCATCTTGATTAAGCAGATGACAGCTGTGGCGACCTCAGTGGATTCGCTTTTGGGTGTCGCCACATTCCACAATCAAAGCGAAATGAACGGTGTCCCAATTACGGATGACTACATAGTCACTGTAACATCCGTAATCGGGTAATAAAACCGCGCTCATTTTAAACCATATTTTTTCTAAACATCGCTCATGTCTCAAGCCAAACCTTGACGTGGTTACCGATTATAGAAAGTTAGTTCTAAAATTTCATGAAAGAATTTTTTATCGGTAATTTTGGAATTTAATGCTTAAATTCTAAATAAATTGTGAATGTTATGCACAAGTTTTATTATAGATACATCAATGCTTTCAAATATTTTACAGCAAATATAAAAGGCGAGAAAAATTCCTATTTCTTATTTTTAAATATTCTTTTTTCAACTTTTTATTCTTAACCTTATTCCTCCTAGTAAATTCATGATGCCCAATGATACCGTCATGAAACCCAATCAATACTTGCCTAAATTGCTTATTTTTCTTATAACTTTTCATTTTCAAACTAACCTTTTTTTTAAATGTAATGTATTAGTACAGCTTAATACATCTTTTCTTTTGTGGAAATATGCTTGATTAATGCCGGATTTTTTAATAGCTCTTAGCTGCAACTTTATGCGAAAGCCAAATACTTTTCGAAAATGTATTACACTGTTTAATTATTTTCAAAAAGTAAAAAAAAAAAAAAGGAAGATACGCTATAGTTATTGCGGCATAGTTTATACATAGTTTCACATTAGTTAATAAATGGGGTTATATAAATTATTTTATCGTTTGAGTGCGGCGGAGCGCTATCGTAGCATTTTTTAGTTATGATAAAATATCGAAATGAAATGAATATTTGTTGTTTGGAAAAAAAGAATAAAGGAAATAAGAATTTACTTTTAAGTATGTTACATGAAAAGTTGTTTATTACTAACCAAAGTATATTTTATATTCAATGATCATAAAGCTGTTTTCGTACACAATCCCATGAAGTTAAATTGGATTATTGGATCATTTAATTCCTTTTTACACTTCTTTATTTAACTCAATTTCGTTTTTGTATGTAAAGATGGAATTTTGTAATAAAATTTTCACTTCCCGATATGCTAGAATTATAGAAATTATGTTCTCAGGTATGTTTCCGATGACAATCCAATATTTTAGTTCCAGATGTCCTTCGTCCCTTTATATACCAGTCAGCTCTTACCTCTACTTACAGCTCCTATACCCCGTACAGGAGTCTTACCTCTACTCATCTCCCTAAACACTTCGTCATCAAGCACCTTGTTAAATCTCTCCGGTAATAATAATCGTCCGAAATCTTCCAGTTCCAGACACACCTTTTCTCCGAATATCGTCGTAATCTTCCTAACCTCTACGATCCTATAACGGGCACCTTGCATCTCATCTAACCTCCAATAAGTACTCTCCAAACTTCCAACACTATTTAGATCAATAAACATCGTTGTATTTATTATACAGAAGTGTTATAAAAAATTAACGAACCGGTTCCCACCGGAATCTCTCTGAAAGACCCCCATTCCGAGACAACGGTCTCTTCTCAACAGCAGCCGGCCTCGGACTAGGAGTTCTCACAATTTTACGAGCGGTAGACGAACTCATCGAGTTTGTGCAATTCTTTACTCTCGGCTTCTCAGTTCAAGACCTGATACAAATAACGATGTTTCCAGAGGTTTGAGAAGTTCTAGAATTATCGTACATCTTCTATTCGAATTTTTCGAGCAACCATGGCTCTACAGATTTTGAAAGATTTGTAAAATATATAGAAGTTTTGGAAAGTTCAGAGTTTTATAAATTTTTACGAGCGACGACATTTCGGAAGAATTCAGAGTTTTGTAAATTTTTAATAGACGGCTGTCTTCGGACAGTTATTTCCGACGTTCTCGTGGATATGCCCTCTACCGCCTTTCTACAGCAGCAGTTCTCGTAACGGCCTTTCCCTTCAATTATAATGAGATAGAACAAAATTAAGTAATTGCTACCTCATACTAGTTTAATCATAAACAAAATAAATGTCCAAATCTTACAATATTTTATGAGTCTTTTCAAAAAATTTCCTCTTCAAATGTTAATGAAGACTTCATTGAAGATGCTTCAATGCATCTTTTGAAGTAATTTCATAACATTGATTTTAGAAATGTTAGTTTCATAACCTTGCACTTCTACTGCATTATTAAAATTATTAAAAAAACATTTTATAGTTATTATTTTAATGTTATATAACTATTATACTAGTTTTTGTTTTCTAATTTTGTAAAAAAGTTAATACTAAAATATTACATCAAAATTTCCCAAAATTTGGTATTTCTCCAGTAACAAAACAACACTATGTTACTACTGTTTGTATTGGCTATATTTTAGGTAATGTTGAAAATATTGGCTTGAAATGTTGCCAAAATAGCAGGGTGTTTACACTTTTTTCAAGTATTACACCAAAACATATTTCACAATTCAATTGTAATTTCCGTTGTAAAGCCAATTTATCTGCAATATTGTAGTTTCATTGTGAATATTTCCAATGTCAAACCAATATGCATGTGTATTAGCTTAGTTTCATTGCAAATATTTCCTATGTAAAACCAATGTTGGCATTTCATTTGTAATATTGCCAATAAATGCAATATTGCAACTATATTCAGCCCCAATATAAACAATATAAGAAAAATTACTTTACTACTAGGGTAGCAGACCTCAGTGGAGTGGAGGGGATAAGATTCTTACTAGTAACATTTTTCAATTTTCATTCAAAACTGTTAAGAAGGAACATTTAATTCAAAATTTCAAGTTCATGGTTTGAAGTTTAAAATATGTGTGTAGGCGTTGAAATTTCCTATTCGATTCACTATTTCATTCAATTTCCTTTAAAATAATTTAAATTGAAATTACTTTTTGCATAGGAACTTAAATGAAAATTAAATTATGCATAAATAATTCATATTTACTTTGAATTCATTTCAGTCAGTTTTCATTTTTAGTCAAAAATGTGAAATTCGCATTTTCTGCATTTTGGAGTTTCTGTGTTAAAGTATTTTGACCTAATAGGAATTTAAATTTAGAAAGTCTATAGCTAAACGAAACTTTGAAAAAAAAATTATATACAAGGTATTCCTCAAAGTAATTTCACAATTAATTTTCCTTACTAAGAAATGAAAATAAAATATTTTTTTAAAGAAAATAATAAAATAATCATAAAATAATAATTTTTTTAAGAATAAGAAGAAAATATTTTTTCAACGGAAATGTTAATCCAAATCCTTTTGAAATCCGAAACATTTGAAAACAGGAAATGTTAAAATAGTGTTGGGTAAAACTTTTGAATATTTTGCTATTGTATGTAAAATATTTTCATTTTTAAAGCATATTTATACATCTTTTAGAATACATTTTATAATTAAAAATTGTTATGGTTACATTGGTTTATAATAGAATGTTTAATTTGGAGAAAATTTTAGATAGTAAGTCTTTATATTAAATTTTTCTTTTATAATATGCTTCTTTTAAACCAATGAACACATACGTTGTTGGAATAAGAAATTAATTCGAAATAGAGTAGTTTTAAAGTAAGAAAGCAAAACTAGCAATAAAATTAGCAAACATCGATTGTTATATTTAAAATATATAATAACTGAATTTAAACCATATATTCACCAAAACTGAAACTCGAAATCCTCAGTATTCCTGGCTAGTTTGTCATTATGACATGTTAGTTTGTCATGATTTGTTAAGCATTATGCACTTATGTAATACGGGTTACAATTTGAAATACTGTACATATTATTCAAACAGTATTATTCGACCAGAAGACGATAGATAGTACATTCAAATTTTAAACGAGGTTCGGTAAAAAGTATGTACAAAAAGGTGGAGTGAAAAAAAATAGTTTACAATTTCAAAATAAAATAGTGATTAAAATTTCCCTTTTCGCTTACAATTTAACAGAAAAAAATTTCAGGTCAATCGATTAATGTCTTGAGCCCTCTACTACGCCCTGAAATTACAAAAAAAAGACAGCAAATTGTGACGTATCGTGTAAAAATAAATCTCATAATTTCTAAATACAATAGTCATCAAAATTTGCTTTTTTTATTACTATTTACCCGAAAATTTTTTTCAGGTCAATCAATTAATGCCTTGAGCCCTCTACTAGGCCTTAAAATTACGAAAATCGTTACTTATCATATAAAAATTAATTTCACAATTTTGCAATACAGTAGTGATCTTAATGTAAGGGCATGGTAGAGAGCTCAAGACATTAATCGATTGACCTGAAAATTTTTTGTTAAATAGGAAGTAAAAAAGCAAATTTTGATGACTACTGTATTTAGAAATTATGAGATTTATTTTTACATGATACGTCACAATTTGCTGTCATTTTTCGTAAATTCAGGGACTGGTAGAGGTCTCAGGACATCAATTGATTGACCTGAAAACTTTCTCTGTTAAACAGTAAGTGAAAAGGCAAATTTTAATCTCTATTGTATTTTGAAATTGTAAACTTTATTTTTTTCCACTCTACCCTAATGTACAATATTATTTTTCAAAAACAAAAATATTTTATGTCATTAGGAAAATTTATTCAATCTTAATAGCAATTAATATTATATTTTAGAGATATTTTGACGACTAAGTAAAAAAGAGACATCCTTTATGAGGAGTACACAGAAAAAAGAAGTTAAACATATTAATTTCCTGAGGAGATATTATAAATATACGAAGACATTCTACCTCCATATATATAACATTAGCGAGGGGGAATCAGAAGTTGACTGTCTAACAGCGTTAACCAAATTTTTGTACATTGCGTGGTGAGTATGAATTCTATAGCTCACATATAGGGATGTGTAAAAAAAATTCGTAAGTATTACCACGGTAGCTAGAATTCTAGCTAGTATTCTAGTTACCGTGAGTATTACTGTATATCGGCGTGAATTGCGACAGGTGTGTTTTAATTGTGTTATGCGTGTTCCAGCTTAACTATATTTAGTTAGTATAATGATCTGTTTGTATAGAAACAAATTCATATACAAACGCAAAGGGATACGCAATAAACTGAATATATTACCGTCTATGGATGGTAATTTCTGGAAGTGCGATTTTTATTGTGTTTTGATGTTATTATCGGATTTAAATTTTAGCTTAATAGGTGGTGTGTATAAAAATCCGTACACCATATACAGGGATGCACAAAATATTTTAACCACCGTATATTAGCAGTAAATGTTAAAAAATTATTACTTATTTATTTATTATATTTTTTCTTTGCCTTTTATAGGCGAATTAAATTTCAGTAAACCATGTAGAGTATAACAAATCTATAGAACATATGCACGACTGCTCAAAAGAATTCGAATATCTTATCGATTGTGGGCATTAATTGCTGCAACTGGGTGTGAAACTGTGTTATGCGTTTTCTAAATTGTTTATTTAGATATCTTCTGCTACCTTATTAAATAGTGAAGTTTTGTTACACTATTCTAGAAATGTTGGAAAGGGCTTCATGATTCTATAGGTGAGGCATGTTTTTTCTTTCTTCTTGTCATTTAAGAGGCTACTTCACTCAGGCGAAAACACCTGCTCGCTAATGTTAATCCTATGGGGGAAATATTTTACGATATCCCGTTCGCATTTCAATATTTTTAAATGATTTTTTTTTGGAGGGGGGGGGGGGGGGGGGCATTGGATAGCTGAGGTCGATTCTCTATGCACGCTCCTTTGTACTTTTTCGATTTTTGTTGTAACTTTTTTTTTTATTGAGGATACTTTCACTTTCAAAACAGGTTCCGAAAATCATAAATAATAAATCATATCATAATAAAAAAAACTTGTAATAAAAATTGAAAAAGTATAAAGAAGCGTGCATAGAGATTGACCTAAGCTATCCAATGAAAAAAAAATCATTTAAAAATGTTGAAATGCGAACGAGATATCGTAAATTATTTCCCCCATAGGATTAATATTAGCGAGCGGGTGTTTTCGCCTGAGTGAAGTAGTCTCTTAAGTTAGGACCCTTATATGAGATTCAGGTGAGCAAGAGGATTAATAAATCATTATGAAGAATCTGCTGATTTCGTGAAAATACGCCCTTCAAAAAGCAGAAATGCTTAAAATTCAAACATACCATTTTAATTTCTATAGATTCAAACATACCATTTAAATTTCTATATATTTTATCTTTCTTCACTTAGAATGCAAGGGATAAATCTTAATTTCAATTCTACTTTTCTAAAACTGTCAATCAGTGTGTGATCAGCATATTTTCATCAATAAATAGAGCGTGTTTCAAGATAATGTAAACGATTTCAACTCATTATATTTTATTCATAAATTGTCGAATTAAAACATAATTTCAGACATAGCTGCGTTCTGGTGATTTCACAACATGAAACTCTGCTGAAACGAGTGTTAGAATAGATGGGTACAGAATAAAGAAGTCTGCATTTGTGAGTTAATTTAATGATGAAGCATTGCCTTTAAACTTGAACTGTGTGAGCGAAATTATTTTGACAATTTATGTATAAAATATAATGAGCTGAAATCACGCAAATCATTTTGAAATACTTTGTATTTATAATAATTTTACTTTCTATGGTGTTGTCTCAGTCAATCGCAAAACTTTATCGCCTTAAAAAATTTAAAATATAAAATATTGAAGTTTTAGTACAGTTGAAAACGCATTTGAAGTTTGGTAACATTTATTTTAGATAATTCTCTAGCAGTAATACCAGAAAAAATTAAAAATTCATAAGCTCATAAGACATAGTTGCCAACTTTAAGGAGTACTGGGTCAATTTGAACAATTCAAATAACCTTGTTTCAACCAGAAATTTTATTTAATAAATTAAAGTAACAAGAAAGGTTTGAAATGACGAAAATTGAATAAAGTTTGATCGTATATTAGGAAGCTTGTAAGTAATTTAGACTATTGCTTATTTTTTAATTTATTTATTTGTGTTTTATAGAAATAAAAAATATTTGTTAAATTTTAAAAACAATAACAAAGGTTATAATATTGTATGAAAAAATTAATATTGCAAAACTAGTTTGATGTTCAAGTGCCATATGTTTGAGTGGTTATTTTTTCTTTATACTTTATACTTATTATGTTGTCTCTCAATTATACTTATTTCAAAAGAAAATTTGTAAATAAAAAAATATATATATATAAGGAAAAATTTAAAACCAATAAAAAGTGATCATATTTTTTTGTTATAACTTAAGAAAAAAACAACAACAAAAAATCATTTGTTTTTCAGGTAATTATTTGTTGAGAATTTAAATTATTTTATTTTTAAAAAAAAAAGAAAAAAAAAGAAATATGTATATCCATTAACTTTTTCAAAAGTTATCGTGGCACAATCGCTGAAAAGCAGTGCTTCCACTTAATGGATTTTTATACACTGCCGCACATGCGTGGCAGTGTATTACTGCTTATTTTACTATTTATTACTGTTAATTTTACGGTATAATAATGGCAGCTGGGGTGCCAGTATTATACTGTAAAATCAACAATTTTTTTGCAGTGCATTAAATAAAATTTTGAAATTCAAGACGTGTTTATTGAATTCATCAAAGTGCAAGAGTGCTTCGAGTGGTTTGTAGTTATGATAAGATGTAATTTTATCAAGCTCTAAAGCTTTCCCGAAATACATTTATCACGGCGTTGGTTGCACAATAAGCAATTTCTCTCACGCTAAACTTAGGGAAAAACAAACAAACAAACAAACAAAAAACGTAAATTTCATTTAGAAATGACCTCCAAATTATTTGAATTCAAATTTCCTTGTTTTTATTTAAATATAGATTTTATTGCACAGGTTGTCCCAAAACATTCTTGGCACAATTGAAAAGTCAATAAAAAATTAAGAAATTGGCGAACGAGAGTGCGGTTTAGACAAAAATGCTTCTTATGATCGAAAATTTTCTTTAAAAAAAAAAAAAAAAATCCAAAATTTTTTCATAGATGACGTTATTTTTGCAAAGCTATCAAAGAAGTAGAATGCCTTTATAGATAACAGTGGTGAATGACGTACAGAACGTATGCACAGTTTTTTTTTCAAACTATGACAACCCACATTCCAGAACTTAAAAATACTCGCCTTCATGCATTCGAATAGACAAGTGAGACAAGTCAATAAACATTAGTTTGGCGATAATAAGAAACTTGCCAATATTCATAGGATGTCTCTGTAAGATAATAGCGACATACGGACAAAAAATTCGATTAGTCGATATGTTTTTTGAAAAAAAATAACGAATCGCCAAGCACCTTACCGAGCTTTCTATTATTGTCAAACTAATGTTTGTTGATTACAGGCGACTAGACTCTGGCCGTCGACATAATGCAAGTCTCCTCTGATTGACCAGAAAGCTGGTTGAGCGTCTGGGGAGAGAACGACTTCAATCAGTAGAACTTAGAAAAAAATCGCAGTCCCTTTTACCAGTGAAGAAAGGGGAAAACAGTAATACGTTCTTCCCTCCTTTTTATGTAGTTTTCCCTTTTCGCTTGCATTTATTATTGAGTTATAGAAATCATTAAAATCAGTAGAGTTTCGTGACTGGAATTATTTGGGGCACTAAATGCATGGCTGTCAAATTTATTATTTTCGTTCCACTATTTCTTTAAAGAAAACTTTGTGTTATTTATTGGCAGAAAGTTTTACCATTAAACAAGTACATATAATATTTCTTTAAAAAAATTAATGGCACGAAAAGAATAAATTTTCAGCCATGCATTTGATGCCCCAAAAATTGCCACTCACGAGCCGTCACTGTAAAAATTAATACCTTAAAGATTTAAAAAAAAAAAAATTGTATTCTGTGAACAGTCTGATAACTTTCGAATTTATCTACCCTATATATGTAAAATCCTAATGAAACAAATTTGTGAAACGATTTTATGAAACGAATTTATGAAACGATTTTATGAAACGACTGATTAAACGACTGATTATGTTTCAGGGCTATTTTTAATAAAATATTAAACGCTTGATGGTGAAATTAATACCAATTGTCCATAAAAATCCGCGGAAGTCAAAACTGGTAATAGAATTTTGAAATTGGAATTAGGTTTCGAGATATTAATTTTTTTCTAATTTTAATGACATTTCTGTAATGATGGCAACTAATTATTTAGTTTTTTTGTGACAAAAAAGGGAAAAAAATTGAAAAGGATACCGATAGGGATTATTGATTTCTTTTTATTCGTCATTTTCAAATTGAAATTGAATTTATCTTTTATTTCAATCGATAATGAAGACAAGATTGTGATTAAATTATGTTTTTCAGGAAAATTTGAAAAAAAAAATCACATTTCTATCGTCAGGATTCAATTGTCTGTCAGCATTTAATTTAATTTATAAACTGAAAATATTTTGATTAAATTCGTCCAAATGACGTCATTTATGTAAACGCAAAAGAAAGGGGGGAAAAGGAATTAATAGTAATTATTATTTATTGATATCATTTTGTTATTTTTTTGTAAAATTTAATTAAACAAATTTATAAAATCACTAATTCGGATATTTGAAACGAATATATAAAATAATAATTTCTCAACTGAACGGAAGGAGAATAAAATATCCTGCTTGGTTTTCTATCCTGATGCTTGGTTTTTTCCGCCAAGCTTTTTAAAAAAGCGTCAAGACCCTATAATAGAAAAGCACCAAAAGTTCATTGAGTTTGTTTTCATAACTTTTGGTAACAAATCCTTCTATATTAAAAAAAAAAGTAATCTGGAATTGAGCCTAAAACGATTTAGAAATGGACCAATCAAATTCTGCGTAGATATTCCGGGTTATTCTCATCGCTTTTTTACTAGGGACTTTTTTGAGGAGCTATTACATTTTTTCTAGCCTTCCTACGTATTCGAAAATCATACCACCAGACGCGAAATATAACAAGCTTTCAGAAATTAAAAAAAATTATCACGGTCGGATAATAAAAACTCAAAAAATCCTTAAAAATAGAGTAAAAAATCTTTTATTGAAAAAGTCATTTTTTTATATTGTTGCCAATTTCTAAATAAGCGCAAAGGATTATGTTTTATCTCAAATAAAAATTGTATTTGCGCGAGACTATTAAAAACAATAATGAAAGTTTAAAATAATAATTAAATGATCACGTGTTGAAAGCAGGAAATAAAGAAAATTACGTCATAAAAATTGTGTTTACACATGAATATTAAAAATAAAAAAGATGAATTAAATGAAAAAGTATTATAACCAGTTAAATAAAAAGCATTATAACGTGATTAAAGAAGATAGTCGCCGTTCGTGATATCATCATCATCATCATATTTTAGGTAGATTTCGTAAGAAATACTACCTATTACATTCTCACCTAAGTTGGAAATTTTGAAAAATTTTTGCAGATCTACGCCGATCATGACTCCCAGAACCCAAAACCAACCCCAGTTCAAAACTTTATCTATCTATCTATCTATCTATCTATGTCACTTTTTTCTGACCACGATAACTGGAAAAATTCTGCATAAATCTCTTCCAAACTGATACATAAAATCAAGGGTCATAAAATCTCGGTCAAGTTCGTTAATGGGCAAAATCGAACCAGGGGGGGGGGGAAATGGGGGTGCTTTTTGTGAAAACAGAAAAAAAACCCATAATTTCTTAATTATGATACGTATCGAATCCGTTTAAAAGTTATTATTACTTCTAGGAAAAGGGCCGAAAATTTATGTATGACAGATTTTTGATATAATTAAAAATGGCCCCAAGGGGGGGAAAAAGGGGGGGTTTAGAAGAAAAAAAATCATAGCTTCGTCAATTCACAAGATATCAAATCCGCGTAAATTTATTATTAATCCTCTTAGTATTATCTAAAACTTTTATATTGACAAGTTTTTTATAGGACCAACCGTTATAACAAAAAATAATTTAAAACAAAAAAAATCCCTGCAAACAAGTTATTTTTCGAAGTAGGTGGTTCCACCTCCCGCATCTTTTCGATACTGATACATAAAATCAAGGGGCATAAAATCTAGGTCAAGTTTGTTAATGGGCAAAATCGAACCAAGCGGGGGGATGGGGGGGCTTTTTGTGAAAGCAGAAAAAAACCATAATTTCTTAATTATGATACGTATCGAATCCGTTTAAAGTTATTATTACTTCTAGGAACAGGGCCAAAAACTTATGTATGACAGATTTTTGATATAATTAAAAACTGCCTGAAGGGGGAGGGAAGGGGGGTTTTAGAAGAAAAAAATTCAGAACTTCGTCAATTCCCAAGATTTCAAATCCGCTTAAATTTATTATTAATCCTCTTAATATTATCTAAAACTTTTATATTGACAAGTTTTTTATAGGACCAACCGTTATAGCAAAAAAAAAAAAAAAAAAAAAATTAAAAACAAACAAAACCCTGCCGGCTCCGCCTGCAAACAAGTTATTTTTTGAAGTAGGCGGTTCCAACTCCCGCTTCTTTTCGAAACTGATACATAAAAACAAGGGGCATAAAATCTCGGTCAAGTTCGTTAATGGGCAAAATCGAACCAAGGGGGGGGGGGGGGGGGGGACTTTTTGTGAAAACAGGAAAAACGCCATAATTTTTTAATTATGATACGTATCGAATCCGTTTGAAGTTATTATTACTTCTAGGAGAAGGGCCGAAAATTTATGTATGACAGATTTTTGATATAATTAAAAATTGCCTTAAGGGGGAGGGAGGTGGGTTTTAGAAGAAAAAAATTCATAACTTCGTCAATTCCTAAAATTTCAAATCCGCATAAATTTATTATAAATCCTCTTATTATTATCTAAAACTTTTATAGTGACATGTTTTTTATAGGACCAACTCTTATAGCAAAAAAAAAAAAAAAAAAAAAAAAATTCTTGCTGGCTCCGCCTGCAAACAAGTTTGGTTTCGAAGTAGGCGGTTCCAACTGCAGCATCATCGCAAAAAGGTCATTTCTTCCGCAATTCCCGACAAACAGGCGCCCCACGGTCTGCGTCTTCGAAATCTACCTGTGCCTGTAGGCCGAGCCGTCAGGGATTTTTTTTAAACAGGATACATTACCAGGTTTTAAGAGGCTGTGAAATCAGAACGGGGGGTTGTGAGCGTAGCGAGAGGGGGCAGAGCCCCCTAGTTTATATATATATTTTTATTGACGAATAAATATATTATATATAAATATACTACAGAATCGACAAATCTATTTTTTTTTTTAAGTCTGTTGCAAAAATATATTAAAATATTATAACTTCAAAATATAAAGCCATAAAAATAATATTTTACAAATTTATATAACAAACGATTTTTATATAAATAACAGTCATTACTTTAACTTTTTTTATTTATTATATTTGTAATTTATATTCTTTTAAAAATTCAATTTTTGCTAATTCATTGTTTTCCTTGTTCAAATTATAAAATTCAACTTTCTAGACATGAGAACTGATCCGTATGAATGTTCGAACTACGAGGTAAAATAAAGAAAGAAAAAGTATCTAAATAAGCTTACTAGCAGTTATTCGTGATATGTTTGACATTTGAGGGGATAGGGGCTACATTGGTCTACAAGTCTACATTTCTCTCTAAGCCACATTTTTGAAGTTTTGAGATATTTCAATTTGAAAATTTTATCAAATACTCAAATCAAGATATATAACATAAAGTTTTTTAGCCAATGTCTTGGTAACATTTGAGATATTTTGAGCAAAAAATATGGCATTACTTTAATGATATTACTATTACGTTCTTTGTAAATTAGCTATCTTCATTGGAGGCATAAACGTCTGGGGCAAAAACGAAACCTGGGACATATAGGCTGCCACCAAGTGATATCAGAAACAAATTATTTGTAGGATATTATAATTTACAATATTAAGTAACAGATTACAGTGTTAGATTTATTTCACCAAAAATGTGGCTTGGCACTTTCTTACCCCGACCCCCTAATTTGTTAGAACAGAAACTTTAGAAATAGAAAGTGCTGCGCATACAGTTGCAAAAAATTTGTTTATTCCAAGGTTTATTTCCAATAGACCCGGTTTATTCCCAAAAGACCTGGTTTATTCCCAAAAAACCCGCTTTATTTCCAGGTTTAAACTGGGTTTTTCCTAGCCTTTGCAACTCTAGCCGCGAAAGGGATGAAGAAATGCTCCAGCTTTCCGGCCAATCAGAGAAGACTTGCGTTATGTGGACGGCCAGAGTCTAGTTGCTGTTTGTTGACTTGTCTCACTCGTTTAATCGAACGCATGAAGGCGAATATTGTTAAGTTCTGGGATGTGGATTGCCATAGTCTGCACAAAAAATGTGCATAGAGACTGTGCCTCTTTCGCCATTGTCATTTATAAAGGCATTCTACCTCTTCGGTAGCTTTACAGCACAGATTAAATATATTCCACCAGATAGGACACTTCCATAAGCTCAATGGTAACCGAATCGCAACTTCAGAGCCCCTAGTGACAACAGTCGCAAACGTTCCGGCCGTGTCGCCACAGGTAGGTATTACTTATCTTATTTGTATAGTATCTATCTTTTCTTTATGTAAATGTGTCGCCGCAGTTTGTTATTGTTTAAAACATCAAACATATTTTATTTTATCATACAAATACTTACAAATATACATATTTACACGAGTTTCTTACAGATTTACACCTTTTTCTTAATAATTTAAACTGAGAAACTGTCGTGTCGATATTAAATAAACAAAACTGCCAACAGGTACATGTGACCGCGACAATATGACAGTTTATAGATCGCGCGCGTGTGCGTTAGTTCTTGACTGTGCTCAGTAGTGGCGCTTGTATCGCGCCGGTTTGGGTTTTCGCTCCACTGTCAAATCTGTATGACTGTATTTAATCTGTGCTTTACAGAAAGTAATCTGCAACCAACGCCATCTATGAGAAAATTTTCGAACAAAATTTTTATATAATTTTTAAGGAAAAGTTTCGATCATAAGAAGGATTTTCATCTAAACCGCACTCATGTACGCCAATTACTTAATTTTTTATTGAATTTTAAAATGTGTCAAGGATTTTTGGGACACCCTGTATTTTATCTATAGAAAGATTTCATAACTATTTACATTACGGCGTGCTGCTTATATAATGGATGAGAGTAGTGCGATAGAAACGTTCACACGTGACCAATGGCGTTGTTCAACAAGTTGGAAATTGTACGTCAAACGTGACAAATGAGGTGCGTTCGTACTATAGCTAGTTACATAAATATTCAGATCTTGATGATTTTTAATTCTGTGAAATGAATTATATCGTCTGCAGATTAATTTCTGTCATAAAATAAGTATCTCGGTCGCTTGACCATTAAACCTCGGAAGCTCCTCTAACAAGAAAGCACCGATCTTTTTTTCTTTTAATTCAAATTTCTTAATAAATATTTTTATTAATATCTCTTAAAGTTTTGATTCGATTTTTAAAAAAATTGAAATGTCTCGACAAAATTCTGCAAAGATAATATATCTTAAATTCCAAACCATTCGGTTGGGTAGTTTTTGCGTTGTTATATGCGGACGGACGGACAGACAGAAGTACAGACAGACGGACGGACAGACGGACGGACCAAGCGACGACAATAGGTGCTACGTATTTATATAATTACGAGCGCACCTAAAACGACGCGACCAATGACGGGTTAACAAAACTACACTGCTCAAAACAATTAAAGGATATTTGAAGTTTTATGTAAAATAAAGATATAAACGAAATTTTTTTTGCCGAAAATAGAAGAAGAGAATCACAAATGCAAATTTTTCTGGTTTTCAAACTGTGGAGTATGCAAATTTTGAGTTCGATGTCAAAAACGTCGCTTCAGCGGCAATGAATGAAATTTGACTTTCAACTGGATAAAAGAGAATGAAGACAAGGATGATCGGCATTCAGTGATTGCTTTGTTTCGATGAGTACGATGTCTCAGCGAAGTCATTTGACAGATTCAGAAGCTTGGAGAATTGTTGGTAGGTTAGAAGGGGACCAAACTCAAGCCGAAGTAGTGCAAGCCATTGGAGTGTCACAAAGTGTCATTTCCAGGATCTGGAACCGTTTTTTGGAGAGTGGATGTGCAGGCCGAAGACCAGGGCAAGGTCGTAGACGGGCAACAACGCCCAATGAAGATCGGTATTTAGCGTTAACAGCTCGGAGACACCGAAACATGAACGCTACTCTTTTCCAACAACACCTTCGCTCGACTACAGGCACCACGATTTCAACTCAGACTGTCCGAAACCGGCTCCATGCTGTAGGTCTGTATGCTCGCCGACCGATGGTATGTGTTAGATTAACATCAAGGCATCGTCGCGACCGCAGGGAGTGGGCAACCGAGCATGTCAACTGGAGGAGAAATGAATGGAGCAATATTCTGTTTTCTGACGAGTCCCGTTTTTCTGTGCATCCGGATAATAGGCGTATTTTCATCTGGAGGGACCGTGGCAGTAGGAATAATCCTGCGTTCGTGCACGAAAGTGTCAGATTTGGCGGTGGAGGAGTGTTGGTGTATGGTGGCATCTCCATTGACGGGCGCACTGACCTCTACATCATTCGAGATGGAGCTCTGACTGGTCGCCGATATAGGGATGAGATCCTCAGACCTATTGTAGTCCCTTACGCTGCAGAAATCGGAGATAACTTCATTTTAATGGCCGATAACTGCAGGCCACATCGTGCAAACCTGGTGGAGGATTTCCTTTTCGAGGAAGGAATCGTTCGAATGGAATGGCCAGTGTGTTCTCCAGACATGAATCCAATCGAGCACGTTTGGGACGCTCTAGGAAGACGATATTCTGGCCGCCAACAACCCCCACAAACTCTCCAAGAACTGGAAAGAGCTCTTCTGGAAGAGTGGGGCAGAATACCCCAACTCGTCATTAATAGCCTCATTGAGTCCATGCCTCAAAGGTGTTCAACGTTGCTGGCCGCCCGTGGAAACCATACCCCCTACTGAAAATGATTTTCTTTGAAGAAAACACCTTTTCTTATTCTTTTTTTCTCATATGCACAAATTGTGTTTTTTTCCTTTTGTACACAAATGCGCAATAAAATGCATTTTTTTCTGCCAAACATGTGTAATTTATTCTCATATAACCTACTATGTCGTTCGACCATGTATCAATCAGCTAAAAAGTTTCCCAGATACAAAATCCACCTAAAACTGCAATATCCTTTAATTGTTTTGAGCAGTGTATTTGATACAGTGCAGAAAAAAATATTGATCCAAACATTTAAATAACGATTAACAAAATATATATGAAAAGCATATTGAATTTCTCTTAAATTTGTTTTTAAACTGACAAAATAACTATCTTCTGTTATTGTAAACAAAATGAAAATCGAAACACTGGATAAGGAAAAAGATAATACTAAAGGGGGGATTAGAACTTTAAAATGTCGAAAAATAAAACAAGTGGGTAAGTGTGATCGAAGATCGCACAAAGTGTTTCGTTTAATATTCTTTTCAAAACACTTTATTCTTTCTTTAATAAATCCAAAAACAATTCCTTTTCCAAAAAAAAAATGAGTCATCTATACTAATATTATAAAGGAGTAAAGATTGTTTGTTTGTTTGTTTGTTTGTTTGTAGGGGGTAATATCTGGAACTACCGAACCGATTTCAAAGGTGATGGTGGCAAATTGATGGTGACAACCCCTGCTCCAACATAGGCTATATTTTATGTCGGTGCCACTAACCCCAGGGGTTGCAGGAGCAAAAAACGTTCTAAAATTGCGATTTTGTAGCTATCAAACTGGCTATCAAGCCCTGAGAGCTCGCCAGCCGGTTCTGTATGTATGTATGTACGTACGTAATGCGATAACTCTTCATAGAAATATCCGTTTTCCTTCAAATTTTGTTTATAGGTTCACTGTGTTAAGGCGCTTCCCTGATTAGTTTTCGTGATTGATTGGTTAAGTATAAAGGGGGGGGGGGAAGAAGGGGCTAATTTCCCCCCCCTTAATTTATATAAATGGGTTTTTCATGCAGAATTATTCCGTTTTCCTTCAAATTTTGTTTATAGGTTCACTGAGTTAAGGCGCTTCCCTGATTAGTTTTCGGGATTGATTAGTTAAGTACAAAGGGGGGGGGATCGGGGGGCTAATTCCCCCTTAATTTATATAAATGGGTTTTTCATGCAGAATTATTCCGTTTTCCTTCAAATTTTGTTTATAGGTTCATTGGGTTAAGACGCTTCCCTGATTACTTTTCGGGATTGATTGGTTAAGTATAAAGGGGGGAACGGGGGATAATCCCTCCTTAATTTATATAAATGGGTTTTTCAAGCAGAATTATTCCGTTTTCCTTCAAATTTTGTTTATAGGTTCACTGTGTTAAGGCGCTTCCCTGATTAGTTTTTCGGGATTGATTGGTTAAGTATAAAGGGGGGAAGGGGGGGCTAATCCCCCCTTAATTTATATAAATGGGTTTTTCATGCAGAATTATCCCATTTCCTTCAAATTTTGTTTAAAGGTTCACTGTGTTAAGGCGTTTCCCTGATTAGTTTTCGGGATTGATTGGTTAAGTATAAAGGAGGGAACGGGGAGCATACCCCCCCTTATTTTATATAAATGGGTTTTTCATGCAGAATTATTCCGTTTTCCTTCAAATTTTGTTTATAGGTTCACTGTGTTAAGGCGCTTCCCTGATTAGTTTTTCGGGATTGATTGGTTAAGTATAAAGGGGGGGGAACGGGGGGATAATCCCCCCTTAACTTATATAAATGGGTTTTTCATGCAGAATTATTCTATTTGCTTCAAAATTTGTTTATAGGTTCATTAGGTTAAGACGCTTCCCTGATTAGTTTTCGGGATTGATTGATTAAGTATAAAGGGTGGGAACGGGGGGCTAATACCCCCCTTAATTTATATAAATGGGTATTTCATGCAGAATTTTCCCATTTCCTTCAAATATATTTATAGGTTCACTGTGTTAAGGCGTTTCCCTGATTAGTTTTCGGGATTGATTGGTTAAGTATAAAGGAGGGAACGGGGAGCATATCCCCCCTTATTTTATATAAATGGGTTTTTCATGCAGAATTATTCCGTTTTCCTTCAAGTTTTGTTTATAGGTTCACTGTGTTAAGGCACTTCCCTGATTAGTTTTCGGTATTGATTGGTTAAGTATAAAGGGGGGTAAACGGGGGGGGCTAATCCCCCCCTTAATTTATATAAATGGGTTTTTCATGCAGAATTATCCCATTTGCTTCAAAATTTGTTTATAGGTTCATTGGGTTAAGACGTTTCCCTGATTAGTTTTCGCGATTGATTGGTTAAGTATACAGGGGGGGGGCGAACGGGGGGCTAATCCCGCCTTAATTTATATAAATGGGTTTTTCATGCAGAATTATCCGATTTTCTTCAAATTTTGTATATATATTCATTGTAATTAGAGATTTACCTGATTAGTTTAAGGGGTTCATTAGTTAACTATGGGGGAGGGTAACGGGGGGATGACCCCCCTCTTAATATATTGTTTATTTCTTTATTTTTCGAGGGGCTTATTTCAAATTCTTTGAAATAAGAATATAATATACAATTAGTGTGAATAGCCTGTGAACTCAATGCCCTCAGTTTAACTGGGCAGTTTTTTTTTTTTTTTTTTTTTTTTTTTTTTTTTTTTTTTTTACTGAAGGAGCTAGAAATTTGAAATTTGTCATTGTAGTTACTTATAAGATGTAAATGCTCTCTAAGAACAAAATAAAAAAGAAATTGAAATTTAAAAGGGTGAAATGAGCGAAAAGCGTTCTAAAAACAGTCTAAATTACAATTTCTATGAAATCTCTGGAACTACAGAACCGATTTCAAAAGTAATGGTGGCAAATTGATGGGGACAATCCCTACTCCAACATAGGCTATATTTTATGTCGGTGCCACTAACATCAATGAAGCGCATCAACGCAGAATCGAAACATGTTCGAAAATTGCGACTTTTTTATACTGAAGGGGCAAGAAATTTGAAATTTAGCATTGTAGTTATTTATAAGATGTAAATGCTCTCTAAGAATAAATTTAAAAAAAAATCGAAATTTAAATGGGTGAAATGAGCGAAAAGCGTTCTGAAGTCATTCTAAATTACAATTTCTATGGAATCTCTGGAATCACGGAACCGATTTCAAAAGTAATGGTGGCAAATTGGTGGTGACAATCCCTGCTCCAACAGCCTCTTTAATAAAAAATTATGCGTTGCTGACGACTGGGTTTTTCGCTAATCGTTGCACCAGATTAATCTCGGAAAATGAAACATTTGAAGTTACTGAAAAAAATGATAGCTCAAAAAGTATTTGTCAGAAAATTGTTAGACAAACTGCGTTTGAAAGGTAAAAAATTGTATTTTTCTTGATATAAATTTCAAATCTAATGATTATGACGTTTTTCAAATATTGAATTTCAAAAATTACCAAATTTTCCAATGGAGTACCATAGCGAAACCTTCATGCGTAAAAAGATAATGATAAGGGCGACGTGTCCTGACGTGTATATTGGCTATAGCACGAGTCACAAATTATAGTAGCCTTATTATTCTGTTAAAATATAAAAGTTATTTATGAAATGTCAATATTTTGTTTGATTAAAGGTTCGTTAAAAGAAATTGACCAGCGTAGCGGGCGTAGCTTGCTAGTGTTTTTTATAAAGTAAAAATTTACCGGTCTATTTTTTCGTTTTCTCGAATATCTGTACCGGTCTAAATTTTTGGGTATTTAATTATACTTGAGATTATTCTGCTTATACTGAAAATTGTTTATTTATCGCATTCGTATATTTTAAAAACAAACCTGTATCTCGTTTATATAAAACTAGCTGATTCGTCCGATATAGCACGGAAATCAGTAACTTTCTTTTGCGGTTTCGACAAAAATAGTCATTTTCGGCGCGCTCTGTTCTAAACAAACCTCTTTCTGAACTAAACTCTGGCACTCGTTCCCGCTGCCTACGGCATTGTATAGCAGGCGTGCTACACGCGCGCTGCAATATCGTTTAGTTTCAATTTACACCGCTAGGGGGCGCGAAATCATCTTAAGAATTTATTTATATCTTAATTAGTTCATATTAAGTTGAATGAACCATTTCCCGTTAAAGAAGATTCCAAACATTTTTTAGAATACTTTGGTCGAAATATGAAAATGCCCTAGGTCGACCACTTTCAACCACCCTATCTCCCATACCCCCACAGATACTGACATGGAACCACCGTAGTGCGCGATGGGAGACTTGAGTCTACTATATACCACACACAAACACTCGTGGTCTGCTTTGGGTAGTTGTGGCTGCAAAGTGAAATTTAGAGACACACACGTCTATTAATATATGTATGTTAAGGTCAATATGATTAATCCGGTCATTATTAATAATAACCGGTTATTATTAATAATGACCGGATTTATCATATTGACCGTACGACATATATATATATATATTTTTTCAAAATTTTAGTAACATAACACCAAGAAAAAAATGTTGTTAATAAAAATGATTATAATTTGAGTTCGGTTTATAGAGTTTCCCATCTACTTATAATAAAATCCGAAGGCAAGAAAGTGTCTGTAACCATTCCAGGCGGGACCACTCTGGTCTGCGAATCGACCGTAGTTAAACGCCCATGTTAGGATTAATTAAAAACCTATGCTAACATATGACAGCTAAATGATACTATCTTCTACTTGAAATCATGTCTGTCCAGCATATTTTTCCTATAAAACATGTATATCATACAAGTTGTAAATTTCCAACTGGACGAAAAATGTCCGGGCCAGGATTCGAACCTGGGATCGCTTGGCTGAAACCGCCAAGCTCTACCGCTGAGCTATCCCGGTCGTTAAATTTACAACTTTTATGATTACTTTACCAATTTTTTGAAATAATTGTGTTATAAAAAATAATCCAATGTATATCATATCCTATTATAATATTTTAAATTCTTAATTAAAAATCCAGATTAAACATCGGAATACCTGGTATAAACAAACGAACACTGTTGGGAACAATATTGTTTTGGAGCCATCTACCGGCTTTAAAATGTACTGTTCTGCAATACAAACCTTTCAATAATAAAATCTTCATTCTGTTTGTTTGTATGAAGTCTTATGAAAATGGAAAGCATATCAATAATACGTCATTTTTGACGGGGGTTGTATACTAGTACACTATATATACTGAAGATTTCATGAAAAAATATTCAAAAGCTTTTTAACTATTTTACGCACAATGCCCCGAAAATCACATTTGTGGAAAATGGGTGTAAAGTTCTCACTTCGAAAGTATTCCTTTGGTAAATATAGGCATTTTTCATGCGATTTGTTTTAAAGTGTTTAGAAGTGATTACTCTTTAATATGTATATATTTTTTTCAAAAAATGATTTTTTTTAAAGGTTTAAGAGTCCGAAGTCTCCTTAAGAAAATTACTTTACAAAATCATCTTAAACTGTCTAAACGTTATAAAATGTGAATAAGATCTAAACAATATCTAAACAGCAAATAAAAAGGTCTAATAAAAAACGTATTTTAAAAAAGTACTGTGGAATGGCCCAATTAGAAAACAAATATCTGTACTGAAATATTTGCGCATTATTGGTTCCCAATATTGCACCAATATCCATTCATCAGAAATACTTCCATTGAATAGCAATATCGGCAAATTATTCGATTTACATCGGAAATACATTCGCAAGGAAATAGCACTGTTATAGAAATATTGTTTTTATATTGAAAATATTTGCCGTTAAATACCAATATATTTCTGGAATAAACCTTTCATTGCCAGTGTTGGCAATGAAAGGAGAAAATATTTCTTGCGAACTCTGTTAATAAAAGCGTGGAGAATATTTTTCTAAAGATAATTTATAGGACCCAGGCACTTTTTTTTATTTGTAACTTTTTCAAAAATAACTAATTTGACATAAATGGCATTTAATATGATGGAGATAAATGTTTGAAAATGTTTTTGCAATTTGAAGTACATTTCCAAAACTAACAGTTTAGCAATTAGCTATTGATCAGCGATAAGAGTAATATTGTATATTAAAATGAAAAAATATCTTCGTTTAAAAAAAAAAAGCAAATGCCACTAAACAGAATTGTTTTTAACATTGATTTTAAGCTTATTTTTCTGAGATGGCAAAAAAAGAGCGTCATTAAACAAAGTGCACATTTAGTCTTACTGCATATGATAGTCCAATTTTTGCTAATTCTACACCCTGAGCATGACCTCCGTTTTAAAATATCACATTTGAATGAGACAGTTTGAAAAAAATCTAAAATTTATGGTAAAATTTGTATTTTTATGTTTGATTATTTCTGAAATTTTCTAGAATTTATATTATATTTATATGAAATTTTCTAGAACTATTTAATTTGAATTTCTTTAAAATGCACTTAAAAATTTTGGTTTTGCATACCTTTTTTATCAGAGCACTGACTTTCCCATTCAATAAAGTTCTGTTGACTAATTCAGAAGTTCAATCTAAAAAAATGTATTTTTCATCCACTAAACTTTCCGATATAATCATGATGAAATCTTTTATCTGATAAAACATTCATAATTCATATATTTCCTCATAGCAGGAAACTTCCATTGCCCTGCCATAACCATCCATCACAAAAGTAAACTTTTAAACGTGAAACAGTTTCTACAAAATTCAGTAAACAAATGGTAAAGATAAAGAAAGGTATGTGCAGTTAAATTTGACTGGAGATCAGTTGGCAAAGATTTTACATCCATGCTTCTCTTTAAGACAGTTTTTACGAAAGCGATGCCAAATGTGGGTTGCTAAATTATAATTCAGATGGAAAAGAGGCTACATTATATAAAATATGCAGCAATAAAGAAATAAAAACTGCTTTATTGACAAATTTTATTTTTACTCCAGAATGATTCAGTTATATAAATTCGTTCGTATTGTTATTTTAAAAGATACATTTTATCACTCTGGTGCAACAATACAATTCACGAATCACAGAGATGTTTAAGGGGTCTTTAACTTTTAAACACGACGAAAATAAACAAAAACATTCAATGTTTGAATTAGTGTATCTTCACAACATTTTTATGTATGAACATGGAATTTTGATTAATGATTAAACATATTAGGCTATCATTAGAAACTTACTAAACTTTTACAGAATTTGTGCATTATTGAAATTAAAATAACTCTTTTTTTTTTACATGATATCTTGAGAACATATGTATGGATTGTTATGAAATTTGTTATAGATAATAAGCACATATGAGTACTTAAAATGATCTACTTTTAAGTATTTACAGTGATAAGATTTTTTCTTATGACTATTTTTATTCACTAAAAAATGGATAAATTTTATTTATTTTATTTTATTATTTTTTTATGGTAAATGAAAAATAATTTTGATCTAAGAATAGACCATTTTAAAAATACATATGTGCTTATTATCTGTATCAAATTTCATACCAATCTATACATAAGTTCTCAAGATATGCGCGCAATGACATACGGAGTAAAAAAAGAAAAGCTATATTAATTTCAACAATATATAAATTCTGTAAAAGAATAGTCAGTTTCTAATAGTAGTATATTAATCAACACAATCTGTTTAATCAATTGTCAAAATTTTATGTTTATACATAAAATGTTTTTTAAGATACACTAATTCAAACTTTGAATGTTTTTGTTGATTTTCGGCGAGTTTTAAAAGGTACAAGACCCCTAACTGTTTTTCATAGGCAATTTCTTATTAAAAATTTTATAGATTTTTTTTCTTTCCTTTTTCCGCCTCTCCTTCCGTGATAGAGTTTCCTTTCCGTTTTACGGAGCGGCGTACAAAATATATCTTTTTAAATAAAAATTTAGAAGTATTTATTAAACTTAGCTTATGAAGGTACGCAAATAGAATCTGCAGCTGCAGCACAATCTAATGTTTTCAACAAAAATAAATAAATAAATAAATAAATAAAAAATAAAAATAAAAATTCAAAACTTCCATAATCAATCAAAAATTTAAAATGATGACGTGACATTGAGGAGTTAATAATTTGTTGGTAACAAGCTTTGACCGTTGGCTGAAAGAAATAGCAGTCAGTCGCTAATAATAATAATAATAATAATAATAATAATACTTAGCATTTTTAATCATTTACAGAAAGAAATTATCGACGGTAAAAAAGTGCCTGTACATTAAAATTGATAGATCGACTATTAAATAAATCGAGGACGAAAAATCATGCATCAAGCATAGATAATGAAACGCTTTCCAACACTCCCAGAATACTTTAACAAAACTTCACCGTTTAATAAGGTGAAAGATGATGTCTATGTAAACAGAGACAGGGATGACCACTCGAGGAATCCCAGCAAAGTCGAAATAAGAAGATTAGAAAGAGCATAACACAATTGAAAATCCAATTTCAAGAATTACCAACAATAGTCCGAAAAATATCCGAGTTCTTTTGTGCAGCCCTATAATATGATCTATAGATTTGTATAAATACTACACACTATGCTAAAGTTTAGTTCAGTTAGGAAATGCGTAGCAAAGTTGTAAATTACTCCTTCAGCAATTCCCGTTAATAAACGGAAATGTACTCGAGATCTTTTGTGCTACCCTGTGTATAATCTATAGAATATATACACACCAAGTAAAAAAGCAAAAAATTAGTTTAATTTAAAAACGTATTATAACTTAAAACGCACTTCCAGCAGTTATTGTGCTTTGACCGAATTATTTTATGTGCCCCTGTAAATAAACGATGAATGCGATGCACGCGATATTCTATAAAAACCTCTTGAAGTGCACTCCAGTAATATATATCAATTTAAATATGTTTGAAACATTGTAATATCATTAAAATTCACCGCAAACGATTTTTTCACAAAGACCGTAATGTAACGGAATTTTTTGAATGTCCCTGTAAATGAACTATAAACGCTACATATTTTATTTCCGTACCGAACATTCCATAAGTGAACCTCATTAATAGATTTCAGTTGCAGGCAATCCAAGTATATTTACGCAAGTTAGAGCACGAACAGACATGCGTCAGACATTATAGACAAACCGAATTCATAAGCACTTTTCAACTATATTGGAAAGTATTAAGAATGGCCTACCACACTCAATTGCTTTGCTTTTCAAATAATTTAATAATATATATTTTATTATTATGTACCACTAAATTTATCATTTCGTGCTGTCATAAATTAGGCAACCTCGACCTGTGAAACTGAAATCTATCAAAGAAATTTTTTTCAAATGAAAATCACTGTGTTTAATGAAGGAAATGACTGGCATAAACATTAGTCATCAATATTAATTTGTAAAAATATTAGCTGCCGAATTTCGCTAGAAAATAAGAAACTCTTTCAAGTGAGAATCATCTATTTTAATGTAGAAAAAAAAAAACTAGTTAGAAATTGTACGTTAAACATGACATAAGACCGTTTAACAACTAGTTTCACAATATAAAAAAAAATTATCCTTATTATTTCAGTGAAATGAATTATATCGTCTGCTATGAGCGAAACGAACACGCTTCTTTTTTTTCTTATTACGTATGCCACGTTAACAATTGCGATTTTTTTTTCTACACCAGACAGCACTGTAAAATTCACCATGGGGATCTTGCTTTGCGAATGATTACGTCCATGGTTTAATATTTTAATGACTCATAATGAACGAATCTCCTGTGTTTATTTACTCTAAGGAATTGAGATATTCAGCTGTTAACCTAATTTCCACTGAAGTTATCTCAGAATCTATACATTTTTTAATGTAACTTATCTCTCAAACAAATAATTTTTTTCAACGATCTTTCTAAAAATGTAAATTTGATGCATTTTTTTTTCGAAAAAATAAATCTGAATATAAATGGCCGCCTGGCATAAGAAAAAAAGAAGTGGTTAGCCCGTATTTGTTTTCCTCAGTCACATGACTTGCGCTTTTATTATATAGATTACATACGATAGGATTTAATAGAATACAGAAAACTTTTATTAATATCTTTTTATGTTTTGATACGATTTTCATAAAATTTGAAATGATTCGACAAAATTCTGCAACGATTATATATATATTAAATTTGAAACCATTCGGTTGGGTAGTTTTTGGGCTGTTATATGCGGACAGACGGACGGACCGGACGACGACTATAGGTGCTACGTATTTATATAATTACGAACGCATCTAAAAAATTGGGGTCATTCATTCGTAAAATTTAACAGCCTAATTTCAGTAAATAATGTGATAAGAAATTGCAGATTACCATTTTGGTACATTAGCAGAACACTTGCCAACATTAAGATTAATTTCCCGTCTATGATTGCTTTCTTCCCGCAAATGAAAATAATTTTGCGTATGTATTTTTAGTTTATTTCAGTAAATAGATTTAAAATAAGATTGAATGTGTAAAAATAGCAATCTTCGAAAACATGTTTTTGCAAAATTTTATTTTTGATTAGTTAAAAGTTAACACCATTTCTTAACTAATGAGTTTGATATTAGTTTTAAGAAGATCATAATATGAAAGCATACCCCTTACCACACACACGCACAATTTATTTTTTAAACTACATCTTGGATCTAAATCATGCGGAAAATTTTAGGCCTATTGTACTCTACGGTTCTTATAAAAGCTAATAGGTTTTAGAAATATCGTTACGGAACGGAGGAACAGAGGGTAGAATGTAAAAAATAAGTAAAATAAAAATATATTTACACAATTACTCAGTGTCCTTGTAATAAAATTATATATAAAAAAAATTAGATTTTCCGTAATATTAAGCTTATTTTCAACTTTTAGCCGTATACATGATATTTTCAAAACTTAGCCTTGTGTTGTGGGGTTTGGATGTTCTTTCAGAAATAACTTACTTAAACTACTAATATAAAATTTAAAATTTAAAAGAATCACTTACAACTCACTACTCATTTGACAATTAAACAATTTAAAAATAAGTATACCCTGATTAACTCCACTGAAATCTGTTGCCATGGAAAAGGGAGCAAATTACATTAAACTTATCAAAATATCAAAACTTAAAAATCCGAATAAGTTAATACAACATGATAATTTTGAAAACACCACTTTAGAACAATACTAAATGTAGTAAGGGGCAACATATTTCTAAATCAAGTAGTATACTGAAATGCATAAAGAACACCCAACTCCACTCCAACCCGATCAAGCTCAAAGCTCCATACACATTAAATTAACAAAAGTGTAATAATCATATAATTTGGAAAAATGAAGGTAACCTGAGATTCCTCCAATACGAGGACCAAAAGGGGAAAGAGAGAAATTAATAAAATAAGGATATGATGAGATACTAAAAATTAGAATAATTATGGAGATTTTGAACAAGATCAGATCGGTTAAAGGTATGATCGTATAGTGACATAAAAAGAAATTGATTACTTTTTTTTTTTTTTTTTTTTTTTTACTTCTTAAAAATAAACATTTTGATGTTTATTTTAGATAACAATATTCCTGAGAGGTGAATAGTTAAGGCTTAATCTAAACAATTATGAAATCAAATTTAATATTACTGTTTTATCAATTATTAACTGATCCTTCATTAAAATAATATACAAAGAAAATTATTTTTTTGTATTAGAACCAATCTAAACTTAACTATTTTTTAGGTAATTTTTAATTCATTTTCAGCAGTGAATAACGCCTGTAATCCTTGAATAACAACAAGCGAATTTTTATCCTACTTTTTTTCAAGCGTAAACCTACAGATTGAACAATGTCCCAAGCTGGGAATCGAAGCACTGCTGAAAATGATTTAAAAATTAATCCGTGCATTAGTTCTTGAGATTTAGTTATAGTGAAAATCATGAAAAAAAATATAACATAGCAGTGCCACCTGTCGGGTTATTTACACCAAAACGTAATCAGCTTCTATTTATGTCAAGGTCTAATTCAATCTGTATTTTGATGTAAATCAGTGCATCAGTTCTTGAGAAATCGCGAAAATTGCAACGTAGCAGCTCCACCTATTGCGCGATTTACTCCAAAAAGTAATCAGCACCAATTTATATCAGGAAGTAACTGAATATAAAGTTTTATTAAATTCCGTGCATTATTCTTGAAATAGAGCGCCCTCAAAATTTTTGTCACATACAGACAGACATAGACAGTCATTTTCTAGAAACAGGTCAAATCGTGTTCAGGACCTTCTAAAATCCGTCGAAAACCAGAAGTTGAATTTTTTCATGACTCCAATACTTTCTTCTTGTAAAGATAGAAGAAAGTAATAAATGGGATAGGGGGAGTTTTAAAACTACCTTGGTCCGTCCCAATTAAAAAGTTTTAATTATCCAAAAATTATGTTAATCCTTTAATTATACAGCTATATAAGTCAAATAAACCAAGTTACGTGAGAGAGTTATGGCTACTACACAACAATTTAAATTTTGTAAAAGCAAACAAAACTTGGCCGGAATTAAAAATTACAAAATTATGGTAAAAGTAAAAAAACAGATTTTGTTAATTCAAGTAAAATTGATGAAATTTTGTTAAAATTTTGTAAGAGTGTTAACAATATTTTTTTCTCAATACAACAAAACCAATTTTTTACTTCAACTAAAAATTTTGCTTGAACAACCAAAATGTACTCAACAAAACATGTTTTGTTGTTTTAATCAATTCCTTTTTCTGGGTGTACCAGTTAGCCTTGGGTTTGACCATACTGGGACTAAACAATAGTCTGCCCTTGATTTTTAGAGCACTGAACCTGGATTACAAAACCATAAATAAAACAATTCGGTGTATAATTCCTGTGTGACTATTAGCGCTAAAGAATGCTTTCAGCAAAATTGCTAATATGAAAATTTTAGTTTTGTGTTTTAAAGTTTCAGGATGTTTATGCTTAAAAACATAAATCAAATAAAATCGCTTTATTGACAAATTTCATATGCGTACCAAAGTATTGCTGATTATTGCAATGCAGTGTAGTTAATGTTATTATTAATATAATTTTTAAATTAACTCCATGATAAATACTTGCATACATTCTTTTAATATTTATAGCTTGCACACATGCATCTTACATACTTAAATTCATCTTATATACAAGGTGGCCATAATTAAACTGACGGTACTCAGAGTGTTCTGTAGCGTGATCTAATTGCGAGAAAGGCGCCAAATTTTGTAGGAAGATTAAACAAGACGGGGGACGAAGGATTCCGCGAAAAAAATAGTTCCAAAAGTCACCGCCAGGGGAATATGTGGCGCTGTGTATTCGAAAAAGAGAGTTTCAAAAAAGAAGAATCAATACTGAAATAAAATTACCATTTATTTAGCACATCCAACTCAGGTTCGATGTGGCCGCCGTTTTTGTGGACCACATATTGCATTCTGTGCACAGCATTTACAACAGCAGAAAATAACATGTCTGCAGGAATCTCCTATACAGTTCGCGATATGTTATCCTTCAACGTAGCCAGGTCCTGGACACCTCCGTGATAGACCTTGGACTTTCGGTAACCCCATAGCCAAAAGTCGCAGGGTGTAAGATCAGGGAACCGAGGTGACCATGCAGTTGGAAAACAACGGCTAATGACTCTTTCTGTTGTGAATTTCTGTCGTAGAAGCTGCTGTACACGCAAAGCAATATGTGGAGGGGCTCCATCTTGCATGAAAATGATTTTCTCCCGGCACTGTCTTTGCTGAAGTGCCGGGATAACAAAGTTGTTTAGCATTTGGCGATATTTGTTTCCGGTAACAGAACAAGTTACAGGTCCTGTCGGAGTAATGTTCTTATAGAAGAATGAACCTATGATCATATCTACTGTGAAACCACATCAAACAGTTATCTTTGGTGAATGCAAAGGAATTTCATTGAATGCTCTTGGTGACTTGTTATCCCAATTTCGGCAGTTCTGGGTATTTTCAGTTCCATTCAGGTAAAAGTGGGCCTCGTCTCCCCATAAGATTTTCCAGGGCCAAGCATCATCCAACTCCATTCTGGCAAGAAAAGTGAGAGAAAAAGTCAATCGCTTATCATAGTCGGTGTGACGTAACTCTTGTACACGACTGATCTTGTACGGATAGAAGTGGATAATCTTTCGTAGGATTTTCCATACCGTACAATAAGGCATATCCAGATTCCGAGCTATCCCACGAGCACTGGAAGTGGTAACAATATTGTCTGGTGCTCTGTCGACAATCGCCGTTGCCACTTCTTCGATTGTATCCTGTGATACGGGTTTTCGTCCTCTGCCTGACTGAATATTTAGAGAACCTGTTTTCTCAAACTCCTCAACCATTGCTTTTAAACCATTACCAACCTGACAAAGAACCGTTACCTTTGCGCATTTTTTGTGGTTTCTAAAAGCACGAAGAGCGGCTGACGCATTGCACTGGTTGAGGTAAAAGAATTTGACTAGTAGAGCTCGCTCGACTAAAGAAGGAGACATTATGAAAGATAACTTTCAATGAAATTGCTTCTAACAGTAGCACATTACCTTTTAAAGCCGAACAAGCTGGCGCTGGGCCAGAAGATGTAACGTGAAATTTGAATAAAAAACTTCTTCTTCTGCTGTTGCTTTCTTTGGGGCTCTGTAAGTGAAATTGCAGATAAAGAAACTTTAGCAGTGTTTATATAAATTTTTAGCTTTTTATAAACTGTTACCATTTTGAGCTTGGATTAAATTGCTAAATTCGTTAAATAAACGGTAATTTTATTTCAGTATTGATTCTTCATTTTTTGACACTCTCTTTTTTGAATACACAGCGGCACATATTCCCCTGGCGGTGACTTTTGGAACAATTTTTTTTCGCGGAATCCTTCATCCCCCGTCTTGTTTAATCTTCCTACAAAATTTGGCGCCATTCTCGCAATTAGATCGCGCTACAGAACACTCTGAGTACCGTCTGTTTCATTATGGCCACCTTGTACTTACATACAACAATATTCGATACACACACAGGATATAGCAACCATTTTAAACACAAATGGCAGTATGCACAGGTAATCAAGAATCTTCAATTATCCTTTATTGAAGTAAAACTATTAAATGATGGGAAAGAAATGTTAGTGTTTCATCTGAAATGAAATGTATACAGAAATATGTCAGTCATAGATTTTCCTCCGCAACACAGCAATCCCTACTACAGTAATGGCTTCCTACTGTAATCGAAGTGTTTTTATCATAAACGATATACTTTCGGGAACTGAAATCAATAATCAACTCAGTCGCTTAAAAATTTATACTTCATTAAATAAAAAGACTGAAAATGCAAAATAATTTCCTGAAACTTAAGAAAAAAAATTAAATATAAAAAGGTTGGTTAAGATATTTTAAAATGCATTAAATAACTTTAAAAAATATCTTAAAAAAACGACGCAAAAATATACAAATGCCATCAAAATCTGAGCCCAAAAAATAGTACATTTAAACGAAATCTAGAAGGTGAAAGGAAATGTTAATATTTTTAAAATTTTCCCGTATTTCTTAAAAGGTGAAAAACTTTTTATTGACACTCGATTAAAGTCTTTGCAGAAACTTCTCTGCCGTAGAAAGATCTTCATGATTCATTGAACCTGATATGTTCATGTCACATCTGATTTAATATGGAAGAAAATTCCATCAAGCATATTAAGCCACGTAGCACGTTTAATAAAACATTAAGGAGAGGATCTGGTATATTTCAGGGTATAATATATGATTTGCGTTGTCTTAAACATTTACGTATTAACTGTGCTTTAAGTAGCGATATCGGCAGTTATCAGCCATAGCACTGAAATTTGACTTTATACAACTGAGAAAATGAGTTTAAATAAATTGGTTTGTTTCTCACTTATGCATATTAAAATAGTATTAAATTAAATAAACGCGCATTTCCTAACATTAAAAACTTTTGAAAACAACAAGAAGAAGAAATATACTTTACAAAGTTTAAATTAATTACATGCTAAATACTTTTGCACACGTGCATCTTATATACTTAAATGCATCTTATATACTTACATACAACAATTTTAGATACATACACAGGATATAGCAACCCTTTTAAAAACAAATGGAAGTATGAATAGAAAAAACTACAAAAAAAAACTTTATTGGCGCATTTTTTTATGCACCAGAGGACTTAAGATTTGTATAAATACTTTTTTTTAAAATTACATACATGCTGAGTACCTACAAATATCCTTTCTTTATTTATAAGCCTAGATACATACATTTTGCAGATTTACAAGCATCTTATGCACTCACATATAGTTTATAACACACATACATGCTTACATATAACAACTATTAAAGCATACCCTAGAAATAATAACGCTTTTTAAAACGAATAAATCGTACTGAATAATGATGAACTTTCCATAATCTTGATAAATAAAAATATAGTAAATGTGTTGCGTTGATGCAAAAATTGGTAACTGTTAAATTTATGCGAGATGAATAAATTACAAAAATCGTTCAATAATTGATCCTTCAACATCAGCGGTACTCACTATACGCGGCATGTGTGAGCATGCGGTCATTGAGTCCATATCCTAGAGTTGGGGACATAATGAAAAAATATATATGAAGAAATTAATTTAAATTTAACACTTACTACACTGTTAAAAATTTGCAGCAAACTGTCCAGTCATTTGACCGTTTTTAGAGAAAACGGTTACATAACCGTAATTTAACTCTGTTTCGGCCGTATTATTGCCCATATTATTGTCAGAATAGTGTTAAATTACGGTTATGTAACCGTTTTCTCTAAAAACGGTCAAATGACTGGACAGTTTGCTGCAAATTTTTAACAGAGTATCTTGTCTTCGGGGAGAAATAAACAGAAGATTTCAGGATTTTTTCAAATTTCGTGACCCTTTTTGACCTATTGAAAACTTATGGAAATCAATTTGAAGTCCAAATAATTGTGAAACGCAGCTGCTTAAAGATGAACTTATTGGCTAAAACACATTTTGGAAGAAACATTAAAATGGACAATTTTAGACATAATTATACTTGCCATAATATGTTCCAAATTTAGCCTCTTGTGGTAAAATATTTTTGTCTCTTTAGCTTGATATATTGGCCAAAATATAAAACGCTGACGTGAAAACAAAAACAAAACAAACAAACAAAAAAAAAACTTGGAAGATTAAAATGTCCAAAAATCCATAGTATATAAAACTCTGAAAATGTCATCGAATTCCGTCAGCCCTGATAATAATAAATTTAAATGAAATCTAGAAGGTAAAAATTTAAAATTCTCCTCACATCTCATATAATAGATATTACCTGTCCACTATACACTCGGTAAAAGCATTTTCAAAACCTGCTCTGCCGTAGAAAGATCTGTATGATTCATTAAAGCGTATATTTGTCAGTTACAATTTAATTTAGACGAAAATTGAATCAGACATATTAAACCACGTACCCCGAAGATAATTGAATATTGAAGAGCGAATTTATAGTGCTTATTTGAGTGAATAATATATGGTGTACCATGTCCTAAACTTATTTTTGGGAATGATGCATTAAGTTAACTCTGTATTTATTTAACTACCGTTCTAGAATGTGACTTTATATGACAAAGAATATTTAGAATTTAATAACAGTTTCTCGATTATCAATAATAAAGTGTTATTAAATTAAATAAACGCGCATTCCCTTAGATTGAAAACAGTTAAAAAAACAGGAAGAAACTTCCTGATTGGCGGATTTGTATTTACCCTCCAGAGTAGTTACGATTAGTAAATAATTTTCAAATTCTAAATTAAGTCCATGCTGAATACTCCATATACATAATATATAATCTCCATAATCTCCATATTTATTAACATACATGGTGATTATAATTAAAGTCCCACTTTCAAAATGCTGTAAAAAAGGAACCACTGGTGAGAATGACTTCAAATCTGAACTGAATATACTGGAAGAAGGGGGAAACGCTATGGCATAAGAAAGAAAAAGTTCCAAAGTGCATCAATAGATGGCACTGTAAGCGACATAACGAAAGTGGATTCGGCTACAAGTGACATTTTTAATCGAAATACGACGGCTTTAGCATGAGTTGCACAGTAAACCAACCGTACTGTTCAATGTGCATGAGTGTTTCGGTTATTTGACGGAAAAAAAGGACTTCCAAATCAGTCAACAGTTGTGGCACTGTTAGTGGAAAGCCCATCTACCACGGCAAGGTCGTACCACACTGGATGGAAATAATCGGTTTTTAACTGTCCTTGAGCCAAAAACCGCATAAAAGCACCTAATGATTCGGTGTTTAATTGCGCGTGAGTGCCTTTTAATTTGCATAGTATGCCGCTTACAGAGCTATCTATTGATACACTTTGGAACTTTTTTTCTTATGCCATACCGTTTCCCTTTCCTGCCAGCATATTCAGTTCAAATTTAAAGTCATTCTGACCACTGGTTCCTTTTTTACAGTATTTTGAAAGTGGGACTTTAATTATAATCACCCTGTATATGCTTTCATACATACATCTTATGTATAGACTGTGCCAAAAAAAATAATACCCCATGCATTTTAATAGCCGAATTGTCGCAGAGAAAAATAATTTCACAATTTATATATTTTGAAGTTAATATTAAAAATATATATATGTATTATAACCTATAAATTTTGTTAACAGAAATTGTTTACTAGTAGCTTTAAATATTCGAATAAAAATTACAGCTCATTCCACCAAGTAGTTTTTGAGTTATGCTTAAAAACGTACAGTAACTATTAAAAATGAATTTGACATTAGGAGTTCGAAACGTTAAATCTGCATAATTCCTAAACGAATGACTTCTCTTTGGTGTCCCAACGTAAAATTTCCCAAACAATCCAAATATGATAAAAAAAAAAAAACTCAGTGTGCGTATTGAAAATTCCAATTTTTTTTTACAATTTCAATATGAAGACGACCCTTTAAACGTATTTTTTAACATAAATTGAAAGAAGACTTAAATTTTAATCCAATGGCCCTTTTCGAATTATCTGCGATAATTTGGGGATCAAAACGTATGGACATCTATAGCATTATACACACTTACATTACAATAAATTTTGATATATTATACAATAAATACAACAAGCCTTTGATTAAACAAGAACGAAAAATCATGCGTCAAGCATAGATTATGTAGCACTTTCCAACGCTTCCAAAATAATTTTACGAATCATACCGTTTAATAAGCTAAAAGATAACATCCAAGTAAACAATTTGGAAAACGCATAACCTATTTAAAAACATAATTTCAGGAATTTCCAACATATACAATATTCGGAAAAATATCCGAATACTTTTATTCAGCCCTGTATAGGATCTATAGGTTTTTATATATACTACATAGGATGCTAAATTTTAGTTCAGTTAGGGAACGCGTAGCACAGTTTAAAATTCTCCATCTGGACTTTGTCAATAAACGGAAATGTGTTCGCGAACTTTTGTGCTTCCCTGTATAGGATCTACAGAATTTATACACACCACGTAATAGACAAAAAGCGAGTTAAAATTAAAATCTCATTCAGTAACTTAAAACGCACTTCCAGGAATTATTGTTAACAGACAGTAGAGAATTATTTTGTATGTCCCTGTAAATGAACATGACTGCTATATACACAATATTCTGTAGTAAGCCTCTTGTAATGCACATTAGTGATATATATAAATTTCAGTGCATTTAAAATAGTGAAACATTATTTAAATAAACCGCAGACGATTTTTCTCCATAGACGTAATGCAACGGGATTCTTTTGACTGTCCCTGTAAATTAACTTTAAGTGCTATGCACACCCTATTCCATATTAAGCTTCTTCTAATGCACCTTAGTGATATATATAAAATTCAATGCGTTTAAATTAGTGAAACATTATTTAAATAAACCACAAATGATTTTTCCCCATAGACGGCAATGTAACGGAATTCTTTTGAGTGTCCCTGTAAAAAAACTATAAGTGCTACACACTTCCGTTGAAATAGGGAACATGCTGTAGATGGCAACAATAACATATAAAAATTGCAGAGCAATCCGAGCATATTTACGGGAGTTAGAGCACGGACAGACGGCAGACGGCCAGACGGCCAGACGGCCAGACGGCAAACGGCCAGACAAACCGAAGTCATAAGCACTTTTCAACTAGGTTGGAAAGTGCTAAAAATATGAAAGTAATAATGACTAAAGAGGTGATTCTATAATGTTGATTCAAATAATAATAAATAAATGTAATTATGATTATCTAAAATCCATATTTTAAACACAACAGTAATTAACACCTTAACTGTTGGGCTTTTTCGACACCATAAATTAAAAATAGGAACGATACACCATT
Organism: Maratus michaelseni; assembly: GCA_963931845.1. Lineage (NCBI taxonomy): Eukaryota > Metazoa > Arthropoda > Arachnida > Araneae > Salticidae > Maratus > Maratus michaelseni. The sequence continues at coordinate 91,927,773 of OZ007596.1, forward strand.
TTTTCCGTACTACAATGTTTATTTTATATGATCGAAAAATGTCTTCCAATTAATAAAGTGAAGATTGCAATTAAAAATTAGTGGTGTCCAAAAGCTTTTAGTAACGAAACAAGCAAATTCTTCTTGCCCTCGATTTATTAATTTATTTGATATGAAAAGCATAAAGAAAGGAATATTAGATTTATATGATGCTTTTATTATTAATTACACGAATTGTTTCCGACTGCTGCAAGAAATAAGCAACTATGTCAATTTAAAAGACTGAAAATGAAAAGTAATAACTTGAAACATTAAAAAATACCTTGAAAAAAAAAAAAAGGCGGCCAAAATATTTTGTAATTGACCCTAAAATATGCTAAAAGTTTAACTAAAAAAGCAAAGATAGTCAAAAAAAAAAAAAAAAGCAAATATATGGAAATATATGGAAATGTCATCCAAATACGTGCCCTAATAATATTAAATTTAAATGATATTTAGAAGCAGCAAAGAAATATAAAAATTTTAAATTCTACTCATCAATATATAAAACCTGTCGACTGGACGCTGGATAAAAGCCTTTCGAAAACCTGCTGTGTCGTAAAAAGATCCTCATGCTTCATTAAACTCACTATATCACATCTGATTTAATATGGAGGAAAATTGGATCGAGCATATTAAGCCACGTAGCTCATTTAATCAAATATTAAAGAGGGAATTTGGTGTTTATCTGAATGAATAATATATCATGCACGATACCGTACACTTTTAATTAAGTTAACGAAATGTGTTTCAAATGTAGGCACACATCAACTACAACACTGGAATTTGACTTTATATGACAAGGAAAAATAATTAATTTAAATAAAATGATGAGTTTCTTCATTATAAATATCAAATAAGTATTTAATTCAATAAACTTGAATTTCTTAATGTTTAAAATATTTAAAATTTTAAAAATGATTTTTTATAATTTAAACGGCATTTCTAAGTTGGAAAATAAATGATGTTTATACATTTCATTAGATTGACTGAATAATTATAATAAAAAAATATGTCCAATAATAAAAACACACTCTCGGGTTTTTCAATTAAAGGTAAAAGTACAAGATTTTCGTTACTTGCGTGTTCTGTAATATTTCACTGTAGATATCGTTGCTTCATTAAGATGAATTAATCACACACCATCTCATTAAAGTGCTCTTCCAATTCCGAAGAGCTATGCAGCTAGAAGGACTGCGCAGGCGTTTACGACAACTAAACTGTAATATCGATGGTACTATGAAACAATCATGCTGTAGCAAACAGCTATTTTCAGTACGATTACAACGTTGAATGTCATTTGCAGTGGGAGAATTGGGAAGTAATTGATATCATACATTCAGGACCGGCGAAAGCCAATTTTACGCTTTAAGTAAGAGAGACTCGTGAATGATACAAATATATATATATATGTCTGTCTGTGTGTGTGTGTGTGTGTGTGTGTATATTTGTTAAAATGTTTTCTATATATATTACGATAACAATCAATGTAAAATATTATTATATGCTATCTTTAAATTAGAAATTCGGCCACTTTTTACATGCTTTCTTTTAATTTACAATTCTATATGTATGTGGCAATCAAATCTTGTTACTCATTTTTCTCCCACTTCCTGTTGACATAGAGCTTTGAAATTTGGAATATATATGCACTCCTCAGGGCAATACATGAATTAGATATTGATTTAAAATTCTATCCCTAAGGGGGGGGGGGCGGCAACGTCGGCCCAAAACTTGCATTTTCCCCATAAAAAAACCGTTACGATTGTTTAATATTAATTGAAAAAAAGTAGCTCCATCGTTGCAACATTCATCCATTTTAACCACATATGTGCGTGTGTAATAATTATTACACTTTTTATTACAATTTTGCCATTTTTTGACAAAATATTTTTATTTTATGTGTAAAGTTACACTCAAATACTAAATTCAGTCATAAGTCTTGCAATCTTCATGTATGGATTTCCTATATATGCGGGCCAACATTTCTAAGGAAATTATTTGTTCCTGAAATTTCCGCTTATCAAATGATGAAAGCAATTACTTTGGCATTTCTTGACGAAATATTTTTATTTTATATGTAAATTTACGCTCAAATACCAAATTCCGTCATAAGTCTTCAAATCTTCACGTGTGGATTTCCTATATATGCGAGCCAACATTTCTAAGGAAATTATTTGTTCCTGAAGTTTCTGCTTATCTAATAATGGAACCAACTTATAAAACTTTTTCAGCGCATTTATTGGAATTTCGTTGGGTTTATTTTGCACAATTCTTTGGATAGAACAAAGTGTGTCCAATTAAAAAACTCTGTGTTTCGCATATCCATCTATTATTTGAATAACTGTATCTACATTGCAGTTGAATTCATCAATACTAAATTCGTCTTCAGAGAAGGATTGTGCTTTTGCATCGTCATATAATTCGCCTATAATCTTATTGGTTGTTCTATGTCGTTCTCTTTTAAAATCATTATCTGTTTAAGGTATTCTAAAGAATGTTCAGTCTCTTCTGTAAATTTCAACACAAACATTAGGCTACACCAAAAGTTTTATCAAACCTGTTTCGAAGATTCTTGAATCTTGAAAAAGCAGATTCGACCAATCCCCATGTTTCAGTGTAATCCAAGTTTTTACTGTTTGCAGATAGTTTGGACAGTTGTGTTGTAATCTTGTCAATTTGAAGAAAAATTATAGCCGCCACAATCATTTTAAAATCATTATCTGTTTAAGGTATTCTAAAGAATGTTCAGTCTCTTCTGTAAAGTTCAACACAAACATTAGGCTGCACCAAAAGTTTTATCAAACCTGTTTCGAAGATTCTTGAATCTTGGAAAAGCAGATTCGACCAATCCCCATGTTTCAGTGTAATCCAAGTTTTTACTGTTTGAAGATAGTTTGGACAGTTGTGTTGTAATCTTGTCAATTTGAAGAAAAATTATAGCCGCCACAATTATTTTAAAACTGAGAAATTTTCCGAAGCAAAGATGCTGCGTAATTTCTGTCTTTAGGATTAAAGTCCGTTGAGCAAGGTACCACTGGAATAACGATATATTCTAAGTTAGCGTACAAAAACTATAGAAATATCCTGATAATTCAAATTATTTCTCTGTAGAATACGACATATACTAAAGAGTTACAAAAATATCCTGATAATTCAAGTTCTTTCTCTGTATTTTTTGCTCAAAAAATTGAAAATTATTTGGAAATTATTGCATGATACAATGTTCTGTTCTGTAGAATACGACATATACTAAACCGTTGCAAAAATATCTTGATAATTCAAGTTCTTTCTCTGTATTTGTCATATTCAAAAAATTGAAAATTATTTGGAAATCATTGCATGATAAAATGTTCTGTTCTGTCGAATACGACATATACTAAAGAGTTACAAAAATATCCTGATAATTCAAGTTCTTTCTCTGTATTTCTTTTTATACAAAAAATAGAACAAAATTTGGAAATTAATTGCATGATAAAATGCTCTGTTCTGTAGAATTTGACATATACTAAAGAGTACAAAAATATCCTGGTAATTTAAATTCTTTTTCAGATTCATTTTTATTGAATTAAATTATTTGTATTATAAAATATAATGTTTCGTGCAATACAGTGCAGGTCTTTTACGGCTCTTATTTTTTAGTACCATTATTTCCAAATAGTAATCGCTGACTTACTTAATGGTTGAAAATTATTGAAAATTCTACGATTAAGTAAGATGAAGATTATTGTTTGGAAATTGCAGTACTAAAAAATAAAGACTATACGAACCCAGCGATATATAATAAACGTACAAGAATTCCAAAAATTGTTTGATAATTAAGTTTCTTTCTCAGCTTCTTTTTTATATAAATAATGGAAAACATTTGGAAATTACATGCATAGTAAACAAAGTTCTGTAAAATACTATACACACTAAGCTGCTAATATTTATAAAAATATCTAGATGATGATAATAATACTTTAAGTAATCAAAGCATGAGAAAATACCAGATATGCGTATAGTGCATTAAATTACTAAATTTTAACACTTTACTGCCTCAAAAATTTAACCCCCAATATTTTCTCTTCAAATTAACTTTGAGAGAAAAATAAATTTATTTTACAAGGCTGAATAAATTATCTATCTAGTGTGAAAATAAAATGAATAATCACTTTTAGCAAAATTGGCCTTTACACAGAGTCGCAGAACTCAATTAAGGAAAAAAAAAACACACAAAGTTCACAAAAAATATAAATTGGAAACGTCATTTTAACGCTAAAAATATTTTAAATAAAGGTATATTTTAAGAAATATTTGTGATGGAATCTCGATATTTATGAAATATTGACTTTATGTTGGAAATATTGGTCTTGGAATGGTGAAATATTTCAGTAGGCCAGTATTGCATCAATATTGGTAAAATGTAAACACCTCAATGTTGGGAAAATATTTCGCGCCAATGCTGATCATCAATATGGATCAACAATATTAATTAAGATATATAGCCAGTATAAATAATAATCGCTCAATACTGATTTTTTGCTAAGGCCTGGTTAAAAAGAAAATAATGTTTTTTTTTCTAATATAAAAATGTTTTACAGAAAATTCGTTTATAACTAGGGAAATTCGGATGTAACGAGCAAGCATTTCCGAAATTCACAAAAAAATTTCGATTTTCCACACTTTCTTTTAATCAAAATATGAGGATTTGTGCGTGTTGTGTTCTACATTTTTAATGAGAAAGGGTAGAACATTTCCTTATAATTTATGCGGCCGTTCTGCTTAAAGGTACAGTGGACTTTGAAAACTAACTTTTTTATTTACCAATATTTTTTTTTTTTTTTTTTTGAAATTTTCAGGATTTAGTTATAATATTTAAAAAAAATATCATGCGCAAAATTTGTTGAAAATATCTTACATTTTTTTGAGATATTTAAATTTTAAAATTTTAAAATTGCGAGATTTCAAAATGCTCCATGCGCAATCAGATTTTAGACATATTTACAATAATCTCATATAATCAACCTTGAATACACAAAAAAAACTTACTACCAAATTTTTGCAAGTTATATTAAAAAAAACTTAAAAAATTGATTTAAATTGAATTTTTCAATTTTTTCATTAAAATTTAATAATTTTTTTTATATTACTCTTAAATTTTCAAACTTAAATACGTGTAATAAAGTTTATTTTTAGTAACAAATATTTACACAGGTATAAAGAACATTTCTGAGAAGTCTCAATAATACTGAAAGTAATGTGTTGCGCATGGGTCATTTTAAAGTCATGAAAACAGTAAAAGTATTTATTCTGAGAAAAACAGGTTTTAATGATTTAATTGTTCGTAAATTTTTTAAAAGTTTATATTGAAACAATTTCCGATACAAGTGAAGGATATAATATTATCAGTAACCTATATAGCAGTTTTGTTAGTTTTGAGTAGCATGATAATGGGGGTTTAGCGCCATCTGTCCGCCGGCACTGTGGAGGTGGAATATCTACTGTAAGATGAGAGGGATTTTTGATTTTTTTTTATTAATTTTAATTTTTTGTATTTTAATTTGGGGACTTGTAAAATTTTGAAGCTTTTTATTTATTTATTTTTATTTTTTTTTTGGGGGGGGGAGGGGAGGGGTAATTGTGTGGTTTAATTTTTTAATTTTAATTCGGAGACTTAGAAAATTTCCGAGTAATTTTTTTTTCTTTCGCGGAGAATTGTGTGTTAGACTACAATGTGAGTTGAAATAGTTTTATATGTGGAGAATTAGAAATTTGATTAATTTTATTTTTTAATTTTTAATTTGGGGACTTAGAAAATTTCGGAGTATTTTTTTTATTATTTCGTGGGAAATTGCGTGTACTCCTACAAGATGTTGGTTAAAATGTATTTATTTTGGAAAATTAGAAATTTTTTATTAATTTAATTTTCTTTTTAATTTAGAAGCTTAGAAAATTTTCCAGTATTTTTTTTTTTTTTTTTTTTTTTTTTTTTTTTTTTTTTTTGTCGGCTTTTAGGATTTTGATATTTTGAACTGATGCAATGCATGTTTACAAATGCATATAGAAACCAAACAAATTAAAAAGATAATTTAGTAAAATAGAAAAATATTGTAAATTTAGAAAAATATTCTAAAAATTTCTGAAAAATATTCTAAAAAAAATTTTTGTTAACAACAGGCAGTTCTAGTTCTTAAAAGAACCTTCTTTTTAAACTAAAATTACAACTAGAAAGAATAGTTACGAAATTCAAAATACGAAAACAAACGAGGTAAACATACGCGTAAACAACCAGTTTAGGTCACAGTTAAAATACTCTGTTGCCAAATATAAAGAAATATATATACTTTATGAAAATTATATGGAGTAACACGAGAAAATCATTCAAGCATTATTTCCCAGCTTTTAAATTACGTATACCTACGACGAGAAACAAGAAAAAAGGGCGGAAAGGTAAACAAAGGGACGTGGTGCATTAGCTGTTAAAATTAAAATGGGTATAACTCCGGCAAAAATCAACATATTTGATTTTTTTTTTTTTTTTTTTTTTTTTTTTGCAACTGGTAGGTACGATTATATATATAATTTTTACATTAAAAATGAAAAATCGACTTTTTGATGAAATTTCGCGAATTTCAAAGTCCACTGTACCCTTAAATGAAATGATATATTTTCATCAAAACAATCAAATTGTAGTATATTTTTCTTTGTGAGATAATTGAGTTAATTATAGGAAACATACATGACGTGAACCTGAAAAATATAATTTAAAGAAAAATAACTTTTCATCATAACCTTTTTAAATTATTAAATAAATAAGCGCGATTTCTTCAATCGTTGTAAGTATCTTTATGATATTTATAAATTCATGATTGAAACATTATTAAAATAAATGTTAAGTTGCATTTAGTAATTTAATTTTAAACTGCAAATCAAGAAATACTACACAACTACGGCTAACTGAGAATTTTGTAATGTTTAATAATGTAATTGAACTTTTATTTATTTTTACATGTTTCGTTATCTGTAATCAGAGAACTCTTTATAACAATCAAATTCTATGGCCCCCTTCGCCTCTTCATAACAGCGTTCGACTGTAGTAGTCATATACATATTTTATATTCAACAACATTTTTTCCCAACTAACTCAAGATGATATTTAGGGAAAAGAATTATTGCCTGTTTTACTTGCAAAATCTATTGATCCGTCAACCAGACAGCTGCAACCACATCGTTACTAGACGTGGTTATGAGAACTGCCAAGCAGTAAATGTTGAAATGTAGACGATGAGAAAGTGTTTTCCTCAAAATTGTGGGTCATTTGCTGGGAGTATGACGACATACAGACGATATTTGAATGTTTTCGAAATTTTTTTTCGAAATAGGAATATCCCAAAATACGAAATGAATATTTTTATGATTGACATAGGATGTAAAGTAGTATATTAAATACATGAATTACGTTGAGTTTATTCAAATTGTAGTTTAATTTCTGTGTCAAGAAAGATTTATTTATTTAGCTAAATATTATATTTGAATGTTACATCTAAATGCCATTTCTATTATCATTTACTCGAAATATGTTGTTATACTGTATAATACATTTTTTTATGTACATAATACTAAAACTATTAATCTGAACTAATATCTGCAGAAAATGCATGCATTTCTGTTTGACTGTAGTGTAAAAAATACTATATTTCCACATTTTACCTAGTATCATTATAAATTTTTTGTTATACATAACATATTGCCATGCATGTATTTATAGTAGGCCATTTAGTCCAAATCACTAATTGTAATTATTTGTCAAAATATTAATTGCAACTTACAAAATTAATAACTTTGTCAATGACATTACCTGTAAAATTGCACATTAAATAAACACAAAACGCTCGCTGGACCTGCTAAAACTATAGTTTAATTGTTGGGTCAAGAGAGAATGTAGAAGAAATTGTTCAACAAAATATTTCTGAAATTATTTATCCAAATAGTGCTGAATTATTGAATCTAAAATTTACTGCCACAAAATCAATTTATTTGTGTTTGACATTAGTATAAAACAATAATATAATGTCACGTTATATCGAGTATAGTGGTTTTTTTATTATTATTATGTATAGAAATATATTTTAGTCGAATTTATTTCTCAAATGAGAAAATATATGCTTGAGATTGAGTGTAAAAAATTATATCACATGATGACAAAAAATAAACCAACCAAATTTCAATTTGAAATGATAAAAACTATTAAACTCTACCACAAAATTTATAATATGTACGTGAGAAATAAACCTCGATCCTTACTGATAGAAATAATTTAAGACTTGCAACATTTGTGTGACAGAAAAAAAATACGATTATTGAGTTGCATGCAGAAGGAATAAGGAAATGAGTGGTTGTTCGGGTATTAAAAATTCCATGTTGTGGCAGTTTCGGATGCCGTGAAACAGTCCTATGAACTCGGCCATAACTGAGGCAGACCAAACCTAGGTAGGAAAAGAATAGAAAACGTTTCTACAAAACGCAAAATGGTAGTAAAGAGGACTGGATGCATTCCTAACGTTTCGAAGAAAAAAGTCGTAAGCGAGATGATCATCAAACAGAAGACATTTCGACAAAGTGAGAAAGAGTTCTTTCTTTGGGTGCCAGCTTTGCAAAATAAAACATTGCCAAAAATTTACGATAGCTAACAAGAAGACATGACTTCCAAAATTGATAGCATCAATGAAACAACATCATCCTATCGATAATTCCTCAGGACTACGAACGCTGATTGGATTACGTAGTTGTGGATCGATCGACTTTTCAATGTGTACATACTACCATTCGAGCTGTTGTGAAATATTAGCTTTGTAATTTCCTTATGAGAAATTTTCCTTGTGTTTATGAGTTTTTAAAATGGTGCATAAATGTGCTGTACCCTTTTGTAAGGTAAATTATAAAACGATCCTACATTACCTAGTATTTTTGTTTTGCCAAAATATGAAGAAAGAAATGAATTGCTGCTATTCGTCAGAAAGATTATATTCCAACCTAACAATGTCGAGTTTGTATTTATTCCTGATTTACGAGATTTACATTTTCACTTTTTTATTAACAAAAAGTTAAAGTTAAAGAATGACATTAATTGAATAAATTGGGCATAATTGCATTTTCTTTTAATTGTGTGGGAGGAAATGTTTTGAAAAATTTAAAGTATCTGTATCATTTTTTCTGGATATGTAGATGCAAAGATTAAGATTTAATTATTAAACATGAATTTTTATGTGGAAGTGAAAAAAGTTACATTTTCTCATAATTTTTGTAAGATAAATAATAAATATTAGATTAAATAGAAAATTTTATTTTTGGGCTTCAAATACTGAAACTTGAACTTCTCGGTCTATGGAATTATTTTGTCATAAAATACACATGATTTACATTCCAAATATATACCTAACATTAATCCAAATTGCTTGGATTATATTTCAGATCTTAGCTTATCTTAAATCAGTCTAACAGACAGTTCATATTTTATTTCAAAATAACAAACAACTTGGTTCTTAAAATGGCAAACGGCTTAGTTCTTTAAGTGTTAGATCAATAGTAAACGACTATGAAAGCTGAAGGAGAGGTTGGATGAAATCGGTTCAACAATAGTGTTGATCTACCAATCTTCCGTGACGTCAAAAATCATCTCTAAGGCATTACCTATAGTATGGTATTGAATGAAGCGGGCACCTAATGATCAGTAACAAAAATATTTTTCTAAATTTTCACAATCGAACCTAATTGATACAACAATATAATTAGGTCGAAGGATACTGTTAGTTCACATAGCTGTATCGAAAGACAACAAAACTCTAACTTGTTATGGTTTGTGGAGGAATTTGTTCAACTGGTGGGATGTGTTCAACTTTTTGATGAAGATGCCAAAATCACCCATCAAATATACAGTCAAATCATCATTTGGAGAGAGTTTTTTTATTCGGTTTTAAGTGCAATGAGAAATGGAAAATCCATCAAGAATCTCGTTAAGTATACATAACAAGAAGATCACAGGAATGGTGCAAGTTACATCTAGCATACTTTTTGAGATTTTACTATCTAGATCTCAACCAGATGGAATACCCTGAATGATTAACTTGCAGTGTAGAGTTGGTTTTACGCCGCACGCAGATGTTTCAGTCTCTGAAAAAAAACTCTTCAAAAGAAATGGGTGAAAATATTGGGAGATGAGTTGTGGCCGTTTGCTGCATTTTTTTCCAAGAAATTTCTCTTCTCCATAAAAGTTAAATCAGCCACTTCGAAAACTTGTAGTTTTACTGTAAAGTAAGAGATCTATGCTATACACTGTTAAAAATTTGCAGCAAACTGTCCAGTCATTTGACCGTTTTTATAGAAAATGTTTATATAACCGTAATTTCACTCTATTCTGACCATAATATGGACAATAATATGGTCAGAATAGAGTTCAATTACGGTTATGTAACAGTTTTCTATAAAAATGGTTAAATGACTGGACAGTTTGCTGCAAATTTTTCACAGTGTATCTATTAGCAAACTTATTTTCATTTCTGTAGTTATTAAAAAAAGTATAAGCTGTAACGTTTGCCCGGATTATTTTTCGCCATCCTGTAAATAAACACAGAACGTTGGAGTTCAAATTGTAACTTAGATGTTTATCCAAGAACGATATTTGTTCGAAATTGTTTATCCAAACAGTTCTAAAATTGTTTAACCAAATAGTTCTAAAATTGTTTAACCAAATAGTACTGACATAAAATTTATGTCTTTCTGGTTAATATTAGAGCCAAATAGTAATATAATTTCGCGTTTTATATATTAAAATTGCAGGTTCTTTTTTTAATGCTTAGTAAGACATTCAGTCTAAATTAATTATCTAAATAGTGCTGACACAAAATTAATATATTTATGGTTGACATTAGTGTAAAACAGTAACGCAATTTTGCGTTTTATCTACTAAAGTTTATGTTTTTTTCCCTGTTATGAATAGAAATACAATTAGTTGAAATGTTTTACTAAGTAGTACTGACACAAATAAATGTTTTTGTGCTTGAAATTACTTTAAAGTAGTAATATACTTTAACATTTGTTTTCTGTTATGTATAGTAGAACATTTATCGAAATTATTTAAAAAAGTGCTTATATTCAAATAATGTAATTGTGCTTGATATTAGTGTAATATAGTAATGTACTTTCACATTTTAGATGTTAAAATTGTAGTTATTCTATGTTATGTATAGTAAGAATTTTAATCAAAAATTTTCATCTATATATTATTGAAACTAACCTGAACTACATTTAAGTACAAGGGTTGTACCAAAAGTAATGCAAAAATTGGCACAATATTTTGTTTAACTGACATAACGTCTTTTAAATTTTACACGTTTGTGGAGAATCTCTTCTCTTATAATAACCCTTCTTTTTCATTGCAGGCAACAACAACAGGATTCTAAGCTGAAGCAAACGGGTGGTCATTGAGTTTTGGACGAAAGGAAGGATGACTGACATTCGCAGAAGGCTGCTGAATGTTTAAGAAGATGACACAATTGACAGAAAGAGCAATGTGCACATGTGTACTAAGAAGTATCATGAAAGGGTAACCAGACTTGAAGAAAAACCACGCAGTGGGAAACTGTAAACTGCGACAACTGACACGATTTGTCAGCGAGTGGACGAAATGATTCGTCCGGAAAGACGAATCACAATTCGTAAGCTTTCTGCATACTGGACTGTTCTAACAATGCCATACAGAAAATCGTGAACAAAACTCAACTGCTGGTTAAGGACTTAACTCTGAATTAAATATGAAATCTAATTCAGCATTAACTCAACCCAACCGAATTGAGAATTAAAATCAAAGCTGAAGTCGAGTATCTCAAGCTTCCTATAGACAGAAGTTAGCTAACTGTGCATATGTAGCTGAAGGGAAGATGGTGATAGTTTTTATTTGTACTTTCTTTTGTAGCCAACGCTGTTTCTAATGCAGTAGCTAAACGAAATTTTATTTATAAAATAAATTAATATGAAAGAATTCTCACGTTTAATTTTTTACACCTTTTTTGATAATTTAGTTCTATGAACTCAAAATTATATTAATTTGTGACGAAGCTTTGAGCTTTTAAAGCCTAAGAGGTTAACCAACTTTTTTTTGGCAGTTTTTGAATAAAATGTTCTTATAATACACATTTTGTAGTATATGGTTCAAATCCTTTTAATAATAATAATAACAATTAAAAAGATAAACGGTCTTTCTTCCATTTCAGTTTTATCCTCCCTAACTTCATACTTTTTTTTTAAAAACATGCAGTCATAGAAAGAGGAATCCTTTTCCTTTAAATATTGTGTATTTATATTAATTCGTTCAATACAGATATATAATATTCTGTTAAATTATAATATACTATAATATACATTTATTGAACTTAACACTTGTTAGCTTTAAAATGCTTATTTTTGTTTAAAAGCGATATTTTTCAGATTTTTTGAGAAATTCCACAATACGCAAAGAAAATAATATAAAAATCATCATCTAAAAATATTATAAAAGGAATTTGAAAAATATATCTCAAAATGATCCACACATGAAATAAATAAAAACTTCTTTCATCTCATATTTTCGACTGGGCATGCAATTTTATCCAAGATATTTTAATTTAATCTGTAATCAATTATTTTAGTTAAATAAAAAATATATATTATAAATAAATATATGAAAATGTCTTTATATATAATAATCTTTGCAAAGAAAAATTAAACCTCTCTCGTTATCCACATTTACCTTACTTACCAGAAAATTGTTTATTAAACTTACTTATTAAAGAAGAAAGTTGTCACTACCTTAAATATATATATGTATATATATATATATATATATATATATATATATATATATATATATATATATATATATATAGTTTTTAAATCAATAAATGCTTTTAAGAATTTTACTGTAACATAAAATTTTGTAAAAATGAATGTTTTATAGCTATATCAGCATTTCTAATCTTTGGGTCTAATTTTGTGAACGAACAAAACCGAAAAATTCAAAAGGATTTTTTTTAAATGTAATGTTTATGTTAACCTTTTCACTGCCATGAACTAATATATCTGAGGTTTCACGAAAATAGACGCAATGTTTAAATTAATATAACTCTACAAACATAATGCAGTTTTAAAACAGCAAGTAATGATTAATACTTTCAAGGATTATACTCGTATATGTAAATAAATTTTTTATATAAAGTTTGAAAATTCATCTTTTTTAGCAATTTAAAAAAATTACAGAGAAAACAACATTACAAATTTACCCTTTTACTCGACGGTTAGAGGGTTGATAATTAATTCTAAGACATTTCAATTTATGTTTAATAATCCCGGAATTTTATTTGTAATGTTTATTTATCTAAAATTTAACACTACGAGTAACCGCTTTCAATTATCGTTTTAGTTTCATTATTGTAAAGAAATGCAAAAATGGTACTCAGCGAGTACAGAACTCATACTAGGCAATTACTAGATCATGTGATCCCTTTGGTCAAATGAGCCTATGTTATTTCATTTCAAGGTTGAGTTACCTTCGGGGGAACAGCTTTTCCTTTCAAGTAGACGGAGAATTGAATTAGTGTGACTCGCGGTTAAAATCGCTAACCTGTGGTTTCTCAACCGAGAGTTGAAGTCATAAACCTAGCCTATAAGGAAAGGGCATGTTTACAAACAAACAGTTCCATCAACCAATCTACCACTACATTTTTGTTCTAGCTATCATTGCAGGAATCGTCATGGCGACCAATCATATCATAGACCAGTTTAACGTAGGCCAATCAAATTTCCCTATCTCATTTGAACAGTAGGGACCATAAAGAACAAACAGGTTTTTCTTGCTAACCAACTGTAATCTAACCAACAGTGACGTCAGCTGCCCTTTCCTTATTGGAGGACTTCAATCATAACAGTGTTAAAATCGGGTAGCAACTTTCGAACAAATATGGCAGCCAGCATAGAACCGTGTATATAAAGTGCTCCCTTGTCCGTAGTGACCAAAGTTCATTGCCTGGCCCTCAGTGACCAAGCAGATGCTTGGTAGATACAGACGAACAGAGTAAAACCTTGCTACATCAGCGCCACTATTTTTAAAAAATCGAGAACGATTTTCTTCTTTCAAACCCTATTTCATTGACAGAGAGAATATTGAGTATTACGTTTGTAATGACAAAGGGTTGCTCTACAAACATGTAAAACTTGAACGACATAAATCCGTTAATAAAAAAATTATGCCAACTTTTACGTTACTTTCGGATAACCCTCGTAGTATTGATACATGATCGATAAATTTGGATTTCAAATTAGTGTAAATTAAAAAGTCCTTCCGGCCTGTACCGGGAGGAAAAGGTAGCTTTCCTATATCTACGTTTTAAAATTTTAGCTAATGTTACACGAAAACAGCAAGCTAAAATGCAAAGAAACGTTTACAAAAGATTCGTTAATACTGAATTTGAATAAGAAATTCGTCAAATTATTGAGCAATAGCCAAATTGGCTTCATTTATGAAGACTTATTTTGATCGCCAAATTTCGCGATATTTCGCCAAATGTCGCCAATTTTGCCAATTTTGTCGCCAATTTTGCCAATTTTGTCGCCAATGTCGCCAATTTTGGCGCTAACGGATATGAATATATAGTTTTATGCGTATGATTGGGAAAATTATTACAACAATGAAAGAAAATTATTTGCGAGTAATCGCGTTAATGTGCTGTTTTGTTTCAAAATGTCAGCCACCCTAGAATTTCAAACTGCTCTATCTCAGCCATTTTTTAAGATAGAGGTAAACCAAAAAAAGCTCTGGAATCCTTGTATCAAGGCCTAACACGTAATTAAAAAATAAATTTGAATTTTTAACTTTTTTGTATAGTTATTTTAGATTTTAAGTTAATTTAAATCTTTAAGTGGCCGCCATCTTGAAACAAGATGGCGGACCAAGCTGGCCAACGAACTCGGTCGAGACATTAGTGACCTTAATACACACAATTAGTTTCATCAAAATCGATTCATAAATACGGGCGTTATCGTATGACATAGGTCAGATATATATATATATATATATATATATATATATATGGATATATCTATATATATAAATCAACATTTGGACGGAGGGTGGTTTTGGGGTCTGGGGGTCATGATCGGTGAAAATATATCAAAATTTTCCGGAACTGCTTTCCTCCGAACGGCTGCAATAGGTAGCTTTATACTTTTTTGTATTGAAAGCTACCTAAAATACAGTTTAATGCTTTAGTAAAAATGTAGTTTTTTTTTTTCTATTATGTATAGTAAAACGTTTAGTCAAAATGATTTATCAAATGATATTATAAATATTTTATTTGGAAACAGCATAAAATAATAATTTAATTTATTAAAAAAGTTATTAATTAAAACGGTGATACTGTTTTTTAATCGGATAAAAAAAAAGACATTTACTTCAGGGATAAAAATGCTAAACTTGCAAAGAAAACTATTCCAGAATTAGAAAATTAATGGATCCGTATTGATTCATATATGCAAAAAAAAAAAAAAAAAAAAAAAAATTTGGAAGAGTAGAGAAAGTTTTCCTATAAAATGCTGAATACCTCCTTTATATGTAAATGCATTTAATCGATATTCGAATGTAATGTCGAAATAGTTAGTGAAATATGTTTCAGAAATCCAGAAAAATGTGTTTGTAGTTAACGGATGAGAAAATAATATGTGGAATAGATAGAGAATGTTTTCCCTATAAAATTGCAGCGTGTCTCATGAAAGATAGAGGAACATGTTTTTTTAAACAGATATTTCAATGTGTGGATATTTTTTTCAAACTACATTGTTAAACATTTCAAAAATGAAAAAAAATTCCGCTATTTTTCCTATAACAGCACTTTGACATAATGAAGTTTAAGGTTTTCTCGAGAAGTTGTTTTAAAGAAATGCGAAGAGTTTATGAAACTTCATTCATACTAAATTATTATATACTATATATTAAAGTAGAAAACTGCCTTTTATTTTAGTTGACATATTAAAAAATGACAGCTTGGCAGCTGATGGATGGAATGGAAGGCGGAAAGAGGGTTAAGCTGTGGACACGATAACTCATCGTAGACTTAAATTAGAACAATGAGAACAAAAAAATAAGCTTCCTTAGTCGGTGTAGTCGGAGCCAGAATATCCACCGATTTTGATAATACTGTTCTGAAAAAAAATCCCTTGAAGATTTCGTTACTGTTTACTCTCTGTACTTATACAGCTGCAAAATTGCCCTTTCTCTTTAGATATTGATTTCTAACTAATAAAAGATGATTTTCGTGTGTATAAAGAGCATATTAAGCGACACAAAATTCTGAAACGGTCAAAATGTATTACCCTTTGTAGGGGCCCTGTACACTAGCAACCACATTGCTGCTACGATCGCAAATTTTTGACGCCAACTTTAGCTGTGGATTCGATTACGGAATATTAGCCCTGTACTTTTTACGATTAACATTACAGTTATATCTCATTATCTATTGTTTATTGTGTAGAAATTGACCAAAGTTTATATTTGAGATTAATGATTACAAGTATAGATGTTTGACTTCATTTTAAATTTGAATGCTTAGCATACTTAGCATTAAGGGTACTGTTGTGCTGTGTTTTTTTTAATTATTATTCACTGATCACTGTGACTCTATGATAAATTTTAAGAAAAGCACTATGCTTTATATTCATAATTATTAGTATTGTTATAAATTGATATATTAGAATGATATAGATAAAAGTTATGTGATGGTCACAGCATACATGTTTAAACTGTATGCAAGATTTCTCTTGGTCTACTTAATATTAGGTAGCTTTCAATGCAAAAAAGTATAAAGCTACCTACTGCAGCCGTTCGGAGGACAGCAGTTCCGGAAAATTTTGGTATATTTTCACCGATCATGACCCCCAGACCCCAAAACCACCCTCCGTTCAAATGTTGATTTATATATATATATCTGACCTATGTCATATGATAACGCTCGTATTTATTAATCAATTTCGATGAAAATAATTGTGTGTATTAAGCTCACCCATGTCTCGACCGAGTTCGTTGGCCAGCTTGGTCCGCCATTTTGTTTCAAGATGGCGGCCATTTAAAAATTTAAAACTAAAATAAATATGCAAAATATTTAAAAATTCAAATTTATTTCTTGCTTAAGTGTTAGGACTTGATACAAGGATTCCGGAGTATTTTTTGTTTTATCTCTATCTTAAAAAACGACTGAGATACAGCAGTTTGAAATTCTAGGGTGGCAGACATTTTGAAACAAGATAGCACATTACAAAAGTTTTAGAGAACGCGACTTCTCGCAAATTATTATCTTTCATTGTTGTAATCATTTTCCCATCATACGCATAAAACTATATATTCATATCCGTTAGAGCCAAATTCTCGCCAAACTTGGCGACATTTGGCGAAATATCGCCAAATTTGGCGACCGAAATAAGTCTTCATAAATGAAGCCAAATTGGCTATAGCTCAATAATTTGGCAAATTTCTTATTCAAATTCAGTATTAACGAATCTTTTGTAAACGGTTTATTTGCATTTTAGCTGGCTGTTTTCGAGTAACATTAGCTAAAATTTTAAAACGAAGATATAGGAAAGCTACCTTTTCCTCCCGGTACAGGCCGGAAGGACTTTTTTTACATACAATCTTCATGGATTTATAGATTATATCTGATTTTTAAGAATGAACTTAAAGTTGGGAACATTTTAGAAAAAAATTATATATTTTTTAATGAAGTTGAAAGTATTGCATATTTTTACTATCTTTTATCTAATACGAAGGTCATCCAGAAAGTAAGTTTCCCACGGGCCGTAAAAAGAAACAAAACATAATTTCCTGGAAAAATGTATTGCAAAAGATACAGCAATGTTTTAGCTAATTCTTAACATAATAACCACCGGAAATGTAACATTTGCAATAGCGTGGAATAAGTTTTTGTAGTCCAGTGCCATAGAACTCTGCCGCCTGGGAATGGAGCCAGCTTGTCACAGTTGTCTCCACGTCTTCGTCTGTGGAAAAGTGTTGACCGGACAAGAATTTCTTGAGGTGCAATAACAGGTAGAAGTCACTGGGAGCATGATCGGGACTATAGGGTGGATGGTCAAACACCTCCCAGCATAACTTCTGCAGCAGATTTTTTGTAGCGCTATCTTCTGTGCATTCAAAAACTTCATCACGGACATCACCTCGCAGTCGGCGAGAAAAGAAAAGAGTGCCGACACCTTCACGTAAAACGACGACGTTAATGTGAGTGATCGGAAAATGGCAATTGCCGCATACGATATCCCCACACTCAATCTACCCGGCTTGTGCCTTTTGCAAAGCCATCTTTTTTGCGATTTGGGAAACTTATTTTCTGGATGAACCTCGTAAATGAATTTGTTTCATATGTGTAAAGATGGAATTTTATAATCTAATTTTGACTTACTTCCTGTTATGCTATAATCATAAAAAATTATATGCACAAGTGTGTTTCCGCTGACAACACAACATTTTAATATTTTTAAAACTTAATTATAAATCAATAATTTAATTTTAAGGCATTTTTCCGTTAGCCGGCCGTAGATGTTAAATTGCCAGATATTCTTTAAGGTTACAATTGTATACGAGTTATAACAACAATGGTTTTAATTATGCGCCAAAGCGTGCCCCCAAAAAGGGCAACTGTTAATCATTTTCCTTCATAAAACTATTTAATAATGTAAATAGTAGTAGTACATTAAAGTTCAAAGTGTACCTTAATAAAACAATATACTTATGAAAAAGGAGACTTTTTCATAATAAAAATGTAGTTTGTCTATTGATAAATAATAGAAAACGTAAAAAAGTATGCAAGAATATTTTGTATTGGTTTGTTAATTTAACATTATATATGTTCAAATTATGTATGTTTATACTAGCGTGCGAGGAAAAAGATATACATTCAATGAAAAGCGAGTGTATTCTATGTAAGATCAGCCATTTCTATCTTGGGAGATAAAAACTAATTAATCAATACTAGAATGCGTTGAATTTAATGTTTACTAAGTTAAAGTTAAATATATGCAATATCAATATATTTATGCTTAACGTGCAAGGAAAATGATACAATCAATAAAAATTAAGTATTTTCTCTGGAAGATTGCACTTCATGTCTTGGGAGGTAGAGGATATTTAATCGATATGTGAATATGTTGAATTTGCTAAACTAAAATGAATGAAAGTATATTTTTATGCTTAACAAGCGAGCAAAGACATACATATAAATGAAAGTAGAATGTTGCCACAGTAACATAGAATTTCAAGTTATCGAAAGTAGAAGATATTTTACCGATGTGCTAAATGACGTGAATTTGTTGATTATATAAACTACACTGCAAAAAATAACTGTTGATTTTACAGTATAAAACTGGCACCCCAGCTGCCAGTATTATACCGTAAAATTAACAGTATTAAACAGTAAAATAAGCAGTAATACGCTGCCGTGCAAGCAGTAATACGCTACTGCGCATGCGCGGTAGCGTATTACTGCTTGCACGGCAGCGTATTACTGCTTATTTTACTGTTTAATACTGTTAATTTTACGGTATAATACTGGCAGCTGGGGTGCCAGTTTTATACTGTAAAATCAACAGTTATTTTTTGCAGTGTAGGGGCTTACAGAATTCCCTTTCGTGGGTTACAGAACATAGGTAGGTTCAAATTATTTGTTTTAATTGAAAATACTAACAGTTTTTTTTTAACATTTAATATATTTGTTTTATATTGACCACTAACAACACCTAAAAAGCATTTTTAAATGACATATATCAATAATGTATTCAAATAAACTTTGAAGAGATGCTTTCGTTGAATCCGCATGCCAAAAGTTAATAGCCGAAGAAATCACGAAAGATCGCTACTTACAGCAGTATTTTTTATTCTGATGATTTCAGTGGTTTAAGCACTTAGTTCGATTACATGTCTGTTAAATTTGAGTTTTGTTCATATTACTTTATTTATTTATTAATGAAGTTTTAATTTCGTTAATCAATATTAGCTGGAAGCAAATTATAAATTATTCATATTTTTTTACGTGCAAACGGGTTAATCTTTTGTAATTGTGCTGCATGCGATATTGGTAGATTAAAATATAATAATCTTAAATATTTTTAAAAACATACAAGATGAGTAAATTGAGATCCAGTTTTCAAACAAATTGTCACGGAAATAATTTTTTTTGTCCATTCGAGGATGTAAAAATGGAAATTTTTTTGAGGTTTTGAAGTTTAAAAAATTGCAGTAAAACCTACATTTATTGGTTAGGTGTTGCCACCATCGATATATTACATATACACAACAATAAACATGTGAATTTTAATATTGCTAACTAAGTGTAATACGGACAGAGTGAGAAATGTCCAAGCCGAAAATCGAACCCGGACTCTTGGAATAACGCTCCTATGATTTACCATTGAAGCATACCATGGTGGAGCATTGGAGCGTTATTCCAAGGCTCCGGGTTTCATTCCCGGCTTGGACATTTCTCACTCTGTCGGTATTACGCTTAGTTAACAATGTTAAAATTCACATGTTTATTATTCAATAATTTCGGATGAATTTCAGTGATTAAAAGTAATTGAAAAAATAATTAAAATTACTTGACATTCGATGAAGAATGTTTTTTCTGTAAGAATATTTACGTATTGAAAGGTAAAATATATTTTGTCAATATATGAATGTATATCGAATATGTTTGTTAAATTAGCATTAAAAAGAATCAAATTTGGATAAATTTAAGCTTAACTTGTGAGGAAAAGGGTGTGTTTAATAGATCTCGAGTGTTATTTCTGCGAGTTCGCAGTTGAAAACTTGAAAAACCTAAGATATTAATCTATAATTGAATATGTATATGAATATTTATTATATGATATATGAATATTTATTTACTAAAATAGAATTACAAATGTATACCAAATGTATACATTCACGCTTATCTTGCGAGCAAAGAGATATATCCAATAAATTTGGTATGCTTTCTTTGCAATATTGTATTTCATGCTTTGGAAAATAAAACATATTTAGACTTGAATTTGTTTACTAAATTAATATTTAAATCTTGAAAATGTGTATATTTATATTTGAAATATACTATATAACTTAGTTATATAATGTTAGAAATGTATATACCTTAGAGTAAAAGACGCCATTCAATGAATTAATAGGGATTACAGATCAGGTCTTAGGAAGAAGAAGATATTTAAATTATATGTAAACATGTCGCATTTGTTTGCTAAACTAATATTAAAATGGGCAAGATAAATATATGCATAAAACGTTTTCTTTTTAAGACAGCAGCTATGTCTTGGGAGATAAAAGATATTCAATAAACATGTGACTATATGCCAAATTTGTTTGCTAAACTGGCATTAAAAGAATGCATAGAATTATGGTTAACATGCGTATTAAATAATCCATTCAATGAAAACAGGCTATATCCTCTGTAAGATAGCAGTTCATGTTTTAGAAGATATAGGAAAGTTGATATTTGAATATGTGGAAATTGTTTGTTAAACTAAAATAAAAGCAACACAAAATGAATAAATTTGTGCCCAGCACTGGTATAAAAGTTAATAAAATATTATATTTAAAAGAACTAGTTTTTGTTGATTAAACTACTGATTAATTATAATAAAAATGTGAAAGCCGTTATCAAAATAGTATTGAAGAGTTTATATTTTTATGTGAAGTGACACTTTCTTTATCACACTACAGTTAAAAATGGTGTCGCGTCAATTCGTCGAGTACAATTCATCGCGGCACAATTCATCGCGCACAATTCGTCGCAGCTTCAATTCGTCGCGGCGACAACTCATCGCAGCGTCAATTCGTCGTGGTGTCAATTCGTTGCGACGTCAATTCGTCGCAATGAAAATGTTTTTGAAGGCTATGATGATAAAATTAAAGATAATGTAGTAAAATTATTTAATGATAATTTGATTTTTAGATATAGAGAATTATAACTAATAATTTACACCATTAAATAGTTTTACTAAATGATCTTTACTTTTATCATCATAGCCTTCAAATATATTTTCGTTGCGACGAATTGACGTTGCGACGAATTGACGCCGCGACGAATTGACGCTGCGATGAATTGTGCACGATGAATTGTTTCGCGATGAATTGTGCGCGACGAATTGAAGCAGAACCGTTAAAAATGTGATAAATACGGACACTTTTATTTGATATTTGCGCAAAGTAATTCATTAAATTAACACAGAATGTTTTATCGATTGAAAATGTAGTTTATTTCCAACAAATATATTTAATAGAATTTGTTCGTCATAATAGTATTGAAAAGGTCCGAAATAAATATATGTGTGCTCTATATGGGATACGCTATAAAAATAAGACACCCTTTTCTTCCTTTACGAAAATATAATATAACCAAGAACGAAAATGTACTATAACCTCTTCTGATTTACCCATGGTTCCGAAAAGTGTTATTTATCTTTAGAAACATCAGAAAGCATCATATTTTCAAGGTTTAAAGAAGAATTTATAAACACATAGTTTTTTTTTTGTTGCCACTGTTTTTTGGAAACTTTTCCTAGCAGTTTTTATAGCGTATAAATTAATTTTCTCAAACCGGATTATCAGTTTAAGGATACAATCAATTCTAAAAAACAAATTTTCAGCTGCTTAATTGAATTTATACATGCAAGAGTAACAAAATTTATTAATTTTATTGTTAATGTTAATGCTGTTAAGTCATCATGTTTGTTTGTAAAATATGACTGTTTTCACCGAAAATCTGCAGTTTAAACATTGGAGAAAAAAGACATTTAGTTAGCATTTGAAATCATGAAAACAGTATTGTTAAAAAACACAAAATGAATATTATTGTGTTTGAAAATGGTCTAAGATAATTTATTAAATTATTTCGCTATTTTGGGGGTTTATACCAGCTTGCAAGATCGAAAAAAACGTGTATTTTTGGCGTATGTTTTCGGAAAAATGAAACAAGATATTTGAAAAACTCTTTTTTTTTTATTACCTTTTAAAGAAAATAAATTGATTTTCATAATAACGAAATAAAGTGGTGCCCTCAGCAGACCCGCTTCTCGAAGATGGTGTCTGGTATCTTTCTGGTAGCCATCCACGATGATCACCGTCACACTGCCAAATGTTATCTTAAATTATAAAAAGCATACTGCCTTTACTCCTAACTCTAGAGTAATCGTTCGATTTTTGGAAAAATGGATTTTGATCAAAATGGTGGACGTTCGAAGTTAAAGTGCCGATTTTCACAAAAAAAGTAAACATTGATTATTTATAAAAAAAAAAATAATAAAATAATAAAATATAAAAAAAACCTTATCAGATTGCCAAAAGGAACGAAAGTGCCCTTACTTTTGGCTCTGTTCCTTCAAATTCTGTTATTAAATTTGAAGTTTGTCTACTAAGATGAAAAAGATCTTTGTTCGATTTGGTGTATGTCGAAATTGTATCCCGCATTATTAAGGAAATGGGACAAAAAATGTGCATTTGTTGTTTGAAAGTATTTGTATACCTAAATCAAACAAAATCCTCTTTTTAAGAAATAAATTTCTTAACTAAATTTCTGATATATTTCTTGTGTAGTTTAAAGATATTTGGGGGAATTTTATTATTCAGACGATATACAAAAATTCAAAATGCAATTTCTAGTTGACACTATTGTAAAATAACATATGAAATCAACCATAAACCCATCACAAAATATCAATATATCTGCTTGGAAATAACGCAGATTTACCCGACATTTAAATATGTCTAAATTATTTATCAAAATAATTCTAACAAAACGCTAAACGAATATATTTGTGCTTGACAGATTTTTAAAAAAAATGTATAGTTTAGTTTATAAAAGATATATTTTCTATAAAAATTTAGCTTATCTGATAGAATGCTGGCGACACTTAATCGATAATTGAGTGTGTCAAAAGGATTTGTCAATATAGCTTTATAAAGAAGAAAATAGAATATAGTTGAAGGGTATAAAATGGGAACGGCAAAAAATAAATTTCATATGATAAAAGGCAATAGTAACGTACAAGCTAGTGGCAAGTAGCCAAGTGCTTTTCAGTAAAATATGATCACAGTTTAAAACAAGAACGAAAAATCATGCGTCAAGCATAGATTATGTAACACTTTCCAACGCTTTCAAAATAATTTTACAAATCATTACCGTTTAATAAGCTGAAAGATAACATCTAAGTAAACAATTTGGAAAACGCATAACACATTTAAAAACGTAATTTCAGGAATTTTCAACATATATTTCCAACATATACAATATTCGAAAAAATATCCGAATACTTTTATTCAGCCCTGTATAGGATCTATAGATTTGTATATATACTACATAGGATGCTAAATTTTAGTTTAATTAGGAAACGCGTAGCACAGTTTAAAATTCTCCTTCTGGAGTTTATGTCAATAAACGGAAATGTGTTAGCGAACTTTTGTGCTGCCCTGTATATGATCTACAAAATTTATACACAACAAGTAATAGACAAAAATTGAGTTGAATTTAAAATCGCGTTCAGCAACTTAAAACGCACTTCCAGGAATTATTGTTAACAGACAGTAGAGAATTCTTTTGTGTGTCCCTGTAAATGAACGATGACTGCTATACACACATTATTCTGTAGTAAACCTCTTGTAATGCACCTTAGTGATATATATAAATTTCAATGCGTTTAAAATAGTGAAATATTATTTAATTAAACCGCAAACGATTTTTCTCCATAGACGTAATGTAACGGAATTATTTTGACTGTCCCTGTAAAATAACTATAAGTGCTATGCACACCCTATTCCATATTAAGCTTCTTGTAATGCACCTTAGTGATATATATCAATTACAATGTGTTTGAAATTGTGCAACATCATTAAAATAAACTGCAAATGATTTTTACCCATAGACCGTAATGTAACGGAATTCTTTTGAATGTCCCTGTAAAAAAAACTATAAGTGCTACACACTTCCTTTGAAATAGGGAACATGCTATAGATAACGACAATAACATAAAAAAATTGCAGGGCAATTCGAGCATATTTATGGGAGTTAGACTACTCGGAACTACTCGAAAGCGTTTTCAAAAATTATTGACAGCAAAAGAAACTTTTTAAATCTCGAAAATATATTGGTTTCTGAGATTTCTAATGTTAAATAACGTTTTTCGGAATCATGGGTAAAATCAATGGTCGGTTTTCGATAACGCACGTAATTGAATTTATACATGAAAGAGTAACAAAATAATATTAATTTTAATGCCGTTAATTTATCGTGTTTGTCAGTAAAACATGTTTGTTTAACGTGAAAATGTTTACTTAAGAATTGAGAGCATCGGAAAAGTTTATATTGCCAGTTGAGAAAACTGATTAATGCAAAATAAAGATATACTCGGAAACGATTCCGAAAATCAGTGGCAGCAAAAGAAACTTTCTATTTATAAATGCTTCTTTAAATCTCGGAAATACATTGGTTTCTGAGGTTTCTAAAGAAGAAGAACGATTATCGTAATGGTGAGTAAATGGGAAGCGGTTATTGTATATTTTCGTTCGTGGTTATATTATATTTTACTAGATTAAAAAACATTTGTCTTTTTTTACAGTGCAGTACAGTGTGTCACGCGTAAAACCAGCCTGTCTGCACACCACCAATGCGTATGCACAAACACATACATTTATATAAACACAGCTGATATATTTGCGTATAAACTGATAGAATTGAGAAAATATAAAGATCTAAGCATACTGTTTATTGAAATGAAATATGTTTGTAAAAGAATCTATTGAAAGAAGATACTGAAACTCATGTAGGCAGAGTTTTACGTGTGCCCCCTTGTAGCAAAGAATGATGCAATCATTTTATACTAAAACAGACTCACCTATAGAGCCAGAGCAGGTGTAATTATTTGGAAACCAGTTAATAAACGTACAATTTTATTTTTTTAGAACACTTTGAAAGACTCTGGTAATTATTTTACCTCTTAATTTTCTATAGAAAATTGATAGAAAATTTCTCTACAAAATTGAGTATTAAATGAATACTATATAAAACTACGCATTATTGAAACAAAATAAAGCAGAGATAGACCATTTTTTTACATTTAGATTATGTTAAACTTATCAATATTAAACTCTATATCTTGATATTAAACTCTATATCAATATTAAACTCTATATCTTAATTGATATTAAACTCTATATCAATATTAAACCCTATACCTTAATTGATATTAAAATCCTCTGACCGCCGAGCAAAAGAGAAAAAGTGTAGTGTTGTTTTTTCTGTATTTTATTAAATGCTAAAAAAACATGGTATTTGAAACATGACATAGAAATCTTCATAACGTATATAAATATAATCCTTGAGACTATTATTAATTACTTAATGTTTTAAAACTGCATTATATTTGTAGAAATATAGTAATTTAAACAATGCTTCTATTGCAGTGAAACCTACAGCATAATGAACGGATATATCAGTTCACGGCAGTGAGAAGGTTAAATTCTATATCAATATTAAACTCGTTCTGAAAATGATTAGTTTGATTAAAATATTTTTTATTGATGCAAAAAATACCTATTTTGATAGGTTATATATATATATATATATATATATACTACTGAATATTGAAAAAGAACTGAAACATTTCGTTTACTTACCTCCATTTCGTAGTATGTGGGCTAAAGTTAATTGGAAACGAAGCGACCATTTTATTTTAATAGAGCATATTTCAGTGAATCTTGGTGGCAACATTGGTAAAATTTAAGTCTTACAGATGCATCAATTTTCTGGATATGGATACATATGTTATTCTGTTTTAACCCAAGAAAGATGTAGCATCAATTGGATGTTGTGTTTAAGTTGGAATTCGTGTAGTAACTAGGTTCTCTGTGCAGAAAGAAATAACCCAAAGGATACTCAATGCCAGATGTAGGAAGCATACTGCGAGGATAAGTATTGTATTACATAATAGTGCACGATTAACGGTTATGGGCTGAATTGTCATTAAAAATGATTACCATAAAGGATGGCTGTAGCACTGAGGATTTTAAAGAATTGGTCATTATAAATAGTTGACTATTGATTATTACACATTTGAATCGCATATTTTATATAAAACTGGATACGAAGCCTAAATATGGATAGTACGAGGGAGGAACAAATGAAAACCGCAAAAGTGTCACTAACATTCATTATGTGTTTCCTTCTAGGTCGTTGGAAACTGGCTGACACAGTCCGTGAAGTCTTCTTGAGCTGATAGTACGATGCAGGTCCGTAGTTAGAGTCGGAGATGAGGAGCAGCTTATTAAAGATGGCGGCATCACTGCGCAGTTGCACCAAAGTTGCTTCCTGATTCGCCGTACTCACCAGATTTGGCCCCATCAGATTTCCACATCTTTTGTCCATTAAAGTATCACCTCGAAGGCTAGAAGTTTAGGTCTAATGAAGACGTCCAATCTGCGGTGCACGAGTGGCTACGCTGCCAACCAAAAGACCGCGGTATCGACGCGCTACCTGTCCGCTGGCGTAAGCGCATTGAAAGGGGAGGGGACTACATAGAAAAGTAGTGTACCACCAAACATTATCCCTGCAATAAAATAGAGGGAAAAAAATTAAATGCGTTTTTCATTTGATCCTCCCTCGTATATTCAAATGGCATCTTTGATAATCCAATACAGACACTCCAGATGCAACCGCCTGCAAAAAACTTTTACGCCTTTAAAACGGACGTTTTACCTTTTTTATCTCCAAAGAATGGATCTCAAACGTCAAGTTATCCTAAATATTGATTAACTTTTAGACTTACCTAAATAGATAAATTTGTAATACGAAATGAATTCTCTATTTAGCATATTGAATAACCGCTTAGGTAAAAATATAACTTCTTATACTGTCACTATTTTGTAAAATGTTTAAAAAAAAATTTAAGATTAAACTTTCTGATATAACCTTATAAAGAATATTATATTTGTTAAATAATTTAGCAATTTCTAGCATATAGTTAAGTTTTTTACGTCAATTGCTGCTACATCCGATTATTAAAGCAATATCAAAGTCTCTGATATTTCTGTGGGGAAAACAAAGCTACTAAAACACAAATTTATTGATATTTTTATATGATGAATCAATATCAAAAACAGGATCTATAGCTCAAAGTTCAATTAATATGATTTGAAATCTTCAAACAATGCAAGATTGGACATTATGCTCCCCTCACTATAATAACCGCAAGTAATACAAATTTCCTTCATGAATATTTACGCTTTTATGAATCATAGTAATACAGATTATATTTGGAAACAGAAATGTTCCTTTCGGGGATTAAAATCTTTCTACATTTACTTTTGAACATTTTTTACCCTACAGTAATCTCTTAAAATTCGTTAGGGTTATGTTCGAGTGAAAATTATATACGCTCGCGAATGTCAAATCCGCGAATGTTCAGTCTAGATAGACTCAACTCTGCACTAAAAAAGGAGTTGCGTTCTAAAAATTTTTAATTAGAGTGGCACAGCATTTCAAAGAACATAAGGATATTTGTAGTATTAACAATACGTTATGCATAGCATATATGTAGAAGGTGAATGATTCATAAATATTAAATTTATTTATTGAAGATAATTCAAATTAATTGACTTGAGAAATAATTACAGCTAAAAAAGCATAGGTTGTTGTATAAAGTAATTTCGACTCTCTCTATTCCTAAAGAAATGATTAATGTATTAGTGGGTCAGTATGCGATACACTATTAAAATAGGTTATTTAAATGCAGCTAGATGCTTCAGAAATGTTTTTATTTCCCAGCTTCAGCTCCATCTCTACGAGAACATGCACATTTTAAATTAGTAGATTGAAGATACCGTTACCTTACCACTTGCAATGCCACCCCATTGCAATGAGTATTCTGCTGTTGTTATTATTTTGATTTCCTACATCACTCTCTCTTTTTCAGTTGGCAACAGAAAATTGATTTGTAAATAGATACTAAGAAAACACAGCGGAAATAAACTTTAACCACTATAAATTCTGAAAAAGAAAGACGTGATAAAAAAATCATGAATAATCAAGTCATGTTCTCGCGAATGTTAAAACCGCGAATGCTGAGGGATTACTGTACTTTGTTATAAACAGTTTCATTTCACTTTGCTGTTATTTATCGATTTGTCAAATTTCTCTTTGAGGCAACAACAGTCCGAAGCACTTTTAAAAATGGTCGAAAAAAGAATATTTTGATTAAAAACAGAACTTTTCTGATAGGAAAATTGAACTAACTGTCAATATTTACAACTTTGACACTGTGTGTTAATGTTGTGCTAAAGATATCATGTAGTCAGATTTTAAAGATAAATGAATGACAAATTTGGAAAAAAATTCAAAAATTATGATTTTCTCTCTTATTATATGAGAACGTTTTACTATTTTTTCAAAAAAAAAAATTAAACACAAAGTTACATCCAAGTATTTTAATCACCTACGTTGATTTATTTCAATCACAAAAAAAATCCGCACTTTAGAACCTATTGAATCACCGATTAGACTAAAATACCGATTCTTATACTGTCACTATTCTGTAAAAAAGTCTAAACTACTTTTTAATTATGAACGTTCTGATGTAACTTTATTAAAAATGTTACATATTTGTAATATTATCTCATTTTCCTGCATACTTTTACGCTATTTATTTTACGTCAGTTTTACACTGGGTTAATGAAGTAATATCAATTTCTCTCACATTTTTGCTACAAAAACTAAACAGAGCTAATAAAACAATGAATGTTTTTAATTAATATTTTTAATTATATGAATAAATATCAGAAACAAGATCTATACCACGATGTTCAGTTATTATCTTTCGAAATATGCAAATAAAACAGAATGCGATATTTCTGCTCCTCTTAATAATGTAATCCCTAGTAATAGAAATTTCGTTAATAAAAATGTACACTTTTAAGAATGATGGTAACATGAACTGTATTTGGAAACAGAAATGTTGCTCTGGGGGATTAAAACCTGTCGCCTCTTACATTTGAGCATTTTTACTTACTTCGTTATAAACAGTTTCGAATTTATTTCACTTTTTCTGCCATTTATCGATTTGTCAGATTTCTCTTCAAATATTTATGATGATGCTACCTTCAGGCAAAAGGAGTGAGAAGCATTTAAAAAATATATATTCGGAAAATGAAAATTTGGTTCAAAACAGCAATTTTCTGAATACGAAAATGTCCTTGGAATCGACATATCTGCAAAACATTATATTTAATTGCTTCTTGAAACATATTGAAAAAGGTATAATAAGCTACTACTAAATAAACGTTGAAAGATTTTCTATTAAAGTTTTACTTCGATGGTTGTTAAGAAAGTTGGAATTTGTTAGCAAAATATTATTGAAAAGTTTCAAAATGAATGTATTTACGTAGCTCGTTTGCATAACAATACACGTTGATAAATACAGAGATTTTTTTCTGTAAACTTCCGGCGTGTTTTTTAGAGTAAAAAACAGTGTATTTGATTGTCTCGAAATTGTATTACAAAATAACCTTGAAAAGTGCTTTTAAATGTACGGAAAATAATATATTGAAAGAAGAGTTACAGTTTCTTCCATAAAATTGTAGTTTGTGTGAAAGAAAATAGATCAGAAGTCATTTAATCTGCATTAGAATGCGTAGAAATTTTTTTCCAAAGTAGCATTGCAAAGTTAAAAAATATATATGTTTATGCTTGATATTTGGACAATAAATGGGATAAATATAAAATGTTTCCTTTTAAATTTCAGTCTGTATCTTGGTAGTAAATAGAAAATATTTATTCATATTTAAAAAGATCAAAATCTGTTGGTAATATTGAAAATTTGAAAAATAAGTATATTTTTATTCTTTATTTAAGAAACATTATTAAACCAATTAGGAATGATTATCTAATGTGACTATAAACGATTTTCTACAAAACCATTTTGTAGAAATTGTTTGTGATAGAATTAATACCAACTGTCAATATTTAAATATTTCTTATATTGCATGTCAAACATGCGCTTAAACGTATTTAGAAGAAGTATTAGGAGGTTGAATAAGTTCTCGTTGTTTTACAACAGATTCCGTTACGCATCTATAAAGAAGTAGTATAAGCAAACTTGAAATTCAGTGTATGTCATTTCGTCGAAGTGTAAACAACATTGTTTTTCACAGTGTTAAGCATGTCGAATTACGATAAAAAAATGAGTATTTGCGAAGAATTTTACTGCAGTACTTTATTCGAAAAATATCTACAGCTGATGCATACAGAATTCTTATTGAGACTTACGGCGACCATGCTCTGTCGTAAACAACATGTAGAGATTTGTTTAGATACTTCAAAGATAATGATTTTGATAACGAACACTCTGGCTCACCAAAAACGTTTGAAGACGAAGAATTGTAAGCATTATTTCATGAAGACTCATGTCAGACTCTAGAGGGAACGTCTGAAAGCATTAGGAATAATTCTGAAGCAAGAGCATTGGGTGCCGTACGAGTTTAAGCCGAGAGACGTCGAACGGCGTATTTTCACGTGTGAACAGCTGCCTCAACGGTATAAAAGGAAAGATTTTATGCATCGTACCGTGACTGCCGATAAGAAATGGATACACTACGATAACACTAAGCGTAGAAAATCGTGGGGTGAACCCAACCATCCATCAATATCATCGGCAAAGCCAAATTTTCATGGTTCCAAGCTTCTGCTCTGCATTTGGGGGGATTAGCCGGGCGTAGTTTATTCTGAGCTGCTCAAACCGAACGAAACCATCACGGGTGATCGATATCCACTACAACTGATGCATTTGAACCGAACATTGAAGGAAAAAGGGCACTATATGAGCAGATATATGACAAAGTGATTTTCCAACATGACAATGATCTGCCACAAGTTGCCAAACCCTTGAAAATCTACTTGGCAGCACTTAAATGGGAAGTTCTACCCCACCCGCCGTATTCACAAGACATTGCACCTTCCGATTGTCACTTGTTCCAATCGATCGTATATGGCTTGGCTGAGCAGCACTTCCATTCTTATGAAGATGCCAAAAAATGGGCGACTCTTGGATAGTCTCAAAAGACGTATCATTTTTCCGACGTGGAATTCAAATGCTGCTAGAAAGACTGGAAAAAGTATGAGCTAGCGAGGAGTAATACTTTCAGAGATGAGTAGTACTTTTACATATCATCATTCTAGCGATCAATTCATTCAGGACGTCTAGAACTTCTATTTTATCGACTAGATCCTTATTCTGGAGCTTGATATTCTGAAGTTTGGCTGCTGTCTGAATACAGAAATAACACTACATAGAAATATTATTCTATCTATGGATTGCTATCACGGTCGCCCGTCATGTGGCTGCGCTGAATTAATATAGTATATGCCTCTTCCTTTAAAGTTTGCTATAAATCCGTATAATGCTCTGACCTGGTATTCTAACGAAGTAGTAATGAAGGGAGAGTAAATGTATTTTCCTCAATATCATGTAATCATATTATAAAAGTAAGTAAATGAGAAACAAAAAATAAGTTTAAAAGTAATAGTTATCTATCTAAAAATATATATTTAAAAAGAAAACCTTAAAAAAAAACTAAGTAAAAAAAATCTAAAAAAATATTTTTTTTTCACCGAATAAAAAGTTTCGTTAGCAAAAATTGGCCACAATGCTCAAAATAGTAAGAATTAAACTTTAATATAATTATTCAAAACGACACCACGTAAAAATTTACTTAAATATTATCTAATATTTCACAGTGATATAACACCATGTATTCATAATTATTTTTTCAAGTATTTTTTTTTTTAAACTTTCGCTATGAAAGAACTTACTTTCTTCACCAGTAAACAAGTAATATAGAAATTACTAATATAATTCAGTTTTTAATTAAGATAAATTATATAGAAACTTAATTTTAAAATAGAATTATATTAATATAGAATTATATTTAATATAGAATTATATTTAATGTAGAATTATAATTTTTATATAGATTTATTAATGAAACCTTGAGTAAAAAAGATTTTCAGAGCAAGGCGGTTTGCTCGGAAGATTTTCGGAAATTTCGGAGCAAGCTGGTTTCAACGCTTCGAATGGAAGTGTTGAAACCTGGTGGTGTTTTAAATAATTATATAAAATTTTAATTCTTACTCTTTTGAACATTGTGGCCAATTTTTTTTTTTACCAAAAATACTTATTCAATGATAAAAATATTGTTTTTAGATTTTTTTTTTAGTTAGTTCTTTTTTTAAATATATATTTTTAGATAGATAATTATTACTTTAAAATTTATTTTTTGTTTGTAATTTTGTTATCTTTATAATCTGATCACATGATACTGAAGAAAATACATTTCCTTCCGTTAATTACTACTTCGTCAGAATATGCATAAAAACTAATAAAAGGAATTTTATTTGTTTTTAAAGGCATAAAACAGGAGGTTTATACTAATAGCCCGCAAACCGCAAGGTTCTCGTGGATCTTTGAATTTGAATACTACTATTTCTGACTAAAAATCTTCGTGTTTTTTAATTTTTGAAATTATGTAAATAAATAAGGCACGAATACTATTCGAAAATAATGTATTCAAATTCAGTAAACTCTGGGAACTGTGCTCGCGGACCACTAGTTAGAAACTCTTGGTATACTGTAGAGAAAGACAATTTTGTATTAACCTAAGAAAATATAATGTAAACACAAATGAAAATATACAATAACCTCTTCCGAGCTACAAACGATTCCGAAAAGTGTTCTTTATCTTTAGAAACCTCAGAAAATAATGTGTTTTCCAGATCAAAATTTCTTTTACTGCAACCTATTTTCGGAAACGTTTCCGAGTAGTTTTTATAGTGTATTAATCAGTTTTCTTAAATAGAAATATAGGATTTTTGCATAATATTCATTCTCTGGTAAACATTTTCATGTTCAACAAACATGTTTCACAGGCAAACATGACACATTAACAACATTGACATTAACATTAAATTAATACTATTTTGTTACTCTTGCATGTATAAATTTAGTTACGCAGCTAAAAATGTTTAATTGAGAATGGATATCCTCTGAAAATAAGTTATTCCGGTTTGAGAAAACTGTTTAATACACAATAAATAAGATTCGGAAACGTTCCCAAAAATCAGTGGCAGCAAAATGAACTTTGTTTATATAAATGATTCTTTAAATCTGGAAAATATGTTTTCTAGAAGTTTCTAAAGGTAAAGAACACTTTTCTTAATCGTGAGTTACCTCAGAAGAGGTTATAGTGTATTTTCGCCTGTGGTTATATTATAATTTCGTAAAATGAAATTTAAAACAAGTGGGTAAGTGTGATCGAAGATCGCTCAAAGGGTTTCGTTTAATATTTTCCTTTCAAAACACTTTATCCTTTCTTTAATAAATTCAAACAAATTTCATGTAGCAACAACAACAAAAAAAGTCATGTTTTTTATAAAGTAAAAATTTACCGGTCTATTTTTTCATTTTTTCGAATATCTAAACATGCCGGATAGCGGTCCAAGCCCGCTATTATATTCTGTCATAATAATATCCGTCATACGGACTAAATGCAATATTTAAAAAAATAATTTCAAAATTAAACAAATTGTACACCTTCAAAATGTTAAAATATGCGAATATTTCCATAATCGGACTTTTATCACGATTCAATATGTTTTTCAAACTCATATATTTACTTTTCTCTATTATTTATATTGATACTCGCTTTGTATTATTCTCAAACATTTGAAAAATTAGTTAAACTTCCTATATGACGTAAGATTTTCTTTTTAATTCTCTAATGACGTGAAATTCATCTGCTTTGTCCACTTACACATACTCATACTCCTTGTATTATTGAGAAATCTTAGACATTTTCCGTTTTATTACGACTATGACGTCAATCAATTTTATTTCATATTTATCTTTTTTTCAATTGGTGAAACTTTTTATTTCATTTTCATTTTTCACGTGAAAATCGTCTGATAGAAAATTAATTATTTTAGAAAGAATTTTATTGTGGATTTTAAATCTTTGGCATCTGCTATAATGAAAAATGTTTAAATTTAATAGGAAAAGGCTGTTAGAATTTTGGTTTTTTATCTCTATTTATTAAAATAATACGAATTTTTCAAATTTTAATATTTTGAGCTCTTCACAGCTGCTATTCAGATTTATACACTAAGTTTCAACTCTGTAAGTTACATACTTTTTGAGAATGGCTCTGTGACGGACAGACAACAAAGCGGGGGTAATAGGGTTTCGTGAGATGAACGAAACCCTAAAAATAGTCTTTTTTTACAGTGTTTATAACCTGTCATTACACTTTTATACATATTACAAACTTTCTCATTTTAAATATGTATATCCATTAATTTAAATACACGTAGATTTTAATCTGAAAGTTTATGTTTATAAAGCATTTCACTATCACAAAGAAAATTACTGGTAAAAAAAACTTATTTTTAAAATTTATATTTTGTCAAATATAAAATGTAAAGGTTCATTATTTACATATTTTAACTGCAGTATAATCTTTTACAATATTATATAGCTCGTAGAAAATAACACTGTATCCAAACACTAATTTTAGCTAAAAGCAATTTTATTTTCCCCATAAAATAATCAATAATGTCTTTTATGTAAAACCGACTTAGTAAATATTTTTAAAGGGAGATTAGTTTTGAGCTAAGCAGCGTCTTTCATAAAAGCGGGAATGATTTTAATTTTCGAACAAGAAATTCCATTAGCAAAATCACACCTTCAACAAAATCTGAACTGATACGTGCCTGATGGCACATCTTAGATAAAAGGTTTTTAGGAAAATAATTCGATTTAGTGTACTATAGTGAAAAGTTTACACACACTGGGTGTGGCCATAAAATTTCGATATGAAAGCAATTTCTTTAACAGCCACGAACAGCGATAATTTCAAGTTATACGTGCACTGTAAAACATTAAACACCTCTCTTGTATACGAGAAATTAATTAAAAAAAGCTTGTATTTGAGATGAGCATATTTAATTACTTGTAAGCAGCGCAGCATCTAATAATGTCCTGCCACTAGTGACTGTTAGGTAGCTTTCAATACAAAAAGTATAAAGCTACCTATCGCAGCCGTTCGGAGGAAAGCAATTCTGAAAAATTTCGGTATATTTTCACCGATCATGACCTCCCAGACCCCAAACCACCCTCCGTTCAAATGTCTGATTTATATGTCATACGACAGCACTCGTATTTCTAAACCGATTTGGATGAAACTAAGTGTGTGTATTAAGCTCACCAATATCTCGACCGAATTCGTTGGCTAGCTTGGTACGCCATCTTGTTTCAAAATGGCGGCCACTAAAAGATTTAAAATTCATAAAAAAATATACAAAACAATTAGAAATTTAAATTTATTTTTTGTTTAAATGTTAGGTCTTGAAACAAAGATTCCGAAGCATTTTTTGCTTTGCCTCTATCTTAATAATGGGCTGAGATATATCAATTTGAAATTTTCGGATGGCTGACATTTTGAAACATGACTGCAGATTACAAAAAATCTGGGATTAATTTATGAGTTTCAGTGACCGTGATTTCTTGGAAATTATCATCTTTCACTGTTATATTCATTTTCCCAATCACACGCATAAAACTATATTCATATGCGTTAGCGTCAAATACTCGCCAAACTTGGCGACACTTAGAGAAATATCGCCAAATTTGGTGAGTAAAATAAGTTTCTATAAATGAAGCCAACTTGGCTACAGGCCACTAATTTGGCGAATTGCTTATTCAAATTCAGTATTAATGAATCTTCTGTAATCGGGTTCTTAGAATTTTAGCTTGCTGCTTTCAAGTAACATTAGCTAAAATTTTAAAACGAAGATATAGGAAAGCTACATTTTCCTTCCAGTACAGGCCGGAAGGACTTTTTTAATTTTATTGTTTTGCCCACCACTATTTCGAAACAATTATCGCTGTGGTAGATTTCTAATAATCTTCAAAGTATGTTATTACTGTATAGAAATAGAGTCAGGAAAAATAGTAAACAAGTGGGTAAGTGTGATCGAAGATCGCTCAAAGGGTTTCGTTTAATATTCCTTTCAAAACACTTTTTTTCTATCCTTTCTTTAATGAATTCAAACAAATTTCATTTAGCAACAACAAAAAAAAGTCATGTTTTTTATAAAGTAAAAATTTACCGGTCTATTTTTTCGGTTTTTTGAATATCTAAACCAGCCGGATAGCGGGCCAAGCTCGCTATTATATTCTGTCATAATAATATCCGTCATACGGACTAAATGCAATATTTAAAAAAATAATTTCAAAATTAAACAAATTGTACACCTTCAAAATGTTAAAATATGCGAATATTTCTATAATCGGATTTTTATCACGATTCAATATGTTTCTCAAACTCATATATTTACTATTCTGTATGATTTATATTGATACTCGCTTTGTATTACTCTCAAACATTTGAAAAATTCGTTCAACTTCCCATATGACGTCAGATTTTTTTTTTAATTCTCTAATGACGTGATATTAATCTGCTTTGTGTACTTACACATACTCATACTCCTTGTATTATTGAGAAATCTTAGACATTTTCCGTTTTATTACGACTGTCACGTCAATCAATTTTATTTCATATTTATCTTTTTTCAATTGGGGAAACTTTTTATTTCATTTTCATTTTTCACGTGAAAATCGTCTGATAGAAAATTAATTATTGTAGAAAGAATTTCATTGTGGATTTGAAATCTTTGGCATCTGTTATAATGAAAAATGTTTAAATTTAATAGGAAAAGGCTGTTAGAATTTTGATTTTTTATCTCTATTTATTAAAATAATACGAATTTTTCAAATTTTAATATTTTGAGCTCTTTACAGCTGTTATTCATCTATATACACGAAGTTTCAACTCAGTAAGTTATATAGTTTTTAAGAACGGCTCTGAGACAACGGAGCGGGAGTAATAGGGTTTCGTGAGATGAACGAAACCCTAAACAAGTGGGTAAGTGTGATCGAAGATCGCTCAAAGGGTTTCGTTTAATATTCCTTTCAAAACACTTTATCCTTTCTTTAATAAATTCAAACAAATTTCATTTAGCAACAACAACAAAAAAAGTCATGTTTTTTATAAAGTAAAAATTTACCGGTCTATTTTTTCTTTTTTTCGAATATCTAAACCAGCCGGATAGCGGTCCAAGCCCGCTATTATATTCTGTCGGAATAATATCCGTCATACGGACTAAATGCAATATTTAAAAAAATAATTTCAAAATTAAACAAATTGTACACCTTCAAAATGTTAAAATATGCGAATATTTCCATAATCGGATTTTTATCACGATTCAATATGTTTCTCAAACTCATATATTTACTATTCTCTATTATTTATATTGATACTCGCTTTGTATTATTCTTAAACATTTGAAAAATTAGTTAAACTTCCTATATGACGTCAGATTTTCTTTTTAATTCTCTAATTACGTGATATTAATCTGCTTTGTCCACTTACACATACTCATACTCCTTGTATTATTGAGAAATCTTGGACATTTTCCGTTTTATTACGACTATGACGTCAATCAATTTTATTTTATATTTATCTTTTTTTCAATTGGTGAAACTTTTTATTTCATTTTCATTTTTCACGTGAAAATCGTCTGATAGAAAATTAATTATTGTAGAAAGAATTTCATTGTGGATTTTAAATCTTTGGCATCTGCTATAACGAAAAATGTTTCAATTTAATAGGAAAAGGCTGTTAGAATTTTGGTTTTTTATCTCTATTTATTAAAATAACACGAATTTTTCAAATTTTAATATTTTGAGCTCTTCACAGCTGCTATTCAGATTTATACACTAAGTTTCAACTCTGTAAGTTACATACTTTTTGAGAATAGCTCTGTGACGGACAGAGCGGGGTAATAGGGTTTCGTGAGATGAACGAAACCCTAAAAAAAGAGTCAGCAGTGGCAGCCTTTCTGTATAGCTACTATCCTAAAAGTGGCGTAGCAACAAAAAGTTTTGAAAGGGGATTCAAGCAGTCAATTTTAAATAAATTGTTAAAATAAGATTATCAATATAATTTAAAAGATATTTTTTAGAATAATTAAAACGTCCAAACATATTATCAATGCTATTGTCACGAAATCAATATTTTAATTATTTTAAATAAAATATTAGAGATACTGAATTTACAGAAAACTACGAATATCAGAGTAATAGCACAACAAGTGTTTTTTCAAAGAGGTTTCTGCTCCCATAATAAAATAAAAAGTTTATTTTAAAAAATGTAATAAAAAGCAGAAAATAAATAATTCCTGAGTGCATACACCGGCATTTTGCATTACACTTTGTATGAATTAAATTTTTTGAAAGGACTTGAAATTTTATTTGCCGATGTATTAATATGAAAGAAGAGGAACTACGGATTGAGAGTTTTGAATATAAAATCATTTTAGTTCAAAATAAAATTGCGATTGCCGAGTTCACGTCGAAAACCCTTATCTGCAAATTTATTATTTAGAAACTAGCCGCCACTGGCGACCAGTTTGGTCGTCCTTAAATGTATGTTAAGCATTGTAACAAATTATTTTTATTCATAATTTATTTTTTTCCTTAATCCTTCGCCAAACCGGAAAAATCTAATAGACAAATCAAGAACTTTTGCGATCGTGGTAGCATTTCGCATATTTTTTGTTGTTATGTATTTCATCTTTCTTGACAAAAACCGCTTAACCCACTTTATAATAAATTAATCATTGTGTGTGTGTTTTTAATATAAAATAAACTATTTCATAATAAAATAAAAGTATATGCTGTTTTAGTAATCTCTAATAGGTACCTGAAAATGGGATTTTCTCGCCAAAATGGCGCAAAACAAAAATTCCGCCAACCCTGGTGCGTCCGTGACAGCTGTTCCAATTTAAAATACATGACGTTCACATTTTTCTTTAAAATAGAAAATAGATAAATAAGAAATATTATCATAAATCAAAACATTTGATTTCAAAATTAAAATATCGTTTCTAATTAATACACACGAAAAATAAAAGCTGACAATTTGTTTCGAAATTTGATCCATTAAATATTATTACATGAGTTCAACCACGGAGTTCAACTTACATCAAGAAAAGATCCGAAGGAAGTTGAGTTGTATGGAACAGAATTATGGTAAACTTTGACTGTCTCACTGGTGCTGATTATTTTTTTTTACACCAGGCAGCGGTCCAAAAATTCATGGTTTAATATTTTAAACGTTCACAACGAATGAATCTTTTTTTGTTGTTGTTGTTTACTTTCATGGATAGAGAATTTGAACAGCGAACCTAATTGAAACTGAAGTTATTGCAGAATGTATACATAATTGAACGTAAGTCATCTCTCAAATATTAATTTATTTTGAACGATCTTTCTAAAAATGTAACTTTTATGCAGTTTTATTAGAAAAAATAATTTTGAATAAAAATGGCTGCCTGGCATATGAAAAAGTGAAGCGGCATCCCGGAACTGTTGAGGACAGTCACATGACATACGGTTTTATTATAGAGATTCAATCAGTGTTTATACTGCTTCTATAAGTACTTAACTGTTCTTCCGTGGCGGATTACCAAACATCAAAGAGTAATATAGCAGTCATTGGAGCCGTTAATGTGACTTAAAAC
This sequence comes from Maratus michaelseni, assembly GCA_963931845.1. Lineage (NCBI taxonomy): Eukaryota > Metazoa > Arthropoda > Arachnida > Araneae > Salticidae > Maratus > Maratus michaelseni. The sequence continues at coordinate 91,968,524 of OZ007596.1, forward strand.
AACTGTCTCAATTTATATGCGGAAGGATTGAGCCCTTCGCTTGTCAACACATCTCTAATGTACACAAGCGAGAGGTTCTTTTTTCGGAGTCGTACACTGTTAAAAATTTGCAGCAAACTGTCCGGTCATTCGACCGTTTTTATAGAAAACGGTTACATGACTGTAATTTAACTCTATTCTGACTATATTATGGTCAGAATACTGTTAAATTACGATTATGTAACCGTTTTCTATAAAAACAGTCGAATGACCGGACAGTTTGCTGTAAATTTAAACAGTGTAGCCGTACGATTTGGAATCAGATTCCGAAAAAAATTATGTCATCCGATTCCAAGCCCGATGCTGAAAGTACGCAGTAGAAAATTATTAAGAACTTTTTACATTGTTTAAGGATTATTTTCTCTGCAAAAGATCTCTTATTGCATATAAATAAGTGTTAATACTAAGAACTCCATCATGACAATGTTTTCGTGATTCCCATGTCCATGAAAATCTGTGTAAAATATCAAATTCGTTATTTATACCAAAGCCACAGGCAGAAATCTGCAAAAGTCACAATTCTTATTATTTTAAAATATCATTGTACAACTATGGCAAAAAGACAAGAGTTCTCTTTTTCCAGTAATTCTGGAAAATGACTTCAATTATTATCTTTCACTGTTGTAATCATTCTCCCAATCATACGCATAAAACTATATTCATAATTCATATCCATTAGCGTCAAATTCTCGCCAAGCTTGGCGGCACTTGGCGACACTTGGCGAAATATCGCAAAATTTGGCGAATTTCTTAATCAAATTCAGTATTAACGAATCTTCTGTAATCGTGTTCTTTGAATTTCAAGTAACATTAGCTAAGATAGAGAAAACAAGGACAAATAAGGGATATCCCACGGCTACTTTATGTAACTAACAGGGGTCCTGCAAAATCTTCAGAATCAGATAATATATTTCTCCGTATATTATCCCAACAATAACAATTCAATTCCTTTTCAATATGATTTTTAAAGGATTGTAAAACATTTTAAGAAACTTAAATTACATTCTTTTTTCTCAAATAATAAGTTTTTGTTATTTTATTCAACTTCTGAATAAATGAAATTTCTACTTTGAGCCCGAGCTCGAAGACTAGTATAAATATTGTGCCCGAGGCCGCGTCGGGCTCGGGCAGAGCCAGTCTCATTTCTAACCTGCACGTCTGTATCCTAGCATTTACAAATGCTAGGAGAATATCTACTCGTTCTACAAATTTTCCCTTATATTTTCTAACTAAGAGAAATATTATTAAATGTAGCAGTAGATAAGGAATATAATGTTGCTACTTCATAAACCAAAACGCCACACTGTTAAAAATTTGAAACAAACAGTCATTCGATCGTTTTTATCGGAAACGGTTACATAACCGTAATTGAACTCTATTCAGATCATAATATGGACAATAATAAGGTCAGAATAGAGTTAAATTACGGTTCTGTAACCGTATTCTATAAAAACGGTCGAATGACTGGACAGTTTGCAGGAAATGTTTTATAGTGCATCTAATTTAATTATCCCTCTAAATTTTTCTTAAACATATTTGTGAATGGCTAATGTTGCGTTTATCGCTACTTCCATGGTTTTAATTTAATCGTTTCTATTTTGCGCTTCGCGCAGACGATGTTTTTTCTGTTGATAAAAATGGATCTGTCCTAGAAGTTTTATGAAATGAACTAGAAAATGTAATACGGAATATAAGATGTAATAAATATGATGATCGCGCAAAAATGTTGTGTATATTGTGTTCGTGATCGTCAATATATTTGTTTGTGTGTCTATATTGTGTAGAATCAATTATTTTTTGAACAACATGAACATTTATTCTCGAAAAGTTAGAATAATTTAATATATCTTATCTCCCGAAAGAGGACCGTTTAGGTAAGCCTAACCTATTCTTGTGTTCTAGTTTTATGACATTTTAATTTTGAAATGAATATTGATACCTTAATATCAATATAAATAATATTGAAGATAGAATTTTACAGACAGGGACAGATTCAATAGCTAATAATCTGAAAATATGTGGGTAAAAAGGGTTTTATAACTTTCGTAAGTTTCAACTTTCCACGTTTCATTGTTCACGAGAAAAAGGGCTGTAACAGACGGACGGACAGACAAAGGAGTGATCTTATAATGGTTCCGATTTTACTTTTTAAGTACGGAACCCTAAAAAAAAAAAAAAGGAACTCATGACTGTGAAAATTAAAACAGGTGTGTAAAAAATAAACAGCAAATATAAATAAACAAACTTCTAATTGCATGTGCATTAAATGGTGTAAATACAGAACAAATTTCATGTGCATTTGATATATTTACAGTTGATTCATAAATATATAAAAATTTGATGAGGTTTTAAAATGCAAATAAGAGTTGCTAGAAAGTTATTTTAAAATTTTTGCTTTTCTCGCCAAATTCAATCTTGCAATTTTCACTATCGCTCCAAAGCCCCTATAAAAAAAGAATGCTACGGATGTCGCAGACGCACCGGGGTATTTTTTTGGAGCCGAAATGGCGATTTTATACATAGGCAACCCGGCGATTTTGGCGAGATTTTGCTTTGTATAGCAACCCGGTAGAGCAGATTGCGTGTGTTTTATATTCAATTAATCATTGCGAGTGTTTCACAATAAAATTATGTGTTTTTTATAATAAAATAAACTATTTCATCATAAAATAAAACTAACAGGCTGTTTTAACAAACTAGGCCTAACAAGTACGGGAGGTTTTCTCGCCCAAATGGCGCAAAACAAATATCACGCCAATTCCGGTGCGTCTACGACGTCTGTTCCAATCCAAATACCAAAGAGTCTATTCAAATTCTCAAGCGATGACGTTGAAATCATATTGATCCATATCCTTCTGTGGTCTCGATTTGGGGATTTATTATGTTTCTAATATTGGTAGTACCAATATTTGCTATATCACAATTTTTATGTTAATTTTTTACTTTCTTCTATCTATAAAAGAAGAAAATATTGTAATAAAAAAATTTTCGACTTCCGGTTTTCGACGAATTTACACTTTTTATTGGTCAGAGATTCCGACCGTCTGTGTATGTGTCCTCTTTGTATCATCGAAACGTGTATGAAGTTATGCTTCGAATTGAACCAAATTTAATTTATAGGATTCTGGCTATGACCATTTGAATTTGGTATATTCTGACGAAAGGGGGCGCTGTGACAGCAATTTTTGTTTCATTTTCATTATTGTATCATCGAAAAGTGTATGAAGTTATGTAGAGAATTTAACTAAATTTTCTGTATATGTTATTGACTATGCCTGCAGGTTCCAGTTGAATTTCGGGATATTCCGCCGGAAGGGGGTGCTGTGATATCCATTGAGTGTTTGAGTATTTTGTATTTATATCAATTAATATTTTGATGAGTATTTTGTATTTTGAACTCAAATATATGAAATATATGAAAAAATTAGAAATACTAAAAGTTTTTTACGTTAAATTTTCGGTCTTGGTTCAAGAATTCCGGAGCAATTTTTGTTTTGCCTCTATCTTAAAATTTTTTTGAAATATAGCAGTTTGAAATTTTAGGGTGGCTGCAATTTTCAAACAAGACAGCAGGTTTCCGCCATAAACGGGTTTAATTTATGAGTTTTAGTGAACATGGATTCTGGCAAATTTTCTTTCATTGTTGTAATCATCGTTCCAACTGTTATATGCTTAACACTATACATTCATATTCGCCAGCGTCAAATTTCGACACTTGGCGAAATATAGCCAAATTTGGCCGTAAAAATAGGTAGCCATAAATGAAACCAACTTGGCTATAGCTAAATAATTTGGCAACATTCTCATTCAAATTCAATATTGACGAGAACTGGGAATGAATCTTCTGTAATTGAGTTCCACGCATTTTTATCTTTGTATTTTCCAGTCAAATTAGCTGAAATTAAAAAAAACCAAGGAACAGGACGGCTATTTTCCTACTTGTATGGGCCAGAAAGACTTTTTGCAGTTATGTTGTACATTAGCTGCTTGTGCAACGAAGGGTGCTCCGTATTTGAGTCCGTATTATGTCCATTGTTCTATTGTTCTAATGTATCTAAGTTACTATACATATATATTTGCCATAAAAGCGCGAATTCAGGCGATCCTTTAAATAATGCAAATGCAAAAGTCTCATAGGCAGGATTTACCATTAAAAACACCATTAAAACCAGCAGTCGTAAATGTGTAAAATGTTTCAAATTAATTGAAAATGTTTTTTACGCACTTTATTAGGGTAGTCTTTAATTTATCGTGATCTCAAAAGGAAAGATCCAGGTAACCCAACGATCCAGGTAAGGTTGGGATCCAGGTAACTCAACGATTGGCAAGCAGCTGACGTACAACAGAATGACGAGAAATACTGATTTTATTGGCAATGTAATAGAGAATTTTGAAGTTTTGTCATGTATGAGATGAAAGAAAGTTTGGGATTGGCACATCCGACTAGTATTTTTTTTTTCAAAATAATCTGTTTTATATAGTCTTAGGTATTTTCATGTATACAAGTTATTATATATATGTGTGAAGTGAGCTACCATGGTTATCTAATCAAATCTCTTCTCAGTCATGACGAGCTTTCAAAGGTCAACTGATAACTGGTATCATTGGGTGTTTCTCCAATTGATACAGGAAAACGAAGTCAATTCGAAGACAGATTTTTAATGAATCTTCAAAACATTTTAAACACTTTTACTCATGATACAACAATATAGAAAATTAGTCACCGGAAAAAATAAATTAGATGACCACCATCAAGAAATTTTAATAACTCAAAAATGTGAGTCTGAGCGGGAAGTGTGCATTTTGTATAGCATTCGGCGGAAGATTACAAAAAGCCAAGTTTTAGCCAATTAGAGATAGATTCTTAAGTTATATCTATTTTTTTTAATGAAAATACGGCAGTAATCAGTTTGTGTTTCAGGCGGAAAAATCAAACAACGCGTCCGTATTGCGTAATCAAGATGGTAATGTTAAAAAAGAATGTTCTAATAGAATAAAATTATTACAGGGAAAAAACATAGTAGAAAACGATCTTAGGCTTGGAATCAGTACAATTTAATGGAATAATTGATATTTAATATCGCTAATGTAGACATTAAAAATGTAAGGCATGGAATTTGAAATGCATTATATAATATTTAAAATAGGTGGATTGAGCTTTGTGCCGCTATATTAAAATAAATGATCAACGTAAAATAGCATAAATAAAAATATATAAAATGGTAAACAGCTGTTTCAGAGCCCCTAGAGCTCCAACATCAGTGCCAAATTTAAAAGATAAAAACTGATTCAAAGGTTTTTCATCTTTTAAATTTGGCACTGATGTTGGAGCTCTAGGGGCTCCGAAACAGCTGTTTACCATTTTATATATCTTTATTTGTGCTATTTTACGTTGATCCTTTATTTTTATATACATGTATGTCCATTGTTCTATGTATCTAAGTTACTATACATATCTATTTGCCATAAAAGCGCGAAATCAGGCAATCCTTTAAGAAATGCAAAATACAAAAATCCGATAGGCAGGATTTACCATTAAAAACACCATTAAAACCAGCAGTCGTAAATGTGTAAAATGTTTCAAATTAATTGAAAATGTTTTTTACGCACTTTATCAGGGTAGTCATTAATTTATCGTGATCTCAAAAGGAAAGATTTATATAAATTAATGTAAAAAAGTATTCTATTTTTAAAATTCGCATATATTGAATTTATTTTCACGCTACATTATTTCAAATTACGGACAGAAAAGGGGAAAAAACATTTTATAAGAAATGGACTAAGCTAGACAATTTTTTTTCAACGCATGGAATAAAATATATTATTTGTGTTAGTAACTACATAAAAATTTATAGCATAAAATAAATTTTAGTGCACAAATATTCTTTTGAAAATAGGCTTAAAAAGTGTTATTTTTCAATTCCTACTATTAGCTCACACTCTCTATATATTTATATATCTTGTTCAAATTTCCAATCGTTAATAAAATATTTTCTATTCATCCTATCAAGTTCAAATATTTTTTTTTTAACTTGTACTGGATGACAATTGATGTTAATAAAGTTTTTTCAAATATTAATTAATTCATTAAATTTAATTAATTAATTTTAATTTTATATTTCATTTCTGTTCAAAAGTATAGACTCACTCCATATTTATAGTCTCACCTTGACACGTAAAAAGATAATGGGGCGGTTCACGGATGAAGATCAGGCGACTCGCGGGTGAAGGAGACTATAAATGTGGAGTGAGTCTATACTTTTGAACAGAAATGAAGTATAAAGCTAAAATTTAATAATAAAATTTAATTAATTAATTAATATTTGAAAAAAACTGTGTTATCGTTAACTGAAACATCGCTATGGCACTTTATTGTGAAATTTGGTAATTTTTGAAATTCAATGTTTGAAAAACGGCATAATTATTAGATTTTAAATTTATATCAAGAAAAATACAATTTTTTTTTACCTTTCTAACGCAGTTTGTCTAACAATTTTGTGAGAAATACTTTTCGAGCTATTAATTTCTGGTATTTTAGCTATTTATTTTTTATTTAATTTTTAATACATTTCAAAAATTTCTCTTATGTAAGATATTTTTCAGGATATAAATTTAGGAATAAATTACCGTCAGTGGCGAAGCGTGTAGATCGCTGGAAAAAAAATTCTATTTGACCTAAGTAGGAATTGACTTAAAAAAAAAGTTTTTATATTACTTGTTTCTAACACATTTAAAATCCATTAGCGAAATCACATCTTCAACAAAACCTGAATTATCCGTTCTGGCTACATGTTAGCTAAAAGCTGGTTACGAAAGTAAGCCGATTTAGTAAATAGAGAAAAGTTTGCATACATGGGTGTGTCCCTAAAATTTAGTGATGAAGGCAATTTCTTTAACAGCCACGATGAGAGATAATTCCCAGTAATGGATACGCTGAGCTACGTAAAAATTTAAACAACTTTGTTGGACACGATATATTAAAAAATGGATCTTTTGTGGTGAATAAATTTAATTACTTGTGTACAGCAACCCAGTATCTACGAACGTCCTTTTTACAAGATTAATGGATTAATTCTTGTTTAATTTTGTAAAAAAAAATTATGCACGTAAATTTATTTCCAATTTAATTACCAGAAAATTTTAATGCAGAAAATGATAAATAAAGATTAATGCGTACCTGTTGTTTACATAACGTTAAATTTCCTCCGAACTGACAGATGAAAGCTGTTAAGTATGACAGATGAAAAATATTTAAAAGTAAAAGGAAAATTTCCTTATTATATTTATTTAAAAGGATAAAATCTGTATTACAAACCACAAACGTGAGTGTCAGTTAAGATAACATCACAACGATGCTGCAAAAATATGGTTAAAACTGTATAAACGTTATAACAATGGAGTTAGTATTATACTTCAAATCACACTCGGTAAAGTATGTCAATTGGCTAAGGACCCAATTATTAAACTTCCCCTGTTCTTTTGTATACAGTACATGCCGCTTAATGTGATCCCTTCGGGACCACGAATTTTTGATAACAATATCCGATTGATAACAATAACCAATTTAAGAAAATACCGAATCATAATATCTAGTAGTACTATTACTAAGAAAATAATTACTCACCCTTGTTGAAATGACAATTTGTAAAGTGATAAAAAACATTTTTATTCAGAGAATTCGGTAATTTCTTTTGTTTACAATTATCTCTTTTGTTCATACTCATATTCTTTTTCAAAATTGTCCTATGATGTTGCACACCTTGTTTCAAAACATTTTCAACGCATTCCTCATTTCTGCATTTGTAAGTGGTATTTCAAAAAAGTTGGCTTTCGTCGTCCTCCTGATCCTCATCATCACTATGATTTTGTATTTCTTCGCTAACTTTTTGCAAATTTCAGTTTCTGTGAGCTTTGCAGCTACCGGAATGTCATTGTCGATCGCCATCCAGTCCTCATAATCTCCATTCGCCATATCATCAGGCAAGTTTTCTGTAGTTTCTAATGTTTTCAATTTCACAGAATACAGCAATAACAAAACAATTTTTAATTGTAGCAGATGATATTCGATTCCATGACATTACCAGAAGATGCAATGTTTCTAGAAGAATAGTTTTTTTTTGCAAATTTTTCAGGAACTGGTCTACTGAAAAAGCGATAACATTAAACAGAGTATTGATCACATAAAGCGATGCTTTTAGTAGGAAACTGATTACAATGGGTCGGGACATGGTGATTTTGATAACATTAACCGCCATTACATTAAGCAGCATCTACTGTACATAGACATGTACTTAGATATACACTTGCGAGCGCATATGCACGCACTCACTTGCCAAATTTGGGCCAAAAAAAAAAAGTCGCCAATAAAAAGGGGGGAAAAAACGAACTTTACACTATTAGGCCAATTTGACGAAATTTTAACTAAATTCTTCTATATTTAAAGTAACATTTGCTGGATGAGGATACGTTCTTCTGGTGTATATTAATTAAAATTAAATAGTTCGTATATTTTTTTAATTCAGATATTTGATTCACAGATAGAATGAGGGAGAAAAACATTCAATTTTGAGTCTAAATTTCTAAAAAGGCAAAACATTATGTTTTAATCATTTGATAAATTGATCATTTGTCGCGGAAATATGAAACACCCGTTTATCTTTAAAGAAGTCGTTTATTCTATCGTTGTAAAAATAGACATACATGTATGTATACATATGTGTGTGTGATGCATATACATAGTGTGTGTATACATATGTATCTGTGAAAGGTATTAAAATATTAAAATAATATTTTAAATCTAAAACTATTCTAACTCTTAATGTCTAATTCTGAGTCTGTCCTTGGAAAGTTGTTTTCTTTACTGAACAAATATTACTCTGAGATATTATATTCTCTCTTTTTTTTTTCTAATAAAAGATTCAAAACGCAAGCTAAGCGCTATTTGAAAGTGTATGCGGTTTTTGCTGCAGCAGGGTTCTGCTATCTGTCGCTTGCGGTCAGAAATCCACATATCAGTCAAAAGCTATTAAACCAATTAAGTTAAATTTTCCATCCAGTTAACAATTTTTTCTCCTATACAGTGTTGCCAGTAGGATACTTTTTAAAAATTAAGATTGTTTGATTAATAAGTGTAATTAATAATACTTAATTATAAATAATTCATACTTAATTTTAACTTTCAATGCAGTGAAAAATCAAATTTCATTCATTTAATCCATAGTTTATTTCAAAATGAAGTAATTAGCGATATGTAATCAAGGTAGATAATGACGATAAAGTAATCACTTAACGCGCTATTATTCTAATCTTTGAAATTACGAAATGAAAAATCAACGAAAATTACGTTTCTTTGACAAATGACATAATTTTTTTTTAGTTTTATCAATAAAAATGCATTGTGACTAATTTCGTAAGGTCCTGATTGCGTGACTGCGTTTCATATAGTTGTTTAAATTTCCGTTACAATACGGTATTTTGGTTTGAATCCCGATTACTGAAAATTCACCGCTTTCATGTACGCTTCATAGAATGCGCAAACTAGTAAATTTATTTTTAAAAATTATTTTTGCTCTGTTTCTTTTTTAAAATATGGCAATAGGAAAGAAAAAAGTTATTATTTAAACCATCTATTCAGGTGTTCTCAGTTGTTTTCTCAACGTTTAATCATCATTTCAATGATATCAAACTATTGAATGATAAAATATATTATTTAAATATATTAAACTTTTTAAAAATTTATATTTTCTATTTTTTAGTGTTTTAGATATTTAATTGTTGCAGTTTCACAGCTATTTAGCATATTTTGGCGAGAGTGGTTTGGCCTACAATGTTTTTGCGACTCGTAAAAGTTGTAACCAAGGCTTTAGATATATTTCATCAAATCTGGTAGCCAGCAAAAAAAAATCTAGTCGTCAGTGAAAAAACATGTAACCTCCCCTCCCCCTCCAACGTCATTTATTTTCGAAAAGCGTAAAAGTTTTTTTAATGAATTAATTGAGGGAAAAAATAATAAGCATAGTTTGGAATTATTAGTTAAAGAGTTATTAGGTTAGAATTATTAGTTAGAGAGTTATTAGTTTAGATTTATTAGTTAGTTACATTTGTTTAGAATAGTACATAATTCAAAAAGATAAGCTAAACTAAGTTTTCTAATGAAACTTATCAAAATTATATATCTATGAAAAAAGAAATAATGTAAAGGCTGGATTAACCAGCGTGTTTGGGACATGCTGATTATCGAATGCTATCATTTCCTAGGTCACTTTTGTACATAAAAAAAAGCCAAAAAAAAAATTAAATAATTTGGTGACCTAAGATATTTCTCCTTATATCCCATCAATAACAATTAAATTTTATATCAAACTGATTTTTAAAGGACTGTAAAACACGTTAAGAAACTTCTACATTCTTGCCTCTGAAATAACAAGTTTTCTCCGTTTTTCTTTCCTCTATATATAATAGAAGTATTGTAAACAAGAAATCTTAAGACTTCCTCTTTTCGACGGATTTGTACGTTTTAAGGGTCAGATATTCCGAAAATATATTTTTTCAAAACGTCTGTCTGTCCGTGTGTGTGTCCTCTTTGTATCATTGCAAAGGGTTATGAAGTTATGCATGAATTCAACTGTTATTATATTTCAAATAAAGTGGAGAGTTAAAATACGTCCATTAGAATTAACTTTTAAATATGCGCTAAAACACTCTTTATTTTGCTTAAAAGACGTCAACATAAACATTAAAGATGTTAAAATTTTAACATCTTTAATGTTTATGTTGACGTATTTTAAGCAATAAAAAGTGTTTTAGTGTATATTTAAAAGTTATGCATGAATTTAAACCAAATTTCATTTATATGTTTTTGGCTATGGCCAACAGATCGCAGTTGCATTTCGCAATATTCCACCGAAAGGGGGCGCTCTGATAGCGATTTTGTTCAATTTTCATTATTGTGTCATCTAAAAGTGTATGAACACTGTTAAAAATTTGCAGCAAACTGTCCAGTCATTTGACCGTTTTTACAGAAAACGGTTACATAACCGTAATTTAACTCTATTCTGACTATATTATTGCCCATATTATGGTCAGATTATAGTCAAATTACGGTTATGTAACTGGTTTCTCTAAAAACGGTCAAATGACTGGACAGTTTGCTGCAATTTTTAAACAATGAAGTTATGCATAGACTTGAACCAAATTTTATGTATATGTTTTTTACTATGGCCTGCAGGTCCCAGTTGAATTTGGGGATATTCCGCCGGAAGAGAATGCTGTGATAGTGACTTCAAATTCAAAAACATATACAAAAAAAAAAAAAAAATAGAAATCCCAAAAGATTTTGATCCAAGGATTCCGGAGCAATTTTTGTTTTGCCTCTATCTTAAAAAAATGGCTGAGATATAGCAGTTTGAAATTTTAGGATGGTTCACATTTTGAAACAAGACAGCAGGATTCCTGCATAAAAGTGTTTTATTTATGAGTTTTAGTGAACATGCTTTCCGGCAAATTTTCTTTCATTGTTGTACCCATCATTGCAACTCTTATATGCTTAACACTCTATATCCATATTCGTTGGCGTCAAATTCTCGCCAAGCTTGGCAACACTTTGTGAAATATCACCAAATTTGGCGACAAAAATAAGTTAACATAATTGAAGCCAGCTTGGATATAGTTGCCTAATTTGGCGAAATTCTGATTCAAAATCAATATTGACGAGCACTGGGAATGAATCTTCTGTAATCAGGTTCCACGCATTTTAGCTTCGTGTTTTCCTGTAAAATTAGCTAAAATCTTAAAACCAAGGAATAGGGAGGCTATCTTTTCCTGCCAGTATATACCAGGAGGACTTTTCGTAGTTGTGTTGTACATTGGCTGCTCGTGCAACGAAGGGTGCTTCGCATCCAGGTAACCCGACAATTCGCAAGCAGCTGACGTACAACAGAATGACGAAAAATATTGCTTTTATTGGCGATGTGATTAACATGTATGAGATAGAAGAAAGTTTTGGGATTGGCACAAATGACTAGTTTTCATTTGTGAATAAATAAAATTTTCTCTTTGAGCCCGAGCCCGAAGAATTGTAAAAAAAAAAAAAAAAAAAAATCGAGCCCGTGTCGGGACAACGACCCCTACATTAGGGAGAATGGCCAGATACGTAGGTTTAGATATCATCAAAAACATAGGGGAAAATCAGATCGAGCGAATTAAAAAAGTTATGCATTTTACTGCCTCTTCTGATAAGGACGATAATATTGCATCCACATCATTCGATAAAATTAATCGATTATTGTAAGTTTAAATTAAACACTTCGATTTTTTAATACCTTTTACATAAATAGGAATTTATCAAAGATAATGTAACACCTAAAAAAGTGACCTTTTAATCCAAAATCAAATGGAATTATGCAAAATCAAATGGAATAACAACAAGCGTGAAATGTCAACATTTTTCAAAATTTATCTTTACCTATTACTTCTAAACTCAATGTTTGTCGACTTAATATTTTTAACCTTAGAATTTAAAAAAATGTCATAAATTTGAATTAAAAAAGAGAAAGTATTCTCTAAGGCAATTTCTATCGTCGCTTTCCTGGATTGTCAAACTGTAACTGAAGAAAACTTTCTATTTGAAGTTCATTATTGTGGAGAAATGTGGTTTCTTTTATGAAATCGATTAAAGAAATTCTTGACTTTGTGTAAATACTTTGCTCGCATAGTTAAAAATATATAATTGAAGATGGTTATCTTTTTTGGAAGAAATGTCAAGTTTGGTCTTCGATTTGTATTTAACTAACCCAAAGATGATTGCATTTTAGATAGAAAGTTTCTACTCTGCTCTGATTTTTCAATTATCATCGAAGTTGGTTATTATTTTAAAAAGTATTATGAGGTTGTGCCTTAGATTTATTTTGTTTTATTAATTTATATGTTTCATTAACATATTCTGTAATGTCTTTTTTTTTCTTTTTGTTTTTAACTCATATATATAGCTCTTAAAAGGCGTAAAATATTTCTGAAAAAGATATTTTATTGATAGTTTAGGAATGATAGATAATTCAAGATATCCCGCTAAACTAGTTTGTAAACATCAAAGATTGACCTATTATCCAACATTATTAAAGTTACTAAAATACCTTGAAATTGTTGTAAATCATTATTTTAATTCATTTTGTGACATACCTATATGTTCTACAAAATAGTCAAATAATTAATTTAAAACCAAATGGAACAATAGCTGCAAGCGGGGAAACGTCGACATTTTACAAATTTTATATAAATATTTTTTTCTGAGTTCAATGTTTTTCGACTTAATATTCCATCACCTAAATTAAGAAAATGGTCAGATTTTAAAATGAAAGGAAAAACTTATCAACGAAGGCATTTTTATCGCATTTTCTTGGACTGTTAAAGTGTAACTGCAGAAATCTTTCTACCCCAACTTCATTATAATAGAGAAATGTGATTTTCTTTTATAAAAAAGACTAAAGAAACTTTTGACAGTTGTATAAATATCTGCTGACATTTGTTTTAATTTTTAAATAAACTAGTCGTTGGGGGCCACCGTTATACTTACCCATCATGGATATGCATAATATGAAATATGAAAATAAAACATGCGTAAACTATTTATAAAATGCATTGCAATTCGAATAAAATCCTAGCTTGATGACGTCGTAAACTTTAAAGGCTCTATTACTGAATTGCGTAAAAGAAACATCCTTATAAATCCGGAAATGATAATCCTATTAACTAGCGGTTTACTGCGTCGGATAAAGTGTTTCATTTCCAATTAAAATGTATCTTTGAATTGAAATTTAAATGAAATACAGAGTCATGAAAAATCGAAGAATGTGGAAAATATGATTACAAATATCTCGACAACTCATTATCCGATCGACTTCATTCTTTATGAAAAATTTATGTTTTTTTTTTTCATTTATATTCACTCCTTAAAATAAACAATTTCGAAATATTTTATATACCTTTTATCAGAACGAATATTTCGAGAGTCCGAAAAAAATAGTTCCGGATAGTCGCGGTTACTGAAATTCAATAAGCTTCTTCCCATTATTACATTCTAAGTACATACCAAATTTCAAGCCTCTATCTCAATTTGTTCGGGAGATAGAGTTTACAGACAGACGGACGGCAAATTTTTTTTTCTATGTTTTTTCGGAATCTCCAGTATCTGAAACGTGTAAATCCGTCAAAAAAAAAAAAATTCGAAATTTTCAAAACGATTACAAGATTTACCCTATAGTACGTATGATGGGTAAATAATAATAAAGATTTTTTTTTTTTTTTAAGTAGCAGAATTGTGAGGCCTTCCATTTTTTACATGACTTATTGTATGACCATGTTTTACATTTACGTTTCTTAACGTAAACAATAGGTAAGAGGTGTTTGTGGCTGCGTTTCGTCTGTCTGCCCATTCTAGCTTGATCTTTCATAAATATGCTTGGATTGTCACAAAATTTCTACAAGTTTATATCGGTGTGTTCCCTATTGAAAATAGTGGTATAGAATTTATTATTTATTTACAGGGGCAGGCAATAGTAATTCGGATTCATTATTACTTAACTTCGAGTCTCGTGGATTTTCTATATTCAGCTTATTATATTTTGTCTTTCTTCTTTAATAAGAATTGAAGATATGGTTATTATTTTGGCAAGTGTATTATGAGGCTTTAAATTATTTTGCTGTTGTTGTTTAATTAATAACGCATCCTGCAAAGGTCTTTTCTTTCCTTTTTTGTTTTTAATAAATATTGCAGATAGTTTTGTTTTAGTAAGAATTTCAGTGTTCTGTCTAATATTTCTTTGTTGTCTTATTGGCTACATGTTTATCGTAAAACATTTGCTATTTCTTTTTTATATATAATTATTCTAGATGGTTAATATTTCTCTAAAAACTGTTAAGTTTTATGTTATATTTCTCTCTATCGTTATTGGCCTTACATTTTCTGTGAGGTACTTGTTCTTGCTGGCCTCTTTTTTATAACATTGAAGATGATTATTGTTTAGGAAGGACTAGGAGAGAAGAAGGTACCTTATATTTCTTTCTTTCTTTCTTTTTTAACACTTTCCAACCTAATTGAAAAGTGTTTATGACTTCGGTTTGTCTGGCCGAGCAACTCCCGTAAATATGCTCAGATTGCTCTGCAATTTTTATATGTTATTGTCGTTATCTATAGCATGTTCCCTATTTCAACGGAAGTGTGTAACAGTTATAGTTTTTTTACATCTAAACAGCCTAACATCAAAACAAATAAACACAGCATTAAAATGATTTTAAGCACATTACCTTATCATGAAAGCTTATAACAAATATTCACCTTTATATTCAAGTGGTCTGATGTGACTCTTAATCATCTCAATGCAATCCTTGAGTTTGTAGCTGAGTTTTCTAAAATCAAGTTCAAATGAACACAGGTATAATCAAAAGTCAAAAGCTCCGCCAAGCTGTTTGCGTTATTTATTCTTGATCTTACGCTAAATATGAGAATGCTCTTCCGATGATCTCTGTGTTCGTGATAAGCAATAAATGTTTTATTGAAGCGCTAGTAGTAATAAAGATTTATCAATCAATTACTAAGCCTACTTCTCCTAATTTTGCGAGTAGCTTATTAGACTTTCATATGTTTCTCTTTGTAAAACAAAACTTTTTTTTGTGCATGTTTTCATTTTAACCTTTTTTTTAGGAGGGGGGAGGGGGGAATTATGACATAATCAATATTATTTTCGTCCCTCCCCCAACCTGTCCACCAAGCCCCAGTGTACTACCGGGTGTATGCGTACCCCAAATTGAGAACCACTATTGTAAGTAATAAGATTTAAAATTAGGTTATAACAGCTCAATATCATATAAGTTGTCTGCTGATTTTTTTCCTCTGGATTAATTTGTTTTTTATGTTACTTCAAGAATAAAACAAACGTTTTTTTTGTTATTGTGCAATGTGTTTTAATCATGCGTAAACCAAATGTTTTAATCATGCGTTAATAACGTATAAAATGAGCTTAAAGATCATTTTATAAGTTACTCTTTAATCCAGGCGACGCGATGTAGACCTCCAATTAGTGCAATTAATGAGGCTTTTCTGTACTACAGAGAAATACGTAAAAATCTGGAAAGTGTGCTTATATTTTCCCCATAAGTGTTTGCTTGGTAGCTTTCTGCTAATATTTCTACCGTATAATTCAGACATGAAAAATCCTAGAAAATCGATTATTTGTCGCATCGATTGATAAGAGCTGATAATAGAAGGCCATTTAAATGCAATTTACAAACGACAATCAGACATCCTTAGGGAATAATTCAGAAAATCTTTCAAAGTTCGAAATTCAAACTCGGCATAAAACTTTGACAATTTAAGACATTCAAACTTACTACAAGTGCGGATAGTTGTCAGAAAGTTAGTGAATTGAAATAAAAATTAGAAAGATGGATTTCAAAGGAATAAAAGGGGGGGGAGGGGGAAGGTATCCTCATTTGCTAAATATTATTTATTGTTAACAAGATTGTTAACAAGCCTATCAGTAACTTTTGAATAGATAATGATACCCTTCCCTCTGAAGTATGAACTAAAATTTTAGTGAACCCGGTAACGCCTTAATTATTTTTAAAGTTAGAATGTAAGTGAGATTTCCTTAGAATATGTTTAGAGTCAAGAAATAAGAATTTATAGAGCTTTTTCTCATAATACCAGGAAAGGCACTTCTTAAATACACTATAAAAAGAAGCTAACGCAACGCGTTTCGAAAGAATTAATATTTCTTTATCAGACAAAAAAAAGAAGACGAGAACAGAAGGAAGTCTTCCTCCTGCTCTCGTGGTGATAGAACGTACTACAAGTATGACATGGGTTTACTAATAGCACGACAATTGTAATATACTTTACTGTAGGAGAAACGATCTACTTCATTGACGGCAAAGGCGTTGTTCATGCTCCAACAGCGAACGAAAAATCGTGCACATAAAAATCAATAAGGCGCGTTAACTGGATATAGAAAGATAAAGTAAAGCTGTCATGTTTGTAGGACGCTGGCCGTTACGGGTTTATTCACATTCACGAATTATTTTCTGCTTCATAGTTTTTCTTAAGTTTGGTCGGTTTGTAATTTTTGAGGTATAACTATCATATTTTGCATTAGAGGACTCACCAGAGCGGAGAACCTTTGTTTGAAGACTTTATCTTAACCCCTTGGCGTCGAGCGTTTTTTACACTTCTTTCAATTCTTCATCATCAATTTATCCAAACTGTGATTTCTACCTTATTTAATCGACGAAAATCTGTGATTAGATAATGCAAAAATTTCTGTACTGTTCAAATTCAAGGATTTCGTGCACCCTAAACGACAGGTATACCTGCCGCGGGTGGTGAAGTGGTATGTGGTTGATTGAGATGAGTTATTTTTGAATTGTAGCCCGTAAGCCCTAGAGCTACCACTATTTTCAAATAAAAATCTTCGTCTTACTTAATTGCAGAATTTCTGTCCTTAAATATGACAAATTTTACTAAGCTATTTGAGTTTAAACTAATTTAAACATTGAAAAATAATTTTAAAATCGGTTTCAACCATTTCAAATCTTATGATATTATTATTATTATTATTATTATTATTATTATTATTATTATTATTATTATTATTTGTTAAATTAAAAAATAGGTTTGTGTTAACTTTTTTAAGATTCTAGAATGTATTTAAAAAAATTAAAATTTTTAACATTGTAGATATATAAAGTTAGAATGGGATGCTGAAGACATTTAGAACATTTGAAGACAATAGACATTTTAAGTAGATGAAAGACGCATGGAGAATGTTAACACATTTTTAGAATGATGTGAAAGGGATTAAAAAATGTAAATGTTGTGGATTAAGAGCTTAAACTAGTCTACTTAAAAATTCACAAGCTGATGTTAAACCAATGGAGGCGTTCTTTGTAGATTTCTCATTTGCATTTCAATATTTTTAAACGATAGGGTATTTATGAGGTTGATTTCTAATGTTGTATCTTTCAACCTTTTTATTTTGTCTGAAGTTTTATTGTGGGGATACTTCCAATTTCAGAAGAAAATGGTTGTCTGGTTCCAAAAATGAAAGTGTCTTCAAAACGAAACTGAAAAAAAAAGAAAAAGAAAGAAAGGTACAACGTTAGACATTAAACTCATATATCCTATACAAAAAGAATAATTTAAAAGTATAGAAATACAAATGAGAAATTTGCAAAGAGCCCTTCCGTTAATTGCAAATTTTTACTATCTATGCTCTTAAAACAGTTTGACGACAATGTATTATTTCAAAATGTATTATTTTATTGCGTGTTATCTTTAAATTTATTCTACTTTCAAAAAGTCACATGTAAACAAGCTTTAGATCGAAAGGCATATTTTGTATTCATCTGTGCGGTGTACTTACCATAATCTTTGCACCGTTTTTAAGAGTTTATTAAACAAAACTTGCGTAAGGTAAAGCGAATTTTTAAAATGACTTTTGAAAATTATATTATATTATAAGACAATGTAAAGACAGTTCTACTTCTTTAAAAATCTATAATTTTTTTATAAAAAAAATTATTTATTTCATAGAAGTGGTGCAAAGTATGCCATAGGAGCGGATTATTTTGCACCAGCTAATATACTAATTATTTTAAAGTAAGACAATATCTTAGAGCCAGTGTTGCCCATTTTCTTGATAAAAATTCCAGTAAAAATCAAGTACAGATACAGTACATGGTACAGCAGTACAGATAAAAGGGTGTGCATAGTTGTGCCACAAATAATAAAAAAATAATAATAAAATATTTCGCCTTATTTTTTTTTATTTATTTAATTATTTATTTAATTATTTATTTATTAATTATTTATTTAAATTTATTTATTTAATTTAATAAAATATTTCGCCTTATTTAATTGCAGAAAAATATTACAAAGTCTGCAATGAAACAAGGACTACAAACTCTGCGATTTAAATACTGAATAGAAATTTTCTAATAAAAAATAATGGTGTCAGATTCCATGAAAATTCCAAAGAGTATACGCACCTTGCAGATATGTTCAGCAAACAACATCCAAGATGAAACATACTTCTGTAACTGAAATACGTGATTTGACGAGTAGTTCCCCTGCCGGCAGAATAGAATAGCCGCCAAGCAATTTTGATTTTTTTTCAGGGTATAATTTGTACTACTAAGAACAAGAGCAGAATATGTTATACTCATGTAGGGATGGCATGAGCTTTAATCTGGTTATGGTTATGGTTATTTGTTACGGCTGATTATCTGTGCTAGGGATATAGACCGGCGGGGGGGGGGGGGTGCCCTCCGTGGGGGGTCTTTCTAAGGGATCCTAACCCGTACTTACGGCAAGGTTCGAAGAAAACCACGGAAAACTCCGAATGGTTAGGTCAACGAGCGCGACAAGGGTTTGAACCCAGCACCTCCCGTCTACCAGCTTTGAGATTAGAACCTTTCAGCCACTGGTGGGGTGAGCTTTAATCTGAAGAAGAAGCATTTTGTTTTTCGAAACTCATTGCATTTTATGTATATTTATGACATTATGTATATTTATGACATACTTTACTAAAGTATCTTTGTTCATTCCTTAGAAATATGAAGTAGAATTCCTCCTGCATCAAAAATGGTTCGACCCACGCCTCAGGTTCGACGATGCGGGCAAACACCGGTACCTGAACGGCCTTCTACACACGGATCACATCTGGTTGCCGGACACCTATTTCATCAAGCATGGAGAGTTCAAGTATCCCCTCATTCCCATACACATAGCACTCAGGATTTACCCCAATGGCTCTGTGATATATTCCATGAGGTAGGAACACTTTCATTTGCAATCCATGATGTATGTATAAAGGGTGATTAAAAAAAAATTGAGCAAATTTTAAAAAGAGGTACAGCACACTACAACAAATAGGTTTTGTGTAGGAAACAATCCACTTTTCTGTCAAAAATACAGGATATTTCATTCAAACAGAACACGAATTTCTGTTCATAAATTTTATCAGAAGTTATTTTATCGAAATTTTCAATAGAAAACTTTGTTTTGCTAAACTGGGGTGCATCATGGGAAGTGCTGGAATTACACTGCAAATCGTTGAGTGACACAGTATGTGCAGTCAGATAAATTCCGAATAATGGAGCGTCTTTCTCAGTGTTATTTAAACGTGAGTAGTCGTCATTTCCGGCTTTTCTTATTATATCATCACATTTCACAAGAAGCAAAGTTAGTTTTTTTACCGCTGACCAGGCCCCCTGACTGCCGGACGGAGTGCTGAGTTTAACGGCTTGTGCACCTGTCTGAGGGGCGAAATACGTCTAGTGGCCACATGGCAGTGATCTACCTAACAAGCACCTTGTCGATATTGCAGTTATTTAATTATTTAATGACTTTCTTTAGTTTCAGCATAAACCGATTCTAGATTGATAATTAACTTTATTGATTTGGCCCTGACAACACAGTAATTTACACCGTCGTGCTAGGTGACGCTAAAGTGGGTGGTTTTATGGAGAAATTATTGCAGGGATGGGGATATAAAAACAAAGGGGTTACCGCTAATAGATAAGTTACACCAGGGGTAGAAGAAAATTTTAGGCCGAAACACAAGACAGACTTAGTCGTTGCAGAGGTAGGCGAGATCTCGCTTCTTTACCGTATCCACCGTATAAAAACTGGCTCTGTAGGCCGTTCTATTGGAGCGGATCCGGTAGTTCGTGCAGCTAAGTTAGTCTATTTTAAATATCGCAAGATTATCTTCGTTATTTTTATGACCGAAAATCCATGTTCGGCCTGGAGTGAGATCTACTGTATTTTTGACTGGAAAAGCTAATTGCGACTCTGATTTTCTATACAAAAATTGTTTGTAGTATGCTCTACCAACTCATAAAGATTATTCAATCAATTATTCAATCAAATCCTATTAGCCTGTATATTCCATAGATATAAGATTCCGGATGTAAATATTCCAGAATATCCGAAAAAAGAACTCTTGAACTTCAGGTTTGCGCTTTTGATCCTCGACAATTATTTATCGCATTGTACACTTGCAGCTGTTGATTTCTGTCGACATTATCACACTGCTGTTCTTTCATTGCCTCTGCATAGTAGCCACAAAATATAACCGCTAGATAGATATTTTTTAGTCCACTAAAAAAATATTACACTGCTGAGTCCGAAAACTGGATGAGAAATCATCCAGGTCTAACAATAACGACCTTTCAAGTTGCATCAATATTTACACATGCTTTTGGGAAAACTGCTGCCTTTGCTAATGCCATTGAAGGATTTAAAGTAATGGGTATATGGCCTTTTAAAAATAGCCCTTTTAATGTGCGTTCATAATTATATAAATACGTAGCACCTATAGTCGTCGTCTGGTCCGTCCGTCCGCATATAACAGCGTAAAAACTACCCAACCGAATGGTTTGAAATTTAATACTATATATAATCGTTGCAGAATTTTGTCGTCCTTTCAGATATTATGAAAATCGAATCAAAACTTAAAAAGATAATAATAAATGTTTTCTTCATTCTATTCCTGTCATACGTAATCTATATTAAAATTGTTTGTTTGAGAGATGAGTTATATTCAAATATGTATAGATTCTGAGATAACTTCAGTTGAAGTTAGGTTGACAGCCAATATCTCAATACATTAAAGTAAATAAACACAAGAGATTCGTTCTTCATGAGTAATAAGAATAAAACCATGGAGGTAATCATTCGCAAAGCAAGATCCTCCATGGTGAATTTTGCAGCGCTGTCTGGTGTAGAAGAAAAAATTCGCATCTGTAAACGTGGCATATGTAGTAAGAGAAAAGGCATGCTGATTTCGCTCTTAACAGACGATATAATTCCTTTCACTGAAATAATAACGATGATTTTTTTTACATTGTAAAACTAGTTATAGAACGAACGCACCTTTTAGCAAGCAGCGTCACTGAAAGACCATTAGAATCTGAACTTGTTGAACCGCATATGTCAGTAGAACCACAGAACACTGAAAATGAGGAGGAAAAAGAATTACTTTCAACAGAAAATTATATTTCAGAAAAGCTATGTAAAGAAAAGACGCACGCTCACTGTGAAATAAACCCAACTTCGGTTTCACAAGCTATAGCTTCGATTTCAATAACTTCATCTTACGTCAAATGAACAGAGTTGTCACTGTATTCACAGTCATCTCAGCTGAGATCCTACAGTAAAAATCGGCGATCCTACAGTGTCAGAAGGTCTGAAATTTTAAGCAGTTCGCCGCACAAAAGGCGGCTTGAAGAAGATGCTGTAAAAAAAAAAAAAAAAAAAAAAAAAAAAAAAAAAAAAAAGCCAAAAACCTTTACTCAAAAAAGCAAAAATAAACCCAAGAAGCTAAAAACTGCACCAAAGAAAACAGTGTGACTATGTTCAGCCGGCTCAGCAATTTATAGAGGACCAATCATAGAGAATTGGATGGAGTGCATTTCTTGCAGAGACTGGTGGTACGAAAAGTGCTTAGGCTATGCAGCTCGTGGTCACCATACATGTGACGTTTGTAAGTGAAGCGCTTCCTTTTTTTATTGCGCACTCTTGCATACTTGACTGCGCACTCTTTCTACCATTGGTTGTACAAGGGTGCTCATTCAGGAAGATAATCTTTTTTTCAAATAATGCCGAAAGAGTTTCACATAAGTTGAATAATTTAATTTTTTTTTCTGTTAGATAAAAAAATAAAGTATAACATCATCCCTTAAAAATAATATAATAAACACTTAATATACTTTAATTTATCATCCCTTAAATCTCTTCATTTATTGCTATTTAATGAAGCATCTAAAGTGCGCACTCCTGCACCACTTTAGCCTATGCGATGAAAGCGAAAATGCAAGTTGTGACGTTCAAGTTGTGTGTGTAGCGTTGATTTTGAGTTTAGTGTCACTAACAGAAGGATATGTTTGCGCTTTACAATTGCGATAGAACGGAAAATATTCTTTTAGAAATAAGCATTTGAAACAGTAGCAACATAATAGTTAGTTTTAAATATCATTCATTTCTGTATTAAGTTTACAGTAGTCAAACATGCATTTCTTTTACAGGCGAAGTATGGTTTTGAACTGCCAGGGAAATCTTCATATTTTTCCTTTTGACAATCTAAAGTGTCCCTTTGCTTTAAAAAGCGGTAAGAATTGTTTGTATTACCTTTGCTCATTATCATACAAATTTTGAACAATAATTGTTCATTATAAATGTTGCATATTTATTTATTCGTTATTTATTTACTTATTTATTTTCATTTACATTACCATTAATAATTACCGTCTAATTCACTTACAAGGAGCACGGTTAAAACTAGTGCTCCCTATTATACGTTTATACGTGTATACGTATAATACGTATTATACGGAGTGCAGATTTTTTATACGTATGATACGGCACAGTCGGTTATACGTATTATACGAAACACTATATACGGTCCAACGTATATACGGATCTTACCCCAGCGGTTAAACGTATAAACGTTTAAACGGTTTTCGTTCATGTGAAAAAAGATACTTTTCTCCTGCTAGTCTGCGCAAGGTTACTATATCATAAGGTTGTACCCCATTTCACCCTGCAATCAATAGGGAGCGATTTGCTGTTTGATGTCACTTAGCCTGCTCTCTGCTCTAGAACTCCTATTATAGGAGTTTTAGCCTGCTCAATTCAGTTTTCCAATTGATTTGGTTTAGAAAAGCCCTATTTTTAATTGAAAAGTATCAATACAAATTTTCGAGTGAAGAAGTTAAAAAATTTTTTAAATATTTTTTATACATAAGACAAACATCACATCCAAAATTTAAACTATTATGTCTTTTCAATTCTACGATATATAATTTTTAAATTTGCTATTTTTATCATTACATTTTATTTGTACCTCAGTATGAAAAGTTCCTTTTCATTTTAAAAACAAGCAAATAGTAATTTTTATAAATAAAATCTTAAAGACCTACAAGAGCAGAAAATTTAATGTTTATATGAGTGTAGTTAATATCATGTTAATAATTTTAATATAGTATATTTTTAATATTTGATCAGTATTCTATTTGAAATACATAATAATTCTAATATTATTATAATTGTGACATGTATTTCATAAAAACCTATAAAAAAGTTTTTAAAAAAATCACTTAGATTTCAACCTCATACCACATATACACAAGATTGAGTTTTGTGTAATTAGATTTAAAATACAAATAATGTAAGAACTTTAATAAGTAAATGGCTGAATATTTAGTATTTTTAAACCGATATATACATAAGATACAATTAGATGATTTAATGGAAATAAAATTTGAAATTCAGAGTAATATACTTTATAAACAAATTTCGAAATATTTATATAAAGTATTATTTTAATGTTACACGATAACCATAAATGCACATACATAATTTTTTTAAAAAAAGAAAGAAAGAAAGAAAAATTATTGCGTGAAAGAGAGTTCTACGTTTATGCAAAAAATTTGATTTCCTAATAATATTTAAAATTTAAAATTACATTTCTTTTCAGCGTTCTAAACTTAATTTTAAAATTTACTGTTTCTTCAGATTCCATTCAGATAATTGATGTGATTAAATATCAAATAATTGATATATATATATTTTATAAAATAAAAAGTAAGACAGCAGTATTCCTAAAAGAGATTTAAAATACAAATAAAACTAGAAACTTTATTTTTTAAATTGCCGCATTTTTAAAACTGGAAGATTTATGTGATATAAAAAAATTAAATTTGAAATTCAAAATAATATACTTTTAAAAATATCTTCCAAAAGGATTATATTAATTTATATTTTAATGCTGTATGATGATAAAATTATATAAAAATATTTTAATAATTAATATATTAAAGTACCTTCAAGTATACTTTCAAAATATGCTTTCATTTCGAGCATTTTATTTCATTACAGGGCGCATTTTGAAGATGTATTTTAAATGTATGTTCTATTATTTACAATTTTTCGTACTGTTTTATCATGCAATGATAAAATACATGAGTTGATTGATCATACACATACTGATCATACACATACTGATCATACACAGTTGATTGACTCCACATTTTTCATTTTTTGGCAGCGTATCTCTTTTTTAAGCTTTCCAACATAGTTGAAAAGTGTTTATACATTCGGTTTTTCTGTCTGTATGCCATCTGTCTGTCCTGTCTGTCTGTGCTCTAACTGCCGTAAATATACTCGCATTGTCATGAAATTTATATATCTTATTGAGCTTTATTATGCCATGTTCGGTATTGAAAATGAAGTGTGTAGCACTTACAGCTTATTTTACAGGGAGATTCAAAAGAATTCCGTGACTTTACGGTCTATGGGGAAAATCGTTTGCGGCTTATTGTAATGATGTTAAAATATTTCAAACATATTAAAATTGACATATATAACATGTGCACTATAAGAGGTTTACTATAGAATATTGTATGCATAGCACTTATACTTTTATTGCAGCACTGAAAAGAATTCGTTACATTACGGTCTATGGGGAAAAACCGTTTGCAGCTTATTTTAAAGATGTTTCAATATTTTATACATATTCAAATTGATCACTGAGGTGCACTACAAGGCGCTTACTGTCATATAATGTATCGTTCATTTACAGAAACACTCAAAAGTATTCGGTTAAAGTACTGTCAGTTACTAATGATTCCTTGAAGTGCAATTTTAGGTGCGATTTTAGTTGTTTTTTAAATGTAACGAATTTTTTGCCTATTACTTGTTATGTATAAATTCTATGGATCACCCACAAGGCAGCACAAAATACTCGAATACATGTGCGTTTATCAACGGAAATTGCTGAAGGTGAATTTCAACTGTGCTATGCCCTCCCTAACTGAACTAAATTTTAGCAATTTATGCCGCTGTATGTATAGTATTAGTAATATTATTAGTAATTTGTATGCATAGTTTATATACAAATCTATAGATCATATACAAGGGTGCACAAAAGAATTCGATATTTTTTCGAATATTGTTAGTAATTCCTGAAATGGCATTTTTAAATGTGTTATGCCTTTGTACAAATTTTTCTCTTAGACATCAGACCTAATTAAACAGTAAAGATTTTTAAAAGTATTTTTGAAGAGTTGAAAAGTGTTACATAATCTGTGCTTGATGCATGATTTTTCTAAAGCTATTATCTGTTCCTTTGGATGCAATGATCCATCAATTTTTTATATCAGATTTCTTCGAAAATGTATGATATAGAACATTTTGCATTTTATCCAAACGATTAGTACATGTTGCAATAGCATAAGTACTAGGCATTTTCTGCAAAATCAATGCAAAGAATGCATTATTTTAAAGAGCTAAGACCAAAAGCACTAACAAAAGCTGGAAAATATTTGCCACGTATTTAGGAAATGTGGCCGGAAATCTCTCTTTCTGACAGTGGCGCAGCCAGAATTCGGTTCTAGGGGGGGTTTTGAGTTTATAATAAAGATGGTCGCCGGTTATATGAATCATCGGTTAATGGAATCAGTCTTTTAAATGAATGAAATCATAATGCTTTTCTCCGCAATTACGTTGGTTATGATTCATTTAAACAGCATTTACAATATTAGAAGCGCGATAGAATTAAAAACAGCTAAAAGAGGAACCACAACTAATTTATAAAATTTTAACGATAAATATACGAATCTCCATCATAAGCAAGAGTTCGTTGCAACATTACCAACAAATGAAATATAGTCTTTAAATTTGTGTACAGACCCCCTCAGGGCTCGGAAGTAGCGCGCTACAAGTAGCGAAACTACAGTAGCCGCTACTTTTTCCAGTAGTTTGTAGTGTAGCACATTAAAAAAGTGTAGTGTAGCGAGTAGCGCGATACAAAATATCAGTAGTTTGTAGCGCGCATCGACGCTACTTTCGGAGGGAGGAAAAAAGGTCCCAATCTTCAAATCACATGATTATAACTCGTTTTTTTCGTGCGAAATATGTTCTCTGCAACAATTTGCGAACGTCAGCGGCAAATCTCATTTGCAGTGTCATATATTTCTCCATAGACGACGGGCACAGTCACAAATTAGCTGTCATTTTCACAGTTTGGGTGTCAGAAACTTCGTGTACTGTTATTTAAATCCATAGAAATCATCTCAATATAATGTATTTTTATACGACTACGATTTTTTTTTTCCAAAATATAGTCGTCTGGCTATGTTAAATCTTTATTTGACTAATTTCTTCTACCTTTTGCCTCCCACCCCCAGCAAGCAAATAAATTTAAAATCCTTATTAAAAAAAAAAAAAAAGAATGGATTTATCTAAACATAAATCCTCTAAATTATCCGTAATCTCTCAAATTCACGCTTCCCCATAGTAGCATACAAAGGAGTTTAAAATATTTTTAAATCTTTATTTTTATACAAAAATAAAATCTTTCACTCATTTGTCTAATGACAACAAATAAAAATTATTGCCTTGTCCCCAAAATTTACGCTTCCCTTTTTGCCCCTCCTCCAGCATACAGTTTCAAATATTTAAAACTCTTTACATTTGTTTCTACCTAATAATAATATATAAGTAACTATCTAAATTGTCCCCTAACTTCCCATAATTTACTCTTCTCCTCCCCCCCCCCCCACAAGCATACAAATAAATAGAAAAATTTTAAGTTGTTTTTATCTACCCTATATATATAAAATCCTAATGAAACGAATTTGTGAAACGATTTTATGAAACGAATTTGTGAAACGATTTTATGAAACGAATTTATGAAACGATTTTATGAAACGACTGATTAAACGACTGATTATGTTTCAGGGCTATTTTTAATAAAATATTAAACGCTTGATGGTGAAATTAATACCAATTGTCCATAAAAATCCGCGGATGTCAAAACTGGTAATAGAATTTTAAAATTGGAATTAGTTTTCGAGATATTAATTTTTTTCTAATTTTAATGACATTTCTGTAATGATGGCAACTAATTACTCAGTTTTTTTGTGACAAAAAAGGAAAAAAATTTAAAAGGATCCCGATAGGGATTATTGGTTTCTTTTTATTCGTCATTTTCAAATTGAAATTGAATTTATCTTTCATTTCAATCGGTAATGAAGACAAGATTGTGGTTAAATTATGTTTTTCAGGAAAATTTGAAAAAAAAAAATCACATTTCTATCGTCAGGATTCAATCGTCTGTCAGCATTTAATTTAATTTATAAACTGAAAATATTTTGAATAAATTCGTCCAAATGACGTCATTTATGTAAACGCAAAAGAAAGGAGCAAAAGAATATTTATACAATTTGTTTAGCTTAAAATGTCCTTTATCCTATTTTATATATAATCAGAAGTAATTTGTATAGAAAAAACAATAATAATATACGTATAATTAAAATACGCATATAAACAAAAAAAATCTTTGAATTTGTTTCCATGGCTGTTTATGTCATTTGGCACCAAATCTCACTTTCTGATGCCCGAATTGCGTCAAGCTTTTTAAAAAAGTCAAGACCATGGTTGTCAAGACCCTTATAATAGAAAAGCACCAAAGGCTCATTGGGTTTGTTTTCATAACTTTTGGCAACAAATCTATGTATATTAAAAGTGCTATTATACGAGGCGTCGAGTCGCCGCCACTTCCAGGCGACACCCATGTAAACCTATGGCTTCAGAAGAGTTGCTTGGTAGCAAGCAACTTTTTTCTGTCGGAGCAATTCTGTCGCTTCGAAGCGGGCGATATCGCGACTAACAGCCAATCAAATGCTTAGGAACCTGACGTCACGAATTGACTCTCTTGTTTAGTTAAAACATGGCGGCTACCGAAGGTCAGTCTCGAAACGATGGAGAACATTTTTTTTTATTTATTTCGTCATACAATGTCTTTTAAAGGTGAAATAAACGTAAATTTCTTCAAAATGAAAAATAGGATGAAAGGATTACTTGAAATAAGCCGAGAATTACAAGAAACATCGCTGAATTTTGCTTCCCTCTTTAGAATTGGTAAGTGTGACTTTTGTATTTATCTTTTTTTATTCTAAACTTTCTTGTATCTAATGTTAAATACGATAACAGTTAATTTCTTTAATTCATTCTCGTGTTCATTAAAACTATTTCATTGTTTTTATTCTTATTAATGTCGGGCTTATTAATATCGTAATTTCCGTAATGATATTTTGGCGCTATTTCAAAACTTTCTCGCCAAACTGTTTACATTTCATCAGCGATATACGTCAATGTAATGTTAAAAAGGAAATTTTACGGTTTTTTGACAGGTTGAAAATAAAATAGTCTAATTACATTTTCTGATATTAAACTTAAAATAAAAAGAAATTAATATCTCCTGCTAATGAATATTGACATCGAGTGTTAGCAAACTTTCAATTAAATAGATATAATATATTTCTTTGTCATCCAACTGACTAAAAAAAAATAAAAAAATTGAGAAACTAGCAAAAGTATTCACATACGCACCACATCACTGGTAATTAATTAATTATAATTTTATAGCAATTATTAGAATGTAAATTCAAACATTTAAAATTAGATGGAGAAATTGTAATTTGAAGTCATAACTTTCTTGCTAATATTCTGTACGAAATCTTTTAACATTAGTTACTACTGTGTCATTTGATTTGGCAATGATTGTACCTAATTTTTGTCCATTTCTTTCAATTTTGGGGGAAGGATAATATGGAGAAGGCAAGAATTTGTTTGCATATTGGTAAAAAGTGAAATAACTCTATAAGCGTTTTAGTGGTATAACTGATTTTATAATCTACCCCAAAAATTCATTCATTACCCCAAAAATTCACTGGCGTGCATTAATGATGTTTCAAAAAAGTAATAATTATGTAAAAAGAGATAATCAGATGTAAAATTTTCTTTCTGTGTATGTTTGCAAATGTTTTTAACTATTTTCTCCAGTTTTATTGTATTTTAAAATAATGAAAAGCAAATTTAATTTGCGAAGGTGTTTCAGAAAGATTTTCAGTATTTCATCACAGTCACCTTTTTTTTTTTTTTTTTCGTTAAATTGGAATGTTGCTTTTCATGATTCAACTTTTTGAAAAAAAAAAAAAAAATCTTTTAATTTTCTTACAAATATTTACTTCTTTCTTGTTCATATTGAATAAGTATGTATATATGCTCAGATATATTTTTCGGTACATTTATGTTAGCCGGTCGTCAGTGATATATATTATATATAGGTACATATGTATGTGTATTATACATATGTATGTTGGGGAGACCGGTACACAGTCTACCACCCCCTAATATTTTATTTATTTAAAAAAAATTAAGCTTCTCTTCTATTCTAATAGACAACAGCAGTGAATTGATTAGCCATCAGAGAACATGTTTAGCTCAGAATGTACCATTTTATCCTGATTGATTGTTTTGAGATTCTAAAAGTAAAATTTTTCATCATCATATTTTTATTTTTTTAGTAATTAAAAGTTGTAGATAAATAAGATAAAACATAATTTTTGCAAAGGTAAGATACTTGTTTTTATTTAACTTTAAAGTTAATATGTTCAAAAGAAAGCTATAAACAATATTAATATGATTATTTATTGAACTTCGACATGGGGCACAGTGAACCAACCACTGTGCCCTGTAATGCCCTGTAAACTCTGCTCCTGTAATGCAGAATGTTCAAAATATTGAATAATTGCTTATTTTCTATAAATAAATATTGTTTTAAAGTAGTTATTTAGCTGTAAAATAAAGTAAAGAAAAATAACAATTTATTTAACATAGTAAGAAATATTTTGTTTTGTATTCACTGCTTTGCTTTGGAAAAAATGTAACTGTAGCCTAATTGATGATGATTCTATTCAAGTAAGATTCATGAGATGCAAATTGAATGGAAATCAGTTTATTTTTCCAGAGACTGTAGGTGAATCTGTTGTTGATGTTAATAATTTCATAATGTTGGTCCCAGACCCAAAAAGTATTTCAGGAAAATTCCAGGCTCAATCTTACTCATAAGTATTTTGGAATTTCATTTGCAAATTTTAATAGGCGCTTATTTTTTTGTATTTAATAACTTCGTTTAAATTACAATTGTTCCTGTATTAATCTGTTATTACTTTCAAAATATAATTAATTTTTTATTTTTTTCAAAATGTTACTTGCAAATTTATAATACTATGTTATTTTGGAGGTAAAGGCAAAACAAGGAAGAATTAGATTAATGAAAAATAGATATATATTGCATTTCAGATAATACCTAATAGCGGTCCACTTTATGCGTGTACATAAATATATATTTTTGAAAAATGTATTGAAAGTTATGTTCTGAAAAAATTATGATGAATGTAAAATGGTTTAAGGAATATACAAAAATATTTTCAGGTAGATCAGTCTGTCTGTTAAAGAGAAAAAAATAACTGAAAAAGTGGTCCACTGTGTACCAGTCTCCCTGTATCACTGGCACCTGGCTAACATAAAAGTACCTATTTTATTTTTCTTATTTAAAGGGTAAAAGCAAAATGGTTCACTGTGGTCCACTGTGTACCAGTCTCCCCTATATCACTGGCACCTGGCTAACATAAAAGTTCCTATTTTATTTTTCTTATTTAAAGGGTAAAAGCAAAATTAACAATAATATAAATATTAAATATGTAATTTTTTTTCAAGGTCGGGAAAATTTTTACTGAAAAAAAAAATTTAATTTTTGGAATTTTTTTTTAATTTAGACAATTACCCGATATTTGTAAGACCGAATGTATATCAGAAAATCAAAATTACTGGATAATTGGTAGCACATATTACCTGTATTTTATATGCACAAACATTAATTTCTAAGTAAACATACTATAAATAAAATAAATATGCACTAACAAATAAAAATTTTAAAAGTAAGATGTATTTAAAGACCTAATTCTAAATGTACCTAGAAGAGAGGAACGCACAATGGGAAAAATTTAAACTCTTACAATTTAGAAGGGAAAACATACATATTCAAAAAATATTTCCACTCCTTCATTTTAAATAATGAAAAAATGTTCTAATGAGAAATACCTAAATCAAAAATATTTTATTTCAACATTTACATTGTTTCTAATTTTCTTATGGAAAGATTAAAACTACTGTTTTTCTTTAACTAGGTGCAAAAATATTTTAAAAACAAGTTGGAAATTGTATGACAAACGTGACAAATGAGGTGCGTTCGTACTATAGCTAGTTACATAAATATTCAGATCTTTTCTGATTTTTAATTCTGTGAAATGAATTATGTCGTCTGCAGATTAATTTCTGTCATAAAATAAGTATCTCGGTCACTTGATCATTAAACTTCGGAAGCTCTCCTATAACAAAAAAGCACCGATTTAAAAAAAAAAATTCAATATTACTTTTAAATGCTAAAGGTGTAAAATTAACAACTATAATATAAATTAAAATAACTTTTATTAGTTGTTTTACATGTTTCGACTCTTCTGAGTCATTTTCAAAAACAAAATGAGAATATTCAAAAGCTGCACGGGCTTTGAAGTTATTATTTACATGTACTTTTTAAAAAAATTACGCACGTTATCTATTATTTTTACTTGATTGTTTATTTTCATATCTTTGAGCATGGAGTAATTCTAGCCACAGTTTCGGTAAATTAAAAGATGCCGCATCGTTACATATTGTATTTTTGCGCGTGAGTATCTCTATGGTTTCTCTTATTATGGATGGATAGTGTAGACTGGAGGGAAATATTATTTTACTTTCATTGAAATTTATTTGGATGGTTTACCACTATAAAAAACGGACCAGTGGACGCCATACCTCCGACCACTATAAAAAACGGACCAGTGCACGCCATACCTTGGAACACTATAAAAAACGGACACCAGTGGACGCCTTACCTCCGACCACTATAAAAAACGGACACCAGTGGACGCCTTACCTCCGACCACTATAAAAAACGGACCAGTGGACGCCTTACCTCCGACCACTATAAAAAACGGACCAGTGGACGCCAAACCATCCAAATAAATTTCAATGAAAGTAAAATAATATTTCCCTCCAGTCTACACTATCCATCCATAATAAGAGAAACCATAGAGATACTCACGCGCAAAAATACAATTTGTAACGATGCGGCATCTTTTAATTTACCGAAACTGTGGCTAGAATTACTCCATGCTCAAAGATATGAAAATAAACAATCAAGTAAAAATAATAGATAACGTGCGTAATTTTTTTAAAAAAGTACATGTAAATAATAACTTCAAAGCCCGTGCAGCTTTTGAATATTCTCATTTTGTTTTTGAAAATGACTCAGAAGAGTCGAAACATGTAAAACAACTAATAAAAGTTATTTTAATTTATATTATAGTTGTTAATTTTACACCTTTAGCATTTAAAAGTAATATACTATTACAAGGTGTTATATTTTATTATATTGTTAAAAAAATTCAAATTTCTTAATAAATATTTTTATTAATATCTCCTGAAGTTTTGATTCGATTTTAATAAAATTTGAAATGTCTCGACAAAATTCTGCAAAGATAATATATTTTAAATTGCAAACTATTCGGTTGGGTAGTTTTTGCGTTGTTGTATGCGGACGGACGGACAGACAGACAGACGGACGGACCAAGCGACGACAATAGGTGCTACGTATTTATATAATTACGAACGCATCTAACAATAGATATATTTTTAAATATTTATAAAAGGGATAAATTTAAGAGCATTTGACAAAAATTGAGATTTGTGATCATAGGATCGATAATATCTAATATGATCATAAAAAAATTTCCGCCTGGAACATTGTTCATTATTATATAGCACAGTTATGTTTGAAAAATAAATTATGATGACGATAGAAACCTTAGTAGTTATTATAAAAACATACCAGTTGTTCTATAAACAAAGTTTTTTTTTTTAAATCTAAAATGTAAAAGGCAAAAATCTGTTAAAAATTTAAAATAGTTATGCAAAAATCATGACAAAGTATGTAAACACGAATATATCAGTACAGTAGAAAAACCATTGATCTTCCTTAAAATCCGATCATATGATAAATAGGCTTAATCACTGCATTAACAATGTCAGTAATGGCGATTTAAGCAATATTTGGTGATCTGGCTAACAGAAAAAGTACTCAATATCATCCACAAAGAGAGTGTAGTATAAAATTTGAGTGACATGGTTTCTAGTTGAGTTACATTGTGAATGTCATTTTTACATTAGCATGTTTAATAGCCAAGGTTGATTAATCTGATTTAAACTTCATACCCAAACTCACATTGTTCTGTATCCATAATATAAGTTTTGTTTTTTATTAACTAACCCATCCGGCGTTGCCCGAGCCTTGATAATAACCTCAAATTTGTATAAATTTATATCTTTAATCTGATTTTAAATGAATTTATATTTTTTAAATGAAAAATTCACATATAGATAAACAATGAAGATAGACCATTTACTTGATTTAATTTTGATATTTTTATCTAATTACTCATAATTCATTTTCCTTTTAGGTTCAAGAAAGCTCAGTGGTAAATAATACTTATGAAGAGATAATAATCCCGAGGGTCAGTTAAGAAAAACCAAACAAATTAAGCTGCAGTGCAGAAGAGGCAACTGAATTGCTGAAAAATTTCTGCTTCAGTAGAGAAGATATATTAATTTAGGAAAAGCAGAAAATTCTTTCGCGTTGTATATATTCTGAAAAGATTAGATAGAGGGCATTTTCAGCTATAGTCTTATATCTCCTTACTATCGTTTTATACTCGTCGTCAGCTAGATAGCTCTTGAAAAGCGATTTGATTATCATTTACATTTCTTCCAGAGAAATGCTTCATGATTTTTTGAGTTAATGGGAATGCATCGTTGGCTACAATTATATAGGGAACTTTTACATTTATTCCTGGCAAGTAATTGGTCTGAGATATATTAGAAACATTTAATGCTATAAACTGGAATTTAAGTTAATTTTGACTTTCGCATAAAAGATAAAATTCAATTATTCTTATTTGTATTTAATTAAATATTCTATAAATGTATATATAGTATATAACAGTGCTAAAGTTATATATTTTTTTATAAAGTTATATATTGAAATTACTCTTTGTAAATGATATTAAAATTTATTTTAGCCAATATCTTTTTTAATTATTTTTAGTACCATTATATTGTTTTAATAAATTTATTTTGTGTTATTTACTGTGCAAGAGATTAGTTTTATTGTTAAGGCTGTTAGTCAGTCAATTTCCCTCGCTAATGTTAAACATATGGGTGTAGAATATGTGAGTATATTTAAAATATCTCCTCGGGAAATTTATATTTTTAACTTATTTTTTATTTGTACTTTTCTTAAAAGATGTCCTTTTTTTTTTTCTTAGTTCTCAAAATATTTCTAAAATCTATGCTTAATTTAATATTTTATGTGTTAAAAGCTGACGAACTGTGGGTAAGATTTTAACATCTCATATAAAATTAAGTGTTTATTTTAGAAATATTTTGACAACTAAGAAAAAAAAAGATACATCCTTTAAGAACAACAGGAATATATACAGAAAAAAGAAGTTAAAAATATTAATTACCTTAAATATATGAATGTATTTTATGTCCAAAACTTTTACATTAGCGAGGAGAATTAGGAAGTTGACTAACAGCCTTAATTTTTGTTTTATGTTTATATCATTCTGACTTATTTTTCCTTTTCATCAAAATTATATTGGTAAAAGTGTGCAATATCAGATGCACAATTTTTTAACAGACATAAAATTAAAAAAAAAAAAAAGAAAAAGACAGCACAATTTGTTGATGTAAGAGTCATTCAGAACCAAAGAAGATCAAGTCGATTTTCTCATTAAACCAAGATTCTTGCTCTAGGCAATAATTTCATTGTCTTCAGGGCCCCGTGACCAACCCTTCCCGCTTTTCGAGGCATTAAACTTCTCATATCGGACTTTTACATTTTACCAGTGACATCTTTATTTCGCATCTGGATGCTGGTCAAGTATGTCGTGGTAAAGGGAGACGCCCTTTCCTGACACTCTACCGGACTCAAAAAGCCGAATTCAATATTGGAAAAATTTAAACTGTAAATTGCACAAATTTAATGCACCGAAAGGGGGAACGATTGGGATCGGGGCTCTGAGATCATTGGACGATCGCAGCAGCTTCGAGCTTAATGTTCGTCTTCATAATAATATTCTGTCATTGTTAGCAGTCTACAGGAAATTTTGATTAACTGCCAACAATGTGTGTTTACCTAAGCTAACAACTTGGATATTCTTATAATTTTATATGCTGAAAGTTTGATTATTCTCAAAAAATAAATAAATTATTGGATATAAATAATTTTTACTTTTAACACTATTCTTTTAAAATTGCAGATTATTTATGACAAGTAATAACATAAGGTGATCTTTAAAATTTTGGTCAAGCTGTAAAATGAAATTTTCTTGATTGGGAAGATTATCCGGTACTTTTCGGTTAGCCGGGCGCCAGTGTTATACGTACATATATAAATATATATGTATATACATGTATATATTTATATATATTCATATATATGTATGTATATGTGTAGATATATGTATATATATACATAAGTATGTGTGTGTATATGTATATGTATATATATCATTGGTGCCCGGCTAACCAAAAAGTACCAATTATCCTTTAAGAATTAAACAAAGAAACTAAAGATATGAAGTCGAATAAGAATGTATTAAAAAATTGGGTGCTAGTTACAGCATTTCAATAATACCAATCTATCTTTTTTGTTACTTGCTGAATCTGATAGACAAAAATCTAGACTTGGAGTTATCCCTCAAAAAACAAAATCACATGAAGTATTTTAATATAAAAAATTCTTTAACAATCTCAGATACCGATAATTATATTAAACAAAGTTAGCCATTTTGAAGATGAATTTGTTTATAATTGTGAAGTAATAATTAGGTGAAGAAGAAAATATTAAAATGTTCAGTGAGCTAGTTTTCACTGCAAAAATATACTACTGTCAAGGTAGAAAAATCTTTTATTGGCGTGGTCTCCTATAATCTAAATCGCACAATTAAAAAAAAAAAAAAAAACTAGAAAAAAGTTTGTTTTTTCTTTTATATTTTTAAACCAAAATTCTGTTGATAAAGCTCCTGTTTACTTTTAACTAAAATATAAAACATGATATATTTAAATGCCCAATCAAACCCACTATTTTGAACCTAACAAGAAAATGGAGGGGAAATCAAGATACGGTTTCTTTTAGACATCATTTTATAAAATATGTTATTAATATATTTTTTTCATTTAAAAGTTATGTGTATTACAACATAGCTTAGAAAAAGAAGCCTGTTTTTAAAGTCTGATGGCTGTTTAAATCGTTCAATGGATGACAGTTTTTGTAAAACTACTGTGCATTTTAAGAACAATATTTTTAATAGTTTAAAAAGTTGGTAAATGTTTTTCTTTTCTCTGCTAATTTTACTGTCGCTTTTTTTCCCTCCTCCATATTTATAGAAGAACATGTTGAGGCTGATGAGGAAAGTATATTTTTTAGATTTATAAGAGCAGTTTTCAGATTCTTAAGACTATTCCAAGCAGGTTACTTTATGACAAATTTTTTAATGAATTTTTGTTCGTAAATGCATGAAATTGGTAGGTGTTCTTTTTCAGAAACTTTGTAATCTAAACACGTTTTCCATTTTTTGGTAAATGTAGATCTTACAGAAAATACTGCCAAAGTTGGCGTTTTGAACCAAATTCCCGACGCGGCAGCCAGAAAAGTGCGAAAAACGTGTTGTCACGTAACCAGAATCGCTTATAACTCGATAAGTAATCTATTTATCATAAAATGTAAATCTCGTTTTGATTCCAAATCGCTTCCATAGTTAGGCCTTCCAATTTTATACCTTTGTGTTTAAAAATGAGTCTGAAGTTGTGTCAGGAAGTTTCGCATTGTTGAACAGGTCATTTAAGGACGACCTTAACTGCACATTTTGAATTCTGAAGGACACTCTCTTCAAGATAAGAATGAATCAGTTGTTACTATGCAAGTAAATTTTTTAATACAAAGGCATTATGGGCAGAATTTTTTAAACTGAGGTGCAAGAAGGGTGCTTTTTTTATACCAAAGGGAAGGCAGGATGCAGCATCCTCCTGAAACTTGAGGGGGGGCGGGGAGGGAACTGTAGTATAGGATATAACTTAGCACCAGGTTTACATCATGGTAATACAGGTTTCATACACTTTTAACACAATTTTTTAATAGAATTGTTTGCCTTATGTAAATGCAGAGAAGTATTACGAATGCTGTAATTAAACAAGGTGTCTACAATTTCTGCTATTTAAATAGTAAATAAAAAAAAAATATTAAAACATTGTTGTAAAAGCGTGCGAACCCTGTAATATGCAAAATATGATTATTAAATAAAGTTTTTGGCACATCTTCTATAGCTAGCAGTTTTTAAAGGACTTCCATTCGCCGTGTTAGAAAATCCACTTATCTAGTGGGGAGTAAAATGATGTAATCCCTACACTTGGTAAATAATTAAAACTCTTAATATCAAGTTTCAGATAAACATCTTATCAACGTCGCAGAATTGCAGCGACAATGTCGCAGAATAGGGAAGATTTATTGCAGAAATCATTCTCATTTGAAAAAAAAAAACATTTTTGGGAGAGAGAGAAGATTTACG
Source organism: Maratus michaelseni (assembly GCA_963931845.1). Lineage (NCBI taxonomy): Eukaryota > Metazoa > Arthropoda > Arachnida > Araneae > Salticidae > Maratus > Maratus michaelseni. The sequence continues at coordinate 92,007,191 of OZ007596.1, forward strand.
CAACAGCAAAAAGATATTCTGTATGTGTTTCGCTTCTGCAGGACAATATTGGTAATAGGTGAAAATCTTCTGAGTTTCGGCAGATTTTTATCCCTCCACCCCCGAAATTTTGGTTTGTTCCTTCCCACACTCCCTAAACCTTAAAGTTTAAAATATTTATAATTGTTAAGCTCTAAGTTCTGCTCAGTTTCTTAAAAGGGTTTTGCTGTAGTTGTTTTATTTGTTACAAAATTTTAGTTTTCCCTTTTTTTTGCAACCCCCCCCCCCCACTTCTCTCTCCAGCATTAACCTTTAACTGCTGTGACAAACACTGTTGCATAAGATATTGTGAGCGATCTTTGAGACTGCTTGATCGAAAGGCGAAAAAAAAAAAAAACTTGATTTGCTCATAGGATACTGTTTATGTACTAAACTTTAGTTCAGGACCATTATCATTAAAATCCACTTATTCAGAATTCTCTAGCAATAGAGCTAAGGCTTCAAACGAAATATCATTTCACTATAGTTAAATCATAGTATCTATAGTTAAACAATGAAAATCGAAAAAAAAAATATATATATAGCTGCCTGTGAGACAGCTAACAACGTTAAGTGTTAACGTTGTTAATATTAAAAAGTCTCTATTTTTAAAATTGTGTCCCTTCTTTTAATGTTGTTTTGCCTTAGTTCTTTTATTTTAAACTCGTTACTTCTGCTTTAGTTCTTGTTACTTTAAATACTAATACATAAATATCCATCTTATCCCCCCTCCCCCCCACTTTGCTCCATCATCACAATTTAAAATCTTTAAAAAAAATTAACAAAAAATGACAATCTGCCGTATTATTACTTTGAAATAAATTATCACCCCCCCCCCCAAATTTGTAGCTTCCCTTCCCCTTAATAAACAAAGTTTACAGTATTTAAAATTATTTTTTTATGTTTTTTAAGTTTTCTTGTGTTACGTTACATAAACGATCCACAAATGTATTTTTTTAATTGTTCCCTGAAATGTCTACTGCTTGTTTACCCCACCCCCACCCCCACCCAGCATACAAAGTAAAAAATATTTTTGGCAACAAATCTTTCTATATTTTCCAAGGGCGATTTTCTAAATATGGGGGAGGTGCAAAGTATTTAATTTTTTTTGTAGTTTGGCCTAATATAACTCTTGTTTAACTTCAGGACTGTTTCTGCAGAAAGATTTTGCGGTTAATAAAGTTTGTCGCAGAAAACACGGTACTTTTCTGCCACAGGGCATCTTATATTATAACAGGTGTGCTAAAGGTAAAGTTAAAATAATCATGACTTTACATATTTTGTTACATTATATACTTTCATAACTTTACATATTTTATATGTAAAGTTTATTAGGATAAAAGTTCTTTAATGATGCTATGAATTATTGAAAAATATTGAATTAATATTCTCATAAAGTAATTTTGATACTTTTTGAAAAGAAATGATAGTAGCTTGCACTATTGCATTACTGTGATCTGACATGGCTTTTATAAATATTAAAATCACCCTATAAATTATTTTAAACATCTTGTGTTTTTTATTTATTTATTTATTTATTTATTTAAAGTGTTGGGTATGCGAGTTGATCTTTTCAGAGGTCTATCTGGTTACTATCCTAGGTGGGACAACTTAGTTTGTGAATTGTACATTTGGTTGCATTGTTCTAAGAATATATAAATAAAATTAAACTTCGATAAGTGGGAACTGAAGTATCGACCAATCCAGCCATAATTAAAATGGTTTCTCTGTTATATAGGTTCAACAAGTGCTTATTTTACCAATAGAGATTATTAAAGTAATAGTAACTACTATAACTAGTAAAGGTGTATCTGTGTTCTCAATTTTAACTGTCAATCATGTGGGACTTTAATAACAAGTAAAAACCATCTCAGTTATGAAAATAATAATCACTTAATACAGAAATAAAATAATTTCAAGTAGAGGTTTCATTGGCTCAATAACAAAGCTTTTTCTTTCTAAAAATGCAGTGGAAAATAAATAGCAGTAATAAAAGTTTCTCATTTATCCAGGTTTGCCTATATTAAATTAATACTGTTTATGATTCTTTTTAAAAGGAGCTTTCCATGATGGTTTGGAAAAGGATACAAAATTATATCTTATCTGTACACTATGGATTATTTTAAAATCTAATTTATAAAATTTAATTTGGGTGTAGGGCTAATGATTTATAGTTTTATGAATATTATAGAAATTGGTGCTGATACACACACACACACACACATATATATATAATACAATTTTTCTATTCAAACTTCCTCAGTATCGCTAAAAATTTAAAATCTCAGAGGTCAAAATTTATTATACTGAGTTAAAAGATTGAAACAGGATTCTTTTTACGAATGTCGAAAAAATTGTCGCAAAAAAAACCGCCTCTAAAAATAGCATGTAAAATTTCGTGAAAATTCAAAAATCAAGGTACGAATTCGGAATAAATTTTACTTAAAAGAGTTATATTGCCCTAGAAAATTTAAACTGGATTCCTTTAACGAATGTCAAAAATTTGCCGCGAAAAAAAGCTAAATATTCCCCTGTATTAATGGTACCCTTATCCTAATCTCATCTCATCTCTTAATTTCGTGTATATATCAGCATTTTTAACAATAAACACAACCAGCGGACTTATAAATCATATCTTTAAACTTTGTTATACAAGTATTTTTACTAAAGTTCGAAGAAATGTCTGTTTTATACAATGTGCTATTAAAATTTAACCGAAAATCTTGTTAAAAGCCGCAAAATAGGTTTGAAAACCATCATATTGGCACGGTCGCTCGCTTGGCTGCCAATTTAGAGTGATGAGTCAAGGAGCGCGGGAGCGGGTTCAGATATTATTTTGGCAACCCCGGCTGAATGATCTGGTGGGAGGAGTTTGTGGAGGCGATTTTTTGTCGCTCCCAATTCACGTGTAATAGGGCTATTACGAACCTATCCCTTTTCGAAGCTCGAATTACGCCAAACCTACAAGCAAAGGATCCTATACTGGAAAAGTACCCGATTTTCTTCTGGACAATATTCAAGTGACATAACAAGGTGTAAAATTATCGCGGATAGCAAATTTGTTTAAATATGTCATCAATTGATGCCGAATAAATGCAGGCATGCATGCACAAAATATTTAATTAATTTTCTATGATAAATAATTATTAGAAAATTCGTATATACATATTAATTAAAATAAATAATTGACATATTTAAAATAACATGAAAATATGCATGATGGTGCACTAAAATAGAGAGAAAATTAAAACCTGTTACTGAAAATATCTATAACGTAGTACTTTTCAATACCGTGGTTCTTAATCTTATTCACAAGCAGATGGAATTTTTCTCATCCTTAAACGCAAAGGAAGAATATAATACAGATCGTTGTTATAAAAGTCCGAGAGGTAGCCACAATTTAAACCTAACCATTTTATACAAGCTGGTTTTCAAGTCGTAATTGATTTTACTTATCAATCCCGAAAACAGTCGTCAGTTGTCGCAACAGCTGTGTATGAGGCCGTGGTAATCAAAAAATGCCCCATTAAAACGTTAAAAGCATGGCAACCCAATTACAGATTTACCAATATTTTTAAAACAAAGCACGCTGTCATGTTTTTAGAGGCTTCGAAGTCTGAGCGGGGGTTGGCGAGCGTAGCTCGCAGGGGGTAGGCCCCCTAGTTTCTATATAAAAAAAATCTTCTGCACATGTTACGTGTGTCTAGATTTAGAGGTGGCCGCTATTCAGAGATATAAGCGTTTTCAAATATATAAATTTTAGGAATTAAAAAGTGGCGCTAAATATAGGTGGCCGCCTTTTGGAAGAAAAACCAGAATGGAGGTCTTATTGTACATAGATTTTTAACCTGAAAAAATATTTTGGACATTCTTTTGAAATTCGGGTCAATCCGACCCCTACCCGCTAGAGTCAAAACCCAACCCGAAACCGATCCGAACTCGAAATAATGAAATTCAACCGGATCCACAGTAAAAAAGTGGAAGTCAACCCGATCGGAATCCGATCCACAACAAAAAAAATCTAGAGCCGGGTCGGGTCGGGTGCGGGTAAACCGACCCGATGCAGGACTCTAAACGGTATACAACTAAAAATCTAATCTTTAAATGTTTTTTAGGTGCGTTCGTAATTATATAAATACGTAGCACCTATTGTCCTCGCTTGGTCCGTCCGTCTGTCTGTCCGTCCGTCCGCATATAACAACGCAAAAACTACCCAACCGAATGGTTTGAGATTTAAGATATATTATCTTTGCAGAATTTTGTCGAGACATTTCAAATTTTATTAAAATCGAATCAAAACTTTAGGAGATATTAATAAAAATATTTATTAAGAAATTTGAATTTTTTTTTTTTTAAATCGGTGCTTTCTTGTTAGAGGAGCTTCCGATGGATGTTAAATCGTCAAGCGACCGAGACACTTATTTTATTACAGAAATTAATCTGCAGACGATATAATTCATTTCACAGAATTAAAAATCATCTAGGTCTGAATATTTATATAACTAGCTACAGTACGAACGCACCTCGTTTGTCACGTTTGACGTACAATTTCCAACTTGTTTAAAATTAGTTGCGGTTTCAAAACTTCCATTTATAACGAAATACTATAAGAAGCAAAACGCTAAATAATCGTTTCCTGTCTTCCTGTCGATCACACAGTTTTTTGCCATAACAAAATTAGAAGTATCAAGAATTAGAATTGTAACTATTCAGCAGAAATGTTTCAGCTGCGCAGGAGCATTCGTTATAACCATTATCGTACCAGTAGTTGAAAAAGTATGTTTATATTAACTTCCTGATACGAATTCTAAGATTAACAAAACAGACAGGCACGCATTTTGCTTTTGTGAAACTGTGATCTGCGGTTTATATAGACTTTTAATGTGAAAAAATATTTTGGACATTCTTTTAAAAAACCGGGTCAACCCGAACCCGACCCGCAAGATTCAAAAAGCCAACCCGAACCCGAAAGAATGAAAGCCAACCCGACCCGCAACAAAAAATTTGAAGTCAATCCGACCCGAACCCGAACCGCAACGGGAAAATATAGCCGACCCGAACGGCGGGTCGGGTCGGGGTAAAAGCGGGTAACCCGACCCGATGCAGGATTCTAAGCGCTACATCACTCTCATAAATGTGTAAGATTATTACAATTTTTGTTTTCAAATTTCCTCTTTTAAAAAAAATTCCAACATAATTAAAAAGGTTCTATGAATTTGCTTTGTTTGTCTGTCCGTGCTCTAACTCTCATAAATATACTCCGACTGCCATGAAAGTTTTATGTTATTGAAGTTTACCATAGAATGTTCAGTATTGAAAATGAAATGTGTAGCATTTATATCTCGCTTACAGGGACGTTCAAAAGAATTCTGTTACATTATGGTCTATCGGGAAAAATCGCTTGCGGTGTATTTAATTAGCGATGATTACTAAAGTAGCGAAGTAGTGACTACTTTTGGAAAGTAGTTTGTAGTCGCTACTTTTAAAAATAAGTAGTTGTAGTTAACTACATTTTTTATAAAGTAGTTGTAGTTGTAGTTCGTTACAAACAAAAAGTAGTTTTTCCGAACCCTGGACCCCCTACGAAACAAATGATTCGAAAGAAACACCGATTGCAAAAATCTGCTCATAATCGAAAAATAGCTTTTTATAACTTTAAGTACTTTTTTTAAATTCTTACTTTTGCAAAGATTTTTTTCCTGGGTACTCACATAGCTTGGTCTTAGATATAACTGAGAGCAAAAAACGCAAAAAAAGCCACTTGAAACTGAGATAGACTTACAATGTGTATGTTTTTTTTTCTCTGGAATTCGATGATCTGTTATTGTTTCGAACGTGGAACAAAGACATAAATGCAATTAAAAAACAGACCACTGTATACTATATAACTCAAAGCGTCTCTGTGAGAGTATATGACCCGTCTTTTACTATAAGACGTCTCGACAAAGTGACGCAGTCCAAAAATCATAACCTATGCGTGTAATATGCGCTTTCACAGTTTTAAGTAGAATTTTCGTCGTTTAATTGAATCACATTGTTGTATAGAATTTGATTTAAGAAAGCGGTGGATTCTGCCAAGGCGGAAAGGCCAAAAATCTTAATTTTAACTTTAGTTGTTTTGATTCATATAAGCGGCAATTATAGTAATTTTTTTAGCTCTGGTGGGGGTTTTAACCCCCAAACCCCCCCCCTTGGCTGCGCCACTGCTTTCTGAGAAGGAATTAAAGCTTCGTGTGAGGGAAAACTGCCCTTGCTGTCAAAGGAAATGAAAATAATTGTTTACATTGCACCCCCGTCCCTTTCAAAGACCAACCAAAGATAACAAGCAATACAAACTCCCATATTAGCAAAGAAAAAATACACGATTATTTCATTTGAATGAAAAAAAAAATCTCCTCTAAATCGCTTTATTCCTAGAAAAAAAAAAATACTTTACTTTGTGCTTAATGAAAAATGTTTTATTTTGAAGAAATATGCTCTCCTATGACCAAAGAAACGAATTGTTTTTAGCATAAATACTATTTTAAATCAGAAAAAAAGGGTTCTTTCCCATTGGAAGAATGCACCTTAGCACCGCCAGTGACGTCAGAAAAACCAAAACCCTGATGCCAGAAGTAAAGGGAAATGGCACCTACCGGGTCTGCGGATCAGAGAAATTGAGAAACACCCACTGAGGCCCACATTCTCGTAGTTTACGTGGACCATCGTGATTACTTGTTCAAAGATCCACGAAAGTCCCCAATTTACCTGTCTAGCGGTAAAGGTATTCCAAAAAACAATTAAAAATCGAAACTTTTTTTTCCTCAGTTGAGATATATAGTTCCCCCCCCCCCCTTAAATCTAAGCTGTTAATTGTGAAATGTTTTACTATGGGTAGCGGGTAGCTCCAAAGCAAATTTTCCCATGTCTGTAACACCTCCACACACAACTTCTTTAGATTTATGGCGTGGACATTTCGCGCGAAAAATTATTTTTTAATGCGACCGCAGAACATAGGCATGCATTAACTTTTTATCTTATAGTGACACTGACCAATCTATTTCCTGGGAAGTTTCACACTCATACTTTTATTGTATTTAAGAATATTATTTTTCTCTATTTAACACGGTTTCTACCGAGGACGTATACGTGGCGTCGTCACTTGGTCACTTATTTGACATTCCACTTTTAATCCAAAATTACGAATTAATACCGGAAATTTCGAAATAAGTTTTTTTTATTTTATGTAATCACGAAATGTCTGTCATTAAATAAAGCAAATATTGCTATTAGTATTTTCAGGTATGAATTCGGAATTTCTGAATAAAATAAAATTCCGTTAATTTTAACCCGGTAGTCACCGTGTTGAAATATTTTGAAAATACGTCCTACATTAAAAAAGAAATGAGAAGGCAAGTCATTTTATGCATGTGTGATTGCGTTCTAAAATCTGCATTGACGATTATTTGTCTGGCTATTAGAAATCAAAATTTATAAGTACTTCACACAAAAAATAAAATTTGTCAGAATTAACAAAAAATCTTAAACGTAATGTCCATACACCTTATATACCATGAGTGTCATGATTAAAAAAATTAACTCGCGTTATACACATTAACACACAGAGGGGAAAACGTTAGCCCCGTCGAAAGAATAACATTTGAACCCGGACGCAATCTTGAGTACACGCACTCACAAATAAAGAATTTTCAAAAAATTAGAAAAGAAAAATAAACTTACTTAACAAGAAGTGACAATAAATCTGAAACGTGTCTTTTCTCATTATTTTCTCAAAAAGTGTTTTCTTCCGTTATATGCTTATAATAATCGTTTATAGGGAAAAATAACAAAATCCTATGTATGAAACATATTATGCAAATTATTTCGCTAAAACCACTGATTTCCAGCTTGTTCCCCGTTTTGTGACGTAATACTGATGAGGTCCATTGGTATTAAAAGTAAATACGTATTTAAAATATACGTATAATTGAATTTTTCGTATACTTAAATTATACGTTTAACCGATATACGCTTATACGTATATGGATACGTTTAAACGTATATTTTAGGGTATACGTATTTCTTAAATACGTATTATACGTATATACGTATATCGGTTAAACGTATAACTGATATACGTATCGCATCGGGAGCACTATTTTTAACCCTAACGATTTCAAATAAATCCTAATATAGAACGTTTTCTGCTCATGTCACACTTTTAAATTTTAAAATTTTAAGAAACCGTTCATAGAAAATTTACATCTTAAAAGTAACCACCAAACCAAATTTCAATTTTTTAGACTCCTGCTCCCCCCCTTTTGAGATTTGTTGTACCGACGTAAAATATAGCCTATGTTAGAGCAGAGATGGTCATCATCATAATGATACCATTATTTTTTAAATCGATTTAGTAGTTCCAGATGAGATTATCCTTTACAAACAAACAAATGTTTCATTTTTATAATATTAGTATAGATTTTGAGTCATCATGACCATCCATCCATATCACTTCTATCAGCAAAATGTTACCAATTATCTCTTTAAACTCAAATACAGATAGTTTTATATTATCAACCCAATAAAATAAAAACATCAATTTATAAAACATCATTTATGTTATTAATGTAGTTTTAAAATATGTGTTTTTCAAAATACGAAGCGTCAAATATTATGAATTATTTGCAGTTTTCCGACTTTTAACTGTCGTTATGATTCTTTAAGAACTATAGTGTAATTTACAATTAGCCACATGGCGTAAAGTTAGTATAGATATGCTTTGTTCTCATAGTGATTCTTTGCAAAATATTCCGTTAAATTCAAACGAAATAAAACATTTGAAAATTTTAGAATTTATTCACGAAATATATGCCGTTTCTATACAAATCGTAAAAAAAATTATCTTGTTTTTCTATCTATCACTTCCACGTATTTTTAGGAAATTGAGTTGTCTTGTACTTCAGAAAAATTCTTCGATTTGGACATTTTGTAGTGATAGGATTCAAGATTCTGTATGGATTTTGATACTTTTTGTGATAGCAAATGCTTATTTGTTATTCGCTGTCCGAATTCTTAGATAAAAGTAAGACATAAAAATTGTCATTTATCTTTGTTTGAGTAGATACAAAGTTTCAGAATTTATAAATTCTAGACACATCACGAAAATACAGTTTAAAAAATATTAAAAGTATTATTTTTTTCACTGTTAAAAATAAGTACTTAACCAAACTTTACTCATTTTTAAGTATTTCTTAGTCATATAATAGCTCTGAATATTTAAATTTCAATTTTGAAAAAAAAAATTGAGTAACATTAAATGTAAACCAAACAAGAGACATATAGTCACACACGTTTAGTTGGTAGAGAAGTCATCTCATGCACGCAATAGTTAAACAAACCAGGACATATGCTTAAGGCTGCTCGTCAGTAAACTTCCCGATTCCCCTCGCTAATGTTAATCCTATGAACGTAGGATACATTCGTATATTTAAAATTTCTTCTCGGGAAATTAATATTTCTCACTTCTGCTTACTTTATATTGTTCTTAAAGGATGTCTCTTTTTTTCTTAGTTGTCAAAATTTTTCTAAAGTATATACTTAATTTTATGCGAAGTGTTAAAATTTTATTCAGTTTTGCTAAGACTTTAATACATAAAATTATAAACTAAGCACATATTTTAGAAATATTTTGGTAACTAAGAAAAAGAATAGACATCCTTTAAGAAGTGTACAAAGAAAACATACGCCCATGCTGAAATTAAGCCAGTGAATTGAAATAGATATTAAAATTGAATTATAGGCATGCTAGAGGGAGTTTTAAGTTTTTTTTAAATGTAGCTATTTGCTCCATTTTATGCAATACATAAATTCCCACACACTTTTATTAATATTCATTAATTAATTTTTCAGTAATTTATATACACCAACTCACAATTCAAAATTGAAGAAAATTTATTTATTGACATTTTAAGCATGCTGAATTAAAATATGTAACAAAATTATGGCGTTGTTACTGAAGTTTTAATAATTAGGTTCAATTTTAATGTGTAAAACTTTTTGCAAATTAAAACAGCATTTTTCTATTCCCCCCTTAGAACTAAAGTTATAAACATCGTTTATATTTACTTCTTTACGTCTTAAATTATAATCGATTCTTCTGTACTAATCTTACAGAAATGTCATGTCCAGAATTTTGGCTTGAAACATCAGCTTTGACTGATTCTACGACATTTTTAGGAATAAATTACACTTGTGATTAGTGTATTAACCACCATCAGGGGTGAATCCTGCTACGCAATCTAGGAATGATCTTTCGCACTAGTTTTTCAAAGAGTTTTTAATAAGAAGTTAATAAGAATAGATAATAAGAAGTTAATAAGAAGTTAATAAGAAGTTAATAAGAAGTTAATAAAGAAATTTTAATAAGACATTAATTAGCCAAAACTTATTAGAAAACTTGGTACTTTTCCATTATACCAACACGATGCCAAAATATAACCTAATACGCCATTTACAGCAACCCTGACCGTTCAAAGGATTTTATTGCAAACCGTACCAGACATTGTGGTGACTCCCTATTTATTGAAAGTGAATATATATATTTTTAATTATTTAATTGTAATCATGTTAAACATCTTAATTTGCTATATTTTGCATCGAAAATATAATTATTCAGTTATAACTTACATGTTTTGATGACGTTGAGATAGATTTTACTATTTGGCAGTTATCTGACGATGAGCAAGCTGCAGTAAAATTGTTTGAGGGCTATGAAATTATACATAAAGAAAGTTTTTTTGTGAGATGTCGACCACGAACATTTTACAGTAAATTACAAATATAATTTCGTTGACTCTAACAGTTGGTGTTATACCCAATATGTTGAGAATGTTGAGAGATAATCGGGCATCGCTAAATGTCATCGCGACACTGTTCCTTAATATGTACAATGCTGTCTTATATATTTTATGTGGCGACGCGATGTCTCTTTTAAACAAAATTAAGTGTTTACTGCAAAGCTAAGAGACATTTATAATTTCATGTCTGCAGTTTAAATTGAGTTTTATTTTATTATTTTATTGCCTAATATTTATTTGTTTTGTTTTTTTAACTATATATTTGCATTGATTAATTAAAATAGTTTGTGAAAATCTGTAATTTTTAAATGTTATTACTTTTAAATGATCATTTTCGCACCAACAGTGTCACCTTTTTCCAGTGTTTCGATTTGCGACAACTATTACGCTTGGCGACAATGGTGTTGGTATAATGGAAAAGTACCGAGAAATTTACTAGAAATTACTGGTGGTAAAGACCAAGCTCAGTTTGAAGAGCAGAATACATTTCTGACCACCATGTATAAGTAAATATACTTCATTACGGAAGGTCTTGGGATTGATTCCACATAGACTTGATTGAAAACAAGAACTTTGGAAATGTATTTCTCAAAAAAATTTTCCTGAAAGCATTCCCGGTTTCTTTAGTCCTTGCATGCAAAACATAACCTCTGCTTCAGAAATCAGTGAACGAATCAACTACTTGAAAGCATTCCGCTGAAGTTCTCCAAAAAACTTTTTCCTCACTAACAATTAAAACTTTTTGACACATTCCTTTTTGCACGTAAATGCATAAAATTTGAAGAAATTACTATTTATGGTGTAATATAATGGTGTGGTGTTAATTTGACTACAAATAGATTGGTGTTTTTAATTTTTCAGAAAAAAATTGATTTATAGTAGATAATTATTTTGATTTAAAGTCGACAGCTCCCTGATGACTATCATGGTGGACCGTTACGTCTCGAAAACCGATTTGAAACGCCATTTTTTTTTTCAGATATTTTCTAAAAGATTTTTTGCTTTTATACAGAAAATGGAGAACGCTGTTCAATATGTTTTTATCTGAGCTGCGAAATATGCAACATTTATGTATTTGTAAAAGAAAAGGGCATCTTGAATGCACCAGAAAATAGCCAATTTGGATTCCTTAACAACCTTAAAATAACACCATCAAATGTATTAATTGGATTTTGGCGCCTTCCCTACCGAACCAAAACATGTTATACAAACTTTATTCAACACTTTGGCAACCATATACTATTTGAAACAGCCATAAAGATTATAAATGTTCGCAAAATTTATATTGAAATCATATCAGCTTTTATGAAATGTTCACTATCTAGATCTAGAACGATATCCTTCTCTAGCAACTTTGTTTTACATTAATACTTTAATCCACGCATCGTTTTCTGCATCTGTTTACCTCAACAGACAATGTATTCTCAATTTCATTGATCTGGCGCTGGGAGATTACATCCTGTTATAAATAAATTAGAACATCTGTTACCTCAAGAGATTTGTCCACGAACATTGTCGAAAGCACGAGCCGGATTTAAAATATTTAAATTATAGATGTACGTTGAACAGATTGATCGCGATTCGACATGATGTAAGCTAAAGTTTGGATTGTATAAGGGTGGATCAAATGAAAATGGAACAGTGGCTATAATCAGAGGTGGGCAAAACACATCGAAAAGCCATTTTCGATACAAAATACAGAATACATTGGTTTTAGACCTTAAAATACAAAATACAAAATACTTTTCAAATTTGAAAATTTGAAAATACTAAATAGTACACGCATTTTGAAAATACATTCAAAATACAAAATACATTAATTTTAGTTTATTTATTGTGCACTATCTTACACGGCACAAAAATGTTTTAATTCCAATGTCAAGTTATAAATTTTTATCTACTCTATGGACAAGTCCGTAACCAAAAAAAAAGAAGTTCTGCACGGGCCGAAATTTCCACACCCCGGCCTAACCCAACCCATGGGAAAAAATTTTGGGGACCGACCCGGTGTAAAAGTGAAAAGTCTGGCTCGAGTCTGGTCTGGCTCGTACAAAAAATTTATTGGCCCGATTTAAATGCTAAAATTTCGGTTCGAGCCTAGCTGTATCCTTACAAAAAATTCTTTGTCTCGACCTGGTATGAAAGCTGAAAGTTTGGTCTGAGTTTGGCCCGGCTTGTACAAAAAAATGATTGGCCCGATTTAAATGCTAAAATTTCGGTCCGAGTCTATCCCGTACAAAAACTTAATTGGCCCGATTTAAATGCTAAAATTTCGGTCCGAGTCTATCCCGTACAAAAACTTAATTGACCCGAATGAATTTCTACAAAAGAAAATTTTTTACGCCGATGTAGTTAAAAATTCTTTTTTTTTTAATTTTAGCTATTTTTCATGTTTATATTCTTCATTTTTTTAAAAACGCCCAGATCTGCAAAGTAGAGGCACCCCCGTTCCAAAAACTGCCCTCCCTAACTAAGTTTAATTCTGTGCCCATGTAAACAATGTATATATATTTTTTTATGAATCTCTATTTGTTCGTAAATGTTTGAGTTATTATTAATATCATTAATCTATTTTCCGTGGCTTAGAGCCTTACAAATCTGAAAAATACTATACAGAAAAATCTTCTAAGACAGAATAACGTGGGAGCGAAGAAAATCCGTTATAGACAAGTTCCCACATTAGTTGGTACATTACCTGCTGTAAATGCATTATATTCTTTTCACACGTATTATTGCATTCATTTTGTATAAATCAACACATTTTTTCGTTTAAGACAGAATTCCATCATAGACAGGTTTCTTTTCACAGGTTTTCGTGTACTTTAATTTTATTGCCTAGAAATAGAAGAACTATTTTTCAAAATAATAATAATAATAATAATAATAATAATAATAATAAATTTAAATTTTTAATTGCAGAATAATGGCGATTTATAAATATATGCATTTTTTGCAGAAATTGTTAAACCGGGTCAAATTTTACTGTTTCTTGCACGGGCCACGGATTTTTCTACGATCTGTGTCGAGATCGGGCCTGAAAATTTCTTGCCCTGACTTCTAGGAAGAATGTCCAGCTTCGGCTCTGTCCGGAAAAAAAGAAATCTGACCCTGTCCGGCCCGAGACTGCAGGAAAAAGTAAAGCCCAAGTCCGGTCCTGTCCGAAAAGAGTGATTACCAGGCCAGTTGGTTTCGACATCAAAATAGTGTTTTTGTCTTACTCCAATTATCATAAAAAAAAATATATTATTTTGAAATATTTCGAGTACTACTTATATCTATCGCTATTATTCTGAAATTAAAAATTTAAATTTATTATTACTATTATTATTATTATTTTGAAAAATATTTCTTCTATTTCTAGGCAATAAAATTAAAGTACACGAAAACCTGTGAAAACAAACCTGTGAAAACAAACCTGTCTATGATGTATCACCAATAATTAATTTCCTTTCATTAGGTCTTAAATGATCCGATTAGGAGTTCTCAAGTATGTATTATCCATCTTCTCATGAGCCTATGCAGCAACAAACTGCATTACACTGCTAACATAGTTTTAAAATGCAATATTCAACTCTGGGCGTTCCTACGTGTGTATCACACTACAAAATTTTATAATTCACATAAGAACATTAAGAATTATAAAAACATTTATTATGACCATTCAACAAAAATATTACGGCCGAAGATAAAAATCCTTATCATACCAGATTTAAAAATATATGTTTATATTAATTTCTAGAAACGAATTCAAAGACTAGACAAAACAGACAAGCATGTATTTTCCTGTAGTAAATCAGTAATTTGCGTTTTAAACACAAGTTGTGGTTTAAAGGAGCTTCAAGTCTGATACAAACAGTTTGAAAATCGAGATATGTATTTTGAGTATTTTGAAAATACAAAATACATGGAAAAATCATTTCAAAATACATTATCAAAATACTTTAGTTGTATCTGTTTAAAATACAAAATACAAAATACAAATGTACTTTGAAAATATACTTCAAATACATGTATTTTCGATACTGCCCAACTCTGGCTATAATTTGGTTTATTTTTGTATAAGTGTAGTGAAACTTTGTGAAAACGTAGAGAGGGAGGTAAGGAAGGCAACTCCTACTGCGGAAATGGACTTTAGCCCAGTAAAATTGTGTTCAAAAAGTGCTTGAAGTGGAAAATTGTGGTGTAATTGTTTTTAGTGGCTTATTTTATGTTTTTTGGGGTGCTGAATACGAATCTGAAGTTGTCCAACAAAATTTGTTTCGGCAAATTTGTTTTTTTTTTTTTACAAAAAACGTGTAAAAAAACGGACTTTTTTCGGTTTTTTTCAAAATAACTCCAAAATTGTGCATTTTGCGTAAAAGTCGGCAGTTTATGAATTAAAGAGAATAAAATTGTATACATTTTATGTATTGACAGTTTTTTTTTATTATCAATGGTTTAGCCGTGAGAGTGCCGCAAAAATGGGTATTAAAAACAAAAACTGTAAAAAAAGGAACGGGAATTACGGCACTGTATGTCGATGTAACATGGAAACAAACCATTTAACGAAATATTACCCATCAGTGATATTATAGATTATATGATTGACTATATTTTATGCATTTAAAGTAGGGGAAAAGTGCGGTTCCGTCACCAGTGGAAGTTGGGAGCAGTGGAGCAGCTCTACCTACTTTCATCAGTCGAAGTTGTTCCTCCTCCGGAGAGTTCTTACTCTACGAGGTGATAAAATTTTGTAAAAAGAGGTAAAATTTGGTAGAGGAAGTAAAACTAGGTAAAAACGGCGAAAAACAGAACTTTTTGGAAAATGGCAAAAACACATTTTTTTATAGCCTTTCTGTTCATAAGACCTAAAAATAAACATTTCACTGTATGCATTATACTATACTTTTAAAAAGTAGATAAAATTCTTTACAATTTATGTGAAAGTAATTTTCTTAGACCTTGAATAGCTATAAAAAAAGCAATGACGAATGCACGAAGTAGTCATCCGCCTCCTTATTGAAGGCATATAACTTAAATGCATCATTATACATGTGTGCAGATATGTAAAACGTTGATGTTAGGTTATATAGGTACAAAAAAAGATAAATAGTGATTCACGATTGATTGGTATGAAAACTGTTTAATGTTAAATAATATAGTAAAATAGGTAGGTACACTGCAAATAAAGGAGTCTTAAAGTAAGACAAAAAAACCACTGAAAATGCATTTAAGACACGTAACTCTCTTAATATAGAGCTTAGACATAATAGATACCTTAATTTAAGACACTTGTGTGTCTTAATCGACTGGTGGTAGAAATGAACCAATAGGGTTTCTGTGGCCAGTGTCTTAATATGGTAAAATGTTTTAAATTAAGACATTGCTTTTGTTGATCACATCTGAAATGAGAAGTGAGGGAGGTCAGGGCAGGCAGGTGTAGTGAGGAGTATCAGAGATAGGGACGCAAGCATTACATGACGACGTAATGCATTCACAAATATAATAAATACAAGAGCTCCTTGGATTATAAAAGAAAATATTTTTAAGAATAAAAGTAAGTTTTATCTTTAGGTTTTCTTATATCTTTCTTTTAATAACGTCACATAATTTCTATTATATATTTATCAGATACGAAATTTAGTTTTTATTACGTGTATATTTATATAATAGCTTTCAAGTCACTTGCCTAGAATAAGTATTTTATCTTAAATCATTAAAAACAGATGATTTTGCTTGGGTTATGTGGTTGTATTGTAATCTACTTTAACTATTACGCGTATTTTATCACAGGACTTTTTTAGTATTTAAGTATGATATGTGTCTAAGTATAGAAGGTAAATTTTATCCATGCAGATATATTTTTTTATAAGATTCTTGTTCTTTATTTCGATATTACTATGCATTTTTCAAAATTCTATTTTATGCGTTGGTATTCAAATATATTTTCTAAATCATATAAATTTTGTGCTCGCTAACAGTTTTCGGTTGCCTTTCGGCGTAGTTTAAATATTTATTTATTTAATATACTATTATAATTCACTAAATTTTCAAGTCTTATTACCACTAAGTTGAGTTTCGGCCAGTGATTTATTTTCGATATTTTTCGATTCGGCAGCGTATTACTGCTTATTTTACTGTTTATTACTGTTAATTTTACGTTATAATACTGGCAGCTAGGGTGCCAGTATTATACTGTAAAACCAACACTTTTTTTTTGTATTGTACACTCTCAGAAATAAAACACTCAATTTTGACTATTTGGCAATCCTTAAGCCCTATTTCGTTATTTTTGAATATCCTTTCGTCACAGAGTCACGTGGTTTTTGACGAAACGTGAATCCTCAAATATCTGACGAAACTGTTTCCTCACTGTCAAAAATAACACTCTCACTATTGACTATTCCGCAATTCTTGAGCTATATTTGAACATTTTTGACAATTATTTCGTCTCGAAATTAAGTGATTTCTAATGAAATGGAACATCTCAAATATTTGACGAAAATGTTTCTCTATTCACGGCCAGATTATTTTTGTTGTTACAAAATCGTTCAAAAAAATTACACGGAAGTACCAAATTTACAATATATTAACGAAAACAGAAACAAAAATATTTCATCCTGGGGGCCGCTATAACACGAAATTACTAAATTTCTACTTTATTGAATCCATTTGGACACTACACTGTTAACTAGTATTTTAAAAACACAAATTGCACAAATTGTGCTTATTAGTTGCTAAAATCAGTGTAAAAATTGTTTTAAACTCATAAAAGAGCTAAAATCCTACATGTTTCGGCTTTAAACTTAAAGCCATCATCGGGGAAGAGGAACAACACAAACGACTACTGATCTTTTAATTTTCGACACGAGAAAATTGAAATCAACAGTATGGAAAAATTTAAATAAAATAAGCGGGCGCTCTCTGTTGCCAAAGAGCGAAAAACAAAACAATGAATTAACAAGGGGTTAAAAATGTATCCCATAAACTAGGAATGTTGAAAGAAAAGTTATCATTACAAATACAATCTTTTCTAATTTTAATTTCCAATGATTCCCTAATGGCGGCTTTAAATGGGTTATTGAACCTATGGATAATTCTTGCTTTATCGAAATTAATTACAGTATCATTATTTTTAGCGTAAAACCGGGAGAGTGCAGTGGATAACTTTCCAAATTTTATGTCGTTTTTATGCTCTTTTAATCTTTCCAAAAACTTTCTTTTAGTCATACCAATGTAAAAAATTATACTATTATTATTTAAGCTAATGGGGATTTCATAAACACCTGCGAATTGATCAGGGGGGATAGGATCTAATTTACATGAAACTAAGTCAACCAATTTTCTGGGAGGGACAGCAATAAGATGGATATTGTATTTACGGAGGGCCCTTTTAATCCTTTCAAATATAATAGGTATATATTGGAATTTACGATAGTTTGGTTTATTATTGCTAGGGACAGGATGCTGAATTAAATTAAAATCAGGGAGCGAAAAAGCTATTATACTACGTACCAGTGTTTTAAAAAATAATTAATGACTTGGTTTTAATTGTTTAAAAACTGAATAGTTATGCACACTGTATTGGGATACATATTTCGACCACACCAAATTAAAAATGAATGAAAAAATAAATGTGAAATGTTTCTACTTTATTTTTCATATCTGATATTTTGCGTATATCCTTTTTGTAACTTTAACATTTTTATAACGATTTTATGCATTTCCATTGCCTATTCAAAGATAAATTTTGCTAAAGTTATAGAATTTCGTTAAAAACGCTTACAAAATTCTTCTAAAGTTACAGAATTTCGGTTAAAATAGTAAAATGCTAACATCATTTGGTCCATTTTCAACCGAAAGCAACAACCATTTTCCCAAAGGTTTAAAAAAAAAAAAAAAAAAAAAAAAAAAAAAAAAAAAAATTTAGGAGATTTTTTTTTTTATTTAAGATATATATTCATATAAAAATCAAATTTAAAATATGCCCCTTTAAAATTGATCCCTTTCTCCTCTATAAACATTAACGTGTTAAAATCTCTCCTCCAATATGCAATTCAAAATTTTATTATTTCTGATCAACAAATTAACTAGAGCATATTCTAATCATTCATTGAACAAAGGCAATTTCTCTAATAAATTATATTAATCAAGCCATATTCTAATTATTTATTAACCATAGAAAAACCATAATAATAATCTAGCTTTATTAATTAAAACATGCTGATATTATAACAGCACCGATAAATATACAATCTGCTTTCTAAAAATATAATCACACATCAACATCCGGTAGATACATTTAAAATCAAAATCTCACAAGGTCTCACTGGGAAGGCAGGCAGCACGTTTGCCTCCCAAGCCAAAGGTTGCGCGTTCGAATCCCGTTCAAGACTTGAGAAATGCGATGTAAAATTCCCCTCCTCCTGCCAATTCGAGGTGCTTCTAAAATTGTCATAGATGGTGCCATCTATTGCAGTTTTTCTTTTCGAACAAACAATTTGACGAAACGGCGGCTTTTTCAGACATTTCAAGTGTTTTAAAAATGGGGGCGTTTTAAGACGTTTCCAATGTCTTAACTTCAGATGCAAAAAGGTGTCTTAAAAAGTAAGACACTTTTTTTTCACTTAAAATGTGACCATCCATTTAAGATACTTTTTTAACTGAATTTCAGACGTTTGTGTTTACAGCGTATGTATTTTATACAATATTAATTATTAAATTATTATTGAAATTGAAATGAACTTGTCAGTCAAACCGAGTCTTCTTGGACAATGGTTTCATGGTTTCTGATCGTATGCCTTCTAGGTCTTCTACACCTATAAAAAAGAAATTAATTATATAATAGCTAATTACGCATACGGGCGCGAAAAGCTGTTTCTGTCCCGACGATCGAAACTTATGCTCTGGAGAAGAACTGGTAGGTACAATATTTTTCAAAACGGTGGAATTAATTATAACTAAGTTAAGATTCATACAGCCCTTTATCATAATATTATTTTTACCTCTTTTTAATATCAGCCAGCTTTTACAGCTCATTTCAGGAAACGGTCACTTTTGGACCCCAAATCAGGGAGCGAAAAAGCTATTATACTACGTACCAGTGTTTTAAAAAATAATTAATGACTTGGTTTTAATTGTTTAAAAACTGAATAGTTATGCACACTGTATTGGGATACATATTTCGACCACACCAAATTAAAAATGAATGAAAAAATAAATGTGAAATGGAATGATTTATGTATAATTACCTTCAAGTACTTCAGGGTATTCCAGGTCATCCTCGTTTTCTTCTATTTCAATATTAGACATGTTATTACAACTGCTCTCGCAAGTTCAGACACATATTAGAGCAGTTTAGGCCTGTTTTTTTTATATCCACAGTTTTTATGGCATGTCTTTTTGCATTTGCAAGAAATGAGTTTTAGAACGGCTTGAGGTGCTGGTGGCTCTAGCGTGGTTATTGGCTGTAGACCATCTTTGGTGCTTTTCCAACCCCATTGTTCAAGATTTTTTTCATTCCCAAGCCATTGCTGAACTTGAAAATCCACCCTTAAAGAATGTTGTTTAGCTGCAGCCTCAGTAGGAGGTAGGGACGCCAAACGGGTTGATGCCTTGTATGCGGACTTAAGGTAGCATAGATTACCTCAATTTGTTTAATGATGTGGTTTCCTTGTCAGATAATTTGTACAAGGAAGTCAAAAAACGATTGCCAGCATCAGTAATTGCATCAGTATCAGCCATAGAGTCTTTAAAAATTTCAATGGTTTTAATTAATGCCGGGTTTCTTTTGATAGTCTGAAGAAACCTCATCTTTCCTACTTTGAAAAAGGCTGAAGTAGTATCACAACAACTCATGGCATGTAAAAATAATATGTTGTCAGCAACTGATTGTTCAAGTTTGCAGTCAGGAGAAAAAATGTGTGGTGAAACTGTCACTTTGCCTAGCTTTAAAAAATATACATTTGAATGTATGCCCCTACAGAGACCAATCGTGACCACCAGCAAATCTACGTCTTCACCCACGATAACTACAGAGTTATGTTATTGCGCAAGGTCCCTTGCTGTGGTGATAATCAGTGTATCCGCATCTTCCCGTGCCTGTTTTGTGTGAATATCAGCTGCTGCAAATTTATTTTTCAACATTAAAATCAAACGCTCTTTGTTTTTTATATTGCCTAGGAATTTTTCTTGTCGTACTGTAGGCACAATTGTTTCGTCGAGCATCAAATCTATTGAAGTTTGTTTGCGTGATCTTCTAGCAGCACTTTAATATTTCCTTTTTTGGACAGCATTATAATTAGTTCTTTTAAAAGCATATTGGTTTTAAAAAATTGTATATTTCAGTAATTATCTTTTAAAAATGGGGAAAATCTGTTGCATAATTGCCTGCAAGGAAACAGCCATTTCAGAAATTTCGAGAATACGGGGGGTGGGAGCAAAAACATACACATATTTAAATTTTAAGTTTTGAATTAAAAATATTGTTTGTGTGTCTGAAGAGGATTCATTATTATATTTATGTAATTGTTCAATTGATTATTTTTTAAAGTGTTTATTGCTATTTTCCAAAAATTACTGTTTTTCGACGACTTTATACAGTTTTACCTCCTGTACCTAATTTTACTCCTTTTTTTCAAAATTGCATCTTCTCTTAGAGTATGAGCTCTCCGGGGGAGGAGCACCTTTGACTCTTGAGAGGAGGAAGAGTCTCCACTGCTCCCAACTTCCATTGGTGCCGGATCCACACTTTTCTCTACCTTAAATGCATAAAATATAGTCAATAATATAATCTTTAGTATCACTGAGGGTTAATATTTGCGTTAAATGGTTTGTTTCCATGTTACATCGACATCCAGTGCCGTAATTCCCGTTTTTTTTACAGTTTTTTGTTTTTAATACCCATTTTTGCGGCTCTCTCACGGCTAAACCATTGATCATAGAAAAAACTTTCAGTACATAAAATGTAGGAAATTTTATTCTCTTTAACTCATATACTGCCGACTTTTACGCAAAATGCACAATTTTGGAGTTATTTTGAAAAATACGAAAAAAGTCCGTCTTTTTGCAGGTTTTTTGTAAAAAAAAAACAAATTTGCCGAAAGAAATTTTGTTGGACAACTTCAGATTCGTATTCAGCACCCCAAAAAACATAAAATAAGCCACTAAAAACAATTACACCAGAATTTTCCACCTCAAACTACAATTTGACTGGACTACTTGCCCTAGGTAGTCAAGCAGAAGCATGTGATATGCGCTGGCAGTCGGCCGACAGTATCGTCTGGTAGGCAGTCGGTTGTTGTTGCTATTCATCTGTGTCTGCGGAATATCTATATTAATAGAAGAAAGTTTCGCTCTGCGTGTGTGTCCGTGTGTGTCTGTTGGCGATGGCTAGCAAAATCTAGCCCACCTAGAAGTCTGGAAATTTAGGTGTGGATAGTCCAAGGTCTGGCCATGTGCACCTGAGCCTCAGAATTTTAATATTTTGATAATTAGCCTAGATATTAATTAAATTCTCATTAACCATCGCTTCTAAAATGACATCTTTTAAATCAAAATGGCGAAAGAAAGGAACTGGCGTATTGGATTTGCAACCGGAAATGAACGAATTCGAAATTATTTTACTAATTAGCGAATTTTAAGAAAACTAATTGAGATATCAATTTGAAAATTTCTGAGCATATGTAAAAAATATTCTGTATCTGACTATGTGATTTTTGAAAAATTCGGTTGGTAATTTTTTTTAATTTATGCAAAAAACTGCCAAAAATCTACCGGCGCCATTGAAAACGATCCGAGAAAGTCTCAGACAGGGATCTGCTTTCATTAAAAACTGAACTACAAAGAGATCTGTTTCTCTGGCCGATCCCTCTCATTTAGTTTGCGAAAATGAAAGGAAATAATTGCCAAATTTTACTAATGAACAAATATTTAGGTAACTAATTAAGATATAGATTTGAAATTGAGGTCGGGAAGGCCTGTCATCTGCCGGGTATTTTAGCGTAGCGTCTTCGTTATGTTCTAATTATCAGAATAATGTAATTCTTTTTTTAATGATCGCGTTAATGTAGGTGACGGTGGTTCTCTTGAACAAATTATTCATTATATTTGCGGGTATGGGGAGGGAGGGGGTTAACGCCTTTCTCTGAGATTGTAATTATCTCGGGCCCGGGCAACGCCGGCCGGTTAGTTAGTTTATGAATAAAATATGACAACGCAATGTTATTCGTTACTTAGTAGCAGAAGAAATTGGATTTCGCGAAATGCGAAAGAAGAAATGTACGGTGAACATGCACTGTCATTGATTCTCGTGCAGGACGGAAACGACCATTTCCACGAGGGAATCTGCTAAAACTTCGATGGACAGTGTTGGAATATCCATCGTATAGCCCGGATCTTTTGCCATATTACTTTCCTATAATTGGTTCTCTGAAAAGTCATTGAAGGTTCTCCGTTTTTGCTGGGACAGCGAAGGCACGGACAATGTTCGGAACTAGTTCCGATTTCAGCCGAAGCACTTCTACGAGCAATGTATTCAGCACTTGGTGAAACAGTGAGACAAGTGCTTGTGTAACTTTGGAGATTATGTTTGAAATAAACTAGATCATTTTATTATGTGGCTCCAGTTCCGTTTGCATTTGATTCACCCTAATACTGTATTTCTTTATAATACTACTAAGTCCATACCATTATCGCATGTCGCACTATCAGCGTTTTTTTATTCGATGTGTCAAATGGCTTGTGTATTCATAAACACACACGTGCGTAAAACAATATATTTAGTTATATATCAAAAGTACTGAATCAGCTTCTCTTTTCCAAAACCTTTTTAAAAGATTATATTCTTTAACATTTTCCAACATTGTTGAAAAGTGTTTATGACTTCGACTTGTCTATGCGTCTGTCTGTCCGTGCTCTAATGTACTTCAATTAATATGAGCTTGATATATGTTATTGAGTATTGTCACAGGGCATTCCATATTGAAAATGGAGTATTTAGTGTTAATAGTTCGATTACAGGGATACACAAAATAATTCCGTTACATTATGGCCTATAGGGAAAAATGATTTGCAATGTTTTTTAAAGATGTTACGCTATGTTAAGCATAATTAAATCTATATGTACTGCAAGATGCCTGATGTAGAATATAGAGGACATAGCATTTATTTGTTCATTTACAGGGATGCAAAAAATAATTCAGTTACAATACTGACTATGAGCGATAATCGCCGGAAGTGCATTTTCAGATGCGGTATGCGTTTTTAAGCCTAATCATATCTTAGTATATTGCGTGGTGTGTATAAATTCTATAACTCATACAAGGTCTGCACCAAAGAATTCGTAAGCATTACTGTCTATATTCGTGAACTATCTAGAGATTTTTTTTTTAATTTGCGTTATGTATTTACCAGCTGAACTAAATTTACCACATTAGGATATGTTTGTAAAATATATATAAATTCATATGTCATTCCTTTGACGGATAGCTGAAGTGGATCTGTTAAACCTATGGGAGCGTTCTTTTCAAAGTTCTCTTTTGCATTTCAAAATTTTTAATTTTTGTTTGCATAAGATAGCTAAAGTCGATTTTCCAAACGGGCTTTTTTTATTTGTTCGATTTTTGTATTTTTTTTTAAAAGGTAACTTTCTATTTCGGTGCCGATTTTGAAAGTAAAAGTAGATTCATAAAAAAAAAAAAAAAAAAAAAAAAAAATCTGCAGTCAAAATCGAAAAAGTGAAAAGGGCCCGGTTAAAGATTGACTTCAGCTATCATATGCAAACAAAATCGGTACTTTCGTATTATAGTGGCCCCCAAGGATGAATCGCCGAGCGACCAAGATTTATCGCCAAATTATAAAGCATATATGACATATAATACTAATGTATGATGTATATAACATTTCGTGACATATATGGCCAATTTATATTCATATATGACGTATATATGATGTAATGACATGTGTATAAGACGTAGATGATGTATATATGACATATAAGACATAAATATAATAATGTATATGACACATATAGGAGTGTTTGGAGTATACATATATGTGTATATATGATACATATATAAGCTTTGCGGTGATCTTTGCGAAATCATAGCTGCAACCTTGGCATAATCGTAATTGGGGGAGGGGGGCGCTATAACACGAAAGTACCAAAAAATTATTTAAAAATACTGAACTGCAAGCGAGAAATTTTAAAAGAACATTTCCCATATGATTAATATTAGCTTATGAGTTTTGTCGTATGACTAGCGCAGGCTCCTAAGACAATATAACGAAATCTAGTTGATATCTCTAAGCACACAGAAAAAATAAGTTAAATATCTTAACCTTAAAGATTATAAATTTTCATAAAATTTATGTTGACATGTTTCATATAAAATTTTATGAACTGTTCACGAACTGAAACGATAATCCTTGTTCAACAACTTTGTTTTACATTAATTTGTTAATGCATGCATCACCTTCTGCATCTGTTGCAACTCAATAGACAATGTATTCCCATTTTCACTGACCTGGGACTGAGAGATTACATAGTGTTTTGAATAAGTTACAACACCTGTTACATCAAGAGATTCATTCTCGAACATCATCGGAAACACGAGTCAGATTTAGAATATTTTAATTTATGATGTATGTTGTAGAGCTTCTTTGGCAAAATTTCAAACAGAGGCGTCATAATCTTCTCTAATATCTTTACAGTACAACGTGTTTACTTTTCCTTTCTTTCTTTCTTGTTTTTACAAAGAAAAAGTATTTTGTAATATTAGTGATTATATTATGTAGATATATGTTGTGACATATATGTAAAACAAATCTATACTTCTGTGCAAGCAAAACTTGATTTATGTATGTCTGTATGTCTATATGTATTTCACATCCCTGCTCCGGGAATATATTATATTTCGAGCTGAAACGATCATCGATTATTCGTAAGGATCCGACGGCCATATAAGCTCTTGAAAGAAGATGGGTAGATAAGGCTGATTTTTTTATCTCCGATAATAGAGTCCTGCATCGGGTAAAGTAACCTGAGTTCAACCGATCCCCACCAAGGCTCGTGGTGAGAGTCATGTGGAAGTTGGCGTTATTATTTTTTCGTGGCGGGTAGGGTTTGATTCGGGTTATCTTTAATAGTTTCGGGTTCGAGTCGATTTCGGCTAGGGATTGAACTCTTCCGGTCGGGTTTGAGTTGAACCGTTTTTTCTTATTATTTTGTTTTAAGAAAAGAAAAGAAAAGAAAAGAAAAGAAAAGAAAAGAAAGAAAGAAAGAAAAAGAGTAGAATAATTTTTCAGAGGGAAAAAATATATGTGAACATTAAAGAGCAAATATATGTTCACTTTTCAATATAAAAGAGATTGATTATCTTCCATTTCAAGTTCAGGTTTAAGTATTTTGGTTACGGGTTCAAGTATGTTGGTTTTTGGGTTGATGAAATTTTTTGTTAGGGTCGGGGTTCGGGTTCATTCGAAATGCAATTTTTGGGTTCATTTCAAAATAGCGCAATTTTTTTACTTTTCAAAAATTCAAAAATTTGAGCCGATGACCCTTAGCTACAACCTTATTTTACAAAAATAAACTGGGATTTTAATTTGATTTTTGTTTGTTTGTTTCTACAGGAGGTTAGGATGCTGCCCATCGAGCACGGATATTTTGGTACAGATCAACGCGGCTGCAAGTTTCGGAGGGACCATCAAGAAGAAACCATCCAAATAAATTTCAATGAAAGTAAAATAATTTTTCCTTCCAGTCCATATTTACCATCCATAATAAGAAAAACCATACAGATAGTAACACGCAAAAATAGAATATGTAACCATGCAGCATCTTTTAACTTACCGAAATTGTGGCTCGAGTTACTTCATAGTTACAAATATGAAAATAAACAACCAAGTAAAAATAAAAGATAGCGTGCGTAATTTTTAAAAAGTACATGAAAATTAAATGATAGCATTTTAAATAATTACTTCAAAGACCGTGCAATTATACAATATTCTCATTTGTTTTTGAAAATGGCTCAGAGTGAGCCGAAACATGTCAACAATCTAATAAAAGTTATTTTACTGTATATTATGTTGTTAATTTACACATTTTAGCATTTAAAAGAAATATATCTGTTCAGGATTTCTAAATTGTTTTCGCAATGAATAATCATAATTTAATAGTTATTAAACTATTAATTAATATAGGACGTACGTAAAATTTTTTATTTCACTCTTTACTTTTTATTTATATTTTATTTTCTACTTATTAGTCTTTAAAATATTTCATTGTTGCCATTTCACAGCCTATTGGTCTATTTTAGCGAGAATGGCTTGGCGCATATTTAACTCCATTGTTGTTGTAGCTCGTATACAATTATAACCATAAAGAATATTTGGCGATTTATCAGCTGCGCCTGGCTAATTGAAGAATGTCTTAAATCTGACTCTCTAAAAATATTAAAATGTTGTATTGTCATCGGAAATATACCTTTGTACATATCTTTTATAATGCTAGCCTATCTTGAAGTGAGTAAAAAATCGATTACGAAATTCCACCATTACATACATGAACCAAGTCAAGTTAAATAAAAAAGTGCAATAAACTTGCATCAAATGTCAACAACAGAACACCAATACAAGACCGTTGGTGAGTGATAAACACGTGTCTTTTACATCTAGCAGAAGAAATCGATAACTAATATTTCTGCAGTTAGACATACGTAGACAAGAGCGTCGTTTGTACAAATAGAATTTGCATTTAGAAAGCTTGTACTCATATTTTGTCGAGATTATTATGTACTCATATTTTGTTATTATTGTTATATGCTCATATTTTGTCTTTATTATTATGTACTCATATTTTGTTATTATTGCTACATGCTCATATTTTATTATTGTTGTTATTAGTGACAGGCTAGCTATTATTTCTGTTTGTTGAAAATGATTATTGCAATCAGAGATATTGCTAGAATTTTTTTCGCGAAATTTCTCTTCGAATTATATACAGGGTGTCTGAAAAGTCTGAAAACGGTCGAATAACTCGAGAAATATACATCGTATTGAAAAACTGTAAATATGTGTTCAATATTTTTGAAAAATCTATTTAGGGATATCAGAGTTGTCCCCCCTCAACTCTGCTACCTGGCGGTAAAGGGACCTTTAAACTTTGAATCTTAGATGATAACCTCCCCCCCCCCCCTCCCAACCTTTTTCCATTTCAGATTAGGATTCTGCAAAAAAATACGTAACTTTTGTGTTTAACACTTTCTTCAGAAAATCATAGATGGCGCTGTAATCGAGTAAAATGTAGTGAGAATCGTTTGCATTGAAAAGTCTGGAAACAGTCAAAAAACTCGAGAAATATACATAAGGTTGAAAAATGGAAAA
Organism: Maratus michaelseni; assembly: GCA_963931845.1. Lineage (NCBI taxonomy): Eukaryota > Metazoa > Arthropoda > Arachnida > Araneae > Salticidae > Maratus > Maratus michaelseni. The sequence goes on from OZ007596.1 coordinate 92,035,405, forward strand.
CTGCATTTTTCATATTTTTGAAAAATCTATTCAGAGATATCAAGTTGCTATTTTTCTAAAATATTGAACACATATTTTGCCATTTTTCTATCCGATGTATATTTCTCGAGCTATTCGACCGTTTCTTGACTTTTCAATGGAAATGATTCTCACTGCATTTTACTCGATTACAGCGCCATCTACGATTTTCAGAAAAAAAAATGTTAAATACAAAAGTTATGTATTTTTTCCGTAGACTCCGAATCTGAAATGAAAAATGGGGGTTATCATTTCAGATTTCAAAGTTGCTCTGTATATATATATATATATATATATATATATATATATATATATATATATATATATATATATATATATATATATATATATATATATACAGGGTGAAACTGAACTCACGAGCAGCAAAACATTAAGGACAGATAGAACACAACTAGTCTAGCTCAAAAGACCATACATTGCATGGTTTTACTCCAGCAGTGACGCTGCAGGGGGGAATTCTGACTGTGTAGAGAACTGTGTTTACTATCCAATATCTAGTAAAGGATTACTGATTTTATAGATGCGGAATATTTTTACTAACTACAATGTTAATAAGGATGGAAATTGCAAGAAGAAATCAAGAAATTTCAAAATATGTAACTCTATTTAACAACCAACTCAATAGAAAGAAGGGAGATGGGTAAATAGGACTGAATTCCCTTCAGAGAAATTGAGTATGAATCAGAATTCATGAGCAAAACTTTAACGAATGATAGAATACAACAAAAAAAGCGTACAATACATGGGCGTATCGCAAGCGGTGAATCCACGTTAATAGTGCTGTCACTAAACACATAAGCCACTAGTTTTTTACTCATATCGGCATTTCTAGCGTGGATTTTAAAAGAAATGGCTGGCTTTACTAATGAGAAAAATGCAGACATGCATTACATGCATAGTGCTGCGCGCATGGGCGTGTACTGGAAGCTTATATGTATAGTTAACGGCTTTCTCTCCATGACCAGAAAGCGCCCTACGGCTTGAGTTACGAGGTTACGACCATGCATTGTATGGTGTTTTAACTCGTCTGGTGGGTTCTATTTCTCTTTAAAGTTTTGGCCATGACATGTATTATCACCCTTTACAGTTCTAATCAATTCAGATACACACTCTCTCTCTCTATATATATATATACTAGCTGTTGCCCGTGACTTCGTTCACGTATCATTAAAAGAAGAATAAATGCATTAATTAAGCAAAATATTTCATTCCCGATAATTAGAAACGTAAATAATTAACTAACTCTGTATCACATTCCATAGGAGACAATATAGTATTTCTATGTTATAGAGGCCTTGACATAACTCATAACTAAGTTTTTAAAAAGTGAAATTTTGTGACAAATAATCACACGAAAAGGAAACTGCAACCAATGAAAAAAGGCGGGCCGAATAAAATCGTGGAAATCGGCGAATTGTGTAAAAACATATGTCAAGTTTACCTGGTAAGACATTTTACTTGCCTTTGTGAAACGTTTTAATAGCCATCCTTCAAAGATAATGGGAATAGTATATTATTTTTCATTAAATTCAATTCTTGTGAATAGGGGGCAATAATTGTAGACCTCAATGCAAGGAGCTTAAATTTGCCTCCTTGATTGAACTGAAAAAAAATCTTTTTTTCTAAATGAAAATATATTGACAGACGATTTTTGTTCTCCAGAATAAATTGATTCATGAAGTTTGAATGTGTGAAAATACGTTTTTATTTTTTAAAATTTTTACTGTAATCAAGATTTTTTTTTCTTTCCCCATCTATTCAAATTGAAAATAAATTCTTTTTTCTTTTTCAGTTTTAATGAGAAAAAATATATTAATCCGTTTTATTTCTTCTTTTTTATCCACAAAATTGGAATAGTTTAGTTGCCATTTTTAGAGAAATTTCGTTAAAATTTACAATAATAATAATAATAATAATATCTCGGAATTTACATCATTTTTTTTAAATTCTGATAATTTACGACATCCTCGGATCAATGATAACCGGTGTTAAGTAAATCGCGTTGCGTTCGACAATCTGAAAGGAGTAGTTGCGAAATACAAACAGGCGGTCAGATTTTAATATAATAGATTCGTATTTCTTTTTCTTTTCCTAATAATCATGGTATAAATTTTGGCAAAAAAACTCTCATCTGTATGTAACTGATATTCATGCTTAATAATCGGTACAGATAAAAAAAAAAATATTTAAATTTTTCGTTTTAAATATGACGTGAAACTCATCTACTTTCTAAACTTACCGATCCTTGTATTATTAATGCAAGGAATTAATTCACGCTCCTTGTAAAACACATTTGAAAATTCCCGTTCTATTTCAAACATGACGTCACTTTTTCCTCAGAGAAATCTCTTTTTAATGGCATAATTCTTGTTCATTTTCTTTTCTGGCAATCAGGACGTAAATTTTAGCGGAAAACTCATATTTGTACGTAACTGGTATTCAAGCTAATTTTAAAAAGTGAAATTTTGTGACAAAAAATCACACGAAAAGGAAACTGCAACCAATGAAAAAAGGCGGGCCGAATAAAATTGTGGAAATCGGCGAATTGTGTAAAAACATATGTCAAGTTTACCTGATAAGACATTTTACTTGCCTTTGTGAAACGTTTTAATAGCCATCCTTCAAAGATAATGGAAATAGTATATTATTTTTCATTAAATTCATTAATCAGTATCGATAAAAAATATTTCAGTTTTTTATCTTAAATATTACGTCTATTATATATATACTTTCATTATACATTGATATTCATGCTCCTTGTATTATTACAAATATTTGAAAATACATGTTTTATTTTTGACGTCATATTTGTCCAAGCCGAGGAGGATCTTTTTCATAGTTCCATGTTCCAAGCGAAATCTATTTTTAATAATATAATTATTGTTGATTTTTCCTTATAATTATAACACAGTTTTTGACAGAAAAAGATCTTTTTAATGTAACCGATATTCATACTTCATGTATAAAATATACTCCACATTTTTGTTTCAAATATCACGGAAACTGACCTTCTTTTGAATTGTTTTCAATTTTCTGTTTTCACGTGAAAATCTTTCAATTGAAAATTAATTGTTGAGAAAAAAATTATTTTTCCGTGTTTTTATTTATTGGCAACGATCAAAGCCCTAGCAACGATAAAGTAAAATGGTTAAATTGCATGGTAAAATGTCCATTTATTCTGTATGAAAATAATGAAAATTTTAATTATTAAAGAAAATATTTGAATAAAATAAATAAAATCTACCCTATGTTCATCTGAGGATTATAATCAACCAATATGCAAAGACACAGGATCATTAAATGCTCCATTTTGACGCTGGCTTCAGCCTAACATTTGCACACAATCGGATTTATAATATTATTAGGATAGGATAGTATATATTCTGTCTAACAACCATGGTTTCATCGCATTTCTTTATTGCTGTATCAATTTCGTAATTTCTAATTAACTTTATAGCTTCGTGTGGGACAATTTCAAATTATGCTTCACGTCAAATCATCCATGTAACATTCATATACATCTGTTTTGTCCTATTTAAATGTTTAATACTTAACTTTTTATAATCCACCCCATTACGCTCTTTTTCATTATTAATTTATTTGAATTTTCATTTCTTCTTTTTTATAAGTAATTTTATTTAAACATCTTTTTAATATTAATTTATAATGTATTTATGTTTTTATCCTACCCTGCCTTTTATTTATTTTAATTTAATTTTCCTATTTTATCTTGTTTTAAATTAAATTCCATCACATGACTTGTAAGTTTCATCTACTTTTGTTATTAATACATAATTAATTTTTAAATAAATTTCAATTATTTTTCCATTTATATTTGCAATTTAATTTACTAGATAGTAGCACTAATGTTTATCTTATTTGGTTATTTCCAATTTCACCTTTTTACTTTTTCACTCTTTTTGTGTAACTCCTCGCTTGAAAACAATCTATCAATCAATCATCATGGGTCATTCCTCAGTTAATTCATTCCTCAGACATTTCCAATTAATAAAATTGATTCGGCGACATACTCTTAGTACGGTCTTACAGGTCATGCATGCTTTTTTCGTATAATGCTTCTGGTTCTGAAATATATTCGCAAATTTACTTCATTTGCTCATTGAATTTGTTCCCATTTTTTAATACATAATTTCTGGTTTTATAATACACGGGCTGATAAGTTCTCGGTCTAATAAAGAAAACACAACTTTTTAACATAACTTTATAACTTTATAACTCTATAACTTTAATAAATAACATAACTTTAATAATAAATAATAATAATTTAATAATAATAATTTTATAATAATAATTTAATAAATAAATAAATAGTAATAATTTTATAATAAATAACATAATTTTATAACGAAAAAGCTCCAAACATTGCTCAGAATCATCGACTCGTTGTTGTTTTTGGTCAAAAGTCAACACGCGCGCAACCCACTTTGACAACAGCTTTTTCATAGACAAATGTTCATTCAAAATAAAACCTACACGTTCCTTGGATATCTTCAGAGTCTGAGTTATCCCCTGCAACTTCACTTTACGGTTCCCCAAAACGATTTTGTGGATTTTTTTATGTTTTCCGGAGTAACCACCTCTTTTGCGTGGTGCATCACTGGTGTCCGTACAACCACGTTTAAATTCAGCAAACCAGTCAATAATGGTTGATTTACCTATTGCAGTGTCCGGATAACGCTTATCAAGCCAAGCTTTTGTTTGAACGGTGTTTTTTCCCATCAAAATAACAATTCTTGAAATTCTTGTTTATCCATTTTTTTGTTTATCAACAAAGTCGTTCAACTAAAACCACTCTAACGTTTTATCCACACGGCGAATCCTCATGACATTTTTTATGCTACCTTTGAAACGTTAGTATTTACTAAAAAAAAGCATCGGTTCGGCGATTGCAACGCCATCTGTGTGCCAGACCGGGAACTTATCAGCCGATGTGTTAGCTGGTTACGATCTGTATTCTGGTTACGATAGCCCAATTCTTGCACTGTTTTTGCTTATTATTTACTCATGGAAGGATTAAATTGTACATGTTTTGTGGAATCTATGGTAATTTGGGCTTGATAATTCTACCATAATTCTACAATTATTTAAATTATTATTTCGTCTTTAGGTTCTGTACTTAAAAAGTAAAAACGGAGAAACATTAAAAGATCCCTCGTGTGTCTGTCTGTCTGTCCCTCTGTCATTGCCGTTTTTATCGATAACTATAGAACGTGGAAAATTCAAACTTGGCAGAATTACACATATTTATACTTTATGATTAATTCACAAAGAGTTTTAGGAAAAAATTAGGGAGGCTAATTAAGTTAGTTGATTTGCTGTTGTTGTTGTTTGTATATCATGTGGTATTTTATTCGAAAGATCTCGTATAACATCGAACTCAAAATTATATTTGTTTTAAGTTTAGGTATTATATTATTAGAGAAATCGCCGAAAATATACTTCAAAAATATATTTCTCCTAACATATTTTAGAATCTATTGAAACTAAAATTATGAAAAAATAAGTGGTAGTAGGAGTTTATAGTAAACCTCGAAGGAAAACTATAGCGATTGTCCTAAGCCACATTGTTTTTGAGAAAATCACATTTTTCCGTTACACATAAAGATTACTTTGCGAGTGAGTTGAGGGGCGTTCTAGGTACCTATCGACGCGGAGTCATTCAAGGATTGATGATAATGATTTTCGAAAATATTGACCGTAATTAGCCGAGATATTAAACCTTTAAGGACACGGTTGGTTTGTACACACATAAAGACACGGGCGTTTGTCTATATATGTTTTGTTTGTATTCCGTACTTTTAAGTACGGAAAAACGGAACTTTATTAAAATTCAAATCTAATACATTGTCTTTATGCGCCATCGTCTTTTAAAGACTAAATAACAACTTTTAATGATATGTTTGTGTAATGCAATGCCCACTAGTAGCATAAAAGCAATAAACATCAAATTGTTAAAAAAAGACATATTTTAATTAGAATTAATCCCGTAATTACTTTGGGAATCGCAACTAGTTTTGTTTGAGTTGCGCACTGAGTACGTCACACGTGCCTTTTATGTCTTTTACATTATGGTCTTTAAAGATTAATTAAAAACCTATCTAGGAAAATGTAGGACGGACCAAGGTAAAGTTGTAACTTTGGGACCTTATTTCGAAGCGCGCTTGGCACAATGCCAAATTTAAAATTTGTACAAGATCTTTGTTTAAGGTAAGGAAAATCATAGTGATGAATAGTCAACGTTTTTCATTCCAATTAAATTCAATTATTGAAAAACAATTCATAGAATAATTCCAAGATATTAAAAGTCAGTACTTTTGAGACAACAATCGCTTATTACCCCCAATATATAATTCATTTATAATGAAAAAAACTTTTCGATAACAAATCAGTTCAGTAATCGGGCCAACAAGTATCATGCTTTTATGTTTAAAAATGATTCAGAAAATTTCGGATTGTTCAGCGTTTTTTTTTTTTTTTTTTTTTTTTTTTTTTTTTTTTTTATCGCCTTAAAATTGCTTACTGTTACGTCAAATATGATTCACAGGTGACTTTTCGTGAGCAACTCTGTTACCTCTTTCCGAAGCGTGGTTGCCACTGTGCCAAGTTTAAATTTTGTACAAGGTCTTTGTTTTAGAGTGAGAAATATTCATCCTTTTTCATTCCAATACAATTCAGTTATGACATATGGTATTGTTTTACGTATATGAGTATATGGTCTTTAAACAGTTCTGATATTTTGTTTAACTGTCTACTTTTTTTTATTAAGATTTTGTTTTTTGCTTTTGTTTTATTCAAATGTCTTGCGTTCTACTATATTCCTATATCTTACTTGGTATGTCAAGTATTCATTTAGCAACAATTTTTTGTAATATTACATGTAGTAATTAATAAATTTATTGTACGAAAGCCTTTGTGCACGAATAAAACTCGCACTTGATCAATTATTTCTATTTTCATATTACACGGATCCCTTTCATAACAGCTTTGAGTTTCATCTTTTATTTTTACCCATTTCTGTATGTTGAATTCTATGTAGTCTTTATTTTGGTTTTATATTTTATTGTGTCAAGTTATTATGTGTCAAGTACATATATATATATATATATTTATAGCGTTATATATATAGTTAGTTATATATATATATATATAGCGTATATATATATTTAGCGTTTTATTGTTGTTACGATATTTAAAACATAATGAAATTAATATGTATTACTGAGGTGGACTATAGAATGCTTTCACCGTAGTATACAATTAGTAGCATTTATAGTTCAATTACAGGGACGTACAAAATAATTCCTTTGCATTATGATTTGTGGGTAAAAATCTTTTGTGGTACATTTCTTACATGTTATGATACTTGAAACACAATGAAACTTAAAAGAAACACTAAGCTTCAATACAACTTATTTTTTATAGATGATGGTGTGTGTAGGATTTATTGTTCGTGTACAGAGACGCACTAGAGAATTCGATTAAAGGAATGACTATGATCGGTCATTGCTAGAAGTGCTCTTTCAACTGCAGTATGCAATTTTATGTAATTTTTAGTGTATTGCGTGTTGTTGGTAAATCCTGTAGATCATGTACAAGGTTTCACGAAAGACTTCGAATATGGGCAGCAATTGTTGAAAAGGGATTTTTACTGAGTTATGTATCTTTTAAATTGCTTATTTAGATATCTCATTTCATCGTATGAAAAAATTAAATTTCTTAATAATATTCTGTTAGTGTTGGAAAGTGTTTCATAATCTATGCCGGATGAATGATTTTTCGTTCTTGTTTCTTATAATATCATTGCTACTACGGTTGTTATTGTTACTGCTTTTACTATCACTGATTGCAGCTACTACTACTACTACTACTACTATTATTATTTTAATTGTTGTTGTCATTATTAATTAATTAATTAATCTCTATAATAAAACCGTAAGTCATGTGACTGTCATCAACAGTTCCGGGATGCCCGCTTCACTTTTTCATATGCCAGGCGGCCATTTTTATTCAAAATTATTTTTTCGAATAAAATTGCATAATAGTTACATTTTTAGAAAGATCGTTCAAAAAAAATTAATATTTGAGAGATGATTTACGTTCAATTATGTATACATTCTGCAATAACTTCAGTTTAAATTAGGTTCGCAGTTCAAATTCTTTATCCATGAAAGTAAAAAAAAAAAAAAGATTCATTCTTTGTGAGCGTTTAAAATATTAAACCATGAATTTTTGGACCGCTGCCTGGTGTAAAAAAATAATCCGCACCAGTGAGAGAGACAATGTTTACCATAATTCTGTTCTATACAACTCAACTTGACGTAAGTTGAACTCAAGTAATAATATTTAATGGATCAAATTTCGAAATGAATTGTCAGCTTTTATTTTTCGCGTGCAAATTAGAAACGATACTTTAATTTTAAAAGCAAATGTTTTGATTTATGATATTTTTTCTTATTTATCTATTTTCTATTTTAAAGAAAAATATGAATACGTCATGTATTTTAAATTGGAACAACTGTCACGGACGCACCGGGGTTGGCGCGATTTTTGTTTTGTGCCATTTTGGCGAGAAAATCCCATTTTCAGGTACCTATTAGAGATTACTAAAATAGCATGCACTTTTATTTTATTATGAAATAGTTTATTTTATAGTAAAAAACACACAATTTTATTATAAAACACACGCAATGATTAATTTATTATAAAGTGGGTTAAGCAGTTTTTGTCAAGAAAGATGAAATGCATAACAACAAAAAATATGGGAAATGCTACCACGATCGCAAAAGTTCTTGATTTGTCTGTTAGATTTTTCCGGTTTGGCGAAGGATTAAGGAAAAAAATAAATTATGATTAAAAATAATTTGTTACAATGCTTAACATACATTGAAGGTTGACCAAACTGGTCGCCAGTGGCGGCTAGTATTAAATAATCTCGCATCTACCTCAACAACTTTTTACTAAGAAAATCTGAGATTCTAAAATCTCCATCTTTGAAAGAATTACGCTGCAAAATCAATAGTTTCTTTTATGATCTCTATTTCAAATAATTCCCGTACATGCTTACATTTCTTTGTAGGCTTCTTTTATCTCTAAATATTATTTTCGTATAAAATAACTTGATGGATGTCTTCGATAAAATTGTCTGGAGAAATGCAATTTTAAAAATGTCAGCGAAATGAAAACAGAACTTAATGGAAAGTGTCCTACATTTTACAATAAAGTTTATTTTTACTTCTTTATAATTGATTTTTTTAAAAAAAGAGGTTGTTTTTAGTTCAACCGGTATAATTCTGACAGAAGAGATACAAAACACTTTAAATGTATTTTTCTTTGTTTCATGGAGTGGAGAAATACTGGTGTACGGCTAACAAAACAATAACGGAAAATCATGCATCCGGCATAGATTATGAAACACTTTCCATCACTACCAGAATATTCTTTAAAAAAATTAATACAATAAAATACAAGGTGGCTGAAAACTGTGGGCGCGTTGTTTAACGCTGCTATTTAACAACGGAAATCGCAGAAAGCAGGCTTATTTTTTTTTGTAGCTTTTTTATTAACTTTCTTGTTATATATTATTCATTTACCTTCGATGAGCTTATGAAGACCTGTGTTCATCATTTAGCCATCGCTCAACAGGCGGCAAATGCAGCGAAGACTTCAAGGATATTTCTCTTTAAAGTGTCCAAAACATTGTTAAAAACACTCTCGGACTTCATAATTATCATTTGTACCACGGGGAGCATTTTTCATGCTAAGGAGACTAACGAGATGAAAGAAAATGCTCCAAATTTTCAAGATGCGACGTGTGAAAAATGCTTTGGGGTCGAATGAGAAAATCTTCACCATTGAGCTAGCACCAGAATGATCTGCAACTGATATGTTCAATGAAAAGAAAAGCAAACAGAAGAAAAATCGGCACACAATCGCTTTTTTTTTAAGGATTAATTATTTGGGTAAAAGTTACCGTCACGGAAAAAAAACCTTTAATTTTTATTGATAAAAACGTAAAGATTAATGCTAAAACATAGCACACCTAGAAAAAAGTTTTGTTGAATCAACAAAAATTTGGTTGACCCAACAAAACTTTTTGTTTAAATATAGGTCAATGGAAATTTTGTTTGAATCAACAAAAAAATTTTTTTTTTTGCAATTCCAAAAAAAAAAAAAAAATTATCGTCAGCAAAAAATGTTTTGTTAATTCAAGTAAAATGCTTCAATTTTACTTGAATTTTCCTAAAACAACCAAAATGTACTCAACAAAACATGTTTTGTAGTTTTAATCAATTCCTTTTTCTGGGTGCAAGAAAAAGTATTAGCTAAGGTTGTGACCTCATGGAAGCAAAATAACCTTAATGGAATCATCCAGCGGAATTTGGGTATTCACATGGTGCGAAAATGACATTGGCCCTTTTCGACGTCCTGAATATTTAACAAAGGATGAATGGCCTTCAAACAGTCGGACCTTAACCCACTCGACTTATGTGTTTGGGGGTTACTTAGAAAAGTTAAATAGCAAAACAATCTCCAGTTTGTACTGTATGAAGGGCGAAATTATCAAGGCTTGGGACGATTTAGATCAGAGTTACCTGCGGCGTACCATCAATTCTGTGATCTCACGTTTTCAAGCTTGTGTAAAAGCGATTAGTGAACATTTTGAAGAATTTGTTAAAATATTATTAGTTATTATATTTTTGTGTTGTTAGAATAAAAATGACATTAGGTAGAGTACATTTTTGAAAATATAGCGTTTTTCTGCGCCCATACTTTTTTCAGCCAACCTGTAGATCATAGTCCGTCCTGTAACCGAATTCAGGATGGTCTCTGTAAATGAAAATGAATGTTGCATAATCCTTAATCTATAGAAAACATCTTGTAGTGCACCTCAACGATTCTTGTTAATTTCATTATGTTTGAGGTATCATAACATAATTAAAAGGCATCGCAAATGATCGTTCCCCATAGATCATAATGTAATGGAAATATTTTGTGCATCCCTGTAAACGAAATATAAATGCTATTTATTCTATACACCTGAGAAAGCATGTTTTAATCCACCTCACTGATGCACATGAATTTCATTATGTTTGAAATATTGAAAAATCAATTATATACATCGGAAACCATTTCCCCCCATAGATTATAATATAACGAAATTCTTTTGTATGTCCCTGTAAACGAGCTATAAATGTTACACACTTCATTTTCAATACCGAGCAGTCTATAGTGAACATCAATAACATAAAAATTGTATGGTATTCCGAGTATATTTACGAGAGTTAGAGCACGGATAAACGATAGACAAACTCAGTTCATAAATTCAACTACATTAGAAAGTGTTAAAAAAAAGCTTTGAAAACTCTTAGTAAATTTGTATTTAACTCTATTTTACTCAGTGCTCAATTAACTAAAATCGAGCAATAATTCTAACAAATACCTCTTCAAAAACTTTCAAATGAGTTTTTCTTAAAGTGATGTTTTTTGAACTGACAGACGTAATAGAAACGTTATTAATTAGGTGTTAATCAGCTTCCAATCTGGAGTGAAACTACTTGAGACATGTACTATGATGTACCACCAGTAAATTTGCCTTTAAATTTCTTTCTTTCTTTTCTCCTTGTATGCATGTACATGTAAGTGGCTTCTAAGAAAATCTGTTGTAATTTTTCCTAAAATTTCATTTTAAACATCCAACATCCATAAACAAACTTATATATATATTCTCAAATTCATGGGTTGTATTGTATTGTTTTCACTAAATAAGAGTAATTAAAAACAAATTTTATAAAAAAGTACATGTCGGGCTGATAATTTGTACTATCACCTATGGCTGACACACAAATTCAAGATCGCATCACAGCTACAAAAATTAATCAAATATTCGAAATCCTACAAATATCAATTCAATGTTTAATTAACTTTAACATCCAAGTAAAAGAATAGGAGACTTACTGGTTTTTTTTCTTTTACATTTTTAACAGAAAAAAGAAGACCCATGTTAGTACTTGCTTGTTTGGAAGAGATACAAAACTTTGGAAAGTTTTAATATATTATCAGAAAATCTGAGAGATTATGAGATTTTTGGTATTATTAAGTAACCCAATAAAGTCACCACCAGAGCTCGACAAATGCAGTCGGGTTTATTTTATCTATCGACTAAATTATTTAATCCGGTATTTTTTTTTTTTTTTTTTTTTTTTTTGTACAAAAATATACTTAAGCACAAACTGCATTTTTTCACTCCCCCTAATATTAAGAAATAAACTTTGAAACTACATTCAAATAAAATATATTTTTAACTTTTATTTTTAATTTGGCAAAAATAAGTTCAACAAATACAAATTTTTTAATAATAAGCTCAGAATTATTTGACTAACGTCCACAGGAAAATAAGTAACAAATTGTGTTGTACCCCCCTTATCAAATTTAGATTTTGTGGAACTCAATTATCCGGACATTTGAAGCATTCGGCAATCAGTATTTCTTGAACGTACCTGTTAATTCAACTTTTACAGTGTTTCTTTTTTGTTATAGAGTGATATAATTTTGATAATAAGTTTCATAAGAACTATTCTGAACTGTGCTTGTTATTATTTTTTCTCAGTTAATTGACAGGGAAGAAGAGGGTTTTTTTTTTTTTTTTTTTTTTTTTTTTTTTGCTGGCTACCAGATTTTATCCAAATTTGTAAAGCCCTGGTCACCACAGTACATATAATCGCAGCCTAGAGGTCCTTTCAAAGTCGTGTCACCTGGAGATATTGTTTCTAAGTTGTACGTTTTCTCCATAAGTTGTTCATTTTTCAGTCTTTATTGTACGATATACGCTTATTTATTTCCCGTACGACGATTTCTTCAGTTTTTTTTAACTTATCTGATTTTTACTGATTTTTATAACTTTAAGAATTTTTATAAGCTTATCTATTCAATTTGCTTTAAAATTTTCACTTTTAATGCCCTTTTTTCACAGAGAAATATGACTTCAAAATTAATTAAACAATGTTGTTAGAATTATGTAATATAAATACAGTTAGAAATAAACAATTTTAACAATTAATTACTGATTTGTTTTTAAGTAAACTTCTTTGAAGAAGATATTATTGACTCTTTCAACACAGTTCAGAAGGATAAGGAAAATGATGATAGTTTTATGAAACGAAAACAAACTAGTGACAATAAAAATCTTCTGTTTTTCAAAGAGAGAAATCTGAAGAGAGTGAAAATCTAAAGTAAAAATCTAAATGAAAAATCTAAAGAATGTCAATGGGATTTGGCGAGTTAAAACTAACAAGTTGGAAATTGTACGTCAAACGTGACAAATGAGGTGCGTTCGTACTATAGCTAGTCATATAAATATTCAGATCTTGATGATTTTTAATTCTGTGAAATGAATTATATCGTCTGCAGATTCATTTCTGTAATAAAATAAGTATCTCGGTCGCTTGACGATGAACCCTCGGAAGCTCCTATAACAAGAAAACACCGATTTTTTTCTTTTTTTTTTTTAAATCAAATTTCTTAATAAATATTTTTATTAATATTTTCGAAAGCTTTGATTCGATTTTCATAAAATTTGAAATGTCTCGACAAAATTCTGCAAAGATAATATATCTTAAATTTCAAACTATTCGTTTGGGTAGTTTTTGCGTTGTTATATGCGGACAGACGGACACAATAGGTGCTACGTATTTATATAATTACGAACGCACCTAAAAAACAAATAATATATATATATATATATATATATATATATATATATTGTTAATATTAATAGTTTGCCAGATTTCTACATTCAGTTTAAATTTTTGAAAACATTCTTCGCTTGTCTCAAAATCACCAATATCAAGTAGCAGTGACTACCAGTGATAAGGGAGACTAAAAATCATATTCTTATTCCAAGCTTCCTGATGATTACATTCATTTTATTTTTATATATTCTGTTGCTTAAACTTTAGCTAATCAAATGGTGGTTTCCGTTTAAAATAAATTGTCAAATATTTCTTTTTTTTTTCTAAAACCTAAAACAAAAAATCATGATTTTAGTGGCGTTATACAGGTACCCTCCCTTTAATTTATTAGTCAACTATTTGAGGCAACTCATAAAAGAGACAGTCGAAAATCGAGATATTTCAGAAAGATATCGGTACATATACAACACATTTTCAATTTTAGACGTTTTGTGGAATATCTAGAAAAGTACTTGACGAATTTTTCTGAAACTCCATGAATATAAAGAACATGTTTAGCCTAATATTTTTAAGGGAATGATTGGTAACGAGAACAAACAAGGGACCAATTACAAATTGGAAACAAATAATAATATTTGCGATTTTTCTTTACTCAAAATTATTTGGAGGTATAGCACATGCCTATGTGAGTTCTGTGCAATATTTGTGTTCATTTGTGTTAAAATAGCATGTATATTCCTAAATTTATAAAGATTAAAAAAATGTTCAAGAAATATTCGCATGTTTTTGTTTTCTTCATAGCATGCAGGTTTTTTAACCAAATTTAATGCCACGTTTTAGGAAAATTGACAAAGTACAAAGTAAAGTAGACACAACGTACTGCAAATATATATATATATATATATATATTAAACATTTGATGAAATATGAGCATTTGTGTGAAATAAATTTTAACTGCGCATGCGGAAATGGTAAAAAAAAACTGTTTTACATATTTTAGTTTTCAACTATATAGGGCGACACATAAAAAAAGTCAGTGGAAAATCGAGGAAATACAGAAAGATATCGGCGATGTAGTAAGATGCATTTCTGTTGCTTACTAAAAGAAGCTGGATGATAAGGATTTTTTCAGAAATCCTCATTTTTTATAAGCTGACTTCCAACACAGGAGTAATCCAAGTCCACGTATACGTTTTGAACGGATATTTTGATCTTGATAATCTTTTTTTTTGTTGTTGGAATGCAGCAGCCGTTCTTATAGTTCTTCCCGGGAGATTTAAAACATCAATAAAAAATGAAAAATGACAATCTGTGGAAAATCCTTTATTATCCAGCTACTTTTAGAACTGAAATTCAGCTCACTATATCGCCGATATCTTTCTTAAATTTCACGATATTCGACTGGTCTTTGTATATGTCTCGCCATAGATAGTTGGAAACTAAACTATGCTAAAACAGTTTTTTTTTATCATTCGCTCATGCGCAGTTAAAATTTATTTCACACAAATGCTCATATTTCATCAAATATTTAATATATAATATTCTCATTCCAGTTTTTTGTCTTTACTTTACTTTGTTAATTTTCCTAAAATATGGCATTAAATTTGGTAAAAAAAACCTGCATGCTATAAAAAAAAACATACGGATATTTCTTGAATTAAACAAAAACCCCTTTATATACCTATGACTATACGTACGATTTTTACACACATGAAGACAAATATTGTACAGAACTCACATAGGCATGTACTATACATGCAGATAGTTTCGAGCATTTTATAGGACAGGATGATTGCAAATATATATATTTTTTCAATTTTTAATTGGTCCCTTGTTACCAAACCTTCCCTTAAAAATGTGAAGTTAAACATGTTCTTTATATTCTGGGAGTTCCAGAAGAATTCGACAAGTATTTATCTAGATATTCCACAAAACGTCTAAAATCGAAAATGTGTTGTAACGTATGGCCATATAATGTATGTAAGATAACTAACTACCTTAATAGCAGATTTTTCTACGCACCTGATTAATAATCAAGATCAATAACTATTTTTTTAAAGTATATTTTGCGAACCGATTACAATCGTGCCGGTTGTAATACTGTTTAAATTATTATCTCGCTAATGCTCATATTCACCTTCAGCCTCAACCTAGAAAACATGGGTCGAACACTCAAATGGTATTCATCATTAATCTGATTGGACATCAGCCGCGATCAGGTTCAATCAGTTTAATCGGGGATTTCATTTAGGCGTTCAACCGAGGTTTTCTAGGTTGAGGTAGATAGTGACTGCGAGCATTAATGAGATGTATTAACAGTATCTCCGTATTTTTAATTCTTCTTTGGCTTTTTTCATTTCAAAATGTAAAATTAAAATAAAATAAACAAGAATAGCAACATTTTCTCTGATTCCGTACCATTCTTTTAGAGTGAACGAGCATGTCGCATCCTATTTTAGAAAGACATTAATTCAGCAGTTTACGGAAATCCAGATTAAATTTCCTTTCGCTTTTCAAGATTTGATGCTCTTTAAATAAAATGATTCCAATTGAAATCTGGTGGAAACATTTTCTAGAAAGTTCTTATTTGAAAAATATAAAAGTTACAAAAAGTCAAAAGTAGAACTCGGAATTGTTAAGGCAATCGTCCGAATTGTAATATTGGTTAAAATATGATCCCAGTTAATGTGATGTATTATAAGTGCCCCAAATGGTTCGAGTTGACTTTTATGTTCAAACCTCTGCTTAGTTTAATATATATTTTAAAGCAAGTAGTGTTTAAAGAATAGTTTTCAATTTATTATGGTCGAATTTGCTACTATTTCTGATCCTCGATTTCAGAAACATTATGAAAGAATTAGGACAGGATGTCTGCAATATATTTCAATTTCATCAACATCTTGAGAGCAAACGTTTGAAGACCTTCTTATAATCATTATGGTGTTAGACGTTTTCTTTTATGTTAAAAATAAGATTAAATTTCCTTTCATTTTCCAAGATTTAATGTTCATTAAATAAAAGGATTTCAACTGAAATCTGGTTAAAATATAATCCCTGTTAATGTGATGTATTATCAATGTTCCAAATGGTTCCAGTTAACTTTTATGTTCGAACATCTGCTTAGTTTAATAATGAAGTTATGAATAAAGAGCACGAGACGTATAGTGTAGTGTTTAAAGTTGAGGATGTTGCCACAAGATGGTGGTTGTTGTTTGTTTACATAAGATAAACAGGACCTGATTATTGCCGAAGCAAACTTTCGCCAGTAAATTTGAATAGGAAGTTTCGCCTTATTTTAATGCCTAATTCATACAAAGTCTCTGTAAGGCAAAAATTTCAATTCGAATTTACTGGTGGAAGTTTTGCCTGGCGGTATTATTGTAGAAAACTAATCCATTCATTTCAATCACTTAATATTTTCCACTCAAAGTAAAATAAATAAATAAAGAAAATGATGAAGCACGCAGATAAAAACCCAACGATAATTTTTCTCTCATCTCTTAAAACAAGTGACCTAATTTATGACTCTTAAGTTTCAAGTTTATCATGCAATAGAGATTTATTACCTCGTTATAATCGTTCTCTTCTAATAATGTGAAATATGTTTATAATTTGTTATTTGTGATTATGCCATTATAAACTTATTACAGAACTAAAACATTTAAAAGGACAATTATTCAACGTCAATTTGTTTCAAAGAAATGATGCAACTTTACTCGTAACTTTCCAAACTTTGTGAAAATGAGTCAGTGTATTACTATCCTTCATTCTGTAAAGTCACAGGAAAAAATGTTTCCTGATGTTAAAATTAATCTAAATGTAAACCTTTTAAAATTTTAAGTAATGTAAAATATAATTTTTAAAATCAATCCAAACGTGAACTTATTTATTCAATGTGAATTGTGCATTAATATAATTTTTTTTTACAAGTCTTATTTCAGCAGTGGTACATCTACACGATTATTCAAGAAGTGTTTATAATAAATTCTCAAATAGTTGAAATATATAAACCAGTGGATATTTCATAAATTGGATAGACCTTAGAAAAGGTAAGCAATTCCTTTTCTTTCTGCATGTTGAAGACCAGAGTTAATTTTAATTTGAAGAATTTAATATTCTGATGTTACGCGCTTACCTCGTTGGCCTCGCCCCTTCAACAATGATCATGAGCCTGATGAATATATGAACTCAGAATTTATTCTTAAGGATTAATAATTGACTCTAATTAATAAAAATAATACTCAGCTCTTATGCTAGATTAAAAATTCAAGAAAACATAATTGAATTTAATAAACTATTTAAACTAATAAAACTTTAAACACTGTATAAACAAGTTCTCCGAGATGGCGACAATAAAGGAAATGCAAATAGTAGATAAATTAAACAATAATAATTATTCTGTATGGAAGTTTAAAATTAATATGTTGTTAATTAAGGAAGATTTGTACGAACTCGTAACTCAGGAACCCCCTACACCAATTAACGAAGATTGGAGAAAAAAGGATGCAAAAGCTCGCGCTTTAATAAACCTGAGTATAGACGATACGCAAATAGTTCATGTAAAACATTTAGAAACAGCAAAACAGACATGGGATAGTTTAAAAAACATTCATGAGAGAGCCAATTTGTCCAGTAAATTGTATTTGTTACGAAAATTGTATAGTGCAAAACTTCCCGAAAATGGGAACATGCACAAACACATTACTAATATACTGGAAATAAAAGATAAGCTCTCCGCAATAGGAGAGAACATAACCGACTCGCATTTATCTGCACTTCTATTGTGCTCGCTACCTGCGAGTTATAATACTCTAATAACAGCTCTCGAAGCCCGAAATGAAATTGAATTAACTCCCGAATTCATCAAGAGCAAACTTACTGATGAATTTAATAAACGGGTAGAAAATAGTGAGCAAGTTGAAAACTCACAAAAGGTGTTTAAAACACAAAAGAAATACACTCAAGATTATAAAGGGCAAAACAAATATTGTACCTACTGTAAACAATCAAATCACACTTACAAACAATGCTGGCATCTCAAGAACAGAAACACACAGACCACTACACCTAAAACACAATACAAATACAAAAAGTACACATCGTTGTGTTTTGAAAATACAAAAGGTGATAGTAAAAATAAAATGAATGAATCAAAAACAGATGAACAGGTACAAATAAATAAAAGTGAACATAAAGATGCAGCATTCATAATTGTCAATCCCGCTAATAAAACCTGGTTAATTGACTCAGGAGCGTCTTCGCATATAGCGAACGATAGGGATATATTTACAAAATTCAACGATACTGAAAAAACTACAGTAACAATTGCTAATGGGAATACATTAAATTCTTACGGAACCGGCGAAACACAAATAATGACAAAAACATCTGATGGATGTATAAATAGAATTACACTTAAAAATGTGTTATTTGTTCCACAATTGGAATCAAATTTAATTTCCGTAAGTAAAGCCACAGAACATGGCTACAAAGTATTTTTCGAAAATGAAAAATGCATACTATCGTGCAATGGAAAAATATACTTAGAAGCATTAAAGAAACATAACTTATATCAAGTTGAAACACTAGAAGAAAGTTCTCAAAATAAAATAAACATTGCACATGATTGCAGAAATAAAGATTGCCTCGAAATTTGGCATAAACGCCTTGGCCACAGAAATAATGAAAGTATAAAAGAATTAGTCAAAAATGACTTGGCCAGTGGGATAAAAATAAATAACTGTAATCATAAAACAAACTGTGAAACCTGTATAAAAACAAAGTAAGCCTTTCTAAGGGAACATGGTATAAAACATGAATACACAGTTCCATTTTGTCCCAGCCAGAATGGCATTGCTGAGAGAAAAAACAGAAGTTTAATTGAAATGACACGAAGCCTATTATCCGAAGCAAATTTACCTCATAGGTTCTGGGGTGAAGCGATAAATACTGCTAATCACCTCCAAAATAGGCTCCCCACTAAATTGACAAATAAAACGCCATATGAAATTTGGTTCAAAAGAAAACCAAATCTCTATTATTTACGTGTATTTGGCTGTAAAGTATACACTTACATAAACAAACACAAAAGATCTAAACTAGATGACACAGCAGAAGAGGGTATCTTCATGGGCTATGATAATAATACAAAGGGATACCGCGTTTTCACTAAAAATGGTGAAATAATAATTTCCAGATCTGTAAAATTTCTGGAAGAAAAACTGAACAATTTAAACGAGAAAATTAATGATCACGAACAATTAATTGAAGATAAAAAATACATTGAAATAGAAATAGGTGACACACCCTGTACACCTGACGCGCCCAAACAATCAGAAACACATCAACCTCGTAGATCTGAAAGACAAAACAGAGGAGTACCACCTCAAAGATATACTTCCGACAATTTTATTGCTTTAGCAAATGATTGCGATACAACAGAACCTGAAAACTGGAAACAGCTTATCAAAATAAACAATCCACTAGAAAAGAAAAACTGGCTTAAAGCCACTGAAAACGAAATACAATCGTTAATGAAAAATAATACATGGGATCTAGTCGATCCTCCTCTTAATAAAAGAATCATAGGAAGTAGATGGATTTTCAAACGAAAAATTGATAGTTCAGGAAATACACAAAAATATAAAGCACGTTTTGTTGCCAAAGGTTTCAGTCAAAATTATGGGGAAGATTATCAAGAAACATTTTCACCAGTAGCACAACATTGTACCATCAAAACACTTCTTTTAGCAGCAGCTTATAATAATTTGAATGTGCGACATGTAGATATTGACACCGCTTTTCTTCATGGGAACTTAAATGAAGAAATATATATAAATCAACCTGAAGGCTATGTAAACGAACAATTTCCTGAAAAAGTTTGCAAGCTCAAAAAGGCAATCTATGGCCTCAAACAGGCCGCCAGAGCTTGGCATATTAAAATCGCTGAAACACTAGACAACTTGAACTTTATCCAAAGTACAGCAGACACATGTCTTTTCACTAGAAAAGAAAAAGATCATACATGGTACATAATAATATATGTTGATGATATACTCATCGCCAGCAAAGATGAAATAATAGAAGAAATCGTAAATTCTCTAAAACAAGAATACGAATTAAAGGATCTAGGCAATATTAGTAACTATTTAGGTACTCAAATTCAGAAATTACCTAACGGTTATTCTCTTGATCAAAAATTAAGATTGAAAATTTAGCGAAAAAGTTCAATCTTGAAAACTCCAAACCGCGCAAAACTCCAATGGAACCAGGATATAACAAATTAAATGATGATGATAATTTAATGCCAAATAATATTAAATATCGCCAGGCACTTGGTTCATTGCTTTATATAACAACCATAACGAGACCTGACATTTCAGCAGCAGTAAACATTTTAAGCAGACGAAATGAGAATCCTCGCGAAAAAGACTGGCAAGCCGTAAAAAGAATAATAAGATATCTATATCATACTAAAGAACTAAAATTAATAATTAACACTAATGAAGAACCAATATTAAAGGTATTCGCTGATGCCGATTGGGCAGGTGATACCAAAACCCGCAGATCAACATCGGGAATATTATATATGTTGGGCAACAACCCAATTCAGTGGACGACGAAAAGGCAAAGTTGCATTGCCTTATCTTCAGCAGAGGCTGAATATGTGTCCGCAGCACATGCTAGCCAAGAAATAATTTGGTTATTGAAGTTACTTGACGATCTAGGCTTTCCACAGCAAAAACCAATCACTTTATATGAAGACAATCAAAGTACCATAAAAATGGTTGAATCAGAAAAATTCACGAAAAGATCAAAGCACATCGACGTCAAATTTAATGCCATTAAACAATATAGCGAAGAAGGCATAATTGAGTTAAGATATCTTCCAACAGAAAAAATGATAGCTGATGCACTTACCAAACCTTTACCCAAGCCTCGATTCATCGAACACAGAAATTCAATGAAAATATTAGTTAATCCCCATGAATGGATTAAGGGGGAAATTGTAGAAAACTAATCCATTCATTTCAATCACTTAATATTTTCCACTCAAAGTAAAATAAATAAATAAAGAAAATGATGAAGCACGCAGATAAAAACCCAACGATAATTTTTCTCTCATCTCTTAAAACAAGTGACCTAATTTATGACTCTTAAGTTTCAAGTTTATCATGCAATAGAGATTTATTACCTCGTTATAATCGTTCTCTTCTAATAATGTGAAATATGTTTATAATTTGTTATTTGTGATTATGCCATTATAAACTTATTACAGAACTAAAACATTTAAAAGGACAATTATTCAACGTCAATTTGTTTCAAAGAAATGATGCAACTTTACTCGTAACTTTCCAAACTTTGTGAAAATGAGTCAGTGTATTACTATCCTTCATTCTGTAAAGTCACAGGAAAAAATGTTTCCTGATGTTAAAATTAATCTAAATGTAAACCTTTTAAAATTTTAAGTAATGTAAAATATAATTTTTAAAATCAATCCAAACGTGAACTTATTTATTCAATGTGAATTGTGCATTAATATAATTTTTTTTTACAAGTCTTATTTCAGCAGTGGTACATCTACACGATTATTCAAGAAGTGTTTATAATAAATTCTCAAATAGTTGAAATATATAAACCAGTGGATATTTCATAAATTGGATAGACCTTAGAAAAGGTAAGCAATTCCTTTTCTTTCTGCATGTTGAAGACCAGAGTTAATTTTAATTTGAAGAATTTAATATTCTGATGTTACGCGCTTACCTCGTTGGCCTCGCCCCTTCAACAATTATAACCTCTTTTACTGACATTGACATGAAGGATTGTTTATGTAGTCATAATATGGCGGAATCGTAGGGCCTGACTACCACTGGGGAAAACTTCTACCAGTAAATTTGAATAGAAAAGTTCGCCTTATTTAAATGCCTAATTCATGCAAAATTTCTGTAACACAAAATTTTTTATTCAGATTTACTGGTAGAAGTTTTCCCCGACGGTATTATAACATCTTTTACTGACATTGACAGGAGGATTGTTTATGTAGTAACAATATGGCCGAACCGCAGGCCCTACCACCGCGAACTACGTTATACACGACCGGTTCATGACTTTTAAAACGTCATATGGAGTCAATCATTTTTACACGGCAATTGGTGTAAAGCGGTGGGCTTTGCACCAATCGCCGTGTAAAAATGATCCACTTCATGCGCGACCGGCGTTATACACGGCCGGTGCATGACGTTTAAAACGTCACATGGAGTGGATCATTTTTACAAGGTGATTGGTTCAAAACGGGGGGGAGCGCCGCTTTGCACCAATCACCGTGTAAAAATGATCCATTCCATGTGACGTTTTAAACGTTATGCTCCGTCCGTGTATGACGTAGGTCGCGCTTCATGTGACATTTTAAACATCATGCACCGGCCGTGTATAACGTAGGTCGCGCTACCACTGGTGAAAACTTCCACCAGTAAGAACGAAGAGATAATTTTACCTTTATTGTGACAGAAAGTCTGCATAAATAAGGCATTTAAATAAGGAGAAATTTTCTATTCCAATTTACTAGTGGAACAATACCCCGGCAGTAATAGAGCCGGTTACAGTTGAAGCTTCACCATTTTGAGGATATGTTAGTTCCTCGTTATTCATACTTCCATGGGTGTAATAGATATTTTAAAGCCAATAGTGTTCAAAGAACAGATTTAAATTCAATATAGTTGAATTTTCTACCATTTCCTATCCTCGATTTCAGATGGGATGTACGTGCTTTTTTGTTTATTTTGTTTGTTTATTGAGAACATACATCTGACTTGTGTGCTTGACATCAAGTGCCCGCTTATAAGTCAATATACAAGGACGAGATAGCCACAAGGAAATTTACAAACACCAGAGAGTTACATCCGAGAGCTCCACAAAGTGTGTGCAATGGAGCTGGCGGGAGTCGAACCCGCCGACCTGACTCCTACGCTCTCAAGCGATTAGCGGAATGGTGTCTTAACCACTCGGCCACGGAGGCCCTATGTACGTGGTTTAATGGTGCAAAGTCCCTTCAGCATGTATCTAAAGATAATTTGTGTCGTTAAATCTCATACTGTCAACCTCGATTTCAGAACATTATGAATGAATTGGAGTAGAATATGTGCAATATATTTCAGTTTCACCAAAATATATAGACCACAAAAATAATAATAATAATAATAATAAATAAAAAATAATAATAAAGAGTGTAATAAATTAAAAATACATGCTTTAATCAACTAATAGTCTCATATTAATTAAATTGCGAATATACGTTTAGAAATCAATTTAGAAATCCTCAAAAGATAGTTTAAATAATGCTTTTTTTTTTCATTTGTTGTCATATCTTACAAAAAGAAACAAAACAAAAATTATATATATTTTTTTGTGAATTTAATAGTTTGCGCTTTCTATCAAACGTAAAAAAAGCGGTGAATTTTCTGTAAATTGGGCGGGTTCATTGTCCGCGCTCAATTAACGAATTGTAAGGGATTTTTTTTTTTTTGGGGGGGGGGGGAATGAATTGTAGACATGAAATTCGGCGTGATTTTCAAGATAGACATTGAAGGCTTATAAAAGAGTGTTTTAAAAATGAACTTTTTTCACTTTTATATTTATTTGTAACATTTAATTAAGAATTCTATCACATGCTTTTCTAAAAGCATTTCATTAGAAATGAAAGAGATGTAACATGTATCTTTCTTTAAATTTCCCAAAACATCTTAGGAAAATAATGCATGTTCCTAGATTTTTTTTTCCTTACGTTTGTAGACGATATATACTTTAAGAGAAATCTTCAAAAGACGTTTTTACCATGATTATAACATTAAAAACATCTACTCAAAAGACTTTCTTTGAGAGAGCACTTAATCTTTCTTTACCGGCATAAAAGGAAAACAAACCTGCTGTATACTTTCCCATGCTACGTTTTTAGACTGAAAGAAAAAACTTGTCACATTCTATTTCAGAAAGACATAAATCCCGTACAGTTTATAACAATCCGGATTAAATGTTCTCAATGTTTTTTTTTAAACGCTGTCAACTAAAATCTCTCCTAGTGAAATTCAATAGAAACATTTTTCAACACATAAATATTTCTTGCTGAAGTTTATCTGAAGTTTATGCTGTATTCCGGGTGTGGCATAAATTCGTTAAAACTCAAAAAAATCATTTAAAAGGAACAAATGATGCTAAAAAATTGCGGTTTGCTGGAATGAAGCTAAAGCAAGTTCGGATTTTTTTTAATAACAAAAAAAAGTGGTTAAAAAATTACCGATAGATGGCGCTGGCATACAAAATATGAAGCAGATTTATCCAAATTAGGTTTATACTAAAAGACCCGCTTATTCGAAACGTACGATGAGATTTAGTATCCTAGCAGATTAAGCAACCCCCCCCCCTTTTCTTGTCTTGAGTCCTTTTCACGAGCGAAATTTTCGCAATGCGCCGGTTGCTGATTCCACGTTCTTGTAAAAGAGCTCAACCAACAATGTTTGATTTGGTAACGATAGCATACTACTGGCATTAAATAAAGAACCTATGTTCATGGAGGTATTTTATTGACAGCCTGATTTGCACAAATCTGTTTCATAGCAAGACAGCGCCATCTATCGGTTACGTTTTAAACCACAATTTTTTTGTCATTAAAAAAATCCGATCTCCCTCTTATCTTGGAGTTTTTTAGCATAATTTGTTCTTTTTTAATTATTTTTTTTTAATTTTAACGAATTTATAGCGCATCCGGTATTAAAAGAAAGAAAATTCAAGATGGCTGAGACACAATGTACATGAGAATGAAACAAAAAAAGCTGAAAATATATGAATACACGAGTATTTTATTTATTTTATTTTGTTTTTAATGGTATGGTTCAATTTCAAATACTATTCGATTTTATCACATTTTTGAAAATAGCCTACTTTTTGATTAATTATAAATGGTTTCTACACTGTAAAAGAAGAGAAATGTCCCTTGATATAGCAAGAAGGTTTACAAAAATATAATATAGCTTCTTTTCAGTTACTCACAATTCCGAAAAGCGTTCTTTTTTCTTCAGAAATCTCAGAAACCAGCAAATTTCAGAGATTTGAAGAAAAATTTCTTGAATAAAATGTTTCTTTGCTGTCCGTAATTTCCGGAAACATTTATAACTTTTATAGAGTATTAATCAGTTTTCTCAACCCCTGTATCAATTAAGACGAAACATCGGTATTTCGAACTAATCAATTCTCAAGTAAATATTTTCAGCTGCATAACAGAATTTATACATGAAACAGTAACAAAATAATGTTCATTTTATGCTGTTAATTTTGCATGTTTGTCTGTTGAACATGAAAATGTTTTACTTGAGAATTGTAGTATCCGAAAAACCGATATTTCGTGTTTATTCCGGGTTGAGAAAACGGATTAATACGCTGTAAAAACAACTTCATAACGATACCGAAAATTACTGGCAGCAAAAGGGATTTTTGTTTCAAATATGCTTCTCTAAATTCTGAAAAGCTCTTGGTTTCTGGAGAAATAATTGTTTTCGGAATCTTTAGTGACTCGGAAGAGGTTACATGATATTTTCGTAAACATTATTGCTAGATCAAGAAATATTTGTTTTGTTCTTTTTACAGCGAAAAATTAATTTTTTGAATATGTTATCTCACATATCCTAATATTTTCCTTATAATTTGAACCGGCATTGCCGATTTACCCTAAAATTTTTCTCCCTGTTTTTTATTATGAAGGAATAACGTTTTTTTTCTTTTTTAACATAATTGATATATTATGATGTACTTTAACGTAAAATGTACTTTGATCTAAAATAAGTGTAAATAAAAGTGTTTTTAACCCTTTCGGCCCTGATTTTTTTTTCAATTTTGGTAAAAATTACTTTTATGGTAACAAAATCAAAAATAGCTATCGGAATCACAGAAGTTAGGGTTTAATTAAAGTTAACGAATGCGTTCTTTACCAAAACCTCACAAATGTAGTTATTTTGCGTGTTTTTTATATAATAATAGTCTAAGGAAGAATTTTTGAAGACGTTTGGAAAATGTCGTATTACAACTAAATTAAACAAGCATAAAAATTTAGTAATATTTTTTTATCTTTTATCACAAATTACCAATTCGGAAAAGGATTCCCAAATTTTAATTTAAAGAGTGAAACGTATGTTTTAATTACAAGAAATGCCAACGGCTTGCTAATAATTATGAAAATTATTATTATTATTAGTATTACTAAATGCTAAACATAAGTGATGTCATAATAGAAAATGTAGAGATTCATACTATCACTATTAGGTGCTGGAATTGATAAAAATAATGTTTAAGACAAAATAACACTCAATAAAAGATATGTCCTATTAGTAGGATGTCAGGGCCGAAGGGGTTAACATTGCTCGCACATATAAATAGATTTCAACATAGTTGAAAAATGTTTATGACTTCGGTTTGTTTGGTCATTTGGCCGTGGTCTAACTCGCGAAATATGCTGTAATCACCATGCGCTTAGTATATATTATTGGCGTTTTTTGCCCGAAAATTGTTTGCCACCACAATATTCGAAAGACTAATTTCGATTTATTTAACAGTAAAGATAAGGCAAATTATTCTGTGTATAAATAGTGGTATCTTCGTAACCCGCGGGAAAGAGGTTGTGCACCCCTACCATACATTTCCTATTAAAAATGCAATATGTAGCATTTATACTTTGTTTAAAACACACACACACAGTTATGGCCTACGGGGAAAATCGTTCGCAGTGTATCGTATACTATTAAACGAGCAATTCTTGTTTATTTATGTATTTCTGGTTTCGGAAAGCAGCTCTAACGATTTTCATGAAAATGATGTCTTAGTTGGGGTTGCTTGGGTATAGAAATCGATTTGGCAGGATGTCATATCTAGTCTTCTCACAGGGGGAAAACATATGCCGAAAGCGTAAAAAGTGTATAAGAACTGCCGAACGGAAATTTTCTCCAAGAAAACAATTGCAGAAGGAGTTTTTCGCATTTGTCCCAAATGAAACTCGGTAATTTTAATGAAGTTACAATAGCTGAAACATAATGAAATTAATGAGGTGTAAAACAACATTCTTTAAGTATAAAATTAAGTGCATAGCATTTAACATTCTTTTAAAGGACACAAAGTAATTTCGTTATATTAAGGGTAATCGGGAAAAATCTTTTCCATTGTATTTTTAAGAAGATACAGTATTTCAAACATAGTGAAATCGATATACATTACTGAGATGAACAATAAGATGCTTGCTGTAGTATATGGTGTGCAGGTGTGCGTAGCATTTTCCGGAACACACACAAAAATTTGGCTCCTTTTCGATTATGGACGGAAATTTCTGAAATTCAGTTTTCTGAATGTGTTGTGCGTTTTCTAAATTGTTTACTTAGATATATTTTTGCAACTTATTAAACCGTGAAGTTCCGTTACAGTATTCAGGGTGTGCTAGAAAATGTTTCATAATCTATGCTTGATGCATGATTTTTCATTCTTGTTTAGTTTTAAAGAGGAAATTTCTGGAGATTAAATTTGCCAATAATAAAATTTAGCTAGTAAAAAAATCGATGTATTTATTCTTTAAATTTACCAACAATAAGTTTCTGTAATTTTCTTTATAAATGGCATATAACATAAGGAAAATTTTCAAAATATTTTTTTAGACAGTCTTCTTTTAAGAATATCAAAAAATGTATTTTAATCTTTCTCGCTAACTTACTGACACATTTTATTTCTTTTTAGGTACGTTCGTAAATATATAAATACGTAGCACCTATAGTCTTCGTCTGGTCCGTCTGTCCCTCTGTCCGCATATAACAATGCAAAAACTACCGAAGCGAATGGTATGAAATTTAATATATATAATCGTTGCAGAATTTTGTCGAGTCATTTCAAATTTTATGAAAATGGATTCAAAACTTAAAAAGATATTAATAAAAATATTTATTAAGTATTTCAATTTTTTTTAATCGGTACTTCCGTATAGCAGCTTCTAAGGATTTGTCGTCAAGCGACCGAGATGTGTCGCCAAGTTATTTGACACGAGGCTAACGAAAAAGAAAGGCTACCGCGGTGCTTTACGCCTATCTTTTTTCACAGACCGCCGGAGTCACGTGATGCTGGAATGCACCAATGCAAGTGTACGAAAAGAGCAACACGTCACTCTAGCGGTCTGTAAAAAAAGATAAGTGGAACGCACCGCGGTAACCTGTTTTTTTCGTTAGCCTCGATTTCACATGTATGACGTTTTAGTCAAATATGATGTATATGACATTTTATAACCTCTACAGTGGTGGTCAGAATTATAAGAACAACTGAAAATTGCACAGAAAAAATTTATTTCTGAACTAAATAAAGTGAAATTTATACATAAAATACTTTTTTATGCTAGAAATTATTATAGAATGCAAAACATTGGGAAATGCAAAATATGAATGTTTTGGCATAATTAACAAAATATGTCATTGTAAAAGTTGGACAAAATTATAAGGACAATGAATGTTTTTGCCTGAAACACACTAATAATTAATAATCTCCCCCTTCTTCTCAATCACTTTTATCAGTCTTGACGTCATGGAGTTTGACAGTTCCTTCAGAACGTTCTTGTAAATTTTTGACCAGGCGTTTTCGATGGAGGACATGAGCTCTTGCTTGTTCTCATATTTTATAACTTTTTTGTATACTTCATGTGCAAGAATACCCCACAGATTTTCCATTGGATTCAGATCAGGGCTTCTTGCCAGCCAAGGAAGTAGTTTTACGAAATTAGCATCAAACCATGATTTTGAAGTTTGGGAAACATGTACTGAGGCATTGTCCTGTTGGAAGAAATAGTCTCCACTCGTTATTAACGGTGCTTCTGGTAAAAGATTATCTCCCAATACATCAACATAACTTTCAGAATTCATTCTACCCTGCACAAAAACTATTGGAGTAGTTCCACCAGTTGCGAAACCTCCCCAGACCATTACGGAGCCACCTCCAAATGCACGCTTTGAGAAAATTTCTTTTTCTCTACGGATATCATACCAGAAGTAGCGAAAACCATCTGGTCCATCCAAATTAAACTTTTTCTTATCGGAAAAGACAACATCATCCCACTTTTTCCCCATAGTAATGTATTTTTTGGCAAACTCCACCCTCAGTCTCTTATGAACTTTTGTAAGAGGCGGTCGTGACATATGTTTGCCATAGCGAACCTTTTTTTCTTTTTGTAAAACACGTCGAACAGTTCGAGCACTGCATTCTAAGTTCAATTCATGTTTTATTTCTGTTGACGTTTGTTTTTTGGAGCAAGCTTGCCTTATTATCGTTCTTTTCTCCCGTACAGAAACAGAAGATGGCCTACCTGTATGTCTTTGCCGTCCATATTTACCGGGATTTTTAAGATAATTGTAAATAACCGTTCTTGATCTATTAAGCTTCATCGCAATTTGACGTACAGAAAGTCCTGAACTTTTAAATGCATCCACTTTCCCTTTCTCAAACTCCGAAAACTTTGTACCTAGCGCCATGACTGAAAAACAGAATATGACGAACTCAAACGCTTACTATGCATTTTCATCGTCTGGAAGTTCCGTGTGCAGAGCAAAAAATATGCAAATTTTACTTTTTAGAACACACAAATACAGTTGTTCTTATAATTTTGTCCATATCACATGACTCGATAAATCCATAATACATTTTATAAATATGAATTTTCCACATATTTCCATAAAAACTTATAAAAATATTCTTAATTTTTCATTGTTTTTCAGCTATTAAATTTGCATAATTTTCCGGCCAAGTGTAGCAAAGATTTGGCGATTTTTGCCTTGTCCTTATAATTTTGACCACCACTGTATGACCAAGTTATATAGACATTATTCTTTTTTCTATTAAATCCTATCATACGTAATTAATTCAATGATATCCCATGATAGATATTGATTCTAGGTTGCCATGGTGATTACATCCTATTTAAGATGGATTCCTATTATTTCCATATTGCTGAATTTAAAAACCGAATTTGTATACTAGAATTGTTTAATTATAGCAATCCTATAATCTACCCACAGTTTTTGAGTAGATCTTTCCGGAGAAATAGATATTAAATGGAAAAAGAGTCTAAATATGGATTTCAAGTTCTGAAATTTTCAAAGCTAGTCTTACGTTTCTCATTGGAATTTTCAGTGAATGTTAACAAAAGATAAATTGTTGTCAACATAAAATGTACTTTTTTTTATTACGGAAATTAATCATATCATAATAAGAGACTATATAATTAATTTCACTGAAACTGGTTATTGTTGAAGAGAAATATGCATGGCTCAGTTATAATATTTATTTAAGATTTTATCCTTTAATTTCCCTTCTAATTGCTGCCCATTCCAACATAACCCTTTTGCTAGGACAAGTTGATCAAAATTAAAGCTTAGAATTAAATACATAAAGGTTTCTCTGGGGTTGGCTAATAGAATAAATTAATTTATTCAGAAAATAATAATAAAAGGAATCCATAGAGATTAAATTTTGGATATGTTCCCCCCATTGCATTGTGTAATTTCGAAGTAGCCCATTACCCTTTTTGAGAATGATCATTCTTGCCCTTAGCTGACTTTTAAAATGGAAATCTAAATAAACAAACACATACTAGATAATTTAAATGAGAAGACTCCAAATAATTAACACTATTATTTATTTACAATATTTACAGTTATTTCAAGAAAAAAAAAAAGATTTATCAGAACACATCTGATTTAATTTCCTAACAAAATTTCTCCTATAATATTGGCATTAACACTTTGATCCTTGCAAAGGATACTTATATTTGTTTGTATTTATATTTAAATTGATCTTTGACAACATTATTTGTTTACAATTAAAATACTGACTTCCATTTGTGACTAAGGTCACACTACCAGCTTCTCTTATAATATTTTGATAAAATCAAATAAACTGGGGAATTACTTAGGACAGAGTCATATTTACCTCTACACATTGATTGAAGAAGGTTTCTCTTTGTATCAGAGCACTCTTTCCGCTAACTAAATAGCACTGCACTTATTGAAAATGTTCATTTCACAAAACTTAGCTTAACTTCCCCACTCTCCATATATGTTGTTCGGGTTCGTTGCTTTCTTACCATCAGAATTGCCACTCACTCTATTTTCCTCTTTCGGACCGCACAAAATTCATCGCGTCATTTTATTTCACCTCTTCCTTTCGCTTCTGAGATCGATGTGTGTTCTGTTTTCATTCTTTTTCACAACTCCTTTTTCATCACCACGGTGGGCCGTACTTCGTTCTGCCCAAAATTTGCATGACAGTGCTTTAAGCCCATCCTTCTTTTTTTTCATTGGGTAGTTGATCTCCCGTTTTAACTGAAATTTGCATAACAGAGGGTCAGTTTCACCTCCTCTTTACCAACCCCAACCAATGGCTATGCATCAGTTGTTTCTGTAGCGTGTTGTTTTCTTTCTCGGAACTACGTGTGTGTTCTTTGATATTATCTCCCAGACCAACTTAAATCAAAGTTCTTCTTATTTGACTTTTATGGCTTAAAATTGTCGCCAGCGAGTCTCTGGTCATAAATTTGCCATCCTAAATCTTTCAACTGAGGCGACTTATGGGAAAGTCCCGATAATGTACTTTCCTTACATTATCTTTCCCCCCGTACTAAAAGAAAGAAAACGTCCAGTTTTCTTTAGCATTGCATACCCAAGAAGTCCATCACCATTGCAGATAATCTATAGATCACATAGATGATATCAGTCCACGTTCATCTATACAGAATCATATTGTAGACTAAAGTTCATGCAGAGGAAAATGTTCATTTGTAAATTACTTGTGTGACTTTAATAAAGAACAGTTCATATATGTACACATTTCCTAAGTATTCCCAAACAATTTAGAGATAAAATATTATCATTAGTACAAAAAATTTAAATTTTGTGGTTAAATATAACCGGTGTGTCTAAGATAGAGCACTCACCAAATCCAAAATATCTAAATAGCCAAACAGACCATACAAAACAAAAGATATAATACACTGTGATATGTAAGGATCAGTATTCAACTTTACAATGATTCTTGATAATTATTTTTAACACAATAGATGCATCATACAATATATAAAACCCAATTCAGGCAAAATCTTACAATTACACATACATAACTGAATATGTATGATACCCGAGAGAAAAATTATGATAATGAGTATACATTCAAAATATGTATATATATATACATATTTATATAGAGCAATAAAAGTTTTTGTCTAGCTCTACCTCTCTATACTTTGTTGAGAAAAAAAAAATCCTATAGATACACGTGATTTGGATAAAATATACATATGAGTATATCAACAATATACCAATAGAGCAAAGAGTTTAATCCAATATAAAACTGTACATCCACATTCTCAGATTTTCCTTTTTTTTTTTCAAATTATTTAATTATATCTAGTGCTACTAAAATTGAAACCAAAATTAGGCCAAAACAAACCAAAAGGAACAAATGTATATCTATACATATATATATATATATATATATATATATATATATATCGACTTAGTTAACATGTATGATGCATTGCCATGTGGATGTGAATATTATGTAGACGTTGTGAAATTTTAAGGATTCTGTTTAATTATTGTGAGTAAAATATTTTATCTACACTTTACGCGTTCATATTTCCAATTTTATTATTTCAAAACTGTTATCTCGTGGTAATTTAGTGAGGTGTTAATTACAGTTTTTTGGATAATCGATGTGAGTGAAATATATTGTATTTTCTTAATGGTTTTTTATTTCCTATTTAAATATTTCCAAATTTTAATATTTCCAATTGTTGTCTGGTAATAATTCAGTGTACCTGGATGATTCTACTGATCTTAGCATTATGCCAGTAGAATTATGAAACACTGAATTATTATTTAAAACACATGTGGGTGCATCCAGGCTGATGAGTACATGTGCATGTGTTTTTCCATGTCCAATTCATATTTAATTCTCATGTGGTCCAATTTTCCATTGTGTATGGTTCATATTTAATTTGTTAATCCATTTGTGTTTACTTAATTGCAACTCCAATTTATAAATTTTTTTTTTTTTTTTTTTTTTTTTTTCCCCTTTCTCTCTATTTCATTTTTCAATATTCTTTTGGTATGAGTAAAATTTGGCCAATTACCATTGAAGCATCAGCTATGGTAATATTATGTTTGCACATGTTAATTATTAGCTATGTGGTATTCTGTATACACAGTATCATTGATTATCTCTTTGGAGATTTAAGTAGAAGAGAACTTGATATGTTTTTTGAAATTCATAGATATTATAATTATATATATATATATATATATATATATATATATATATATATATATATATATATATATATATATATATATAATAGCAATACTCTTCTGAGTTCGATGAAATGGCATGTCTTCCACTTTACAATATTTACACATATTAATGAATGAATTCAGCACTATATCTAATTAATAAATGCAAACAGACAAATATTTTAGATGGACACAAAAACAGTCCTAGCAATCTGAAAACATGACACATTCATGATGTTGTAACTTTATGATATTCATCTACTACTTGACCCAATTTTATGGATTAATTCAGTTACCATTTGTATTGTCCATTCATATGATTGTTGTAATTTTATTATATACATACAATTCTTTCGAATTATTAAACAACAAAGAATGAATAAAAAGAAAAAAAAATGAAATTTTTCTTTAATAATTTTCCCTTCTTTCCTATTTTATTTTATTTTTTATTTATTTCTCTATTTCCTTTTCCTTTTCTTTTTTTTTTTTTTTTTTAAACGCCTAAGCGTAAAAATTCTCATGTTAATTCTAACATGTTGAAAATAATAACTCCCCGTTTTCTCACTGTTCATTTTTTCTGCCCGACAGAAAGAAGAAAAAAAAAACTTCTACTCAATGATAAGAATCGGAAAGCTGCGTGACCTCAGGTCAAACACTCACCCCGTTACTGTCAATCATGTAGCCCTACTGAACAGGTGATTCATTCCTTCCTCGTACACCTGAAAATGCTGGCCTAATCCCATACCACGACCGGTTCAACACCTAAATGCTTCTTTACCTGGGATAATGCGTTTCTAACACGCCCCCTGAACGCACCCTTTTTTTTTTCAACCCTGCAGGTGAATAGCGTTTGCGATCCTTCCGTATGCATAACACCTCAACTCACCTCAGATCTACCTTCCTGATTTGCCCCGTCACATGGAGTATGGCTGCGAATTATGATGTAAGTTTACGAGTTATTATTCTCATTATTTATTTATTTAATGATATTTATATCTATATATATAATTTTTTTGATATATATTAAAAGCTTAATTATTAAAACTGACTATAAGCCAATTGTTTAAACTACCCTTCGTCTTGACCCGTAAATTGAGATCACCAAATAACATGCACGCGGTCTTTCATGCAATTCAATATTAAGACAAAAATCCATTTCCCGTTAAATATGTTACCAAATTACCATCTTTATATAAAACAAATATCCTTGAAAGTTTATTATCATCTAATCACGGCCTTATAATTACAAACACTTAGCGAGAAGGAGGAAAAAAAAATGACTTCAAGCCTACAAGATCGTGTGAACTAAGTCATCTCCACGCTAAATGATTATTAAATGGTATATGTCCACTACCGGAATGCCATACATTTATTTCCTAAAATCCGTTATCGAATTAATTTCATAAATATGCATATGGGAATCTTATCAATTTCGGTTCCCCTTTAGATGAGCAGCCCACATTGAAATGCATAGTACTTAAAAGCCTCTGAATCACTGACAACTTTTAAGATTATCTCCAAATGCTCATTTTAAAAAAAAAAGTTAGAATATATTAAAACCGATAAAATTTATTTATTTATTTATTAATCATTATAATAATTATTAATATTATTATTATATTTTTTTTGTATTATTATTTCTGTTATGTATTTATTTATTTATTTATTTTTTTTTTTTTTTTTTACTACCTATCTACTTATTAAGAAATAATATCTTAGAACATTTAACCTAACTTAAATGGAAAAAAAACTTTTATTTATTTATTTATTTATTATTATTGTTTTTAATTACATATTAATTGCCCGCCACCAATTACTGCAGTTAAGAAACTTTTGCCCGCAAAAATTTCCAATTAGTGTTGGAACTTAATATGCAATTAGCATCCTAGTAATTAAAAAATTTTACACAGCTGGAATTATATGTATATATACTTTATTATTTCTATTATTATTATTTATTTATTCATTATTAATAATTTTTATTTTTTTTAAACTCAGCTTAACGAATTAGTTAATGAGATTAAATGTTAAATCCAAATTGTTTAGTTAAACTAAAAAAAAATAATGTAACTTAATTAATTAATTAATTAATTAATTAATTAATTTTTTTTTTTTTAAACGGCTTGGCTTTACCATGCAAATGTGAATGAAATGATCTTTTGACCGATTCATTTCCCAATTTCATGCAGTCTTTTGAAAAGTGAGCCTTAATTTATAGAAACAAGAAAATAAATTCTGTCATTATTATCATTATCACTTAAATAATTAACTGAATTATTTCCTTTCAACTTATTATTATTATTATTATTATTATTATTATTATTATTTTATCGTTCTCTAAGAGTTTAAAATCGTTATCTAAATTTTCCAAAAAAAAAAAAAACACGAAATTAAAACAAAATGATACCCTGAAAAACGAATGTTCGATATTTGTTTATCTGTTTACTGATTTCGTTTTTTTTCCTTTTTATGACGTGGCCCCTGCCAACCTGACCAAGCGGACGAGCTAGGAACCAACTGCTACCGTTTCACGCCCCTGGAGGAAACAGAAATTAACGTCCAGAATGTATCAGTGTCAACAGGAAAAGACCGGGGGACGCATACGGAAAACTCCCCCCCGGTGTGTGTGTGTGCAATTTATTTATTTATTTATTTATTTTGGTGTAATATGGAAAAAAATTGGTGTGTGTCAGGGACGCCTGGATTTTCCCCCAAGGAATAGACACACACCCAAAGAGTGCACCCTCGCGAAGAAGACATCAACCGAGTAAGTGATACCCTCATTTATCTATTTTTATTTATTTATTTTTATCTTTACTGACCCTTCCTTCCGCGAAGTTGTCAGCAATGCTTGTTGACATGGCAACTGGGGATGTTTGTTGATAAACAAATCCCCACTCCGCGCCTACCTGGTACGTCACCAAAATCTTTCACACCGCCTCAGAGATTTTATTGCCCTGCGTAACCTAGCCTAGGGATTTATTATTACTTACTTGCTTATTTGTCTTTATCCAAATATTTATTCAATTGATTATGTGATTTTCTTTGTTTTTTTTTTATTATTGTTTGTGATACCTTGGGTCGCTTTTACTATGAAATTATTTCTTATCAAAATTTGAAAAATGTGCCAGGGATATCTTATTTTATGTTATTTTATTTTACTTATTTATTTTTTTTTTTTTTCAACCCTAGTTGAGTATGCCATCGCTTTTTTGAGAATATTTAAATTTGACAGTTAGTGGAATTCTTCAAACCGCAACTAAAATTTTTACATAAACTGTTTAAGCTATTAGTCTTTCTGTAACAGTAACATCTTACTACCCCTTTTTAATGGTATTTTATTCCCACTATTCTTCCTCCGATGAGCTTGACTCCTCTGTTTTGCACCTGTCAGCATGCTTTGGTGCCCAGAGTCTGTCAATGTGTCTTTTTATAGTTCCTTTACTTTCTTCCGTTACATCTTGTAAAATGTAATTGTTATTTCGCACTTTTCGAACCACCTTAAATGGGCCTTCAAATTTTTTTTGTAAAACAGTAGGGTTAATGGACTTAAGGTAAACTTGTTGTCCTAGTTCAAGTGTTGTAATTTTATCAAGGTCTTCCTCTTTCACATATTCGGCCATCATTTTCTCCTGCTGTGCCAACGCTTGCAGTCTAACCTCCTGCATGTGGTCCATTCGGTTTTTGACATATGTCTGAGTGTGAATTTGTTCTGTAATTAATGTATTTACTTCCCCAGTGTCCTCCGAATCTTTGATGTTTAATGCCATTTTTCTTCCTTTGAATTTAAGATACTTCTCTTCAAAATCTAGAACCATTTGATTTTCTTTTAAGAAATCGTACCCTAGTAATAATTGATATTTGCGGCCAAAATCTTTATTTGTAACATAAAAAGTTCCTTTTACAAAAGTGTCCTGTAATTTAAATGACATTCTAATGCACTGTTTGAATGTAATCAGTGAATTTGTAAGTGTTTGAATCTTAATTTGATTTCCCAAATATTTAAATTTTATATTTGCTTGTTTTAAATTTTCAAACAAAAGCGGTGAGATCAAGCTCACCTGTGCGCCTGAGTCACAAAGGCTGTTAATTACAATATCTTTAATTTTAAATTTAATTAGAGGAAGTTCATTTGTATCGTTCTGTACACTTGCAATAGTTTTATCCCTTAAAGTATGCCCGCTATCGTGAGACTTGCTCGGGTCTTCTTTATCTGTATTTACAAGTCTCGTATTTAGTTTTCCGCATCCTTATCTTTGTTCTGCTTGTATCTTTTATAATTGCCCCTCTGAAATTTACCCCTTTGATTACTATCCTTGTTACTGTTCGTATGATTTTCTCTGTTTTCCCTAGAGTCCGTATATTTATTGCGATAGTTATTCCTCTGTGCACCTCTATAATTTCCTCTCTGTTGAGTGTAATACCCCTGTGCATCATAATTATTAAAGTCAGGTTGATAATAAGTATACGGCGTGTTGTAATGTTGTTGTGGTGGGGGTGGAAAAGGTTGAGCATTTGGTACATGATTATAGTAAATATTACCCTCCGGAAATGCATTGTGAGAATCGTGTCTTTCATACTGGTTATAATTCTTGTAATTTGCTCTGTAATTACCCCTATTGTTTACAAATCTATGCCTATAATTCTGGTTGTTGTTTTTATTAGCTTTATTATGCCAACAACTATCCTCATTGTGTGACCCCTTCTTGCATATATTACAAAATTTTTCGACTTCCTCTCTTTTTTCGATTGTTCCCAATTTTATGTTATTTATTTCTTTTGATAAATTATTAATCTGCTCCGCCGTTTCTACATTTAATTTCAATAACTTCTCAAAAAGTTGCGATTCATTGTTAGCTGTTATAGTATTTACCTGTTCTGCCCCTATATTATTGTACGCCTCTTCTAATTTAATTGCTGTTTTGCAAGCATCCTCAAAATTATCGGGAAAGGTTTTCCTTAAATCCATACTTAAATCCGGTCTAATCGCATCCAAAAATCGTGTCAATCTTACTAAGTCCAAAAATTTCCCGTTTCCGTTCGGATCAACTTCTGTATGGCTTTTCTCTATATAAAGAGACGCTGCGTTTTTGAATTCGCTAATAAAACTTGTTAAGTCTTGTCCCGGTTTCTGTTTCAGATTGAAAAACTCAGTCTGTACCTGCGTAAATGATTTCTTGATTTTGAATAAATCTAACAATTTCTTTTTGAATTCGTTGTAGTTTTTCTCTTCTATAAGCGATTTATTTTGTGAGAGTTTCTCTCTCGTAGTACCCGACAATTTTGCTTTCAAAATTGTAATCTTCGCATCGTCTTTTAATATTTGTTTAGTTAAGTCCTCAAATTGTCTGAGAAAATACTCGCAATCACTTAACTTTTTCCCATCGAAATTCGGGATTAGAGAAATTATTATGTCCACTGATGGATCTGCCATCGTGTTACTCGAATCAATTTGCTTTTCTTTATTTAACTTTTTTATATGCCCTCGCGTTAATACGCCAGAAAAACTCGAGTTCAAGCTATTTCTATGATTTCTACGATTCTTTTTTGGCATTCAGCTTTTTGATAATTAAAATTTATTTAGATACTGAATTCTAAATCTAACTTTAAAAATGCATGGAAATTCTTACCCCTAAAAATATTATTAAGCCAAGTGTAAACATTTGCAAAATTTCAAAGATATCAAAATATAAATGCATTATACAATAAAGTATACAGTATCAAAATATATATGCATTACCAATCTACTAATACACTATTTTATCTGCTACATAAATCCTTATCTTTTTATTTTTTTTTTATTATTCATATCATTTTACGCTATCATTTGATTTTTTTTTTTTTTTTTTTTTTTATTTACTTTCTTAGCACAATGTTTCAGTATACTGTTAAAGATCAAATGCAAAGTTCATATAAGAGTAACATAAAATATACATACAATTACGAATATACTGATTTTTCTAAGTTGAATACTGATATTTACGAAATCACCGACTTGCTGGTAGTGGAGCCTTTTAGAGGAAGTCAAACAAACCATCAAAATAAAAAAATCTCCATTTAATCTTCCAATAACTTATTAAAATAAAAGAGTTGAAATTATTCTAATTAACAGTTTCATAATTATTATTTTGCAATATACTATATAGATTGTAAATTTCCACAATTTGAATATAAAATTTTAAATTGATAATTTTTAACATGAGCCTGTATTTTAGAATACATTAAAGGTATTTAACTTAATGTTTGACAATAACCCAGTTGCAATTTTTTAATCATTAAAATTGAAAACTCAATTAACAATAATTAAGAACTGGACGGCACCAGTGAATTATATAGGAATTGCAGATGTTGAAGAGAAATATGCATGGCTCAGTTATAATACTTATTTAAGATTTTATCCTTTAATTTCCCTTCTAATTGCTGCCCATTCCAACATAACCCTTTTGCTAGGACAAGTTGATCAAAATTAAAGCTTAGAATTAAATACATAAAGGTTTCTCTGGGGTTGGCTAATAGAATAAATTAATTTATTCAGAAAATAATAATAAAAGGAATCCATAGAGATTAAATTTTGGATATGTTCCCCCCATTGCATTGTGTAATTTCGAAGTTTACCCTTTTTGAGAATGATCATTCTTGCCCTTAGCTGACTTTTAAAATGGAAATCTAAATAAACAAACACATACTAGATAATTTAAATGAGAAGACTCCAAATAATTAACACTATTATTTATTTACAATATTGACAGTTATTTCAAGAAAAAAAAAAGATTTATCAGAACACATCTGATTTAATTTCCTAACAAAATTTCTCCTATAATATTGGCATTAACACTTTGATCCTTGCAAAGGATACTTATATTTGTTTGTATTTATATTTAAATTGATCTTTGACAACATTATTTGTTTACAATTAAAATACTGACTTCCATTTATGACTAAGGTCACACTACCAGCTTCTCTTATAATATTTTGATAAAATCAAATAAACTGGGGAATTACTTAGGACAGAGTCATATTTACCTCTACACATTGATTGAAGAAGGTTTCTCTTTGTATCAGAGCACTCTTTCCGCTAACTAAATAGCACTGCACTTATTGAAAATGTTCATTTCACAAAACTTAGCTTAACTTCCCCACTCTCCATATATGTTGTTCGGGTTCGTTGCTTTCTTACCATCAGAATTGCCACTCACTCTATTTTCCTCTTTCGGACCGCACAAAATTCATCGCGTCATTTTATTTCACCTCTTCCTTTCGCTTCTGAGATCGATGTGTGTTCTGTTTTCATTCTTTTTCACAACTCCTTTTTCATCACCACGGTGGGCCGTACTTCGTTCTGCCCAAAATTTGCATGACAGTGCTTTAAGCCCATCCTTCTTTTTTTTCATTGGGTAGTTGATCTCCCGTTTTAACTGAAATTTGCATAACAGAGGGTCAGTTTCACCTCCTCTTTACCAACCCCAACCAATGGCTATGCATCAGTTGTTTCTGTAGCGTGTTGTTTTCTTTCTCGGAACTACGTGTGTGTTCTTTGATATTATCTCCCAGACCAACTTAAATCAAAGTTCTTCTTATTTGACTTTTATGGCTTAAAATTGTCGCCAGCGAGTCTCTGGTCATAAATTTGCCATCCTAAATCTTTCAACTGAGGCGACTTATGGGAAAGTCCCGATAATGTACTTTCCTTACATTAGTTATAGTACGAAAGCACCTCATTTATCACGTTTGACGTACAATTTCCAACTTGTTTCTTTTATCTTTTTTAGGCCTAAAAAGTAAACTTTTTTGAATTACCTTCTGGTATATAGCATTTCACAAAAAGAAAAAAAGAATTCCCGAAAACTTTTACGAAATTAATCTATGTTCTTATTTTTTCCCCTGAAGTTTTTCTTTATCTTTGCAGAAACATATCACATAAGAAAAATCTTCAAAAGACGTTTTTACCTTGATTAAAACACTAAACACAATTCATTGAAAAGACATGTTGTGAGAAAGCGTTAAATTTCTTTTTTACCTGTGTCAAAGGAAAACAAACTCTGCCATATATTTTCTCAAATTACATACCATATTTTCAGCGTAAACATTTTATTTCAGAAAGTTGTTACTCAGACAATTTATAGGAATCTGGATTAAGTGTTATAATGT
Organism: Maratus michaelseni; assembly: GCA_963931845.1. Lineage (NCBI taxonomy): Eukaryota > Metazoa > Arthropoda > Arachnida > Araneae > Salticidae > Maratus > Maratus michaelseni. The sequence goes on from OZ007596.1 coordinate 92,077,649, forward strand.
TTTTTTGAAACATTGATGCTCTTCAGCTCAAATCTCACCAAATCAAATTAGATGGAATCATTTCCTAAAACATAAATCGAATGGGTTATTTTGAAAAGGGCAGAAGTCCATTTTTCAGGAAAAGCTGATAAAATTTATAAAATTAAAAGAGTGGTGGTGTATTATTGTTTTGATATGTTAATACACCATGGTGATTAACTAATACAGGGTTATTCTAAATGATGGACCCATTTTCCAAAAAATTGTTTTTATTAAAGTACAAATCCAAAATGAACAATCTTTATACCAATGAAAAGAGGCAGTTTCAAAGTTTTTTTTAAGACATTATAAATGTTCAATATGTCCACCGTTTGCTGCATGGCAAACATCTACGCGATAGCCAAACTCGTCCCATACACGAGAAAGCGTATCTGCTGTTACTCAGTGCACGGCTTTCAAAGTGGTGATGGTTCCAGAGGCGGCCGATAGAGGTCGTGCGGCAATAGGCCGCGATTTCGTTTCACTGTCAGTTGTGAGTGAGATGGCTACTGTGGAGCCAAGGTTTTCTGCGTTCTTGAATTCGCAAGAAGTGAGCAAACGGTGGACACATTCAACATTTAAAATGTCTTTAAAAAAACTTTGAAACTTCCTCTTTTCATTGATATAAAGATCGTTGATTTTGGATTTGTACGTTAATAAATACAATTTTTTGAAAATGGGTTCATCAATTAGTATAACCCTGTAAAATGGTTAAACCTTACCAGTGGCGACTCGTGACTGTCTTTTTTGGGCACTAAATGCACGCCTGAAACACATATTATTTTCATACTATTTTTTTTTTACAAGAAATCTTTTCCTTGTTTAATGACAGAACTTTCTGACAGTAAATAAAATGAAGAATTCCTTTTTAATAATAGTGGTAAGAAAAGAATAAATTTAGCAGCCATGTATTTAGTGCCTCAAATAAAGCCAGTCATGAGCCGCCACTGAACCTTACTAAATATATATATTTTGTAAACACTGATAATTGGTAACATAGGAAAAAAAATTTAAGTTGTGGACTTGTGCACTTTTCGAAATTAAATGAAAAGAAATTTAATGAAATAATTATATTTATATGGCGTATTTAGTTTTTATTTTGAGAAATACCAAGTTTCTTACAATTAAACTTTAATCTCATTTATTACGCATATTCTTCAATGTCGTGACAAGTTTTAGTATGCCAATTGATTATATTAAATTATAAAAACCCAAGTAATCACCAGCAATGTGTTTCAGCATTTTTAAACACTATAACAGACATGTCGTATCTGCCGAATGGAATGGTGAAAAAGGGTAATCGTTGGTGTAAGTGTGCAGATACTATAGACAAATGTAACTGTATACATAACTATGTTTAGCCAAAATGTGTGACTTCCGCCCTTTTAAAAATAACGGATTCAATTTTTATTGCAGAAAAAGTTTACGACATTATAGTTAAAGAAAGAAAATTAGAAGAAGCAGGGTCACACAACCTGTGAAAGGGTAAGCGTAAAAACAGAACAGAAATCGTAATAGAATTAGAAGATATCGGGTACAAGCCATAAATTCATTACAATTTTAAAATTCATTAAAAAGGAACAAATGATGCTAAAAAATTGCGGTTAGCACGAATGGGATTAGAGGAGATCGGATTTTTTGTTTTTTTTTAATAACAAAAAATAGTTGTGGTTCAAACAATTATGCAGAAAAAGTTTACGACATTATATTTAAAGAACAAAAATTAGAAAAAGCAGGTCACACAGCTTGTGAAAGGGTAAGCGTAAAAAAAGAACAGAAATCGTAATAGAATTAGAAGATATCGGGTACAAGCCATAAATTCATTACAATTTTAAAATTTATTAAAAAGAAACAAATGATGCTAAACAATTGCGTTTAGCCTGAATCGGATTAGAGGGAGATCAGATTTTTTTTTAATAACAAAAAAAGTTGTGGTTCAAACAATTATGCAGAAAAAGTTTACGAAGAAAATTAGAAAAAGCAGGTCAGACAGCTTGTGAAAGGGTAAGAGTAAAAAAAGAATAGAAATCGTAATAGAATTAGAAGATAACGGGTACAAGCCATAAATGCATTACAATTTTAAAATTTATTAAAAAGAAACAAATGATGCTAAACAATTGCGGTTAGCACGAATGGGATTAGAGGGAGATCGGATTTTTTTTTTTAATAACAAAAAAAAAGTTGTGATTCAAACAATTATGCAGAAAAAGTTTACGACATTATATTTAAAGAACAAAAATTAGAAAAAGCAGGTCACACAGCTTGTGAAAGGGTAAGCGTAAAAAAAGAACAGAAATCGTAATAGAATTAGAAGATATCGGGTACAAGCCATAAATTCATTACAATTTTAAAATTCATTAAAAAGGAACAAATGATGCTAAAAAATTGCGGTTAGCACGAATGGGATTAGAGGGAGATCGGATTTTTTAACAAAAAATAGTTGTGGTTCAAACAATTATGCAGAAAAAGTTTACGACATTATATTTAAAGAACAAAAATTAGAAAAAGCAGGTCACACAGCTTGTGAAAGGGTAAGCGTAAAAAAAGAACAGAAATCGTAATAGAATTAGAAGATATCGGGTACAAGCCATAAATTCATTACAATTTTAAAAATTATTAAAAAGAAACAAATGATGCTAAACAATTGCGTTTAGCCCGAATCAGATTAGAGGGAGATCGGATTTTATTTTTTAATAACAAAAAGAGTTGTGGTTCAAACAATTATGCCGAAAAAGTTTACGAAGAAAATTAGAAAAAGCAGGTCAGACAGCTTGTGAAAGGGTAAGAGTAAAAAAAGAATAGAAATCGTAATAGAATTAGAAGATATCGGGTACAAGCCATAAATGCATTAAAATTTTAAAATTTATTAAAAGGAAACAAATTATGATAAACAATTGCGGTTAGCACGAATGGGATTAGAGGGAGATTGGATTTTTTTTTAATAACAAAAAAAGTTGTGATTCAAACAATTATGCAGAAAAAGTTTACGACATTATATATAAGAAAAAAAATTAGAAAAAGCAGGTCACACAGCTTGTGAAAGGGTAAGCGTAAAAAAGAAACAGAAATCGTAATAGAATTAGAAGATATCGGGTACAAGCCATAAATTCATTACAATTTTAAAATTTATTAAAAATAAACAAATGATGCTAAACAATTGCGGTTAGCACGAATGGGATTAGAGAGAGACCGGATTTTTTTCAATAACAAAAAATGTTGTGGTTCAAACAATTATGAAAAAAAAGTTTACGACATTATATTTAAAGAAAGAAATTTAGAAGAAGCGGGTCGCACAGCCTGTGAAAGGGTAAGCGCAAAAAAAGTACAGGAAATCGTAATAGAATCAGAAATTATCGGATACGCCATAAATTCGTTGCATATTTTGAATTCATTAAAAAGGAACAAATGATTCTAAAATATTGTGATAGCATGAATGGGATTAGAGGGAGATCGGATTTTTTTTAATAACAAAAATGTTGTGGTTCAAAAAATTATGCTGAACAAGTTTACGACATTATATTTAAAGAAAGAAATGTAGAAGAAGCGGGTTGTGAAAGTGTAAGCGTAAAAAAAGAACAGAAAATCGTATTAGAATTAGAAGATATCGGGTACAAGCCATAAATTCATTACAATTTTAAAATTTATTAAAAAGAAACAAATGATTCTAAAATATTGCGGTTAGCAAAACTGGGATTAGAGGGAGATCGGATTTTTTTTTTTTTTTTTTTTTTTTTTTTTTTTTAATATCAGAAAAAGTTGTGGTTCAAAAAATTACTGATAGATGGAGCTGGCATACATAATATGAAGCAGTATATGATGTGGTGTATATGAAGCAGATGTGTATTTCGAAAAATGTTGCCTTCGTCTAAGCAGGATATTAAAAAAAAATTCTTTTACCAAAATTTACCGAATTTTTATCTGTGGAATCTTAGGAATTTTCCGTGCGTTCCACCACTAAAAACGCCTTTTACGTTTACCGACGACTTGATTTACAACGTGCAACACTCCCATAAACTAGCGAACAAGATCTTTTAGCAAATTATAAAGCCTATTATGAAAACAAAACTGTACTTATTTCATTTACAAAAATATACAATTTCATTAAATTAAAAAAATTTGCAAATATTTTAAAAACATAATCAACAAGTTTTATTTTAAGATTTTCCACATAAGAAGAAAAATTAAATTTTAAAAATGTCATGGAACCTTCCATTCTACTGTATAACTATTAAAGTTTTATGAACAGCATATCGATTGTATACGTGCCATGCGCATAAATGCACGCAATTGGAAAAATAATTGCTTTAAAAATCAATATAAATACAAACATTTCCTGTGGTAAAGAACAGTGTTTAAGGAATGTTTACAAAAAGCCAATCGGTTATTTGCGTATCATGCAATCAATTGCATGCAAGTGGAAAATTTTCTTTTAAAAAAATCTACTTAAAGCAAAGTTATTTCTTTATTTTTAGGGTTTCGTTCATCTCACAAAACACTATTACTCCCGGTCCGTTGTCTGTCCGTCACAGAGCCGTTCTCAGAACCTATATAACTTAGAGAGTTGAAACTTTGGGTATATATAACTGAATACCTGCTATGAAGCTCAAAATATTAAAATTTGAAAAAATCGTATTATTTTAATAAATAGAGATAAAAAAAACTAAAATTCTAACAGCCTTTTCCTATTAAATTTAACATTTTTCGTTATAGCAATTGCCAACAATTAAAAATCCACAATAAAATTCTTTCTACAATAATTAATTTTCTATTGAAAGATTTTTACGTGAAAAATGAAAATTAAATAAAAAGTTTCACCAATTGAAAAAAAAGATTATGAGGTCATATGGGTAATAAAATGGAAATTTTCAAAGATTTCTCAGTAATACAAGGAGTACGTGTATGTACAGAAAGCAGATTAATATCACGTCATTAGAGAATTAAAAATAAAATTAATCTGACGTCATATCGGAAGTTTAACGGATTTCTCTAATGTTTGAGAATAATACAAAGCGAGTATCAATATGAGTAATAGAGAATAGTAAATATATGAGTTTGAGGAACGTATTGAATCATGATAAAAACCCGATTATGGAAATATTCGCATATTTTAACATTTTGAAGGTGTACAACATGTTTAATTTTGAATTTTTTTTTAAATATTGCATTTAGTCCACATGACAGATATTATTATGACAGAGTATAATAGCGGGCTTCGCCCGCTATCGGGCTAGTTTAGATATTCGCAAAAACGAGAAAAATAGACCGGTAAATTTTTACTTTATAAAAAACATGACTTTTTGTTGTTGTTGTTGTTAAATGAATTTTTTTTTTATTTATTAAAGAAAGGATAAAGTGTTTTGAATGGAATATTAAACGAAACCCTTTGTGCGATCTTCGATCACACTTACCCACTTGTTCTCTCTTTCTTCCGTTTTTTTCGACTACTTTATTTACAATATGCTTCTCTGCACTCGCGTAAACTGGCCAACAAGATCTTTCCAGATTTTATAGTGACAAATTTATAAGGCGTATTCTTGGAAACCAAGCGGTACTCATATCATATATAAAAAGTTCATATATTAAAATTTCATTAAAATTCTAAAATTTGCAAATATTCTAAAACATAAACAACAAACTTTATTCTAAGAATTTCAACGTAAAAAAAAATTAGGCCATTTCAGATGCATCTAAATGTATGATCAATAAAATGTCATGTTAACTTCAATTCTACTGTATAATTATTAAAGTTTTGTGAGTAGCCAGTCGATTGTATTCGTGCCAGCACGCAAATGCACGCAATTGGAAAAATATCTGCTTTTAAAAAATCAATTTAAAGACAAACAAATTTCTCTGCTAAAAATAATGATTACGAAAAGTTTATGAAAAGCTAACCGATTGTTTACGTATCATGCAAGTAATTGCTTGCAAGTGGTAAAAAAAAATTTCCTCCTTAAAAAAATCTATTTAAAGAAATTTTTTTTTTTTTTTAATTCCGTGTCTTTGACGACTTGATTTACAACGTGCAGAACAGCGTTCCCATAAACAGGCCAAACAAGAACTTTCACAAATTATACAGGGTGTTTCTAAATGAATATCGGGGTTTTAACGCTTGGTAGTATTTATTACATACAACTTAAAATTATAATTAATACATAAAATGAAAGAGCAACTCAAACAGTTTTACCTACAAGGTTACAAGAGTTCAATGTGAACACCTTTCGTGACACAGCACACATGAAGTCGATAGCTCAGTTCTTCCCAAACGTTAATTAGTGTTTGTGGGGTAATTGTTGCAACAGCTGCCTCAATCCTGTTTCTTAGGTTGGGTAGGTCAGCTGGTAGCGGAAAGCGGAGGCACATACACTCGATCCTTTATGATCCCCAACAGGTAGAAATCACATGGCGTCAGATCATGTGATTCTCTGGCCGTCAGATCGGTAAGCTTAGAGTGGTGTTTGGGAAGAACTGAGCTATCGACTTGATGTGTGCCGTGTGACGAAAGGTGTTCACATTGAACACTTGTAAGCTTGTAGGTAAAACTGTTTGAGTTGCTCTTTCATTTTATGTATTAAGTATAATTTTAAGTTTTTTTAATAATAGATACTACAAAGCTTTAAAACCCCGATATTCATTTAGAAACACCCTGTATATTGACAAATTTATAAGACCTATTCTGAAAAAAAAAGTTTCACTCATTTCATTTATAAAAAACACAAATTCATTAAAATTTAAAAATTTGCAAATATTTTAAAACATAAATAACAAGTTTTATTTTATTCCGCGCGTAAGAAGAAATTATGTAATTTCACAGATGCATCTAAATGTAGGTGCAATTAATAAAATTTTAAGAAAACTTCCTTTCTATTGCATCATTATTAAAGTTTTGTGAATAGCCAATCAATACGCACCATGCATGTAATAGCACGCAATTGGAAAAATAATTGGTTTTAAAAATCAACTAGCTGACACAGCCCGGCGTTGCCCGGACCCGTGATAATAAATATAAAAAGAAACATAAAGTTTTTATTATTTTATATCTTTAACCGGATTTTGTATGAAATTATATTTTTAAATGAAAAATGCGCGAAAAAATATTGATATTTAGTGATAAAAGCGCTCATTTTCTTGTTTTTTTACTCAGGGTCGTTTCATTGTTTTAAAATATAAAGTTATTTTTGTCCAAACTCTTTGAAATCTTTATTGATGATAAATAAAACGGTTTTACAGCCCGTGTAAAATTTTTGTGAAAAAATATTTATCGTGAAGAAAGCTAGTTGTAAAAGAAATATTTTCTTCTCGCTTTTTTGTTTGTTTGTTTGTTTTCGCGGCGGTTCCTTTAACATAGCAATAAAAAAATTGTTCTCATCTTCCGAACTCTCCGACATTTCAATCCGTTATAAATATATAACTGTATCCAAGAACTCTTTAAAATTTTGCGAAAAAATATGCATATTTAGTAGTGGAAACATGAGTTCTTAAAAGAAAGCTTTAGCTTTCAATCTCAGAGCAAAAATATATTAGAAGGTCTATGTTTTCTATGCAATGGTGACTCTATCCGTTTTCAATCAACCCTTTTCAATCCTCCTAGGCTAAACAGGTGAGGGCTAATCCATCAGGTTTCCAATTTTTGAGGGGAGAAGCCTTCAAAAAACGTTGGCGCATGCGCAAAAAGACGATATTCGTGTGGAAAATTTGACAGAATGCGCTTTTCGTTTTAAATATATAGATATGAAGACAAACATCTTCTGTGGTAAAGAATAATAATTACGAAATGTTTATGAAAAGCCAACCAATAATTTACGTACCATGCAAGCAATTGCATGCAAGTGGTAAAATTTTTGTTTTTAGAAATCTATTTAAAAAATATATATATATCTTTATTTTTCTCCTTTTCTTTGTTTTTTTCAACGGCTTTATTTACAATATGCAGACAAGCACTTAAATAAACTGGCCAACAATATTTTTCAAAAATTATATATTGGCAAATTTATAAGGCATATTCTGTAAAGAAAGCGGTACTCAATTCATTTATGAAAAATACAATTGCATTAAAATAAAAAAATATTCAAATATTCAAAAACATAAGTAATCAAATTTATTTTAAGAATTTCAAGATAAAACAAATTAGGCCCATTTCAGATTAATAAAATGTCATGAAAACTTCCATTCTACTATGTGCTGTTAAAGTTTTATGTACAGCAAATCGATTGTATACGTGCCATGCATCTAAATTCACGCAATTGAAAAAATAATTGCTTTTAAAAATCAATTTAAAGACAAGCATTTTTTGTGCTAGTAAATAGTGATTACGGAAAGTTTATGAAACGTTAATCGGTTGTTTATGTATTATATGCAAGCAATTGCATGCAAGTGGTAAAAGTTTCGTTTAGAAAAAAATCCATTTAGAGGAAAAATATTTTCTTTATTATACAATACTAATTAGTGGCTAATTTGTAAGCAATGCAAAACATTACATATAGTTATGCTAAAAATAATAATAATTCACTAGTTGCCTGACAACCCATGTTGTGTTGCATTTAAATAGCATGGGGTCTTCTGTCTATTTTGGGGGAAAAGATATATAACTTTATTATACATTTCAAGTTTCTAGCCCCTTCAGTATCACAAAAATCGCAATTTTAGAACATTTTTTGTTCCTGCATCCTTTTAAATTTAGAAATTTTAGAAAACTGTTCTGGGGAGTATTTGTGTCTAAAAAGTAGCAGCCATGTGCATTTTCAAGTTTCTGTCCTTAACAATTCCGCAGAAATCATACTTTAGTTTTTGCGTATTTTCACTCTTTTAAGTTTCGATTTTTTTTTAACTAATCTGTGTGCCCATTTACGCTTGAAAAGTAATAGCCATGTAAATTTCAAGTTTCTATCCCTAAAAATTCCATAGAAATCGTAATTTAGAACATTTTTAGAACGCTTTCCGCTCATTTCATTCCTTTAAATTTGTATTATTTTGTAGGAACCGTTCTTAGCGAACATTTGTATCTTAAAAGTAGCCGCCATGCCAAATTTCAAGTTTCTAGTATTTTCAGTAATCATAAAAATCGAAATTTAGAATGTTTTTTCTCCTGCACCCTTTCTATTTTTAACAATTCCAAATAAATCGCAATTAAAGCGTTTTTACAGCAGTATCACAGAAATTGCCATTTTAGACTGTTTTTTGTCCCTGCAGACCTTTTACATTTCGGATTTTTTTAAAATTATTCTATTGTGAATATTTACGTCTTAAAGGTAACAGTTATGTCAAGTTTCAAGTTTTAGTTTTAACAGTTCCAAATTTATCGTAATTAAAGTGTTTTAGAACATTTTCCGCTCATTTCATCTTTTTAAATTTCGAATTTTTTAGAAACTGTTCTTAGAGAGAATTTATATATTAAAAGTAACCACCAAGCGAAATTTCAAGTTTTTAGCCCCAGCAGTATCACAAAAATTGCAATTTTAGGACGTTTTTTGTCCCTGCACCCTTTTACATTTCCGATTTTTTTTTTTAGAAATTGTTCTGTTGCGAGTATTTATGTCTTAAGATTAACAGTCATGTCAAGTTTCTAGTATTTTCAGTAATAAAAAAATCGAAATTATTTAGGATGTTTTTTTTCTCCTGCACCCTTTTAAATTTCGATTTAAAAAAACAGTGTCGTGTGTGTTTCTGCGTCTTAAAAGTAGTAGCAATGTCACATTTGAAGTTTCTATTTTTTTAAATTCTAATTTAATCGCAATTAAAGCGTTTTTACAGCAGTATCACAGAAATTGCAATTTTAGAATGTTGTTTGTCACTGCACCCTTTACATTTCAAAATTTTTTAAAAATTGTTCTATTGTGAATATTTACGTCTTAAAAGTATCAATCATGTCAAGTTTCAAGTTTTAGTTTTAACAGTTCCAAATTAATCGTAATTAAAGCGTTTTAGAACGTTTTCCGCTCATTTCATCTTTTTAAATTTTGAATTTTTTAGAAACTGTTCTTAGAGAGAATTTATATCTTAAAAGTAACCACCAAGGGAAATTTCAAGTTTTTATCCCCAGCAGTATCACAGAAATTCCAATTTTAGAACTTTTTTTGTCACTGCACCCTTTACATTTCGGAAATTTTTAGAAATTGTTCTATTGTGAATATTTACGTCTTAAAAGTATCAATCATGTCAAGTTTCAAGTTTTAGTTTTAACAGTTCCAAATTAATCGTAATTAAAGCGTTTTAGAACGTTTTCCGCTCATTTCATCTTTTTAAATTTCGAATATTTTAGAAACTGTTCTTAGAGAGAATTTATATCTTAAAAGTAACCACCAAGCGAAATTTCAAGTTTTTAACCCCAGCAGTATCACTGAAATTGAAATTTTAGAACGTTTTTTGTCACTGCACCCTTTACATTTCGGAATTTTTTAGAAATTGTTCTGTTGCGAGTATTTACGTCTTAAGAGTAAGAGTCATGTCAAGTTTCAAGTTTCTAGCCTTTACAGTTCCAAATTAATCGTAATAAAAAAAAAGGTTTCGGAATATTTTTCGCTCATTTCCCTTTCAATTTTCGAAATTCTTAGAAACCGTTCATATCGAGTATTTATCAAGTAACCCCGACACCAAATTTAAAGTTTCTATGACCAACAGTTTCACAAAAATCACAATTTTAGAAAGTTTTTTGCTCCTGCACACCCTTGGAGGTTGTTGTACCGACATGTTGTACCCATAGACATTATGGTTGTACCCTATGATGGATCAGAGATGTTGACCTGCGTTTTGCTACCATTAAGTTTTAAAGAAGTTCAGTAGTTTAAGAGATTACCCCTACAAACAAACATTACCTTTATTACATGCTTTCTTTTAACTTCAATTTTTGTTTGTATGTATGTGGCAGTCAAATTTTGATACTCATTTTTTACCCACTTCTTGTTGACAGAGAGATTTGAAATTTGGAATAGGGTACGCTGGGGTGAGATGTCGTATTGGACAAAATGCCGTGTCACGTGGTTTTCCTATGCGCAGGCGCTGTAGGGAACGCCATTCATTGGTGTGGAAAATGCTTCTCTACTGATACTTTAATTCCAGTTTGCGTTTTTTTTTTATTTAAGTTTTAAATTGTTCGTTTCTATTGCTATTTCGTCTTAACACCTTTCGTAAGTGTCCAAAATATTTTATGCTCTTTCTTTATGCAGTTCCTATGTAGTTGGCCATCTTACCTCAAAATTGAGGTAAGATGCCGAAATGCAAGTATTTACAAAAGCAAAAATTTTGACGCTTTCTATGACATTTGTAAAATGAAATGCATTTTTAAATCATACATAAATGTATCAACTTTTACAAAAAACTTAATGAATAACAAATAAAAACAATAGGCGATTTTATAAACAATTAAATCAAAAACTACTGCATATTCATCCGTTTTACCCTATATGTATTTCTGAGGGCAATACATGAATTAGACATTGATTTTTAAAATTCTATCCTTAAGGGACGGGGGGGGGGGACAACATCGGCCCAAAACTTGCATTTTCCCCATAGAAATAACGTTGCAATTATTTAGTTTTATTTTAAAAACACAAATTGCACAAATTGTGCTTATTAGTTGCTAAAATCAGTGTAAAAATTGTTTTAAACTCATAAAAGAGCTAAAATCCTACATGTTTCGGCTTTAAACTTAAAGCCATCATCGGGGAAGAGGAACAACACAAACGACTACTGATCTTTTAATATTCGACACGAGAAAATTGAAATCAACAGTATGGAAAAATTTAAATAAAATAAGCGGGCGCTCTCTGTTGCCAAAGAGCGAAAAACAAAACAATGAATTAACAAGGGGTTAAAAATGTATCCCATAAACTAGGTATGTTGAAAGAAAAGTTATCATTACAAATACAATCTTTCCTAATTTTAATTTCCAATGATTCCCTGATGGCGGCTTTAAATGGGTTATTGAACCTATGGATAATTCTTGCTTTATCGAAATTAATTACAATATCATTATTTTTAGCGTAAAACCGGGAGCGTAATAATGTATTCCCCGCTCATCACGTACAGAAAATTATAGAAAAATTCAATGGCCATTTCATTCAGCATCCTGTCCCTAGCAATAATAAACCAAACTATCGTAAATTCCAATATATACCTATTATATTTGAAAGGATTAAAAGGGCCCTCCGTAAATACAATATCCATCTTATTGCTGTCCCTCCCAGAAAATTGGTTGACTTAGTTCCATGTAAATTAGATCCTATCCCCCCTGATCAATTCGCAGGTGTTTATGAAATCCCCATTAGCTTAAATAATAATAGTATAATTTTTTACATTGGTATGACCAAAAGAAAGTTTTTGGAAAGGTTAAAAGAGCATAAAAACGACATAAAATTTGGAAAGTTATCCACTGCACTCTCCCGGTTTTACGCTAAAAATAATGATACTGTAATTAATTTCGATAAAGCAAGAATTATCCATAGGTTCAATAACCCATTTAAAGCCGCCATCAGGGAGTCATTGGAAATTAAAATTAGAAAGGATTGTATTTGTAATGATAACTTTTCTTTCAACATACCTAGTTTATGGGATACATTTTTAACCCCTTGTTAATTCACTGTTTTGTTTTTCGCTCTTTGGCAACAGAGAGCGCCCGCTTATTTTATTTAAATTTTTCCATACTGTTGATTTCAATTTTCTCGTGTCGAAAAGTAAAAGATCAGTAGTCGTTTGTGTTGTTCCTCTTCCCCGATGATGGCTTTAAGTTTAAAGCCGAAACATGTAGGATTTTAGCTCTTTTATGAGTTTAAAACAATATTTACACTGATTTTAGCAACTAATAAGCACAATTTGTGCAATTTGTGTTTTTAAAATACTAGTTAACAGTGTAGTGTCCAAATGGATTCAATTGTATTTAGTTTTAATTAAAAAAAATATCTCCATTCTTGCATCATTCATCCATTTTAATCACATTGTTGCCCGTAACATTATGACATCAGCATTCAGCGACGCACACATTTTTACTTTATAATATAAGCTGACTTTTTTATGAATTTTAATGAAAGCGTGTTTTTTTTATAACATTTAATAATTTTGTTTGACTTTGCACTTAATAATATTAGAATAGATTATAATCTATGGGAAAGAGGCAGCTTTGTTATTTTGTAACAGTGAGAAACACCATACAAAACAATTAATACATACATAAAATATACATTTTGTTTATTTATATTAAAATATAAATACATAAAAACAAAGGAAAATTGCATAAATCGCAAATTTGAAACGCAACCTACAAACAAAGTTTTAAAAAACATTGAAATTTCAACTTTTAACAGAGTTAAATTCAACACTTATTATTGTGCTAAAAATGAAATTTTCTCTTTTTACCTCTGCAATGAAGATATTTAAATATCGACGTTAACATTTATAGCCTTCCGTGCATAAACATTGTAAAAAACATGGCCATTGATTTTCGTTCTGTTCTCTTTTAATTTGACCAAGCAAAAGCAGTTTTTCAGCAATAACGGAAGTTGAATTATGCACTTGGATGCAAACATTTATTGTTCATACAACGTACTTTTTTTCTCTTAAATTCTAGTTCGCTGTTGAAACATTTGATTACTTGTTTATTTGCATGTGTGTGCACACTAATGGCGTTTCAAATGTCAACCGCATGCTAGTCTCATATTATAAACGAAAGCCTTTTTGTTATTTTCATTCATAGCATTGAAGACAAAAGCTATAGGCGGGGAATTATTTGGTAACGGAATTACGATGGAGAGCAAATTTGTAAAACATTATTGGAATTACATAAAGTTAATTATTTTTTAGAAGTTTTGTTTGCTGCAAGTACAATTAGTGCACACTGTAAAATGAAAATAAACACTTACAACAATTAAAAAATATGTAAAAAAAATATTTTGAAATTTTTAAATGCTTGGTAATGGTATTACAAGAAATGGATTTCGTGCAATTCCGTTACCGAGCATTTAAAAATTTCAAAATAATAATACCCTTATGTATTTTTTAATTGTTGTAACTGTTTATTTTGATTTCTGAGTCTACAGGGTGTTTCACTACCAGACTGACAAACTTGCAAGATGTGTAGAGGGTACAGAGACGACTCGGGATCACATAGCAATGCAGGGTCGAAAAAGCTATGGTTCAAAGAAGAAGCAGAGAAAAATAACAGAAACAGCAACATATTAATAGGACAGAAAACATTTTATTGAAAGGTTGTACTACAGAAGATGTTCGAAATTACGATCAGAAGTTGTCTTCTTCTTCTGGGGTCAAATGAAGTGTTTGATGTATGAGATCCCCGTTCCTTCAGTTGAAGACCTCCCCGATCGAATATCTGTAGCTGCCGGGAGGATACGCAACATGCCAGGAATCTTCCAGAACGTAAAGGAATCCATGTAGCGCCGCTGTCAAGCCTACCTGACGACTTCTTGTTCTAATTTCAAACATCTTCCGTAGTACAACCTTTCAATAAAATGTTTCTGTCCCATTAATGTTTTTTTTCTGTTTCTGTTCTTTTTCTCTGCTTCTTTGAACCATAGCTCGCAACTACGTCATTTTCAACCCTACATTGCTATGTGATTCCGAGTCGTGTCTGTGTCCCCTACACCTCCTGCAAGTTTGTCGGTCTGGTAGTGAAACACCCTGTATAGTAATTATGCTTGCAGAAAACAAAACATGAAAAAATAATTAACTTTATGTAATTCCAATAAAATTTTACTAATTTGATCTGAACTGTAATTACGTTACCAAATAATTGCGCAGGCAGATAAAATTTGCCAACCAATGAAAAAGAACAACAACATAAGTAAAATTAATTAAATGTAGAAAAAAAGTTAAACATGCTTTTATTAAAATTCACAAAAAAAAGTCAACTTATATTATAAAGCACAAATATATGCGCCGCTTAATGCTGACGTCATAATGATGCCGGCAACAGTTTGGTCAAAATAGATGAATATTGCACCAACGGACCTATTTTTTAAATTAATATTGAACAATCGTAACGTTATTTCTATGGGGGGAAATGCAAGTTTTGGGCCGACTTTGCTCCACCTTAGGGATTGAATTTTTAAAAATCAATATCCAATTCATGTATTGCCCATAGGAATACATATGTATTCCAAATTTCAGTTATATGTCAACAAGAAGTGGGTGAAAAGTGAGTAACAAGATTTGACTGCCGCATAGATACAAAAATGTTATAGTTAAAAGAAATAATGTTAAAAAATATATTTTAAGTTGTCTGCGTGTATTATTTTACTTTTTGTTGGATAAACATATACAAGGTGTTCATAAACAATTTTTACAAAATACGAGGGACAATAGTATCCATCAATATCAGTGGTAAATTCCGGGGAGGGCGGGTTGGGGGGTGGGAATTCCTCCCGGAACATCAAAATGTCCACCCCCCCCCCCCACACACACACACTCGTATGGTACCCACTGAGAGAGAATCTTAAAAACTTTGCTAGCTATATATTTTATGTTAGCATGGTCTTACAAAATTTCTACTGAAAACTATTAAGAAATAATTAAAGTTAAAAATATTACTTTAGATGATGAATCGTTCTCAAAATATTGAAAAACGTTCATCTCCTTATAAAATATTCTGTATTGATTTTATTTTCTAATGAAAGACATATACTGAAAAGATTTAAACTTTTTATTCTGTATTTATTTTATCCCAACATTTTTTCAAAAAAAATAGTTATTATATTTAAAGAAACAATGAGTTCTTCCACCATGTATTCTAAGTCTCTATTTTCTCATTTCTTATCCCTAGAATCGAAAAGTAATTTTCTTTCTATGGAATGATATTTATTTGACATTAGACGCAATCTATTTTGACAGCAGCAATCATTTTTGTAGAAAAATTGTACAGTGTATTTGATTAATCTAACATATAACAATTTTGTTCTTATATCCTAGAATAATTTACGGATCTGAAACAAAAGAAAAGAATACAAGAACTTTATTTAAAATAAGACTTCAATATATAAAAAGAATGAACTCATTTTTGAGGGTTTCTTCAACTAATAAAAATTCGGAGTCACAATTTTCAAAGACATGTGTTTGGGAACTATATTTGTGAATAAAAATGAATTGTATAATTCAGTTTTTTAGCAACAACAAAAAAATATAAGTAAAACAAAACACACAAAAGGTTACATGTTTCGTTTATGAGACAATTTTACTTAAAGGTAAATAAATAGTTTGAGGTTTTCATTTTTCACTAAATTCTTTTTTAGAGTGATTGAAAACTAGTCGTTGGGGGCCACCGTAATACTTACCCATCATGGACATGCATAATATAAAATATGAAAATAAGCTGTAAAGTACTTATAAAACGCATTGCAATTCGAATAAAATTGTGGCTTGATGTTTGAACGTCAAATGATGACGTTTAAATGCTCTATTACCGAATTGCGTAAAAGAAACATCCTTATAACTCCAAAGATGTTAATCCTATTAACTAACGGTTTATTACATCGAATTAAGCTTCTTATTTCCAATTAAAATATATCTTTGAATTGAAATTTGGATGAAATACAGGGTCATGAAAAATCAAAAAGTGTGGAAAATAGGATTCCAAATATCTCGGCAACTCATTATCCGGTCGACTTCATTCTTTATGCAAAATTTATGTTTTTTTATTGTCTTTTATATTCACTCCTTAAAATAAATAATTTCGAAATTTTTTATATACCTTTTATCAGAACGAATATTTCGAGAGTCCAAAAAAAATAGTTCCGGATAATCGAGGTTACTGAAATTCAATAAACTTTTTCAAATTATTACAAAGTACATGCCAAATTTCAAATCTCTATCTCAATTGTTCGGGAGATAGAGCATTTACAGACACACACACAGAGCAAAATTGTTTTTCTAACAATATGTTTTTCGGGATCTCCAGTGTCGGAAACGTGTAAATCCGTCAAAAAATGTTTTCAATTTTCAAAACGATTACAAGACTTACCTTATACTACGTATGATGGGTAAGTAAAAAGAACAGTTACCGCCTTCTTGGCAGACTCTGTTTACGCGCTGCGAGGTTAACAGAAATAAGTAGTTTTTATTTTGAAATGACCTTTCTTTTAAACATTCTTCACAATCCTTTCTATGTAGGTTCTATGTTGTGTCTTACAATTGCAGCCGTAACTCTATACCCAAGCACCATATAAAGACACATTAAATTTTGCTAAACACATACTAACATTTTTGTTCGGCAAATTCCCAATTATCATTGCAACTACTTATCCATTCATTAAAAGTTATATTTCATGTCGCTTGTCTGTGTTCGGGGTTAAATTTTTTCGCAAGACACTTAAAGTTCTCAAATAACCAGCTCAACAACGCGAAACTTTCCGACATATTTTTTTATTCATTTTTAAACGCAAAGGCATGAAATTAGCAGACCTGACTATTAAAGTGATTTGGAATCGACATAAGTTTTCTATTTTTGGATAAATAAATTACTTCTCGAGTTATAAGCTATTCGTGTCACGTGACAACGAGTTTTTCCACATTCAACAATTCGGTTCAAAACGCCCACTATGACTGTGTTTTCTGAAAGATCTTCTGCTTTTACCACAAAATGGAAAATCTCTTTCCATTACATAGTTTCTGAATAATAACACCTGTCAATTTCATGCATTTGGGAAAAAAATGTGTCCGAAAGTAGCTAGTTTGGATTTGAGAACAGCCTTAAGTCCGACTGTTTCTCTTAATTATATACTCACTTAATATTTAAAAACAGAAAAGAATTTAAAGGTACGTTAGAGAAATGTTTTATAATAATAGTCATTTCTCATACATGTATGCATACGTACATGGCCGTCTTAATGCGTTCAGGAACCCTTAGTCTAGTTGATTTTGGGGTTCACTGAAATATTAATCTACATTTGTGTATAGTACAATACATAGTATATAGCAACAATTACATACAACAGCAATGGTTTTCTCAACAAATTTTGACTAGAGATAAATC
This sequence comes from Maratus michaelseni, assembly GCA_963931845.1. Taxonomy (NCBI): domain Eukaryota; kingdom Metazoa; phylum Arthropoda; class Arachnida; order Araneae; family Salticidae; genus Maratus; species Maratus michaelseni. Next base: position 92,095,635 of record OZ007596.1, read on the forward strand.
TAAATTAAAGTCTAATAATGATAAATACTTATTTATCATTTAGATTCGAAGAAGTCACCGATAGTGTGAACGGAACATACGTAATCTACATTCAAAAGGTATTTTAAATATTCCGTGTTATGTTTTTTTTTTATCACTTTAAGCATTATTAGACTTTAATTTAAATCAACAAGTGATTGTATTATATTATTTATAGAGATAAATCTTTTATAATCTTAATACATAAAACAGCAACATCTAGAACAGTGGTTTCTTTCCATAATCTCATAGTGCTTTTCACGTTTTTATAGCAACTGAACTCTCTCTATTTAAAAAAAAATTATTAGCCGCTATTCCATTTAAAGAGTAGTTCACCAGTTGGATAGTAAATCTCATCACCTCAATTAATAGCCATGTTGAATTATTTCTCCATTAAAAGTTAAACTCCTAGTAATTGTTCTTAGCACTGTCTGTATTATTTATCTCTGTTGATCTCAAAAATGTCGTCATAACTCTATAAACAAACATCCAATAACGATTTTAATATACTAAAAATTTTCTCGCAAAAGTACCTAACTAACAGTACTTTTAAAATCCGATCATACGAAGTTAAAGTATACTTTATGTTCCTCTCTCCTGAACGTGATTCGGTACATAAAGTTGATATAACAATTCTTTCTTCAACTGATATAATTCATAAGGACTAAGGAGGTGTCTTTCACAATCCTAATCCACAGCACAACAACTGCTACAATAATGGCTTTTTTTTTTCAATCAGGAAGTTTCTATCATAAAAGATACAATTCTTTTAAGGGATTGTAAGCAATAACCAATTCCGTCGCTTGATATGTGAATGTAATTATATATAAACTTGGTAGTACCTGTCAAAATTTGACGGTAAAGAATTTAAAGATTCCATATGCAAAAAGGTTCATAACGTCGTTAAAATGTCAGAATTTTTTCACAGAATATTTCTTAGGAATAGTTAAAAAAATGAAAATCTTTCGTTTTAAAACTGTGTAGGGGACCGGCCGTACATTAAATCTCTTTACACGGATACAGACAACAGAACATTTTCTAGAGAATTCAGTTTTCAGATCCAAAAAAGAGCAACTCCAAGTTTTTTTTCTTAAAATTTTACAAATAAATTTTTGAAGATAAAATTTTATTAGTTTTCTTAAATATAAACATTTAACTGCATTACAATACAATAAATGGCATTACAGTTTTTTACAAATATTTTTCCTTTCTGTTTGTTTGTTTGTTTGCTTTTTTTTTTTTTTTTTTTTTATCTCGGAAAATAATTACTTATTTTTCTTAGTATATATGCCTTATTGGAGAATTGCAATGATACAAAAAAACCCAAATTTGTAGATCATTTTAATTTATTTAATCGGTAATTACATGCGAAAGCTTTTAATTTAAAATTTAAAATACAGAACCATTATGTAAAAATATATTAGGGATGGTAAATTTTACTTATTAATGATGAAAATAAAAACAAATTCTATAACTTTTCCTGCTGATGAAAAATATAATTTATATTACTGATTATCAGAAAAATAAAAATTTCCAAAAATATCTTATGCTAAGAATGGAGTTCGAACCCACGTTCCCCTTAGAAAACCAGAATGAGACTTTCTGGCGCTTAGTCCACTTGGCCATCTCGTCTGTCATTCAGCTTTCCTCTAAAACGAAAGAACTTCAAAACAAGTTTCCCACTCCGTTTAACGACAGAAAAGTTCCCTAAAATGCTGATTGGGCATGCTCAGAACAACCAAAATCGCTTTTAGCCGTTCGGCTTTGCTTTTTCAATATATAGATAATTTTTATGCGTTTTTTTTTTGTATTAAAAATTAAAAATGTGAGAGTATAATTTTTTTTCTTAAATATTGAAAGAGAAAGTATGTATATGAGAAATCGTTATGAATACCTTTAGCAATATTCATGAATAAAATTACTAGAATTCTTGCAAGCGTATAAATATCGATAACGTGAGATTTTTAAACTGAATTGTTGTAAAATGTTGATTATATGTATGCCTATATAGTATACTGAACATATTTGGAGTATATGTTTATTAAAACCCTCTGACCGCCGAGCATAAGGGCAAAATTGTAACGTTTTTTTTCTCTGTAATTTTTTTTTAAATGCTAAAAAAATATGATATTTCAAACATGATATAAAAAACTTAATTACGTATATGAAGATAATGCTTCAAACTATTAATGATTATTTAAGGCTTATAAACTACATTATGTTTTTAGAATTATATTAATTTAAATAATGCTAATATTGCAGTAAAACCTACAGCATAGTGAACGGATATATCAGTTCACGGCTGTAAGAAGGTTTAATTCATGAAAACGTGAAAAACAGGAAGAAAAATAATTATACATAAGTATGAGATATATTTTTGTACATCTATAAATAATACCCAAAAATCATCATAAAACTAAATACTGAAATCGCTGAAACAATAGTTTATTTTCCTAATCAGGGTGTTTTATCAGAAATAATACTTTTTTCCCCATCGATTGATTAAAAGAAAAAAAAGAATTACTATCCCTTTAAAATTCACCAGTTGAATAGTAAACCTGATCATCTTAAATAATATCCTGTTGAATTTCTTTCTTCATTAAAATTTAAAACTCTTTTGCAACTGTTCTTCCACTTTCTTGAGCCAATAAATCACCTTTACAGTGATGAATCGTCAGCTGTAATTTCGAGGATACAGGTTAAGCGTTCAATATATTCTTCTTGACCTTCGAAGCAATAAATCATATCCCCAAGTATTATAACGTCACCATTTTCGTAGTATTTCGATATTTTATGCAATACAATGCTAAAGACCGCTTTAAGGCTGTCATGGAATTTAGAATGTACAGTATTTAATCTCCAGGAATTAGGGGCACGTAATTTTCATATTTTTAAATTCGATATTTTGCGAAAACAAAAAATTAAAAAGAAATGTTTTGTATTTAATGGAGAAAAAGAAAATGAATAAATAAATAATATCAAACACTTTCCGGACTTTAATGTGATTAAATAAATGATATATACAGGTAACGCTCGCTTAGCGCGGTTTTAGTTATTTCGATTTTCAGTTAGTGCAGTTAACTTTTTTTTAGATGCTCCCTCGATTAGTGCGCAAAGCACAAAATGAGTGATCTTTTTTTACAGCAAGATAATGTCGAATTTTTGAAAAAAGAAATTTGTAAAAAATGCTGAAAAAAAGAAATAACATTACACGAATGCTAATAAGCTTTTCAAGTACTGGATTTCCTCAGACGGAATTGGATAGATATAGACACAGACATCAGTAGTAACATGCAAGTGCACAGAGGACTGGGAAATTAAATTTTGAGTTACCGCAAGATGAATTCCAAAAAGAAGAAAAAATTGGTAATTGGTAAGTTTTCGTTTAATACAGGTAAAATGTAAGTGTTTCAAGCAATCAAATTGTATATTCGGATATTTTTCCGACCATTGATGGTAATTCCTGAAATTGGACTTTCAAATGGGTTATGCGTTTTCCAAATTGTTTACGTAGACATCATCTTTCAATTTATTAAACGACGAGTTTTGTTAAAGCATTTTGGAAGTGCCGGAAATTTTTTTATAGTCTATGCTTGACGCATGATTTTTTGTTCGTGTTTTAAGTTAAATATGCTGTAAATTTCATTTTCTTTTTTGATTAAAAAAATTTACGTTTAAACAAAGTAATATAAAAAAGTCATTCCAGCCTGTACCGGGAGGAAAAGGTAGCTTTCCTATATCTTCGTATTAAAATTTTAGCTAATGTTACTCGAAACAGCAATCTAAAATGCAAAGAACCCGATTACATAAAATTCGTTAATATTGAATTTAAATAAGAAATTTGCCAAATTAGTCAAGTATAGACAAGTTGGATTCATTTATGAAGGTTTATTTTTGGTCGCCAAATTTGGTAATACTTCGCCAAGTGTCGCGAGAATTTGGCGCTAACGGATATATGAATATATAGTTTTATGCGTATGATTGGAAAAATGATTACAACAATGAAAAATAATAGTTTGCGAGAAATCGCGTTCACTAAAACTCATAAATTAATCGTTGGATTTTTGTAATGTGCTATCTTGTTTCAAAATGTCTGCCACCCTAGAATTTCAAACTGCTCTATCTCAGCCATTTTTTAAGATAGAGGTAAAACAAAAAATGTTCTGGAATCCTTGTATCACGGCCTATCACTTAATTAAAAAATAATTTTTAATTTTTAACTTTTTTGTATATTTATTTTAGTTTTAAATCTTTAAGTGGCAGCCATTTTGTTTCAAAATGGCAGACTAAGCTGGCCAACGAACTCGGTCGTGCCATTAGTGAGCTTAATACACACAATTAGTTTCATCCAAACATATTTATAAACACGAGTGTTATCGTATGACATAGATCATATATATATATATATATGGATATATCTATATATATAAATCAACATTTGAATAGAGGGTGGTTTTGGGGTCTGGGGGTCATGATCGGTGAAAATATACCGAAATTTTCCGGAATTGCTTTCCTCCGAACGGCTGCAATAGGTAGCTTTATACTTTTAGGTAGCTTTCAATACAAAAAAGTATAAAGCTACCTATTGCAGCCGTTCGGAGGAAAGCAGTTCCGGAAAATTTCAATATATTTTCACCGATCATGACCCCCAGACCCCAAAACCACCCTCCGTTCAAATGTTGATTTATATATATAGATATATCCATATATATATATATATATATATATGACCTATGTCATACGATAACGCCCGTATTTATGAATCGATTTTGATGAAACTAATTGTGTGTATTAAGGTCACTAATGTCTCGACCGAGTTCGATGGCCAGCTTGGTCCGCCATCTTGTTTCAAGATGGCGGCCATTTAAAGATTTAAATTAACTTAAAATCTAAAATAAATATACAAAAAATTTAAAAATTCAAATTTATTTTTTAATTACGTGTTAGGCCTTGGTACAAGGATTCCAGAGCATTTTTTGGTTTACCTCTATCTTAAAAAATGGCTGAGATAGAGCAGTTTGAAATTCTAGGGTGGCTGACATTTTGAAACAAAACAGCACATTAACATGATTACTCGCAAATTATTTTCTTTCATTGTTGTAATAATTTTCCCAATCATACGCATAAAACTATATATTCATATCCGTTAGCGCCAAAATTGGCGACATTGGACACAAAATAGGCAAAATTGGCGACAAAATTGGGAAAGTTTGTGACATTTGGCGAAATATCGCCAAATTTGGCGACCAAAATATGTCTTTATAAATAAAGCCAATTTGGCTATTGCTCAATAATTTGGCGAAATTCTTATTCAAATTCAGTATTAACGAATCTTTTGTAAACGTTTCTTTGCATTTTAACTTGCTGTTTTCGTGTAACATTAGCTAAAATTTTAAAACGAAGATATAGGAAAGCTACCTTTTCCTCCCGGTACAGGCCGGAAGGACTTTTTTGTATTGAAAGCTACCTAATAAATAAAAAATTAGATTCTAATTTTACAAAGGTGAAATGTTTCTACTGGTGAAAACGATCTCGTGTTCAAAAGAAACTTGCGCTTTCATTCATAAAGTTTAAACATGTTTATAAAATTTTCAAGTAATTGTCAATGAATTTCCATTCCACTCGTGCTGAGATTAAGGCCCGAAATTAAAATAAATATACAGAAATAGAATTTACATAATCAAGCTAATGGGACATTTAAGTAGTTTAAAATATAGATATTTTTCCATTTTCCTTGAAAAACATGCACTGTAAAAAATTTCCAACCCTTTTCCGTTTCGTAAAAGATAAATTTCCTTTACGATACGGAAAACAACCGATAAAATATTTTTTCCGAATCACAACAGAAAGTTTTCCTACAGTCATAAAAATAATCTTTTTATATCGTATTAGTTTCCGAAATTAGGAAAATAGCATTCACCGGACTTACTGCGCAGTCTCGCTCTCTGCTGACGTATGAAAGGCGTGGCGTCACGTGATTGATAACAGAACAGAATCGAGATTTTCGATGAAGAAGACGTACGCCATGTTGTTAAATATTGGACAATTGTTCTACGTAGTTCTAACTTCGCAATGGTAAGTACTAAAATTTATGTGATTTTTATATTTGGGATTTGATATGTCCATATATTTACAGTGCATGATTATCAAACCGAATAACATGTTTAAGGAGCTGCGTAGACTGAAATAAAATGCATATTATCTTATTTCTCGCTCAGTTTATTTTTTATGAGAAAAATATCCCCAATCAAAAAAATATTTTGATGTGCCAGAAATTTCTAACTTAGATATTATCTTAATAAAAACTCAATTTTTGTAGACTGCTTTTTAAATAGTTTTTTTTAACTTATTCTAAATTCAGGTACTTGTTTATTTGTTTAATTCTGTAAGGCATCCAGTGTTGAATTCAGGAGATAGCCGGGGGAGGGGGGGGGACATTCCTCTCTCCCGGAGCATTGAAATGGCCACCCCCTCTGAAGATTTCGGATTTTATGATTTAATGGTCAAAAAATGCAATTCCCCCCCCCCTCCTTCGGAACACTCTATAATATGCCACCAGGAGCCACAGAAATCCTTCTCGGAGAAAAATGCCTGAATTCAACACTGAAGATATCAATAAATACCTATGATCTTAAAATAAATTCATGAGATTTTTCTGTGTTCGATGCCATATCAGAATCATATATTGTCTTTTTTTTTCAGGTACTACATTATTATAGAATCAATTTAACATTTTATTATTTGTAGTGTATTAAAATTCAATTAAAAAGGAATGTCCATTAAATTCTATAATGTTGATTAAAAAATTGAGAAATGTATGTCAGGGTGCTATAACGAAATTTATAATGGTATATGGTAAAATAAATTTCAGTAGTCTTTTAATATCAGACAATATTTTAGTTCTGAAGAACGTAAAGTAGAATATGCTTAATACCTTGAGGTTGATTTTACCTATATTCATGCTGTAAAAGCTTGCATACAGAAGCTTTCAACTGCCCCACCCTGTATATTCAAATTTAATTTATTAAATTTTATTTTTCTCACATTATTTTGAAAATAAAAAATGACTTTTAATCTTTTCTAATAATTTAAAATAAACAGAATAAAAAAAGCAAACAGGGAATTTTTGTCAGTAGAGGTGGGGGGGGGGAGGATTTATTTTAAAAATATAAAGCTTCAATTCTTCATTTAAAAATAAAAAAAAAGAAAGAAAAAGAAAACCTGTAATAGCTTTTGTTACATTTCTGTATTGTTTTTCATCCTAATTTATATAAAAATTATCTTGTATGTGGGTTTCTAACAAAAATAAATATCTAATTTGATTTTATTTCATATTTGTGCTTTCCTTTAACAAAATCTTGTCATGTATTTAAATGCACGTGTTAATACTGTGCAAATTTCAAGAAATAAAAAAATGTTCAAATGAGTCATAATGTCAACATATAAATCATAAATGTTCTGAAAATTCTGCTATTTTTGGAGTTCACAGAACCCGAAATATCATTGTAATAGAATTTTTTTTTAACTCACAGGTTATCAAAGCCGGACCGCCCCCCCCCCCCCCCCCCGCTTAATTTACATAAATAGGTTTTTCATGCAGAATTATCCGATTTTAAATTTTCAAATTTTATATATATGTTCATTCTGATAATCCGATTCCTTGATTAGTTTTTGGGGTTAAATTGCTAAGTATAAAAGGGGGAGGGGGAACGGGGGCTGATCCCCACTTAATTTATATAAATGGGTTTTTCATGCAGAATTATCCGTTTTGTTTCAAATTTTATACATAGGTTCATTCTGATAAGGCGCTTCCCTGATCAGTTTTGGGGGTTCATTTGTTAAGTTTACATGAGGGAACTGGGGGCTAATCCCCCCCCTCTTAATTTAGATAATGTGTTTTTCATGCAGAAATATCCGATTTGTTTCAAATTTTGTATATAGGTTCATTCCAATAAGACGCTTCTCTGATCAGCTTTGGGGGTTCAATGGTTAAATATAAAGGGGGAACAGGGGCGAATCCCCTCCCTAAATTAAATAAATGGGGTTTTCATGCAGAATTACACATTTTGCTTCAAATTTTGTATATAGCTTCATTTTGATAAGGCGTTTCCTTCATTAGTTTTGGGGGTTCATTGGTTAAGTATAAAGAGAGCAACGGTCATTAATCCTCCCACCCCCTTAATTTAGGTAAATGGGTTTTTCATGCAGAATTATCCGATTTGTTTCAAATATTGTATATAGGTTCATTCTTATAAGGCACTTCCCTGATTATCTTTGGGGGTTCATTGGTTAAGTATACAGGGCGGAATTGGGGGGCTAATCCCCCCTTAATGTAGATAATGGGTTTTTCATGCAGAATTATCCGATTTGTTTCAAATATTCTATATAGGTTCATTCTGATAAGGCGCTTCCCTGATCAGTTTTGGGGGTTCATTTGTTAAGTTTACAGGAGGGAATAGGGGGCTAATCCCCCCCCCTTAATTTAGATAATGTGTTTTTCATGCAGAAATATCCGATTTGTTTCAAATTTTGTATATAGGTTCATTCCGATAAGGCGCTTCCCTGATCAGTTTTGGGGTTCAATGGTTAAATATAAAAGAGGAACAGGGGCTAATCTCCCCCTAAATTAAATAAATGGGTTTTTCATGCAAAATTTCCCAATTTTCTTCATATTTTTTATAGAGCTACATTATGATAAAGCGCTTCCTTTATTAGTTTTGGGGGTTCATTGGTTAAGTATAAAGAGGGGAACGGTGATTATTCTTCCCCCTTAATTTAGATAAATAAGTTTTTTATGCAGAATTATCCGATTTGCTTCAAATTTTGTATATAGGTTCATTGTGATAAGGCGCTTCCCCGGATCAGTTTTGGGGGTTCAATGGTTAAATATAAAGGGGTAACAGGGGCTATTCCCCCCCTCTAAAATAAAGAAATGGTTTTTTCATGCAAAATTACCCAATTTGCTTCGTATTTTGTACATAAGTTCATTGTGATAAGTCGCTTCCCTGATTAGTTTTGGGAGTTCAATGGTAAAGCATAAACGAGGGAAACGGGGGCCAATCCTACCCTTAATTTAGATAAATGGGTTTTTCATGCAGCATTATCTAACTTGCTTCAAATTTTGTATGTAGGTACATTGGTGAAGTATAAAGGGGAGAACAGGGACTAATCCCCCCCCCCCTCTCTCTCAATTGAGAAAAATGATTTTTTAAAGCAGAATTATCCAATTCTTTCAAATTTTTTTATAAAAGGTTCATTCTGATAAGGTGCTTCCTTGATTAGTTTTGGGGGTTCAATGGTAAAGTATAAAGGGAGCGAAATGGGACTAATCCCCCCTTAATTTATGTAATGGGTTTTTCATGCAGAATTATCTGATTTGCTTAAAATTTTGTATTAGGTTGTTTCTGATAAAGCGCTTCCCTGATCAGTTTTGGGGGTTCAATGGTTAAATATAAAGGGGGAACAGGGGCTATTCCCCCTAAATTAAATAAGTGGGTTTTACATGCAAAATTACCCAATTTGCTTCATATTTTGTACATAAGTTCATTGTGATAAGTCGTTTCCCTGATTAGTTTTGGGAGTTCAATGGTAAAGTATAAAGAGGGGAACGGTGATTAATCCCCCCCCCCTTAATTTGCATAAATGGGTTTTTCATGCAGAATTATCAGATTTGCTTAAAATTTTGTATATAGATTGTTTCTGATAAGACGCTTCCCTGATCAGTTTTGGGGGTTCAATGGTTAAATATATAGGCGGGACAAGGGCTAATCCCCCTAAATTAAATAAATGGGTTTTTCATGCAAAATTACCCAATTTCCTTCAAATTTTGTATATAACACATGGGCTGATAAGTTCCCGGTCTGGCACACAGATGGCGTTGCAATCGCCGAACCGATGCTTTTTTTTAGTAAATACTAACCTCTAAAAGGTAGCAGAAAAGATGTCATGATGATTCGCCGTGTGGATAAAACGTTAGAGTGGTTTTATTTGAACAACTTTGTTGATAAACAAAAAAAATGGATAAACAAGAATTTCAAGAATTGTATTTTGATGGGAAAAAACACTGTTCAAACAAAAGCTTGGCTTGATAAGCATTATCCGGACGCTGCACAACCGTAAAGTGAAGTTGCAGGCGATAGCTCAGACTCTGAAGATATCCAAGAAACGTGTAGGTTTTATTTTGAATGAGCATTTGTCTATGAAAAAGCTGTTGTCAAAGTGGCTGCCGCGCGTGTTGCCTTTTGACCAAAAACAACAACGAGTCAATGATTTAGAACACTGTTTGGAGCTTTTTCGTTATAAAATTGTTATTTATTATTAAACTATTATTATTATTTATTTATTAAATTGTTATTATTATTTATTTATTTATTAAATTAATATTATTTATTATTAAAGTTATGTTATTTATTAAAGTTATAAAGTCATAAAGTTTTGTTAAAAAGTTGTGTTTTCTTTATTAGACCGGGAACTTATCAGCCCATGTGTTAGCTTCATTGTGATAAGGCGCTTCTTTCATTAGTTTTGGTTGTTCATTGGTTAAGTATAAAGAGGGGGACGGTGATTAATCCCCCCCCTTACTTTAGATAAATGACTTTTTTATTCAGAATTATCAGATTTGTTTCAATTTTTATATATAGGTTCATTGTGATAAGGCGCTTCCCCGGATCAGTTTTGGGGGTTCATTGGTTAAATATAAAAGGGGGAACGTGGTCCAATCCCCCGTAATTTGGATAAAATGATTATTCATGCTGAATTATACAATTTGCTTCAAATTTTGCATATAGGTTCATTGTGATAAGGCGCTTCCCTGATTAGTTTTGGGGGTCCAATTGCTAAGTAAAAAAGGGGTGGAACGGGGGCTGATCCCCCCTTTAATTTAGATAAATGTGTTTTTCATGCAGAATTATCCAATTTGCTTCAAATTTTGAATATAGGTTCATTCTGATAAGGCACTTCCCTGATTAGTTTTGGGGGTTCATTGGTTAAGTATGAAGGGGGAATGGGGGCTAATCCCCCCTAACTTAGATAAATGGTTTTTTCATGCAGAATTATCGAATTTTCTTCAGATATTGTATAAGGTTCATTGTGATAAGGCTCTTTCCTGATTAGTTTTGAGGGTTCATCGGTTAAGTATAAAGGGGGGGAACTGGAGGCTAATCCCCCCCCCCCTCCTTAATTTAGATAAATGGGTTTTTCATGCAGAATTATCCGATTTGTTTCAAATTTGGTATATAAGTTCATTCTGATTAGGCGCTTCCCTGATTAGCTTTGGGGGTTCTTTGGTTAAGTATAAAAGGGGGGAAAAGGGGTTAATGCTCCCCCTAATTTAGATAAATGGGTTTTTCGTGCCGAATTATCCGATTTTCTTCAAATTTGGTATATATTTTCATTGTGATAAGGCACTTCCCTGATTAATTTTGGGGGTTTATTGGTTAAGAATAAAGGGTGGAACGAGGGGCTAATCCATCTTAAGTTAGATAAATGGGTTTTTTATGCAAAATTATCTAGTTTGTTTCAAATTTTGTATATTTATTCATTGTGATAAGGCGTTTCCCGCATTAGTTTTGGGGGTTCATTTGTTAAGTATAAAGGAGGGAACGGGGACGAATTCCCTCCCCTTAATTTAGATAAATGGGTTTTTCATGCAGAATTAACCGATTTGCTTCAAATGTTGTATACCGGTTTATTTTGATAAGGCGCTTCCCTGATTAGATTTGGACGTTTATTCGTTAAGTATAAAGGACGTAAATAGGGGAGCTAATGACCCCCCCCCCTTCTAATTTATATAAATGTGTTTTTTCTTTGAAATAAGAGTATAATATGCAAATAGTGTGAATAGCCTGTGAGCTCAATGCCATCAGTTTGACTGAGCACTTTTCTTTTTATTATTTTATTTCCAATTTAATATATATAAATTTTTTTAATTAATATACTTTTTAAAAAGTTAGTATCCAGCCGAATATTTGATAATCTGCTAAATCACTATTTGTTACATATCGTAAAATTATTGTTATGTTTTTCTACTATATTCCTGTGGCACCATTTTTTTTTCTTTTAATGCTGATTGTGAAATCCCATAGTAACCTATGTAAATTTTAAAGAAATGATAAATTCTGTTACACAATTATCAAAATATAGCTTTCACCAGCAGGAAACAGATGTCCAATGCTGGTAGAGTACATTTTTAAAAATTTCCTTAATTTTTAAATTTTTTAAAAATTTTATGAATTTTGAATTCTTTATTCAAAGGAAAATTTTCAAATATTTTGTTCTTAAAAATACTTATCGCTGAAGATGAAGTGTCCCCTTAATCATTCTTTGCTCTTGTGCTGTTTTTTATCTTTTTAAATATACATGGTCACTAGCAATTAGTACAATAAAAAAATTAATATTATTACTGTTATTATTACAGGATAATACTGCAGTGATCAATGTCGCCTTACAGCTAGAACAGATCATCCTTGCCTAATAGAGAATGAGGATGATAGAAAGGACGTCAAGGTGTTTTCGTATGTTGATGGTGTGACACTTTTTTTGGAGAAATGTTCAACTGAGTCAATTTCGTTGCTGTAGCATCCTACTGGGTGTTTAATTAAGACTGTTATCAGGCCGGAATCTAGGCAGGCTTTTTTACTAACTGCATCAATTCTAAAGGAATAAAAGCCAATAGCAATCATAGCATAAATACAGTGCTGTAATTTGTTTTATTAAAACATTTTGATTTATAGTTTTGTTGAAAATAAATTTTATTTTTCAGTATAAATGTTTGTTTTATTTTTTCTGTCTTTTGTTGTTAGCCAGAAAAAATCGAATAATTTATATATTTTTTAAAAAATGGTATTTTGTCAATGTCAATACGTGCAATTTAATGTTTGTGTAAATTAAATGCGTTTGATTTATTTTAATAAGTTTAAGTAAAAAAAAAAAAAAATAGCACATACATATTTGCTAAGACCGATTTTTTATTGAATGCACTCTTATTTTATAGATATTTTTTCTGAATTATTTGCAATTTTTAATATTCTGCTATTAAATGATCTGCCATTGAGGAATAAAAGACTCACAAACATATATTTCTTTGTTATTAATCATGATAAAAAAAATTTGTAATCAATATACTTTTTAAAAAGGTAGTACTCAGCCGAATATTTGATAGTCTGCTAAATCTCTATTTGTTACATTTTGTAAAATTATCACGTTTTTCTACTATATTTCTGTGGCATCATTTTCTTCCCTTTAATGCTGATTGTGAAATCCCATGGTAACCTAAGGAAATTTTAAAGAGGTGATAAATTCCTTTATACAATTATCAAAATATAGCTTTCACCAGCAGGAAACAGATGTCCAATACTGGTATTGTACATTTTTTTTTAATTTCCTTAATTTTTAAGAATTTTTTTAAAAAGTATTTTTATTTTAATTTATATTTAAAAAATTTATATATATTTACTGGCAACTGGCATTCCACTGTAAGTAAGTGCTTATATATTCCATATTTTTGCTTTTTTAATTTGTAAAGAGTTAATAAGTATTATTCACAAGTCCTTATTTTATTTCTTCAAAATATAATGCAGGTTTTAAGTTATCAAATTGGCTTTTGATAAGTTTATTTAGCTGATTCGCCAGATTGGTGTTATAACTTTTACTTCAATATAATCTTTTGTTAAAATATTGTATGCAAGTACATGATTTTGGAAATAATTTTTTTTAATTACTTTTTTTACATCAATTGGTAAATTTTGGTATCTTTTGAAATCTAAGCATAATTTCATTGCCAATTTCTTCAACGTTATCTAATCAGTTATAATACAGAAAGTTCAGAAATCTTAAATTATTTAGATCAATATAATTGAAATTATATTTCAGCACTATAATCTCAATTTAAATTAAATAATTGCTAAATAACACTTGTATAGTCTAACAATTTTTAATCAGAGTTCATTGATTTAAATCAACTTGATTTCAATCCTGATTTAAATCAACTGATTTATTTAAATACACTTTTTTTTTCAAATTTAGGTTAAGATATTTCATTATGAATATTATTTTTGACAACAATACATTGTAAATTTAAGGACTGGGAGAGACAGAACTCAAAATCCTTGCTTTTTGAATTTTATTTAAATCAAATATCACACTTAAAAATAAAAATTCTATTTTAAAAATGAGAATCTCAGCTGAGAAATGTTAAAAGATTAAAGCATAAATTTATTTGTTAAAAAAATATGTACAAATCTTATGTGAATTTTTTAATACAAAAACATGGAGAGTTTCTGTGAGGATTTGTAAAACGTTAGAATAAATAAATATAGGTCAATCAAAAGTATATTTATTGTTATTTATGTTGATATCTCATGACTTCATTGTGCACATGTAAATAACAAATGGTTCGATATTCCAATGTAATTTATTTATGGAAAGATTCGGAAAATAAAGATTACATGGTTAGTAATACTCTGAAATGTTTTTATACATTTTTTAATATAATTTTAATTTTAATTACTTATAAATGTAAACTAATAAACAACTAAAGTTTTAAAATCTTTAAAAAAAAATCAAACACCTGATATAAAAGTTTCTTTTATTTTAAATTTAAAAAAATCAAACTTTAATTCATTGCAAACTCTGTAATCGCTTATAAAGAACTCATAAAGCTGGAAAATTGGTATTTCTTTTCAAACATTTTAATAACAAAAGAATAATTTTTTCAGATCCATTGAAATTTATACCCAGATAATCATAATTATCTTAAGTATTTTTAATATATGCTCCAACTTCATTAAATGAATAGTGTATGTATTCTGTATTCCAGAGTAGTGTATATAATCTGGAATAGGTATGTTTAAAGGAATACTGTATATAATCCAGATCTAGAGTAGGATGTTTAAAATTTCATTTTTTTCTGAATAAAATTCTTACATTATCTTTTATATTTTAAGATTTTTAATCGAGAAATTTGGTCAAAACAAAAAGATTTAGCTTTTAGTAATGAAGAGTTTATATGCTTTTTATTTTATCAAAGGGGTAATTTAAGGTGGTATATATTTTATACAGAATAGGTCAATAAAAAGTATATTGTTAAATTGCAGTTAGTGTAAATAAGTGATATATAACACAAGACAATTTGTTTAATTTATTTCATGTTTTCAAAAGTAAAAGAGAATTCACATTTTCAAATTATATCATTTTCTGTTGCTCCATTTTTTAACTATATTTTTAACTGTTTATATGATTAAAATATTTCAAATTAAACAAGTGAATGAGTTTCTCTATATATTTTAAATATTCAAATAAATGTAAATGAGCTTTTCTAATTATTTATTTTAATGATTTAGTAAAGGTTATTTTACTTTAAAACGCGTAATTTTAAAATTGTATTTTGAATTTAAAAAAAATAAATAGCTGATTTAAATTTTAACAAAAAATTATTTTCATTTACTGAGCCTTTTTGTTATGTAATTTTCAGTTGAGCTTCAAGTTCAAAGTCTTGTACATTTTCAAATTGTATGGCTTCTGAAAATTGTTTATCATCAACGTATTTATTAGGGTTAGCTGAATGCTGTAATATTCTTATAATTTACATGACTTCAAAAATTTTTAGATTTACTTTATTATTATTATTATTTTATGGCGTTTTAGACAGGAGAAAAAAATTACCTTCCACATAAAAGATAAAAAATAAAAGTTTCAATGCTGCTCTATATAAATTTTCAAAATTTATAAAATAGTTTCTGGATTTTTTTTTTTTGTGTGTGTGTGTGTAATAGCAGAAAAGCACCCAAATTGGGTATAAAAAGTGACAAATTTGAAATATCATATGCGCAGGGTGTATTTGGGGACAAAAAAGAACATTTAATCTCCAAACTGTCACAGTAAAAAACAAAGTTATTCTTCTGGAAACTGTCTTTTTAAATTTAATTAAAGAAAAAATAAGCTTAGAGGGTCATATTCATGCCGAAATTGTAGCAAATTCAATAGATACATCTAATTGGGGCATCATGTTTGTTTTTTTCAGTAAATGTTGCCCTATGATAACAAACTAGAATTCACTCAGTCAAGTAGTTTTGAAATTATGAAAATTTAAAGTTTGTAACTCCTAATCTGTAATCGTTGCAAATCAGACTGTAATGTGGGTAGTGTTTTAAGCATAACTTAAAAACGACTTAGCGGAATCAGCTGTGATTTTTGATTTGCATATTTGAAGTTTTTAGAAATCTATTTCTATTAAAATTAATTTTTTAAATTAATTTAAAAATACATTTTTTTTTTATAAATTAAACCATAAAATAAACCATAATCTATAATTTTTTAACCGAAATAGATTTCGAAAAGCTTCAAATAAAATATATGAATATAAAATTATTACGCCAAGTACTGAATTGTATAAAAAAAACTCCACAAGCTGTTTAACATTAGGAGTTCCAAACTTTAAACTTCATAATTCTTAAACATTTTGACCAAGTGACTTCCCTTTTGGTATCCTTGAGAAAAAGTTACCGAAAGAGGCAAATATAATGTCAAAGTTAGATGTACATATTGAAAAGTTCGGAGTTTTGTGCAACTTAAGAACGAAGACGACCCCATAAGATTGTTTTTTTTAAGGCGTAAATTAAAAGAAGTTCTCGTTTTTTAAGGAGGGGCGGTCGCTATTGTGATTAAAAAATGTTTTGTATGTTCTTTGTTTTGGATATACAGCAATAGAAAGTCTTTCCAGCACCAATAAAACTTCAATGTTAGTTGCATACACTTCATACGCATGCAACATGTCATATACTTGTGCTACACCCAATGACATAAGTGTGGGTTTTAAATATCCAGTCCAAATTGAAAATATTTTGTTCCGTTTTTAATATCGTATTTAACAGTTTTTTGGCATCCCCTAAATATTTAGTGCCTGGGGAAATCATCTCCCACACACACTTCACCACTGGCTACACCTATGTATATTCTGGCACTAATAAGCTGGCATCTCTGTACAGTCCTCTTTGCTATACAGACAACAGATGAAAAGGTTTGTTTTGGACACTATTTGGATTTTCTTTTATATCGCTTAAAATATATTAAGTTTTTTTTTTCCCCTAGGAAACATATACACATATTCTAAAGAAAATAAAAGTATATTATGTATTTTATTAACATAAAATCCATTTCATTGTGTACTTTTCTTTTACGAGAATTACTTCTTGTTTATAAAGATACTTCCGTAGCATTCCTTGTATAAAATACTTATTTAAAAAAAATGTAAATACCCATGAGCTGAACGTATCAGTATACTTGTAACAAATAAAATTTCAAGCTGATTCTGTATTGTAAAGAAACTTTTGTTATAAAGAGTAGGACCAATAACAGATGAAAATATTGCTTTTGGACACTGTTTTTATTTCCTTTTATCTCAATTAAATATTATTAAGAACTTTTTTGAATACATACATACATTTTAAGTATTTTGTTATCATAAAATGCATTACATGTAATGCATTTTATGATAACAAATACTTAAAATGTGTGTATGTATTCAAAAAAGTTCTTAATAATATTTAATTGAGATAAAAGGATATCAAAACAGTGTCCAAAAGCAATATTTTCATCTGTTAATGTTCCTACTCTTTAAAACAAAAATTTCTTTACAATGCAGAAAATTTTCCGATCATAATGAAAAAAAAATCCGTAATGCAAAGAAAAAGTTTCTATTCTACACAGGAATTTTTAATTTTTTCATGATTAGTTTACTGACTGATTCGGAAAAGTTTCCTTTTTAAAACGGAATACTTTCTGTCTAGTCTACCGTTCTACCAAGACATTTCTTAGTGTGAATGGAAAGTTTTCCTTTTTAAAACGGAATACTTTCTGTCTATTCTACCGTTCTACCAAGACATTTCTTAGTGTGAATGGAAAGTTTTCCTTTTTAAAACGGAATACTTTCTGTCTATTCTACCGTTCTACCAAAACGTTTCTTTATGTGAATGGAAAGATTTCCGTAAGACCCAGGAATTTATTCTGTGTCTAAAGATTAGTTTCTGAATCAAACAGGAAAAGTTTCCTGACGGAAAGAAAAAACTTTCGTTTTTTTTTCGTTTTTTTTTCCGTGTTGGTTCGGAGAAGTTTCCTGTACTATACGGGCAACTGGAAATCCTATTCCTACCGGAAACTTTTCCGAATTTTTTTTTACAGTGTGTAATACTTAAATTTCCACACGCTTTTGTCAGACCAATAAAACTCAGTGTAATTTTTCTTTTCTTTTAAGAAAAAAAGTTTTATTAATTTAAGTCATATTTTGGCGAAGCATAATGATTGTATCAACACAAGATGCGCAGGAACAATAAAACTATTTAATTGAATAATTGAGTAAAAAATATATACTTGTCTGTTTTATTTGACCGCAAAATGGTTGAAAAATGGTTTTAAAACAGTTTTAGATACAAAACAAGCTGTCAAATTTGTATGAAAATGAATACAGTTATTTTAACAGTGGCCTATAACATACTCATCAAATGGGATCTCAATTGAAAGGATAGTTTGGGCGCTATCGTGTACACACCCGTGCACGCGTGCACACACAAACAGACATCTTGTAAGAACACCAAAAAATGGACTCTAGAGTAAAAATAAAAATAAATACCAGCGTACATGTATACATACACACACATATGAAATCATTTTAAAAATATCAAAAACGAATTCAGGGAACCTCAAAATGTAAAAACATATACCAACTATTCTATAATCTGTTTTTATCATGATTACAATACTTACCTTACACTATATGTGTCCGAAAAGTAAAAACATGATATCTAATTATTATTTTATTGTTATTTATTTTCGTTTTATTTAAACTTTAGATTTATTGTACTAGTGCAACTTTTTATAGTACATTATTTATTTATTTCTTGAAATGTAATGTAATTGTATTTCGCTCCAATTTTCGTAATTAGAGTCGCAAGTCATTTTGCGTAATTAGTAAATATTGTTTGGAGCAACACAATGGTTTTTATGATAACCTGTTATGATATCCGTATTCATTTTAAACGACAGTGTTGTCAGCATCACTCACGTCTGGCGTGAACTCGTGATAATAGAATCGATTACGGTAGTTCAAAAAACTTTTCTAAGTCATATTATTTACTTTTATAATTTTGCCGTCATTCTTTCTTAAGTGAAGAATAAAATTATATATATATATATTTTCCTTACAAACAGCAAAATCTCATGTAATGCAAATGCAACGCATCGAATTACCACTCAGCTAGTATTACTATATTTTCCATTTCTGCGTCTCCCTTTTTGATTAAATACGGTTATATATATTTTTCATAACCCAGGAAATAACAGCGAGTTGCTAGAAACTTCTTCGTTGCGGTTTAACCCTTTGAGGGGCGGTGGTATATATTATATACCACCTAATTTTAATCCAATTCAAACCAGAAACTTTTAATTAAATTTTACTTTTTTAACTTTGACGGGAAAAGTTGAAAAACTGCTTTTCCTTAATTTAAACTAAATTCTTTCATAAATACCGGTGAGAATTCAACGTTACAGGCGCACAATTGCTTGCCCCTGAAAGGGTTAAAAGAACTTATTTCTAATTCGTCCTTGTAGAAATACGTTAGGAATACGTTAACATCGACTGAACATGCAAAGAACTTGTAAAGAATACCCCTAACCTTCTAACTGCTGCCAAAAAAGATTAGTAAATGCTGTTAATATTGATTTGTGCAGACAGAACTCATTTTGCAGGGTGTTTTCTTTCCTGATATTATCTGATATGATAGATATATGTCATAATTTTTCATCACCTTTTTATAATGTTAATTCGAAAAAAAAGTCTAACTGAACGCAAAAACCATAAACGGTTCTTAATTAAAATTTGAATGATTTTCCTACACTTGCAGTATTTAAAATTTTTCATTTTTAAACACATAAACCTCCATTAAAATATTTACATTTATTTATCGAGCGACGAAAATAGTTATTTCTTAAAATTTCCGGAAACAAGTAATATAAAAATTGCAACTCTGATTCATTTAAAGGGAAACAGATGGAGTAAAATGCATTTTTTTGCATATTTTTAATTATCGGATCTTCAGAACACACTGTGATAATATTATGCGCATTCATTTTACGAAAAAAGTTAGAAAAATTATATTTTCGTCATTTTTTGCAAAATGATAGGTTTCGTGTCCCCTTAAAATTAATACTGTTACATTTAAGAAATTTCTTAAGCAATTTCTTTTATTATTGATATTTTTGCTGTTTTTCACGCACTGAAATTTGTCTGGAAAAATATGTTAATAACTCAAAAATTAATAAATTTGATCAATCAATTAAAAGAAATACGCTTTCCTAGGATGTGAAAAATGCACATTTTGACAGCATATTTGGAATTTTCGGTAAATTTCACCTTCAGATACCAAACGGAAAGTCTTTCAGTCAAGTAATTTAGGAATTATGCAGGATAAAAGTTTTTTAATCGTTACAAAACAGATTGCAATGCGAGCAGTTTTTTAAGCATACTCGTAAGCTACTTGGCAGAATAAGCTATGATTTTGGATTCGCATATCTGAAACTTCTACAAATGGGCTTCTGTTAATATATATATATATATATATATATATATATATATATATATATATATATATATATAGAGAGAGAGAGAGAGAGAGAGAGAGAGAGAGAGAGAGAGAGAGAAAGTGATCAACCCTTAACTGCTGTTATCGGTCTTACAGACCACTGCATTTTTCTTTTTCAGAGTTTAACTCTTAACTTTCAGTTTAACTACAGATACTAGTGAAAATTTGCTTCGTTTAGATCTCTAGTACTATCGCTAGAAACTTCTGAAGGAGTGAATTTTGATCTGAAACAGTCTGTATATAAAGTTTAGTACAGAAACAGTGTGTAATGCGTTAATCGAGCCTTTTATTCATCTTTCGAGCTATCGGTCTCAGAGACCGATTCACAGTAGTTATGCAACAATTTTTGTCACAGTAGTTAAGGGTTAATAAAGATGGAGCCAATAGCCTATTGCCTTAAACATTGACCCTAGACACATACTTCTAATTGTAAAGTTTCATAAAAAAGGGTACAAAATTTGATGACATAAGTTACGACCGTCCATGGGGGGGAGTCTATTTCTGAAAATACACAAGCTAAATTTTTACACAGCCCACGTAGGGTAAAATTTACAATTAGGAAATTTTTCTTTATCCCTTCCTTAATGAAAAACAGAAAATTACATCCTGGTATCCTCACAAAGATATGCCCGTTTTAATAATTCGTTAGGTTTTAAGGGATTAGACATAAATTGAAATACGCATAATTAAAGAAATAATGTTAATATAAAAAGAATCCATCCGAAGAAGCCTGTCATTGATAAGCTGACTTCTGGCGGTAAGAACCACGTCATGCAATCGCCGCGATGTAGCATCGGCAGGGAGGTTCAGGTAGGCCCACATCCAGGTCGATTGATACCGAAATTGACATTTTGGCTTATTTTGTGAGCTATCCTTATGCGAGTACACGAAGTGTTACTTCAGAATTGAACGTTTCACAATCAACAATATGGAGAATATTGCGACGCAACAATTGACATTCATATAATATTCGTACAGTCCATGCACATGTACAATCAGACTATCAACGGCGCGCCGCCGCACATACGGGTATTTGAACGTTCTACGCGGCCAAAAGTCAAATTATTAAAGTACTAAGGGCGTGAAAAAGAACGACAACCTGAGTTAGGGGACAGTTTCGAGAACAATACCCAACCCTTTCCACCTTTCCCCCGTGCACGCGACTCGTTCAACTTTAGTCGAAATTCGACCGTTCAACTTGTTGTGTGTGTCTGTTCTTGGCATTCGTGTAAAAACATTAACTTTGCAGTGAAATATTTATTATTTTACGTTTATTTTGAAAGTGTTTGTGATGGATCCTAATACAACAGGTAATAATGCAAAACTTTAATATATATATTTTATTTTTTATCATTCTGAAATTTAGTTGTTGTACTTTGAAGGTACCCTCATATTAGAGTAAGATTATTTCTAAACTATTTTACTTAATCGAGTGTTTGTTGTACTATCCAGTCACATCCTGTTATAATTTCTAACTGAATCGAAAGTTTGAAGCCTTAAGTTGTAAAAAATTAAAGAATCTGCCGCGGAAAAACGCGGATGTGTATGTGTTGGCGCTTTGAACTATTTTTTACCAAATATAAAAAAAAACTGACTATCGTAAATAGCATTCCAAAAGAAAATATTTTTATTGTAGGTTCACAAGGTGCCTCGGGAGTAAGGATTGTGACCCGTACATATTTATTTGATCGAATGCAGAACTTTTATTTGTCCAATTTAGAAGATAAATTAATTTTCTTAAAATATCAACTAATATCGGGTGAAGGTTACACAGAAGACCAAATTGAGAGCTAAAAACGCAATTTCGTACACCTTACATCGCAAATTAAGCATAGGTGGTTAAAATCCACAAGTCGATGCTACATATGTGGTGCAACTTCTAAGGACTTCAACAAAATTAATATTCAAAATGATATTAATTCTGAAGCTGTCAAGTTTGGCCTTTCAATTTTACACGCTAGAATTAAACTTTTTGAAAGCATTCTAGATTTGGCTTATATGTTGCCAGTAAAGAAATATAGAGAGCGGAAGACTGAAGCAGAGAAAAAATTGAACTGGAAAAAAACTCGAAATCCAGGAAAGATTTTGCGAAGAAACTGGTTTACTGGTAGACATACCAAATGCAAATTTTGGCAATACCAATGACGGTAATACAAGTAGGAGGTTTTCTGAAGACCCCAAATTGGCTTTTGACATAACAGGTATTAGTTATGACCTAATATACCGCTTAAAAGTCATACTGGAGACATTTTTAAATGGACATATAATTGATCTGGAAAAATACGAGAAATATGCATTAGATACTGCTCGTTTATATGTAGATTTGTACCAGTCGCATCCAATGACTCCAACAATGCACAAAATATTAATTAATGGTGCAGTTATCATTAAAAAGGCATTAATGCCCATTGGGCAGCTTTCAGAAGAGACCGCAGAAGCGCGTAATAAGCATTTTAGGCTATTACTACCCAGACTTCGCGCGAAAAATCTCGAGGGAAAATTGCAACAAATATATTTTTAATCGGCTACTATTAACATCAGATAAGTAGCATGAGAAAAGTAAAAGTAAGAAGGATGAACTCCTTTTTGCCAGAAACATTTGCTCTTATTTTACCAATGTTCGTGATGATTCTTCAGAGAGTGACGAAGATGAAAGAAGGTTTTTAAAAATAAAGTTTGTGCTTTATTTTAATAAATCGTCTTTATAAATTTAATAAATGTATTTTTTCTTTCAATTGGTATCCTTTAGATTAGATATATAACATAAAATAATTTTGGTCGCGTAGATAACGCAAATACCCGTATGTGCGCCGTCTACATTTCTGTAATTGGAGAAAAAAAAAACAAGAGGATTCCAACCCCTCCTTTCTGAGAAATGTGCTTCGGGCTGACGAATGCTGTTTCAAGCAAGATGGAACAATTAATTGCAGTGAAACAAATCCCTATTTCGTACGTGAGGTTCGTCACCAGTAGCATTTCAAAACTCATTGGTTGGTCTCATACTGTACAACGATACATTGACTGGTGGCAACCTCATTCTAACACCTCATTCTACATGGAGGTGTTTCTGTCTTTACGGATAATTTGTCATTGGCAGTACTCCAACACATGTGGTTTCAGTTTAATGGAGTCCCACCTCACCACGCTTCTCCGGTAAGGTACTGGCTATATGGAGAGTTTCCAAATAGATGGCTTGGTTTACAAGGACTGGTCGAATTTTCTTCTAGATCCTAGGATCTAATTCTTTTGGATTTTTATTTATGGAATAGGACTGTTTACTTGATGTATTCGGTAGATTTGCCAAATAATTCAATATTATTGTAAATGTCTTAAACAGAAACCTGAAATTTGGCCTCATTTTTAGGGTGTTTACATTTTGCTATTGTTACACAAATGTTGACAAAAAATATTTTGTAATTTCATTGCCAATATTTCTGGAATATTGTCATTTCATTGGAAATATTCCCAATATGAAGCCAATATTTCTGAACAGTGGAATTCTGTTGCAAACATTTCGAATGTGAAGCCAGCATTAAATAAATATTGGTATTGAATTGGTATATAGTCGATAAATTCAATAATGGTGCAATATCCGGTCGTTGAATAATCATTATGACGAATATTGATTTTTTAACAAAGAATGTAGATTTTTAGAATTTGTAAAAGTTTTTTAACGTTTTAAAATTTTTTCGATTAAATTAATTATTTTTAGTAAAATCACTCATTTAATATTAATCAAAAGTATTTTTATTATTGTTTAAAATAAATAAGATAGGTACTGAGTCATCGTAAAATCTGCAGGAATGAGCTGATACAGAAACTCAAAACGGATAAATGATCTGATATGTTGTGGCCATCACAAAAGTTTCTTCAAAATTTATGAAATCGTCTACAAAATTAAATGACAGTATATTAGTTCTCAAGATATAACTTTCGTGAATTGTGAAAAAAGTTCATAGCAACGACACCTGTTGTTCGGTATACACTGAAACCTAATAAGGATCTATTTATGTCAAGGTCTAATAAAATGTGCATTCTGTTAGAAAATTCCGTGCATTAGTTCTTGAGATACAATTATTGCGAGAATCGTGAAAAATGGAGCCTATCAGTGCCACCTGTTGGGCGATTTACAATAAAATCTAATAAGCGTCTGTTTATGTCAAGGTCTAACAGACCCCGGACATTAGCTCTTGAGGTATAGCTATCGCGGAAATAGTGAAAAATACAGCATATCAGCATCACCTGTTAGACGATTTACATCAAAATCTAATAAGCGTCTATATATGTCAAGGTCTAACTGAACAGGAAGTTTGAGGAATTTTCGTGCATTAATTCTTGAGATACAGTTATCGCGGAAATCGTGAAAAATGCAGCACATCAGCGCCACTTCTTGGGCGATTTACACTAAAATCCTATCGACGTCTGTTTATGTGAAGGCCTAACAGAATATTAAATTTAATGAAATTCCGGACATGAGATCTTGAGATATAGCTATCGCGGAAATAGTGAAAAATACAGCATAGCAGTACCACCTGTTAGGCGATTTACATTAAAATCTAATAAGCGTCTATGTATGTCAAGTTCTAACCGAATATGAAATTTCATTAATTTTCGTGCATTAATTCTTGTGATATAGCCATCGCAAAAATCGTAAAAATGCAGCATATCAGAGCGACTTGTTGGGCGATTTATACCAAAGCCTAATCAGCCCCAATTTATGTCAAGGTCTAACTGAATCTGAAGTTTGATTAAATTCCGAGCATTGATTCTTGAGATAGAGCGCCCACAAAATCTGTGTCAGATATACAGACAGACACACAGACAGTCGAACATACAGACAGACAGACACAAAGGCAAACTCATGGACAGACATTTTCTAAAAGCTGTCAAATCGTGTTCAAGATATTCTAAAATGTATAGATCCGTCGAAAACCGGAAGCCGAAATTTGTCACGAATCCGATGCTTTCTTCTTGTAAAGATAGAAGACAGTAAAAATCATGAATAAATGAGAAACATATAGACGATGTTTGACTTTGTTTTTAAAAGTTCCAAACGATTTTCCTATTCATATAGCTACATTAGTATTTCCCGACAGTCGTAATGTTACTAAGGTACTATCATCATCATATTGTTACCATGGCGACATGAAATTCGTTCGCAAATAACTTTGTACGTACATTTTCTAGTATTAGTAATCCATAATTTTTCATATACATATTTTCCACGAAGCTTTACTTTCGATAAATTATTCTTGAACTCGATTGTTCAAAGGTCGCTTCTCTGGAAATACCTTTGGTATGAGATATTGGGTATGACATATACAGACCCATAAATACTCATTTTAGAAACAGCTTTTTGAAAATATATGAAATTTGGGGGTGTTTTTAATGTTGCAAAATACTTATAATTGTTTAGATATTAATGGGGGAGGGGGGGTGTTATTTTCTTATTTGTGCGGAAAATCCCACGGTACCTTTGTTTATCTGTTTCTCTCAATCACTAACAAAGTCAGCAGTCATTGTTAAAAAAAAGTAAATTTTTAGACATACAGTTAATATTGCTGGATACGTTGAAGCATTAATCTATTAAAAATACAGAATTAAGTTAAATTTCTTCGTACAGTCTTAACAAAAATGTGTTTTTTTGTTGTTGTTGGTGGTGGTGGTGGTGGTGTTTTTTTTTTGGGGGGGGGGAGAGGGATGTATCTAGATTTTATTATTATTCTATCTATATAAGAGAAAAGTACTGGATTCGTGAAAATTCTTGAAGAAGGTCATGGAAGATCTCCTGAGGGTCTTTTTAGAAGAAGTATGTCTGTGAGTCTGTCTGTCTCTGTCTGCTTATCTGTGACATAAATTTAGTGGCCGCTCTAACTCAACTACTGTGTAGAATAGGATGAAAATTCGTGTGAAGTTCCATCCTTATGTGAACAGATGCTGATTAGTGTTTAAGCAAAATCCCCCAGGAGAGGTTGTCGCAAACTGATGATTTGTTCAATTTATGTAATGCTTATAATATCTCTTTCTTATGTGCCAGAATTCAACGAAACATCAAATTTAAAATCTTCATAATAGGAATAGACTGTCATTCAATTTTAGTTGCGGTCATCTAAGGGGGGATAGCAAAAATCAATGATTTATTTGAAATATCGAAGAAAGTTTTGGGATGGCTACAACATGCTAGTTTATTTTAAAATGGTATTTGTACTATCGTTTTCGGATCGTCGTGGAAACTTATAAATATAAAATATACATTAAATGGGGGAAATACATACAGTAAATGAAGTCAAGCTTTTTGTTATATTTAGGATGAAATCTAAGAATTTTGAATAAATGAAAGATGAATTTTAAGAATATTTGAATAATTGCAAGAAGAATAATTAATATATGATAAAATTTTGGATGAATGCAAAGAGTATAATCAATATATGACAGTTTATATCATAGTATTAAACATTTTCAGCTTCCTTGGTTATGAGAAAAGTGACTGTATCTCGTACAACAATATTGCTGACAAAAAATAAGTAATTTAATATATAGAAAAAATTATTCTAAAATTGGAACTCAAATTCACCTTTGTGTATCAATTAAAAATATGAAGGCATTTTAAAAAGGAAAACCGTCTACTGCACTTTCTCGGTTAAATTTAAAAACAGATATTGATATATATTTCAGTAAAGTAAAGATTATCGCGCAAATGAACGACTATAGCACATGTATACTGAGGGAGTCAGTGGAAATCCTGACAAGAGGTGGTAAATCCTGTAATGGTATGTTATCATGCAATATACTAAAAATCTGGTATAATCTACTTGGTGTTAATGGTACATTTGGGTTGGAATAACCCACTTCGCTCAATAGACTAGTCCATTCCCCTTCCCCCCTTCTGTATTTGTGGTTTCGCCTTCTACTATTTAAACAGCTTACATTCCGGAGGTTACAGAATTTTTCTCATTTTCGCCCTTGGATGATGACCAGGTTCTGGTCGAAAGCGCTCGGGACTCCGACTAATATTTTAACATCTTTGAATGGTTTTAATGCTTTAGAACCTTTTTATTTTACACCTATTTTAGTAATACACAAATTGTGATCCATTTTAAAATGGTTTCATATTTAAAAAAAATATGTATCTAACGCTTACATGCTCATTGGAGGGCGAAGCTTTATTATGGTTAGAGAAGGGGAGAAATAGGGAAATGAAGGAGGGAGATGAATATAGGAAAATGTGACAAAAATGATAGGATCTACTATAAATAATTAAGCAGATTTAGTAGTAAGTACCTCATCAAAGATAGACAGATTAAACCATCAATAGCTTAAATATCCAGTGTTCAGTTAAATTTTTTGTATGGACTTAGCAGGATATTTTGCAATTAAAAAATCCCAGGTATGCGTTTTGTGAAAGTTCATTTAAAATTTTGATTTTTTTTCTTTATGGCGTTATTTTTACCTTTCTAGACTATATGAAAAAAGTGATGACTTACGAAAAAAGCCTACTATATCTTTATTTTTTTATTCATACTAGGGGGCTCTGCCCCCTACGAGCTACGCTCGCCAACCCCCGTTCTGACACCCCAAACTGTAAAAACACTCTGATTTGATCAACCTTAAAACGATTGCGGAAGATTGAATTATAATTAAACGACCTGCTGTAATCGGCTGCTATAATCGGTCTTGTGTAATCGGCTGCTCGCTATAATATCTGCTACAATCGGGTTTCCATTCATTTTCCTTTGACCAAGGGATTTTAAAGCCGAATCCACTGCTGTCGAGACAGCTAACAACTGTTGATAAAATAAGGTTAATTAAACATTTGAAAATCAACTTGTGCAAAATGGTTAAGTAAGCAATGTCATTGCATCGGGAAATTTTATAACGATGCTAATAGAAAATTGGGTATTACTCCATTATCCTGACTACTACTTTCTATAAAAGAAAAGAACTGTCGCCAAAATATAAGATTTAAAGCCAAAAGTGCATATCTGTGGCGTCGCATTCAATTGATACCAGATGCGTTACGCGTGGTAGTTATGTCATCGAGTGATCTTTAATTCAACGTTTATCTGTATTTTTAATTATATTTTACCAATTTATTAGTTACTTCGTTGATTTAAACGTAATTATTAAACGTAGAAATATAGCTTTTAATTGAAGGAAAATATTATTAATTACGCTGTTTTAAAATTTGCAATAATAGATAAAATATTTTGTCGAAATAAATCAATCTTACTCTACTTAATGCTTTGAAAACGCGGAATAATTTAATTATTTATCTTTTTAATATTCACGCGCAAGTATATTTTTTATTCCGTCATTTTCTACATTTATTGCTTTTAACATGTGATCATTTAAATATTATTTTAAAGTTTTATTTCTGTTCTTAATAGTCTCGTGTAAATACATTTCTTAATTGAAAGGGAATATTATAACGTGCGCTATTTTACAAATTGGCAACGATTTAAATAATGGAATTTATGAAATATGAAATAAATCTTCTTCAAAATAATAAAAATTTTGAATAAAAAATTGAAATATAACCTCAAAAAATGAGTCAAATTGAAAAGATAATTGCAGTCTGCACACCCCAACCTTGTCAACTATATCCTTACAAATTATGGTTAAATTCCTGTGCATAGTTTTCGTTTCTATAAAACTTTTATAATAAAATTATTTTGACCAACTTTAATATTAAATATCTCTTAAAATAATTCTTCGATTTAAAAACTGTCTACTTCAGCGTGTTTATCGAACATTTCTTTATAAAACCACCAATTTTTAAATTTTTATTTGCAATAGTTTTCTGGATAATAGTCCAGAAAGACTTCAAGGCACAAAATCTTCATCGACAGCGGCGGCCGCGGCGGTGGTTACTTTTTTTTAATATAAAGAGATTATACAATATTCCTATCCTATCTTTATTTTTCTAGAGAGCATGAGAAAAAGTGTCTAAGTTGAAGATTTACGTAAAAAAAATCCTATCATATCTTTATTTTCTGATACCTCTCGTATAATAAAAATGATAGTCTCTATTACAAAAAAAAGGTAGACATTTCTTAACAGCTTTGTAATGCTAGACACGTTCAAGCATTAATATCTTAAAAGCCCAACATTCAATTTAATTTATTTATATAGATTCAGCAAAATGTTCTTTTACGGGAGTTGAGACTAGAATTTTTTATTTTTACTTTCTTCTGTCTTTACAAAAAAAAAAAAAAAAAAAAAAAAAAAAAAAAGTATTGCATTTATGAAAATTTTTGACCACCGGTTTTCGATGGCTTTATACGTTTTAGAAGGTCCGGAACACGATTCGACTGTTTTTAGAAAATGTCTGTCCGTGAGTCTGTCTGTCTGATTGTGACAAAAATTTTGTGAAAGCTCTATATCAAGAACTAATGCACGGAACTTAATAAAACTTTCGATTCAGTTAGATCTTGCTATAAATCGGTGCTGATTAGTTTTTGGTGTAAATCGCAAAACCGGTGGAGCCGCTATGCTGCATTTTTCACGATTTTCACGATAGCTATATCTCAAGAACTAATACACAGAATTTCATCAAACTCCAGATTGTGTTAGACCTTGACATATATATATGCTGATTGCGTTTCGATGTATGATACTTTTTTCCTAATTTTCCCGGTAGCTATATCTCAAGAACTAATACATATAATTTCATCAAACTTCAGATTAGGTTAGTCGCTGATATAAGTTGTTCTTGATTAAGTTTTGGTGTAAATCTCCCAATAGGTGGCACTGCTGTGCTGCCACTTTTAGCATTTACATGATTTTAGCGATAGTCATATCTCAAGAACTAATGCACGGAATTTAATTAAACTTTAGCTTCTGTTAGACCTTGATGTAAATTGGCGCTGAGTCGTTTTTGGTGTATGTGAAACCTGAATGAGATTGAAGAATGTTTTAAGATTGGTACATCCGACTATTTTTTTTCCTGATATTAAACACCTTTTACCTTTCTAGACAATATGATAAAAAGTAACTGACTGATTTGTTGACTTACGAAAAAAAGCCTATCTTTTTTCGTATATGAAAGATTGCGGGTACGATTATCTAAGACTTTTTTGTGTTTCTGTTCCTCCCATAAAATAAATATGATAGGAACTACCGGGTGATCTAAAAACCACATAATAAATGGAAATTCAATAATTCGAAAAGTATAAACAGTAACAGCATGCGATTTTACAGAAATGAGCAAAAAGTAAATGAGTTTTTTTTTTATAATGAATATTTTATTACTAAAATAATTGCAATTGCTGCAATCAAGTGGTATTTCTTTTGTATAAACAGTTTGTACAGCAGCGCAAGTCCAGTTCTAAAATCAATTAGGATTACAAATATTCAATTTAACAAATGCAATTCAGTGTGAATCGGTGACTATATATTTTACTATGAAAAATCCCACGTCTTTCTATGTACTGATGGAAAAAGTAAATTGAGCTACTGTCTATAATTTTCGAATTACTGATTCTATTTTTCCTTACGTGAGTTTTGGCTCACACTGTATATATAATATGTTTAAAAAAAAACTTTTATAGACAAATAGTGAACACAGTTGAACTTCTATTTAGCAAACACTTCTATTTTATAATAATAATACAAAAAAAAAATATTGCTAAATTTCCATTTAATAAATTTTCTACATTAGGATTTTTTTTCAATTCCTACTATTCACACTCTCCCTATATATATTTACACATCTTGTTCAAATTTTCAATCGTTAATAAAATACTTTTTATTCATCCACTCAAGTTCAAATGCATTTTTTTAACTTGTAGTGGATGACACTTGATGTTAATACAGTTTTTTCAAATATTGATTCATTAATTTAATTAAATTAATTAATTTTAGTTTTTGCATCATAAAAAGCGACTAAAATAAGTAGCAACGCTTAAAACAGCCGAGTATCTTCTCATGGCGTAGTGGTCGGGACCTCCAGTTTTGTATATGAAAGATTGCGGGTACGATTCTCATCGTGGCATGGTTTTGTTATTTACACAAAACTCACTCAGAAATGCGGAAAAAGAAAAAGCAGAAATATATCTAGGTTCTATAGTTGTTCTTGAGAAGTCACTTTTTCTTTTAGTTTTATATGGGAGAAAAAAATTTCTCTTATATAAGATATTTAGCAGGATATAAATTTAGGAATAAATACCGTCAGTGGCGAAGCGTGTATATCGCTAAAAAAAAAATTCTTTTTGACCTAAGTAGAAATTGACTTTTTTTTATATATATATTACTTGTTCTGAAGGAACTTTCAGATTCGTTAAATATTGAAGTTCAAATGTACACCCGTAACTCAAGACACGTTGAGGCAATAATATCATAAAAGACCGTTATTCATAGAAATTTCTTCATATAGATTTAGTAGAATGTGCTTTTACGCGGAAGATGTGCGTGGAATCTCTATCATTTCAGTAGAACATAGCAACAGAAAAAATCGATGCAGATTGACAAAAAAAAAGTAAATTTCAAACCACGTAACACATATTCTTTTTGTTGTCCATTTTCGTAACTAAGGGATTGAACGGAAATCTCAATTTTGGGCGAAATTAGTCGCAAATATTGAATAAGTCATTTGTGATCCATTTCCCTTTTTTAAACATGATATTGTATGTTTTATTGCATGCATGTGATAACAACACTTAATTTAATTGCTAGTTTAATGGCAATTCATGTCTCGCACAGTGTTTTCCTTAATTTAATAAATGGGGTGAATTAATTAATCTTCCTAATTGTCTTATCATGTCTAATATTTTGCGAAACGTCTGATATTGCTTTCTGTTTTGATAAATGACTTATTAGACTTTTACCTGGTTATCAACTAATATATTATCCAACTTTAATGACTCATTACGTCCTATATTTAATTAAGTAGAAACTATAATCGAATTTATAAACGCAATAAATAAAGCAATGAATTATAATGCAATGAATTTTATCACAGGCTGAAAGCTAACTTAACATTAACTTTTTAATGTGTTTACTTATCAAGATATATTATTGTGGGTTAAGTCTTTATTGTTTTCACTTTAATTGGATTTATTTCATATTTAATTATTTTTGACGACCGTAATATAATATCAGTCTTTGCAGTAAAATGTTTATTATTTCAATTTATCTGTTCTCTTTTGTGTATTCTTTTTCAATGTCACTTTATGTATCTTTCAATAGCTTGCTTAAAATTGCTTTAATTTAGACGGTATTTTGAGGAATGTTTGAGATACATTTAATTACTTTCCCTTATAAAAAAGATAACGATAATCAAATTAGTTTTATAAACTCTTGTTAATGCATTGCCGTATACTGATGTTTCAATTTGATTTTTAATAATGTTATAATTTTGTAAATGATATAATAAATTATCTTTAACATGTGTTGTAAACTTTTCTCTACTTTAAAAGCTATTCTCAAACTCACAATGGTTTCTTTCTGACATATTTTTTAATTCTTATTTGTTCGCAAACATATCACATTGTCAGGTCATTAAGAAACTATGCAATCAATTTTTTGTTTTCATTTTTCGTTAAAGACAGACGAGTTTTCAGAAGATGCTATCAAACTTGGCGTTATGAACCAAATTTCCGGACAGGAAAGCAGCGCAGGAAAAGAAAAACACCTGCTATCCTGAGAAG
Source organism: Maratus michaelseni (assembly GCA_963931845.1). NCBI lineage: Eukaryota > Metazoa > Arthropoda > Arachnida > Araneae > Salticidae > Maratus > Maratus michaelseni. Next base: position 92,128,930 of record OZ007596.1, read on the forward strand.
ACAATTGCTTATAACTAATAATGTAATTCATTCATCGAAAAGAAAAAAATCTGTTCGATTACAAATCACTTCAATAATCATGTCTGTAAGTATCATGCTTTTACGTTTAAAAATGAGTCAGAAAGTTTCCCGTTGTTAAGCGGGGAATTTTATATATTTATTTATTTATATATTTATTTATTGAGAACCGCTTTAAAAGATTGGGAGGGAGAAGTATTCTGAAAACGTCATATACTGTAAAAAAAATTGCAGTAAAATTACGGGCAGAGGCCGGCAGCAGAGATTCCAGTCATACCCCGTAAAAAAAAAAAAAAAAAAAAAAAAAAAAAAAAAAAAAATACATGCGTAATCATCAAATGCATCTTTTTTGTGCAGCCCGTAATTTTACGGGGCAATGTAATATAGCATTATAATGCACAGGATATAATGCACTTTCAAGCACAATAACATTTTGCTTACTGTTCCGTAGCACGGAGCACGTTATGTAATCATCACAGAATCGCTGTTTTGGCGGGTTAAAATTTTCGAAACACGAGTAAAATGAAGGGTTACACCCTAGCGGAGGACAATGTATGGGGTCGTACCGTATTTTTGCTAACATATGGGCTAGAACTGTAAGAATATGTGGATTGCTCTTAATTTTCTAAGTATCTAAGGGATAAGGCCGTTTATTTAGTGGATCAGACCGTTTTTCATCAAATAAGGCTGTTGCAGGTGAAAATTGAAGGGCGAACGCTCATAAATTTACAGTTTTTTCTAAAAGTGTAAATTGTCAAAAAATTAAACGCATTCTGAAACTTCTGGTGTTGAATTGGGAAATGCCCAATGAACAGATACACGGTGTTTTAAAAAAGATGGAACGGACTTTAAGAAGTGCGGTAATAAACACCATAACAAATATATATATTACTAGGGGGCCTACCCCCTGCGAGCTACGCTCGCCAACCCCCGCTCAGACTTCGAGGCCTCTAAAAACATGACAGCGTGCTTTGTTTTTAAAATATTGGTAAATCTGTAATTGGGTTGCCATGCTTTTAACGTTTTAATGGGGTATTTTTTTATTATCATGGCCTCATATACAACTGTTGCGACAACTGACGACTGTTTTCGGGATTGATAAGTATAATCAATTACACCTTGAAAACCAGCTTGTATAAAATGGCTAGGTTTAAATTGTGGCTACCTCTCGGACTTTTATAACAACGATCTGTATTCTATTCTTCCTTTGCGTTTAAAGATGAAAAAAAATTACATCTGTTTGTGAATAACATTAAGAACCACGGTATTGAAAAGTACTATGTTATAGACATTTTCAGTAACAGGTTTTAATTTTCTCTCTATTTTAGTGCACCATCATGCATATATTCATGTTATTTTAATTAATATCTATATATATATGAATTTTCTAATAATTATTTATCATACAAAATTAATTAAATATTTTGTGCATGCATGCCTGCATTTATTCGGCATCAATTGAGATATTTAAACAAATTTGCTATCCGCGATAATTTTGCACCATGTTATGTCACTTGAATATTGTCCATAAGAAAATCGGGTACTTTTCCAGTATAGGATCCTTTGCTTTTAGGTTTGGCGTAATTCGAGTTTCAAAAACGGATAGATTCGTTAATATACATACATTTGTTGCCAAAAGTTATAAAAACAAACTCAATGAACTTTTGGTGCTTTTCTATTATAGGGGTCTTGACGCTTTTTTAAAAAGCTTGGCGCAATTCGGCATCAGAAAGTGAGATTTGGTGCCAAATGACATAAACAGCCATGGAAACAAATTCGACGATTTTTTTGTTTATATGCGTATTTTAATTATACGTATATTATTATTGTTTTTTCTATACAAATTACTTCTGATTATATATAAAATAGGATAAATGACATTCTACGCTAAACAAATTGTATAAATATTGAAAAAATGCTTCTGTATACGAAATGACAAAGTGAATATGTTGACAGAAAGTATGTTGCCAAATTTCCTTTTCCGCCAAGGCTATTTTCTCTGTTTTGTCAAGGCCCCATATACTGGAAAAGCACCGAACTTTTATGCTTGTTTATACATGTATTTATATGTATATATGCAATTTATTTATAATTGTCTTTCAATTTACCTCTTTTTGTACATAAAAATAAATAAATTCTTTTAATTAAATTTTACAAAAAAAAATAACAAAATGATATCAATAAATAATAAATACTATTAATTCCTTTCCTTCCCTTTCTTTTGCGTTTACATAAATGACGTCATTTGGACGAATTTATTCAAAATATTTTCAGTTTATAAATTAAATTAAATGCTGACAGGCGATTGAATCCTGACGATAGAAATGTGATTTTTTTTTTTCAAATTTTCCTGAAAAACATAATTTAATCACAATCTTGTCTTCATTATCGATTGAAATAAAGGATAAATTCAATTTCAATTTGAAAATGACGATTAAAAAGAAATCAATAATCCCTATCGGGATCCTTTTCGATTTTTTTTCCTTTTTTGTCACAAAAAAACTGAGTAATTAGTTGCCATCATTACAGAAATGTCATTAAAATTAGAAAAGAATTAATATCTCAAAAACTAATTCCAATTTCAAAATTCTATTACCAGTTTTGACATCCGCGGATTTTTATGGACAATTGGTATTAATTTCACCATCAAGCGTTTAATATTTTATTAAAAATAGCCTTCAAACATAATCAGTCGTTTAATCAGTCGTTTCATAAAATCGTTTCATAAAATCGTTTCATAAAATCGTTTCACAAATTAGTTTCATTAGGATTTTATATATATAGGGTAGATAAAGGACTTTTTGTATAGAAACGGAGTGACAACCCATTTCGTCACTCAAAAATACAGGCCGTATCACTCCGATCCGAACCTGGATTTCCGTTTATAACAATAATGATTATTATAACTCATAATTAATTGATTATTTTAATTTATAATACACTTGAAACTATAACTTCGAAAAAAATGTTGTAGAAATGAAAAATATTATGGTATATTTTGATGATTTTTAACCTCTTAAAACTGAATAATTATAAACACGCGGGTTGGATTTATTGAAATTTGTGACTTTTTTGGCATGTTTGTAAGTCATAATAAATGAGCTATGATACCAAATAGAATTACAGGTAGTTCAAAAAGAATGGTTGAACAGAAAAGAATAATTTACGTTGCTATAAAACAGATATTTCTTCCTTTCCGAAATTCTCTTCCCCACCGATCTTAAACGGTTAAGAAAAATTAAAATATTTTCCAATATTTAAATTTATTTATGTCATTGCTGAAAAAATTTATAACATCGTTGAAATGGGAAACACGAGTGAATAAAATTGTACCTCTGAAATCTGATTTAATTTTAAAAGTTAGGATGTTCGACGAAGTTTTTTGGAAATATATATAAATTTAAATGTAACAAAATGTTAAAAATAAAAGTGAATAGAGGCATTCTATTTTTTTCTTTTTTATCGATAAACATTCAAAAATAAATTCCATACATTTTAATCACCAAATTGTCTAGGGTGGAAGGGGGAATAGCCATTCGAGTCGAAATTATGCATCTTTCAATTTATGTTTAAAAGGTAAGCTTAAGGGGTCGTATTCATACTGAAATTGTACTAAACTCTGAAATTTTCAATACGAACACCTAATTTTGATATTATATTGGGCCTTTTATGATAAATTTTACCTTACAATACCGAACGGGAAGTGATCCGGTCAAGTAGTTTGGGAATTATGAAGGTTTAAAATTTGGAACTCCTAATGTTAAACTCATTTGTAATCGTTTCAAAATGGATTGCAATGCGGGTAGTTTTTTAAGCATAATTCAAGAACTACTTAGTGGAATGAGCTGTAATTTTGAATTTGCATACTTGGACCTTTTGGAAATCAATTTCTGTTTAAAAATTCATAAGTTACTGCTGTGAAGACATGACAATAGCATGTACTTTCACAGCATCTTTACTTAAAAGCAAATAATTATATTTTATTTTAAGAAATATTGTAGAGATGTAATGTAAAAAAATTGTAAGGTAAGGTATTATTATTATTATTATTATTATTATTATTATTGTTGTTGTTTTATATATGCAAGGAAAGCGTTTGTAACTATGGCATTTTAGTACCACAATTCCTATTTTTTTTTCGAAAATTAAATTTCGTTTCCAAACTTTATTTAAAAAATATATACATTTTTTAATCAATGTTGGCATCTATTTTAATATCTGGAAGAAATATGTTGCTTAATTAATAGCACGTGTTCTTATCTGATTTCCCATAAGCGAAGTAACTAGTATGGTATAAATGTCTAATATAACGTCTACGCCATTTGTAACATTTATTTTTCTATTAGAACAATAACGTAATCTTGTCCAGCAAATGTACAAAGTTTCCCAAATGTTCAGACATCAAATATTTACACATCATAGTTCAAAACTCATATACGCGAAAAACAGTTATAAGATACATTCTGATCATTGAAGAAAGAAGAGCAGTAAAGAAACAGTTTAGCACTTTAAAGAAAAGGAAACATTATTTTGGAATAAACGTACATGAAATTCTTTCTTTAGGCTGAGAAAATAAAGGATTATTATGAAAACCAGAAGAATTGCTCTTTTGACTTCCGAAGACATTAGTGGTAATGTCTGACAAGTAAAAAAGTATGAGTCTGTGCTTTAAATGACGCAATAAATGACAATATTATTCTTCTGGAGAAATTAGGATGAGAACAGAAAATTTCTTTGATTTAAAAAGAATGAAATTCAATAGCATAAAGTAAAATAAAAACAGAGAAAAACTTCGCCAATAAATTTTCAATTTTATTCAATTTGGTGCGTTATGCTCAGAATTTATTTTAACAAATGCTGAGCGTACGTGTTTGTTTTAAACTTACATGAAACATTAAATTGAGTAAAGCTGTGTTTTCATATTATTTCACCATTGAATGTATGCTTTCATATTTTAAAACAACAATGAGACCTGAAATAAAGATGGTAATGACGGAAATCGCATATAATATTTCTGTTGTCAGCATACCTTTTTCTATGCCTTTACAAAACGCATAATTATGAATGAGATATCATTCAAAAGGCTTTTGAACCCGCTTTTGACATAGTACACTCACATTTCGTCAATACATGATTTTTGATTAGAAATTGCTGTTAATTAATAAGTAATTCAGCATTGTTTTCATAAACGAAATGAAATATTTTTCTCAAATCCGTGTTGCCACAAAAATAAAATACTGCACTTTATCATGCTAAGCAATGATTATAAAAAACTAAACAACAAAAAAAGATAAAGTGCGGGTTTATTTTATTGATTCCGCACGGGTTTATTTTATATCTATGATTAAAAAGCAAAATTGAAATTGAAATGTTTAAAAGAAAAAGACACCATTGATTGAGCTAAACAGTGGTATTTCACGTGTAGCCTAAATATCTTTGTTACATTAGTTTAAATTGTATTTTATATGTATTCAATTTATTTATTTTTTTTTTTTTGTCCCGTGTTTTTCCCGAAGGAGAAAACGTCATCCTCGGATGCAGCTAAAATACGATTGCTAATATTTTTCTTTTCTTGCGTACGCCTTTTGCTATCTCTGATGAGTTTTTACTGTAACTTTGATGGAATAAATGAAATGATATTCTGGCTTGACTAAGTTTGTTTGCAGATATTTTTATCCGTAATTTTTCTTTAGAAGCTTAAACCTGCATCTGAAAAATTATTAGATATTGCTAAAAAAAATATTAGACTGTAGTGCGAAATCCTCGCACAGATCCACTGGTTTTCTTTTATTACTTTTATTACTTTTCAATGCATCTAAAATTTTCACAAAACATATACTTTATATAGAAAGTTTATATAAGCTTATATCTATATACAGTAATACCTCGGTTTTCGTTGACTTCGGTTATCGTCGGTTTCAGTTTTCGTCGATTTTTTTCCGAGAAAAATTTGTTTCGGTTTTCGACGGCTGCCTCGGATTTCGTTTATTTCCTGTGCATTTTTGTGTTTTTTTATTGATTGCGAGTGCTCCATCATGGAATCAAAGAAAGTTTCTCGTAAGCAACTTGTTTAATGATAATGTCTTGCCTCATTTTAGGCAAATCTTAAAGAGGTGGCAGAAACAGACCACCTTGGACAGACTTTTTGAGCGGACTCTTACTTCCAAAAGACCAAAAAGGGAAGTAACCCCAGATACAATGCCTTGATACCATACGCTAAGAACACTATATTAATTTATTATTGTTTTTAGTGTTTAACGCCATACTTATTCTCTATAAAATGTGTTTTTGAAACGCATTTTGGAGTGTTTAAAACGGATTGATTTGATTTACATAGATTCATATGGATATAATTGACTCGGTTTTCGTCGGTTTCGGATTTCGCCGATTGTTTTCTGACGGATTATCCACGAAAACCGAGGTATCACTGTACATGTTTATAATATACAGTTTATATGAGCGTATCACATGCACAAATATAACACACCATTAAAATCAAAACGAAACAAGACGCTAACCTGGCAAAATCACTGTCATCGACCGGCAATTACGGAAAATTTACAATCATATATCTAATATGAATTTTATTTTTTACGTAGACATATACACATGCAGGCTGTTCCGATAATATGGCGAAAAACTGAGGGAAGTGTCAAGATATACCAAGACAAACAATTTTTGGATAGGGCACAAATGTCGTAATCCACTTATTTAGTCAAATATACAGTGTTTCTCATTATAACCGGACGCTTCATTTTCGTTCATAAATTTAAAAGAATGTAACAGAATTTCTAAAGAGCTCGCCTTAATTCGTGTGGAATATGATGACATAGCAAGTACATGGTAAATCTCTCAGTGACACCGTACGCACTGTTAGCCACATTTCGAAATATGGAGCTTCCAGTTGAGTGTATTTTGTAAATCGATAATGTCTACTTCAGTATTAGCACACTTGGTACAAAGCAAGGTAAATCTATTCAAACTTTTGATGCAATATATTTATTATTTTTTAAATTATTAACGAAACCTTGTATTTTTTACTAAATAAGAGGATTGCGGCATTAATTTCCTATTCAAAAATTGTTTGTCTTAATGTGTAATATCATCTCTCCCAGTTTGTCACCATTTTGTACAACCATATTGAGCAACCTGTATATATACACTTTAATAATATTTTTTTTCTTTAAATTTAAAACAATATTCTGGTCTTTCATTTGAAAATTCGTATATACCCGAAAGTAGAGAAGAAACAACGGTCCGACCCCATGAGGAGCAATGAGCCGGCGGAGGAGGAGGGAACCCCAGGAGGAGCAATGAGCCGGCGGAGGACGAGGGAACCCCAGGAGGAGCAATGAGCCGGCGGAGGAGGAGGGAGGGAAATCATACTATAGGAGGAGGGTATAAATGTGAGGCGGCTAACTTTTTTGAAGGGGGGCTTAGTTTTTAAGGAGGGCTTAATTTTTTTTAGGATCAAATTTAAATGTTAGATTGAAGTCTGCTATAGGAGGGGGTATAAAATGGAGGGACTTATTTTTGAAGAGGCGGCTAACTTTTTTGAAGGGGGGGGGGCTTATTTTTGAGGGGGCTTAATTTTTTTTTTATATTTTACATATTAAATATTTCCAAGCTTCCATTTAATTCATCCTCATCAAAATTTACCTTGTTTACAAATTTATTTCGAAACATTTTAAAACCCGCTACACTAGCTTTCAAATTTGCATCCTGTCCGTGATTCTCATTCAGTAAATTTAATTTCATAATATATTCTGAAATATTCAGTTGAGAGAAATCCCGCCGAGGCAGTGGATTATCCAAAATTGAAGCTGACATTTCAAAAACAATAGGGACAAGCGAGCAAAACAAAACAAACAATTAGCAAAGCAACAAAACAGAGGCAGAATAGTAGGACTGCCACAATAGTACGATATGTTCGTCGCGAATGTTACTTTCACGCGCCAAACAGTGTCATTTTAATTTAATAAAAACCGACGTTCCTAACCTTAAAATCAGCTTTGATACCGCTACTAATATAACTAAATACTACACAAATATGTCGCATTAAAAAAAACACTGTGTGAAATTGTTTTTCTCTTAAAAATTGCTGTTAGTTTTTGGCGTTTTCTCCATAGACTGTAATGTTAAAGCTCAAGTATAATACCTACAGGGGCGTGGTTTTATACTCTCGTTCCCAAATCGTGGGTAATGTCCATTAAAAAAAAATTGCCTACTCATAAATATATGTTTACTTTTTTTCTAGAAAATAAAAATTCAAAGATTAATTTAATAAATAAATAAATAGACATATGAAATAAAAACAGATATGTGATATAAAAACAAATATTTATTAAATAAATACATTTCTATGTTAATTTATAAATACATTGTTTAAATGGTTATTATAAAAGTCTATATTCATAGTTTCAAAAAATAAATGAGTATAATTACATGAACATTGCTTGAACAGGTTTTTTACAAATTCAGTCACGTTAAAATTTAGCAGTGCACTCTCATTACACCAATTATATTTTTTGCGCAAATTATAACTGTCACACTCGTGTTTCATATTAATTGGTTCTCCGATTGAACATTGATAGCAATCAAACACGCGAGAAACGGATGACTTTAACTCGTCATCGAAACATGTTAAGAAATAGTTCAAAGTCTCTTCGATTGTGAGGTGGGTACATTTACATTTGTTTAAGTTTTCTAAAACTGAAACAGGAATAAGCTTAGTTAAAAGCGTCTCAATGAGACATTCAGTAATTTTAAAGCGATTTTTCACTAGTTTCAAATATTGATCTTTTGTAAGCAGTAAAAAATCAGACTTCAAACAAAACCCAAACTTTTTCGATTTGAATAATTTTTGCAGTATGCATGATTCCTTATTTACATAAGCAATTAGTAAGTCATTATTACATACGAATGTATCATTTTCAGAAACAAAATTAAATTTATCCAATCTCGATTCAAATTTGTCGAATGTTGCACATGATAATGTAATGCCTTCATTTGTGGGGGTAAGTTCACGACCGTTCTTTTCAATTCTTCATATTTCTGTATGTGAACATAAAGCTCATATTTCTTATTCATTTGTACTTCAACAATCATTTCCTCACCTAAATTCCAATGAGCAGGAGTAAAAACATCGAAAAACTTGAATATTTTACTAAACTGGGTGATGTCTGAAATTTCATATTTCGAACTGTTTCCCAAGGAATGTCGATCAGATGGGTTATGTTCTTTAGGTGAAAGATGAATTTTTCTATGTTTCACTAAGTCAGATCTATTATTAAATGTTTCAAAACAATCGTCACATTTACAGTGACTGGGTGACTGTCTACTTTTCCTTTGTTTTGGCTTGGAAGTGTTATGAATTTTCCCATGCTTTAATAAATCACTCTTTTGTGAAAATACTTCGCCACATACATTACAATTATGAATCACAGGGGTCTTTGAATGAATCTTCATATGATTTAATAAATGATACTTTCTAGCGAATGTTTTTTCACAGATTACACACACAAGAGGTGTTTTCTCCAGATGACATTTCATGTGAAACGTTAAGTTAACCTTTCGAGGAAAAGCTTTGTTGCAAGTAGAACACACAAAGGGTAACTTCTGTTTCTTTAATCCTGATGAGGTGGGTTTCACTTCACAATTCGAAACAGGTTCTTCTTTAGGCTGTATTAAAAATTCCATGTCATGGTCATTTAATCCTGGTGATGAGGGTTCACTCTTCACGTTAGACATATTATTAACACTTGACAAAGCAGAATCCATGACTCGTTCCGTAATCACTTAAATGTAAACTAACTTAAAACATAACCTTTCACAGCGGTAACAGGAAACAATATAATCCTATTAACTCGTTTCTTGGAAGTTCATAAAATGATAGAGGGCGCTAGTTTAAAAATATTAACATTTTATTGGTTTAAAAAGTCACGTGATTATTTTATCATACTCTGTTATAAGTTCAATAGTCAGTTAATTCTTACACATTGATTCAGAAAGGGTTACGTATCTGAAGTTCGTACAATTGTAAGTCAAAAATGCTTTTATAAATAAAATTTCACTGGTCGAATCATTTGTGTATAAGAAGTTCATATGTTTGTAAGTTAAAAATTCTTATTAATCTCGTATTTAGTGCTTTTATAAATAATATTTTACTGATCGAATCACTTATGTGTTATAAATCTAACTAGAAAAAGTGAATATTTCGAATAAGTCATGTTAGAAAAAACTAGATTCGATTATCTTTTTTTTAAATGTTGGTTATATAAAGTCAATCGTTTATTATTTTTTAACAGTTGTTATTATTTTTTAAACCGTTTTTTATTATTTTTGAATAGTTGTTATTATTATTTGAACAGTTTTTTATTTTTTTTTTATCATTTGTTTATAATTGTTATAATATTTTTGAACAGTTGTTATTATTTTTTTAATACTTTTATTTTTTTTTCCTGTGCTTTTTTTACCAAACAGATGAAAATTTCAAAATTGTAGTTTACAATTCTAAAATATACTTTAATGAAAGCAGTCTGTTACAAGATAATCATAAAAGTTAACATTATCTTTCAAAAATAAACCCTCATTTTACAATATAAATGAAACTGAACAGGCAAAATTAAAAATCGCGTGTACCACGTGTGTATTCCAAACACAAATATCTGTAATCTAACCACCATGATATCATAACTTGAACAGATAAAGCTATCCTAAATTATCAAAGCATTAGTTCAGTTTGTCATGGCACGTCCAAGAAAATTTCGATAGGATAAAAATTTGACTGTAAGTTTCGCAGGAAAACCTATCCCCGAATCGAACTTGGCAGATTTATTTAATCTTTTGTTTTCTGTGAATAAAAGAAAAACGATCAAGGCACAGAACGAATTATTAGAAACATTAAACGAAATGAATGTCCCGCGAAATTTTATTAAAAATAAATATTTGTCAACAAACCTTAAACAAGATTCTGCATTAGATTTGTCAAAACCCACTAAAAAACGAAAAGTGGGTCCACATGTATTGCATTGGGAAAATTATTAATAAAATTGAATTTGTTTTTTAAACTACGCCTCTTTCCTATGTTTTCTACACCAAACACAATAAAAACAGTACTTATCCCTAAACATGTCTTTTTACCATTGCTTCCACTATACATTTTAGAAGAAATATGTTAATATTCAATCGAATCATATTGAAAACGATAAATTTCCGGTTTCATTAAAATTCAAACTTAAACTTTTCACTTCCGGTAACGCGATACCTCTCTTTAAACACTTAAAATCTAAACATACAGACATAGCTTCTTGGTTTGAACAGTTAAACCTACCACAAATTATCAAGTCAAGAAACTATTTTGGATCTGGGTTCAATCCTCAGTGAAATCTTTTCAAGAAAACCTATTTTAAACATCAATCATTTCAGTTCCTGCACGCATAGGGCAAAACCAGAAAAAAAAAAAAAAAAAAGTTTAATCCCCGTTTCGCGTTCAAACTTAGTCAATAAAAAAAAAAAAAAAAAAAAAAAAAAAAAAAAAAAAAATTAAGCCCTCCTCAAAAATAAGCCCCCCTTCAAAAAAGTTAGCCGCCTCTTCAAAAATAAGCCCCTCCATTTTATACCCCCTCCTATAGCAGACTTCAATCTAACATTTAAATTTGATCCTAAAAAAAATTAAGCCCTCCTTAAAAACTAAGCCCCCCTTAAAAAAAATGTTAGCCCCCTCACATTTATACCCTCCTCCCTATGATTTCCCTCCCTCCTCCTCCGCCGGCTCATTGCTTCTCCTGGGGTTCCCTCGTCCTCCGCCGGCTCATTGCTCCTCCTGGGGTTCCCTCCTCCTCCGCCGGCTCATTGCTCCTCCTGGGGTTCCCTCCTCCTCCGCCGGCTCATTGCTCCTCATGGGGTCGGACCGTTGTTTCTTCTCTACTCCCGAAAGTAACCCATAAAAACTAATTCTCAATCAGAAAACGAATGAAATAAAGTAAAACCAGGATTGTCACTTGTCAGATAATCTGAATAGTACTATTTCCGAATATTATTAATATTCTTCTTATTTATGCAGCTATTCTACCATTACATAAAGTTTTATTTTCGTAAATAGAGGTATTCAAATTCCCTAACCCATAGCAACCCTGACAGACTGACCAAAACCCGACTTGCAAAAAAATAAATAAAAATAAGAGAGAGAGATAACCCAAACCATGACAATTATGGTTTCTCATGAAAAGAGGTGGAATAAAATTAATAATTATTCATAATTAATAATCTAATTTAAAATTAATAATCTAATAAAATTATCCGTTTTATGTATTTCAAATATATATCTATTTATATAATTACCTAAAATGTTTTCACAAACAAAAGTATCCCAGAAGGCTTTTTTGAACAAAAGCCACGTATTACAATTGTATTTATATTTTTAGAAAATCGATAGTAATAATCTAATAGACTAAATGTCATTGCTCTTTGTAAAAAAATGCTTTTTTTTTTTTTTTTTTTTTTTTTTTTTTTTTTTTTTTTTGCCGTGAGAACAATTCATACATATCAACACAGTAATCACCATCTAGAGAAAAGTTAATTTCGTTTCTAAAATATTAGAAGAATAATTTTCATTTCCTTTTTTTTTTTCAACAAGGACACTAATATTTTTCTCTAAAAATAGACAATAACCAGGAAAATTATTTTGAAATAAATTTCGTTTATTTCAACAAATGCTAGCCTCTCTTTAATAATATGTTCATAAGTTTTTTTTTTTTTTTTTTTTTTTTTTTTTAAACGTTGTAATTATTTAATAATTACCTGAAGGTTCTCATAAAAATTTCTTACGTTGCTATGCGACGAATATATTCACATTTTTACTTATGAGAACTATTTGATTGCTTTGATAGTACTTTTCACCTGTGAATAACTGCGTTCTTCTTAATGGTGTTTCTAACATTTATATGTTATTCAATATAACTGAAAGATGAAGCATTTGAAACGGGTTCTTTATAATACCATCTTCTTTAGATAAGATTATTAAGTATGTTTTAAAGGGTTATTGCATGTATTAACTGTTTGGGGGATAGGTGGATTAAAATATTGTCCAATTTTTTGCCTTCTGTATTATACGGGGTGATTCAAAATAAATATAGCGATTACAAACGGTTATAACTATTTAATCAAAAAGAATTTATAGAAAAGAATTACACAGAATGTAAAAGGAAGTTCAAAATTTTGTTTACATACTTTATAAATGTTCTATGTGACTCCACTTGGTCATACGGACAACATCTAAGCGGTAGTCCATTTCACACCATACATTCTGAAGCATATGCGAAGTTACCAACGCATGAGCATTAGAAATGCGCATTTTGAGTTCTGGAATTGTTTTCGACAAAGAAAGAACATACACAAGGTCTTTTACATAACCCCATAGAGAGAAATCGCAGGGTGTCATGTCCGGCGATATAGTTGGCCAAGAGCAGAACACATCGTTGGCATCTCCAGTTCCAGTGTTGGTTTAAAAATGTGGCAAACTTTCATAACCCAATGTGGGGGTGCTCCATCTTGCTGAAAGATGTAATCCGTGGTGGATTCCGTATCTACACTGCAAAAAAAAGTGCTGATTTTACAGTATAATACTTGCATCCCAGCTGCCAGTATTATACCGTAAAATTAACAGTAATAAACAGTAAAATAAGCAGTAATACGCTAATGCCAGTATTATACTGTAAAATCAACACTTTTTTTTGCAGTGTAGCTGTGGCTTCAGGCATTGTTCAAGCATGTCAAGGTTCCATGTCAAGATGCCAAGCATGTCAAGTATGACCCTCATATTTTTGCTGTAACACTTCCGATTCATTGCGCTTGCGCCTCAACTAACGAAATTTTGAGCTTCCTTCTACATTCTGTGTAAATTTTATCGGTAATTTTTTATCGATTAGAGAGTTATAAGCGTTTGTAATCGCTATATTCATTTTAAATCACCCCGTATAGGGTAAAAGACGCTTTTTGACATACCTTGATAATCTGAAATATTTCATAATGTAATGTTTTAAACTAGTTATAATTCAGAGAAACTAGGCCTTTTTTCTGTATGTTTCAAAGAGCTAAATAAATAAATTCTTAAACGGTTTCAAATCACAGTGAAAACATCGATTTTTGATAATTTTTTGTTTAATTGTCTTGAGTATATTTATTCCCTGCAATCCTTACCTGTCGCAAACACACAGAGCATCAAGAGACAGAGACATTTACATATTTAGCAAATTGTAAAGCAATGCAGTAAAAACAACCGAAAACTTTGTATAGAGAAAATGCACGGGTAAAATTCATTAAGATATGAGAGCATTGTAGAAAACCAAGAGCATTGAATTAAGTTTCAATCAGACGTATAACCCTTTGATTTTAAATATAGGGAGGTCATAAAGTCTTTCCCTGATTACGAAAAATTATTACGAAATAACCATTGAATGTAATACTGCAAAATTTTTACTATGGAAAAGTCATGTTCTTAAGTTTTTTTTTCATCTGGATGGATGATCCCCGAGATATATGGCTTGGTCAAACCAAGGCCCCTTTCAAAAGCAAACTAAACATAGTTTACACGAAAATCCTTCTCCTGACACACTGTAAAAATCCAATTATTAAGTTTTTAATAAGTTTTGAATATTTAGGAGATATTCACTCAAGGTCAAGATCACAGATTCTGTGGTCTAGTGTGACAGCCCAAATACTGGAGAATGCGTGGCGAGAAAAGGAATACCGCCTTGACATTCTTCGAGCTACCAAGGGTGCTCACATCGAAATTTACTGACGTAAATACTTGTATTAAAAACTTCATAAATGTCTTTACGATATATTGAAACAAACATATGCTTAATTATATTAGTTTTTCTGCAATAAATTAATGTAATCAGGGAAAGACTTAATGAAATGACCATCCTGTATATGCTATTGTGCTTGGTTTGGCCACAGCCTCTCTTTCACACTGCAAGTAGGGTTAATTTAAAAGACACAAATGTAAGCAACACACTGAACATTTGGTGAGTAATCATTGTTAAGTATTTTAAAAAGTAGTTTTAACCCGAGAACTGATAACATCTATTTTCAGATCGCTCTGCTTAGTGGAATTCAAGCTAATATCTGTCGTAGGCGATACAAACCGCGATAACATCGTCATTGATGAATTTATGAGAGTTAAACTATCACACGGTGTGTTTTCGGACGTTTTTCTTTTGAAAAACCTGTTAATGGTGAAGTATCTGATATTGCCTGTGACAGGATAACACGTGTGATCGCAGTTTTAGGGAATACGCCTCAAGTAGGTAGGTGTCAAACAAATGATTCATTTCTAATATGTGGTAAACACATAGCATTGAGCAAACATCTAACCATGCACTTCAAGATAAAACAACGCAGCAGGAACAACTAGGAATATGAAAGTGAAATCTTGTAACAGGGGGCTTTGCACTGAAAACAACCTGAAAATTCCTTAGAGCGCATATACATAAATTTATTCTTGGGAAATACAGAAAGACTTGGAAGAGACGTCAAAGAGTCTTATGATATGCGTCTAGAACTGCCAGATACTTAACTTTCAAGTTAGCGGGTAATTTTTTTTTCTAATTTAGATGTTGAGATTTTTTTTGTGGGGGCGAGGGGGTGTTGTACCGCTTAATACGTTATTTAAAATTGAATATTTAAGTTCATTTTTGGTTTTATGCCGTACATTTTTTTCTTCGAAAAGAGTTTCATAACACTCCGCCACTTTATTTTACTGTACTATGTATTGATAGACTATTAGGACTATTCTTAAAATCAGGAAAATGTAATTATTACATTATTAGGCATAGAAAGCAAGTGTTAATAAAATTTACATAAAGACTAAATTTGCATCAGTCAAAATACATAAATTCAGTTCAAATTAAAGAACTAAGTACAATTTCCTGAAACATTACATTAAATATATGAAACCCGTATCATGCTAGCGTTTTACATTTTTACATTTTACTGGTCAATACCAGATGCAGCTGATTTCTTTCTAGGACTGAAATGCAACGACAAATTTTGTACAAACATGGATACAAAAAACACAAACATACATTATACAAATATACAACATTTGATATAAAAAGTTACTTATATTTAGTATTATTTTCAGTTTGTTACACAAATTTAATTGTATTTTAAAAATTATAAATTTTTACATAAATTGCAGTTTATTTAAAAAATTATCATATATTTCGTAGAATGTTACTAATTTCTAGATCACTAGATAATAGTGAATTAAACTTTAAAGTGTAACAGGCTTTCCGTTATTCTAGCTACAATTCCTTAAGATGAATTAGGTATGCTAATAACCATAAAGCCATTAACTATGGTAAATATGCAATGAAATTTATGTCCTTAATAATTTACTTAAAATGTGCGCCCACGATATTTTCCTTTTATTTCCTTCGAAAAAGAGTACAGAAAGCTTTACCTTGAACAACCTAAACACAATTATTTAATACGAGACAAATGAGTTTCCCTAATACAAGTTCGAAAATTCTATTACAGTTTGTTATAATACAATGCAGCAACTTTTATATAAATTTCCTAGAAAATTAGATTTTTAATTAGATACTGGATTGTTCAGCGACGTAAATGCTAATAACTGCATAATTTTATTCAGTTTTTTTTCTATTTTGTATTTGAATTTTTTATTTTGTTGTTGTGTAGATTTTCAATAAAATAGCGGATTGTTTTTAATAAATAGCAAGGAAAAAAATAATACAATTACTTTTAATATTTCGTTATTATTTTATAGGCCTATATGTTTCCAATTGGAAGCAAAAAATTGAAGAATCATTTAAGAAATATAGTTCATTTATATTGAATAAAAATAAATATTTATAAAAAGTGGTTTATTTTTTTAGATAGAAATTATGCTTCACATAAATAGGAAAATGTACAGAAAAACATGAAAAAGGACATTACACTTTTACACACTGCAAAACTTAAAACATTATATAAAATGGAAAAAATATTCTACTTCTACAAATTGGTAGACGTACATAAAATGATGACATTTTAAAAATACCATGAGATGTATAATCTTCTAAAATAAAAGCGTAAGTCATGTGACTGTCAGCAACAGTTCCGGGATGGCCGTTTCTCTTTTTCATATGCCAGGCGGCCATTTTTATTCAAAATTATTTTTTCGAACAAAACTGCATAAAAGTTACATTTTAAGAAAGATCGTTCAAAATAAATTAATATTTGAGTGATGACTTACGTTCAATTATGTATATATTCTGCAATAACTTCAGTCGAAATTAGGTTCGCAGTTCAAATTCTCTATTCATGAAAGTAAACAAACAAACAAAAAAAGATTGATTCGTCATGAACATTTAAAATATTAAATCATGGAGGTAATCATTCGCAAAGCAAGTTCTCCGCGAATGAATTTTTGGACCGCTGCCTCGCGTCAAAAAAATAATTCGCACCAGTGAGACAATCAAAGTTTACCATAATTATGTGCTATACAACTCAACTTCCTTCCGGACCTTTTCTTGACGTAAATTGAACTCATGTAATAATATTTAATGAATCAGATTTTTACCATTTTTAAAATCACTAATACAGCTTTTATTTATTGCGTGTACAAATTAGAAACGATACTTTGATTTTGAAATCAAATGTTTTAATTTATGATATTATTTCTTATTTATTTATTTATTTTCTATTTAAATGAAAAGTGTGAATTATTTTAAATTTATGTAATATAAGCATTTTAGATTAAAGTTAAGTATTTTAAATGAAATGAGTGACAGGTTTATAATTTAAGATTAAATTAATGTAGTATGAATGATGGTGATGGGAACAATATTTGGCGATTTATCATCTGCTCCCGGCTAAAAAAATACTCATAATTAAAAAAGGAAATAAAAATAAATAAATAATAGTTTGATGTAAATAAATATTGATATACATATCAAAAATAATTTATAGAACTAAAAAAAAATAATAATAAATAAATAAACAACAATTTCCATAACAAAGTTTTCGCCAAATTGGCGGTGGGAAAAATCTCACCAACGTGCGTATGTGACACCTGTGCCCAAAAAATATGCGAAATGCTACCATGATCGCAAAATGATTTGTCTATTAGAATCTTCCGATTTGGCGAAGGATTAAGGGAAAATTAAATTATGAATAAATGTAACGTGTTGCAATGTTTAACATACATTTAAGGGAGACCAAACTGATCGCTTAGTGGCGGCTAGTTCTGTAATAATTCTACTAGCTGTAATGCACTTGTACTTTTTAAATTTTCATGTTCCCAATTGGAAACATTTGGGACTTGCGCTACTATTCTGCGGAAAAGCGGCATCAAAATATTTTGAAAATCTGTAAAATCGCTCATACTGCAAAAAAAAAAAAAAAAAAAAAGACAAACAGGGTGAAACTCCCAGTAACTGCCACTTTAAGGATTATTTCTTGTTCAAATCACTACCACAGTATATTTTTTACTTATTTTGGTTTTTGATAACATACATTAAAAAAAATATATTGTTGAAATTTTGCGAAATTGTGCTTTTTATTACTAAAAATTAATTTTCGTCATTAATATTGTCAGTATCTTCAGTAACTGACCAGTAAAAACCAATAGCTGAAAAATAAGTTATAACAGTTAAGACAAATAAGTTATAACTAGATGACATTACTTTGCAGAATGTTACAAGAAAATGCTTATTTGAGTTAGATTTCTACTGCAGTGTCAGTTACTGCTTAGGTGTCAATAATTGGGGGTTTCACTCTACTTCCAACAATACGTTTGTATAATTTCTTTTAATGTAACTTGCATAACTTTTGAATAGATGCATTGACAATATAATAAATTATAACACCTTGTAATAATATATTACTTTTAAATGCTAAAGGTGTAAAATTAACAACATAATATAAATTAAAATAACTTTTATTAGTTGTTTTACATGTTTCGACTCTTTCCGAATCATTTTCAAAAACAAAATGAGAATATTCTAAAGCTACACGGGCTTTGAAGTTATTATTTTCATGTACTTTTTTAAAAATTACGCACTTTATCTATTATTTTTTACTTGGTTATTTATTTTCATATCTTTGACCATGGAGTAACTCTAGCCACAGTTTCGGTAAATTAAAAGATGCCGCATCGTTACATATCGTATTTTTGCGCGTGAGTATCTCTATGGTTTCTCTTATTAGGGATGGATAAGATAGACTAGAGGGAAATATTATTTTACTCTCATTGAAATTTATTTGGATGGTTTCTTCTTGATATAATCTTGCCAGGGCTGTAGTTTTTCTATTGTATTTAATATCAGCTAATATGCTCTTTTTTTCTGCAATTAAATTTCTTGCTGGTCATGCCTATGTAGTAATTCTTGGATCCGTCTTCTTTAATAAAATTAAAACACAGCCTTAAACGTTTCAATATCTGCTTAATAGCCAAACCACCTAAGAAATTAAAGAATATCATTTGCAGTAAAATTGACCCAATGAATTTTGAGAATTATTCAGGAGTATATGAAATACCATTTATTAAAGAAGACGGATCCAAGAATTACTACATAGGCATGACCAGCAGGAAATTTAATTGCAGAAAAAAAGAGCATATAGCTGATATTAAATACAATAGAAAAACTACAGCCCTGGCAAGATTATATCAAGAAGAAACCATCCAAATAAATTTCAATGAAAGTAAAATAATATTTCCCTCCAGTCTATATTATCCATTCATAATAAGAGAAACCATAGAGATACTCACGCGCAAAAATACGATATGTAACGATGCGGCATCTTTTAATTTAGCGAAACTGTGGCTAGAGTTACTCCATGGTCAAAGATATGAAAATAAACAACCAAGTAAAAAATAATAGATAACGTGCGTAATTTTTAAAAAAGTACATGAAAATAATAACTTTAAAGCCCGTGCAGCTTTAGAATATTCTCATTTTGTTTTTGAAAATGACTCGGAAAGAGTCGAAACATGTAAAACAACTAATAAAAGTTATTTTAATTTATATTATGTTGTTAATTTTACACCTTTAGCATTTAAAAGTAATATATGGATGCATTAATTTTACACCTTTAGCATTTAAAAGTAATATATGGATGCATTGATTTTCAGAATTTTTCTTTTGTTAGAAAAGGTCCCAATTTAAATTTTATCAGCATCAAAAATAGTTGGTATTTCTACTTATTTTCTTGTTTGTTTTGTTTTACATTTGAAGGTTCTAACTTGGAGCAATCACCAAAATCTTCAGCAGCAATTACAGAATTAAAAAATGCTGTCTACTTTTTACAGGAACATGCAAAAAAAATATGTATAATTGTCTACTGTGAACCAAAATGAGAGAATGCTGTCTACTTTTTACAGGAACATGCAAAAAAAATATGTATAATTGTCTACTGCGAACCAAAATGAGAGATATTGACAACAATGGAATTTAAAATAAATGTGGGTTACAATAAAAGGTTATCACAAGGCACTTTGTTGTGCCAAACCACTCATATTAAAATAAGGCAATGTCTTGCAGTTGCAGTAAATAAATTATAGTAGAACAAGGTAAGAAATAATCCTATAAAGTTGGTTTTATTTATTTATTTTATTTATTTATTTATTTATTTTGTACGAATTATTTGTTTATATACAGAGTGAATGATAATGCTACATTAATTTTAACACAATTATTCTAATTGGTAAATACATCATACTAGTTGTAATTTTAAAACTAACTGAAAAAGTGTCCGGGCCAGGATTCGAACCAGATACCCATTGGCGTAAGCTGTCATTGCTGTGCCAACTGAGCTATCCTAGACGAATCTGGCAGACCTCAAACACCCAGCTAACCTTTTTGATCATATCATCTGGTCTGATATCTGTATCATCTCAACAGAATGAATCGCAGGTAATGGAACTCTTAGAAACGTTGGATTCGTACGAGGGTGAGTCAAAAAGTAATGCCTCCATTGCTCTAACTTTCATTTCTTTCACAGCTACTGGACTATCTATGCATGATATTATAGAGGTAATCTTACTCTACTTACATAGTATTTTCCTTTTCAGATTGACTGATTAGAACCATGAATCTGAAGCTAAAATAAGGAGTCGTCATTGAATTTCTGGCAAAAGAAGGTTGTGCACCTGAGGAAATGCATAATCGCTTGAAGAATGTTTATGTGGATGCTGTAATGGACATCAGCAATGTGCGGCATTGGATGAAAAAGTTTGGAAACGGAGAAAATTGAAATTGCAGATAAACCGAGAAGCGGCCGGCCAACAACACCAGTCACAGATGCAAATCCAAAACGTGCTGATGAATTGATTCGAGGAGACAGACGCGTTAACAGTTCAGAATGTTGCTCCATTACATTAGTCCATTACAGCGTCCACATAAACATTCTTCAAGCGATTATGGATTTCCTTAGGTGCACAACCTTCTTTTGCCAGAAATTCAATGACGACTCTTTTTTTAGCGTCATATCAGTGGTTCAAATCAGTCGATCTGAAAAGGAAAATACTATATAAGTAGATTAAGATCTCCTCTATAGTATCATGCATAGATAGTCCAGTAGCTGTGAAAGAAATAAAAGTTAGAGCAATGGAGGCATTACTTTTTGACTCACCCTCGTAATTACACTATATTAATTTTAACACGATTATTTTAATTGGTAAATAAATCATATTAATCAACCTGTTTCACTCAGTTGGAAATTTCCAACTAGTATGGTGCACTCTCGTTTACAACAACGAAATTGCGATAACAGCATAGAACAACAGCTACAGACGACCTGAAGCAAATATCAACGCTTCTAATGGTGAAATTGAGAAGATAATCATTGAAAATCGTAAACAAAATAGAGACAGAGAAATATTTCCCAGTAACCAAGAATCATTGGATTAGTACAAAATGCATGTTATTGTAAAATATGCTCGCAAGTTCTTATCCGAACTTGCGAGCATATTTTACAATAACATGCATTTTGTACTAATAAGCAAAATTAATAAGTAATAATATAAGTAATTTGTACTAATGTTAAGTTATTTTGTAACATATTTTTCAGAAGTAAATTTAAATATCTATATTTCCGAACAGAAGAAACGATATAATAAATTATAACACCTTGTAATAATATATTTCGGTACTTTTCGGTTAGCCGGGCGCCAGTGATATATGTACATATATAAATACATATGTATATACATATACATGTATATATGTAAATACATATATGTATATTAATGGTTATGTATATATATGTATACTTAGATATGTGTATATATGTGTGTATATATATATATACATGTATATATATCACTGGCGCCCGGCTAACCGAAAAGTACCTATATTTCTTTCCAATGCTAAAAGGTGTAAATTAACAACAAAATATATACACAGTAAAATAACTTTTATTAGGTTGTTTGACATGTTTCGGCTCATTCCAAGCCATTTTCAAAAACAAATGAGAATATTCATAATTGCACGCGCTTTGAAGTTATTATTTAAAATGCTATCATTTAATTTTCATTTACAATTTTAAAAATTACGCACGTTATCTTTTATTTTTACTTAGCTGTTTATTTTCATATCTGTAACCATGGAATAACTGGAGCCACAATTGTGATAACGTGCGTAATTTTTAAAAAGTACATGAAAATTAAATAATAGCATTTTAAATAATAACTTCAAAGACCGTGCAATTATGGAATATTCTCATTTGCTTTTGAAAATGGCTTGGAGTGAGCCGAAACATGTCAAACTACATAATACAAGTTATTTTACTGTTTATTAATAATGTTGTTAATTTACACCTTTTAGCATTTAAAAGAAATACAGAAGGAACGATTAAAAAATCCAATGAACATCAAATGACGTAATTTAATAACAAGGTATTTTAATTTTATACGGTTTGTTGCTGTTTGTTTGAAAATTAATTTATTTTACAACACTCTTTTATTTAACTTAATTTGGTTCATCTATATAAAAGTGTAATTTTTTTATAAATTTTTCACTCGCTCCGTCATACGATAGAATTATACAAATTATGTACAGATATGTTTTCGATGACAATACAATATTTTAATATTTTTACAACTTAATTATAAATAAAAAAATAATAATTTTAAAGTATTTTCCCATTAGTAGGGAGCAGGTGATAAATCACCGAATATTCATTATGGTTACAATTGTATAACGAGTTACAAAAAAAAAATAGAGTTAATGATGCACCAAACTAGCATCGATAAAATAGGCCAACTGGCTGTGAAATTGCAACAATGAAATATTTTAAACGCTAAAAAGTAGAAATCAAATACATATAAAAAAAAAACGTTTTTATCAATTGACAGTTTAATAATAATTAAAATATGATTATACGTTGAAAAAAACAATTTAGAATTCCTTAACAGATAGTTTAAATTAGTGCTTTTTTCTGTTGCCATATCTCAAAAGAAACAAAGTAACAATTATAACTTCTTTAATAAATTCACTAGTTCGCACTTTCGACCAAGCGTAAATTAAAGCAGTGAATATTTTATAATCGGAACCCACGCTATATTAATGTATTGTAATGGACATTTTCTGGATGAACATGAATTCCAGTCATGAAATTAGGCATGATTTTTATGATAAACATTGAATTCTTAAAAAAGAGTGTTTTTTTTAAAACTATTTTTAGTTTTATATATATTTGATTAAATATAAATATTATTATTTTAAAAATGACTAAATGAAAAATAGCTTTAATAGTTAAATGAAAAATAATTGTAACTATCAAATAACAGTACATAAATTTTAATTATAATCTACAATTACTATAGACACATATACAGAAATATAAATGCATATAAATAAATACTATATAAAAACATGAATGAAAT
This sequence comes from Maratus michaelseni, assembly GCA_963931845.1. Lineage (NCBI taxonomy): Eukaryota > Metazoa > Arthropoda > Arachnida > Araneae > Salticidae > Maratus > Maratus michaelseni. Next base: position 92,152,844 of record OZ007596.1, read on the forward strand.
TAATGATATTTTCGGAGCAGCCTACCCTCCGGATTTTTGACTACTACTATTTCAAAATAATAAGTTTTTTCTTATTTTGTCGTGGAATTTCTGCATTAAATAAAACTAATATTTTTATTCGAAAGTACTTATATTTTCCAATCATAAAGGCAAACTATAAAAAAATATATATATTTAAAAATAGATTTATTATTTTTAAGAGCTATGTTAAAAACTCCTGAAAGCAAGCTATGAATAATTGTTTACGTAAAAGTAACAAAATTATGCAAAGTAAGAAACTTGCTTCAGATGTTAAGTCAAAAATGTAAAAGGTCTAAAAAATAAAATTTCAAGAAATAAATTTCAAAACAGCAAATAATCTTTCCATACAGAAAATGTTTCAATAACCACTTTTTAAAACCAGAAAATTTATTAAAAGATTTTTTTTAAAGGAATATTTGAATAATAATTATCTTAATCCTTTGAAACTGATAGTAGTAGATAGGATAACATACTTTGATAGTTTTATTTTCTCTTTTAAAATTTTTTAAAGGAAAAAATGATTGAATACTTCGTTGCTAAATCTTCAATAGCTGAAAGTTGGAAATTTTGATGGAAGATTAATTTTTCGAAGAATGAGGGGTGAAAGAGCTTTCTTTTTTTTTTTTTTTTTAGTTTTTTATATAATTATGTGGAAGAAAATTTAATTTTCAGATAATGAATGCAGAGTTCTGAATAAATTTTCCTTCTGATAAGGATGCGAAATATATATTATTTCAAGTAACAAAATATAGATAGGGAACCAATCAAGATGTTGTTGGCATTATTATTATTATTATTTCTGGTAAACTAGAAAAAAATTAATGCGCGAGTTTTTAAACTTAAGAACCGGGATCTATTATAAAGGAAGAGAATAGATGTCGCAGATGCACTGAGGTTGGCACTATTTTCTTTTGGCGAGAAAACCCTATTTTCAAATACTTGTTAGACCTAGAGTTTAGTTTTTTTTTTTTTTTTAATATTAAATTAAATTATAATTGCATTATAAAACACACACATTTAATTTTAATATAAAACATCAGGTTACCATATGAAGCAAAAATCGCCGTGTTACCACGCCAGGCAAAAAATCGGGATTTTGGGGCCAAAAAGAGATCCCGGTGCGTCTGCGACATCTGTACTAAAGAAAGAAAAGGCTCTAAAATGAATAGGGGAATGGAAGCAGGAATGGGAAAATTTTAATAAAACAATATGTTCTTCGCACTTTTGGATACAACTGTGCTGAAATAATGTCTAGAATTATTTTAAACTAAATAATGTAAGACGGATGAAAATATTTAAAAAAAACTTAATTTGAAGACCATTTGAAAATTGTGAAAATTTTGTACCACATCTCTTTCTCTTGGTTAAATGGGGTAAGACATATATATAATATATACTACAAGTATGAGAAATTTTAATTAATTTTTAAATTAATTTTCAACAGCTGGGCTTCCTATGCTGGACTTCGTGTAACGTCTCAAGTTTGCCGCAGGGTTTTGGGTGCTCATGATGACATTTTCATCTTGTGCTGCAGTTGCAGCCTTACCGATATAACCTAAGTGAGAGATGACAGGCTGGTTATCGTTCTCGTACTTGGTTATCGTTTTTTTCATTTTTTTTTAATATGACGTAATTTTCACCATTAAATGCTTTTCTGACGTAATAGTTAATTATTTTAAACGTTATGACATTAATTATTTTAAAGTTTGCTTTATCTTTCAATATTCCCATGTAAAATATATTTCAATTGAAAATACAGTGTATGGAAGTATTAATATACGGGCTTTTTTTAAATCTGGCAACAGCAGACATAAAACGACTATTTCAAAATATGAATTAAATCTTTATTCAGATAATGAAATTTTGAATAATAATTTTAAAAAAAAGAATTAGACAAATAAAACCAAATAATTGGACATTATACATACACACAATCTAGTCAAGTAAGTAATCCTCAAAAAGATAGTTAAAATGCTACGCATATAGTTTTTGATCCGATCAAAATTTTTTAACTGAACTATTTTGGAACATTTCAACATTAAATAGCGCATAAAAATAATTTTTCAATTAAAAAACAGTCTGCTTCAGCATGTTTATCATACATTTCTCTATAAAACAACCATTTTTCCTCTTTTTATATGCAATAATTTTGCAGGTTAATCCGAAGTAGAAAAGGATACAATAAATTCAATAACGGCATCGGCAGTGGCAGTGTTTGTGGATTTTTTAGAATAGAGAGAAACATAGAAGTAAAGAAAATATGAACTTTTTTGAAATAATGAAATCCAATTTTTAAAAATCCCTTTTGCATATTAAATTTTACCATTTTTACATTAAACATAATAAAAACTGGATAAAATCATAAAGTTAAACATTTCTAGCTGTTTAGAAACAAAGAAAAAAGAAATGAAACATGTCCCATAGCTCCTTCTAAATGAGTGTCCCATTCCACTATCCAAGTAGTATATTTAGTGTATGGTTTACTACAGTAAAAATACTGTTTTTATGCTTAGCTTAATAAGCGATTTGGTGACAAAGGATAAATGGAGTCATGATAACAATTTGGGGATTATTTTCGTTTTACAAATTTTATAGGAGTTAAAATCAAGTTCCAAATAGAATTAAATACTTGCTCTTGATCGGTAAAAATCAGATATTTTTCAACTACAAGTGCTTAGAATCTTGCAACTGAAAAATATTTAGCGTAAATAAATAAGTTTATAGGTGCTCCATCAGGTATAGAAACTGAAGTGAGTAATAGTAATATCAGTTTAAGTTGTTTAAATTAAGTAAAATTAGTGTTGTCCCACCCCACCAACTGTCCCACTCCTGCCCCATTCCACCTACGTTTTGCTTATTTCCAAGTCCTAATCTTTATTAGTGTATTCATTCCCCTTTGTTGAAATTTTAGTAAAATGCTGAAACTAAAATAAAACTATTAAGTTGTATGAAACAAACTAACATTTTTTACTGTTCAAGATTAAGAATATATATATTTTTTCAAAAATAATTCATGATATTCTGAAATACGAAAATAATATCATGACCCAAAATATCTTACTCTAACAGAATTCTTAAATGTTTTCATTTTATTTCACCAAAAAAGGGGAGAAATAAACAATCTAATGCGGAGAGAGTTTTTCTCTAAAGTAGATTTTTTTTCTCTAAAGAGAAGGTTGTGAAAACATACTTCGCGATCAATGGAAGAAAGCTCCGCATATTCTTTTATATACGTTCAGAGAATAAATGAGCCATATTTTAAACAATCGTTCTTGAACTCGTAAAATATAAAGCAATGGGAACACTATTTAAGTCATTATTTTTAATTAATTGAGTAGTTTCTTTCTGATATTGCTTTTGTTCCACAAAAATATTTAAAAATTATATTTATGTGTCTATAAAAAACAAATAGAGTTAAATGTAAGACATTTAAACACATGCAGAAAACTTATAATGCAATTATTCAGGGTGTCACACACAAAAATGTATGCATAGTTTACATGATTACTAGCTTGTGTTCGTCCGTCTAGCTAGCGAGTTTTCCAAAAGAGCCTTGTGATGGGGTCCCCACTGAATTCGGCAGCATACCTGACCACCCCACTGAATTCGGCAGGCCTTCGCCCTTCTTCATAGAAATCGGTAATACGGTGATCAATGTAATGGAGCCCTGCTCGCTTTGCGCCTATAAAACTTTGATGCAATTCTTATAAAAGAAACCCTCACTATAACTGGGTTACTATTAGTGGTTTATGTGCTTCGCAACCCTAAATCTTTAATAGGGTGATTGGTATTTAAATAAAAAATCTCTACTTCCAAAGAAAGTTTATTAAAAAGCGAAGAAAAAGTATTTAATTTTGTATAATTAAAGATTGTAAGATTATAATTGAATTGTTAAAACACACAAAAGGTAAAAACAACCTATTAATAGTTATATCAGAAAAATCTAATTTAAAATTTTACAAAAAAAAAATGGTCTTGCAGAAAAATTCTAATAAAAAATTCCCCTTATTGTCAAAAATGGGGTAATTCTGTAGAAAATAATTCCTGAAAAAAATACTAAATGTTAAATTGATGGACAAAATTTTCGTGACGCCACAATGAATAGAAATATGGTTTTTTCTTAATTGGCTTTTAAATACAAAATTACACGTGTTTAAATATATTTACCATAATTTAATACGCAAATTAAATACACAAATCTAAAAGAAATACGTTCTTGAACATTGTCCTTACAGTATCACTTTTTTTTTAATTATTCTTACTCGGCTTCTTTTTTAAGATGCGACAACAGGAAAGAAAAATAATTAATTTTAATTGTTAAAAAAATACCATTTTGGTCAAATTTTAGCCCCATTTTCCCACAAAACTTGAAAATATGAATTGCAACTGAAAAATATTTAACGTATATAAATAAGTTTATAGGTCCTCCATCAGTTATAGAAACTGAAGTCAGTAATAGTAATATTGTTTAGTTTAAGCAAAATTAATGTTGTCCCAACTCCACCAACTATATGCCATTCGTGCCTCGTTTCGCCTACATTTTGCTTATTTCCAAAAGTACAGTAATCCCTTAACATTCGCGAGGGTTACGTTCCAGGAAAACCTCGCCAATGTCAAATCCGCGAATGTTGAGTCTATCTATCTGCACTAAAATATAAGTTACGTTCTATAAAATTTTAATTGGAGTGGCATAGCATTTCAAAGAACTAAAGGATAATATGTATTATCAATATATTCTGCATAGTATGTATGTAGAAGGTGAATGTTCACACATGTTCATAAACATGAAATTTATTGATTGAAGATAATTCAAATTAACTGACTGGAGAAATTCTTACAGCTAAAAAATCCTAGGTTTTTATATTAAGTAATTTCGGCTCTCTCTATTTGCAAATCGCAAAGAGATGAAAATGTATTAGTGAGTCAGTATGTGATACAATATTAAAATACGATATTTAAATACAGCTAAATGATTCAGAAAGTCTTTTATTTCCTATCTAAGTGCAGCTTTAGCTCCATCTCTACGAGAACCTGCACATTTTAAATTAATAGATTGAAGATGCCGTTGACCCCCTTTACAACTTTTTATTATATCACTTTTGCAATGAGTATTCTGCTGTTGTTATTATTTTGCTTTCCTACAACACTCGCTCCTTTTTCAGTTGACAATTGAAAATTGATTTGTAAATATATACTCAGAAAACAGGGGAAATAATCTTTAACAACTATAAATTCTGAAAAAGAAAGCGATAATAATAATTTTAAAAAAATTGCGAATAATCAAGTCAGATTCTTGCCAATGTTAAGTTTTTTCGCATTTTCATATTCGCGAATAATCGAAACTCGCGAATGTTAAAACCGCGAATGTTGAGGGATTACTGTACTAATTTTTATTAATGTATCAATTCCTCTTTGTTAAAATTTTACTAAAATGCTGAAATGAAAATAAAATTATTAATTTATATGAAACAAAATAACATTTTCTACTGTTAAAGGTAAAGAATACATATTTTTTCTTCAAAAATGCCTCATGATATTCTGAAATATGAAACTGATATCATGACCCAGAATATCTTACTCTAACAGAATTCTTAAATGTTTTCATTTTATTCCACCAAAAAAGGAGAGAAATAAACAATCTAATGCGGAGAGAATTTTTCTCTCTAAAGTAGAAAATTTTTCTCCATACAGAAGATTGGAAGAACTTACATCGCGATCAATGGAAGAAAGCTCCGCATATTCTTTTATACGTTCAGAGAATGAATCAGCCATATTTTAAACAATCATACTTGAACTCGTAAAATATAAAATAATGAGAATACTGTTTAAGTCATTATTTTTAATTAATTGAGTAGTTTCTCCCCGATAGTGCTTTTGTTCCACAAAAATATTTACAAATTACATTTATGTGTCTATAAAACTTAAATACGAGTTAAATGTAAGGCATTTAAACACATTCAGAAAACTTAGAATGCAAATATTCAGGGTGTCACACACAAAAACAATTTATATAATTACTAGCTTGGTTTAGTCCGTTTAGCCGGGCGGGTTTTCCAAAAGGGCCAAATGATGTGATCCCCAATAAATTCGGCAGCGTAGACCTGGTCTTGGCTCTTCTTTGTAGAAATCGTTAAAACGGCGATCAGCGTAACGCAGACCTGCTCGCTTTGCGCCTATAAACCATTGATACGACTATCCTTATAAAAGAAACTCTCACTATAACTGGACCACTATTAACGGTTCATGTGTTTCGCGACCATAAATCGTTAATATAGCTATTAGTATTTAAATTGTAAATCTCTAATTCCAAATAAAGTTTATTGAAAAGAGAAGAAAATTTATTTTTGTATGAATATTTGTGATTGGGTAGTTAAAATGCGGAAAAAGTAAAAATAACTCATAAATAGTTACATAAGAATAATTTAATTTAAAATTTTACCAAGAAAAATGATCTTGCACAAAAATCCCCCTTGTTGTCAAAAACAAAGTAATTCTGTAGCAAATAATTCCTTAAAAAAAAAATACATTAAATGTTAAATTTATGGACAAAATTTTCGTGACGTCACAATGAAGATAAATATGATTTTTTTTTTATTGGTTTTAAATACAAATTACACTGTTTAAATATATTTAAGGTAATTTAATAGGAAAATTAAATACATAAATCCAAAAAACTATACGTACTTGAACATTGTCCTTACATTATCATTTTCTTTTAATTCTTACTTAGCTTCCTTTTGCGACAACAGGAAAGAAAAATAATTGATTTTAATTGTTCAAAAAAGTCCCGTTTTGGCCAAGTTTTAGCCCCATTTTCCAACAAAAGATCAAATAAATTGAAAAATATTTCGAATTTCAAAGAACATATGGTCGAAATCATTTTCCTGAAGCATAAGCAAAATTTTAAGACATAAGACATCTTCAAACGCGTTAGAATTTCTGAGCTTCGCCCTTGACGGACGTAACATACATACACACATATGCTTGACAGCATTTAACAGTAAAAATAACGTTACAGATTATAACAGTGCGGATCATCTTGATTGAAAGCGTGCATTGGGAATGTAACTTAACCTCTTAACCGGGGCATATTATATAAAGAAGGCATACTCATTTGCTTATAATGTGTGAAGTCAATCACTAGAGGGCATCATAACCTTTCTGTGTTCCAATTCTTAACCAATGTTCTGTGTTAACCAATTGTGTAAATCCTGAATCAAAACTGAAGTCTGACTCTGACCAATTCCCTATCTGGGCAGGATAGAAATCAGATGATTCAATGATAATTTTTACAGAGTTTTTGATAAACCACTTGCTTAAAAATAGAGCTACTAAGTATGCATAGTAACTTTAGTTAAACCCTGCTACGCTTTTTGCACGGTTTTCGATGAAATGAATTGATCTTTCTAAATATACGTAGGTTACGCCTCATAACTCCTATCAAGTCAGCTGTTTTCCGAACACATTTACCAGCGTCTCTTTATTTGTAAGGTTCGTTGATAACCATGGTCTTCCCGAACGTTACTTGTGAACATTTTGAAAAGTTCCATCTGCCTCAAATTTATCTCTAATTCTAGAAATTGTAAGTCACTTAAAGGATCGGTTTTCAAACTCCCTCCTAAATTGCCTCTGCACATCAGAAATGGGTTGTCGAACTTCCAGTAATATCTTAGGACAAATTTCCTACACCATTCGACTGGAAATTACATTTTCTTTCATTGGATGTTTAAAGAATAAACTTAGGGGTCGTCTACATTCTGAAATTGTACCAAACTTAGAAATTTCTTATACGAACATCTAATTTTGACATAGGATTTGATTTTTTCGGTAAATTTTACTTTAGGATATTAAATTCTTTCGGTCAAGTAGTTTAGGAATTGTGAAGATTTAAAGTTGCATCAGCTAATGTTAAATTCATTTGTAATTGCTGTAAAACAGATTGCAATGTGGATATAGCTTTTTAAGCATAACTCAAAACCTACTTGTCAGAATGGGATGTAATTTTAGATACACATATATGAAACATCTACAAATCAAATTTTAGGGTTTCGTTTATCTCACGAAACCCTATTCGTCCCGCTTCTCTGTCTGTCCGTCACAGAGTCAGTTCTCAGAAACTATGTAACTTACAGACTTGTAATTTTGTGTACTTACAGACTTGTAATTTTGTGTACTTACAGACTTGTAATTTTGTGTACTTACAGCTGAATACCTACATTTCCACGCTGAAAATCATAAAATTTTGAAAAAATCGTATTATTTTAATATAGAGAGATAAAAAAACAAAAAGTCTAACAGTCTTTTACTATTAAACTTAAACATGTTTCGTTATAGCAGTTGCCAACAATTAAAAATCTACAATAAAATTCTTTTTGCAATAATTAATTTTCTATTGAAAGATTTCTACGTGAAAAATGAAAATGAAATAAAAAGTTTCACCAACTGAAAAAAAAAAAGATTAATACACTATATTGCCAAAGGTGACCGGTCACTTGTGACAACTGGCAACTTTTGTGAAAGTCTCAAAATCATAGCTTGAAAATTCTGAAAATTATCGTCGATAGAATAAGCTCGAAATCCGTTGTTCCCAAAAGGAAGCAAAAAGATGAGTGGTTGTATCAAATATCTGTTGATTAGTGGCAAGATAGCGTACACAATATGGCTCGTACTACTATATTTGGATACAACCCCTCATATTTTTGTTGGGAACAACGGATTTCGAGCGTATTCTATCAACGATAATTTTCAGAATTTTCAAGCTATGATTTTGAGACTTTCACAAAAGTTGCTCTATATACTTAGCTAATACATTATGCATATTATATTTTGATTGCATTCGCGCATGCGCAGTGAAACATTTTTTAGTAAACCTGCTCATTTTTCATCCAATTTTTATTATTTTTTAATTCTGAATTCAGTGTAATATGTACAATCTTGTTTGACATATTTTCTCAAAATAACTTTTTTTTATATTAAGAACTCTGCAAATTATAAGCAAAAAACTAGGCGAAATTTGGGACTGTTTTTATAAAAACCTTAATTTCTCTACGAGTATACATGCTATCCTCATAAAAATGAATACAGTATATTACAATAAGCCACTTATTAATAATCTCGAGTTTGAACGCCTGTGCTACATTAGTTTTTACAGAGTTATCCAAAAGATATTCGTTCTTTTTCAATTTGTTGGCAGTCCGCTATGGGGTTTCGTGAAAAAATCCTCGCGGAAATATATAACCTATACTATACTGTTTACACACCTGCAGTTTCAGGTTAATTCCTCATGTATTTTTCTAGATAGTTAACAAAACGTCTAAAATCGCAAGTGACCGGTCACCTTTGGCAATATAGTGTATGACGTCATATTGATAATAAAACGGAAATTTTCAAACATTTCCCAATAATACAAGGAGTATGAGTATGTGTAAGTACAGAAAGCGGGTTAATATGACGTCATTAGAGAATTAAAAAGAAAATTAATAAGAAAATTAATCTGACGTCATATTGGAAATTTAACAGACTTTTTCAAATGTTTGAGAAGAATACAAAGAGAGTATCAATATGAGTAATAGAGAAAGCAAGTGGATAAGATGTCAGCACATGATTATAATGTGATATGAGTTTGAGGAACGTATTGAATTATTATAAAAACCCGATTATGGAAATATTTGCATATTTTAACATTTTGAAGTTCATTATTAAGAAATCATTAGAAATCGATTTCTGCTAGAAAAAAAAAAGTCATGTTTTTTATAAAGTAAAAATTTACCGGTCTATTTTGTCGTTTTTTCGAATATCTGAACCGGCCCAATAGGGGGCGAAGCCCGCTATTATACTCTGTCATAATAATATCTGTCATGTGGACAAGTGTGATATTAAAAAAAAATCACTTTCAAAATTAAACATGTTGTATAATGATGTTTTAAGTATGCGAATCCGAAATTATAGTTCATTTCGTGAAGTAGTTCTTGAGTTATGCTTAAAAAACCAAATGAATGAATTGTAACGACTTATAAATGGATTTCACATTAGGTCCAAATTTTAAACCTTCTAATTCCTAAACTACTTGACCGAATGACTTCCCCTTTGGTAGCCGACGGTAAAATTTACCGAATAAAGCCAAATAGGATGTCAAAATCCGCCGTTGCTATTGAAAATATCAGAGTTTGGTACAATTTAACGATCCCCTAAGCTATTTTTTTAAATATAAATTGAAAGAAAATATAATTTCCTGCCGAATGGCTATTTTTGTTTTGTTTTTTCTGGGACAATTTGGTGATTAAAATTTATAGGGTATTTTCTTTTCTTTGGTCCGAATGTACTTTAATGTTTTCATTTAATTTCGCCGTGAAATGAGAGAAAGAAATAACGCATAGAGAATTTTTCTCTAGAATGTTTCTGAATAGAGGACTGAAAAAACATCCTTCACGATCAATAGAAGAAAGCTCCACATCTTCTTTTATTTCGTTCAGAGACTAAATCAGCCATTCTAAGCGACTGTATAGTGGGACAGTTTCTGATAGTGCTTTTACTACACAAAAACATTAAAACTGAAATTTAGGTCATTTGAACATGTTTAGAGAATTGAGAATACAAATGTAGTTTTTTATTTAGTTTCAGTAAACATTAATCGTTAGCCAATTGATATTAAATTTAAGCATCTTAAATTCAAGTCATTTAAACATGTTTAGAAAACTTAGAATACAAATGTATTTTTTTATTTAGTTTCAGTAAACATTAATCGTTAGCCAATTGATATTAAATTTAAGCATCTTAAATTCAAGTCATTTGAACATGTTTAGAGAACTTAGAATAAAAATGTAATTTTAATTTAGTTTCAGTAAACATTAATCGTTAGCCAATTGATATTAAATTTAAGCATCTTAAATTCAAGTCATTTGAACATGTTTAGAGAACTTGGAATACAAATGTAATTTTAATTTAGTTTCAGTAAACATTAATCATTAGCCAATTGATATTAAATTTAAGCATCTTAAATTCAAGTCATTTGAACATGTTTAGAGAACTTGGAATACAAATGTAGTTTTTTATTTATTTTCAGTAAACATTAATCGTTAGCCAATTGATATTAAATTTAAGCATCTTAAATTGAAGTCATTTGAACATGTTTGTCAGGTCCCTGGCACCTATGGGCTTAAAAACTATTGTTAGGGAACTATTGTGATTATTATCTTATTATTATCTTATTGTGTGTGTATCTTTTGTGTACGGTGAGGCTTTTCAGTACTGGAATCTTAATCCGGAGGGTAGCGAGTTGAATACAATGGAAGAAGTATGTCCTTTGTGATGTGGTCTTCCATAGATAAGAAAGAGATTGCACCCATTATTTAGGAAGACAGATCCTTGGAAAAAGACCAGGAGCCCCGTAGAAAGAAAAAGGTGCTCTGGAGAATGACCAGAGAGGAAGTTAGTTGGAACGCAGGACTGGAGCGTGTAGGTTGGTTGTTCAGAGAGAAGCTCTGGGCACGTGTGTGGAAGGAGATCTCTCGAAAGGAAGAGATATAGCGTGTGTGAGATTAATAGAAATCTCGGTTCTGAGTGAATGAACGTAGTCTAACGGTACACGTAAAGCGTTTGCTGTAATTATTTTGATTTAAATGTTAAACCGGATAATTTACATCCGAGTTCAAGTGTAAATATTGTTAATAAATTGTTACTTTAAGTTTAATTGAAAGAGTTAGGTTTTTCTTGAATATACATCAAGTATCGTGTCCGATATCACGTATTCATATCGGTGGTGGCAGCATATCAAAAGACCGGATTATATTTCGAAGTTGTGTGGACGGAGAAGTGGAATCCGACAATGTTTACAGAACTTGTAATTTTTAATTTAATTTGCAGTAAGCATTAATCGTTAGCCAATTGATATTTGGCTGATATTACACTCTTTTGTTTAACTCAACTTGTTTTTTAACACTTTCCAACATAGTTGAAAAGTGTTTATGAATTCGGTTTGTCTGTCTGTCTGTCTGCCCGTGCTCTAACTCTCGTAAATATACTGCGATTGTCATGAAATTTTTACACATTATTGAATTTAACGATAGAATGTTTGGAATTGAAAATGAAGTTTCTTGTATTAATAATTCATTTACAGGGACACACAAAATAATTCCATTACATTATGGTCTACGGGGAAAAATCGTTTGCGGCACATTTTATTGATGTTATTGATGTTTATTGATATTTCAAATGAAATTAATATGCATTACTGGGGTGGACCACAGCATCCTTTATCCGGAGTATATACAATTAGTAGCATTTATAGTTCATTTACAGAGAAGTTCAAAATAATCCCTTTACATTATGATCTATGAGGAAAAATCGTTTGCGGTGCATTTTGAATATGTTATAATATTTGAAACATAATGAAATTTTAAAAGATCACTAAGGTTGAATGCAACTTATTTTCTATAGATTATGGAGTGCGCAGGAATTATCGCTTATGTACAGAGAAGCACAAGAGAGTTCGTTTAAAGGACTGAATGTGATCGACTAGACGTGCTCTTTCCGCTTTGGTACGCATTTCCGCCGAAACGTCAGTTGAGGCTCACTGTGAAGACGCGAAAAGGTTTTGGTTTCTGTCTGTCTGTCTGTTCCGTGATAACTGCCGCAAAAATGATCCGAATAGGTTGATTTTTGGTAGGTATGTTGGCGAGATACCCGGAATTAGTTGTATAGTTTTTGGTTAAATTTGGTTCATTCGCGTTCGAAATATATAGAACATTTCTTTTTAGGTCATAATGCTTTCCTACGGGAATGCAGGCGATTTTCAAATTTCATTTTTAACTGAAATGAAAATCGCATATTTGAATAATGGAATTAAACGTAAAATTATTAATGCTAAATTTTCGATATGGATGTTTTAAATATATCCAATAGCTTTGAAAATTTTCTGATACGTTCATTAGAACTTAGAAATTAATTGTTTAAATTATTGGAAAATTTTTTGCATTTGTTCGGGAAATATAAAACATTTTATTTTCATATTTTTTACAAATTTTAAAATGCATTTCTTTTTACTCTGCTCTTTAATTTATTAGTTGCTTAGCAACCCTATTTCAAAGAATATCAAATTAATAAAATTCAAGTGACTATCACTATTTTGCTGCAATATTTTATTATCAAAATAAATTATCTTAATAAATTATTTTTACATCTTGTATTAACAAGATGTAAAAATTCCGATGTTGGGGCAATATTCCATTCCCATACTGCCAATATTGGACAAGATATAGTCAATAAAACAATATTGTTCGAACTACTACAAGGTAGTATTCCGAACTATTAACACTTTACTTACTGATAGAGTCGAAGTACACTCCACTAAGTTTTTTTCGGTACTTCTCTATTACCCCGTCGACCACTTTTCATAACATAAAACTATTTCCAAACTGTAAGATTAAACGCAAAAATGCAGTCCCATTTACTTGATGTCAGAAGCATTATACGTGTTTGTTATGTCATCAAATGGTTTTTAATTCGACATTTGCGTGTATTTTTCATTATGATTTACTGATTTATTAGTTATTTCATTAATTCAAATAACAATTGTGTCCTTAAATTCTTATATTTTACTTATTTATTCATTTTGATATTCAAATGGCAACGTTCTCCCGTTTATTTGGCGTTACAGTTTGGGATAGTTTTTTGTTAGGAAAAGTGTTCGACGGGATAATAGAGAAGCACCTTTTTTTCTACTAGGACATTTTTCGGTAATTTCGTTTTATAGCAGCCCAGCCATAAGCTGGTCCCTAGGGTGGGCGCTGTCTGTCTGTCTGTTATAGCGGCCCCCACAATTATGATTATGCCAAGATTACAGTTACGATTCCACAAAGATCATAGCAAAGCTTATAAAAGCCTCATATAGTATACGCATATGTATATACTTCTAATGCTCATATACTTTACTGTGTCATATACTTTATTATAAACATATTATTTACGTCTTGTATGTTATATATACATCATATACGTCTTATACACATGTCATATCTATATATGTAAAATATGCTTCATATATGACTATAACTGGGCAGTATGCGTCACAAAATATTATAAACATCATATATTATTATAATGTCATATATGCTTTATAATTTGGCGAGATAAGTCTTGGTCGCTTGGCGATTCATCCCCGGGGGCCAGTACACATTTTTCTACTAGGATTTTCTACTATTACAAAATTACTTAAGTGTTTTTCATTTTATTCCGTTTCAAAATGAAATAAATAATGATGAGAGAATTTTCCGCTTTATTTCTGAGTGGAGGAATGAAAAACATCCTTCACGATGAATGGACGAAAGCTCCAGGCACTCTTTTTATTCCGTTCAAGGAATAAATCATCAGAAACGACCGTTCTTAAATTCGTAAAAGAAGAAGCAATGAAAGTACTCAGAGCCGCAGAGAGGGGAGAGAGTATCAGGTACAAATTACTGGAAACCACTCTCTTAATGCTTGTTCTCAGTCAGACCGCAAATTCCTCTTTTTATGCTAAACCTATGGGCTTGGAATATCATTCGTATTTTTCAAATTTATCCTAGGAAAATTCATATTTTTACTTTCTTTTTTCTCTGTGCTATTCTTGAAGGATCTTTCTCTCTTTTTTATTTGACAAAATATTTCTAAAATACACAGTTAGTTTTATTGGATGCGTTCGTAATTATATAAATACGTAGCACCTATAATCGTCGTCTGATCCGTCCGTCTGTCCGCATATAACAGCGCAAAAACTACCGAACCGCATGCTTTGAAATTTAATATAGTGTATAATCGTTGCAGAATTTTGTCGAGTCATTTCAAATTTTATGAAAATCGAATTAAAACTTAAAAATATATTAATAAAAGTTTCCTTCATTCTATTAAATCCCATCATACGTAATTAATGCAGTGCTATTCTATGATAGGTATTGATTCTAGGTTACCATGGTGATTACGTTCTATTTAAGACGGACTCATATTATTTCCGTATTACTGAATTTAAAATCCGAATTTGTATACTAAAATTGTTTAATTATAACAATGATATAATCTACCGACAGTTTTTTGGATAGAAGTTTCCGGAGAAATAGATATTAAATGGAAAAAGAGTCTAAATATGGATTTCAATTTCTGAAATTTTCAAAGCTAGGCTTAAGTTTCCCATTGGAATTTTCAAAGCTAGGCTTAAGTTTCCCATTGCAATTTTGAGTAAATGTCAACAAAAGATAAAATGTTGCCCACTTAAAATGTACTTATTTTATTACGGAAATTAATCATATCATAATAACAGACTATATAAATATTTATAAAACTAGTTATAGTACGAACGCAC
The DNA here is from genome assembly GCA_963931845.1 of Maratus michaelseni. Lineage (NCBI taxonomy): Eukaryota > Metazoa > Arthropoda > Arachnida > Araneae > Salticidae > Maratus > Maratus michaelseni. The sequence continues at coordinate 92,168,196 of OZ007596.1, forward strand.
CTCATTTGTCACGTTTGACGTTCAATTTCTAACTTGTTTTAAATGTTAAAATCTTTGTCTAATTCGTTTAAATGTTAAAATATCATCAGCTTCACCTAGATTTTGACAATTCAAATATAAAATTAAGCGCATATTTTAGAACTTTTTCGTCATATAAAAAAGAAAGAAACATCCTTTAAGAAGAATATGCAGAAAAATGAAGTTAACAATATTAATTTTCTGAGGAGATATTTTAAAAATACAAATGTATTACTCGCCCATAAGTTTAACATTAGTGAGGAGAATTTCAGATTTCACTGACCACCACATGTAAGGGGCCCGTCAAGGGATTTTGTGTTTTAAATAAAATATCGAAGTAAGCTTGAACCTTTTTAACACTTTCCAACAAAGTTGATAAGTGTTTATGGATTCGGTTTGTCTGTATGTCTGTCTGCCGACTGTCTGACTGTGCGTGCTCTACCTCACATAAATACACACTGATTGCCATGTAGTTGATATGTGTTATTAAGATTTACTATGGCACACAGAAAAATAAAACAATTTGGGTCGAAAGATTCTTAGCCTGTTTTGGTTACCACTGTGTATCCCTGTTGGTCACTGTTAAATACCAATTTTCAATTTTTTTTTTTTTTTTTTTTTTTTTTTTTTTTTTTTTTTTAAATGGGTATTTAACAGTGACCAAAATGGACACACAGTGGTAACCAAAACAGGCATGACCCAATTTGGGCACATACCTAAAAATCTTTCGACCCAAATTGGGTTTTATTTTTTCTGTGCATGTTCGGTATTGAAAATGAAGTGTGTAGCATTTATAGTTCATTTACAGGGACACTCAAAAGAATTCCGTTACATTATACGACCTATAGGGGAAAATCGTTCGAGGTGTATTTTAATGATGTTAATATATTTCAAATATGTTGAAATTGATTTATATCACTGAGGTGCATTACAAGTTACTAACTACAGATTATGGAATGATTAGCATTCATCGTTTATTTACAAGGTCAAACAAAAGAATAAGGTACAGTACTGTCTATGAACAATAACTGCTGGAATCGCGTGTTCAGTTGTGACAGGCGTTTTTAAATTTGACTAATTTTTGTGCATGTTGCTTTGTGTGTATAAATTGTATAGATCATATACAGGGCTGCACAAAAGATGTAGAGTACATTATCTTTCAATGACCGAAATTGCCGAATGGAAATTTTCAACTGTGCTATGCGTTTCCAAACTGAACTGAAATGTAACATAGTATGTATCATACATACAAATCTATTGATCCTATACAGGGCTGCAGAAAAAACTGCGGATAATTTTCATATTATTAATGATAATTTTCTAAAACTGTGCTTTCAAATACGTTATTTGTTTTCCAAAATTGTTTACTCAGATATCCCCTTTCACCTTATTAATCTATAAAGTTTTGTTGCAGTATTCTGAATGTGTTGGAAAGTGTTTCATAATCGCATGATTTATCGTTCTTTTTTATATGCAAAATTTAATTAAACTAGGAAATAAAAAAAATAACTTTTTAAAAATCGAACCGTATTAATTGCGCATATGAATTTTATTACACAGCCCCAAGCAAAGCAATTAAAATAAAAATTTCAATCTGCTAAAAAATAGTCAGTAGTGGCACGATTACAGAGCTGCTAAGCTGGCGAAATGCCAGGGTGTCCGTCCAAGCTTCAGAGGAAAACCTCGTCAACTGAAAAAGGGTATAGAACCGAAGGGCTTTTCACCGTCGACGCTATTTATTTTCTATATTTTGTTAATATGATTATGTTTAAATTTTAAGCAACTATATATAACTTTAATAAAATAATTATTCAACAAATTTATTTTCTAATACCTGTACTTAAGAACCCGCATTCGATCGAATGAATACCGGAGCCCGCACACTCTATCTGCGGCCGTGAGTATTTAAGTAATTCGTTACATTCTGCGAACTGAACGCTTATTTTTAGCTCACAGGCTATCAAAGCCTGAAAGCTAATGTGCCCACAGGTTCTGTATGTACGTAACGCGATAACTCTTGATAGAAATATCCGATTTGTTTCAAATTATGTATATAGGTTCATTCTGATAAGGCGCTTCCCTGATTAGTTTTGGGGGTTCATTGATTAAGTATAAAGCGGGGGACGGGGGGTTAATCTCCCCCGCGCTTAATTTAGATAAATGGGTTTTTCATGCAAAATTATCCGATTTGCTTCAAATTTGGTCTACAGGTTTATTCTGATAAGGAGCTTCCCTGATTAGTTTTGTGGGTTCACTGGTTTAAGTATAAAGGGGGGAACGGTGGGCTCTTAATTTATACAAATGGGTTTTTCGTGCAGAATTATCCGATTTGCTTTAAATTTGGTAAGTAGGTTTATTCTGATAAGGCGCTTCCCTCATTAAATTTGGAGGTTCATTGGTTAAGTATAAAGGGGGAAACGGGGGGCTAATCCCCCCCTTAATTTAGCTAAAGAGTTATTTCATGTAGAATTATCCGATTTGCTTCAAATTTGGTATACAGGTTTATTGTCGATGTCTTTATTTTTCGAGGGTTATTATTCCTTGAAATAAGAGTACAATATACATTTAGTGTGAATAGCCTGTGAGCTCTATGCCATCAGTTTAACTGAGCACTTTTTTTTATATAATTTAATTTCGGTAAATGATAATATTGAATAATTGATGCTTGAGTATTGGATAATCGATGCTTTTTTCAGTAGTATTCCGAGATAATCCGCTTAATAATTAATATAAATACGTTTAAGAATTTCTTTCACGATTGTAAAAGTTGACAAACGCTTCTAAAAAATGCAATTATTTTCATCCTAATAAATGAAAGTCTCTAAAATTTTGCTATGCTGTACTTTGGGGTATACTTGGACTATTTTATCATAAAATGCCAAAAAATAATCTTTTAATCAAAATTTGCAATTTTCGAGGTATTAGATTGCCCACTAACAATACCAAAAGCATTTTTAAATGAAAAATATTAATTTTGTATTCAGATAAGTTTTAGAATTTATTAATAGCGGTATTTTCGTAATAACCGCAATGTTAGGAGTTAACAGCCGAAGAAATCGCGAAAGATTTCGCTACTTACAGTAGCTTTTATTCTTCTGATATTTTCATTGGTTTAAGCACGTAGTTCGATTACGTGTCTGTTAAATTTGTGTTTTATTTATATTATTTTATTTATTTATTTACTTATTTATTGAGGAAGAATTTAATTCGTTATGGAATATTAACCGGAAACAAATGCTGAACTATTTATATTGTTTCAAGGAGAAATGGGTTAATCTTCCGTAATCGAGCTGCACGCGATGCAGATAGATATATATATATTTTTTAATCATGCTTGAAAATTACGTTAAAAACTATCTAAAAAAAATCAGGAAATTTAGATACAGTTTTCAAACAAATTGCATTTGAAAGAACTTTTAGTTTTTCTATGCGACGGTGAGAAAATTAAAATTGTATGATGTTTAGAAGTTAAAACATTTGTGTTAAAAACGAAAGGAATTTTTTCGGTCTTTGCCTCAGGTAATATGACGTCAGCTTTAGTCACGGGCATGGTTTTGCTTTATAATATAGATTTCATTTAAGAAAAGAGGAAGAATTCCGTTCCCATGCGCCGGAGAAAATTCCATTAATGAGTAGCATCCACGCCGCATGTCAAAACACTAGGGAGTAAGGAATTAGATTTCCTGGAACATTAGAAAAACAGTTCTTTTGTCATTTAAAAAAAAAAATGTTACCAGCTAGAAATATTTATAACTGCGTGAAATAGATAAACAAGAGAGGAAATTATGCTATAAGGCCGAATATAGATTGCCACACACGGCTTTTATTTAAAAAATAAATAAACTAGCTGTAACTCAGAATAAAAACGCAATGACAACAAACAATTTTAAAATATCTAAATAACAAATAAAAATTCCCCTGTTAAAGTGTTGAGTTGTTCAGTAACCATTCGATTTAGAAAAATATTTTTCTACCACTCAGCAATTTTTTTTAATGAAATTTAATTCATGTTGCTATGGCAGCAGACGATAAAACGATATCTTTGGAATAAGGGAATAAATAGAAGAAAAATTTTTGTTGATGTTTGTAATAAAATGTTTTTCTTTATTTTTTAAAAATGTATATACATAATTCACTTTTATATTTTAACAGAATAATAAGTTTACTATAATTCGTTACTCATGCTATGGCCAGTATACACGATACACGTCGAGCCACAATGCCTTTATCATTATCTTTTTACGCGTAAAAGTTTCGCTACGGTACTCCATTGTGAAGTTTTGTAATTTTTGAAATCTAATATTTGAAAAACGACATAATCATTAGATTTGAAATTTATATCAAGAAAAATACAATTTTTTTACCATTCTAACGCAGTTTGTAAAACAATGTGACAAATACTTTTTGAGTTATTAATTTTTTAAGTAACTTCAAATGTTTCATTTTCCGAGATTAATCTGTGGCAACGATGGATTGCTGTGACTTTTCATAAACATGAAAAATGATAGAGATGGAAAGAATAAGCCACCCTGTGTGTGGCTAAAATAAATAAATTGTCTACTCTGGCTGATAAAAGCTTATACTAATTTCCTTATCTATGAAATTGCATGTGTGGAAGAAATAAGTAGAATCCTTAAGTAAAACATGTAAAATCGTTATGAATATTTTACTATTAAATTATATTTTAATTTTTCTTTTATTTATCTATGAAATTTTTTGAATTTGAATTTATTAATAATTTTTATAATTAATATGAATAAAAAATAATGTATACAGTAATCCCTCAACATTCGCGGTTTTAACTTTCGCGAGTTTCGATTATTCGCGAATATGAAAATGCGGAAAAACTTAACATTGGCGAGAATCTGACTTGATTATTCGCGATTTTTTTTTTAATTATTATTATCGCTTTCTTTTTCAGAATTTATAGTTGTTAAAGATTATTTCCCCTCTTTTCTGAGTATATATTTACAAATCAATTTTCAATTGTCAACTGAAAAAGGAGCGAGTGTTGTAGGAAAGCAAAATAATAACAACAGCAGAATACTCATTGCAAAGGTGATATAATAAAAAGTTGTAAAGGGAGTCAACGGCATCTTCAATCTATTAATTTAAAATGTGCAAGTTCTCGTAGAGATGGAGTTAAAGCTGCACTTAGATAGGAAATAAAAGAATTTCTGAATCATTTAGCTGTATTTAAATATCGTATTTTAATATTGTATCACATACTGACTCACTAATACATTATCATCTCTTTGCAATTTGCGAATAGAGAGAGAGTCGAAATTACTTTATATAAAAACCTAGGCTTTTTTAGCTGTAAGTATTTCTCCAGTCAGTTAATTTGAATTATCTCCAATCAATAAATTTCATGTTTATGAACATGTGTGAACATTCACCTTCTACAGACATGCTATGCAGAATGTATCGTTAATACATATTATCCTTTAGTTCTTTGAAATGCTGTGCCACTCCAATTAAAATTTTATAGAACGTAACTCATATTTTAGTGCAGATAGATAGACTGAACATTCGCGGATTTGACATTCGCGAGGATTTCCTGGAACGTAACCCTCGCGAATGTTAAGGGATTACTGTATATTTTATTTGCGACCGCTCCTTTTATTTCATTAAAAAAAATAACATTTTAAACAGATGATTTTGGGTTAAATTTAGGGGGTGGGCAGATATAAATTAAAATTAGTCAAGTGGATTTAATGCTAGATTTCTCAAACATTGAATTTTCGAAAATTTGTCTTCAAATTTGTCAGGAAAAGTTTCTGCAATTTTTCAAATTCTATAATTAACACAGATTTTTATTACAAATTCTAAGAAGTATTAAAATATTAAAGAAATATAGCATGGAAAACTAATGAAACACAAAATAAGGAATAAATTTATCCTGTAAAAAAGAAAGAAACTTTTTAAACACCATTTATTTATTTTTTATCAATAATTAATATTTAAAGTTGCTGCATAAATTTTATTATCCAAAGTTGGAAAGAGAATTCCTCAAAATTAATAATACGTCTGCATTACTAATAACGGTTCATTTTAAAATTTATATTTTCAGCATTATCTTGAAAATGCTTATTAACCCCTAAATGACATTCATTAAGTTCAGCATTTGTTTTATTTAATTGGCCATTTTTAATCAGTCTTCTCTAAAATTAATTTAAAAGATTGCCTCGTATTCCGTTTTGCACGTTAATTGTACTTGTTGGACTTGCGAAGTTTTTATGAATTTAAAAATACTCACTGTGCTTAAAATGACGATTTCGTATATTTTGTTTGTATTGGTGTAAATTATTAAAGCTTATTTTTCAAAAGGAATTTATTAAAGCAAATGGCATACTTTAGATAGAAAATCAACTGTTTTTAATTAAACTCTTAGAGTATGTTACTTACCCATCATACGTAGTATATGGTAAATCTTGTAATCGTTTCAAAAATCGAAAAAAAAATGTTGTCAGATTTACACGTTTCAGATACTGGAGATTCCGAAAAACATATTTTTAGAAAAAAAAATTGCCGTTAATACATAACAAAAAAAAACCGTCCGTCTGTCTGTGTGTGTGTCTGTATATGTGTCTGTAAACGCTCTATCTCCCGAACAAATTGAGATAGAGACTTGACATTTGGTATGTACTTAGTATGTAATAATGGGAAGAAGTTTATTGAATTTCAGTAACCTCGATTATCTGGAACTATTTTTATCGGAGTCTCGAAATATTCGTTCTGATAAAAGGTACATAAATTTTTTTGAAATTGTTTATTTTAAGGAGTAAATATAAAAGACAATAAAAAAACATAAATTTTGCATAAAGAATGAAGTTGATCAGATAATGAGTTGCCGAGATATTTGTAATTTTTTCCACACTTTTCAAATTTTCATGAGCCTGTAATTCATTCAAATATCAATTCAAGGATATATTTTAATTTGAAATGAGACGCTTAATCCGACGCAGTAAACCGTTAGTTAATAGGATTATCAATTTTGGAGTTATAAGGATGTTTCTTTTACGCAATTCAGTTATCGAGCATTTAAAGTTTATGACGTCATCAAGCCACGATTTTATTCGAATTGCAATGCATTTTATAAATAGGTTACACATTTTTCATATTTTATATTATGCATATCCATGATGGGTAATTATTACGGTGGTCCCCAACGACTAGTTTATATATGAATTAGGAAAAATTGATTTTAAAGTGCTAAAACTATAGTAGATATTTCTCAAATAGTAGTTGTTTTTCACATGGTCAACTTACAATGTTTATGGAACTAATTGGGGATATTGTCATGCTTTGAATAGAAAAAAATTTCTGAAACAGAACGTATATTCTTAAAAAATAGAGAAAATACGATACTTTTTTGTACAATATTGTTTTTGACCACTTTTTATAATGATCTGTATCATCATTAATTCTGCTGAAAATCATATACTGAATAGTTAAAAAATATAATCATCTGACAAATATTTATTGATATTTGTGCATTTCGAATGTAGTCTTTTATCGAATACTAAACTCAGTATAATTGTTGAAAAATAAATATATAAATGATAATATTTAATTTTTTGCCTAAAATGTGCTTTTTGTTGTTCTTGTTACTTTTACGTTAAAAATTATTATGTTTAAATAATTCTGATAAAACAAATTGCTATCTTATTAAGCTAAAACCTTGTCCCTAAATATGTGGGTTTTTTAAAGTTCGAACAATAAAAATGTATCGTAAAGTTTTACTCTTATCATTACCAAGTTAGTTACATCTAACACATTTTTTTCTGCAGGTAAACTGAAGATGGCTGATTTGTAATACAACGTTTTCCTGATGGTAGATCTTTGTGAAAAACTATGAGCCAAAAAGAAAATGAGGGATTTTTAAAACGTGTTGTCCAGTGGAAAGTCATCTATGGAAGATTTAACCCTTTATCTACTGACGGTACTTTTAAGTACCATCAGAGAAAACTTTGTATAAAATTTCTCTAATCTGTCTAATAATGATAATAAGGTTTTGTTTTTATACAAAATACTTTTCTGGATCACATTTAGAAAGCACAGAAAAACAGTGAAAGCTAAATATTTTATAAAGTGGTATTTTTCTCAACCTTTTACATAAGTGTAGATCTTCTCTTTTTAAAACTTGTTATATGAAAATTTTTCAACTATAAAAACCTTTCTATGTAATCATAGGATCACAATACATTTATTTACATTATTCCAATAAAGAATTGTGATATTTCCTTAACAGCATTATCTGTTAATTAATCTAATTATTCATGTAAATATTTCACAAAAAGAACTATTACTACCGCATTATTAAATCAGTTTTAATGAAAAACCTTATCTAAATTTCATATTATTATAATATAAATTGTCTAATATACCTTCAGACATCAAGGAAGATAATTATTGAGATTGAACAATTTGTTGATTCATAATTCGGTAGATAAAGGGTTAAAACAATGAAAATTAAACATTTTTTTAAATAAAGGAAATAGCAGGTTGTCGTACACCATCTAAATCTAGATCAAAAGTCATGCGCAAAGTAGATAATTTCTTGGAGTGGAATCCTTTATTTTCTATCCGTGCTCTCAGCAAAAAAAAAAAAAAAAAAAAAAAGTGTTGATTTTACAGTGTTATACTGTAAAATCAACACTTTTTTTTTTTTGCAGTGTAATAGAAAAATATTAACGCAACCAACTTTAAAAGTATAAATAAAAAACTGGGGACACAGGTTTTGTAAAATAAAAAATATATATTATAGTCACAAAGTCAATATCAAGCAGAAATTCTTCAAGACGTGTTTAGCTTGGCAAGCTTTGGATGCGGTTGAAAATGTATCAGAATAAAAAATTATTTTTTCCCTGGATGGTGTGTCAATAAAGTTTTCAGATGAAGTAAATGTGTAACTCTTTCAATTATCAATCTTTATCTAATTTGTTTCGTCCTCTTTCTATTAATTGAGCTGCTGATATATTTCTTTCTGTCTGATGTAAAGACTTGTAAAATATACCTCTTAGAATAAAATGAAATAAAATTATCCTTAGGTAATAAGGTATTTTTTTTTTTTTTTACAAAAACCACATGATATAAACGAAATAATACATTTTACCTAAGTTTAGCACATCAATCGTGGATTAGTTTGTATTGAAAAAAAGCCAGGCTAAAATAAAATTTAGTAAATATACATTTAATCTGAGGAATAACTTAAATTTTCTATACTGGGAATGTATAGTAAATTTTGGTAAAAATGCTTTTTAACAAACGAAAACGACAGGCACTCTGTCATTAAAGAACATGACAAAATTATCAGAAAATTTTTCCCATGGTTTTATCACATATTTAACGCCGTTTTTCACGCGACTGACAACAATAACTATTCTGTCGCAAATAAAATGTTTCTAAATATTTCCATATTTATGAAAATCGAGTAGACTGTAGAGTAGCAATTTTGAAGGCACCGTACTTGTAACAACTAAATAAAATGTAATTTAAAATTATAGAATCAATACCTTCGTCTGCCGAGGGACAAAGAACTTATTTGACTACAAAAAATATCGTTTCTTATATTATTTTACTTTCCTTTTTTAAAACCTAACCTACTTTTTAGAGCTATGATACTTCGAAATTTGATATTTTAAAATTTATTTTTTCATTCGGAAAATATTCTTGAAGTGAAAGTTTTTCTTCTAGGTAGTTGACCTTTATAACATGCTTTTTTGAGTGCTTTATATAAGCAAAAAGTAGGATCCTTTAAAAGTTAAAAATGTGCATTCATCAATTTTTGAAGCATCTCTCTTTGAATTTTCCCTAACTCCTTAAACAATCCTCCATTTATCCTCCTTTTAGATTTTCATAGTACCCAGATCTTCTTTTGACCTTGTCCAAGCATCTTTACAATCTAATCATGTAGGAAATGCCTCTGGATAAATTTTGAACACAACAGTAATTGTGTCAAACTTTTTTTTTAAGTTAACGTTAAGATGTCTTTCGTTTCCTTTTTTCTCTGTTTTTCGGTTATTGTAATTAACAATTACGTCTGTATTGCAATTAAGTAAGTTTTATTTCTTTCAAAAGTTCATTTTCAAAATTGAAACATTGAATCTGATTAAAAGAAACGATACTAACTAAAAAATATTAGATCAATATTGTGTGTATTGGGAATATATGGGCATGAAATATTACCGTAACAATAGAATATTTACATTTATCCACGAAATATTTCTCTATTTTATTAAGTTAATGTGCCTTTCGTTTTTAGGGTTTCGTTCATCTCAGGAAACCCTATTACTCCCGCTCCGTTGTCTGTCCGTCACAGAGCTCAGAAACTATATAACTTACAGGAATGAAAATTTGTCTACTTATAGCTATAAATACCGACTATGAAGATCAAAATATTAAAATTTGAAAAAATCGTATTATTTTAATATAGAGAGATAAAAAACCAAAATTCTAACAGACTTAAACATTTTTCGTTATAGCAGTTGCCAACAATTAAAAATTCACAATAAAATTATTTCTACAATAATTGATTTTCTATTGAAAGATTTCCACGTGAAAAATGAAAATGAAATAAAAAGTTTCATCAATTGAAAAAAATATTAATATGACGCCATATTGGTAATAAAACGGAAATTTTCAAGCATTTCTCAATGATGAGTATGTGTATGTACAGAAAGCAGATTAATAGCACATCATTAGAGAATTAAAAAGAAAATTAATCTAACACCATATTGGAAGTTTAACGGATTTTTCAAATGTTTGAGAATAATACAAAGCGAGTATCAATATGAGTAATAGAGAATAGTAAATATAGGAGTTTGAGGAACGTATTAAATCATGATAAAAACCCGATTATGGAAATATTTGCATATTTTAACATTTTGAAAGTGTACAACATGTTTAATTTTGAAATTGATTTTTTTTTTTTTTTTTTTTAATATCGCATTTAGTCTCCGCTATCGGGCCGGTTTAGATATTCGAAAAAACGAAAAAACAGACCGGTAAATTTTTACTTTATAAAAAACATGACTTTTTTTTTCTTGCTAAATGAAATTTATTTAGATTTATTAAAGAAAGGATAAAGTGTTTTGAAAGGAATTTTAAACGAAACCCTTTGTGCTATCTTCGATCACACTTATCCACTTGTTTATTTTTGCTTATTGTTATTAGAAATTACGTTTGTACTCCAATTAAGTAAGTTTTTTTCTTTCTGAAATTCATTTTCACATCTGAAACACTGTCTCTTATTAAAAAGAAACGATAGTATCTAAACAATATCAGATCATTATTGTGTTTGTGTATAAGGATATTATATTGGCATGAAATATTGCCATAACAATAGAATATTTACATTTAGCCACGAAATATTCCTCCCTCTTTAAGGTTAATATTAAGGTGTCTTTCGCGTTCTTTTTTTTTTATTTTTTCAATTACTGCAATTAGAAATTACGTCTGTAATGCAATTAAGTTTTTTTTTTTTTTTTTGTAGAGTTTATTTTTATGTTTGAAACATTGCTTGTGATTAAAAAGAAACGATACTATCTAAATAGTATTAGATCAATATTGTGTGTATTGAGAATATATTGACACGAAATATTGCCGTAACAATAGAATAGTTATATTTTGCTAGGAAATATTTCTCCATTTTAATAAATTAACGATAAGGTGTCTTTCGTTTACTCACTCCTATTTTCTTTCGGTTATTACAATTAGGAATTACGTCTATATTGCAATTAAGTAAGCTATTTTATCTTTTAGAAGTTCATTTTCACATTTGAAACATTGTGTCTGATTAAAAAGAAACGATACTCGATACTATCTAAACAATATTAAATCAATATTGTGTGTATTGAGAATATATTGACATGAAATATCGCAATAACAATAGAATATTTACATTTTTCCACCAAATATTACTCCATTTCGTTGCCAATATTTCCAATGTAAAGACAATATTTCTGGAATACTGGCCTTCATTTCAACTACATCTAACTTAAACCCAAAATTTAAACAATATTGGAGAGTTGCCACAGGCGACTATGTTTTAACTGTTATGTCTACCACTATCTACATACAATAATATTTGTGGTAAATTTCTACTAGTAAATTCACCATGAAGATTATTGTTTCGAAATAATGGTTAACAAAATAAGTAAAAATATGGTCGCATGTGGCAACACTAATATTGCCATTTCATTGGATGTATTTCCGATTATTTCAACAATGATGCAATATTAGGTTCAAATATAACCAATATAATCAATATTGTTTGATATTAAAGGCGAAAGTAGCTTAAAAGATAATGAAAACATAACAATAAAATAATTTTATATTTAGTTTAAACTAAAATTCATAAAGATACAACTAAATGTAAATATATTGCTTGAAGGTGCGTAAAATGTTTGAAAGACCTTTCCCATCCCACCTTATATTCCACACCCTTGAAGTAAAATGGTTTGCTCGAGGCAAGCTAGAAAACGCAAAGAGACAACAACTCAACTTTACTATCAGTTTTTCACTGATGATGACCGAGTAGTTCGGTTGAAAACGTTTTGAATTTTTAAAAGCATTTTAATGTTTTATGTATGTTTTTACGCACTTTCAAGCAATATATTTACATTTAGTTCTATCTTTATGGATTTTAATTATTAAACAAGGTGAATTTGCGCACTGAAATTTTAACTTTTTGTAGTTTTAAACTAGCTGATGCGTCCGGCGTTGCCCGAAAATCAGTAACTTTCTTTTGCGGTTTCGATAAAAATAGTCGTTTTCGGCACGCATTCTGTTCTAAAAAAACCTCTTTCCGAACGAAACTGCGGCACTTGTCCCCGCTGCTTACGTACTTGTATAGCAGGCGTGCTACGCACGCGCAGCAATATCGTTTAATTCAAATTTCTACCGCTAGGGGGCTCTAAATCATCTTACTTAGTTACCCATACCTTAATTAGTTCATGTTAAGTTGAATGGAACCAATTCCCGTTGAAGAAGATTCCAAACATTGTTTAGAACACTTTGGTCGAAATATAAAAATGTCCTAGGTCAACCCCTTTCAACCACCCTATCTCCCACACCCCCACAGCTACCGGCATTTAACCATCATAGTGCACGATGGGAGACTCGAAACTGCTACCACACTCAAACACAAGTGGTCTGCGCTGGGTAGTTGTGGCTACAAAATGAAATATAGGGACACACACGACTATATATATATATATATATATATATATATATATATATATATATATATATTAATGCATTTTTCATGAAATGTCTCTAGTTTGGCGACTTCAAAAATTGGATGCTACAATTGGATGGAATTTCAAAAAATAAAATAAAATATAATATAATAAAAATTATAGTACCTTCAATTATTTTGAGCTACTAAAATCTCATAATAAAAATTTCTTATTTTCTACATTTTCTTATATGAAATATTTCAATATTAAATATTAAATTTTTTTTTATTATTATTAAAAGAAGTTTGTATATTCCATGTGTTTTCTTTTTTCGTTTCATATTTATTGAGAATTATGAAGTTATTGAAGTAACTATACTTCATTTCCATTTTTGACAGGTGAATATTTATTTTTTGTCATTTTGGATAGATTATTTCAAAAAATAATGAAAATTTATTAATAAAAGATTAAATATTAATAAAACTGACGACAAATTATAATAGAAAATAAATAATGAATGATTAATAAAACACCGTAAATTATTCATGAAAGATAGATTAAAGAAAATTTTTGACAGTGTCAAAACCTGCATTTTTTCTTCCTTTTTTGCATCGAAAATATATTTTTCTCGTTGTCTTTGAGAAGACAAAAAATAAAATAAAATATAATATAATAAAAATTAGAACCTTCAATTATTTTGAGATACTCTTATCTCATGATAAATATGTCTTATTTTCTACAACTTTTATTTATAAATATATAATTTTCTGGCATAAGAACTGCTTAAACTAATAATGTTAATAGGCTTTCTTGTTAATATGACGCATCCTTATTATTCTAATGAAGCTCTTGTTTAAAAAGCATGTCTTATTAGTATACGATCTTACGTCTTATTAGGATATTTTATACTGGAAGCACATACAAAAGACAGCAGAGTGAGGAAAGTTTTCTAAAAAAAAATTTCGACACAATATAAAAGAGAATTTTACTTGCATGAATCTTTGAACTTTTTAAACGAAATATAAAAGGTTATCTGAATATTATGCGAAAAGTATTTATTTTAAGATTAGAAACTATAAATAAGGGAGAAATTTAAGGACGAGCCATCTAACAGACAGCCTTGGATGACCGGACAACGGTGAATAGATTTTTACTATTCCACCTATCTACGAATATATAATAAAACACACATAAATAACGCCTGCATTCAGCATTTAAAGATATACAATTATTGTATGTAATGTATGTATGTCTGTATGGTAATAATTGTATATCTTTAAATGCTGAATGCAGGCGTTATTTATGTGTGTTTTAATGATTAAAACATCTTTTAGTTCCATCTTCCACCACCAGGGGGCGTACGTAATATTTGTACTTGTATATAAATATATAACTTATTAGTACGTATGTATTAGTAAGCAATGTGGTCTTCCGTCTCTTGCAAAGTTAATCTTTTCCCAGTTCTTTAATCCACGCTCACGTCAAACAATGCTCACTAAAATACGCCTGATGTCTGAGAGCCCGATTACGGAAATTTCCCTGTACAAACATACATACATGTGAAAACAAACGTGCGTATACATAAATACATAGATACATAGATGACATTTTGTTTTTCGAGATTTCTTTGTTTATTATCCGTTGGCATGCGGCGAATATGGAAGTACCCAAACTCGTATTCGATTTGTATATATATATATCAGTACAAAAACCCTTAACGGGTTAAAAGTTGTGACGCAGCACTTTCTTTTGGCTCTAAGAATTTTAAATATGGGTCTTAAATGTAATGATATCAAATTTGAGTGGCGTTATGTTAATATATATTTTTTAAATCATCATTTTCTTTTTAGTTTTAGTTATATTCACAGGTGCAATTATTATTTTTAACATTGAAAGATATATAAAATTTATTCGCTGATGCTTTTTCATTCACATCTCTTATGAATTCAAAATATGGGTTTTAAAAGAAATGATATCAAAATTCGAGTGACACCTTGACGTGAATTTAATAGGATTGTTTTAAAATTCAATTTAAATATTATTTTTGGTTTGTCTTCTAAAGTATATTTATACATTCAAACAATACTTTTAATTTTTCAAGACCCTATTAACTATAGTACTTTCACTGAGCCTATATTATGCATTGAAATGTATTTATGTCAATTAAATTATTTATATTTTGTGCCACGCTATCCAAATCATAAGTAAAATGTATGTAAATGATTATTTTGCGTCATATTATCCACTTTCATACATTTTCCTTTGTTTTCCGAGTGTGAAAATATATATAATTTCCGAGCCTTAGCAAAAACGGCAAGTTAACTAGACTTTTAGCAGTATTATATGTAAAGGGTATTCATAAATCCATATTTGCTGCTTTATGACGCATTCACAAAAGCATTTCATCGAAGAAAAAGAATCCCTCGAAATCCGGAAATTGTACAATGGACTCTCTTTGATACTGTTTTGTTAAAACAGTACATAAAACAGAAGTTTAATTATATTCTTCATATAAATCGTCACAGATTTCATTCTGGGAAAACATAGCATTGTTTATCACTAACCTTAGCAAGCAAAATACGTTTGTATATTTATATACAGGGTGTTTATAAAGTATCTATACTTTTTGGAGGTATAGGTTCTAAATCCAAGTTTTTTGTAAGTGATCTGATAGAATACTTACAACAGAAGAAAGAATAGCCATTGTTTGTACTTGTATATATGAATTAACGTATGAGCAGGAGCAGAAAGATTTCAGTCGCATTAATTTGTCATTCTCCACAGTTTCCAATAAACTGTAACACATAGCTCGACCAGGTGTATAGTTTTCAGTTTTAAGTTTATGCACAATTTGAATGTGGTAATGATAATGTAGAGTTTTCAAAACAGTAGAATGCACAATAGCGTGCTCCCATCTGAGTCTTCACACAAATGACTTGGGGCTGTGTCCAACATCTTCTTGTACTCTTTGCACAACATTTGCTGTTATTTGAGGCCGGTCTTCATCTTTAACATTAGTGGGTTGCTTGAATTTGTTTACCAAGCTTTTAAAGATTTTGATGAAAACTGAATTTCTAAATTTTTGGGCAAAGTTCTTCTTTACCTGTTCGTACATGTAGACAAGCACAAACAATGTCTATTTTTTATTCTATTGAAAGCATTCTATCAGATAACCTTCAAAGAAATTTGATTAAAAACCCATTTCTTAACACGTTGACGGACACTTGCGTCTATAGCCGTCAAAGCGAAGTTCACTATATATAGCATGACGGCAATAGCCGTCCAAAACGAAACGGTCGTTTTTAGACACTACGGCTATAGCAGCACAAATGTGCAGTTACCGGCGTACAAGTAGAAGCCCAGTGTCATGTTTTGGAAACAATTTTTTAGGTTGAAGTTCGTTTTCCACCTGTTATACGAGTTGCAGCTTCAGTATGCACGTGCAGGGTGGCTAGTGGTCAGGGAAAAATACAGTAAAAAAAATTATAATTACCAGTATATTCTTATAGAAAAATTCAATATTATTTGATCGAATAATCAACATAAATTTTTCTATAAGAATATACTGGTGTTTATCACTTTTTATGTGCGTTCGCAATTATATAAATACGTAGCACCTACTGTCGTCGCTTGGTCCGTCCGCATATAACAACGCAAAAACTACCCAACCGAATGGTTTGGAATTTAAGATATATTATCTTTGCAGAATTTTGTCGAGACATTTCAATTTTTTTTTAAATCGAATCAAAACTTTAGGAGATATTAATAAAAATATTTATTAAGAAATTTGAATTAAAAGAAAAAAAAGTCGGTGCTTTCTTGTTAGAGGAGATTCCGAGGTTTAATCGTCAAGCGACCGAGATACTTATTTTATGACAGAAATTAATCTGCAGACGATGTAATTCATTCCACAGAATTAAAAATCATCAAGATCTGAATATTTATATAACTAGCTATAGTACGAACGCACCTCATTTGTCACGTTTGACGTACAATTTCCAACTTGTTTGTTATAGGAGCTCCTGAAGTTTAATCATCAAGCGACCGAGATACTTATTTTATTACAGAAATTAATCTGCAGACGATATAATTCATTTCACAGAATTAAAAATCAGAAAAGATCTGAATATTTATGTAACTAGCTATGGTACGAACGCACCTCGTTTGTCACGTTTGACGTACAATTTCCAACTTGTTTTGACTGTATTTTTCCCTGACCATTAGCCACCCTGACGTGGTTGTGAAGGGAGTAGTGCAACCTAATTAAAGGTGCTGAATTAATCAAATTTAAGTTTATTTAAGCAGAAAGAGTAAAATTATACTTCTAATATTCTAAAAATTACAAAAACATATCGTGTCCATTTTCGAACTTCACTTGTTCCTACTGTCCGTCAATGTGTTAAAAAATGTATAGAGACTTTAGAAACACCCTGTATTTATTCAATTACATATATGTGTTTACAGGACAAGCAATCTTCAATTAGATTCATTTTAAGATTTTTAGTAAATATATATATATATATATATCTTTCTTCCACAGTTCAATATAAAAGTAATCATCTCTTCTTTCGAACATTTATAACTATTACATTATTATTGATGCCCAAAATTTTTTTCGTTTCTTTTCTATAAAAATTTCTGAAAATTGGAATTAAATTTCTCTTATTCACCAAATTTAAAATTATTCATGTTTACAACGGCTTTTGCTGTCCACGTTTAAAGATTATATATCATATAGGGGGATTTATTTATAAATTTGTCATATCATATACAGCAAATCTACCGCAAACATTAACAAATCAAAAGCCAGTGTAAAAAATTGTCTTACTTTCAAACCTAATAGCAAAACAAATTACAGTTAATAAATTAATTATTTCCAAATTTAATCCGTATTCAGAATATTTAAGCAAAAGTATTTTCTTGCTAAAATTGGATTTATCATCACTGAAGCAGATAAATCAAGTAATAATTGTGCTATTATTATGAACAAGTTTATAGGTGCAAACAACATGTTTCATTCAACATGCTAATACATGCAAACAACATGTTTCATTCAACACGTTAATACATACAAACAACATGCTTCATTCGACATGTTAATACATGCAAGCAAACGTGTTTTAACTTACATAGGGCACATTAAAAATTACAAATCACAACATTTTAATATACTTAAACAGCTAACCTTAAATAACTATAACTTTAACGATCCATTCGTTGTTTAAATAAAAACATTTAAGGAAAATGCCATGAAATTCAAATCTATTACATTTAGGGATGCAACGGATATCCGGTAAATATCCGATATCCGGCATATCCGGCTGATTTTTCAATATCCGAAATATCATCGGATATCCGAATCACAATTACCGGATATCCGACTTCTCTGCCGGATATCCGGCTCTCTACTACATAAGTTCTATGAATAATATGTATAGGACATGATGGCAAATTGTATTCAAACATCCTTGATAAAAGTACGGATAGAATGGGGAATAGCTTTTGATATAACTTTTGTTTATAATGCAAAATATGAAATATATTAGTAAGTTCCCTATCCACGTGTAAAAGGTCCTAACTCTCAAAAGTTTAAAGAATTGTCAGCTTTCCTAATATCTATATATTTAAAACGCTAAGCGATTTCTTTCGACAATCCGTGAGAACAAACTACTGCATCAAATTACACCATTCTTTTTTTAAATGAAAGATATTTGGTCACAGATTTGTTATCGTGCATTCGTTTGTTCGAAAATTTAATTAATTAGCTGTAATTTTCAATTAAACATTTACTTCTGCTTATGACGTCATAAAGACGGCAACTCCCACTTTTGAGGACATAGAGTTTATTTTCTGAACTCTGTGGTTCGCCAATCTTTTGACATAAGCTAATATCAACTAGGTAATATTTTAACATTGTAATATAAAATCTTTAAAAAAAAAAACTTAATTAGCTAGAATATAATCATAATAAAATAAGTAAACGTAAGCATATCAATATGAATGACAAATCTCACGTAAAATGTTGCAATTTAAATGATTCCAATTGAAACAAGATTTGGAAAGTTATCCTTGACGCCCAGCTAACATAAAAGTACCTATTCTATTTTATTTATTTACACACATATTCAAATTTATTATAAAACATCAGGTTGCCATACAAAGTAACAATCGTCATTTAGGCGCCAAAAAATAACCCAGGTGCGTCTGCGATATATGTACCGATTTATTCAAAATTGTTTTGGTTGCACCGCATATTGCAAAATTAATTAAATCCATGATTATTGTTTCTTTCTCAGATTAAAAATAAGAAAATTGGTACTTCTCTATTATCCCGTCGACCACTTTTCATAACAAAAAACTATCGCCAAACTGTAACGCCAAATAAACGGGAGAACGTTGCCATTGGAATATCAAAATAAATAAATAAATAAAATACATGAATTTAAGGACACAATTGTTATTTTAATTGATGAAATAACTAATAAATCAGTAAAACATAATAAAAAATTAACGCAAATGTCGAATTAAAAACTACTTGATGACGTAACAAAAACGCATAATGCTTCTGACATCAAGTAAATCGGACTGCATTTTTGGCGTTTAATTTTACAGTTTGGCGATAGTTTTTTGTTATGAAAAGTGGTCGACCGGATAATAGAAAAGTACCAGAAAATTTAATGTTTAACGAAATTCAATTATTTGATCGATCGCAAATTTTGGTTCTTTTCCGTTATACCGACACCATGCCATACATGTAAATATATGCTTGGCGACAATGGTGTCCGTATAATGGAAAAGTACTCAAATTTTTCTTAGTTCGGGCTATACCAAAAACAAACATTTTACAGGTAAATAAAAAATCGTCGAAAATGGCTGCTTCATCAGCTGTTATGACAGCAAAGTTGGATAAAATCTAATAACCTGAATTTTACAATGTTTATGCGAAACACCACAGAGAACACACGCTATTTTTATATAAGTAGGGTATATTTAAACGAATAAGAGAACTAACAACCTTCAATAATATAATGAAAAAGTAAACAAATAAGTGATTCAGCAAATCATAAATATATGTATTTCTTAATATAACTATAAAATACAGAAAAATATTCTGGTACCATCAAAAATATTCATTATCCCGTCGATATTCCGTGCATTATCCCGTCGTCTCATTAAGAAAAAAAAACTATATGCAAATCAGGTACTTTTTGGTTAGCCGGCGCCAGTAAAATATAAATAAATAAATAAATAAATAAATATATATATATATATATATATATATATATATATATATATATATATATAATAAACTCCAATTGAAAATTACTTGCAGAACCATTATCACAAAAGCTAACTAAAATCTATAAACCACATAAATTCAATACTAGAAAAACAAAATTATATACATTATATATTTGTATATATGTACGTATATATTATGTACGTATATATATATATATATTTCATTGGCGGCCTGCTAACCGAAAAGTACCTCAAGTAATTCGCCAAACTGTAGCGCCCAATAAACAAAAGGAAGAATGTTGCCATTAAATCAAATAATAATAATAATAATAATAATAAAATAATTAAGGAAAGCCCCATTTACTAAAGTATCATTTATCAGTAACTTTTAGCAATAAAATTTACAATATATTAATGAAAACAGAATCAAAAATAATCTTGGATATTTACATCATTTCTCTTAATTATGGAAAAGGAATAATCATCCTGATTATGTAAAGGAATGAAGAAACCATACAAATAAATTACACTTGAAACATTAAAAATCTCCTTTATCTGCAAATTGATTTATTATTGTAAAAAAAAATTCTTCATCTTTACATAAAAAGTGATTAGCTTAAAACAATGGATGCGTTTCAGAAGATATGGATTTGAAACGAACAATGATTAAAGAAGACATTTTAAAAATTTTGATCAAAATATTTTAAAACTTTTTTTTAACGTCGAATTTCGACGGTGCGTTTTGGGGAGATGCAATGCACATGCGCATAGGAGCTCATTCGGTTGCATTATCACAGGGGGGGGGATGTGTGCCTTATTTAATATGTTCTTTTATTGACTGAATATGAGACGCACGTAGGGATATACTATTTGTATGATACTTCATAGGTTCAGGAAATTTTCTTTCTTGCCATGAGGAATGGGGCGGTAATGTCAAACTGATTTGCATTTTGTTTACGGATTGTTTGTTTGGAATTTGCATCGGAAATAATAATGTAATTCACTGGGGGGGATTTCTTTTTTAAATAAAATATTTGAAAGTTTGTTTCATAAGCACCCCTACTTATGTAATAAAAAAGCTTATTTTACTAATATTGTTATTGTAATTTTTTCCGTCAAGTTTTGACGGGTACCATCTAGTAGATATTTGAATTCTGTATAATAAATTAAAAAAATTACGTTTACATCTTTTAGAAAATTGTACCTTTACTGTCAGATTGTAAAATAAAATTTGAAGTTGTTTATTAATGTAGGACTTTATTAATTTTCTTTCTTACTTTTAAGTTAAACAATTAAACAGACCTACTTTTGATTTTGTTTTTTAACTTGTATGTTAAAAAAAACTTTATACTTATTATCTACTAATAAAAGAAATGTTTGTTCTGTGTGTGTGTGACGGCTACCAAAATCTACCGCACATAGGAGTCTGAAAATGTAGGTGAGGATAGTCTACGGCAGGTCCTGATGCTCAAACTTAATTTTGTGTAATCGGGGTCCCTGTACATTTTTGCCTTTAATTGTTAATAACTTGTCCCCTTTCTATCCGATCTTCTTCGTTTTTGGGGTCCTTTCTCCATTTAGCTATTCCCCATTTCTACATTCCAGTTAAGACGCTGGCCTCCTGGAGTCCGGTATGGGGGCCCCCGTTGAAGTTTCTGTTCCCTAAATTGTTAATAACTTGCATCCTTTTAATTCGATCTTCTTCGTTTTGGGGCCTTTTTTCTCATTTAGTTATTCCTCCATTTTTACATTCCAGTTAGAACACGGGGCCCCTTGAACTTATTGTGCGCCATGCGTTTTTACCCCCCCCCCCCTCCCTCCCAATTGTGTTACCCTCTCAATGCATACTGCATATATACTCGTGTATAAGCCAACCCCCCAAATTCGAGATGAAAACAGTTTTAATACGAATATTTTGCAGTAGTTTTCTTCGCGCCTTAAATTATTTAGAATTAAATGAGGTGAAATAAGGTGTAGAAAACCATTCTGAATTAAACATGTTTTCATCTTGAATTTGGGAGTCGAGTATGTATGGTGACTATAAAGGTGAGTCTTGGACACCTCTCTCCAGGCCACTACCCTCAAAATTTTATTGGTTCCTAAGGCCCAATTTTTTAAACATTTCTTTAAAATTTTATTTTAATGATTTATTTATTCCTTATGCTTAATGTTGACTAATTGAAGATCTAAAGTGCTAAGTACTAAGAGATTTTTAAGATGTTTTCTTCTCACGGCCCTGCTCAAAACTATCAGTTGGCCCCTTTTGGGTCCTCTACGATAGTTCCTTTAAAAATCGTACGATTCACTAGCAGTTTAGGTCTGTTCGTAATTATATAAATACGTAGCACCTATAGTCATTTGCTGGTCTGTCTGCATATAACAGCGCAAAAATTACCCAACCGAATGGTTTGAAATTTAATATATATATATATATATATATAATCAATGCAGAATTTTGTCCAGTCATTTCAAGCTTTATGAAAATTGAATCAAAACTTAAAAAGATATTAATAAAAATATTTAGTAAGTAATTTGAATTTTTTTTAAATCAGTACTTCTTTGTTATAGCAACTTCCGAGGATTAATCGTCAAGCGACCGAGATGTATCCCCAAGTTATCTGACATGTATGACGTTTATAGTCATAATATGACATTTTATAACCTTTATGACCAAGTTATAGTTATATTCTTCATTATATTAAATCCTATCATACGTAATTAATTCAATGATATCTCATGATAGGTAACGTTTCTTGGTTGCCATGGTGATTACATCATATTTAAGATGAAGTCATATTATTTCCGTATTGCTGATTTTAAAAACCGAATTTTTATACTAAAATTGTTTAATTATAGCAATTATATAATCTACCAACAGTTTTTTGGATAGATGTTTCCAGAGAAATAGATATTAAATGGAAAAAGAGTGTAAATACGGATTTAAAGTTCTGAAATTTTCAAAGCTAGGCTTCAGTTTCCCATTGAAATTTTCAGTAAAAGTCAACAAAAGATAAAATGTTGCCAACTTAAAATGCACTTATTTTATTACAGAAATTAATCATATCATAATAATATACACTATAATTTATTTCACTGAAACTAGTTATAGTACGAACACACCTTATTTGTCATGTTTGACGTACAATTTCCAACTTGTTTTTCTAACAACTTCTTAGGACTTCCAGCTACTAAATGAAAAACAAAAAAATTTCTCAGACCAGACCCAGGCACCCTTTAAGTTTTTGTGCCGTAAATTGTTAATAACTTGTCCCTTGTTTATCCGATGTTCTTTATTTTTAGGGCCCATTTCTCCATTTAGTTATTCCCCCATTTCTACATTGCATTTAAGACCCTACATCCCTGGGGCTCAGTACAAGGCCCCTTGAAGTTTTTCCTCTAAATTACTAATAACGTGCCCCATTTAATGCGATCTTCTTCGTTTAGGGGAATTTTTCTTTATTAAGTTATTCCCTCATTTCAACATTCCACTTAGGACCCTGCTTCCCGGTCCAGGGCCATTGTCTTTTTTGTGCCTTGAAAGACAAAAAAATTTCTCGGACCTCAGCTACAACCAATTTTGAATATTAATCTCTTTCTTGGGGCCCTTGGTGCAGCTTCTTAAAAAAAAATCGGTCAAACTTGAGTTCTGTTTAAGGTTTTTATCATGAACCCGGGCAACGCCGGGTGGGTCAGCTAGATTTTAATAAAAGAATTTTAATGCATAACCTGAAATTTTGTTTCATACCTATATAAAACTACTAGGGGAAATATAACTTCATTATAAATATTTAAAATTAAAAGTAATTTTCTTTTTATTTATAAATCTCTAAAAGTTTAACTTAAAATAAAACTAAATGTGACTTAAAATAAAACAGTATTAAATAATTAAAACAGAAAAAAAACATCAACTAAACCTATATTTGAAGAAAATAACTGTTCAACCATATTAGTAGATATTTTATGCTTACATTAAAAAAAAAAAGTATGTATTTATTTGTGAAAATACACTACATTTATAGGTATATTAATAAATGTGTTATGGTTAAAATTTGCTTACTTCTGCCAGCATTGTACAAATGAACAAAATATTTTAATGTTTAATTTACATTTTTTATGCAGCATTATTAATATACATATATTTAAAGAGGTATAGTTTTTGTAAATTATATTCCAATATATTTAAAATGTTTTAATGATATGTGAAACGTTTTATTTATTTATGTACATACATTACATGTTACATAATTTATTGTTCTGAAATGGCATTCTATAAAGAAATAAATAAGCATACACCATAACTAAAAGCAGAATATCTAGTGCCGGATATCCAATCGGATATTCGATATCCCAGTGGCGCAGCCAAGGGGGGGGTTTGGGGGTTAAACCCCCCCCCCCAGAGCTAAAAAAATTACTATAAATACCGCTTATATGAATCAAAATTCCGCCTTGGCGGAATCCGCCGCTTTGTTAAATCAAATTCTATCCAACAATGTGATTCAATTAAACGGCGAGAATTCTACTTAAAACTGTGAAAGCGCATATTACATACATCGGTTAAGTCAAAACTGGTCATTTGGACTGCGTCACTTTGTCATAGTAAAAGTGTTTGACAGATGCTTTGAGTTATAAAAGCATTTTTAAAAGACGCTTTCTTGTTTGTTTGTTTGTTTGTTTTTCCTCGTAAGGGTCTGTCGTTTCATAGTTTTTTTTTTTTTTTTTTAAATAACCCCTGTTGTCTGAATTCTATAAATTTTTCCTCAGTTATAAATATAATGGTTTTACAGACCATGGAAAATTTTTGATATCGAACTGTAAAAGAAATGTTTTCTTCTCAAATAACGTAACACCTATAGTCGTAACGTAGCACCTGGTCCGTGCGTCTGTCCGCATATAACAGCGCAAAAACTATCCAACCGAATGGTTTGAAAATTAATTTATATAATCGTTGCAGAATTTTGTCGAGTCCTTTCAAATTTTATGAAAATCGAATCAAAGCTTAAAAAGTTATTAATAAAAGTTTTCTTTATTCTGTTAAATCCTATCATACGTAATCTATATAATAAAAGAAGTGCAAGTCATGTGACTGAGGAAAACAAATACGGGCTGACCACATCTTTTTTCATATGCCAAGTGGCCATTTTTATCAAAATTATTTTTTCGAATAAAATGGCATAAAAGTTACATTTTTTAGAAAGATCGTTCAAAAAAAAAATTTCTTGATAGATGAGTTACATTAAAAAATGTATAGATTCTGAGATAACTTCAGTAGAAAATAGGTTAACCGAATATCTCAATCTATTAGAGTAAATAAACGCAGGAGATTCGTTCATGATGAGTCATAAAAATATTAAACCATGGAGGTAATCATTCACAAAGCAAGATCTCCATGGTGAAAAAAAAATTGCATTTGAAAACGTGGCATACATAATAAGGAAAAAAAAAAAGGCATGCTCATTTAACTCCTAGAAGACTACATAATTCCTTTCATTGAAATGATGATGATGAATTTTTTTAAATTGCGAAACTAGTTATAAAATGAACGCACCTTATTTGTCTCGTTTAGCGTACAATTTCCCACTTTTTTTTTTCCTTTTTTGCAACGGGTCCTTTAAAATAACAACAACAACAAAAAAGTTATTGTCCGAACTCTCTGAAATTTTATTCGATTCTAAATATAACTGTATCCAACCCCTTTTTAAAATTCCGTGAAATAAATCTAAGTCTTTGACTAAAGTCGAAGAGAACAGAGTCACATCAAAAAAGACTAAATCATAGACTTAGTCACATTTAATAGTGAAAACATGAGCCGAAGCCGAGCTAACCCACGCCGAAACAGCACCTAACTTTCTTTTAGCATTTTTATCGAAAATTTCTCAGATTTTTTTAAATACTTTTATTCATCAGAGCGTTTCAAAATTTTTGTAGGCGCTGTAAATTTGATCTTCCGAGATGCTTTTAAAAGATTGTGTCGAAATACAGACGTTTAGTTACTTTTAGCATCGAAAAAAGATCATCTTCTAAAGGCGCGATATAACGTGCGGTTCTAAATAAATCGTAATTTATATTGTTTTCAGTTGTTTTACACCTTTAAATTTCCCATTTATTATAAACTCTTTATGCTCAACATTTGCATCTTAAAAGTAATCTCTATACTAAATTTCATGTTTCTAACACTAACAGTTTCAACTAAATCATAATTTAGAAAGTTTTTCGCTCATTTCATCCTTTTAAATTTTGAATTTTAAAAAAAATGTTCTAAGGAAGCATTTACTACATAAAAGTAATCATCATGCCAAATTCCAAGTTTCCACACCAATTGTATCACATAAATCACAATTTTAGAATGCATCTTACTCTTGCATTCTTTTAAATTTTGAATTGAAAAAATAAATTCTGGGCGAGCATTTACGTCTCTTAAATACCATCATATAAAATTTCAAGAGTCTAGCCCTAAAAGTTCTAAATATATTATGATTTAGAACATTTTTAGAACGTTTTTTGCTCATTTCACTTTAAAAATTTTTTAATTTTTTAAAAACCGTTTTGAACGAGTGTTTATATCTTAAAAGTAACCACTATGTCAAACACCAAGCATTTATACCAACTGTATCACACAAATCGCAATTTTAGAGCTTTTTTGTTCTTGCAACCTTTTACATTTCTAAATTATAAAAAAACTGTTCCGGATGATCATTTATATTTCTAGAGTATAACAGCCGTGCCAAATTTCACATATCTAGCACAAACAATTCCTAATTAATTGTTTTTAGATCATTTTCAGACCGTTTTCCGCCCATTTCATCGTTTTAAATTTAGAATTTCTTTATAAATCGTTCTTAGAGAGCATTTACATCCCAAA
Organism: Maratus michaelseni; assembly: GCA_963931845.1. Lineage (NCBI taxonomy): Eukaryota > Metazoa > Arthropoda > Arachnida > Araneae > Salticidae > Maratus > Maratus michaelseni. Next base: position 92,195,499 of record OZ007596.1, read on the forward strand.
AGTTATCACCATGCCAAATTCCAAGCTTCTATACCAACTGTACAGCACAAATCGCAATTTTAGAACATGTTTTTGCTCCTGCTAACTGTTCTGGACTAGCATTTAAGTCTCTAAAGCCAGCCTCTATGCCAAATTTCATGTTTCCAGCCTATGGCTATGATATAGAATCATATATATTTTATGTTTTATTCTAAAATTTAATTTTTCTATCTTAAAATTTCTCTATGTGAATTAATGTCTGCATTCAAAATCTTTTTATTCTTTAATCTCGAAAGTAATCATTTCTTCCTAGAGCTAAAAATTTTCCAGATTTTTCATTGTAACAGTAAAAGTACGTAACTTCTCTGTGGTTTCAATTTGTTATTTTAATGTACTGCAGATGACTTTAACATATGCTGTTTTGTCTTTCTTCGTATTTTGTGTTAAATGCAGGTGCCGTTTTCATAAATTGATTCCGGCATCAGATATGCAATATCAACATTTTTGTGTTCGCTGCTAACACATGTCTGGCTTTCTCAGAAAAAAAAAAAAACCTTGAGTGCCTGATGAGAAAATGTAGTGTTTAGCATATTTTCATTTATGTGTTGGTGAAAATGTATCTGAAAAATTAGATCAGATCTTCTCTAACTGTTGAACAAGAAGGTCGATTATTTAGAGGCGAAAAGAGGACCACCCTCGCCCTTTCCAGATGTGTCGATGTGTCCGGAAATAAAAAAAAAGTTTTCACGTGATTATGCGTCTTTGATTGTACTGGTTTTTTGCTTGCTGTGGACTGTTTCCTATCAGGAGGGGAACCTAGGGTTATTTCGATTAACTTAAATGCACCAAAAATTACGATCACTTTCATCTCCGATTTAGAACGTTTACTGCTCCTTTCCCCTTTTTAAATTTCGAACTTTTTAGAAACCATTTTTAGTGAGCATTTACATCTTTTAAAAGTAACCGCTAGATTAAATTTCAAATTGCTAGAATCAACAATATCGTAGAAACCGCAATTTTAGAATGTTTTTTGTTCTTACACCCCTTTGGAAATTGTTGTACCGAAAAAAATTGTTTGGAAATTGTTGTATAAAATATAGCAAATGTTAGAGAGGAGAGGGTTACCAGATATTGACACCATTATTAAGGTTCCATACTTGAAAAGTAAAAACTGAACTATTATAAGATCATTTATGTGTCTTATTTTTCTGGTGCTCAGCGGGGAGTTGAGGGTTATGGACGCAGAATCATTTAAGGATTGTTGGTAATGATTTTCAATGTGTCTGTAATTATCTGAGATATTAATTAAAAACTCATCTAGAAAACAAAACGGCATGGATCAAAACATTGTTGCTACTTTGTGACCTCCTTTTGAAGCGTGCTTGGTACAATGCTAAGATTAAACTTTGTATAAGATCTTTGCTTTAGGTAAGACGAATCATAGTGAGAGTCAACATTTTTCATTTCCAACTGAATTCAATCATTGAAGGTAAATATTGAAAAATAATTCGTAGAATAATTCCAAGACATTAAGAGTCAGTAATTTTGAGACAACAATAGCTTATAATTCAATATATAATTCATTTATTATGAAAAACTGTTCGATAACAAATCACTTGAATTATCATGCCTGCATGTGTTTTCATTTTTGAAAATGAATCTGAAAGTTTCGCGTTGTTTAGAATACTTTGTTTTAATGCTTTAAAATTGTCTACTATTACGTCAAATATGATTGACAAGTAACTTTTCGTGTGAAACTCAGCGACTGTACTGTATATAAAATTATTTGCTGTACTGTATTCTTCCATCTTAAAGTTTGCCTCCCATCATTTTTAACCCTCCAGTGCACGGCTTGGGTCTGTGAAAACCAAGCATGTATGTGTTTTATGAACAACGTTTTTGCAACCCGTGCACTGGCGGGTTAAACACTTTATAAATCTAATCTAGTTTTGTGTTATTTCATTGGTACATGTTATAGTTTGTAACTCTAATGTTGTTTAAATGAATCATAACCAACTTAATTGCGGAGAAAAGCATTATGATTTCATTCATTTAAAAGACTGATTCCATTAACCAGTGATTCATGTAACCGGCGACCACCTTTATCAGAAACTCAAAACCCCCCCTAGAACCAAATTCTGGCTGCGCCACTGCGGCAGGCAAACAGCTTCGGATATCCGAAATCCGATATCCGGCAAAATCCATATCCGGTGCATCCCTAATTACATCAGCATAAAACATGTACAAAAATTAAGCAAGCGAACTGTTAATAAATGCACTTTAAAAAAAGACAAAAGTTTCTTAATCTAAGAAAATATAATTCAACCATTAACGAAAATATAAAATAACCTCTTCCGATTTATCCACGATCCCAAAAAGCTTCCTTTTTCTTTAAAAAGCCCAGAAACCAATATATTTTCGAGATTTAAAGAAGCATTAATAAAAACAAAGTTTCTGTTGATGGCACTGATTTTTGGTAACGTTTATCAGTAGTCGTTACAGTGTATTAACCTTTTTGATTACACAGGAATATAGGTTTTTCGGATGCTATACATTCTCAAGTAAACAGTTTCATGTTCAACAAACAGACCTTTTCATACCATTAATGAAACATTACCGAAACACCAACAAAAACTATGAAATTATGAATTAGAATGTAATAATTAATTGACAACAATAGTGTTCCCCAACACTCTGAATATAGATTCCATATACATAGTAAAAAAAAAAGAAGAAGAAGAAGAAATTAAATTAAAAATTGAAAAAATGAAATTTGTGGAATTTAGACAGAATCTTCAGGTCCCAAAATGCCTAAATTACCACAAATAAAATGTTTGGTTTCATCATCATATTAGCCATAACATTGCTAAAGATATGGTTTTGGGACCACCACACCAAAATAGAGAAATAAACTGTGAAAAAATCATAAAGTTCAAAAAATAAAAACAATATTAAAAAGGAAAGAAACCTTACCCATAAAAAAGAGAAAAAAAACTGTGAAATATAATCATAAAGTTCACAATAAAACAAGATTAAAAAGGTTATAAGGAAAAGAAAACAACAGTTACCAGATAGAATACATGATCCAAACAGGAAGTCAACACATAACACAGGCAATGAATTGGAGAAAGTAATTACATGTTGACAAAATAAGTTTTAAAAAATGATTGACCAAGGAATATTATAGTACAACAAAGCCAAACATAAACCAATATAGAGCCCTCTGTAGAAAATTATATATATATATATATATATTATTACTCTTGCATGTATAAATATATTTTCTAAATTTAAAGAATCAAAGTTTCATTTGATACCAGTGTTTTTCAACACGTTTCAATCAGTTAAACTGATTTAAAAAAAAAAAAAAAAAAAGAAAAAAAAAGAAACAGGAAAAAAAAAAGTAAATTATTAATCAGTTTTTCAACTCGGGATATCGATTTTTAAGATGCTATCCATTATTAATTAAGATTTTCAGCTGTGTAATAGAATTTATTCATGCAGGACTAGCAACTATTATTGATTTTAATAATATTAATTTTAATATTAAAGTTAATGCTGTTCATTTATCATGTGTGCCTGAAAAACATGTTTGTTGAACATGAAAATGTTTACTTGAGAATGTACCATCCTAAAAATCGATATTCCGGTTTGAGAAAATTAATAAATAAATACATTAAAAAACTACTCTGAAACATTTCCAAAAATCAGTGGCAGTAAATGAAACTTTGTGAACTTAAATACTGTAAGTAAAACTTTTAAATCTCGAAAAATATGTTGATTTCTGAGTTTTCTAAAGACAAAGAATGCTTTTCGGTATCGTGGGTCAGTGTGCTTTCACATTTTCGTTGCAACCGGGTCGTGATGCTACTAGGGTCTCTTTCATCAGTATAACCTCTGTAATCTCTGTAACCTCTATAATCAACTCTCGAATTAAAACTATTATGAGTTATTTCTACCAGAAATAATTATTGCTGAATACTTCATAACACTTATCAATTCCACCGTATAAAATGATTGCATACTATGTGCATACAATTTAATACACAGAAAAATGCAATGTACCGTAATTTCTAGTGTATAACCCGCGGCTAAAATAAATCGGTTTCGAACCAGAAATTTTATTTATCAAATAAAGTCAAATAAGTATCAAGTAGAAATATGTAACATTTTATTATATAAAATTTCTGGTTCGATACCAATTTATTTGAACTGCGGGCTATATACCAGAAATTACGGTATTTCACACAGTAGCGTTTTTTTTTAGTTTTTAAACGGGTTTTTTATATTTTGAAAAAACTTTTAAAAGCAACAGTGCCATTATCATTATACTGATATTATTATTCTTAATCATAAAAATATTCCTGTACAGCAGTATTTTATACTAACAACCTACGGTTCGCTAAAAATTAAAAACATTCTTAACAATAATCCAATTAGTTTTCTTCATTAATATAAAGTTTCATAACAAGATCTCGCTCTTGAATATTTTGGGAAAACAACAAGATGATATTTTTAAAATTAACACATTTACAAATTTTATTATGTTTACATATTTCAATTTATCGTAAAATCTTAATAAACAGTTTATTCAAGGTAAAAGCGTAATTAATTCCTCCCCGCCCCCACCTGTTCAAAGATAAAAGTATAAAACAATTATTAATTCAGCTGATGAAAAATGCATTTTCTTATCAAACTCATTAATTTTATAATATCACTAGTGGGAGCGCTATTCATAAAATATTTATGGTTGATTATGAGTCTGGGAAAGTAATTAAATGCATTCACAATTATTATTACTATTTATATAATTATGTTGCTATTTGGGGGAAAACAAATCGTAAAAAATAAAAGTTTTGTCTCACAAAATGTTTCCAAAATATGTTTATATATAGATAAACTCCAGTCATCCGGAATAATTTGTTCTGAACGCAACTGGGATGTACAGAAACCCGGATAATTGGAGCAACCACATGGAAAAGAAACATAAATTTCTTGTAAATCTTATTCAAATTTTAACCAATTTCTAACAACCATACTATCTATAGAGTAATTGTTCCTTTTGGCGGTCTGATGATTTTCTTTTACTATTACTTACCCATCATACGTAGTATAGGGTAAGACTTGTAATCGTTTTGAAAATCGAAAAAAAAAATTGACGGATTCACAAGTTTCAGACACTGGAGATTCCGAAAAACATATTTTCAGAAAAAAAAATTGCCGTCCGTCTGTCTGTGTGTCTGTAAACGCTCTATCTCCCGAACAAATTGAGATAGAGACTTGAAATTTGGTGTGTACTTAGTATGTAATAATGGGAAGAAGTTTATTGAATTTCAGTAACCTCGATTATCCGGAACAATTCTTTCTTGACTTTTAAAATATTCGTTCTGATAAAAAAAATATAAAAAAAATTCGAAATTGTTTATTTTAAGGAGTGAATATAAAAGACAATACAAAAACATAAATTTTGCATAAATAATGAAGTCGATCGGATAATGAGTTGCCGAGATATTTTATATTCCTATTTTCCACACTCTTCGATTTTTCATGACCCTGTATTTCATTCAAATGTCACTTCAAAGATATATTTTAATTGGAAATGAGACGCTTAATCCGACGCAGTAAACCGTTAGTTAATATGATTATCAATGTTGGAGTTATAATGATGTTTCTTTTATGCAATTGACTAATACAGCATTTAAAGTTTATGACATCATCAAGCCACGATTTTATTCGAATTGCAATGCATTTTATAAATAGTTTACGCATGTTTTATTTTCATATTTTATATTATGCATATCCATGATGGGTAAGTATTATGGTGGCCCCCAACGACTAGTTTTATAAACAATCAAAATTCAAAACTTCTTGTGAATATCGGTACGTTAATTTTGAACGGCTGCCATTTTATACAAAATCAATTATTTCAAAAACCGAACGATTACTCTCTAGTTTTAAGTATTCAGAGTAAAGACATTATACTATTTATAATTACAGATAACAATTTACAGAGTGACGGTGATCACCGAGGACGGCTAAGAGAACGACACCATCTCCGGGAAACGGATCTGTTCGGGACACCCAAAATTATTTCGTCATTACAAAAATCGATTTATTTTCTTTAGAAAATAGATAAAAAGAAAATTCCCAGTTAAATTAATGGCATTGAGCTCACAGGCTAGTGACACTAATTGTATATTATACTCTTACTTCAAAGAATAATGCCCCTCGAAAAAGAAAGAGATCGACAATAAATTAAGGGGGAGATTAGCCCCCGTTACCCCCCTCTATACTTAACCAATGAACCCCGAAAACTAATCAGGGAAGCGCCTTACCACAATGAATTTATATACAAAATTTGAGGCAAATTGGGTAATTCTGCATGAAAAACCCATTTATCTAAATTAAGAGGGGATTAACCCCCCCCCGTTCCCCCTTTATACTTAAACAATGAACCCCCCAAAACTAATCAGGGAAGCGCCTTATAACACTGAACCTATAAACCAAATGTTAATCAAATTGGATAATTTGGCATGAAAAACTCATTTATATAAATTAAGGGGGGGGATTACCGCCCCCCCCCTCATTCCCCCTTTATACGTAACCAATGAACCCTCAAAATTAATGAGTTAAGCGCCTTATCACAATGCACCTATAGTCAAAATTTGAAGCAAAACGCATATTTCTACAAGAGTTATCGCGTTACTTACATACATACGTACGTACGTACGTACAGAACAGGCGGTCACATATTAGCTCTCAGGCTTTGATAGCCTGTGAGCTAAAAAAGAGTTTTTCAAATATCTTGTTTCATTTCCCTGGAAAAAATACACTTTTTTTTTTTTTTTTTTTTACAGATAGGCGTAAATTCTTAAGTGTTTGGAACTATTTTTTTTTATTAATATTATTATTTATATAAATTATAATAAAATTTCATAAAATACATACATTGTACAACTAAAGTATCAACGAAGTACTTTCGAGAATCTGACGTGCTCATCATCTGGGTTAAAAAGGCTAAAAACCAGAGGTCGAGTTCGTACATTTATACTTGATGGGCTGTTCCTAAATTCAAACTGAATTGATTCCATAATTAATAACTTCTTATAACCTGATAACTTCCTTATTATCAAAAGTTATTAATTATGGAATCAATTGAAATTTTATGTTGGTCTACTTATACGTGTAATGATACGTTATCGTACACTATTCCCAAGATTTGGTATAATTTACTACACTGTAAAAAATGACCAGTGTTTCTTATTTTATGAAAATATACTATAACCACGAACGAAAATATAATACAATCTTCTGAGTTATCCGAAATTCCGAAAAGTGTGTTCTATCGTCGTTTGAATCCCCAGAAAACAATACATTTCCAAAATTTAAAGAATTATTTATAAAAGCAAAGTATTTTTTGCTGCCCGTATTTTTCAGAAACGTTTCCGATTAGTTTTTATAGTGTATTGATCAGTTTCCTCAGCTTGGAATACCTGTTTTTCGAATGTCATCCACTGTCAAATAAACGTTTTCAGCTGCATAAGTTAATTTATACATGAAAGAGTAAAGAAATAATCTTAATTTTAATGTTAATATTAACGCTGTTAATTTTGCATGTTTGTCTATTAAACATATTTGTTGAACATGAAAATGCTTACTCGAGAATGGATAGCATCGGAAAAAACTATATTCCGGGCTTAGAAAACTGATTAATACACTTTAAAAGCTACTCATAAGCGTTTCGAAAATTACGGACAGCAAGATAAATTTTGTTTTTATAAATGATTCTTTAAATCTCGAAATGCCATTGATGTCTGAGGTTTCTAAAGCTAACGAAACACTTTTCAGAATCATTGTTAACAAGGATGAGTTTATATTATAAATTTATTCATGAATATATTATAATTTCGTAGATTGAGAAACATTTGTCATTTTTTACAGTGTCGGAATAACATAAACTCTCTCCCCCACTTTAGTTTGAATTTTGGAACAGTCCAAACGACATAACCTTCCCCTATTTTCAGTTTGAATTTTGGAACAGCTCATTAAGTATAAATGTATGTACTCGCCCTCTGGTTTTTAACGTTTTTAACCCAGATAATGAGCACGTCAGATGCTTGATAGTATTGGTTGATATTTTAGTTGTACCATATATGTATTTTAATAAAACACCTTTCAGTAATTTTAAATGTAATTTTTGTTCTTACGAAATAATTTATATGACTTGTCATAATAAGATGAATTAGAGATTCAAAAAAACTTGATATTTTTTATGTCATTTTCACTTATTATTATTTGTTTACAAAACTTTCGATAATGAGAATCAATTTCGTCCAAACCACACTTTTGTACGACAATTACTTGAATTGCTATCGAGTTTTAAAAAGCGCCAAGGACTTTTATCAGTTTTACTGTCTACGAAATTGTTCCTTAGATTAAGAATATTGAGTTCAACAAAGTATAAGATAATGGGAAACGCTGCACAAAGTTTCCGAAATGTCAGAACTTTTTTTCCCTGCGGAGACAATATTGCTGCTGCGAAAGTAGATTTACAGTCATAGAAAGCTAATGGGTGACAGTGTATATCTTGGCGTGGAAATGACCTTGAGCATACTGCATTTGCTATCAGTAAAAGAATTTATTTCGCGGTTCACACAGAGGAATTTCGGGTGTTATGGAATGCCATTTACGTTTGGAACAATACAACATCCCGATATTGTTTAAAACCAGAAAACCGAATAGAATTGCAAGCTTCAACTACCTGCAAATAGTTTTTATCGACAAAATTTATTTTGCGAAATGAAGCATCGATTCACTCAGATTCGAAAGTGTCATTTTTCTCAGTGCACTTAAAAGGATAGAAAAAGTTTTGAAAAAAAAAATATATCACTCACTTAACCTTTCAACCCCTACCCTAAATGTTTCCTGTATTATTAAAAATATATATTCGAGCAATATTTGTAATTTATACTTAAAAAATTGCCAGTTCAAGGGAAATTTATAAATATTCAAGTAAAAATTGCAAATATTCCAAAAAAAATTAATTGTCACATTGTGAAACATTGTATAAATGTAGAATGTGAAGGTAAGTATCGTAAAAGTAATTAGTGAAGTGCGTTATGACTTCATTAAGATATTAAAAGTTTTAGTTTTAATGTTGTACAAAGGTTTAAAAATTTAATTTGATAGGAAATATTGTTTAACTAAGAAATTTATATGAATTTACATACAAAGGTAGTAATTAATTTCCTAGCGACAGTAAAAATTAATATAATTCATTTATAATTATTCTGTTACGATATAATTAATCCATATACGTAATCAAGGTAGTGCAAATGCAAATACAGAATTTTTTCCGTTCAAGATCACTGGCGAAAATTCTAATTTTTTTTTCATGTGAATGTAGTATATGAAATAAAAAATAGACGTAATGAGTATCTATCAGTTCGAATTGCTTTTTCAAACAATCGACAACTATCTAGTCGCCAACTATTTAGTCATAATTAAAAATGTTTGAAAGTCTTAGTCTAATTTCTTGGCCCCGCCTAAATATAATCCTGGCTACACCCATGAATTAATCCATCATGCAAAGCTTTATTAATCCATTTAGTCAAGCGTAAGTTTCAAATGTATAATTTTATTTTCAAAATTGTATGTGAAATATATGTATTAATTAACGATGTTTTATTTTTTTTCTGTCAAACATTCATGTGAATATGTGAATAATGTAATTATTACGTTTTAAAATTAATTTCAGGCATGTTTATATTGTGTGAATACAAAATTTATGTCTCACGCTTCAAATTAAATAATATTGATTTCAGAAAACAATAAAATCTATATTATAAAGCAGAAACATATCTGTTAGTAACGCTGACGTCATTTTGACGGTAGCAACGAATTGGCGATTAAATTTCGCTTTTACTGCAATTTTTTTAACTTATAGACATTGAATAATTTCAATTTTTCCGCCGTCGAACTGGGTAAAAAAATGTACTTTCAAATGCAATTTGTTTGAAACTTGCATCTAGATTTCCTTAATTTTTATGGATTTTAAAATATTTTTCAAGCATACATTTTTTAATCGATCTCGAAAAAAAGGAACAGCCCAATTACCGAAGATTAACCCGCTTCCACATAATATTGTAAATAATTCAATATTTGTTTGTTTCCCTGCAATATCCCGTAACTAAATTGGTAAACGAAATTAAAACTTCACAAATATATAAATAAAAAAAACACAAATTTAAAAGGCATGTAGTTGAATTACGCGCTGAAACACTAAACTTTTCCGGTAATTCAAAGCAGTAAGCCACTCTAAGTCGTAATAGTAAATATAACGAAATAATTATAATTAAAAAAGTAAAAATAATCCCTAAGAGGAAAGTCCACCTTAAACGTGTTGAAAAATAAAATTTTCAATTTTGTTAATTAGTGACAACAATTTCAATTGTAAACATTTGATTAAAAAAAAGGATTCCTTTGTCATCATTTGTGATTATGTATTGAAATATAATCAATAACATGAGAGTCAAATGTTCCTTAAGAGTCAAATGTTTCCTCTTATCTTTCTCTAGGTTTACGAAAATATAATATATCCTCTTCGAAGTTACCCGCGATTCGGAAAAGCTTTCATTTATCGTTGGAATCCTTTGAAACCAATATATTTCCGAGATTTAAAGAAGCGATTCTGAAACAGGAGTTTATTTTGCTGTACGTAATTTTCGGTAACGTTTTGAAGTAGTTTTCAGTATTCTCTACCATGTAAATCGGTTTTTAGGATTCTATCAATTCTCAAGATTCTAAAAATTTCTAGCTGTGTAACAGAATTTGCACCTGTAATAGTAATAAAATAATTTTAGTTTTAATGTTTATTTGGATGCTATTAATTTAATGTTAATGTTAATGCTGTTAATTTTGAAGATGAAAATGTTTACTTAAAAATTGATAGTATCCGAAAGACCGATGTTTCGTGTTGAAAAAATTGATTAATACACCGAAAAAACTACTCGGAAACATTTCCAAAAATTGTGGACAACAAAAGAAAATATTGTTTCAGAAATGCTTCTTTAACTCTCGAAAATCTATTGGTTTCTTTGGTTTCTGAAGATAAAGGAATGCTTTTCATAATCGTTGGTAACTCGGAAGAGGTTATACTAGTATTTTCGTAATCCTTAAGAATGTTAAAAGGCTTAAGAGACATTTTTTTTTAATTCGTTTTCCAGCGTACATATTTCAGAAATCACTAAAAAAAATTTTTAGAAAGAATCATATAACATGATTAATGCAATTCGTTTAAGTATGTATTTATATAATACTAGTTTCAGTTTTATAAAATGTTGGTTTCATGCGTGCCTCTATTGTATACTTAACAAATTCACTGTAAAACATTTGTGTAAGTTTACCATGGTTTCTGTGTGTAACATTACACAAATTCTAGAGTAAGCCGTTCTGATGTTTGAAAAACTCAAATTGCTGGAGTAATCTTCCACAAAGGCTGTGGAACATCCCCCCTCATGCATGACGGATGACGTAGCGCAATGTTAACGCATGCGCAATGATAAATATAGTCACAAGCAATATGAGCGAGGAAGAAATAAATACGATAGACGTGAAGGACGCTGCAACTGCTCGCCATTTTTGAATATTGATTCATCAAATTAAGAGAGTGTGAGGGGTGTGTGTGTGTGTGTGTTTACGGGGGGGGAAGTGTTAAAGGTATAAAAAAATTTGAAAAAAAAAAGTTTTGGAATAGTTTTACATATATTCGTATAATTCACTCTATTTTTAACAGTTAAACTACCCGAAACTACTTGATATATTATTTATAGTAATTAGTATTACAAATATAAAAGAAATGATACTGCGGATTGAATATTTTAAATAATACCTAAAATAATTTTAAATAAAATTGTTGAACTGACGTTTGAGGCCACTGATCTGCAGATTTACTAGTTTCATTGTTACTGTAAATTTAATTAAAATTACATTTTTTTTTTTGTTTTTCTGTCGGAGGTGAATAAGCAAACATTTAAGACAGAAAATAATAAATTTTTAACAGCTTTTTTTTTTTTTTTTTTTTTTTTTTTTTGAGAAAGGGATTGAGCCCCTCTTTTTTCTATGCCCTTAAACAATATTTCCTTCTTCCTGATTTGTTTTATTGATTGCCAGATTATAAAATATGCAAGGCAGAGTTATAAAAAAAATAATTTTATTAAAATATTGAAAATTTTATTAACCACACAAAATTAATTAAAAGCAGCTATTTATAAAAATTTTGGTGCTATTACATACCGCTAAGTGCAGTTTAACAATTAAATTTGATTACTTGGGTTTTCAGTTAAGTGAAAAAGATTTTATGAATTATGAATATTACTAAAATCACATGTCCGTTACTGGAAATTGACTAATTAAGCATTGCAGTAAAGGACACGTGTCTTAAAACCTTAAAAATAAATGAAATTTTGTAAATAGCCATTAGTACACTGCAAATCCTTGAAACACATTTTACTCATAATACAACACATTTAAAAACACTTGAGGTGTCAAGATGTGTTTCTCATATGCTCAATGCGTTCCCAGGTGTTTGAAAATATGTTATAAAATGCATCTCGGGCATAACTTTGAATAGCAAACAAAACACATGCTTCTAACCGAACGCATTCAAAACGCTAATCAGAAAACGCATGTTCAATGATGAATTAAGACATTTATTTCGGATGGACGGTGGGGGGGGGGGGGGGGGGGGTGCAGTTCCGGGAAGAAAATGCGCTTTGAGAATAATAAAAATTTTCTAAAATTTGAAAAGCTTCGGAAGGCATACTTTAGCGTTCTGGCGGATCACCCCCCACCTCTCCCCCTCCTGGGCTGGCCACATCCTTAAATCAGCACTGGTCAAGAGCCCAAGTTTATAAAAGCAAAAATCAGCTATATTATTTTTCAGCTAACATTTCGTTCAACATTGCAACTAATGAACTGTCCGTGGGAGCCGACAGGAAGGGGGGGGGGTGGCTCTTACTTGATTTCTAAATTTAATTAACTAAAAATTTCCTCTGAACGTCTCCCCCCCCCCCCTCCTCGCAAAAGATAATTTTATTTCTGTTTTTTTTGTTTTTTGTTTTTTTAATACGTTTATATTTTTTAAAAATGATACTAAACACGGGGTTAGGGAGGGACGGCATCCCTGACGTAAAATAAAGAAAACTATATTTATACTATTTGACAAACGCATGTTGTCAGACAGATAATGTTGCTGCATAAAAAATATATATAACATAAGAATCTACTATAGTCTCAAAGCAGAGGCCCAATACTTTCCATTTCCCCGTCCGGGGTGCTCATAGACCACCCTATGCCACTGCATACTGTCCTGCACGTGTCGGGCTGTACATGACCACCACCCCAAACTCAAAATTTTTGCTTAAAGTCAATCCAAACCGAAACTCCCCCCCCCCCCCCCCCCCAAAAAAAAAAAAAAAAAAAAAAAAAAAAAAAACGCCTATTTGAAGTGACTGAAATGAATCTAAATTTTAGTACTATTATGAATAAAATTTATATTTTTTGTATAAAAATGAACAAATGTAGACACTTTTAATATTTAGATATATATTTTTCTTTCATTTGAAAAATATTCAAAGACTTTCAATATAAACCGACACAAAAGAGTGAAAATCTAACCCGAAAAACATTTAAAGACAATCCATAAAACCGTGTTACTAATAAAACCATAATAATATCTTCAACCATCCATTTAGATTGAGATTGTGTCATTCCAAAACCCCTCTTTCCCCAAAAAGTAAGTAAAAAAAATCTAACGCATGCGCTGTTCAAAGATGAAAGAAAGAGAAAGATGGGCACGTGACTTCCACTTCCGTTCAAATCTCGTGCGCATGCGTTGTCAGCCTCGTAACAAAACGCGGGAAGAACAACAAACAAGCGTCGTGTCCGTGTCGTAATTCTGATTTTCACGATAATTTTAATGTCAACGAGGATGGAAATAGCTCAGTATTAAAAGGTAAGTAATTTTATTTCTTCTATTGTATGTATTTCAAATTTAATTATGATTAGTTCAATCCAGCGGCCCCTTAGCCAAGACAAGCATTTGCTAAAAATATTGGCGAAGGCTGCCACTGAAATCTTAGGTGACTTTTTAGTTTGCGCCAAAGTTTAACTGATTTATCTGGTTGCCAGTTCTTGGTTGTTTTTTGCTCTTATTAATATTTTGTTTAATAAACTTTCTTTCACAGAAAGGTCTAGGGACCTTGGTGTTATTTTGAAAAGCTTGGTGCTATTCGAACTTCAGAAAGTGAGATTTCTTGCTAGATTATATATAAACATCTATGAAAACAAACCTAAAAAAGGGCATGTACATATATAACGTTATCACTTTAGGAGTGGGGGGGGGGGGGGGGGGTTGTATTTGATATCGTTATTATTTTTTTATCCAACCAAAATTTTCTCTTTTTTTTTTTTAATAACTTTTTCTTTCTATCAAAATATTCTTTTTTGTACTGTTAACTGTTTTTATGAAATTACAAAGTTATTAAAATCATAAAATGATTATACCATTTTTTTTCCTTAAAAAATATGGAATAACCCTACGTTTGACATCCCTATTCTTCTGTCATATGTGTATATGATGTAAATGATACTTGTTTAATAGTAAAGAAAACAAAAATAATGTTGTTGATCTATTTTGTTGATAAGAAGTTCTGCTTGCCCCCTACCCGTGCAGGAGACATGTGTAAAAAAAGTTATTACTTACTGTTGAATGCATTATGTAACAAACACCTATATTATTTAAATAATTTTTAAATAGTAACTATTTCTTTTAAGTGTTATTTGATATAAAGTTATTTCATTTCATATATAATAGTGATATTTTATTGACTTATTCTCTCCATTTGAGTAAGCAAAGTATGCGAATAATAAATGTATAACCATATTTGTATATAACTGCAAACGGAAAATAAAGTTGAAAAAAAAAAATGGATACTGATAGCCATATCATGAGGAGGTTGGGGGGCTCTTCGAGGGATGTTAATGTATGATATCGTAAGGGTCGGGAAGGGGGGTTCAAAATGCACTTTGAGAGTAATAAAAAAAATTCTAAAATTTGAAAAGTTCTGGAAGGCACACTTTATAGTTCTGGCAGATCATCCCCTCTCTCCCTCCCTGTCTTGCAACATCCTTCGATCAGCACTGGCCAAGAGCCCAAGTTTATAAAAACAAAAATCAGCCATATTATTTTACAACTAACATTTCGTTCAACATTGCAACTAATGAACTGTCCTTGAGTGCCAATAGGAATGCGGAGGGGGGTTGGGGCATTGCCTCTTACTGAATTTCTAAATTTAATTAACTAAAGATTTCCTTTTCTCTGAAAAGTTTGAAAAAATATATAATATCAAAAAGTTGATAACATTATATATGTACAGCCCCAAACTTTTATGCTTGTTTATAGTTGTATATAGTGTATATATAATATATATTACTTTAAGAAGGTGTAAAAATATATGCAAATTATTTTTGGTTTATTCAAGGTGGGGACACAGCGGCTTGCATTTACATTTTAAATCAAAAAATTATAATACAGTTAAATTCTGTCCAGTTTTAATTTTTTTTTATTATTGAAATTTGTATTGTTTTCATTCCAATACATTGTATACTTCAGTTATGAGTTATGAAATTTTTTTTATATTTTTGCATCATCTAATATTGAAATATTTACATATAACTTTTTATTTTATATGTATTGTTTTTTATATTATATCACTTCTGTGTGTATACAAAAATAGAAAAATGGCTTTTTTATATTAAATTGTAAAAATATTGAAAAAATTACTTGTGTATAGAAAACAATGAATAGGTTGCCAAGAAATATGTTGTAAAATTTCCTACTCTCACCAAGGCTCCTATATTGGAAAAGTACCTGAATATATATCTATTCATCAATTGAATGTACTAATAATTGCTAAACGTTTAAACAAATTGATTAGTTAGAGATCTTTATCTAATTGGTACATGTTACATAACCAGGGATTGCAAATATGGTTGCACTTTTGGTTGCACTTTTGGTTGCAATTTTTTTTTTATCTGGCAATTCAGTTATTAGACTGGTTTTTTTTTCTTAATTTTTTTTTTGTTGTTATTTTTGTACACAAATTGACCCAAGCTTTCTTGAAATAAGCACAAATGGCATTTTTCTCCTCCTCCCCCTTCCCCAACTTTAAAAAATAAACTTAGAAACTATATTCAAACAAAAAAATTAACCTTTATTTTTAAATTATCAAAAATAAGTTCATCAAGTGTAAATTTAAAATAATAAAATCAGAAATTTTTGAGACTTCCACAGAAAAATAGGTAAAAACTTGTTTTCTTGCTTCACTATTTCATCGATGCCTTCCTTAGTAGATATAGATTTTGTAGCATTCAGCTATCTGGACATTTGAATCTGAACATGCCGATTAATTCAGCCTTTACAGTACAGTAGAGTCTCCAAAATCTGCACAGCTTGGAACCAGAGGCTGTGCAGATTTTAGAATTTTACGGATTTTAGAGTTTTGCAGATTCTGGTTTTCTGGATTAAATGATTTTTTTTCAACTTACCTGTGTCCATTTAGAAGAAGACGTAATAATTCAATTTAAACAAATCAAAACTTGAATACTTTTAATTTACTTGCATATTATTATTTTAATATACAAAAAATTATTTTTTATTACACCTTTTGAACATTTCTTGTATAGTTTTTTGCTTCAGAATTTTCCCTTTTTCTTGATGAAGTTTTTTTTTTTTTGCATCCTGTAAACAGTCATTATTTCTTGCTTGTCTATGCAACTCTGCTGTATCAAGAACATCAAAAAGTTTTCACAAAAATACAAACCTGAGAGAATGTTTAGCTGAATTGAAGTTCTTAGCTTTCTTTATGTTTTCAATAAATTATAGTTACGTTTTTAAACTTTGCCATCTCTTAAAGAATTTCGTACCCCGTATTTTTTTTCAGGTGTTTGTTTTAAGATAGGGTGTGAAAAGAGTTGTTGGCCATTTATAATACAAACAGTGTAATATATTGTGCCATTATATATATTATTATTTATTCAAATAAATTTACGTAAAAAATAATTTTATTTTTGTTCAATAATATTTGGAGCAAAGATTATAAGATTACTTCTTAACTGCAAATTTCATTGTTTACATTTTGCAATGAAAGCAGATTTTGGAGTTTTGCGGATTTTCAAGACTCTACTGTATTTCTTTCTTTTTTTTTTCTAAGAGAACCATAATTTGAATAAGTTTCATTAGAAAATGAATTGGTTTATATTATCTTTCTAAACTATGTGACTAATAATTCTAAACTATGCTTGTTATTTTTTATCAATTAATTCATAAAAACTTTTGTCGATAAAATCAATGACGAGGGAGGAGGGGTAGTAATACTTTTCATTTGGCTACTAGATTTTATCAAATTTGTAAAGACCTGTACATAACTTTAATTTAATAATTTGAAAAATAAAGTTGCTTAAAGTGATAAAGAGAATATTTGGTACTTTTCGGTTAGCTGGGCACCAGTGAAATACATATATATATTTATATATATATATTTTCACTGGCGCCCGGCTAGCCAAAAAGTACCATCATTTGTTAGGCTCTGTCATAGCAAATTATCTTTTCTTAATTTGAAAAAATGAACACTTCCTGTTCTTTATGGTTTATACTACCTAGAAAACAGCATGATGGTATGTAACAGTGGTTAAATATATTCTTAAAATAACGTAAATAAGTAATATGATAACAATTTTGTTTTCAAAGATAGATTATTTCATTTTGATGCATTTAAAGGCTAATAATTTTTTGGGTACTTACATATTATCCGGGCCAGGCAGATAAATTGCCACAAATGATTGTCAATCACCAATTTAGTTATTGTTCCCAATCGTGTTCAAAATAATAATTTAATGTACATGTAATAAATATATAAAATCATTAAAAATGTTAAATAATACAAATATAAACTAAAATAATACAAAATGATAATTTAGAAGTATGCTTTTATTAAATACATAAAAATAGATTGAGTTTGTAGCAATAAATGATATCAACCATGGTAATTTTATTTCCAGCGATTTGTTATACACACCAGATCAGAATGAATACAGTATAAATATTACGTAATATAAATAAACTTTGTATCAATGAATATAATATTTTATACTTTTGCTATATCATATATAGTTATATCTATATATATAAATACTTATGCAACTGTCTTTAACTATGCACTTATAAAGAAGAAAAAAATAAGGGTTGCTGTAATTAATATTTTCGACGCTATTGTTGGCACAGTGAATCCTGTCCCGGATATTATGTTGTACCATTTTTTTCAACAAATCTAAACAATTTTCGGTTAGCCGGGCACCAGTGAGATATTTACATGTATATATACACAAATATATACATATATATTTACACATATACATATGTATACATACATATATGTATACACATATGTATGAATATATATATACATATATATTTGTATATGTACATATATCACTGGCGTCCGGCTAACCAAAAAGTACCCAATTTTCTTATTTATTTGTAACATACAGCTTTTAATAGTATAATTTTGTCTATCCTACCGTATTTGCCCAGGAACAGCTGTCATTTTTGTTGGTGATGTAGCGACCTTGACAACTCTAGTGTTTTGGCAACCTCAGATTTTCTACATGTGTAGTTAGCAATTTCTCTACTTTGCTGTGTGTTCACCTATCAGGTTGTATCTTTCTGTGTTTTTATTGATATTTGATTTTTAATTTTGTATTAAAAAATACATTAATATTTTTATATTTTGTGATCCTTCTACCCCCCCCCCCCCCCCCAATTTTTTTTCAAATATTAAATTTATACTTAAGCACATGGTGACATTTTTTATCATTTGCGTGTTTTTAAAAACTCTATTTTTGAGTCATTTAATAATTTATCTTTTAAAATGCAAATTTTCGCTTTATTTTCAAAATTTTAAATATTTTAATCCCGGAACTTTTAGATGTTTATCGTTTGCTCGTTTTATGCACATTAACTGTTTGGACAGCATCTTTTATCACTTATATGTTAAAAAAAAATAAATTGAAAGATTTTAAACTTTTATCTTTTTAAATGCGAATTTTTGCTTTATTTTGATACTTTAATATCAAATAATATGAATTTTTATGTCTTACCGGTTTTTCGTTAACACCTTCCACAATCTCGTCTTTTTTTTTTTTTAGAAATTTGAAAATTTATAACAATAACTTTATGGAGTTTGCTACCTTTCTGTTTATTTTATGCTTTAATAGTCTTTTTGTTAAACTCTAAATTTATGGCAATAATTCAAGCAAGTAAAAACCTTATTTTTGAAAAAAAATCAATATTTATATTTTTTAATCACAGTATATTTATGTATTTAATTTACTATTTGGGCGTTAAACTCCCTTCCTTCTTTTTTTTCCATTATAAGTAATGTTCGTAATACCTATATTTCTGTTTAAAATTGCTTGATTTTGTTTTATTTGCTTTTTTTTATGTTTTAATCTCTATATTTTCCAAAATTTAAAATTTTTTTGTAAGCCAAAAACGGTTATAAATGACCACTTGGCAACAATTACTACTTGGTGAAAACAAGTTTTTTGTACCAAGAAATAAAAAAAGGAGAAAAAAAAAATGTTGGACTACAGGCAAGGCAAATATGCAAGCTGCACCATAATTGTTAAATTTATATTTCAATGTTGTCTGCTTGTGCTTTTTTGTATTCTCATTAAACAAAAAATGACAGATTTCTTTAAAATTGGAATATCGTTCTCAAGTTGACCACAATATTTTTCTTTTTGAAAGTAGTCAGCAGAACTTCATGTCTTTTTACAGATCCAATAAATATAAAAATAAACATTGTCATTTTTGGTTAGCTGTTGATTTAAAAGAATATATAGTTTAAACTATATACAGTTTGAAAAGTGAAATCATTTGTACTTTGCTCTTAAGAAAACATGTTTTAAATATCTACTTTACTAAATTATGACTGTATGCATGAAAGTGATGTTATTTCTAACAAAATATGCATCATTATGAAAATTTTTGTACTAAGCTGAAATAATCAGAAAATTTTAATGTGAAGTATTAGGTTGTCTGGAAGGTTCATGCCGGTTGGGAAAATCAATTCATACTGGAAAATTCTTCCTGTTAATTATTAGGCATTAGATATAGGAATCAATGTCTAATAATTAAATGATAGAATTTTCCAGTATGAATTGATTTTCTCAACCAGCACAAACTTTTCGGACAAAATTGAAAGTCTCCCTGAAAATTGAATAAATTGATATTTGAAGTATAATTTCCTAGAAAAAGGAAATTATTTTTTTTATATGTATGATTCTAGTTTCTTGTAGTGTGGTTTTATTAATATCCACTAAATAATGAATCAGAATAGTGTTCCGAAAAGAATTATCTATGAAAATTTTATCTTAATGCTGACCTGGAGATATCGGGAAATTTTAATACAGTAGAAAGCCACTAATCCGCAAAGCTTGGTTCCAAGTGTTGTGCAGATTACAGGCCCATGTCTATTTAATCTTTGTTTACATTTTTTTAAATTCATATTTTGAACAAATTTAGATTGCTAATACTAAAAAATTAATAAATTACACATTTTAATATATAAAGTAATAACTATGTAAAAAATATTTTTTATATTTTTAAATATGGCATTAATTGTTGTCTGTTTTAAGACATCTGGTTTATAGTGTTGAATTTTATCTTTAAGTAAGAGTTCAAAAGCAATATATATGTATTTTTTTTATGTGTTTTTCAATTTTATAATTACGATTTAATGAAACAATAAATAAATTATAAAATATAGTGTCTAAGTAAGGATTTTTTTATCATAAAAAAAATCACAAAAGCTCAAATTGTATTTTACAAGTATTGTATGAAAAAATGAATATATAAAATAATATACTAATTTAATGTGCTTTCATTTTAAACTATAAAGAAGAATGTTATGATATTTAATACTATACATAAAGATAAGAAAAATGTTAAAATTGGTGAAAAAAAATTTCAATTTTGTCACCATGGAAGCATTTTTCAAGAATTAAATTTCTTTGTTTACATTCATAAATTGATTGCGGATTACAGGTTCGCGGATTACTGGCGCTCTACTGTATAAGATATTTGTGACCATCCATGCTTATTTGTTTACCAAAATCGTTAGAAATTTAGTTAATAAATTAAGTAAAAATTTGAATATCTACTTTATTTTTCTTCTTTTTGTAGATCTTTTAAAATTATAATTTTCTTTTATCATTTTTTTACTTCATTCTAAACTGCAATGATTTTCGTACTGAATCTTCATTTGTTTGTAATTATCTATTTCATTTTTTAAAATCTGTGTGATGTATGTAATTGTTTAAGTAGGCATTAATGTTGTTATTCTGTATTCCATGAATAAAAAATATATATATAAATAAAATCCATGCTTGCGTCACAAGTAAATATGCTTTTTTAATAATTTTAATTATAAGATAATGTTCCTTCTGAATATTGGCATATTTTGTTAGAAATTAAATTGGGCTAAGCTGAACTTTTAGCTTTTATGCCAGACCTGATTTGGGCAGATATTTTAGCTTTTATATTGGCCGTACGAATAATTTTCTTGAAGTAAACTGCCAATACTATCCATTGAATGGTTAATAATGCTGACATTTAATATTTTTGAGACATTATGCGGTCAAGATTATATAAACTCTGTGTGTATGTGGGAATTATTTGGGTTGGTTAGCATACACATACACGTTGTAAGTTTATACTTATGCAAATAACAAAAAATAACTTAAAATAACAAAGTTTAATTTCATATTTAGCCATACTTAATAACCAAAAAGCTTGATTAATACATAAATGTATTTGTTAAAAAGATATTGCCACTGATATCAGAAGTACCTTGAAATTCTTCAGAAATAAATTTATGCTTCCTTCATGAGAAAACATGAGAGTTTAATCATATTAACTAGAATTCGATATTAAAATGTGTACAGAATAATATAAAAATTTAAAAAAAACTGCATTGTTTACATCTGAAATGATGTGTGGATTTCAGGGAGTCTACTATGTTGCAAAAAGAAGAAATGTGTTCACAAGGCAAACTAGTTCAATGGGCATTGCGATTTATATATTACTAGAGTAAGGAACTGACTTCAATCTGATTGTGCAAAAAAACTCTTAAATCTACTTATAAAGATTTAACAATCTGATGAGATTTAAAAATGTAAATAAAGATTGCCAGAAAGTGCCTTTTGAAAATTTTGCTTTTCCTGCCATATTCAACCTCGCCTTTTTTTTTGTAACACACCCAAGGCTTTTAACAAAGTAACTGAATACTAATTCCAACATTTAATCCATTAAAAAAATTTTCACAAGTAAGAGAATATTCTCAATTTGACTTAAATTTTATCTTCCCCTCTAATTTTAGTTGTCATATGGTCCATACCTAAATACAATCTTTGTTCATATGAAATAGAGTTAATTGGCAGTACATTGCATACATAACGTTTCTGACTTTATGATAATTGTAGACACCCCCCCCCCTCCCCTTTCCTTTAATGATATCGTTATCAATGTCTAAAAATTCTTTTTTTTTTTTTTTTTTTTTTTTTTTTTTTTTTTTTTTTTTACAGGTTTTTTTTTTAAATGCTGGATGTTGAGGGTATTCCCTGTTTTGTAATAAAATTACTTTGAAATCGTTTAATGGCTTAATTCTTATTAATAACTTTGTATTTTCATAAAAATAGATAAAACTCTTTTGATGTAAAGAGAAAGTCACAAAAAATAAGATGTTGGTTAGATAAAAAATAATAAAGGTATTAAAGACACCCCCACCTCTTCCTGAAGATAGCTTATGATATTAAGGGCCAGACTTCGCCCCTTCCTAAATTTATAAATGCGCAGCTCCTAATACATAAAAAGTATCTAAAATTAAATATAAACTGGAAGTCTTGTATCATAATTTACATATTGGATGTGTAAGGAAAGGTATCAAGTATACAATTTAATAACTAAAAAATAAAATGTAGTAGTTTTTTTTTTTTTAAGTAAATTCCTTTTTGTTTAATTGATATTTAAAAAATTACCATTTTTTTAAGGATGTAAACTATTTGCATGTTTCCCATCATGTAGAGTCTTCAATTTAATTGATTACTTATGGTTTTAATTTCAGATAGCAATGACTATTTGCAGAATATAATGAAGTATCTCACAAATTTACCTTTGAAGCACCTTATTATTTGTTTGTATCACTATTATTTTAAATAATTTGTTATATAATTCATTCTTATTGTAGAATTTTTGATTAATAAAATGTTTTGTTTTAGTAATCTACAAAATTTATCTGATTTATTGAATAAAAAAGTTTGTTTTTGCACTTATTAATTAAATTTACATTCATTTTATTATAATGAAGGGTTCTCGCAGTTATACCACAATTTTTTAACAGTTTTGCTTTTTTTTTTTTTTTTTTTTTAAGAAAAATACTGTAAATTCTGTGAATAAACAAGGCAGTTTTTAATGAAGTGTGCGAACCTTGATATTGTATACGTAAATATTGCATTTAAGCTTTATATACATATCTATTATTTTAAGTGATTAACATTTTATTATGTAATGCGCACGATTTTTTTTTTTTCGTAAAAAATTAAGAACTGTTCGTGCACTCAAATCATGTTTTAATTTACTCTTAATATACCTTTTTGAATTTATGAATAAGTTTTAAAATATTGTGTAAATTTATTTAAATATTGAGTAATAGTAATAACCATTCTTGAGACATTTTTTGCAGTATTGAAGGTAACAAACAAACAAATATTGAAATGGCCAATATCTTGAATAAGTTTCCTAATAAACTTATTTCCTAATATTTTTATTTTTCCCTTCCTCTCTTCTAAAAAACTAATATTTTCATAAAATGTTAAAAAAATTTTTGTCATTAATTTGTACTTAAGGAATATATTTTTATTCTTTATTACTATATTTGAAACTTTTTTTTGGATACATAGATCGGTGAGTGTAAACAGTAAAACAGAAATATTGGGAATTTAATTTATTCTCCATTTTCACTCTAAAACAATGGTTCCCAATATGGGGCGAGAAGTACGCCCCACAGGGGGGCAATTTGAATATATAGGGGGGCAATTCCATATTTGCTATAATCTCATTCCCTTATTAGTTATTTTGTAAAAGTAATATATAAATGTTACACTTTCAAATTTCAAAAAATAAAATGAAAAAAATGTTTTTTATCCAATTTTTGAAAAGTATTCCTTCAAAAGTTCAAAATACCATCACTACCAGAATAATTATATGAAACCATTTTTACGACATTTAGACACTTTTATATTTAAAATTACTCTATAATTTTTATTTTAGACTTTTTTTTTACTTTGTATGGAACAAGTCTTGTATGCCGTTTCATTCTGCAATGTGTTGGATAAAGAAACTTTTACAATTGAAACCGTTCAAGTGCAACTGTTCAAATTTAAATGAATTTTTCTAATTGTTAATTATAATGATTTAATAAAATTATTTTACTTTAAAATGTGTAATTTTAAAATTATGTTTTGAATTTTAAAAAAATCAAACTTTTTGATTTTTTTTTTTTTCTGAAAAATCACAAACTTTTGTTAATTTAATTGTATATTTTCTTATAAATTTCAGGGATTTCCTAAAATTTTGGACATTTACATTAAAATATATATATATGGGTTTTTTCTATTCAGACAGGTGAAAAAAAAAATATTTTCCCCATAAGAGATTAAAAAATAAAAGCTTTATGTAAAAAATTTTCAGAATTTTTAATGTTTTATGGATTTCTATTTTTTTGAATAGCGCAAAAAATGACCAATTTGGTTTGTAAGATATCTAAATGCAGCAATGTTCCAAATCAGAAAAGGTCTCTCTCTTTCTGACTCGAAACAGGTACAAGAAAGGGCCCAATTTGGATTTATGGCAGAACAAAAAGTGACCCAAATTGGGTTGTAAGATTTCTGGGTGCAACAATGTTCCAAATTGGGAAATGTCTCTTTGTGACTCAAAATGGGTAATAATTTATCCCATTTTGGGTATACTGTGAATTCCAATTTAGGTTTATTGCAGTACCATTATACAGTACCATTATACAGTAGGTACATTGCTGCACCCAGCAATCTTACAACCCAATTTGGGTCATTTTTTGTTCTATTTTAGAATATTTTTTTACAGTGTATTTAATGGCAGAATTTCATAAATAGTGGTAGCATTCTGAATTTAAAAAAAGTCCTCCAAGCTGGTAACACTGATATACATATCTTTCTGATGTTTGCCACGATTAGTGCAAGTGTGTTTTCAGCATGCATGTTCTAACAGCTAAATTAAAAACAGGTAAAATTCCAAAGGCTTCGCGGGCCACAGATAATTGTTGGCAGGCCACGTGTTGGACATACCTGCCCCTAGTACAATGTTTTTTAACAGGTTCACAGTCCACCATCTAGACTATAAATGAACATTTTTTATTTACCCTGAGTCCAGTTTAATATGATCTGTTATTAACTAGGCGACCAGCCCATATGTCGGCTGTGGACTGAGAACCTGTTAATTAACAGGAAAAAACAATCCAAAATATGTAGAAAATTTTGAATTTGCCTTTTTTTAAAGACATTTAGAGGAAACTACAGTTTCTTAGGCATCCTATTAATCTTATATAATTTAAATAAATAATAAAAGAAATATACCAGATTATTTTCTCTATTTGAAACACAGAAGTACAGGAATACATGTCTTACAAATATACAAAACACCTTTTTATTTGTTTAGCATATGAAAAAAATTATATAACTTTCAAGAAGGAATATTTGTTGGCACAAGCAACTGCAATTTCTTGTAAGCTTAATCATTTTCCAGTAATTGCCATAAGAATTAAGTGTTTTTTCCTCCAACACAAAGTATGCTGATGTTAATCCCTTGATTTTTTTTTTTTTTTTTTTTTTTTTTTTTTTTTTTTTTTTTTTTAAAGAAAGAAAGAAAAGATTAAAATCACACTTACTTTTTTCATTAGTAATGGTTAACTATACTCTAATTGAAAATAATCTTGAAAAGTGTACATGTTATTTACATCAAACAAAAAATAAAGGTGTATGTTATACACTGTAAAAATGTTCTTTTATTTTCAACATAATCCTTTGCTTGTTTTTCTTTGTAAACACTCACTGAAGCGATAAGCGAGAATTCATTGAATGGGATAATAGTGATATCCCAGAGTAAATACAAAACAAAGAAGAATTTCCTTATTTTCAACATCAACTAACAGGTACTAAAAACCTAGTATTTAACTATACATGAAGCAAAGTACTTGAACCAATTATTAAAAACTTAAAGGTTACTATTGTTTACTGAACCGTAGATAGCATAAGTACTTAAGGTGAGTCTTGACTCACTTGAAAACAACCGCTCACTAATATTAAACCTATGGGCAGGTTATTTTAGAATTTCTCGTTCAAATTTGAATATTTTAAAATTATTTATAGGTTTAACATTAGCGAGCGAGTGTTTTCAAGTGAGTGAAGATTCCCCTTAAGTACAGAGTAGTATAAATTGTAATTTTCCAACTGGGCTCAGACATTTTTAGCCCAGATGGAAAATTACAATTAATATGATTTATTTACCAATTAGAATAATTGCGTTAACTTTATCTAGTGTAATTACGTATTCAGCCTTACCTGCGATTTATTCTGTTGAGCTGACCAGATGTTATGATCAATAAGGTTAGCTGCGTGAATTAAGTCATCCAAATTCAACTGGCAGAACATTGGAAGCTTCAGCCAAGAGATTCTGTGTTTGAATCCTGGCCCAGACCTTTTTCACCCAGTTAGAAATTGCAATTAATGATTCATTTACCAATTAGAATAACTGTGTTGAAATGAATGTAGTGCAGGACAAATTCAAAAGATTTTTAACACTAAGATTGCAGGTAGGAAAAGGGATCCTATATGCCCCCATTTTATGGAAATAAGAAGTTTCAGGTTAAAGACTGAAAGCAAAATGTAAAAAAGAAATGATAGGATAAGTTGTCAGACCAAAAAAAAAAAACTGTCGCTGTAAGGAATTTGTATCTTAAAAGAACTTAGGTATACTATATGACCAGCTAAAAAAATTGTATTTTTATTGTTAGTTTGATCATCAAACATTTTTGAAAATATATACTAATGTTCTAAAATTTAGTGGTGTTCGATTTTACAGAGTTTATTGAATATCTACTGAAACTCTCTTCAGGAATTATAAGGAACATCTTGAAGTTGTAGGATGTAAAAGCTAAAAGTTAACTTAATATTTTTTGGTGATTTAATTGCAAGGGAAAATAGGACATAATAAATTAAAATATAAAATACTTGTGCTCATCCATGTCACAGAAAATGGTCTGACATTGAATCAAATGACTATGTGGGTCCTGTTAAAGACTTGAAATAGAACACACTGTAAAACATTTGGTGTAACGTTACTCCATAAAACTGGAGGCAGCATTGCTGCCTCCAATCTTACGGTGGTATTTAACTGATATAACTGGTGTAACATTACACAGCTCTTGTGTAAGTTTACACCATAATATTGTGAAACATATCACAATTTCTGTGTAAGGTTACACCACAATTGCGTGTAAGCTTTCACAGTAATTGTGTGTAAGGTTACACCACAATTGCGTGTATGCTTTCACAGTAATTGTGGTGTAACCTTACACGCAATTGTGGTGTAACCTTACACAGAAATTGTGATATGTTTCACAATATTATGGTGTAAACTTACACAAGAGCTGTGTAATGTTACACCAGTTATACTTAGACCATGTTCATTACTGAAGAAAATCAATAACATGAAAGAGTACAAGAGAAAACGATTAAAACATTTATTTTTCTAGAAGTTAATTTGTAAGGCCTGCCACATCCAAAAATAATATGTGAAAATTCTTATAAACGTTACACGAAAAAGTAGCTGTAATAGAAATGTTAATAAAATCATGTACATATTCATATAAAGCTACAAATATTTATAGTAGGGCATTAGATACCTATTTCATTTAATTATCTTTTTGGGAAAACATCTTTGCTTTTAGAAGCATATAATTGGAAAAATTTCGATGTTATTAAGGCAACAGTACATCTTAATCCTGTTGAAAAATCGAATGTTCATTTGTTATATTAAGTGAAACATTATTAGTACTCAAAATTTTGATATCTTTCTGCGCTTATTTTCTAAATATAGTTTCTAAAATATCAAACTAAGAGTGATTTGCATGTTTGCTTTTTTTAATTTAACAGAAAAGTTTTAAGCTTTTATATCTCAGAATGCAAAATATTGTGCTGCGCACAGGATAGTTTCACAACTCATAACTGAAATAATCTGAAATTTGCATAACTTATAGATGGAATAATTAATTTTAAAACAAAGAATAACAAAAGTCTAGGAGGTGTAAAAATCTTGTGCTCAAAAATACTTGAATAATTCTAATAATATTCAACTTCTTCCCCATTAATTTTCAAATTTTATTTTTAAATATTTAATTATGTGAAACATTTTAGATTCATTCTGTAAGAAACTGTAATATTTAAGACTTCTTAAAATTTCAAAATATTTCATAAAGCGGCTGCATAGAAATCCAGCAATAAGTATTAAAATTAGAATTCTCATAGACAAAAGCTTTTAAATCAAAGGAAAACATATAAAAATGTGCTACTTCTTTGTTTGATATATTTTAAACAAAATGACAAAGGAATCCTTTTTTTAATCAAATGTTTACAATTGAAATTGTTGTCAATTATTAACAAAACTGAAATTTTTATTTTTCAACACGTTTAAGGTGGACTTTCCTCTTAGGGATTATTTTTACTTTTTTAATTATAAATTTAAATAAATAAAACACAAAGTTCAAAAATTAAGTTAGATCACTTGGTATCTATTAGTAAAAATAATATTTAGTAAAGATATAAATATTCGTGTAAATATTATGGAAGGAAATAAGCATATATTTTAATAAGCATTATGGAATTTTTTTCAGTTATGATCTAATTTGTATAAACATATAAACTTTGATTAAATAAGCTTCCATTAAGTAAAAATATATATATTCATTGATTGCCTACATTATAAGCTTTCCTGATTTCTTTTCTAGGTTCTTCAATGTATGAAATCAATGATATGGATCAAGAAATTAGTAAAAAATAATGTATTTATATGTAAAATAATGATTATTTTTTATTTAAAACAAGGCAAATAAAATTAAATACATCAAAAGTTCAACTCTTAAAATATGTCATTTGGCGTTATTGATAAGAATAGTGTTTAATTAAGATTGTTTAAATATTATGCAAGAATGTAAACATTAAATAAATATTTCTCTTATGATCTGACTAGACATTCACCGTAAATACATAAATTTTGAGTAAATGGGAAGTGATAAAATATATTCAGTGGGTATCCATATTTTATATTTCGTCGAGTTTGCGTCTATATATATAATATAAATAACATGAAATAGCATTTTAAGAAGCGGGATATAGTTATGAAAAATTAAATTACAATAAAACCTCAATAACGGGTACTCCCAAACAACGGACACCTCTATTTAGCGAACACTTTTCATTCCCCAACGCAAATGTTATTTGCATATTTTTATCTCTGAATAGGGGAGACCTCGGAATAACGGACAAATTTTGCGCTCCTGGTGTGCCCGTTATTTAGAGATTTTACTGTATTATTTTTTAGTGCTCAAATTCAGAACTTTAAAATATGAAGTTAAATATTATGTAAGTGTAAGACAATTTCAATCCGTGATAAGAAAAACAAAAATTTCTGCACTATAAATGGCAAAAAAGACAAGTTGGAAATTGTACGTCAAACGTGGCAAATGAGGTGCGTTCGTACTATAGCTAGTTATATAAATATTCAGATCTTGATGATTTTTAATTCTGTAAAATGAATTATATCGTCTGCAGATTAATGTCTGTCATAAAATAAGTATCTCGGTCGCTTGACGATTAAACCTCGGAAGCTCCTATAACAAGAAAAAAACAATTTTTAAAAAAAATCAAATTTTTTAATAAATATTTTTATTAATATCTCCTAAAGTTTTGATTCGATTTTCACAAAATTTGAAATGACTCGACAAAATTCTGCAAAGATAATATATCTTAAATTTCAAACCATTCGGTTGGGTAGTTTTTGCGTTGTTATATACGGACGGACGGAAAGACAGAGGGACGGACCAGACGACAACAATAGGTGCTACGTATTTATATAATTACGAACGCACCTAAAAATCAGATAAATATTGAGATGTCATTAAAGAAATAGGTGATTGATAATATTTATTTGGTGAGTACTTATATTATAAACGTTAGGAGTCTACAGTCCGTGTTCATCAATATATGAATTCAATTACATGAAATTGTGAAATAGTAAAAAGAATATAAATACACAAAAGTTAAATATTTACTTTAGTAAAATTAAAAAGAGTAATTTTAAGATATAAAAATGCAAAAAAAGGTAGAAAAAAAATTTCATTCAATGATGACAAAATCAAACAGTTATGACATTTTAAATGTAAAAAGAAAATCAAATAAAAATTGATTAATTATTTAGAAAAGTAAAGAGAGAAATAAACAGGTATGTATATTGGCCAAATAAATGCTAAGAGATAAAAAATCCTAAATTTTAAAATATGTCATATGTTTAAATATGTGTCATTTGACATTATTAATAGAAATTAGTTTTAAAGAGGTGTGAAAAGTCAAAGTATTTATTCTCTTAATAAGAACTATAAAAATACTTCTCTGATTTAATGTACTCATGAATATAAAGATGTAAATATTGGTTAAATGTATTCAGATTATGTAAAAAATGTATTTAGTGAGTATATTAGATTTCCTTATGATTTCATCTGGTCATTCGCATAGAGATGTAAATATTGATTAAATGTGTACAGAATATGTAAAAAAAATGTATTTCGTGCGTATCTATATTAGATTTTCTTATGATTTCATCTACCTATTCACATAAAGATGTAAACATTGATTAAATGTGTTCAGATTGCGTTTAAATTAGTGAGTATCTCTACAATTTCCTTATGATTTCATCTACTAATTTTTATAAACATGTAAATATTAATTATATGTGTTCAGCTTAAGTAAGAAAGTATTTAGTGAGTAGATTTAGAAAAAAATAAAGTGAAAAATACTATATAATACGTTTAGATACTATATTAGATTTCCTTATGATTTCATCTATCCATTCGCATAAAGATGTAAATATTGATTAAATGTGTTCAGGTTATATAAAACATTCATTTAGTGAGTAACTATATTGGAAATTTTCATGGTTTCATATACTCATTCCCATAAAGATTTAAATATTAATTGCGTGTGCTCAGATTATGTAAAAAATGTATTAAGTGAGTATCTATATTATAAACTTTCATGAGTTTGGGGCTCATGTTCATCAATACAAGATATCACTAACGCAAAATAGCGAATTAAGAAATGTAACATAATTATGTATGTGCATGATAAAATAATTATGTACAATGCTTATTTTGGGCAGCTAAAAATTTGAAATTTAAAAATATGGCAATGTAAATTACACACGCGCAAAAAACAGAAGATTTCATTCAGCGATGAGAGAAAAAAAGAAATTGCGGCACTATAAACCGAAATAGAAAAGAAAATAATGGGAAACTAACTTTTTCATTAAACTTTCCAAATTTGGGCTCGCTAATATAAGAAATGTATGAAAAGAAATAATAGAATAAGAAAAATAATACAGTCGAGTTTCATTACACTTAGAAAAAAATAAAACCCAATTTGCGTCAAAAGATTCATAGGTGTGTGCCCAAATTGGGCCATGCCTGTTTTGGTTGCCACTGTGTATCCATTTTGGGCACTGTTAAATACCCATTTTCAAAAAAAAAAAAAATTCTGAAAATGGGTATTTAACAGTGACCAAAATGGATACACAGTGGTAGCCAAAACAGCCCAATTTGGACACATACTTATGAATCTTTCGACCCAAATTGGGTTTTATTTTTTTCTGTGTAGAAAGAACCCCAGGGGACTGCTGAAATCTGTTATCTAGTATTATTTTGAAACTGAAATTACGTTTTGTTATTATATATTTTTTCAATGAAATACTAAAAATTTCTTTATAACGGGATTTCCATTCTGCAGGAGTCGATGCAGAGTTTTTTCTTGGGACCTCTTTTGAGAAAAATTAAAGTTATTTTTGTGAAAGTTATTATATTTTTCTGAAAAATAACATTTTGTAACTAAAGATAAAATCTAGTTACTCAAATTCGAATCAAGTATTTATTAATGATAACTTTTTTACGTGCTTCTACTAAAGTTTTCCTTTCTAGCGAACTTGTTTGAGAAAAGTTAAAGTTATTTTTGTGAAAGTTATTATATTTTTCTGAAAAATAACATTTTGTAACTAAAGATAAAATCTAGTTACTCAAATTCGAATCAAGTATTTATTAATGATACCTTTTTTTACGTGCTTCTACTAAAGTTTTCCTTTCTAGTGAACTTGTTTGAGAAAAGTTAAAGTTATTTTTGTGAAAATTATTATATTTCTCTGAAAAATAACATTTTGTAACTAAAGATAAAATCTAGTTACTCAAATTCGAATCAAGTATTTATTAATGATAACTTTTTTACGTGATTCTGCTAAAGTTTTCCTTTCTAGTGAACTTGTTTGAGAAAAGTTAAAGTTATTTTTGTGAAAATTAATATATTTTTCGAAAAATAACATTTTGTAACTAAAGATGAAATCTAGTTACTCAAATTCGAACCAAGTATTTATTAATAATAACTTCTTTTACGTGCTTCTACTAAAGTTTTCCTTTCTAGTGAACTTGTTTGAAAAAAGTTAAAGTTATTTTTGTGAAAATTATTATATTTTTCTAAAAATAACATTTTGTAACTAAAGATGAAATCTAGTTACTCAAATTCGAACCAAGTATTTATTAATAATAACTTCTTTTACATGCTTCTACTATAGTTTTACTTGCTAGTGAACTTGTTTTGTATGCAAATTGCACGTTTTAAAACTTAAGAAAATAAAAATAAGAAAATAAAAATAATTGAATGACGGATATGTTCTTATGGAAATGAATTTTGTAAAGGGACATATATTATTAAGAGGTATTTTGTGAAGGGGCCTGTTTTATTAAAAAGAATTTTGTAAAAGGGCCTGTTTTATTAAATGGGTTTTTGTGAAGAGGTGAAAATAAGCCTGAATCGACCCCTTGTTGGATTCCGCTCAAAAAAGGATTTGACTGTATTCTGTGTATAAATAAAATTTTTGTTTTTGTGTGATAAAAACTGGGAATTTCAAAATATTAAGATGTAAACTATGCGCGCGTATGTAATCGCAGATTCTATTCAGCGAAGAGAGAAAAAAAAATTATGACATTATAAATAGGAAAATAGAAAATAAAGTACATATTGAGAAGTCATTTAGAAAAGTAAAGAGAGAAAGAAATTGACATGTGTGCAAGCAAATATGTACTGAGGATAAAATATTAGGTTTCTTTAAGTAAATTAATGCCATTTGACACTACTGATAAAATTAGCGCTTAAAAGAGATATGCAAATTTGAGTAAATATAACTCAAGAGAGTAAGCATTACAAAAATACTTATCTTGGGAAAGACGTAAACGTATATATATTCTAAACATTCGTATAAACATGTAAATATTAAAAAAATGCAATTGAATTATATAAATATTTTTTTAGCGTGTGCCTATATTTTTAGTGTGTGCCAAAACTGTCACGAGTTTGTGACTCATGTACACCAATAAACAAAAATGACATGAAATAGTGAACGGGAAAAGAAATATAATTACAGTAAAACACGCTCTCATGGGACCATTAGAAAATGACGGATAAACCAAAAGACGTATAACCGAAGATTTAGTTTTAAAGCGTAATACACTTTTCACGTTTTAAGACAACAATGAAACGGGAGGTAAATTCGAAAGTCGCGTAAATGATAAGCGCATAAATGATGCTCTAAATGAAATGTTTGTTTTGTGTGTGTTAAAAATTGCGTATTTGAAAAAACGGAGACGTAAGTTACGCGAGCGTAAGAACGAAAACTTCATTCAGTGATGAGAAAAACAAGACATTCTGTCACTAACAAAGGAAAAAAATCTGATCGACATTCAGAAGTCACTTAAAGAAAAAGAGAGAGAGAAAGAAATAGGCATGCATACCGGCAAATAGGTACTGAGGTTTAAAAAGTGAGGTTCCTTCATGTAAATTAATCTCCATTCACTCTAGAGCACCTCTGAAATCCATGTGAGAAAACGTGCGTGTTTTCTAAACTCGGCATTATCACAGCATTTCCAAGTCAATAGTCAATAGTCAAAAATCCACTAAATGTCACACAGCAATTAAGCTTCTTTTAGCCAATTTTAAAAAATTTAGGACTGTAACTTGGAGGTACCGTGGTATCACCCAGCACCTTGTCTCACGTGGTATACTGCATATCCTTGTCATTGGTCTGCCATTGGCATCTGTTCCCCAAATCGGCGGCACTTAGTCTTTGCCCCAGGTGCTGGTGCTGCATTTTGATCGATCCCGATAGTGGCTCCCCCTGTCAGATCGAGTCGTTCGCTCGCTGCGGGATTTTCTCTCCAGGAAGAACCAGCGTGGTTCTTCTCGTCGTGTTCTTTTTCATCTTTTATAATCCCCGTATCCCGATCTTCATTCATCCTGAAGAGAACTCGAGATTCTCTCGCTGTTATCTGTTCACTCCATCTTCCCCCTCGTTGTTTTGATTTGGAACGCAGATGAAATCGATGAGTATAACTGAACTAAAAGATTACGCGGTCATAGGTGACGATGACTCGGAGTGATAGGGGTATTTATCGATATACAATTAAAATAAAATGTATCTTTTCGTTTATTTCAGTCTTTTTACACATTTCATATCGCATGAATTTGAGATTGCATTTTTTTCACATTATTGTTTTGATTTCGATAGGATCTGAAATCGATGAGTATAAATGAACTGAAAGATGTAGCGGTCATAGATAACGATGGTTCGGAGTAATATAGATGTGCAATCGATATACAGTTACGATACAATGTATCTTTTCCTTTATTGCATTCTTTTCACACATTTCATATATCGCATAAACTTGAGATTCGCACGCTATTATGTGATTATTCGTTCTTTTAATTTAGATAGGAATTGAAATCGATGAGTATAACTGAACTAAACATTAATACCTAATAGGTGACGATGCTTCGGAATGATAGGGATATTACCGATATACAATTAAGATAAAATGTATCTTTTCCTTTATTTTAGTCGTTTCACACACTTCATATCGCATAAACTTGAGATTCGCACGCTGTTATGTGATTATTCGTTCTTTTAATTTAGATAGGAACTTAAATCGATGAGTATAACTGATTTAAAAGATATAGCAGTCGTAAGTAACGATAGTTTGCCGTAATATAGATGTACAATCGACATACAGTTGTGATACAATGTATCTTTTTCTTTATTGCATTATTTTCATACATTAAGATAGGAACTGAAATCGATGAGTATAACTGAACTAAAATTAATACCTCATAGGTGACGACGCTTCGGAGTGATAGGATATTAACGTTATACAATTAAGATAAAATGTATCTTTTACTTTATTTCAGTCTTTTCACACATTTCATATCGCATAAACTTGAGATTCGCACGCTGTTATGGGATTATTCGTTCTTTTAATTTAGATAGGAACTTAAATCGATGAGTATAACTTATCTAAAAGATATAGCAGTCGTAGGTAACGATGGCTTGGCGTAATCCTAATAATATTATAAATCTGATTGTGTGCAAATGTTAGGCCGAAGCCAGCGTCAAAATGGAGCATTTAATAATCCTGTTTCTTTGCATATATGTTGATTATAACCCTCAAATGAACATAGCCTGGTTTTTGTTTATTTTATTCAAATATTTTCTTTAATAATTAAAAATTTCATTATTTTCATAGAGAATAAATGGACATTTTTCCATACAATTTAACCATTTAAATTTATCGTTGCTAGGGCTTTGATCGTTGCCAATAAATAAAAACACGGAAGAATACGTTTTCCTCAACAATTAATTTTCAATTGAACGATTTTCACGTGAAAACTGAAAATTAAAAATAATTCAAAAGAAGATGAATTTCCGTGATATTTGAAACAAAAATATGGAGTATTTGTTATTATGCATGAAGTATGAATATCGGTTACATTAAAAAGATCTTTTTCTGTCAAAAACTGCGTTATAATTAGAAGGAAAATGAACAATAATTATATTATTAAAAATAGATTTCGCTTGGACCATGGAACTATGAAAAGGATCCTCCTCGGCTTGGACAAATATGACGTCATAAATAAAACATGTATTTTCAAATATTCGTAATAATACAAGGAGCATAAATATCAATGTATAATGAAAGTAGATTGATAATGAACGTAATATTTAAGATGAAAAACTAAAATATTTTTTATCTATAATGATTAATAATTAGCTTGAATACCAGGTACATACAAATGTGAGTTTTCTGCTAAAATTTACGTCCTGATTGCCAGAAAAAAAATTAACAAGAATTATGCCATTAAAAAGAGATTTCTCTGAGGAAAAACTGACGTCATATTTGAAATAAAACGGGAATTTTCAAATGTGTTTACAAGGAGCGGGAATCAATTCCTATCGTTAATAATACAAGGATCGGTAAGTTTAGAAAGTAGATGAGTTTCACACCATAATTAAAACGCAAAATTATTATTTTTTTTTATCTATACCGATTATTAAGCATGAATGTCAGTTACATACAGATGAGAGTTTTTTGCCAAAAACCACACCATGATTATTATAAAAATGAAAATAAATACGAATCTATTATATTAAAATCTGACCGCCAGTTTGTATTTCGCAACTACTCCTTTCAGATTTCGAACGCAATGCGATTTACTTAATACCGGTTATCATTGATCCGAGGATGTCATTAACTCACATAATTAAAAAAAAAAAGATTTAAATTCCGAGATATTATTATTATTATTATTTTTATTTTTTTGTAAATTTTAACGAAGTTTCTCTAAAAATGGCAACTAAATTATTCCAATTTTGAGCGCGTTCAGAGACCGAAACGCGGGTTACGCGTATAGTTGGGGAATGACGTCATCTGACTTTCTCAGGGTAAAGTTGGGTTAAAACGGCTGCGAACGCTTTTGGGTAAAGTTATGGGTATATTTACAATCAAACACTTCCGTCAATCAATCTACCATTACATTTTGATTGTACGAACATTTCAGGAACCATCCTAGCCGATGTTGGCCAATTATATCATAGTCCTGTTAAAGGTAGACCAATCAAATGTTCAGGACTCAAGTGTACAGTAGGAGTCATAAAGAACAACAGTTAACAGTTGCAGTTAGCTATAAAGCAAACAAACAAATCAGATTTCCAACCACGTGATCACTTTACCCAACAAAATTCTCCAGGTAATGTGGGTTACACGCAGTCTGGTAATTTCCAGCTCTGAATGCTACGGGTAACTGGCAAAAAGTCACGTGATATCGCTCTCTGAACGCTTCGGGTTACCCATGTGTTACCCTATGTAACTCGGGGTTCGGTCTTTGTGAATAAAAAAGAAGAAATAAAACTGATTAATATATTTTTTTCTCATTAAAACTGAAAAAAAGAATTTATTTTCAATTTGAATAGATGGTGAAAGAAAAAAAAAAATCTTGATTACAGTAAAATTTTTGAAAAATAAAAACGTATTTTCACACATTCAAACTTCATGAATCAAAGAACAAAAATCGTCTGTCAACATATTTTCATTTAGAAATAAAGATTTTTTTTTCAGTTATAGATTAAATCAAGGAGGCAAATTTAAGCTTCTTGCATTTAGGTCTAGAATAATTGGTCCCTATTCACAAGAATTGAATTTAATGAAAAAGAATATACTATTTCTATTATTATCTTTGAAGGATGGCTATTAAAACGTTTCACAAGGCGTTAAAAGTAAAATGATTTACCAGGTAAACTTGACATGTGTTTTTACACAATTTACCGATTTCCACGATTCTATTTGGCCCGCCTTTTTTCATTGGTTGCAGTTTCCTTTGCGTGAGTATTTGTCACAAAATTTCACTTTTTTAAAACTTAGTTATGTCAAGGTCTCTATAACATAGAAATACTGTATTGTTTCCTGTGGAATGTGATAAAGAGTTAGTTAATTATTTACGTTTCTAATTATCGGGAATGAAATATTTTGCTTAATTAATGCATTTATTCTTTTAATGATACGTGAACGAAGTCACGGGTAACAGCTAGTATAGATATACAATCGATAAACAGTTGTGATACAATGTATCTTTTACTTTATTTCATTCTTTTCGCACATTTCATATCGCATAAAAGTTAGATTCGCACGCTGTTATGTGATTATTCGTTCTTTTAACCCTTTAACGGATAAAGCACTTCAATTGTTAAGATGTTGAAATAAATGATTGACACCGGAAATTATGAACAAATTTATTTTTATATAATAAAAAAGCGATATTTCACATATATAATAAATGAAAAACATTTCTATTAAAATTCTGCTGTCATTGTTGAGTTTCGTAATTAAAGTTTTGTGGTTTCGTGGGGAAACCAATGAACGTTAAAGGGTTAATTTAAATATGAACTGAAATCGATGAGTATAACTGAACTAAAAATTAATACCTCATAGGTGACGATGCTTCGGAGTGATAGGATATTACCGGTATACAATTAAGATAAAATGTATCTTTTACTTTATTTCAGTCTTTTCACACATTTCATATCGCATAAACTTGAGATTCGCACGCTGTTATGTGATTATTCCTTCTTTTAATTTAGATAGGAACTTAAATCGATGAGTATAACTGAACTAAAAATTAATACCTCATAGGATACGATGCTTCGGAGTGATAGGATAGTACCGGTATACAATTAAGATAAAATGTATCTTTTACTTTATTTCAGTCTTTTCACACATTTCATATCGCATAAACTTGAGATTCGCACGCTGTTATGTGATTATTCCTTCTTTTAATTTAGATAGGAACTGAAATCGATGAGTATAACTGAACTAAAAATTAATACCTCATAGGTGACGATGCTTCGGAGTGATAGGATATTACCGGTATACAATTAAGGTAAAATGTATCTTTTACTTTATTTCAGTCTTTTCACACATTTCATATCGCATAAACTTGAGATTCGCACGCTGTTATGTGATTATTCCTTCTTTTAATTTAGATAGGAACTTAAATCGATGAGTATAACTGAACTAAAAATTAATACCTCATAGGTGACGATGCTTCGGAGTGATAGGATATTACCGGTATACAAT
Organism: Maratus michaelseni; assembly: GCA_963931845.1. Classification (NCBI taxonomy): domain Eukaryota; kingdom Metazoa; phylum Arthropoda; class Arachnida; order Araneae; family Salticidae; genus Maratus; species Maratus michaelseni. Next base: position 92,234,963 of record OZ007596.1, read on the forward strand.
TAAGATAAAATGTATCTTTTACTTTATTTCAGTCTTTTCACACATTTCATATCGCATAAACTTGAGATTCGCATGCTGTTATGTGATTATTCCTTCTTTTAATTTAGATAGGAACTTAAATCGATGAGTATAACTGAACTAAAAATTAATACCTCATAGGTGACGATGCTTCGGAGTGATAGGATATTACCGGTATACAATTAAGATAAAATGTATCTTTTACTTTATTTCAGTCTTTTCACACATTTCATATCGCATAAACTTGAGATTCGCATGCTGTTATGTGATTATTCCTTCTTTTAATTTAGATAGGAACTTAAATCGATGAGTATATAACTGATCTAAAAGATATAGTAGTCGTAGGTAACGATGGTTTGGAGTAATATAAATATACAATCGATATACAGTTGCGATACAATGTATCTTTTCCTTTATTTCATTCTTTTCACACATTTCATATCGCATAAACTTGAAATTCGCACGCTGTTATGTGGTTATTCGTTCTTTTAATTTAGATAGGAACTGAAATCGATGAGTATAACTGAACTAAAAACTAAGCCATAAGTGAGAATGCTTAGGAGTGATAGAGGTACTATCGGCTATACAATTGTAATAAAATGTATCTTTTCATTTATTTTAATCTTTTCACATCGCATGAACTGGAGATTCTCACGTTGTTCATTGTATTTTCACCTCGTTGTTTTGATTTTGATAGGTACTTAAATCTATTAGTATAGCTGAACTAAGAGATTAAGCCAACATAAGTAACGATGGTTCGGAGTGATAGGAGTAATATAACAGGGTCATTCATAATTCCCTCCGGGGTTTCGAAACGTTATAGTAAAAAAACGAAGACGAATATGAAAAAAAGAAACATATGAAATTATTCCGAAACTATTCAAGTATTACTTACATACATTACAGGTGTTCTATGTGTGAACCCTTGGTCACACGGCATACATCCATGCGATAGTCCAGTTCCTGCCATACTCCGTTTCTTTAAATCTGAATCAGTGGTGTCAGTTCAACGGGCCTTTCGTAATAAATATCGAAAACAGGGACCAACTGACAAAACAATTCATGTGTGGTACCGGAAATTTAAAGAAACGGAGTATGGCAGGAACTGGACTATCGCATGGATGTATGCCGTGTGACCAAGGGTTCACACATAGAACACCTGTAATGTATGTAAGTAAAACTTAAATAGTTTCGGAATAATTTCATATGTTTCTTTTTTTCATATTCGATTTCGTTTTTTTACTATAACGTTTCGAAACCCCGGAGGGAATTATGAATGACCCTGTAGATAAAAAATTATAATAAATTGAATATTTTCATTTATTTTAGTCTTTTTCGTACATTTGAAATTGTTCCGTTTGTTTATTGTATTTCTATGTGGTTGTTTTAATTTAGATAAGAACTGAAATCAATGAGTAGGACTGAACTAAAAGATTAAAGCTCGAAATGAAATGAACTTTATCCCTATACAGTTATAATAAAATGTATCTTTTGATTTATTTAAGCCATTTCCCGCCTTTTAAAATTTGATAGTCTGTCGCTGATGTGTGATTGTTTTTCTATCATTGCCCCGGTGTTTTTATTTAGGTAGAAAATGAAATCGATGAATGCAACTGAACTAAAAAATTAGGTAGTCATAGATTACAATGCACTGCAAAAATGCGCGGTAGCGTATTACTGCTTGCACGGCAGCGTATTACTGCTTATTTTACTGTTTAATACTGTTAATTTTACGGTATAATACTGGCAGCTGGGGTGCCAGTTTTATACTGTAAAATCAACAATAATTTTTTGCAGTGTGGATAAAAATGATAATATACAATCAGTGTACAATTGTAATGAAACGTACATTTACATTTATTTCATTTTTTTTCATACATTTCATATCGCATGAACTTTAGATTATAGTGATATTCTTCGTTTCTTCTGGATTGTTCCTTCTATCTTCACCTCGTATTGATTTAGATAGGAGTTGAAATGGAAAATTATAACTGAACTAAAAGATTAAGTGATAATAAGTGACGATGGTTGGAAATGATTGGTGTGTTATTGCTATATAATTATAAAAAATATATATCTCTTTTCACCTATTTGTATTTTTTAACCATTTATAATCGCTTTCATTTGAGATTCTCCTAATGCTATGTGATTGTTCGTTCTATATCTTAACCTTACTGTTTAATTTAGATGTGAAAAAAATCGAAAAGTTATGTGTGAACTAAAAGTTATCATTGTGGACGATAATTCTGAATTATAGGAGCATTACCGACATGCAATTCTACACTGCAAAAAAAAAAATTTGATTTTACAGAATATTACTGGCACCACAGCTGCCAGTATTATACCGTAAAATTAACAGTAATAAACAGTAAAATAAGCAGTAATACGCTACCGCGCTCAATAATTAAGCTCTCATAAGGGAGAGGGCTAGAATACTGTCGATATACAGTAATAATAAAACATATCTTTTCTTTTCTTTGAATATTTTATGTGTTTGACACGAGATGTTCCTTGTACAGAATTCACATGTGATATAATACGTGATTCTTTAATACACGATAGAGGAACTTCGGGTATTATGGAACAGTCGGGTAATACAGATTACCAAGGTTTCTGTTTGCTAAAGTGCTGCCACCAAGCGGCAATATCATAAACTACTTAAGAACGTTCCTAGAATGCCCCCCAGAACGCGCCATTCTTCGGTCGGCGTCAAGGTGCGTTGTGTGAATAATTTTTTTTTTCGTTTTTGGAAATAATTATTCAGTATTTTTTATTCATTATTAGAAGTAATATTTTTACATTTAAATTAATATCGAAATACTAACAGTTTAGGATGTAACACTCGTTTTTTAGCTCGCAGTTCAAACAAATAAACATAGAGTAATTTTTTCCCAATTCGACGGCATCGTGTTATATGGAATACCAATGCCTCATAACACTCCATGATAATGGAGCCGCAAAGACAGATCCTTATATCTGTGATTTGTGCAAATATGAAGTATGAACTGAAGTATATATTGGCTGACACTGTATTTTGATCATCCGCTCTTGATACATCTGTTTTTTTCCACATTTTGTTCCTTTTCTTGTTTTTAACCCCCTATTCCATATTTCCCGGCTATCTCACAATACCCTCAAAAATAGGTTTATTATTATTATTATTATTTGTTTGCAAGTGATCAAATTTCGTAAACTAATTTTTGTCTAAAAAAACTATTCACAGATAGTTGAAGTATGTAATTGTGTTCTGTTTTCGTGTTTTAAACAATATCGGGATGTTGTATTGCCCCAAATGTAAATAGTATTCCATAATAACCGAAGTCCGTCTACATATATACTTAGTATATATTAGTATTTATATTATATTAACGTGGTACTACTGTATTCTACGTACCGTATAGTAAAGCAGTCTTTCCTTTTTATATTTAAATTTGGTGTTTACTTACCTCCGTATATGTCTCTCTTTTATTTTTTTCTCCGCCTTTCTAGGTGACTGAGAAGCATTTTCTGTAAACAGAATTTAAATATTAAGTGAAGAAAGCTATCCATTTTAAAACTTATTTATACACTTATTTTTTTTTCATCCTATCTTTTCGTGTGCTTGATGTCGCACGAAACACGCATGAAACAATATATATATAAGATAGGAAGGAAAATTTTCTATATGGTTTACTTGAATTATTTATGGGAGTTTTTTTTTTTTTTTGCATTCTTTTCTTAAACTTTCGCACATATCTGGAAAAAAATGTTTCTGAAACTCGATTTAAATATGATAAATGAAGTCTGTTCCTTCTTTTCTTCTTTGCTTGCGTATTTTACCTTTTTTCTTTTTTATTCAATATTTTCGTGATATCGAATTGACATCGTATGTTCCACAAATGTGATTTCGGTACAACGTAAAGAGGGCTGTTTTAGGTAGTTACCAAAGTTATTTACCATTACAAAAGTTACCTATTGCAACCGTTCGGAGGAAAGCAATTTCAAAAAATTTTGGGATATTTTCATCGATCATGACCCCCAGACCCCCAAACCAACCTCCGTTCAAATGTTGATTGCTATATATATATATATATAATATATATATATATATATATATGACGTGTGTCATGCTATAACTCTCTTATTTATGAACCGATTCGGATATGACTGAGTATGTGTATAGGACATACGAAGGTCTGGACCGAGTTCGTCTATTTTTACAAAAGGAAAATTTTCGACTTCCGGTTTTCGACGGATTTATACGTTTTAGAAGGTCCTGAACACAATTTGACTGTTTTCAGAAAATGTCTGTCTGTGTGTCTGTATGTGACAAAAACTTTGTGGGCGCTCTACCTCAAGAACTTATGCACGGAATTTAATAAAGCTTTAATTTCAGTTAGTCCCTGACATACATTGGTGGGGATTAATTTTTGGTGTAAATCGCCCAACAGGTGGCGCTGTTATGCTGCATTTTTGCGATTTCTGCAATAGCTCTATCTCAAGAAATAATGCACTGATTTTCATTAAACTTCAGATTCAGTTTGACCTTGACATAAATAGACGTTGATTACGTTTTGGTGTAAATATCCCAACAGGTGGCGCTACTGTGCTACTTTTTCATGATTTTCACGATAGCTATATCTCAAGAACGAATGCACAGAATTTCACCAAACTTCAGATTCTGTTAAACCTTGACTCAACTAAGATGTTGATTACGATTTGGCGTAAATAGCCCAACAGATGTCACTGCTATGCTACTTTTTTCATGATTTTCACGATAATTATATGTCAAGGATTAATGCACGGGCTTTCATGAAACTTCAGATTCAGTTAGACGTTGACATACTTTGTTGTTTACTATTAGGTTTTGGTGTAAATCTCCCAAGACGTGGCTCTGATATGCTGCATTTTTCAGGATTTACACGATTTTAGGGATAGTCATATCTCAAGAACTAATGCACGGAATTTAATAAAACTTTAGATTCGCTTAGACCTTGATGTAAATTGATGCTGATTCGTTTTTAGTGTATACGAAACCTGTGTGAGATAGAAGAAAGTTTTAGGTTTGGCACATCTGACTAGTTTTTGTTGTTGTTGTTGTTTTTCATTTTAGATTTAAAATCTAAAAATTTGGGAGTTTTATGCAAAGATACATAGAGAAAAATGTTAGGGGTTGAGAAAAAAGTTACTTTGAAAAGCAACGCTCAGTTTTTGCGTATTAAATTGAAGACGTTTTAATATGATAAATTACCCCTTAGAAATAATAATATGCCATTAGATTTAAAGTTTAAAATTTAAGTTAAATGCTAAAGTTTTCAAAATTAAACTTCTCTAGCTGACTTATTTCACACTCGTGGACCCCGTTCTATCTTTATACAACAGATTATTGATCGTGCAAAATTTGAATATTAATTTTTAAAGCACAGCTCTACTAATTGCCCTTTTTTGTTCAACATCGCTGCATGGTAGAACTTCAAAAAGCTTAAATTTTAGATCTGGAAGGAACAGAGTAAAAGGTGATGATAATATTCATCATGACAAACAATTTTTGAGTAGGAAACAAGAATGACAATCAGACAAAAATACAAGGTATTTCTCTCAAAGCCGTTCATTTTTCACCGCAACTTTAACAAGAGCAAAAAATCATGCATCGGGCATAGATTATGCAACACTCTCCAACGCTAACATAATATTATGAAGAAATTTCCTTTTTTTTCACACAATGAAATTAGATATCTAAATAAGCAATTTAATACATCGCAAACGATTTTTACTCATATACCATAAAGTAACGGAATTCTTTTGTGCATCCCTGTAACCTAACTATAAATGCTACACACTTCATTTTCAATAGAAAACATTCTGTAGTGAATCTAATTAACATCAAAAATTACATGTCAATCCGAGTATATTTGCGCGAATTAGAGTACGGACAGACGGAGAGGCAGCCAGACAAACCGATTTCATACACATTTTTCAAGTATATTGGAAAGTGTTAAAAATTATGAAAATATTTCAAGAAAATATTCAATAGATAAACTTTTCTTTTTGTGAAATCTGACAACATTACGAGAATAACCATCCGCATATATACAAATCTGCTCTAGACGCCCCATAATTTTGAATTAGATGACAGTACATACTGGCCTAATTATACAGTGTACTTGCAGACTTTTATCAGATGTCATAACAATTCACAAAAAGCAAAGTCAGCCGGTTAAACAATCCACTGAAATATCTTCATACTTGTTAAAGTTGTGAACAGAAAATGCGGGTTTGGCTTGGGGTGAGACGCTTTGTAATTTAAATTAAATAAGTGAATTGTAACCCCGGTGCCTTATACAAAAATTATTTATCTTCACGTGCATTAACATCTCTTAATGCTTGTTTCGAGAGTTTTCGATCGACATCATTTCATTATATAAAATTAGCTCTGTCCATAAATGTTTCGGCTAATTCAACTGTCATTATTCTATCTTCAGTTTTTTCAAAACAGTCTCACACCGTACAAAAACATTCCATTGATTTACAGTGCGATTTCCGGGTTTTTACGGTTTATTTCTTCGATCAAAGGGGTTTCGTGAATGAGTCAGAAAATATTGCGAAAATGGATTTCAAACAGATAATGCTAATTTTCATTTTCTCTAACACTGTGGGATTTACTTTTATTATTACACTGCAGAAGAAAGAAAAATTTGTACAATTACGGTAATTGAACTGGCAAAAGACAAATTCTTTTTGGAGCGTACAAATATATAAAAAATCCCTAAGCCTAAGCTAAAAGACATATTAACTAGACTTTCAGCCGTATTATTTGTTAAGGATATTATAAAATCCATATTCACTTCTATCTTACCCATTCACGAAATCATTTCATAGAGTAAAAAATTTCCAAAAAATACAGAAATTGTACTGGCAATGAACGAGATTTATTTTTGTACAGTCGATACCTAAATTTGTACAGTCGATATATAACGAGTGATGGTGTTCCAGTATTTTGAATACCACTATTTACTTCGCCTTATTTAATTCCGAAATTTTACGATTAAATAAGGAGACAATTATTAGACAGGAACATTCAAAATACAAAAAACACAATCATTTCATATATAAATACTTATCAGTAGTGTAACTAAATTTGTTCCTACCCTCTTCAGCAACCATGTTTCATTATATCAGAACAAATATTTGACTAAATAAAATCAGTGCGCGTTCAAGATTCGTTAAGTATTTTTCCTTTGACACTGTTTTAAAAATACTCCTATAAATATACTACTATCTCCAATTATCTTGCTCCAATTAGAGAACGATTTAATTACATTTGAAGATTTACTAGCACATCATTTAGCATTCTTTGCTCATTTGTTCCGTAATTTTATTGTCTGACATAATTATCAGCATTATGGTATAAGAGAAATCCTGTTATTATTTTTTTCGTAATTTATTTAAACTGATAATTTGCTTTGCTTAAAAATATCACATTTAATTGTTCACATTTTTAATTAGTATTTATTTAATTCTTACTATTCAAATGTTTTGCACTTGATTTTTTTTTTATTAGGGTTTCGTTCATCTCACGAAACTCTATTACTTCCGCTCCGTTGTCTGTCCGTCACAGAGCCGTTCTCAGAAACTATATAACTTACAGAGTTGAAACTGTGTGTATATATAACTGAATATCTGCTATGAAGCTCAAAATATTAAAATTTGAAAAAATCGTATTATTTTAATAAATAGAGATAAAAAACCAAAATCCTAACAGAATTTTCCTATTAAATTTAAACATTTTTCGTTATAGCAATTGCCAACAATTAAAAATCCACAATAAAATTCTTTCGACAATAATTAATTTTCTATTGAAAGATTTCCACGTAAAAATGAAAATGAAATAAAAAGTTTCACCAATTGAAAAAAATATTAATCTATACTAATATTATAAAGGAGTAAATCTTGTTTGTTTGTTTGTAGGGGGTAATCTCTGGAACTACCGAACCGATTTCAAAAGTGATGGTGGCAAATTGATGGTGACAACCCCTGCTCCAACATAGGCTATATTTTATGTCGGTGCCACTAACTCCAGGGGGTGCAGGAGCAAAAAACGTTCTAAAATTGCGATTTTTCAGTTATCACACTGGCTGTCAAGCCCTGAGAGCTTGGCAGCCGGTTCTGTATGTATGTATGTACGTACGTAATGCGATAACTCTTCATAGAAATATCCGTTTTCCTTCAAATTTTGTTTATAGGTTCACTGTGTTAAGGCGCTTCCCTGATTAGTTTTCGGGATTGATTGGTTAAGTATAAAAGGGGGGGGAACAAGGAGCTAATTCCCCCCCCCCCCTTAATTTATATAAATGGGTTTTTCATGCAGAATTATTCCGTTTTCCTTCAAATTTTGTTTATAGGTTCACTGAGTTAAGGCGCTTCCCTGATTAGTTTTCGGGATTGATTGGTCAAGTATAAAGAGGGGAACAAGGGTCTAATTCCCACCCCCCCCCCCCCTTAATTTATATAAATGGGTTTTTCATGCAGAATTATTCCGTTTCCCTTCCAATTTTGTTTATAGGTTCACTGAGTTAAGGCGCTTCCCTGATTAGTTTACGGGTTTGATTAGTTAAGTATAAAGGGGGGGGGATCGGAGAAGGGCTAACCCCCCCCCCCCTTAATTTATATAAATGGGTTTTTCATGCAGAATTATTCCGTTTTCCTTCAAATTTTGTTTATAGGTTCACTGGGTTAAGACGCTTCCCTGATTACTTTTCGGGATTGATTGGTTAAGTATAAAGGGGAGGAACAAGGGGCTAATTCCCCCCCACCTTAATTTATATAAATGGGTTTTTCATGCAGAATTATTCCGTTTTCCTTCAAATTTTGTTTATAGGTTCACTGTGTTAAGGCGCTTCCCTGATTAGTTTTCGGGATTGATTAGTTAATATAAAGGGGGGATCGGGGGGATAATTTCCCCCCTTAATTTATATAAATGGGTTTTTCATGCAGAATTATTCCGTTTTCCTTCAAATTTTGTTTATAGGTTCATTGGGTTAAGACGCTTCCCTGATTACTTTTCGGGATTGATTGGTTAAGTATAAAGAAGGAACGGGGGGCTAATCACCCCCTTAATTTATATAAATGGGTTTTTCATGCAGAATTATTCCGTATTCCTTCAAATCTTGTTAATAGGTTCACTGTGTTAAGGCGCTTGCATGATAATTTTCGGGATTGATAGGCTGAGTATAAAGGGGGGAACGGGGGGCGGCTAATCCCCCCCTTAATTTATATAAATGGGTTTTTCATGCAGAATTATTCCGTTTTCCTTCAAATTTTGTTTATAGGTTCACTGTGTTAAGGCGCTTGCATGATAATTTTCGGGATTGATTGGCTGAGTATAAAGGGGGGAACGGGGGGCGGCTAATCCCCCCCTTAATTTATATAAATGGGTTTTTCATGCAGAATTATTCCGTTTTCCTTCAAATTTTGTTTATAGGTTCACTGTGTTAAGGCGCTTGCATGATAATTTTCGGGATTGATTGGCTGAGTATAAAGGGAGGAACGGGGGGGGGCTAATCCCCCCTTAATTTATATAAATGGGTTTTTCATGCAGAATTATTCCGTTTTCCTTCAAATTTTGTTTATAGGTTCATTGGGTTAAGACGCTTCCCTGATTACTTTTCGGGATTGATTGGTTAAGTATAAAGGGGGGGGGAACAAGGGGCTAATTCCCCCCCTTAATTTATATAAATGGGTTTTTCATGCAGAATTATTCGTTTTCCTTCAAATTTTGTTCATAGGTTCACTGTGTTAAGGCGCTTCCCTGATTAGTTTTCGGGATTGATTAGTTAATATAAAGGGGGGGGGGATCGGGGGCTAATTCCCCCACTTAATTTATATAAATGGGTTTTTCATGCAGAATTATTCCGTTTTCCTTCAAATTTTGTTTATAGGTTCATTGGGTTAAGACGCTTCCCTGATTACTTTTCGGGATTGATTGGTTAAGTATAAAGGGGAGAACGGGGGGCTAATCCCCCTCTTAATTTATATAAATGGGTTTTTCATGCAGAATTATTCCGTTTTCCTTCAAATTTTGTTTATAGGTTCACTGTGTTAAGGCGCTTGCATGATAATTTTCGGGATTGATTGGCTGAGTATAAAGGGGGGAACGGGGCGGCTAATCCCCCCCTTAATTTATATAAATGGGTTTTTCATGCAGAATTATTCCGTTTTCCTTCAAATTTTGTTTATAGGTTCATTGGGTTAAGACGCTTCCCTGATTACTTTTCGGGATTGATTGGTTAAGTATAAAGGGGGGAACGGGGGGCTAATCACCCCCTTAATTTATATAAATGGGTTTTTCATGCAGAATTATTCCGTTTTCCTTCAAATTTTGTTTATAGGAGTAGAGAAGAAATGACAGTTTCACCTCAGGAGGTGGTGTGTGGTGCGAGGAGGGAGGAGGGCTCCTCCTCCCGAAGTGCCCTCCTCCTCCCGAAGTGCTCTCCTCCTCCCAAAGTGCCCTCCACCTCCCGAAGTGCAGCACCTGCCCTCCTCCTCACGAAGTACTCTCCTCCTCCCGAAGTACCCACCTCCTCCCGAAGTGTCCTCCTCCTCCTCCTCCTCCTCACGAAGTGCCCACCTCCTCCCGAAGTGTCCTCCTCCACAACCTAAGATAAGGGGATTAGTGTTAATTAATTTTAATTGCGGGACTTAGAAATTTTCGAAGCCTTTTTTTTTTTTTTTTTTTTTTCGTGGAGAATTTTCTACTAGAATACGAGGTGTGTTTCAAGGGATTTATTTTAGCGAATTAGAAATTTAATTAATTTTAATTGCGAGACTTAGAAAATTTTTGAAGCATTTTTTTTTCAACTAGAGTAGTCCATTCGATATACATGTTAGAGTATATTACAGGTGAATTTTAAAAGTCAATAATGGTTTAATTAAAAATGGTTATTCATTAATTTTAATTGGGGAACTTAGAAATTTTTCGAAGCAAATTTTTTTTTCAACGAGTTATGCAGTTTGATTATGAGTGTATGCAGTAGAAGTCAATGATTAATTAATTAAAAATATTAATTAAAAATAGTAATTCATTAATTTTAATTGCAGAACTTAAGAATTTTCGCGAGATATTTTTTTTTCAACGAGAGTAGGGTATTCGATATACATGTTAGAGGAGAATTTTAAAAGTCAATAATGGTTTAATTAAAAATGGTGATTAATTTTAATTGGGGAACTTAGACATTTTTCGAAGCAAATATTTTTTCAACGAGAGTAGGCTATTTGTTATACATGTTAGAGTATATTACAGGTGAATTTTAAAAGTCAATAATGATTTAATTAAAAAGGGTCCTTCATTAATTTTAATTGGAGAACTTAAGAAATTTTGGCGAGATTTTTTTTCCCTCAACGAGAGTACGCAGTTTGCATGTGCAGTAGAATGGTAGATGCTAGTAATTAAAAAGGGTCATTAATTAATTTTAATTGGCGGACTTCAACATTTTTGAGGCAAACAGGCGCGTTTTAATGAATTCGATATAGGTTGTAGTAAAAAATATAGGGTTCCGCAAGAATTATACTGTACTCAATTGAATAGCTCCCCCCTCCCCCTCCCCCTCCCTTTTTTACCCAGAGGGGGCCCTTCGATAGACTAACAATACACACTTCCAAAAGTATAGAGTACTATAAAAAGTATTTTAGCGTATATGTAAATAAACAAGTATGTAAAATCAGGCATAGCAGCATAATTCATGAATCACTTTCCAACATTATCGAAATGTTATGTGAACAAAATATAATTTTACCATCTAGTGCATTAGTTAATTAAAATAGTGATCAGTTACAGATCCCCTTTTTAATAAAAAGGCCTAAGGCCCTTCACAAAAAATCCAAAGGATTCAAGAAAAAGCTTTACACTACTGATAGCCAAAACATATAGGATTCTTAAATGGATTGAAGTATACAAATAGTTTATACAGGAATACATTTATTTAGGTTAGCATGCAAAAATAGTTAAAAGTTATAGGGAAGCCTTCGAATGGAGTGATTATACGTTTTGGGGACCCTTCAAAAGAAACTAGAAACATTTATAGATATTGAATCCTTCACAAAAAATTGGACAAATCCCCTTTTTAATAAAAAGGGTCCCTTCACAAAAAACCAATTATGCATAAGATCCCTTCCTAAAATCAGATAATTTACACCTTACCTTTTTTTTTCAATTCAAGTTAGGCTAAAAGTACAGCTTAAGCATCGATAGGTTCAAAATACAGGGAGCCTTCGAAGTGTGAACTCGCATTAGACTATAGGGACCCTTCATAAAATAAATGAGATACATGACCTATTCGAATAAAAAAAAAGCCCTTCAGAAAAACTGTAGGGATTCCCTTTTGGAATAAAAAGGGCCCTTCACAAAAATCCAATTATACATAAGAACCCTTCCTAAAATCAGGTAATTTACACTTTCGCCTTTTTTTTTTCAATTCAAGTTAGGCTAAAAGTACAGCTTGCGCGTCGATATGTTCAAAACACATAGTTATAGATATTAAGCACCCTTCACAAAATAAATCCAATAGATTCATATTATATTACAACGACAGAAATACAAGGGATACTGACCTTCCATGAAAATCCAAGATCACTGTTTATATGAAAAGCACCCTTCACAATATACCCTGTAAAAATATTATGATTCCACAGATATTTTAAGAAATGGACTGCTATTCTCAAATGAATACGTATTCATGCGTTGTAAAAATAGGTTTTACACGAATGCCTTTTTAGTATAACATTCAAAATATAGTTTTTAGAAAAAAGATTCATGTTTTACCAAATCTGTAAAATAGGGTAGAACGTTTCATGAAAAATAATTGAATTTTCGAATGATTATGCTTTAAAATACATATTTATAACTGCAACTAAGATTTGAGTGTTAACCCCTCAACATGCATATCGCTGAATCATAATGAGTCATATTATCAGACAAGCGAAGATCTTGCTTTGATTTCACCCCGTATGCGATAATGAGTCACTCCGCGATAAGAAATACCTGAGACTCGTAATTTCTGACACATTTTTGTAGGTAAATGAACTATTTAAAACCGTCAATGTATACGAATTATTTCGTGTAGTTCTATATAGGTGCTACTCTTCATATATACATATGGTGATATATACTATAAAATCTGTTAAGTTTTAAAAGGCTTCGCTGTGTATTCATTATAAAATAAGAACTAAGAAATATCCCTTAAGAATTTTGAGTATAAGAGACGGGTTTAAAGGAATTTGAACCTGTTTAAATGTACCTGTGTTTAAATGAATTTGATACAGCATAGGGTAAAAAATATACAGGGGCCCCTATAAAATATAGGAATTAAATTTTAAATAATATAAAACTAAATTACATTAGTCTATGCTTTTTTTGTATAGAAAAATTATACTAAATTGAGTTTTTAGTATTTTAACTTAAAAACTTCTTTTGAGGAATGAATAACTAACCTTTTGACTTTGTTTTTATAAAATATATATTGTACTATTTAGTTAGGGCATTATTTAAAAAAATTTTTGTTTTTAATATTGAAAAAAAAATGTATCTTACCTAAATATTTAAACCATAATGTACTGGAATTCATCCAAATTTGATCGACTGCATGCATGTCTTAAAAGAACTAAACGTGTTCGCTTATCTCTTAAAACCACGGGATATTATAACGTTATGGATAAAGCATAGGGTAGAATACAGAATGAATAGGTATTATAAAGCAGAATCATAAATTTTGCATACTTTACACTTGTAGTATGTGAAATGATTGCTACTATTGCCTATATGAGAAAATGAATCGTCAACGAATCTTATTAGTGTATGTTATATTTAACCAACAGGCTTGAAATGCGTGAATTTTGACTAGAATTAATCATTGAATGTAAAAATGATTTATTTTTAGATCTAATATTTATATCGTTTAACATTTTAAAATATATACATAAATTAATCTTACCTTATTCACAAACTTGCAATCCCGTCTTCAATAATGACTACAGCATGAAAAAACATGCGTGCTACTTGTATAGCAACTAGACCAGAAATGATTTCAGTACAAGTCCATTATCTTATCGTTAATCTATAGATTAGTAACATCATGTGACTGATTGCGATAACATTCTATATAAGATTTACTGATAAGAATACATTTCAATTCATTTCTCCCAAAAGCAAGTGTATGAGTTGGTTGTAAGATCTAGGTAAGTATCCTTACTTTATATGTTTAAAGTTATAATATATGAATAGATATAATATTAATGTATGTTTTCAATATGTATGGTAGGCAAAAAGGAATAGGTAAGCAAAAAAGAATAGGTATTATTGCATGTTTCCTCTAATTTATTTTAAAAATAATTATTTTAAAAATACATACTAACAATTTATGCGATGAGTCACACAGCATGATGGGACGATATATGAAATTTATGTTTTTATTATACAAGCTCCTATATACAATTCATATGCGTGAGCAAGATTATTTTTAGAATTTTTCACTCTTACCCTCTATAGCAGTGGTTCCCAACGGGGGGCGTATGCCCCACAGGGGGGCAATTTGAATTTTTTGGGGGGCAATTTGAGAATTTGGGGAAATTCAGACGTCAGCTCTTTAAATCCTAAAACAGTTTGAAAGATTTTTTTTTTTAAATAACAAAAATTAAACAAAAATTTAAAAAGCATTTTGAGAAATAAATTTTCTGTTTATTTTTTTTTTAATTTTAACTGTTTTAAATTGATACTCGGGAAAACACAAGACAAAGCGCTACAGTCAGATACATGACCAGAAGTTCTATCTAACAATTAAAACGCTTTTTTTTAGAAATCTTTATTTTAGGATCCTAGAGCGAATATCTGATTCTAGATTATAGTCAGGGACAAAATGTTTTAATAGTTCGTTGAAAGAATTACAAATATCTCAATTCAGTGGGAATGGCCTCTCATTGTGGCGTCTCCTAATAGTAATATAAATACAACACTTATTTAATATAAGTTTTGAAACTGTATAATAGCATTTTATATCCGTTAATTATTTCAAGATTTTTTCTTTTTGTATGACGCCATAAAATTTTTTATTTAAATGCGTTTAACCGCTACCTCCGTTATATTACGAATGTAGCGGTTTAACTTAGCAATGACTATATTGGATATCATAATACTTCAATAAGAATTTCAGTTCTTAAACATATTTTCTATGATAATTTCAATTAATAACTTTTCATTTTCTGATTTCATAAAATTTTAAATCTTAAATTTATTGAACTGGCTATATTCAAATTTCATTAATTGATTTATCATTCAATTAATTGAACTATATTCAAAATTTCTTATTCCATATGCATTTTCTAGTTTAAAGTTTTAAATAAGCCTTAATACTTACCACTTCTTTTCTTATAATTCATAATTTATTCTTTATACTGCTTATTAAAATCCTCTGGCCAAAAGGGCAAAATTGTAATGTTGTTTTCTGTGTAATTTTTTAAAATACTAAAAAAAGGCTGAATTTTGGAACATAATATAAAAATCTTAGTTAAATAAATGAATATAATCCTTGTGAGTATTAATCATTACCCAAAGTCTTAAAATTGCATTATATTTACAGAATTAAATTAATTTAAATAATGCCGCTATTGCAGTGAAGCCTACAGCTTAGTGAACAGATATATCAGTTTGTGGCGTTGAGAAGGTTAAAATAAAATTTGTTCTGAGTGATGAATGGAAATTGTGATGTTTGGAAATCATCAGGTTCAGTTAATGCAACTATTCCCATAACTTGTTTTTGTTTTGATCAGAAGTAGTTATTTGGAATATATAAGGTTTGAGTAACACATAAATTAACTTCCACCTCCCACCACTATTTATGAAAAGAAATGTTTCAGTTATTGAATCGCAAATTCTAAAATTAAATAAGGATTTTTTTCTTTTCTTTTTTTAAATGTAGTATAAGTTTGCATAGGCTTTAAACAGGCCAAGTAATTAAATAAACTATTACATTCTTTTCCTTTTTTTTTAAATTTTATATGAATAAATAAGTGCGTGAAAAATTTGTTTTGAATATGTGTGCAAACTATTTTGTACTGTATATTCGGCTATTGTTTTTAAAAACTGTTTCTGTAGTTTTCTTTGATAATCCCCTGTGCTAAATTACTCGATAGAACCTTCTGTTTTGTAATCGTCGTATTTTTCGTCACGCAACAAGTGAATTAATTCTATTTTTATATATTTATTTAAACGTCGCTGATGTTTTCATATACTCTAGTTAACTTTAGTTTACTTCACTATATGCATATCAAATTATTATTTATCATATAATTGTGTATAGTATAAAAAAATAATTAGAAAAATATAATTGGTATTTCTGTGAAAAATCTGAAAAATGTATTTAGATGAATAGATGAATACTTAAAATTTGGTTTCTTACCGGCAAACCACGATGAAACCACTGCACACCATTTCTGCCTTTTATGCAAACAATGATTAAGCAATGAATCTATGAAACTAGGTCGTCTTGAAGCACATATGAAGGCAAGACATAGTGAGTATATAAATTCAAATTTAAGTTATTTTAGAACTTCAAAAGAAAAAATTGTAAAAAGACCATCGGTTAAGTCTCTATTCACACAAAAACTGCCACAGAAAATTGTACTCTTGAGGCTAGTTATGAAATATCTTTACGCATTGCTAAATCTGGAGAAAAAAAACACTATAGTTCAAAATTTAATTACCATCAATATCAATATTCCTTAAAACAGTCCTGGGCAAAGATGACAAAGGAGTGAAATTCATGCCACTTAGTAACAATACTATTAGTAAAATAGTAGATGAAATGAGTGAGGACATTGAAGCACAACTTGTTGAAAATCTGAAATCAAGAAATTTCTCCATACAAATGGACGAATCAACTCTAAGAGACAGTGAAGTCGTATTGCTTACTTATGTAAGGTATGTTGATATAGGTGAATTTACTGAATAATTGATTTTCTGTAACTCATTAGAGAGCACCACTACTGCCTCTGATATTTTTAATACATTGAAAAATTACTTAGATATAAGTAGTATACCAATGACAAATATAGCATCTTGCAAAGCAGATGGTTCTGCAGTTATGATGGATAAGAGAACTGGATGTTTAAAACTATTGAAAGATGAAAATCCAGAAATGCTTCTTGTGCATTGTGTCATCCAAGAGTTAAGAATCAAAAAACATGTCACCTATTCCTAATGATATATTGAAATCTGTATATTGAAAGATGTATCGCCTCCATAATATCCAACACCAAATGTGAGCGTCTATTAAAGCAGTTTTGTGAAGCTAAAAACGCAGACAATGTTCGTCTTTTACTTCACACTGATGTAAAATGGCTTTCAAAGGGAAAATGCTTAAAAAGATTTATGGAATTGTTTGATGTCCTTGGTGAGTTTTTAAATAAGAAGTCTGACATGAAACACCTACAAGCCATTGATGGAAAATCATTTGTTAGTTATTTAGCAGATATATATATATATATATATATATATATATATATATATATATATATATATATATCTTGGAAAAACTGAATAACTTGAATAAACAAAACAAAAAAAAAAAAAAAAAAGATAAAACACTTGTAGATGCAAAAGCAAAAATTTTTGGCTTTATTACATTCAGCGAGGTATGGCAGAAACATACTATTTCTGAGAGAAAGTTTGATCTATTTTGCTGGTTAAAAAAAATGCGAGATGACCGATGCCGCTATAACTGTTATTATGGATCATTTGAAAATGTTGGCTTCTGATATGAACGATAGATTTTCTGATTTAAATAAAATGGATTTTCCATAATGGGTCATGCAGCCAATGTTAGTGGACTTATCATCTGATGATTCAATATGATGTCCAGAAGAACTCTCTGAAATTCAAAACGATGAGTCAGTTAAAACCTTATTCAGTATAAAAAGAGTGATGGCATGGCTTTGTGCTGAGACAGAATCTAAATATCCAAATGCTGGAAAATTTGCGAAAAAAATATTGTTATCGTTCCCATCATCATACCTAGTTGAATGTGGTTTTAGTGCAGTAAATGATTTACTGCTGAAGAAAAGAAATCTACTGGAAATAACAAAACAAAGGGACTTGAGATTAAAGTTGACTAAATTAGAGCCTGATATAAAAGCTCTCTGCAGCCATCATGAAGCATCATAAGGATCTCATTATTTTTTTTTCTCGTCATGTCAAGTCTATTTTGAATTTATTAGGTATTCTTTCTACTGCCAGTTATTAAAATTATAAAATTATCATAGAAAAAGCTTCAATTAAAATTAAAGTTTTTATTTATGCATCTCAATTTTCTATTAAATAATAAAAAAGTTAATTTGCTTTTTTAAATCGCTGAATATTACTACTATTATTATTATTAACGATTTCTTCAAAAGTACTTTCTTTGCGTTAATTCTATTTCTTTTGTGAATGTACTGTTCTTTATTTAGATCCAATTAAAAGACGTTTAGGACTGTTTTAGTGGAAAAGAGTTCACTTTTTATATAATAAGAATTATTTATCACAGGCGGAATGAGGGGGGGCATCGAGGTTTTAGATATGATTTAGGGGGGCACGGCATAAAAAAGGTTGGGAAACACTGCTCTATAGGCTATACTTTTAAAATAGTAGTATTCGAATACTCGTAAAATGTAATTATAGCTTAGTAATTTTCTAGTATTTTAACTATGCCGTTGAAGGAGTATTGTCATATTTAACTAACAGGCTCGAACATGCGTGAATTTTGACTAGAATTATTCACTGAATGAAAAAAAAAAAAAAAAAAAAAATGATTTATATTTAGATCTAATATTTATATCGTTTAACATTTTAAAATCCTATTAAAAGTATATACATTAGTATGCTTGTGAAAGGCCTATTGTTAATACGAAACGTTGTGTGAAGTGTCCTGTTTTAGGGTTAAAAGTTTCGTGAAGGGGTCTGTTTGAAGGAGCCTGTTTCGAAATGACTTAAGAACGCACAATTTATTCCTAAACATTCAACTCGATTCGTTATATATGCTTTATTAAGTATTCAATAAAAAATAATAACTAAGAAATAAAATTAAAAATAGTAATTAAGAGATACCCTTAAGAATTCTTGCGATAGGAGATTGGTTTTAATTAAATAGGTTAATGAATCTAATTCGATACAAGTCTTGTTAAAATAGAGATTATAGTTAAAATACACATTAATTATACAGGATTACACTGTATTACACAATGCGCTACCTCACCTATATTATCACAGAAATACCTTCGATAAAATTTAGACTAACAATACACACCTAAAAAATATATACAGAGTACCCAGAAAATGATAGGAATGAATGAAAAATTTTAACGTAAATTATAAAATAGGATCTACAATAAGTGACAATAAATAAATATGAAGGAAAAATCATGAGTCATGGTATACTTTATGAAACACTTTCCAATGCTATGTGACTATCGTTAAGAATTTGAAATAAGTGAATTAGATTTAATAATTCATACTGGAAATGTATTTTTTAAAAAATTAGTAGCTTCGCGTTACTTTTAAATCATTCAAGACATATGATGAAGATTTAACCGCTGTAGAACGACTAAAAACTAGCATTTTAATGAACCAACCCATCTATGTTGGATTTTCGATTTTAGAATTATCTAAATTAGTTATGTATGATTTTCATTACAATTTTATAAAGAAAACATACAAAGATCGTGCAGTTATACTCTTTACGGATATAGTTTCCTTAACTTATCATATTCAAACACATAATATTTATAAGGATATGGAGCACCATCATGATTTTTTCGACTTTTCTGAATACTCGAAATCCCATCGTCTAAACCGCACAAGTTTTCGAACCCACAAACATATAATCAGACTTGTCATTTTATACCCATCACGCTAACTTTTGGGCCTAGTGAACCCCCGCTTATTTTATAGCCACCATACTAACCACAGGGCTTAGTAAGCATCAGGCTAATTTATATCCACCATGCTAAGTATTAGGCTGAGTGAGCCTCAGGCTAACTTATACCCACCACGCTAACTAATGGGCTGAGTGAGCCCCAGGCTATTTTCTACCCACCACGTTTACTGGGCTTAGTGTGTCCCCGCTTATTTTATAGCTACCACGATAACCACAGGGCTAAGTGAGCCCCCGCTTATTATATAGTCAACACGCTAACTACTGGGCTGAGTGAGCCCCAGGTTATTTAGTCGCATGAATATGATTTCCAAGGTATATGGTATTGGTTCTTTTATGACCTAGTCACGTGATCTCTGACGTCACTGGTGACGTATTGAATGATACCACATGGTCACGTGATATCACTTAATCAGTGACGTCACATGTCACGTGATCAAATCTTATCAGTGATTATATTAGCTGATAAGGCCCTGAACAAGAATTCACTTTTTTCAGAGTTTTAGTGTGAGACGGTTGGGTGCTTAGCTAGCTGGCGTGTTAGGTAAGAATAGTATTTGTATATATATTTTTAATATGACTTTAAATTAATTTGATAGCTACTATGAAAAACGATATGAATATGTTTTGAATATTAGAACTAAAAAATAATACTTTGAAATAATAGACTTACTAAACAGTAAAATTTAAAGCTATGTAGATAAATTTCCTAAAACTAAGTTGAAATGAAAATGGTAAAAGTTTAGTCAGTCTCATGTTAGTGTTTGTCATATTAAATCTACAAAAGAAATTTTTAAGTGGGAATACTAATAATCCAAGTTACCATACAGATATTATAAGTTAGTAGATTCATAAACTAATGAGAATGTATATAATTTTAATAAACTATGCTGATTTCTGCAGATATTTAAGAAAATACAAGTGAGTTTTCAAGGGAAATGTACATATAGTTTACCAATTTACTTCCCAGCTTTATCTTACTATAGGCAATGGTCTAAATCAAGTTAGGACATATATCTTGGAAATCATATTCATGCGACTAAATAACCTGGGGCTCACTCAGCCCAGTAGTTAGCGTGTTGACTATATAATAAGCGGGGGCTCACTTAGCCCTGTGGTTATCGTGGTAGCTATAAAATAAGCGGGGACACACTAAGCACAGTAAACGTGGTGGGTAGAAAATAGCCTGGGGCTCACTCAGCCCATTAGTTAGCGTGGTGGGTATAAGTTAGCCTGGGGCTCACTCAGCCTAATACTTAGCATGGTGGATATAAATTAGCCTGATGCTTACTAAGCCCTGTGGTTAGTATGGTGGCTATAAAATAAGCGGGGGTTCACTAGGCCAAAAAGTTAGCGTGGTGGGTATAAAATGCAAGTCTGATTATATGCTTGTGGGTTCGAAACTTGTGCGGTTTAGACGATGGGATTTCGAGTATTCAGAAAAGTCGAAAAAATCATGATGGTGCTCCATATCCTTATAAATATTATGTGTTTGAATATGATAAGTTAAGGAAACTATATCCGTAAAGAGTATAACTGCACGATCTTTGTATGTTTTCTTTATAAAATTGTAATGAAAATCATACATAACTAATTTAGATAATTCTAAAATCGAAAATCCAACATAGATGGGTTGGTTCATTAAAATGCTAGTTTTTAGTCGTTCTACAGCGGTTAAATCTTCATCATATGTCTTGAATGATTTAAAAGTAACGCGAAGCTACTAATTTTTTAAAAAATACATTTCCAGTATGAATTATTAAATCTAATTCACTTATTTCAAATTCTTAACGATAGTCACATAGCATTGGAAAGTGTTTCATAAAGTATACCATGACTCATGATTTTTCCTTCATATTTATTTATTGTCACTTATTGTAGATCCTATTTTATAATTTACGTTAAAATTTTTCATTCATTCCTATCATTTTCTGGGTACTCTGTATATATTTTTTAGGTGTGTATTGTTAGTCTAAATTTTATCGAAGGTATTTCTGTGATAATATAGGTGAGGTAGCGCATTGTGTAATACAGTGTAATCCTGTATAATTAATGTGTATTTTAACTATAATCTCTATTTTAACAAGACTTGTATCGAATTAGATTCATTAACCTATTTAATTAAAACCAATCTCCTATCGCAAGAATTCTTAAGGGTATCTCTTAATTACTATTTTTAATTTTATTTCTTAGTTATTATTTTTTATTGAATACTTAATAAAGCATATATAACGAATCGAGTTGAATGTTTAGGAATAAATTGTGCGTTCTTAAGTCATTTCGAAACAGGCTCCTTCAAACAGACCCCTTCACGAAACTTTTAACCCTAAAACAGGACACTTCACACAACGTTTCGTATTAACAATAGGCCTTTCACAAGCATACTAATGTATATACTTTTAATAGGATTTTAAAATGTTAAACGATATAAATATTAGATCTAAATATAAATCATTTTTTTTTTTTTTTTTTTTTTTACATTCAGTGAATAATTCTAGTCAAAATTCACGCATGTTCGAGCCTGTTAGTTAAATATGACAATACTCCTTCAACGGCATAGTTAAAAGACTAGAAAATTACTAAGCTATAATTACATTTTACGAGTATTCGAATACTACTATTTTAAAAGTATAGACTATAGAGGGTAAGAGTGAAAAATTCTAAAAATAATCTTGCTCACGCATATGAATTGTATATAGGAGCTTGTATAATAAAAAAATAAATTTCATATATCGTCCCATCATGCTGTGTGACTCATCGCATAAATTGTTAGTATATGTATTTTTAAAATAATTATTTTTAAAATAAATTAGAGGAAACATGCAATAATACCTATTCTTTTTTGCTTACCTATTCCTTTTTGCCTACCATACATATTGAAAACATACATTAATATTATATCTATTCATATATTATAACTTTAAACATATAAAGTAAGGATACTTACCTAGATCTTACAACCAACTCATACACTTGCTTTTGGGAGAAATGAATTGAAATGTATTCTTATCAGTAAATCTTATATAGAATGTTATCGCAATCAGTCACATGATGTTACTAATCTATAGATTAACGATAAGATAATGGACTTGTACTGAAATCATTTCTGGTCTAGTTGCTATACAAGTAGCACGCATGTTTTTTCATGCTGTAGTCATTATTGAAGACGGGATTGCAAGGTTGTGAATAAGGTAAGATTAATTTATGTATATATTTTAAAATGTTAAACGATATAAATATTAGATCTAAAAATAAATCATTTTTACATTCAATGATTAATTCTAGTCAAAATTCACGCATTTCAAGCCTGTTGGTTAAATATAACATACACTAATAAGATTCGTTGACGATTCATTTTCTCATATAGGCAATAGTAGCAATCATTTCACATACTACAAGTGTAAAGTATGCAAAATTTATGATTCTGCTTTATAATACCTATTCATTCTGTATTCTACCCTATGCTTTATCCATAACGTTATAATATCCCGTGGTTTTAAGAGATAAGCGAACACGTTTAGTTCTTTTAAGACATGCATGCAGTCGATCAAACTTGGATGAATTCCAGTACATTATGGTTTAAATATTTAGGTAAGATACATTTTTTTTTTCAATATTAAAAACAAAATTTTTTTAAATAATGCCCTAACTAAATAGTACAATAATAACTAAATAGTACTCACTCATTTCATCTACTATTTTACTAATAATATTGTTACTAAGTGGCATGAATTTCACTCCTTTGTCATCTTTGCCCAGGACTGTTTTAAGGAATATTGATATTGATGGTAATTAAATTTTCAACTATAGTGTTTTTTTTCTCCAGATTTAGCAATGCGTAAAGGTATTTCATAACTAGCCTCAAGAGTACAATTTTCTGTGGCAGTTTTTGTGTGAATAGAGACTTAACCGATGGTCTTTTTACAATTTTTTCTTTTGAAGTTCTAAAATAACTTAAATTTGAATTTATATACTCACTATGTCTTGCCTTCATATGTGCTTCAAGACGACCTAGTTTCATAGATTCATTGCTTAATCATTGTTTGCATAAAAGGCAGAAATGGTGTGCAGTGGTTTCATCGTGGTTTGCCGGTATGAAACCAAATTTTAAGTATTCATCTATTCATCTAAATACATTTTTCAGATTTTTCACAGAAATACCAATTATCTTTTTCTAATTATTTTTTTATACTATACACAATTATATGATAAATAATAATTTGATATGCATATAGTGAAGTAAACTAAAGTTAACTAGAGTATATGAAAACATCAGCGACGTTTAAATAAATATATAAAAATAGAATTAATTCACTTGTTGCATGACGAAAAATACGACGATTACAAAACAGAAGGTTCTATCGAGTAATTTAGCCCAGGGGATTATCAAAGAAAACTACAGAAACAGTTTTTAAAAACAATAGCCGAATATACAGTACAAAATAGTTTGCACACATATTCAAAACAAATTTTTCACGCACTTATTTATTCATATAAAATTTAAAACAAAAGGAAAAGAATGTAATAGTTTATTTAATTACTTGGCCTGTTTAAAGCCTATGCAAACTTATACTACATTTAAAAAAAGAAAAGAAAAAAATCCTTATTTAATTTTAGAATTTGCGATTCAATAACTGAAACATTTCTTTTCATAAATAGTGGTGGGAGGTGGAAGTTAATTTATGTGTTACTCAAACCTTATATATTCCAAATAACTACTTCTGATCAAAACAAAAACAAATTATGGGAATAGTTGCATTAACTGAACCTGATGATTTCCAAACATCACAATTTCCATTCATCACTCAGAACAAATTTTATCTTAACCTTCTCAACGCCACAAACTGATATATCTGTTCACTAAGCTGTAGGCTTCACTGCAATAGCGGCATTATTTAAATTAATTTAATTCTGTAAATATAATGCAATTTTAAGACTTTGGGTAATGATTAATACTCACAAGGATTATATTCATTTATTTAACTAAGATTTTTATATTATGTTCCAAAATTCAGCCTTTTTTTAGTATTTTAAAAAATTACACAGAAAACAACATTACAATTTTGCCCTTTTGGCCAGAGGATTTTAATAAGCAGTATAAAGAATAAATTATGAATTATAAGAAAAGAAGTGGTAAGTATTAAGGCTTATTTTAAAACTTTAAACTAGAAAATGCATATGGAATAAGAAATTTTGAATATAGTTCAATTAATTGAATGATAAATCAATTAATGAAATTTGAATATAGCCAGTTCAATAAATTTAAGATTTAAAATTTTATGAAATCAGAAAATGAAAAGTTATTAATTGAAATTATCATAGAAAATATGTTTAAGAACTGAAATTCTTATTGAAGTATTATGATATCCAATATAGTCATTGCTAAGTTAAACCGCTACATTCGTAATATAACGGAGGTAGCGGTTAAACGCATTTAAATAAAAAAAATTATGGCGTCATACAAAAAGAAAAAATCTTGAAATAATTAACGGATATAAAATGCTATTATACAGTTTCAAAACTTATTTTAAATAAGTGTTGTATTTATATTACTATTAGGAGACGCCACAATGAGAGGCCATTCCCACTGAATTGAGATATTTGTAATTCTTTCAACGAACTATTAAAACATTTTGTCCCTGACTATAATCCAGAATCAGATATTCGCTCTAGGATCCTAAAATAAAGATTTCTAAAAAAATGCGTTTTAATTGTTTGATAGAACTTCTGGTCATGTATCTGACTGTAGCGCTTTGTCTTGTGTTTTCCCGAGTATCAATTTAAAACAGTTAAAATTAAAAAATAAATAAACAGAAAATTTATTTCTCAAAATGCTTTTTAAATTTTTGTTTAATTTTTGTTATTTAAAAAAAAAAAATCTTTCAAACTGTTTTAGGATTTAAAGAGCTGACGTCTGAATTTCCCCAAATTCTCAAATTGCCCCCCAAAAAATTCAAATTGCCCCCCTGTGGGGCCACTGCTATAGAGGGTAAGAGTGAAAAATTCTAAAAATAATCTTGCTCACGCATATGAATTGTATATAGGAGCTTGTATAATAAAAAAATAAACTTCATATATCGTCCCATCATGCTGTGTGACTCATCGCATAAATTGTTAGTATGTATTTTTAAAATAATTATTTTTAAAATAAATTAGAGGAAACATGCAATAATACCTATTCTTTTTTGCTTACCTATTCCTTTTTGCCTACCATACATATTGAAAACATACATTAATATTATATCTATTCATATATTATAACTTTAAACATATAAAGTAAGGATACTTACCTAGATCTTACAACCAACTCATACACTTGCTTTTGGGAGAAATGAATTGAAATGTATTCTTATCAGTAAATCTTATATAGAATGTTATCGCAATCAGTCACATGATGTTACTAATCTATAGATTAACGATAAGATAATGGACTTGTACTGAAATCATTTCTGGTCTAGTTGCTATACAAGTAGCACGCATGTTTTTTCATGCTGTAGTCATTATTGAAGACGGGATTGCAAGTTTGTGAATAAGGTAAGATTAATTTATGTATATATTTTAAAATGTTAAACGATATAAATATTAGATCTAAAAATAAATCATTTTTACATTCAATGATTAATTCTAGTCAAAATTCACGCATTTCAAGCCTGTTGGTTAAATATAACATACACTAATAAGATTCGTTGACGATTCATTTTCTCATATAGGCAATAGTAGCAATCATTTCACATACTACAAGTGTAAAGTATGCAAAATTTATGATTCTGCTTTATAATACCTATTCATTCTGTATTCTACCCTATGCTTTATCCATAACGTTATAATATCCCGTGGTTTTAAGAGATAAGCGAACACGTTTAGTTCTTTTAAGACATGCATGCAGTCGATCAAATTTGGATGAATTCCAGTACATTATGGTTTAAATATTTAGGTAAGATACATTTTTTTTCAATATTAAAAACAAAATTTTTTTAAATAATGCCCTAACTAAATAGTACAATATATATTTTATAAAAACAAAGTCAAAAGGTTAGTTATTCATTCCTCAAAAGAAGTTTTTAAGTTAAAATACTAAAAACTCAATTTAGTATAATTTTTCTATACAAAAAAAGCATAGACTAATGTAATTTAGTTTTATATTATTTAAAATTTAATTCCTAAATTTTATAGGGGCCCCTGTATATTTTTTACCCTAAGCTGTATCAAATTCATTTAAACACAGGTACATTTAAACAGGTTCAAATTCCTTTAAACCCGTCTCTTATACTCAAAATTCTTAAGGGATATTTCTTAGTTCTTATTTTACAATGAATACACAGCGAAGCCTTTTAAAACTTAACAGATTTTATAGTATATATCACCATATGTATATATGAAGAGTAGCACCTATATAGAACTACACGAAATAATTCGTATACATTGACGGTTTTAAATAGTTCATTTACCTACAAAAATGTGTCAGAAATTACGAGTCTCAGGTATTTCTTATCGCGGAGTGACTCATTATCGCATACGGGGTGAAATCAAAGCAAGATCTTCGCTTGTCTGATAATATGACTCATTATGATTCAGCGATATACATGTTGAGGGGTTAACACTCAAATCTTAGTTGCAGTTATAAATATGTATTTTAAAGCATAATCATTCGAAAATTCAATTATTTTTCATGAAACGTTCTACCCTATTTTACAGATTTGGTAAAACATGAATCTTTTTTCTAAAAACTATATTTTGAATGTTATACTAAAAAGGCATTCGTGTAAAACCTATTTTTACAACGCATGAATACGTATTCATTTGAGAATAGCAGTCCATTTCTTAAAATATCTGTGGAATCATAATATTTTTACAGGGTATATTGTGAAGGGTGCTTTTCATATAAACAGTGATCTTGGATTTTCATGGAAGGTCAGTATCCCTTGTATTTCTGTCGTTGTAATATAATATGAATCTATTGGATTTATTTTGTGAAGGGTGCTTAATATCTATAACTATGTGTTTTGAACATATCGACGCGCAAGCTGTACTTTTAGCCTAACTTGAATTGAAAAAAAAAAGGCGAAAGTGTAAATTACCTGATTTTAGGAAGGGTTCTTATGTATAATTGGATTTTTGTGAAGGGCCCTTTTTATTCCAAAAGGGAATCCCTACAGTTTTTCTGAAGGGCTTTTTTTTTATTCGAATAGGTCATGTATCTCATTTATTTTATGAAGGGTCCCTATAGTCTAATGCGAGTTCACACTTCGAAGGCTCCCTGTATTTTGAACCTATCGATGCTTAAGCTGTACTTTTAGCCTAACTTGAATTGAAAAAAAAAAAGGTAAGGTGTAAATTATCTGATTTTAGGAAAGGATCTTATGCATAATTGGTTTTTTGTGAAGGGGTCCTTTTTATTAAAAAGGGGATTTGTCCAATTTTTTGTGAAGGGTTCAATATCTATAAATGTTTCTAGTTTCTTTTGAAGGGTCCCCAAAACGTATAATCACTCCATTCGAAGGCTTCCCTATAACTTTTAACTATTTTTGCATGCTAACCTAAATAAATGTATTCCTGTATAAACTATTTGTATACTTCAATCCATTTAAGAATCCTATATGTTTTGGCTATCAGTAGTGTAAAGCTTTTTCTTGAATCCTTTGGATTTTTTGTGAAGGACCTTAGGCCTTTTTATTAAAAAGGGGATCTGTAACTGATCACTATTTTAATTAACTAATGCACTAGATGGTAAAATTATATTTTGTTCACATAACATTTCGATAATGTTGGAAAGTGATTCATGAATTATGCTGCTATGCCTGATTTTACATACTTGTTTATTTACATATACGCTAAAATACTTTTTATAGTACTCTATACTTTTGGAAGTGTGTATTGTTAGTCTATCGAAGGGCCCCCTCTATGTAAAAAAGGGAGGGGAGGGGGAGGGGGGAGCTATTCAATTGAGTACAGTATAATTCTTGCGGAACCCTATATTTTTTACTACAACCTATATCGAATTCATTAAAACGCGCCTGTTTGCCTCAAAAATCTTGAAGTCCGCCAATTAAAATTAATTAATGACCCTTTTTAATTACTAGCATCTACCATTCTACTGCACATGCAAACTGCGTACTCTCGTTGAGGGAAAAAAAATCTCGCCAAAATTTCTTAAGTTCTCCAATTAAAATTAATGAATGACCCTTTTTAATTAAATCATTATTGACTTTTAAAATTCACCTGTAATATACTCTAACATGTATATCGAATGGACTACTCTTGTTGAAAAAAAAATGCTTCAAAAATTTTCTAAGTCTCGCAATTAAAATTAATTAAATTTCTAATTCGCTAAAATAAATCCCTTGAAACACACCTCGTATTCTAGTAGAAAATTCTCCACGAAAAAAAAAAAAAAAAAAAAAAGGCTTCGAAAATTTCTAAGTCCCGCAATTAAAATTAATTAACACTAATCACCTTATCTTAGGTTGTGGAGGAGGACACTTCGGGAGGAGGTGGGCACTTCGAGAGGAGGTGCGCACTTCGTGAGGAGGAGGAGGAGGGCACTTCGGGAGGAGGAGGAGGAGGAGGAGGACACTTCGGGAGGAGGTGGGTACTTCGGGAGGAGGAGAGTACTTCGTGAGGAGGAGGGCAGGTGCTGCACTTCGGGAGGTGGAGGGCACTTTGGGAGGAGGAGAGCACTTCGGGAGGAGGAGGGCACTTCGGGAGGAGGAACCCTCCTCCCTCCTCGCACCACACACCACCTCCTGAGGTGAAACTGTCATTTCTTCTCTAGTTATAGGTTCACTGTGTTAAGGCGCTTGCATGATAATTTTCGGGATTGATTGGCTGAGTATAAAGGGGGGAACGGGGGGGGGGGGGGTAATCCCCCCCTTAATTTATATAAATGGGTTTTTCATGCAGAATTATTTCGTTTTCCTTCAAATTTTGTTTATAGGTTCATTGGGTTAAGACGCTTCCCTGATTACTTTTCGGGATTGATTGGTTAAGTATAAAGGGGGGGAACAAGGGGCTAATTCCCCCCCCCTTAATTTATATAAATGGGTTTTTCATGCAGAATTATTCCGTTTTCCTTCAAATTTTGTTTATAGGTTCACTGTGTTAAGGCGCTTCCCTGATTAGTTTTCGGGATTGATTAGTTAATATAAAGGGGGGGGGATCGGGGGCTAATTCCCCCCCCTTAATTTATATAAATGGGTTTTTCATGCAGAATTATTCCGTTTTCCTTCAAATTTTGTTTATAGGTTCATTGGGTTAAGACGCTTCCCTGATTACTTTTCGGGATTGATTGGTTAAGTATAAAGGGGGGAAAGGGGGGCTAATTCCCCTCTTAATTTATATAAATGGGTTTTTCACGCAAAATTATTCCGTTTTCCTTCAAATTTTGTTTATAGGTTCACTGTGTTAAGGCGCTTGCATGATAATTTTCGGGATTGATTGGCTGAGTATAAAGGGGGGAACGGGGGGGCTAATCCCCCCCCTTAATTTATATAAATGGGTTTTTCATGCAGAATTATTCCGTTTTCCTTCAAATTTTGTTTATAGGTTCACTGTGTTAAGGCGCTTCCCTGATTAGTTTTCGGGATTGATTAGTTAAGTATAAAGGGGGGGGGGGATCGGGGGGCTAATCCCCCCTTAATTTATATAAATGTGTTTTTCATGCAGAATTATTCCGTTTTCCTTCATATTTTGTTTATAGGTTCACTGTGTTAAGGCGCTTCCCTGATTACTTTTCGGGATTGATTGGTTAAGTATAAAGGGGGGGAACGGGGGGATAATCCCCCCCTTAATTTATATAAATGGGTTTTTCATGCAGAAATATTCTATTTGCTTCAAAATTTGTTTATAGATTCATTGGGTTAAGACGCTTCCCTGATTAGTTTTCGGGATTGATTGATTAAGTATAAAGGGGGGAACCGGAGGCTAATACCCCCCTTAATTTATGTAAATGGGTTTTTCATGCAGAATTATCCCATTTCCTTCAAATTTTATTTATAGGTTCACTGTGTTAAGGCACATCTCTGATTAGTTTTCGGGATTGATTGGTTAAGTATAAAGGGGGGGGGGGGGACAAGGGGCTAATTCCCCTTTATCTATACTAATATATAAAGTAGTAAAGATTGTTTGTTTGTTTGTTTGTTTGTTTGTTTGTAGGGGGTAATCTCTGGAACCACTGAAGCGATTTTAAAAGTGATGGTGGCAAATTAATGGTGACAATCCCTGCTCCAACATAGGCTATATTTTATGTCGGTGCCACCACCCCCAGGGGGGTGCAGGAGCGAAAAACTTTCTAAAATTTCGATTTTTTGTGTACTGAAGGAGATAGAAGTATCAAATTTGGTATGGTAGTTACTTATAAGATGTAAATGCTCTCTAAGAACAAATTATAAAAACATTCGCAATTTAAAAGGGTGAGATGAGGAAGAAGCGTTCTAAAAACATTCTAAATTACAATTTCTATGGAATCTCTGAAACTACAGAACCGATTTCAAAAGTGATGTGGCAAATGGATGGTGACAGTCCCTGCTCCAACATATGCTAAATTTTTTGTCGGTGCCACTGCCCGCAGAGGGTGCAGGAGCGAAAAACGTTCCAAAATTATGATATTTTCAATAATGAAGGAGTTAGGAACTTGACATTTTGTATGGTCGTTACTTACAAGATTTAAATTCTCTATAAGAACAAAATCTAAAAAAATTCGAAATTTAAAAGGCTGAAATAAGCAAAAAATTTTCTAAAAACATTCTAAATTACAATGCACAATTAAAAAACATTCGCAATTTAAAAGGGTGAGATGAGGAAGAAGCGTTCTAAAAACATTCTAAATTACAATTTCTATGGAATGTCTGGAACTACTAAAGCGATTTCAAAAGTGATGGTGGCAAATGGATGGTTACAATCCCTGCTCCAACATAGGCTATATTTTATGTCGGTGCCACTACCCCGAAAGGGGTGCAGAAGCGAAAAACGTTCTAAAATTGCGATTTTTGCGATGCTGAAGTAGCTAGAAACTTCAAGTTCGGCATGATTGTTATTTATAAGATCTAAATGCGCTCTAAGAACAATTTCTAAAGAAAAATGATCTAATGATTCTGCGATTTTTCAACTATTGAATTTCTAAAATTACCAAATTTCACAATAGAGTACCATAGCGAAACCTTCACGCGTAAAAAGATAATGATAAGGGCGACGTGTCCTGACGTGTATATTGACTATAGCACGAGTCACAAATTATAGTATCTTTATTATTCTGTTAAAATATAAAAGTGAATTATGAAATGTCAATATTTTGTTTGATTAAAGGTTCGTTAAGAGAAATTGACCAGCGTAGCGGGCGTAGCTTGCTAGTATGAAATAAAAAATGATTGACGCATATTGGTAATAAAACGGAAATTTTCAAAGATTTCTCAATAATACAAGGAGTATGAGTATGTGTATGTACAGAAAGCAGATTAATCTCACGTAATAAGAGAATTAAAAAGAAAATTAATCTGACGTCA
Source organism: Maratus michaelseni (assembly GCA_963931845.1). Classification (NCBI taxonomy): domain Eukaryota; kingdom Metazoa; phylum Arthropoda; class Arachnida; order Araneae; family Salticidae; genus Maratus; species Maratus michaelseni. The sequence continues at coordinate 92,267,412 of OZ007596.1, forward strand.
TATCGAAAGTTTAACAGATTTCTCAAATGTTTGAGAATAATACAAAGCGAGTATCAATATGAGTAATAGAGAATAGTAAATATATGAGTTTGAGGAACGTATTGAATTATGATAAAAACCCGATTATGGAAATATTCGCATATTTTAACATTTTGAAAGTGTACAACATGTTTAATTTTTAAATTTTTTTTTAATATCGCATTTAGTCCACATGACAGATATTATTATGACAGCGTATAAGAGCAGATTTCACCCGCTATCGGGCTGGTTTAGATATTCGAAAAAACGATAAAATAGACCGGTAAATTTTTAATTCATAAAAAACATGACCTTTTTTTTTACTAAATGAAATTTATTTGGATTTATTAAAGAAAGGATAAAGTGTTTTGAAAGGAGTATTAAACGAAACCCTTTGTGCGATCTTCGATCACACTTACCCACTTGTTATTTGAGATGTCAGTTTTTCAGCAGTCATTTACGTATCCGCTGTTTATTTTCTATCAATAACTTTAAAGAAATATACAAAACGATAAAGTAAAATACCTAAACAAATAACAGAAAATTATATTGATGTTAAAACTTCTTAATTTACTATAATGATGTTTAAAAAACTATTTTAACAAAAGTTTGGAGCTAGTTGAAGCATCCTAAAAATTATTTCCATAACAAATTACGATTCTATTCTGAGAAGTGAATCTAATATTACACAGCAAAAACATGTTCGTGAGTAACGCTGACGTCATATCGACAGCGTCGAGGCTAACGAAAAAGACAGGCTACCGCGGTGCATTCCACTTATCTTTTTTTACAGACCGCTAGAGTGACGTGATGCTCTTTTCGTACACCTGCATTGGTGGATTCGAGCATCACGTGACTCCCGCAGTCTGTAAAAAAAGATTTGCGTAAAGCACCGCGGTAGCCTTTCTTTTTCGTTAGCCTCGCAGACCGCTAGAGTGACGTGATGCTCTTTTCGTACACCTGCATTGGTGCATTCGAGCATCACGTGACTCCGGCGGTCTGTAAAAAAAGATACGCGTAAAGCACCACGGTAGCTTTTCTTTTTCGTTAGCCTCGGACAGCTTAAATCTATTTCGCTATTCTAAATTTATGAAATTCTAAAAACTGCACAATTTCAATTTTTGCACCGTCGTCGCACAGTGGAGCGTTTTGAGGTGGACAAAATTATTGAGTTGAAATTTAATTAGGTTTTGCTAGTTTTTCGAATGCATCACTAATAAAATGCTCAAACAGTGATAAACATTTGGTTTATTTAATTTTTATATTATTATTATTATTATTTATATTATTGTTATTTATGTTATTATTTATATTATTATTGTTATTTATGTTATTATTTATATTATTATTTTTTTATATTATAATACTGTATTGCCATTGAAGCTACTCATGTATTCAAATATTCAGCTCAATCGGATAATTAAAAGTGGTTTAATATTAATTTGCAAGACTTGAACTAAAGATACGTACATACACTGCAAGGTAATATAACTTAATGGTTTGCAAATCTTTGCAGGAGTATTCTTAAATTTCCAATACTTTGGGAATTGCACTTTGATTTGAAAAAATTCTTATTGCTTAATAATGCTTAATACTGTGTTAAAAGTCAAGATAAAGTTGTAAACAAGATGGCGCTTATTTTCAAACAGCAATAGGTTGAATCTTGTGACAAACATGTGACATACGTCCATTAAACTCACGGTTCCAAATAACACAGAATAGTCCCGACATGCTTTCGAACTTACAGAAAACTAGTGCAACCATTGAAACTCCCTCAAACCAACTGCCTTCATTATAATCGTAGTTAATCGATATCTCGGATTTTTTCGACAAAACTCGTATGGATCTCAACAAAAGAGACATTCAGCTACCAGTATATGCGGTCTTGTTAAATTCCGAAATATTCGGAAAAATGAATTTTGCCCACATAGATCATCAAAACGTGCGTCGCGTTGTAATAGAAAAAAAAATACTTTCAATTATAATTTGTGTTTGAAAACTTTATTTTAATTTTCTGATATTTTAGGCTTCCAAGCATTATATATATTTTTAATCTGGCTAGTAAAAAGTGGCGTAAAACCCAATTACATAAGATTAACCCGTTGACACTTAAAACAATTAAAAAAATTCAGTATTTGTTTGTTTCCGTATAATATTGCATAACTATTCGTCCTACTATATAGTATATATACAAATCTATAAATCGTATACAGAGTTGCACAAAATAATTCGGATATTTTTCCAACTATAGCTGGTAATCGCTGAAATCCGATTTTCAAATAAGTTATATGTTTTCCAAATTGTTTACTTAGGCATAATTTTTCACCGTATTAAACGGTGAAATATTAGAAAGTGTTGTCTAATTTATGCTTGACGCATGATTTTTCATTCTGGTTTTAAAATATGGAATACATTTTTGTATAATCTACCAAATATAACTTGGCCGATGTGTATCGCAAATTTCGATGAATTTATTCTTTAATTAAGATGAGAATCGATATTAACAACAAGGATAATCCTTATCTATTATTTCTCCTGTCAACATCTCTTTTTCTCAGAAAATATGAAACGCAGAACAACGAATGAGATACCATATGAAAGGTTTTAGAACAGGCTTCTGACATAGCCCACTTAACAATTCGTTAAAACATGTTTTTGATTAAAATTTGCTGAAAATTAAAATTTAAATCGGCATTGTTTTCTTAAAAGAAATGAAAGGTTTTCCTGAAATTATTGTTGTCAAAAAAATAAAATACCACATTATATGATGCTCATAGCAATTATAATAAAAAACACCGCACCGGTTCATTTTATACTTATGATTAAAAAGCGAAATTGAAATTGAAATTGAAATGTTTAGATTTATATTTCTAAGTCCCATGGTTTTCCCGAAGCGGATGACGTCATCCTCTAATGCTGTCAAAATACGAGTTTTAATTTTTTTTTTTTTTCTCGCGCGTGCCTTTAGCAATCTTGGATCAGTTTTTAGTCTAACTTTGATGGAATAAATTAGATGATATTCTGGCTTGACTAACAACTAAATGTTGTTTGCAGATATTGTTTCCTTGCTTTTTCTTTAGAAGTTTAAACCTGAATCTAATAACTATTACATATTGATAAAAAATGTTACTTTTCTTTTATCCCGTCGACCACTTTTCATAACAAAAAACTATCGCCAAATAAACGGGAGAACGTTGCCATTGGAATATCAAAAAATAAATAAATAAATAAAATCTAAGAATTTAAGGACACAATTGTTATTTTAATTAATAAAATAATACTAAATCAGTAAAACATAATGAAAAATACACGCAAATGTCGAATGTAAAACCACTAGATGACGTAACAAACACGCATAATGATTCTGACATCAAGTCAATGGGACTGCATTTTTGGCGTTTAATCTTACAGTTTGGTGGTAGTTTTTTGTTATGAAAAGTGTTCGACGGGATAATAGAGAAGTACCTAAAAATATTAGATTTCAGTGCGAAATCTTCGCACGGGCCCTCTGGTCATATATATTATTTCTCCTGTCAACATCCCTTTTTCTGAGAAAATACGAAACGCAGAATGACGAAGGAGATAGTATATGAAAGGATTTTGAACAGGTTTCTGACATAGCACACTTAATATTTCGTTAAAACATGTTTTTGATTAAAAATTGCAGTTAATTAAAAATTAAATCGTAATTGTTTTCATAAATGAAATGAAAGGATTTCCTCAAATCAGTGTTGCCACAAAAATAAAAATACTGCATTATCAGATGACGTCATTCTATAATGCAATTAAAATAGGATTGTTAATTTATTTCTTGCGCGTACTTTTTGAAAAAATATCGAGCTTTTAATCGGGTTTTATTTAATTTTTACGCGTGCGTCACCTATTGTTCATTTGTTTACTTTGTTTAATCATGGCTGTGTATATGCGTACTATGTATCGGAGCACCAGTAGATTACGTAATTTAAAGATTATCTTCCATTTAGATATACAATTCATAGGATTCACAAAAACTGTTAAGTATTTATTGTTTAATATTTCATTAAGCTGTTAATACGCCAAACGACTTCTGACGTCACTTAAATGGCTGCTGGACCACAAAGTTTGAACATCCCATGTATAAGTTCCATAGGCTTGCAAAAAAGTGGTGTACCAAATATTCATTTATGTATTTAAGACATTTCTGGAACAGTTTTGCAAAATCTGAGGAAATTCTTTCATATGAATTCCCTAAACGTCTGATTCAGTGTTTCAATTTTTTTATAATTCGTTTCTTTTTTAAGTATAGAGGTCTTGGCAACCTAGAGAAATAACCTTGGCGATAGAAGAAAATTTGGCGAAACAAATTCTGGCAATCTATTCCCATTTTCTTATTTATACAAGCAATCATCATATATATTATTTCTGTTGTCAACATCCTTTTTTCTATACACATACAAAACATACAATGATGAATGAAGTATCATTCGAAAAGTGTTTGAACAAGTTTCTGAGATAGTACACCCACATTTCGTTAAAAAGCGTAATTTGATTTTTTGTTTAAATCAGTTAATTAAAAATTAGTGCTAAAACGTACCAGGAAATAATCTCAAAGATTGCGATGCGAAAGCTTCGCACGGGTTCTTATAGTCTAATTTTTAATTAAATAATGCATTTTCTGTATCATCCCTGTCTGTTAGCAACTTTCTTTCCCCATAGAATCGCGAACTATTTCTTGGTTTGCGTCGTCGGACTGTACTTATTCCTCGATTTACATGCCATTGGAATTGCGCACTTTTTCCTCAACACTATTGAAGAAATGTAAAACTATATTTTAACCAAATAAATAACTAAAAACTACATAAATGTTCTAAAATCATGTTTATCATTTCATAAAAAAAACTTTACTTCGTTGCATTTTAACCGTTTGATATGATTATACAAATGCAGACATTACATTACATCTTTTCTATTGTACCCACCAAATGAACATTAAAATCGCAAGTTGAAATAAATGAGATATGCCGTATATTGTCGTATATGACGCGAACTTTTGATACAATAAAATTGATTGAAATGAATAGGCGAGCGTTGTACACCCGATATAGAAATGAAAGTTTTAAAATTAAGAAAAGATGAGCGTAAGATTTAAAACTTCTGTATTAATGTAAATTCTACCGTATCGTACATTCTCGCTTCACATTTGCTCATTTTTAGGGTTTCGTTCATCTCACGAAACCCTATTACTTCCGCTCCGTTGTCTGTCCGTCACAGAGCCGCTCTCAGAAACTATATAACTTACAGAGTTGAAACTTTGTGTATATATCATTGAAATAGCTGCTATGAAGCTCAAAATATTAAAATTTGAAAAAATCGTATTATTTTAATAAATAGAGATAAAAAACCAAAATTCTAACACCCTTTTCCCATTAAATTTAAACATTTTTCGTTATAGCAGTTGCCAACAATTAAAAATCCACAATAAAATTCTTTCTACAATAATTAATTTTCTATTGAAAGATTTCCACGTAAAAATGAAAATGAAATAAAAAGTTTCACCAATTGAAAAAAATATTAATATGAAATAAAAAATGATTGACGCATATTGGTAATAAAACGGAAATTTTCAAAGATTTCTCAATAATACAAGGAGTATGAGTATCCACAATAAAATTCTTTCTACAATAATTAATTTTCTATTGAAAGATTTCCACGTAAAAATGAAAATGAAATAAAAAGTTTCACCAATTGAAAAAAATATTAATGTGAAATAAAAAATGATTGACGCATATTGGTAATAAAACGGAAATTTTCAAAGATTTCTCAATAATACAAGGAGTATGAGTATGTGTATGTACATAAAGCAGATTAATCTCACGTAATAAGAGAATTAAAAAGAAAATTAATCTGACGTGATATCGAAAGTTTAACGGATTTCTCAAATGTTTGAGAATAATACAAAGCGAGTATCAATATGAGTAATAGAGAATAGTAAATATATGAGTTTGAGGAACGTATTGAATTATGATAAGAACCCGATTATGGAAATATTCGCATATTTTAACATTTTGAAGGTGTACAACATGTTTAATTTTTAAATTATTTTTTTTTTAATATCACATTTAGTCCACATGACAGATATTATTATGACAGAGTATAATAGCAGGCTTCGCCCGCTACCGGGTATTTTTAGACCGGTAAATTTTTACTTTATAAAAACATCACTTTTACTTACCCATCATACGTAGTATAGGGTAAGTCTTGTAATCATTTTGAAAATCGAAAAAAAAATTTGACGGATTTACACGTTTCAGACACTGGAGATTCCAAAAAACATATTTTTAGAAAAAAAAAAATTTGCCGTCCGTCTGTGTGTCTGTGTGTCTGTAAACGCTCTATCTCCCGAAAAAATTGAGATAGAGACTTGCAATTTGGTATGTACTTAGTCTGTAATATTGGGAGGAAGCCTATTTCATTTCAATAACCTCGATTAACCGGAACTATTTTTATCGGACTCTCGAAATATTCGTTCTGATAAAAGGTATATAAAAATTTTCGAAATTGTTTATTTTAAGAAATAAATATAAAAGACAATAAAAAAACAAATTTTGCATAAAGCATGAAGTCGATACGATAATGAGTTGCCGAGATATTTGGAATCTTATTTCCCACACTCTTCGATTTTTCATGACCCTGTATTTCATCCAAATCTCATTTCAAAGATATATTTTAATTGGAAATTTGACGCTTAATCAGATGCAATAAACCGCTAGTTAATAGGATTATTATTTTTGGAGTTATAAGGAAAAACCTCTTTCAAGCAATTCTGTAATCGAGCCTTTAAGGTTTATGACGTCATCAAGCCATGATTTTATTTGAATTGCAATGCATTTTATAAGTAGTTTACACATTTTTATTTTAATATTTTATATTATGCATATCCATGATGGGAAAGTATTACGGTGGCCCCCAACGACTAGTTTTTTGTTGCTAAATGAAATTTATTTGGATTTATTAAAGAAAGGATAAAGTGTTTTGAAAGGAATATTAAACGAAACCTTTTGTGCGATTTTCGATCACACTTACCCACTTGTTTGCTTTATGTTAGTACTAATTATTATATTTCTTAATGTTCTTTCTTTTATTTTTATTCTTAGTTTGCTCATGAAGGTTACCTTATAACCTTCATGGTGCACGTAATGCGGCGAATGCAGGGATGTAGCTAGAAGTGAATTGTAGGGGAGGGGTGGGGGGGGGGCTCAAGAAAATGTAGTGGAGGGAGGCTCATATTTTATCTCTCACTCTGACACATGCACGCACAAACAAACACACACATACAAAGATATATGTGATCAAAGTATTACATAGAAACATAAATTAGTGCGTATTCATATTGTAGGCACTATGTTTCTTATATGCATGTTATATGCATTATATGCATATCATATGCATATCATATGCATATTATATGCTGTTTATAATAACTTCATTTTATACTAAGAAAAAAAAGGCTGCAGAATATAAATTTCCAGTGTATAACTATTGTATAATTATACTGGTGAAATAATAAGTGATGATGTCAACAAGTAAATAAAAAACTTACAGTTCACCTGTTTCATAAAGAGTTACAACCTTTAATTTTTTTCTCAATATTCCCTGCCCTTAAGGATTCTAAAATTGTAATTTTATATGATTAAAAACATTAGCAAAATCAAGGATGGATTTTGCATTTTCAAATTATTATTGTTTTTAAAACACTTATTTAAACTAATTTAAAACACTTATTTGCAGTTTTTATACAAATACTACCATTTAGTATCTTTGCAAAACTGTAAAAGAGCCCCAAAACTAAGTTCGAATTTTGAAAAGAGTTTCATTTGGTGACCTTAGAATCTTTTCCAGAGGGGGCTCAAATATTTTAGGGGGTATGAGCCCCACCCCTCTGGCATCCCTCTAGCTACGGCCCTGGGAGAATGTATCTAAAAAAACAAAAATACAGTCTCAAATTTTACGTTCGCGTAATACATCCGAAATATATTGCAAGTGAAAACTATTTGGTGGGTAAGACAAAAAAAGAAAATGTTTGTGATATCTTGCTTAAAATTTAGCTACGCCGGAAATCAATGAAGAATTTTAAGAAATGTTTTCTATTATCTCTACGAAAATTTCTACGCTTTCAAACTTTTCAATTTTTTTTCGTTTACACATGAATTCTAAGCATTTGCAGTCATAAACCTAAAAGGGATCGAGAGATGGTGAAACAATTTACTTCACTATTTGCCAGTATTTCATAAACGTTAACCCTTATAAAGCATTTTTTCTTGCTTATCTGAAAAAGGTATGAATGACTTAGCAGGTTGCCAGCGGTTTAAAGAAACACATTTAACATCGCACGACCAAATGTAAAACAAATGGATGGTACCCCGATTACAGCTATGACTGCCAACCTACTCAGGGTAACATCGTAATCAGGATACAATCCATTTCGCCTTAGCAGTGGGCTGTTCGCCGTTTTTAAGTGTACTTTTAAACTAATCAAAGGACCCAAGTCGGGGCTTCCAGGTTACAGAAAAAACTACCCAGTGCACAGAACATAAATGATAATAATTTTTAATTGAAGACTCTAATAGATTTTTTTTACATTTAATATATATATTTTTAGATTGTCCACCCATTAGACCATATACATACATACATACATACATACACACACACACACACACATATATATATATATAGACTGTTATATACTGATTCAGCTATTCATTTGGGATTGTGATATAGAGGTTTGCAGGTAGTCTCTATTTTTGAATGTTTGCCGTTCAGTTGACAGTCAATGACTTGTATTGCTTAAAGCCTTTTTTGGGCGACATTGCAATGATACCTGCAATTGTGTGGTAACGGATATGGAATGGAATTGGTTTAGGTGCAAAATTATACTTATTTCCTACTATATTTTACATGTATCTGTTTTGATTCAGCTATTTATTGGGACTGTGATATACTGATTCAGATATTTATTGGAACTGTGATATACTGATTCAGCTATTTATTGGGACTGTGATATACTGTTTAATGTGGCGTAGGGTCCGGTGGGGAAGTGTTTGCAATATGCTTTTGAATGATTGCATTTGATTTATGCGGTGCGACACTCTGGCCGAAACCCACCGCCACTTTTTCCACTGTTTTACCCTGCTTAATTTTTATTCCATAACATGGCTGTTATTTTTATATTATACCCACTGCCGATGAGGCCACAGCCTTTTTTGTTTCATTATCCTGTTATGGTTTTATTTGTTTAATTTTTGATGTTTTGTTATTTTTCACTTGTTCAGGGGCGTAGCTGCCGAGGAGCAGTTGGAGCAAACTGCTCCAAGCGCACGCATCCGAAGGGCGCAAAATTAGAAAGGATAAAATGAATATTTGAAAAAAAAAATTGTGCATATTTTTTTTTCATTATTAATCATTTAGAATCCTAATTATATACAATTTCATACGTATGTGTTTGCATATTTTGACTGCATTTTCTATAAATGCATATAAGTGCATAAACATTCCTAAGATTCATCCAAAGTGCACATTTTATATTATTCATTCGGTAAAAGAAAAATATATATAATCAATTTATAACTTTCCCAAATCCTCATAAATTCCTAGACAGGAAGTCGTTTAATGTGTGATTGTGAAACCGGCGGGTCAAGAAATAAATGTTATATGGCGCCATTCTCTCATATGTTTAAATGCTTTGTGGATTGGAAAAACATAGGGGAAAGAAAGTAGAGAATCTATTTCATGTATGAAAGATGTTCATTCCTTATCTGACTTTGACCATTTAATAGTGCAAAATTTTATCTAACGCAATTATTTTCTCAAATATAAAACTGTCATTTAGAAAATGGCTAAAGTAATATCAGATAAAAGTTATTTAATTCAGAAGCGGATTAACCACCTACCGGGCCCCTAGGCTTAACACATTGGGGGTCCCCCTCCTGCTCTATATGTATACACATTGACATACAACATATATATATATATATATATATATATATATATATATACAAGCATACACACGCACACACACACATATACATATATATACATACATATTTTTTAGAACCCCCCCCCCCAAAAAAAAAAAGTCACAAACTTAGCGCTAGACCCCTAGTTTGTCGGGCTCTAAGCTTCAGCCTACTCAGCCTATTTGGTAATCCGCCTCTGATTTAATTCAGACGTGTATAAAAGTACACAATAAAGATATTGCCGCTGCTGGCTAAGTTATACAGTGAACTTCAAGTAACATATCTATAAGAATAACAACCGTTCAAAGATGCAAACTTTTTAAGAAATCGATCCCTCTCAAATAATAAAAGGAAAAGTTTTAGAGAGAAAAATAACTTTACTTTGGATTTGTATGTAGTAATGTTTCACAGTAATATATCATTAAACAAACTGAATAATCCCAATTTCAAAAACATTCTGAAGAAATACTGCATTATTCAGTTTATACCTAATCAGTCACCGCTTAGAAAAAATATATATGTATGACTATATTTTATAAGAAAACTATGAATGAGATCCGAAATGACATTGTAGATAATGCAAAATAAATGAGTGCAGATGAAACAATTGACAGGTGTGATCAAGAGATGAGACGAGCTCGGGCTCGATTTTTATACCAGTCTTTGGGCTCAAGCTCATTCTTTCAGAAATTTAAAATTTTATTTATTCACGTATCTTCCTTTTCTTTCTATAACAATAAGGAGAGAAAATTGTCTGTCTGTTTGTGTATGTGTGTGTATGCTGTGTTTTGAAGAGCTAAAAATTTTGGAATTAGGTACCTCTGTATCTGAAATAATGAATCTCGAAGACCGATTTTGGAATTTTTGAATACATTTTGTTAGTTTAATTTTTCATGCGATTTTTAGCGTTTTTTCATGTTTCGAGGCGATTTTTCTACATTAATGAAAATAATCCGGTCTTAATCTTTTAGCCCAATATAGTAAATTTTGTCCTATTTTCAATAAAGTTTATTCGAAATTCGTACAGCAAATTTTAGATTTTTCGCGAATTTTTTATGCCATTTTTAGAGTTTTTTCGCGTTTTGCAGATATTTTTCAACTTTCATATAAGAAATTCAGTTTGATTCTTTTAGTCTAATATAGTAATTTTTGGGGGGATTTTTTATATTTTAGCATTTTTACTGGATTTGCTGCGATTTTTACACAATAGTAAAATAAATCCAGTTTCAATCTTCTAGCGCAATATAATAAGTTTTGCACTATTTTCAATAAAGTTTATCCGGAATTCGTGTAACGATTCTTTATTGTGATTTTCAGAGTTTTTTCACGTTTCGCGTTTATTTTATTTTATTTTATTTTATTTTATTTTATATATGGGACCGGGCGACGCCGGCGGTCGACTAGTAGAAAAATAAATAAAACTCCTTGGTTTTCTTTTCTTAAAAATTACTTATTCCATTTCAAATCATTTTAATGCTATTTCGATCAGAATGAAGAACGATCAGAATACGTGTCTTTCTTTTCTAGTATTAGAATATAATAATACTATTTTTAAAGAAAATTTAAGATATTTGTATTATGCCATTAACGTCGTCGTCAGTTTGATATACTGCCATTAACGTCGGCGACCTCTCGATATGGCGCCAATCGAAAAGAGGCGAGACTAATTTGTTGTTCAATTTTCCTTTGTGACAGTAGGATATTTTTTAATTGGAACTTTTTAACGATATGATATAATGCGAAATGAATATTTTTGTTTGTTTTTAATGAACAGCATTAGCTTAAGGTTTGGGAAATTGTTTGTTTTCTATTGTGTAACGAGTCATAACTGCTCTTCATATGAAAATAACGTTAGTGGTTCTTATATCTATTTTCCATCTGCTCATGCTGCGGCTCTGCCCTGCACATTAACGAAGTCATTTTCATTCGTAAGTAGATGTAATTCCCATGTATTATTTTTTCGATAGAAAGCAATCAAACAGTGTTTTCCCTTTTCCTATAAAAGCATCGGATCTTTTAGATAACGGTGTCAAATATTTAATTTAACATGATTTTCAGGAACACTATAATCAAGAAAAAAAAGGTTGTTATGAGGAAGGAATCGATTATAATTTAAGTTGTACACCTTTTATAGGAAATTGGAAAACGTTTGTCGATTCTTCGGCATATAAATACTAATTTCTGCAAATGTAATGCATTTATTCATAAAACGCACTGCGTTAATGTGTCCATCAGATTTACTTGTTGATGGAGAAAAAATGTGAGAATCCTTTTTTATAAAGTATATTTTTATTTGATACCAAATTTCAATTTAGATAAAATTGAATGAAATTTTTCATCAAATTAATTGTGTGCTAAGGATTACCAGTTATTTCTATGTAAGAAGTTGTTTAAATTTTAAAAATGATATATTAAATTTGAAACAATTTTTAAATATTATACAATTTTTTACTGTATTGCAAACTTTCGGTACCGGGCTCGGGCTCCGGAAGCTCGGATTTAAAATCGTCGTGTTCAGGCTCCGAAACAAAAACCCCGAACTTATCTCTACCTCCTTCTACCCGATGTCACATATCATTAATCAATGAACTTTCGAATTATGAGATGGAAGAAAAACTGTAGTCTTGAATGGCATATAAGGGTGTAAACTCTTATACTTTTCCATTTTCTAATTTTTGAAATTATTTGCTTTGCAAGTACAGTTGTAATAGCAAAAAAATTTCAAATTTGTTCTTCATAGTGTTAAAGAATATTTACATCAAAATAGTTATTTCTTAAAAGTTACGAACTTTAAACTTTTATATGGTTCCTGGGTCCTGTAAGTTATATTTAGAAAAACTTTCTCTGTATTCTAACAGGTATTACACCAAAACTTCCTTTTTTGTTCGACCAAAACATACCGAGTTATGATAATTTGAATTTTGGAAGATTCGGCGTTTTCTGTCCCTAAGAGACGGAAAAACGTGTTTAATCCAACTGCGAAATTCAAAATTTATTGACAATACCGTGTTTCTTTATTACCTTTCCATATTACGGCCTGCGGGCCGAGTTCGGGCCAGTTATCATTGAGTCTCGAGTCGGACCTAGTCATCACTCTTTCCGAGGCTAACTTTTTCTGCAGACTCGGGCGGGACCGGGCATGGACTTCATTACTCCTAGAGGTCTACACGGGCCGAAATTTTCAGGCCCAGTCCGACTCAACCCATATGAAAATCACTGGCCCGGAATGGCCCGTGCAAAAATCAGTAAAATGGGACCCGGCACAACAATTTTTGCCAAAAATGCATCGATTTTTAAATAGTCATTATTCTATAATTAAAATCTATATAATAAAACCGTAAGTCATGTGACTGTCATCAACAGTTCCGGGATGTCCGTTTCACTTTTTCATATGCCAGGCGGCCATTTTTTTTCAAAATTATTTTTGCAAATAAAACTGCATAAAAATTACATTTTTAGAAAGATCGTTCAAAATAAATTAATATTTGAGAGATGACTTACGTTCAATTATGTATACATTCTGCAATAACTTCAGTTTAAATTAGGTTCGCAGTTAAAATTCTCTATCTATGAAAGTAAACAAAGAAAAAAGATTCATTCGTTGTGAATGTTTAAAATATTAAACCATGAATTTTTGGATCGCTGCCTGGCGTAAAAAAAATAATCCGCACCAGTGAGACAGTCAAAGTTTACCTTAATTCTGTTCCATACAACTCAACTTCCGGATCTTTTTTGACGTAAGTTGAACTCATGTAATAATATTTAATGGATCAAATTTCGAAAAGAATTGTCAGCTTTTATTTTTTGCGCGTGCAAATTAGAAACGATACTTTAATTTGAAATCAAATGTTTTGATTTATGATAATTATTATTTTTCTATTTTCTATTTTAAACGAAAAATGTGAACGTCATGTATTTTAAATTGAAACAGCTGTCACGGACGCACCGGGGTTGGCGCGATTTTTGTTTTGCGCCAAATATGTTTAAGAATCTCCGCATTAGCGAACATATTGCAAGTGATAAGCAAACGGACATGAAGCATAAATTCTTAAGTGGGTTAAGCGGTTTTTGTCAAGAAAGATGAAATACATAACAAAAAATATGCGAAATGCTACCGCGATCGTAAAATTTCTTGATTTGTCTATTAGATTTTTCCAGTTATGCGAGGAATTAAGGAAAAAAATAAATTATGAATAAAAATAATTTGTTACAATGTTTAACATACATTTAAGGGCGACCAAACTGGTCGCCAGTGGCGGCTAGTTTTTCTTAAAGAATAGTACATACATTTCTAGGCAAAAGAATTAAAACACGATAAAACCTGTGAAATAAAAACAGGTCTATGAAGGAAAATGTCTTAAACGGAAAAAATACTGTGATCCATGCAAAATGAATACAATAATCCGTGCGAAAAGCATATATAATACATATAAAACAGGCGATGTACATGCTAAGTATGAAACCTGTCTATAACGAATTTTCTTATCTTCATTTTTACTTTCTTCTATCTTTACAAGAAGAAAGGATTGGATTCATGAAGAATTTCGACTTTTGATTTTCGACGGATTTATACGTTTTAGAAGGTCCTAAACACGATTTGATTGTTTTTAGAAAATGTCTGTATTGTGTGTGTGAAAATATTTTGTGGACGCTCTATCTCAAGAACTAATGCACGGAATTTAATAAAACTTTAGATTCAGTTAGACCTTAATATAAATTGGTGGTGATTAGTTTTTGGTGTAAATCGCCCAAAAGGTGGCACTGCTATGCTGCTTTTTTCACGATTTTCGCAACAGCTTTATCTACTAATGCACGGATTTTCATAAAACTTCAGATTCAGTTAGACGTTGACATAAATTATTATTGATTACGTTTTGGTGTAAATCTCCCTACAGGTGGTGCTGCTATGCTGCATTTTTCAGGATTTGCACGATTTTAGCGATAGCCTTATCGCAAATATTAATGCACGGAATTACTTAAAATTTCATATTCTTTAAGACCTTGACATAAGTTGGTGTTATTTAGATTTTGGTGCAAATTATATAGCAAGTGGTGCTGCTACGCTGCATTTTTTATTCTAAAATGCATAATTTAAAAATATATATACGCTTTTTTGAAGTATATGGCTGAGATAGAAGAAAGTTTTGGAATTGGCATATCCGACTAGTCTTCTCCTCACTAAATCTTCATTTGAATGTAATTGTCTAAGTCAATTTTTTTAAATAGGTGTTTATGTACGTAATTGCCTAAGTGGTGATTAATATTGTTGATATTTTGTATTGCATGCATAATCTGAAAATAAAAAATAAAATGTATGCATAAGTAAAGTGTGCTTTTTGAAGTATATGGCTGAGATAGAAGAAAGTTTTGGAATTGGCATATCCGACTAGTCTTCTCCTCACTAAATCTTCATTTGAATGTAATTGTCTCAGTCAATTTTTTTAAATAGGTGTTTATGTACGTAATTGCCTAAGTGGTGATTAATATTGTTGATATTTTGTATTGCATGCATAATCTGAAAATAAATAAAATGTATGCATAAGTAAAGTGGGCTTTTTGAATAATTTTAATTGTTGGATAATATCGCTTCAGAAATCTCGGCATATTTTGTAGAAATTTACTCGGGTCGTACTTAAGCCGAACTTTTAGTTTTTATACCGGTTTGAGCTCGGACCGAGATTTTAGCTTTTATACCGGGTCAAGAAAAAATTCGCACAGTCCGGGTTCGGGCCTAACTTTTTGGCTTTATACCAGCCGGGTCAATAAAATTTTTGTACGGGCCGGGCCGAACTTTCAACTTTTATACAGGGCCAAACATTTTTTTTCGTACGAGTCGGCCCAGTAAATTTCGGCCCGTACAGACACCTATTCTATATAATGCTTCGAAAACATTAAAAAAAAATCTGTACTGAAAGCGACAAGTTGTACTGGGCCTATGGGCGGTTTTAAAACAAAAATCCCGGCCAGTTCGTAGTAAATATTAGTAGGTAATCCGCACTTAAAGAATTATAGTTCATTTTATTATTTTATCTGTATTTATTATATTTAATATCTTGTTAAAATGGTTAAACTTTCAAATAAAAAAAAGTTTTTAAATCGAAATATAAATTAATATATGGTTTTTAAACTGAAAGTGTGGCAGAACGTTTTCGAGTGACAAGGGGGCGCATTAATTTTACTCTTGCTCCAGGGCGCTGAACATGTAGTTACGCCACTGCACTTGTTAATTAATGTTTAAATATTGTGTGGAATTCTGGTTCCGCTAAAAATACTTGAATATTATGGTCTATATATATACATGAAATATAACCATTATGCATTGGAATAAAAGTTTATGAATTTACTGAAAAAGTTATTACTTTTCGTATTAGCCGCGCAAGCCAGCGATTAATATTTAAAATAGATGGATTGAACTTTGTTCCGTTATATTAAAATAAATGATCAACGTAAAATAGCACAAATAAAAATATATAAAATAGCAAACAGCTGTTTCGGAGCCCTTAAAGCTCCATCATCAGTGACAAATTTAAAAGATTAAAAACTGATCCAAAAGTTTAAGACATGTAGGTATGCTTGCGTCTCCGCACGGAGACGCAAGCATACCTACGACTTCTTTTCGACGGAGTTACACGTTTTAGAGGTCAGAGCTTCCGAAAAACATGTTTTTACAAAATGTCTGTCAGTCCGTGTGTCCTCTTTGTATCATCGAAAAGTGTATGAATGTATGCCTAGAATTGAACCCAATTTCATTTATAGATTTTTGGCTATAGCCAGCAGGTCCCACTTGAAATTGGGGATATTCTGATGAAAGGGGGCGCTGTTATAGCGATTGCTGTTCCATTTTCATTATTGTATCTTCGAAAACTGTATGAAGTTCTCGAAAGAATTGAACCAAATTTTTTGCATATGTTTTTGACTATGGACTATAGATTCCAGTTAAATTTGGGGATGTTTCGACAGGGAGCGCTGTGATAACCATTTACAGATTTCAAATTCAAAAAGATGTACAAAAAATTAGAATGATGAAAAATATTGATTTTCTTGGAGGTGTGATAGCGAATTTTGAAGTATTAATATTCCAACTGGGTTGCCTGCACCGTACTGGTTCTTTTCCAAACAACGAATCAACTTTCGGTTGACATTCTGGGGTACTTATTTACGTCCTAAAACACGTGATCAGAAATGATACTAAGATGTAGAGAATGATCAGATGTAATGAAATATACTGCATAGCGTGCATCAAGCTGGTTTTTCAGAAGGACTGTGGACGGATAAGTATGGTTGAAAATGACAAAATTTTACGTCTTCGGGCACATTACAGTACCTTAGATCATATGAAATGTCTTGACACTTACAACATCATAAACTTGCGTTGCCTTCGCTCAAATGGTCCAATTGCCGTCAATCAAAACCCCAACCTTCTGAGGCACATTTGAAAAATTATTGCGACCTCACATCATTGAGCTCATGATCGACCTTAATTCATGCGAATGGTCGTAACAAATATAATACGAATAACATGGGCCGCCCTCGCTCATGTTGTGCAAAGTTACATTTACCGTCAATCAAGTACATCTTTGTTAAGAGAGAATTGAAATAAATTACAACTTTACGTCATCGATCACATGGTCGCATACGCAGCTTATCTCAAATGAAAAATCTCGACACCAGCAATTCAAATAACCTGGATTGCCTTCACACACGTGTTCCAAAACAAGTGTTGACGTCAACCAAATCCCATCTCTGTTGAGAGAGAATTGAAATTGTTTACATCTTTATGTGATCGAGTGCATAATTGTAATGTAATTCATATGAAGGTCTTGAATCCCACAAATCTTGGGTCGCTTCCACTCCAGTGCTCCAAAATTAGAGTAACGTCAACCAAATCTTTTCTCTGTTGAGAAAGATTTGAAAACGATTACAACTTTGCGTCATCGAGCGCATGATCTCATCATCGATGACGTGTCTCATTTCGTGTCTCATCGATGTCGTGGGTCATTTGATCTCGTCATCGAGCGCATGATCTATGAGTGCCAACTCATAGGAAGTTCTTGAAGACCATAAAATTAATAACTTGGGTTGCATTCGCTCTAGTGGTCTAAAATAGGGTTCTATTCGCTCTAGTCGTCCAAAACTGGGGTTGTCATTAATCAGCGCCCTTCCCAGTTGAGAGATATAATTAAAAATGATTATTATTTTAGATCATCGAGCACATGATCGTATATTAGAGCTCATATTAAAGGTCTTGAATACGAATAACTTGGGCTGCACTTCCTCAAGCGGCCCAAAATTACTATTGATATCAATCAATCCCTTACCTTGCTGAGAGAATGAAAAACATTTAAGACATGTATATGGAAATAGACTAAGACAACCAAAACTACTGAAATATCTAAAATATAAGCAGAAGACGAACCATGTATACGATAACATTAGGTCGTAATCGTTTTCATATTCATCTCATAAAGTTAGGGATTCGATATCAACACTAATTTTGGACCACTTGATCGAAAGTAAACCACGTTGTTCATATTACGGGCTTCAAGACCTTTCACATGAGATAATATACGGTCATGTGCATAATAATGTAATGTAGTAAGTCTTTTCAATTCTATCTGTCAACTGCGAAAGGATTTTTTGACATATCTAGTTTTGGACAAAATGAGCAAGGAGAACCCGTACTAAGGGCTTCGTTACCTCTCATATGAGCTAAAGTACGATCATGTGCATGGTGATGTAAAGCCGTAAATGTTTACAGGTCTCTCTTTACAGAGAAGGAACTTGATTGACAGCAACCCTAGTTTTAGACGTAAAGTCGTAAGGTAATATATTGTTCCAACTCCGTCTCAGCAGGTTAATGTTTTGATTAACAGCTCCCCGATTTAAGGACTACTGGAGCGAAAGAAACGCAATTTATTAGTATTGTTGGGTGTCAAGACTGTTCATATGTGCTGAGGTACGACCATATGTTCAATGATGTGAAGTCATAAGGTCGCAATATTGTTGCAACTCCGTCTTATCAGGTTTGTGTTCTGATTGGCAGCCCCCTTAATTTTGAACCACTTGAGCGGAAGCAACCCAAGTTATTAGTATTGTGGGTGTCAATAACTATCATATGAGTTGACGTAGGACCATGTGCTCGATGACGTGAAGTCATAAGGTCGCAATATTGTTGCAAATCCATCTTAGTAGGTTTGTGTTCTGATTGGCAGCCCCCTTAATTTTGAACCACTTGAGCGGAGGCAACCCAAGTTATTAGTATTGTAGGTGTCAAGAACTATCATATGAGTTGACATAGGATCATGTGCTCGATGACGTGAAGACAAAAGGTCGTAATATTGTTGCAACTCCGTCTTAGCAGGTTTGTGTTCTGATTGGCAGCCTCCTTAATTTTGAACCGCTTGAACGGAGGCATACCAGTATTGTGGGTGTCAAGAACTATCATATGAGTTGACGTAGGATCATGTGCTCGATGACGTAAGGTTTTGTCTATTTTCCATCACACTTATCAGTTGGCAAGACTTCTTAAGGACTGGCTTGGAGCAGGCAACAGAGTATGTGTCATCCATCACATCTTATCATTGTACTCTCTATTTGAGTTGATCTCTACTTATTGATATCATTTCCATTCGTGTATCTTACGATGTAAGTAAATACCCCAAAATGTCAACCGGAAGTGGGTCCGTTATTCAGAAAAGAACCACTTCTGCGCAGGAAATCCGGTCGAAATATCTTAGTCTATGCGTTAACATTCACTTAAAGTGCTATTACACGAGGCATCAACGTTGCCGCTAATTTCGGGCGACACCATGTTAAACCTATGGCTTCAAAAGAGTTGTTCGAAAACCAAGCAACTGCTTATTGCCGGAGCAATTTTGTCGCCTGTGGTGCTTCTTTGTTTTAGGATCTCTCGGAACAGCCAATGAAATACTTGGAAAACTGACGATGGAAAAGCCTTTCCTTGAACAGCCAATGAATTTTTTGGAAAACTGAGGAGTCGCTTCAAATTATCACGTGGAATAGCACTGTTAGAATAACTCTCGTTCTCGTTCATGCGTCCGATGAAGTACAAAGTTTTTCCGTGACAGGTACCCGGACTATAATGGCAGCCTTCCAGGTCATCCATACCTATTTCAAATGAGAAAAAAATCATTTTATAAAGGTTTCAATTTTTATCAAATAGTTAAGTAAATTTCATTACCATCATAATGATTGTAGGCACAATCTTGTTGCATTAGTTAATTTTAATTTTAAAGTATGCACATTCGAATTATGTAATACTTATTTTGCTAGAATTAATGATGAGATATTTTCAGTTGGATTATGTTATGTAAATTTTACAGAACTTAATGGCTTTTTCTTGAAAATGTCCATTTTTTAATTATGTTATGTATATCAGGTTTGAATCAATGAATTTTTATTTTACAAGCATGTATATTATATGCCTTGTTTTTTTTTTTTTTTGGTTAAATTAATAAATGTTTGCTTTATAATATATGTACTCTGCTGAAAAAGAGTAAATACTCTCAATGAATTATTCCTCAAAAAACCGTAGATCAAAGATAATGATACCAGTCTGTTAAGAATTTTGTATGCTATTAAATGATATTTTAAATTGTGTTTATGGAGTTATCTTCCATGTAAATGTTTTCAAGTAGGAACTCTAGAATAAATATTAACAGCAGTGTGACCATATTGGAGAATTGTTTTATTCAAAACATCTACCACTTTTTCCGATTAGTAAACTTCGCTTTAAATTCTCTTCGCGATTAAATAATCACGGATTTTAAGAAATGAAGATTCTGAAATAGTGGTAGATATTTTGAATAAAAGATTCCGTAACTTAGCAAACTTGATTAATTGTTTAAACAGTATTAACATTTGATGTAAATTAAAAAAAAAAATCTCGCCTTCTATTTCGTCTAAATATTAATTTTTCCGACGTTTCAACGATTAAGTTATGACTATAAATTATTTTCCATTGACCTGACTTCAGCGGTCATTTCCGAAATGAAATTTGATGGCCATAGTTTGCCATTTCACTCAATAATCACAAGTGTTTAATAGAACAGAAACTATACCTGTTAAATGAAAAGCGATCAATATCATGTTTAATTATGTACCATGTCACAGATTAACTACTTGTTTTCACTTTTCTTATTTTTGAGTCAAATCACAATAAAATATAACTGATCATTTTCACCCTTATCATCAAATAACATTCTATTTAACTTTTTAATAACTAGAATGCTTCCTATTGACCCGAGAAAAAAGGGGACAGAACAATTGGCGAAAGAATGAATCGATCTTAAGACCTGTAATTTACTTATGCGGGGGACAATTTCTGACATTTCAGAAAAATATTAGTGTCCCAATAGGACAGTTTGTCTTTTTTTTATAGGCGAGAGTAGCAGAATTTGGACCACTTCACATATTTTCAGGTGTAACTCACTTCATTTTTTGGAATATCTGTAAAATATCACTACACGTGGTCAATCTATTCATCTACTAACTAAACAAAGCTTTAGAACAATTTCTTTTTGAACATTTTAAGAAATTTTTTTTGAAAAATTTGTCAAAAGTGATCCAAATTCACCGACTGGTCGCCTAAGTTGGACCCCCAGTCTCATAAATTTCACCAAACAATATTAGACTGTTTTAATGAGTAGGGAATAAACTAATTTCATAAAAAGCAAATTTTGCGATTAATGAAGTAGTCAAACAAAATAACAGCAATGAAATACAATGAAATCAAATATCTGAAAGTAAGAGTAATTGTTTTAAATCAAAATGTATTCAAAATATAAATCAAAGTTATAAGTAAGTAAGAATATAAATTATGGAACTAATTGCTAGTTATTTGAATATCATGTAAAAAGTGATGCATAGCTTACATACGAATTTCTTTTGTTCATTTTTTATTTCAGCTCACACAACATGGAACCATATTTGGCAATCTGAACACTGAATCATTTCTGCTATTTTATTTTTCTTACAAATTAGGCAAAACCAATCATCACAGTCTTGATTTTTCTTTTTAGATTCTAAATCATTAGACATTTTTTTCAACAGAAGTTTTCTTTACCTTATGTCAAGTTCTTCTCTTCCATTATTTTCGTTCCAATTGAACTACGCCTATTTTTTAAAACTTGGTGTTCCAACTGCTTTTGTGCTTTGAGAGCTTCCTTTTTGTCGTTTTTTTTGTTTGTTTGTTTTCTCATTTAAAGGTTTACTTTATATGGCAAAGATGTTAACACAGATGTTTTTTGGCTCCCTCTGTACTTTGACCGAACTGATTTTGGCAAGGGAGATAACATTTCTAATGATTCTTTGGATTTTTGGGGGGTTTGCAGCTGCAGCCTTCTTGCGGGGCAATCTCTTCAAAACTTACTCTTTCCTTTTCGGTTCCTATATCTGTGACAACTTTTGCTGTCACTGATGTTTTTCTTCCAGACTGTTAGTCTGTGACGTTTTCATCATTTTTTTTACTCTGTTAGTTTTAGTAGGTTTCATGATTACTGACTTTGACTTCGAAAAATAGTGTCCAAAGCGTACAGTCCTCGAAATTCATTACTTGCTTTTCAAATTTATGATCGTATATCTGGTCCAATTTAAGCAACTCAAATTGGTCCAGTTAAGACACCTGCACCATTTTAAAATAAAGTTTTAGCTAAAGTTAAAGCTAGGGTGATCGAGAGAAATAGAGAGAGATACAGGGGAGGAGAGTTAGTGAAAGAGGGGAGCAAGCGAGAGACCTTAATAACATCTTTATTTATCTCTTTATATCTTTTTCTCTATCTATATATCTGTCTATATATCTATCCATCTGTGTATGTATCTATATCTCTCCATCTATATCTCTCAATCTTTATATCTCTAGCTATACTTTTATCTCTCTATCTCTGTCTTTATATATCTATCTCTAACTTTTTAGCTCTAGTTCTAGTTCTCTAGGTCTCTATCTCTATCTCTACATATCTATGTCTATCTCTCGATCGCGATTTCTCTCTCTTTGTATATCTCTCTTCCTCTCTATATCTCTCTATATCTTTATCTTTCAATCTTTATCTCTATCTCTCTATCCATATGTACACCTATCTACCTCTATCTCTATTTATCTGTCTCTATTTCTTCATCTCTCTATCTCATTATCTCCCTATCTAATTATCTCTATATCTAATTATCTCTATATCTCTATATATCTATCTCGCTATCTGTCTCCATTTTTATCTCTCTATCTCCGTCTATCTATTTTTCTATTCCTATCTATCGCTAAGATAGAAATAACCTTTTTATCTCAATCCGTCTATCTTCATTTCTTCATCTCTCTATACCATTATCTCTCTGTCTCTATCTCTCTGTTTCTCTATCTATCTATCTATCTCTATATTTCTATATCTATATCTATCTCTATATTCATATCTCTATCTCTATATTCATATCTCTATATCTATCTCTCTATAACTATACCACTCTATCCTGTCACTTTCTCTCTATATCTATATCTCTCTAGCTATCTCTATCAATCTCCATATCTATCTATCTATCAAAATTATACTACAAACCGCGAATTTAAGCGTTTCATATATTCGTTTTATATATTCGAATTCATATAATACTAGTTTTGCAAATTCGTTACACAAATTCGTTCCATTAGGATTTTATATATGATGAAAATAAATAAAATATGAAAATTTCATGCAACTGTTTGACGATAATTTATTGTGATTCTAAGAAAATTTCACCTTACTAATCAGAAGTAGTAAATTGAAGCGAATTTATTTTAATGTGATTATTCATAAGAATAATCTATTCAGTGCTATCATAAAGTTGCTTGCATAGAAAATTAATCCACATTATATAACACAAATACTATTTATATGACATAAATTTTAAGTAATCTTTGAATTGAAAAATAAATGCATTTTATTAATTTGTTACTTATTTGTAACAAAATTAACGTAATAGCGAAGATATCCTTATACATAATACATGAGTAATCTCACATAGCCACAGTATAATCACAAGCATAATACAGACAATAAGCTCATCAAATTTACTTATGGCTGTCGGGCAAATTTAAGACATAGTCATTTGCGTTATCAGCCGCAGGAAAAGCTGAAACGCTGAATGTGAACTTACAAAACAAAGCTTGGTTGAATAACTCAACGATTGATAGTTTGATTTATTAGCACTGCTTAATTAGAATATTTTTTAGATTTTTGTGTAACATTTTTCCAAGAGATACATTTTTATTTTCATATACATTTTCATTTTTAGCTACTTATACTACATTACTTTTGATCTATTACTTTATCGCACCTGAAACTTTGTTTCTCAAGAAAAAAAAATATGTGATCAAAAACAAAAGTAAATCTACGTATATATTTCCTATGAACTTTCCGTTCGATTATATCGTTTATAGGTCTAACATGAAAGATAAATCATGCATCAAGGATAGATTAAGAAACACTTTCCAACACCTCCAAAATACTTTAACAAAACTTCACTGTTTAATAAGGTAAATATGATATCTTAGTAAATATTTTAGAAAAAACATAACAAATTTAGAAACCCAGCAATTACCCTCCATAGCCAGAAAAGTACTTCAATTCTTTTGTGCATCCATGTATATGATATTTAGATTTATATACATTCTGAATATTATGCTAAAATTTAATTTAGTTTAAAAAAAACGCGTACCACAGATGAAAGTACACCTCCAGCAATTTCTACCAATAGACTGCTCTACAGGAGGAATGGTGATTACTTCACTCTACGTTGGTTGATCACCTCATGGAATGCATGATCACACGCTGTAATCTTTGTATGCAGGTGAGGGGTGGTCGCATGCCCTATTAATGTTGGTTTTGTTTGTTTGCTTTGGCTTTAAACATGTTTTTGTTAATGACTCCAGTATGACTTCATCTTATAACTTATGAAAACTAAATATTTTTATCATCTTTGTACGTAATTCTTTGTTTTGTTTCATGCATAAACATATTTGTTACCTCCGTGCCACATTTCGTATCAATCCAAGCAGCACATGTCAATTTTTCCACATTTACCACTGCGTGCTTAACATTTCGCAATGAATGTATATGTTTTTGGCTATTGCCAACAACTCCTTGTTGAATTTTGAGATATTCCACCGGAAGAGAGCGTTGTGATAGCGATTTTTGTGCCATTTGCATTATTGTATCTTCGGAAAGTGTGCGAAGTTATGTGTAAAATTGAACCAAACTTCATATATAATATGTAACTTCATATTTTTGACTATGGACGTTAGATGCCAGTTGAAAATGGGGACATTTCTGTTGGCTGCTGTGACAGCGATTTTTGTGCGATTTTCTCTTTGCAATTTAAGTGAAGAAGTTATGAATATTTTTCGACGAAATTTTAAATTTAGATGTAATATCTTAGGCCGAGGTTTGTATAAAACTTTGGCGAAAATCGGCCTGGAGGTAGCGCTGTGATAGAGAATTTTGTTCAATTTTCGGGAAGCGCGGGGTAGTTGTTGAAAACAAAATCGCATAAAATCACCTTTGTCCAACCTAGGTTTCTTTTGCATATTTGCAATAAGTAACAAGTTGGAAACTGTACGTTAAACGTGACAAATGGGGTGCGTTCGATTCGTGCTAGAACTAGTTTTACAATGTAAAAAAAATTCGCGTTATTATTTTAATGATTTAAATTATATCGTCTACTATGAGCTAGGTGAGGATGCCTTTTTTTATGGTTTAGTTCATCTCACGAAACCCTATTCGTCCCGCTACGTTGTCTGTCCGTCACAGAGCCGGTTCTCATAAATTATATAACTTACAGACTTGAAATAATTTTGTGTACTTACAGCTGAATACCTACTATGAAGTTCAAAATCATAAAATTTTGAAAAAATCGTATTATTTTAATATAGAGAGATAAAAAAACAAATCTAACAGCCTTTTCCTATTAAATTTAAACATTTTTCGTTATAGCAGTTGCCAACAATTAAAAATCCACAATAAAATACTTTCTACAATAATTAATTTTCTATTGAAAGATTTCCAAGTGAAATATGAAAATGAAATAAAAAGTTTCACCAATTGAAAGAAAGATTAATATGACGTCATATTGGTAATAAAACGGAAATTTTCAAACATTTTTCAATAATACAAAAAAGTATGCGTATGTGTAAGTACAGAAAGCGGGTTAATATGACGTCATTAGAGAATTAAAAAGAAAATTAATCTGACGTTATATTGGAAGTTTAACGGACTTTTTTAAATGTTTGAGAATAATACAAAGAGAGTATCAATATGAGTGATAGCGAAAGCAAGTAGATATGACGTCAACAAGTGATTACAACGTCATATGAATTTGAGGAACGTATTGAATCAGGATAAAAACCCAATTATGGAAATATTAGCATATTTCCATATTTCAACATTATTAACATATTTCAACATTTTGAAGGTCTCTATACAACATGTTTAATTTTGAAATTGATTTTTTTATATCGCATTTAGTCTACATGACAGATATTATTATGACAAAGTAAAATAGCGGGGAAAAAAACCGGTAAATTTTTACTTTTTTTTTTTTTTTTTTGGGGGGGGGGGGGGGGGGAAGGTTGATGGATTTATTAAAGAAAGGATAAAGTGTCTTGAAAGGAATATTAAACGAAACTCTTTGTGCGATCTTCTATCAGACCTACCCACTTGTTTCTTATTACGTATGAAATGTTTACAGATGCGAATTTTTTTTTTCGACACCAGGCAGTGCTGTAAAACTCACCATGGAGATCTTGCTTTGCGAATGATTACCTCCATTGTTTAATATTTATATAATTCACGATGACTAAATCTTTTGTTTATTTACATTAATGGATTGAGTTATTCGGCTGTAAACCTAATTTCCAATGAAGTTATCTCAGAATCTATAATTTTTTTAATGTAACTCATCTCTCAAGCAAACAATTTTCTTGAACGATCTTTCTACAAATGTAACTTTAATGCAATTTTATTCAAAATAATAATTTTGAATAAAAATGACCGCTTGGCATATGGAAAAAGATGTTGTTAGCCCGTATTTGTTTTCCTCAGTCACGTGACTTACGCTTTTACTATATAGATTACGTATGATAGAATTTAATAGAATAAAGAAAACTTTTATTAATATCATTTTCAGTCTTGATTCGATTTTCATAAAATTTGAAATGACTCGACAAAATTCTGCAACGATTATATACAGTGGTGGCCAAAAGTTTGGACATTTTTTGAAAGTTTCATGTTTTTCAACTTTGTGTGCTAGTAGAATTAATTTTCACTTAAATGCAAACATTTATATATCAAATTGAAGGTAATTATTTAATGTTAAATTTAATAATAAAAACAGTATTACAATATTTATATTACAAAAAAGGTTATGCTCATTTTAGTAGAACAAACAAACACAAATCGTTTTCAATAAGGACGTGTTTTGTAATAAAAGCGTACTAGCCAATCACAAACACTGTTCTGAGGACCAATCAAATGTCTGTAACTATAGTTTAGGTTATTTGGATGGTAAAAGAGTTATTGTTGTGAAAATATTTAGCGGAATGATGCATACTAGTACAATTTAATAGAGAATTGCTGTTTTTGAATATTTAAAGTCCTTTTTTTAATTAAACTAATTTTAAACAATGTCATCAACAAGAAGAACTAATTGGTCATCTACAAAAAGAAGCCGAATTGTCATATTGAGAGAAAATGGCCTCTCTTATGCTGAAATTGCAAGACAAGTTGGTGGTTCAGTGACGTGTTCTGGTGTACGAAAGTTCTGTTTACGTTATGAAAAAACGAAATCACTGGAAAATAAGGCGAAATCAGGCCGAAAAAAATGCACAAGTGCTACTGCCGATAGAAAATTAAACGGCTATGCCTTCAAGATAGAAAAATTTCATCAGATGCCATTAGATGTGAAATGAATGCAGCGGGTAATGCAGTAAGTTCAAGAACAATAAGAAGAAGGTTATCAGGATTTGGACTACAAGCTAGAATTCCAAGGAAAAAACCATATTTAAATCAAAAGCAACGCGAAAAACGAGTTAAGTGGGCAAAATAACACATTAAATGGTCAGAAAATCAATGGAAGCAAGTAATCTGGAGTGATGAGAGTAAATTATCGCTCTTTGGTAGTGATGGTAGAAAATACGTGAGACGTAGAGTAGAAGAAGCACTTCATCCTGATTGCATTGAAGCAACTACAAAAAACCCAACAAATGTCATG
Organism: Maratus michaelseni; assembly: GCA_963931845.1. Classification (NCBI taxonomy): domain Eukaryota; kingdom Metazoa; phylum Arthropoda; class Arachnida; order Araneae; family Salticidae; genus Maratus; species Maratus michaelseni. Next base: position 92,295,677 of record OZ007596.1, read on the forward strand.
ATTTAGGCATGTATGTCTGCAGATGGTGTGGGCCGAATTCAAGTGATTGATGGCATCCTGAATGCCACAAAATACATCAAAACTGTCCTGGAACCAAAATTGACACCTTCCAATCAGGGATCTCTTCCCCAACAACGCACTATTTATTTTTCAGCAGGATTCAGCTGCATGCCACACAGCAAAAGTATGCAAAGCATGGTTTCAAAATAAAGGCATAGATATATTACCATGGCCAGGAAACGGCCCTGATCTCAATCCAATTGAAAATTTGTGGCGACGTTTGAAAATTCTTGTACGAAAAAAACGTCCATCCAATAAAAGACAACTTATTGAAGCTATAATTGATTCTTGGCACCATGTGATTACGAAAGATGAACTCCAAACACTCGTTCACTCGATGAAAAGACGCTATGAAGCTGTCTTAAAAAATAAGGGTTATCCTACTAAGTATTGATTGTGTAAGTATCACTTTAAAAAAATGCAAATCTAAGGAAGATCTTACTATTAGTTGCATAACTTTTTTTGTAATACAGATATTGTAATGCTGTTTTTATTATTAAATTCTACATTAAATTACCTTCAATTTGATACATAAACGTTTGTATTTAAGTTAAAATTAATATATTCCACAAGCACACAAGGGTGAAAAACATGAAACTTTCAAAAAGAGTCCACACTTTTGGCCAGCACTGTATATTAAATTTCAAACCATTCGGTTGGGTAGTTTTTGCGCTGTTATATGGACGGACGAACGGACCAGACAACGACTATAGGTGCTACGTATTTATATAATTACGAACGCACCTAAAAAGCTGCACTTTTTTTTAATATATTACCCGTTGATTAGACTCCATTAGGAAATTCCCCTCCCCACTCCCACGGTTTAAAAAAAATTATTGACAATAAATTGGAAGTGTAATCAAAAATTAAACTAGTAAATCTGCAGATCAGGAGCCTCAACGTCTGCTCTAAAAGTCATTGTTTTTAAATCTCACTTTTCATATTATTTAGCATCTTAGAATCCGCAATTTATTTTTCTATATTACATACATATTTATAGGCATATAAAATATTTCGGAGGTTTCAGAAATTAGAAGCGTTAAATTAAACACGGTTTACGCAATGATATTCTAAAATTCTTATGAACTTCTTATTTATGTAACTTTTAGATAAAAAAATAAACTTGTATCAAAATAAATTCTCATTTATGTCTGTAGAATATTAAAATCTCCCGAAAATAATTTATTTTGCTAATAAAATATTGCAGCAAGTGTGATTTACTTGAATTTTATTATTTTGATATTCTTTGAAATAGGGTTGCTAAGCAACTAATAAATTAAAGAACAAAGTAAAAAGAAATTCATTTTAAAATTTGTAAAAAATAGGAACTAAATTGTTTTATATTTCTCGAACAGATGCAAAAAATGTTCCAATAATTTAAACAATTAATTTCTAAATTCTAATAAATGTATCGGTAAATTTTTAAAGCTATTGAATATATTTAAAACCTCCATATAAAAAAATTAGCAGCTGTAATTTGACGTTTAAATCCATTATTTAAATATGTGATTTTCATTTCAGTTAAAAATGAAATTTGAAAATCGTCTGCATTCCCATAAGAAAGCATTATGACCTAAAACGAAATGTTCTATATTTTTCAAACGAATGAACCAAATGTAACTAAAAACTATACATCTAATTCCGGGTACCTCACCAACATACTCACCAAACATTAACCTAATCGGACGCTTTTTACGGCAGTTATCGCGGAACAGACAGACAGACAAACAAACAAACAGACAGAAACCAAAAACTTTTCGCGTCTCCACAGTGAGCCTCAACTGACGTTTCGGCAATAAGAACTAGTAAATCTACAGATCAGGAGCCTCAACGTCAGCTCTGAAAATCAATGTTTTTTAATCTCATTTCTCATAATATTTGACATCTTACAATACGCAAATTAAATTTTTTAAATTATTACATGTATATTTATACGCATATAAAATAGTTCGAAGGCTTCAGAAATTAGAAACATTAAATTAAACACGGTTTATGCAATAATATTCTGACATTCTTATGAACTTCTTATTTTATTTTTTAGGTAAAAAAATACATTTCTTCGGTGGGGCTCTGCCCCCCTGAACCCTCCGTAATCTTATTAAATTTATATTCGTGGTTTCCTATTGTTTGTGTGAATGATTCTAGTACATATTGGAATTCGTTCTACACATTGGTTTTATTATGAAAAGCAAAAATTTCGAAAATAATTTCATGTAATACCTAAATAGCAATATTTACTTACCTGCCAACCACGAAGCACTCGCACCTGATTGATAAGTTGAATAATATCTCGTGTACAAAATCAACTTATGGAAATGTAAACTGAATCTACTATATTTCACTTATAACTTTACAGAAATCTAGTGTTATTACAATTTTTGTTTCGGAAAAACAGTTTTGATGGTCATTCTATAATGTTTATTTTACCTTAGTACATAATGATCTAACTCGATGCCAATAAAATCTCACCAAAATAGACTTATTTGGAAACTTTTAAACCTATTGGGTAATCATTCATAATCGTGTCACTGTCAATTCACTAAATAGCAGCGGTGATCTGGCGCTATAAGGTATTTTTGTGATAACTTTTTATGATCTCAGTTTCCAGTAATTGCGCTATTTCAGGCTGTATATGAATGCGTTTTACTCACTGTAAAAAATGACCGATGTTTCTTATTTTATGAAAATATGCTATAACCACGAACGAAAATATAATATAATCTTCTGAGTTATCCGAAATTTCAAATAGCATGTTACATTGTCTTTTGAATCCCCAGAAACGAGTACATTTTCAAAATTTAAAGAATAATTTATAAAAACAAATTATTTTTAGCTGCCCGAATTTTTCAGAAACGTTTCCAAAGGGTTTTTATAGTGTATTAATTAGTATCCTCAGCCTGCAATACCTGTTTTTCGGATGTTATCCATTCTCAAGTACACGTTTTCAGCCGCATAAGTTAATTTATACATGAAAGAGTAAAGAAATTATCTTAATTTTAATGTTATTCTTAACGCTGTTAATTTTGCATGTTTGTCTGTTAAACATTTTTTTGAGCATGAAAATGTTTACTTCAGAATTGATAGCATTCGAAAAACAGGTATTCCAGGCTGAGGACACTCATTAATACACTATAAAATCCCTTCGGAAACGTTTCTGAAAAATTCGGGCAGCTAAAAATAATTTGTTTTTATAAATTATTCTTTAAATTTTGAAAATGTATTCGTTTCTGCGGATTCAAAAGACAATGTAACATGCTATTTGAAATTTTGGATAACTCAGAATATTATATTATATTTTCGTTCGTGGTTATAGCATATTTTCATAAAATAAGAAACATTGGTCATTTTTTACAGTGTACGCTAATTTCTTTAGATTAACCATCTCGTTGTACAAGATATTATATCTTATTTTAAAAATAATACTAATTTTCAACCACGAAAAATCCACATCTCTTCCAGAAAATGAATAATATCTCATGTAAAAATGTTTCGGTTATCATTCTATAGTAGTTAAAAGGTAACTTGTATCAAAATAAATTCTCATTTATTTCAATAAAATATTAAAATCACCCAAAAATATTTTATTTTGCGAATAAAATATTGTAGGAAAATAGCCTGAGTTATTTGAATTTTATTATTTTGATATTCTTTGAAATATCGTTGCTAGGTTACGGTTAAATTAAAGAGTAAAATAAAAATAAATGCATTTTAAAATTTGCAAAAAATGATAAAATAAAATGTATTATATTATTAGAACAGATGTATAAATTTACACCAAACATTATACACCTAATTTAAAAAATCTGACGAATGTATAAACAAAATTTCAAATTAATTTGAATAATTTAACACCTGACTTGATAAGTTTTAGCCTTCATAACTTACCGTTTAAATACATTAATCAAATGCGCCATTTTATTTTCAACGACTGAAAAATTTCAAAATCGTCTGAATTACCATAGGAAAGCATTATGATTAAAAAAGAAATTTTCTATATTTTCTGAACGTATGAACCAAATGTAACTAAAAACTATACAGCTAATTCCGGGTATCTCACCAACATACCTACCAAAAATCAAACTAATCGTATCATTTTTACGGCAGTTATCGCGGAACAGACAGACAGACAGACAGACAGAAACCAAAAACTTGTCGGGTCTCCACAGTAAGCCTCAACTGACGTTTCGGCAACTAGTAAATCTGCAGATCAGGAGCCTCAACGTCAGCTGTGAAAGTCATTGTTTTTAAATCTCACCTTTCATATTATTTAGCATCTTACAATCCGCAATTTATTTTTTTTTTATATTACATACATATATAGGCATATAAAATAACTCGGAGGTTTCAGAAATTAGAAGCGTTAAATTAAACACGGTTTATGAAATGATATTCTGAAATTCTTATGAACTTCTTATTCATGTAACTTTTTAGATAAAAAAATAAGCTTGTATCAAAATAAATTCTTATTTATGTCAATAGAATACTAAAATCTCCCAAAAATAATTTATTTTGCTAATAAAATATTGCAGCAACATAGTGAGAGCCACTTGAATTTTATTATTTTGATATTCTTTGAAATAGGGTTGCGAAGCAACTAATAAGTTAAAGAGCAAAGTAAAAAGAAATTCATTTTAAGGTTTGTAAAAAATATGAAAATAAATTGCTTTATATTTCCGGAACAGATGCAAAAAATGTTCCAGTAATTTAAACAATTAGTTTCTAAATTCTAATAAAGGTATCGGCAAATTTTCAAAACTATTTGGATATATTTAAAACCTCCATATCGAAAATTTAGTATCAGTAATTTTACGTTTAAATCCATTATTCAAATATGTGATTTTCATTTCAATTAAAAATAAAATTTGAAAATCGTCTGCATTCCCATAGAAAAGCATTATGACTTAAAACGAAATGTTCTATATTTTTCGAATGAATCAACCAAATGTAACTAAAAACTATACAGCTAATTCCGGGTACCTCACCAACATACCCACTAAAAATCAACCTAATCGGGTGCTTTTTACGGCAGTTATCGCGGAACAGACAGACAAACAGACGAAAACCAAAAACTTTTCGGGTCCCCACAGTAAGCCTTCACTGACGATTCGGCAATTATTTACGTCTTATATGTCGTATATACATCATATACACATGTCATGGGTGGGGGGGGGGGTCAGCCCCGTTGAACCCTCCGTAATCTTATTAAATTTATATTCGTGATTTCCAATTATTTGTGTGAATGATTCTGGTATATCTTCCATTTCGTTCTGTACAGTGGTTTTATTACGATAAGCAAAAATTTCGAAAATAATTTCATGTTATCCTAATACCTAAATAGCAATATTTACCAATCACGAAACACTCGTTTCTGATTGATACGTTGAATAATATCTCGTGTACAAAAGTAACTTATGGAAATGTAAACTGAATCTACTATATATTTCACTTATCTATTTCAGAAATCTAGTATTATTACAATTTTTGTTTCGGAAAAACAGTTTTGATGGTCATTGTACAATATTTATTTGACCTAAGTACATCCTGATCTAATTCGATGGCAATAGCATACTAAAATCTCCCCAAAATAGGCTTATTTGGAAACTTTTAAACCTTTTGTGTAATCATTCATAATCGTGCCCACTGCCAATTCACTAAATAGCAACCTTGATTTGGCGCTATAATGTATTTTTTTGTGATAACATTTTATGATCTCAGTTTCCAGTAATTGTGCTATTTCAGGCTGTATGGATGCGTTTTACTACGCTAATTTCTTTAGATTAACTATCTCGTTGTACGAGATATTACATGCTATTTTTAAAATAATACTAATTTTCAACCACGAAAAATCTACATCTCTTCCAGAAAATTAATAATATCTCATATAAAAATGTTTCTGCTATCATTCTATAGTAGTTAAAAGGTAACTTGTACAAAATAAATTCTCATTTATTTCAATAAAATATTAAAATCCTCCAATAATATTTTATTTTGCGAATAAAATAGTGTAGAAAAATCGTCTGAGTTACTTGAATTTTATCATTTTGATATTCTTTGAAATATGGTTGCTAGGTTACTGTTAAATTGAAAAGGAAAATAAAAATGAATGCATTTTAATATTTGCAAAAAATGATAAAATAAATGTATTATATTATTAGAACAGATGTATAAAATTGCACCAAAAATTATACACCTAATTTAAAAAATCTGACGAATGTATAAACAAAATTTCAAATTAATTTAAATAATTTAACACCTGACTTGATAAATTTTAGCCTTCATAACTTACCGTTTAAATACATTAATAAAATGCGACATTTTATTTTCAACGACTGATAAATTTCAAAATCGTCTGAATTCCCATAGGAAAGCATTATGATCAAAAAAGAAATGTTTTATATTTTCCGAACGAATGAACCAAATGTAACTAAAAACTATACAGCTAATTCCGGGTATCTCACCAACATACCTACCAAAAATCAAACTAATCGGATCATTTTTACGGCAGTTATCACGGAACAGACAGACAGACAGACAGACAGACAGACAGACAAACAGACAGACAGACAGAAACCAAAAACTTTTCAGGTCTCCACAGTAAGCCTTCACTGACGTTTCGGCAATTATGTTATATACTCATTTTTTTGTTTTTAAAATGCATAATTTATTTTTAAATTGCTTTTTGATGTATTAATATGTATGAAATAGAAGAAAGTTTTGGGATTGGCCACTAGGATACTAGTTGCATTATGTAAAAGATCCAACAAATTGATTAATTTTTAAATAAAATTGTAACCCTCCACCCGTTTTGTTTAATATTGAGACTCATATATGATTCATTAAAAGTACACTCTATTTCATCGTGTTTTTTTTTCCAAGAACTTTTTTTACTTAAGGCTTACCTACGATATTTTTGGAGTGTACAACTATCGTTAATTCAAAGTGATATCTTACTTAATTATATTTGTACGAAGCTATAAAAATCGATAGAATCACAAATTACGCTTCTGCTGTGTTCCTAATTTGTGATACATCTCATCTACTCAGTTCATATTTCTATCTTTAGCTAATTAAGCAGTAATTATTTACTTTAATTAGAATTTGAAAAAATCCACTTTAAAAGAGCATTCACATGTATATTTTTTTCTCTGATTTTTTCATCATCATTAATTTGTATCATCTGAAAATAATTTTAATCTATTTTAGTGTTAAATTCTCCATTGATTATATTCATTAATATTATTATACAGTTAATTATGATATGGATTTTATGGTAAAAACAAGTCCTCCAAATGGTCCAAAATTTGATTACTACTTTTCACGAACAATAACTTCTTTTTGGAGTTTTTTTTTTTTTTTTTTTTTTTTTTTTTGGAAATTTTGTAGAAATTAACCGCGAAAATTATTTCTAGTGCAAATGGTTACTTTTTGGTTGGTTATTATTTTCAGAAATTCTTGTATTAAAAAAACAGACCATTTGCGAGCCCTGTAAAAAGAAACATATAAATAATGATTGTGTAAAAAATTAGATAATTAATTGTGTAGAAAAATCAAAATAAATCTCAGACTAAGAGATTAATTACTGTGAAGAAGAACTTTAAAAAGTGAAAAAAGGATTTAAAATAATTATTACTTACCCATCATACGTAGTATAGGGTAAGTCTTATAATCGTTTTGAAAATTGAAAAAAATATATATTGACGGATTTACACGTTTCAGACACTGGAGATTCCGAAAAACGTATTTTTAGGGGGGGAAATTGCCGTCCGTCTGTTTGTGTGTCTATGTGTCTGTAAACGCTCTATCTCCCGAATAAATTGAGACTTGAAATTTGGTATGTACTTAGTATGTAATAATGGGAAGAAGCTTATTGAGTCAGTAACCTCGATTATACGGAACTACTTTTTTCGGACTCTCGGATTATTCGTTCTGATAAAAGGTATATAAAAAATTTCGAAATTGTTTATTTTAAGGAGTGAATATAAAAGATAATAAAAAACATAAATTTTGCATAAAGAATGAAATCGATCGGATAATGAGTAGCCGAGATATTTGTAATCCTATTTACCACACTCTTCGATTTTTCATGACCCTGTATTTCATTCAAATTTCAATTCAAAGATATATTTTAATTGGAAATGATATGCTTAATCCGACGCAGTATACCGTTAGTTAATAGGATTATCAATTTTGGAGTTCTAAGGATGTTTCTTTTACGCGATTCAGTAATTGAGCATTTAAAGTTTATGACGTCATCACGCCACGATTTTATTCGAATTGCAATGCATTTTACAAATAGTTTACACATGTTTTATTTTCATATTTTATATTATGCATATCCATGATGGGTAAGTATTACGGGGAGCCCAACGACTAGCTTTTTTAATACAGTAATCCCTTAGCATTTCCAAGGGTTACGTTCGAGGAAAATCTCGCGAATATTGAGTCTATCTCTATACACTAAAAAAGGAATTACGTTCTCTAAAATTTTAAATAGAGGGGCACAGCATTTCAAAGAATAATATATATATATATATATATATATATATATATGTTAACAGTACGTTATGCATAAGATATATGTGTAGAATGTGAATGTACACACATATTCATAAACATGAAATTTATTTATTGGAGATTATTCAAAGTAACGGATTCTGAGAAATAATTACAGCTTATATAATTAATCATTATGTTTTTGTATAAAGTAATTTCGACTCACTCTATTCGTAAAGAGATGATACTGTATTAGTGAGTCAGTATGGTATACAGTATTAAAATACGACACTTAAACACAGCTAAATGCTTCAGAAATGCTTTCATTTATTTTTCATCTAAGTGAATCTTTTCCATCTCTACGAGAACCTGCACATTTTTAATTAATAGATTGAAGATGTCGTTGTCTTTTACCACTTCTAATATCCCCACTGCAATGAGTATTCTTCTGTTATTATTTTGCTTTCCTACAACACTGGCTCCTTTTTCAGTTGACAGCTGAAAATTGAATTGTAAATACTAACATACTAAGAAAACACAGAGGACAATTGATTTTTCCAATCTTTAACCACTATAAATTTCGATAAAAAAAAAAAAAAAAAAAAAAAAAAAAAAAAATCACGAATAACCAAGTCAGATTCTGGCGACTGTTAAGTTTCTTCACTTTTTCATATTCGTGAATAATCAAAACTCGCGAATGTTAAAATCGCGAATGTTGAGGGATCACCGTATATCCTCGGCTCGTCCGCTGAAATATCACGCATTTTTAGAGAAAACAGAAATAAAAAATGGATATTTAATTTAATTGGATCGTTGTTTTTCTGTGTTTTTATTTACAGTTTTATCTGAATCTTATTTAAAAAACACTGGTTTCCATTTTCACTTATCCAACTACCTATTTTAAGATAACAAAAATTTGTAATTGTAGCAGAAGTAATACACTACCGCGCATGCGCTGTAACGTATTACCGCTTACTTTACTGTTTATTACTGTTAATTTTACGGTGTAATACTGGCAGCTGGGATGCCAGTATTATACTGTAAAATCAACATTTTTTTTTTCAGTGCAAAATTCATATTAATTTCAAAAATTTATTTCAAAATTAATTTTTGAAAATATTGTAAATTACCTTATTATTATTATTTATTCATTTATTTTTTAAAAAAAAACAGAAATCAATTTCTTATAGCTTTAAATAAGCGAATAAAAAATTACAGCTCATTCTACCAAGTAGTTCTTGAGTTATGTTTAAAAACCTATCTGCATTGCAATTTGTTTTGCAATCGTCTGTTTTGCAAATGTACATAGCAGGAATTCCAAAGTTTATAGCTTCATAATTCTTAAACTATTTGATACAATTATTTTCTGTTTGGTTATACTTAAGTAAAGTTTAACGAAAAAGTCAAATATGATCTCAAAACTAAGTATTATTATTGAAAATCTTATAATTTGGTTCACAGTACGAGAGAAGAAATAATAGTTATAATGACAACTAGTCGTCGGCGGCCACCGTAATACTTACCCATCGTGGATATGCATCATATAAAATATGAAAATAAAACATGTGTAAACTACTTATAAAATGCATTGCAATTCGAATAAAATCCTGGCTTGATGACGTCATAAACTTTAAATGCTCTACTACTGAATTGCGTAAAATAAACATCCTTATAACTCCAAAAATAATATTATTATTAACTAACAGTTTACTGCGTCAGATTACGCATCTCATTTCCAATTAAAATATATCTTTGAATTGAAATTTGAATGAAAAACAGTGTCACGAAAAATCGAAGAGTGTGAAAAATAGGATTTCATATATCTCGGCAACTAATTACCCGATCAACTTCGTTCTTTATGCAAAATTTATATTTTTTTATTGTCTTTTATATTCACTCCTTAAAAAAACAATTTCGAAAATTTTTATATACCTTTTATCAGAACGAATATTTCGAGAGTCCGAGAAAAATATAGTTCCGGATAATCGAGGTTTCTGAAATTCAGTAGGCTTTTTTTCATTATTACGTGAGAAGAAATGTACATACCGATTAGTACATACCAAATTTCAAGTCTCTATCTCAATTTGTTCGGGAGGCAAAGCGTTAACAGATACACAGACAGACGGGCGACATTTTTTTTTTTCTAAAAGTATGTTTTTCGGAATCTTCAGTGTCTGAAACGTGTAAATCCATCAAAAAAATTTTTTTTTTCGATTTTTAATACGATCATTAGACTTACCCTATACTACAAATGATGGGTATAGATATTTCTTATAAAAAAATATGGAGAAAACGTTAGTTTTTTTATTTTACCTTCTTAAATTCTGCACCAAATTGCATAAGACATAGCCTATTTGAAAGTTGCGGATCAAGCTCCAATCTAGTAAAAATACTATTGAAATACATGCAGTAAGTTTGGAGTGATGTTGTAACAACGCACATAAAAGCACAGTTGTATATAATTGTATGATATAATGTTATATTATATAATTATTATTTATATTTTAACGTCAATTATTATTATAGATCAATTGCATTAATTATTATAAATAACATTCCTTGAAAAAATATATTAAATGTTAAATAAAATATTCAAAAATGTTGTTGTTGTTGTGGCTTATCCTCCAACTGTCTGACGAAGTCAGACAAGATCCAATATACCGTTAATCCTTAGAAAATCAAGAACCAGAAGGGGGAAGCATATAAGTCCTCTCTGGAAAGACCCAAGCAGTCCAGCATGTGTTCTGCAGAGGCCTGTTGAGCTTGACATTTAGTTCATATTTTAAAGATTTTTCTGCCATCAAAGAACGAGAGACTTTCGTGTGTCCACTTGCCAATCTTGAAATCGCCGTTCGAGAGGCTCTGTCACAGTTGATAGCGAACGAAGAGCCCGGCTCTTTGCCCGCGTATCAGTGGTGGCTTGGAGGGACCTTCCACTCCTTTGAAATTTCAGATTTAACTCTAGATTGATGCTCTGAGTAGGTAAGGGCTGAAGAGGAGGATATAGATTGACAACAACCTTCCTTGGCCAAGCGATCAGCTTGCTCATTGTCATAAATGTCTACGTGGGATGGAATCCACTGAAAATGAACATCATGGAGCTTTGAAATAATTTTAAGTTTAAGAAGGATGGAAATACTAGTTTTATCCCCAACTGAAATCCAATTGTGAAGGTGTTGAATGGAGCTGCGACTGTCTGAAAGAATCCAGAGGTCTCCGAAGTCCCGCTCGCTGAGATTAGCCTCGAGGCTTTGTTCAATTGCAATAAGATCGCTTTTAAAGACGGAAGAGAAATCAGGGTTACGGAGACTGATGGACAAATTTTGCCCTGGTTTCTCAATGTAAATCCCACTACCAGTATGATCGTCCAGTTTACTGCCATCCGTATATAATTTTAGGACGTTATCAGGGATCTCATTTATAACTTCTAAGCCAACTGCCTGAGATGAGCTGGTATAAGGTCTTTCTTAGTGACCGGAGCGGAAATGGACTCTGGGGAGTCCCTCTGAGGGACTCAGAAAAGATTTTAAGGAGTGGGGCTCAACCCCACTATAAGGTAAGTGCAGGGGTTCAACATGACTGAATGGGCTGTTTTTATTCAGTCGCTGATTATTACGCCAGTTGTTTAGGTATAGAGAAGTTTTATTATATTGACCATAGCTAGAAAGTTTGTTGAAATATTTGGTGAGGTTAGCCTTTCTTCTAGTTTGGAAAGGTTGTAGGTCAGCTTCGTAGAGAACTATCTCTTTAGGACAGCTACGTCTCAGCCCAGTAATTATTCTCGCAGCACTGAGTTGAATACTCTCCAATTTATCCAAGTTGGTGGCTGAAGCACAGCAGTACACAGGAAACCGTACTCCAGGATTGGCCTAATGAGTGACGAATAGATATCTTTTAAAGTGACTGCATCGGCTCTCCAGTCTTTGCCCGCTGTATATTTAAGTATATTTAATCGTTTTCTACACCTTTCAACAATATGTTCGATGTGCTTTTGACTTGTTCATTCAGGATCTAAAATATATCCGAGATATTTTGGGTGCTTTTCATAAGCAAGGTTCTTGTTATCCATCTTTAATTTTGGCTGATAATTGTACAATCTTTTATTGGTTGTAAAGAAAGTGACAATAGACTTGACAGAGTTGAAACAAAGTTTGAACTCAAAAGCAAAGTCTGAAAAAGCAGAAAGAGCGTTGTTGAGATTCCCTTCCATTTCAATCAAATCATTTCCAGAGCACCAGAGAACGATGTCGTCAGCAAACAAGCCCGCTTTTACCCCACTAGGAGGTGTTTTCTCAATGCCTGCTTCATATAAAGAGAAGAGCGTAGGGCTGAGGACTGAGCCCTGAGGTACGCTTTGTCCTAGCTTAACTGGGTCCGAAAAGGTCTTGTTAAATTTTACTCTGATAGATCTGTGATGTAGGAAGTCCGAAATCCACGCCAAGGTGTTACCACGAATGTTGAAAGTATCATGTAGTTTAATTAATAACTTGTCTTTTCAGACTCTGTAAAAAGCTTTCGTAAGATCTAAGAGAACAGCAATTGTGTGGTGAGTAGGCTTGAGATTTTGTGCATCCCTAATGTTTTGACAGAAAAAATGAACTTGATCTACAGTACTGTGGCCTCTCCTGTAACCATACTGTTCACGTGGCATTAAGTTCTTGCTGTCTAAAAAGTGTTGAATTCTGATTAGTATCATCTTCTCCATTATTTTGCAAGCTATACTTGTCAGTGCGATAAATTTTCAAAAATATAATTATTACATAAAATGCTAAGGAATTTTGACTTACCCTATCTGTTTTTATTTACTTTTTTTTTTTCATTTTTCCAAAATTTTCGTTAAACAAATTGTTATGAAAACAGAAAAGTTGGTTTGTTTTTGTTTGGTATTGGAGGTATAAAATTTTCCTCTATATCTGACAAACCTTTTAAACATTATTTTGGAAAATCATTTTATTTCACAAATTTTGAAAGTGGACCTCTAAATAGTGGACGCCTTCGAATATGTTCACAAACGTAACATGTGTGTGTGTGCATAAACCATCCCAAATACGATACATGTGGTTTTGTGTGTATTAAAAACGAAATGTTGGTAATATTTTACATATTTCGAGAGAAGCAAAAATCGTTCTTAACTGTACCATAAAGAAAGAAAATTCTATGGTCACATTTCTTGCATACATTTTATTTTTCCTGCAGTAAATCGAATATATGCTCATTCATATTCAAATAATGTATTTATCCTATATATTATTTCTGTTGTCAACATCCCTTTTTCTAAACAAATAGAAAACGCAGAACGATAAATGAGATTACCATATGAAAGGATTTTGAAGCGGCTTCTGAGATAGTACACTCACATTTCGTTAAAACATGTATTTTGTTAAAAATTTCAAGTAATTAAAAATTAAATCTGCATTGTTTTCATAAATGAAATGAAAGATTTTTCTCAAATAAATGTTGTCACAAGAATAAAATACTGAAATAAGGATTACATATATTAAAAAAAAAAATGTTCAATAAAGAAAAAGTGGGACATAGTTGCTGCACGAGTTTATTTTATATTTATGATTAAAAAGCAAAATTTAAATTCAAATGCTCAATTTATTTTTCGTTACCCCATGTTTTTTTTTTTTTTTTTTTTTTTTTGGGGGGGGGGGGGGGGGACAGACGATGTCTCCCTCTAATGCAGTTTAAATACGATTGATATTTTTTTTTTTTTTTACTTTCTTCTATCTATAATAGAAGAAAGTATTGTAATCGAATTTTTTTTTCGACTTTAAACGTACTTGGAACATACTAGAATGGAAATGCTTTTAAGAAATTCAAATTCATAAAAAGTAATATATAAATATTCTATGACGCATTTCCATGAAAGGTAATTAGAAATATTATCATTCATATCATGATGAAAATATCATTATCTCTAACACCATTTTTTCTTCCCATCAAAGAACGGCATAAACACAAAATTATCTTTATGTCGTTTACAGTTCGTTAGTGAAAATAACTTAACCTATTTTAGGCCAAGCATAGAAATTTTATAAAATTTGGTATTATTTGCATTGAAATTTGCTTAAATTACATTCATTAAGACACCAAAAATGTTTCGTGCAAGAAAAATAATATTTTATTTAATTTGACGTTACCATTATTGATTTACCATTAATAATTTACCATTAAATTTAAATAAAAAATTATAAGTTTTCTTATGGCATTTGTTTTATTTTTATTTTATTTACAGAACTAGCAACTTTACTGCTTTATAAAAACATATGATTGACATATGACGGCATTATAATACATTTTCAAAGAGTCGAATTTGTCAATAACCGTTTCAGGTAAAACACTAGCGTATTTTGAAAATTTCTCAACAGAAAGTGATTACTTCAATTGCATTACTAATATTTTATAGATATCTCCAGAACCCTTAAAAATAGCAGAAAAATAAAATTAGTGAAAAATATACGTCACAGTGTTAATAACATCTTTACTTTACCTCGTCTGGCATATTTTTGTTTTTTTTTAACTATGAACTATTTTTACTTTTATACTTTAACTAGTAAATTTTCATTATTTTATAGATATACTTAACACTATCCTATTTTATGTAGTCAATTGGACTACGGCTAGACATTTCATATGGCTCTCTCAGGATTTGATATACACCTACTCAAAGCCAGGGTGTGCAGTTGCTTCGCAACTTGGAAGCCCATTGAACCTATCTCAAGTTCAAGTTCAAGTTCAAGTGTTAATAAAAATATATTTATTGAAATTGTGCGTTTACGCACCTTTGGCCGAAAATGGGTTAATCAAATGATGCAAAAGTAAGGGAAGATTAAACATTAAATTAATGAATCTTTTATGAAAAAAAATCAAATGCTGAAAGACTTAGATACAATACTTTCACCATTCTGTATCTGTACCAAGTGCTAGCTATAAAATGACATCAGCATCAGTTCAAATAAATAATTAAATATGAACATCAAACTGTTCAGTGAACGTGAAACGAACAATAGACAGCAAGTTGCTCCTTGACCGCGCCAAATCGTCTTGGAGCAGTGCCATAATATCATAGTTTATCATATTTATAGTTTCAATTCCTTCCTATAGACTTTTGCTTACACTTTATCTCCGCCCAATCCAATCATTTATATCCGAAAGAGGCGGTCCAATAATTAAAGTAAAAACATTGCATTTTTTCCCTAAAGGGAATTTAGAATGTAAGTTTAAGAATCTTCGTTCATTTATTTTCGATATTGAACAAGAATTGCTTATCCATCAGTGTGATTGTTATTTTTGATTACACGTGACGCTCGATACTAGTATGTTTTTACAAAAGTACCGTACAGCATGTCCCATAAATTACTGTCGCGGTTTGTTTACTTTATACGTTTTGATTTAAGAACATGACGAAAATACATTATTACATATTCGTAAAGTACAATTCAAAAAGTTCTTTTAATAAAACAAACCAAGTTAAGTATTCTCAATCAATTTATGCGACAGTCCTAGCAAGATCGCACTGTAGAAGGCTGATATGTGAAAATTGGCAATAGCGATTGAACGATAATCAAATGTGCCTATTGCCGTTTTGTTCGAAACAAAATCTGTCACAGTTACACAATGTCGTTATTCAATTAACAACTTTTTAATAAATTTGATACAATTTTAATATGAATTATTATTTGACTTCAATCGTTAGTTGAATATTGATGTTTTGAATTGCAACATTATGCATATGTAACTTTGTTGTGTTAAAAAAAACTTTTTGAGTACTTACAATACGAATATCCTAATCCTAATCCTAATAATATTATAAATGTGATAGTGTGTGTGAATGTTTGGCTGAAATAAACGTCAAAACGGAGGCTTTATTGGAACTGTATCTTTCCATATAAATGGATTTTAACCCAGAAATGAACATAGGCTAGATTTTATTTATTGTATTCAAATATTTTTCTTAATAATTAAAATTTACATTATTTTCATATAGAATAAACATTTTTCCATAAAATTTAACCGTTTTACTTTGTCGTTGCTAGGACTTTGATCGTTACCAATAAATAAAAACGCGGAAAATAATTTTTCCTTAACAATTAGTTTTTAATTGAATGATTTTCACATGAAAAATGAAAATTCAAAAGAAGATGAATTTCCCTGATATTTGAAACAAAAATATGGAGTATTATGAAGTATGAATATCGGTTACGTTGAGAAGAGATTTTCTTTCAAAAACTGCGTTATAATTAGAAGGAAAAATGAAAAATAATTATATTATTAAGAAAAACATCAAATGATGAAAGACTTACCAATAGTTTCACCATTCTGTATTTGTAGCAAGTGCTAGCTATAAAATGCCACAAGCACCAGGACCATTTATTTCAAGTAAATAATTAAATGTGAACATGAAACTGTTCAGTAAACGTAAAACAAAAAATATACAAAAAATTGCTCCTTAACCGTGCCAGATCGTCTTGGAGCAGTGGTAGTTTCAAATCCTTCCTACAGAAGACGTTTCCAGCACTTTATCTCCGCCCAATCCAATCATTTATTTTCGGAAAAGGCGGTCCAATAATTAAAGTAGAAACATTGGATTTCTTCCATAAAGGGAATTTGGAATATAAATAAGAATCTTCGTTCATTTATTTTCGATATTGAACAAGGATTGCTTATCCTCCATCAGTGTGATTGTTATTTCTGGTTACACGTGATGCTCGATGCCAGTTCGCTTTACAAAAGTACCATACAGGGTGTCACATAAATTATTGTCACGGTTACTTCATACGTTTTAAATTAAGAACATGACTAAAAACATTATTACATATTCGTAAAGTACAATTCAAAAAGTTCTTTTAATAAAACAAACCGAGTTAAGTATTCTCAGGCAATTTATGTGACTGTCCTAGCAACAGAATCAAATGTGCCTATTGCGGTTTTGTTCGAAACAAAATTTGTCACGGTTACACAATGTCGTTATTCATTTAACAACTTTTTAATACATTTGATACAATTTTAATATGAATTATTATTTGACTTCAATCGTTAGTTGAATATTAATGTTTTGAATTGCAACGTTACGCATATGTAACTTTGTTGTGTCAAAAAACTTTTTGATTACTTACAATACGAATATCCTAATCCTAATCCTAATCCTAATAATGTTATAAATGTAATTGTGTGTGTGAATGTTTGGCTGAAGTAAACGTTAAAACGGAGAAACTAATGGCCATGTATCTTTGCATATAGATGAATTATAACCCAGACATGAACATAGGCTAGATTTTATTTATTTTATTCAAATATTTTTCTTAATAATTAAAAATTTTATTACTTTCATAGAGAATAAATGAACATTTTTCCATAAAGTTTAACCATTTTACTTTATCGTTGCTAGGGCTTTGATCGTTGCCAATAAATAAAAACGCTGAAAAATAATGTTTCCTCAACAATTAATTTTCAACTGAACGATTTTAACGTGAAAAATAAAAATTCAAAAGAATTTAAAAAAAAATGAATTTTCCTGATATTTGAAGCAAAAATATGGAGTATTTGTTATTATATTATACATAAAGTTTGAATATCGGTTACGTTGAGAAGAGATTTTCTTTCAAAAACTGCGTTATAATTAAAAGGAAAAATGAACAATAATTATATTATTAGGAAAAAATTTCGCTTGGACCATGGAACTATGAAAAGTATCCTCCTAGGCTTGGACAAGTATGACGTCATAAATAAAACATTTATTTTCAAATATTCGTAATAATACAAGGAGCATGAATATCAATGTATAATGAAAGTAGATAGATAATGGACTTCAAATGTAAGATAAAAAACTGAAATATTTTTTTATCGACACTGACTAATAATAAGCTTGAATGAATACCAGTTACATACAGATGTGAGTTTTCTGCTAAAATTTACGTCCTGAATGACAGAAATAGAAAAATAATAACAAGAATTATATCATTAAAAAGAGATTTCTCTGAAGAAAAAGTGACGTCTTATTTGAAATAAAACGGGAATTTTCAAAAGGAGCGTGAATCAATTCCATACATTAATAATACAAGGATCAGTAAGTATAGAAAGTGGATGCGTTTCACGCCATATTTAAAACGAAAAATTGAAATATATATTTTTTTTTTATCTATACTGATTATTAAGCATGAATATCAACCAGTTACATACAGATGAGAGTTTTCTGCCAAAAATCACACCATGATAATTTGGAAAAGAAAAATGAACATGAATCTATTATATTAAAATCTGATCGTCTGTTTGTATTTCGCAACGTACTCCTTTTTTGATTATCGAACACAACGCGATTTACTGGTTATCATTGATCCGAGGATGTCATATAAACTCTCAGAATTTAAAAAATATATTTAATTTCCGAGATAGATATATATATATATTTGTAAATTTTAACGAAGTTTCTCTAAAAGGGGCAACAAAATTATTCCATTTTTGAGGATAAAAAAGGAGAAATAAAACGAATTAATATATTTTTTACGCCATTTTCTCATTAAAACTGAAAAAAGAATTTATTATCAAATTGAATAGATGGTGAAAGAAAAACATCTTGATTACAGTATTTTATTTATTTTTTTTTTTTATATATATAAAGACATTTTCACGCATTCAAACTTTATGAATCAATTTATTTTGGAGAATAAAAATCGTCTGTGAACATTTTGTCATTTAGAAATAACGATTTCTTTGAGCTATAGATTAAACCAAGGAGGCAGATTTAAGCTCCTTGCATTTAGGTGTACAGTTATTGCTCCATATTCACAAGAATTGAATTTAAAGAAAAATAATATGCTATTTCAATTAATTATTTTTGAAGAATGGCTGTTAAAACGTTTCACAAAGGCGTTAAAAATAAAATGGTTTATCAGGTAAAATTGGCATTTGTTTTTATCCAATTCGTCGATTTACACTATTTTATTTGGCCCGCGTTTTTCCATTGGTTGCAGTTTCACTTTCGTGATTATTTGTCACAAAATTTCACTTTTTAAAAACTGAGTTATGTCAAGGCCTCTATAACAAAGAAATACTGTATTGTCTCCTATGGAATGTGAAAAAGAGTTAGTTAATTATTTACGTTTTTAATTACCGGGAGTGAAATATTTTGCTTAAATAATGGATTTATTCTTCTTTTAATGTTACATGAACGAAGTCACGGGTAACAGCTAATGTAACAATATTTTTTGTCTTGTTATTAAATCAAAGTTATGAAGTAAAGAAATATCGACAATAATTTATGGACATCCTGTATATATTTAAATTTCATGAATGTATAAGTAAAGTAAAATTAAAAAAATTGGGTAAGTCTGATCGAAGACGCCCATAGGGTTTTGTTTAATATTCCTTTCAAAACACTTTATCCTTTCTTTAATAAATCAAATAAATGTCATTTTACAAAAAGAAAAAAAAAAGTCATGTTTTTATAAAGTAAAAATTTACCAGTCTATTGTCTCCTTTTTTCGAATATCTGAACCGGCCTGATAGCGGGCGAAGCCCTCTATTATACTCTGTCATAATAACATCTGTCATGTGGACTAAATGCGATATTTAAAAAAAAAATCAATTTCAAAATTAAACATGTTGTACACTTTCAAAATGTTAAAATATGCCAATATTTCCATAATCGGGTTTTTATCATGATTCAGTACGTTCCTCAAACTCATATATTTACTATTCTTTATTACTCATATTGATACTCTCTTTGTGTTATTCTCAAACATTTGAAAAATCCGTTAAACTTCCAATACGGCGTCAGATTTTGTTTTAATTCACTAATGACGTCATATTAAGCTGCTTTCTGTATTTACACATACTCATACTCCTTGTATTATTGAAAAATGTTTGAAAATTTCCGTTTTATTACCAATATGACGTCATATTAATCTTTTTTTCAATTGGTGAAACTTTTTATTTCATTTTCATTTTTCACGTGGAAATCTTTCAATAGACAATTAATTATTGTAGAAATAATTTTGTTGTGAATTTTTAATTGTTGGCAACCGCTATAACGAAAAATGTTTAAATTTAATAGGAAAAGGCTGTTAGAATTTTGGTTTTTTATCGCTATATATTAAAATAAAACTATAAAACGATTTTTTCAAATATTAATATTTTGAGCTTCATAGTAGGTATTTAGGTATAAGTACACAAATTTTCATGCCTCTAAGTTATATAGTTTCTGAGAACGGGCTCTGTGATGGACATAAAACGAAGCGGGAGTAATAGGGTTGGTTACGTGACCTGAACGAAACCCTAAAATGAGAACTGTTATTGAATTATAAAATACAAATTATATATACAACTGATGTCAGAAAAATTCCACAGAAAAAGTTGAATAGAGTAAACTTGTGTTCAGGTAACTGTTGCTTTTCAAGTGTAGTTTGCTTTTGTTTAGTCACTCTCATCCATTACGAATGTCAGTGATTGCACAGAATAGGATATATTAGGATACAGTTTGGATTCTATTGTCTGTGAGTGAATGTAGTTAAGGCAAAGAATATACAGGGTGTCCCAAAAAGGAGTACCCATTTTTAAAAATGAATAAGAAACAAATAGAGTTATTAAAAGAATTCTTACAGGAAACTGATATGTGAAGTCTGGAATTTTATTTAGAGTATTTTATTATGTTAGTTCAAATTCTTACCGACAGATGGCGCTGTGGCTACCGCATTTATCAGCAATAGTTGAAAATTAAATGACAATATTTTCAATATGTCCTCCATTCATCACAATAACATGTCGGAGTCTTAGAATGAAATTAGCACACACCTTCTGCAACGTCTGTACGGAAATGGCTGTACACTCTTGAGCGATTAATCGCTGGAGCTCAGCTAGCGAAGTGGAATTTTGGCAGTAAACTACATCCTTCAGATGGCCCCAAAGAAAAAAATCACACGGATTTAAATCTGGTGAGTAAGGTTCATACCCTTGCCGGTTAATTTCGGGTAATTTGCGGTGCTGTAGCGCCATCTGTCGGTCAGATTTTGAACTATCATAATAAAGTGTTATAAACAAAATTCCAGACTTCACACATCCGTTTCCTGCAAGAATTTTTTAAATAACTTTGTTCGTTTGTTTCTTATTCATTTTTAAAAATAGGTACTCCTTTTTGGGACACCCTGTAGAATAGATACGGAATAAATATTCTTTGGTTAAGGCTCCTATAGACGGTTATAGGAGCTCTAATTGTACATCTTACTCTGTCTGTGGAGTGGACTTGTTTTTATTTATAATAATCTTCTCCAATGAGGATGATGATCTTACAAGTATATGGCAATTTACTAATACACATATATGTATCGGAAATCGCATAATTTATATAAATAATTTTATGTTGAATTATTTACGGCGTGCGTATTTATTTCTGCAAAAGTATTTTAATATTAATTTCTACTGTTCCAAGATGAATGAAGAACAAGGGGGTTAATTTGTGATTTCCTTTCATTTCATTTTAAATTCATAAAATGTTCGATCCGTATTTTTCTGAGAGGCTATATCTGAGTATTTCTCTTAGATTCTAGCTCTACACAAAGTCTACACACCTCATTGATATATGCTAAATATCTATTAATTTTAATTGTATAAAGTAATAAAAGTTTTCTAAACAAAATTTGTAATCTCTAGGGCAGATTTCTTTCAGATTCAAATTTCCGACCTGAGTAGCTCCGCCTCCTATTTTGCAACCCCCGTCTCATTATTATTTTTTTTTTTTATAGATTATTTCTAAGTATTTATGTACATACGAATAGCCGAATCTTATGCAAACAAATTATATAAAACCCCTGCTGAATTCTTATTAAAAATAATGCTCTCTGAATACATACTTTTTACCTCTACAACATTGTTTGATTTTATAGAATGCAGTTCAGCGTTTTTGGAAAATGCGGCTATTTGCAAAATTAAAAGCAATTTTTTTTTTTCTGAATTAATATTAATTATTCTAATAATTTGTTTAGCAAAAAAAAATAATAATACTAATAATAATTTTAGTTAAACAACCACATCTGTGAGGAAAAAAGAAGATGAAAAGCAAAACTGGATCAATGATATTTAGCGCATGTTTATCCGACCATGACTTTAAAGCGACTACATCCAACACATAGGTATCAAACACGTGACAGATGAATCTTGTATGTGGGGACAAATGCAAGGTTTAGTCGAAAAATTAAATAAATAAATAAATAAAACCCTTTTTTGGTCACCCGGATTATATGACAAGTAATTTTCGTTACTTTTCTGAAATTTAAAGTTGCTACTTTCTGACACATGCATGCAGTCGTTATAATCTACAACAGTTTGAAGTATTATTCTTCGTATACTAACAAAACAAATAGCAATTCTCTCTTTCTTTAAAGACGATGAGTCTTTTAAAAAATGATGTAAAACTTGGAGATTTTACCGGATTTCAGAGATAGAACTATTGAGGATGTAATTGATTATAGATGTATTATATTTACAAAATAGTCCGGACAAGGGCGAGTTTTATTCGCTTGCAAAGGGTTCCGTAAAATAATTTTTTTAATTACCAACTGTAATATTGCAAAAAATTGTTCCTAAAAGAATAATAAGACTTTGTAAAAAACTATACAACATAGGATTTTTTTTTTTACTTAAGATGATTCTCAAATGTCCTGATCAATAACTCGAAACTTTCTGACACATTTTCAGACTCATTTTTAAACGCAAAGACAGGTGTGACTATTGAAGCGATTTGAAATCGAAATGAGTTTTTCATTTTTTGATAAATAGATTACTTATCGCGAGTTGCAAGCGTGTCACGTGACGACAGAATTTTCATCATTCTGGTGCTGCTGGTTCAGGAATTCAGTTCCAAACGTAAACTTTGACAGTATTTTCTGAAAGATCTTCTCACTTTACTAAGTAATAGAAAACGTGTTTCAAGTTTCTTAATAAGAACATCTGTCAATTTGATATATTTGCGAACAAAATTTTAAAAAATGTGCCTTAAACTTCCTTAAAAATCATATTCTTTAATTATTCTTTTGACATTAAAAAAATAAAACATTTTGAATTTTTAAACTTATATTTCAACAGTAATGTGGGAGAGGCGTATCGACATGTTGGGGTAAGAGGCTTTAGATTATTGTTTATTTATCGTTACTTCAAAGTAACAAATAGTGCAGAGTAATTTTTAAATATAAAAGCTTTTTAAATTTTCAGCCCTCCCCTCACAAATATGAGAGGGTGGGGAATTTAGAAGCTTGGCTAATTATATTTACTGCAAGGTAAGAAATGGGTTAAATTTTCTCTATTAATTAAAGCTTTTTTAAAGATTTTAAGTTTTGTATGCTGCTGGGAAAAGGCAGGGGTGGGGGGGAGAGAAAATCGGAAATTTGGTGGTAAGCATTTAAAAAATGATGATTCATCATTAGTACATATAAGCCAGAATGATATGCGAAAAGATAAAGTTTTAAATATTTTAAACTTTGTGCGCTGGGAAGAACAAAGGAGGAAAGAAACATTTCTGGATGGAACGGAAGGAGGCAATTTAGATGATTATTTGTGAAAAAATTAAGGAGAGCAAAATTTCTTAAAATAAAATTAAAGCTTTATAGAATTTTATTTTTATGTAGTGTAACTAAAAAAGTGTGATGGTAGGAATTTATGGGGGGGGGGGGAGGTCTGATAAACTTCTAAGAAAAGTGGAATACCGCCAAAATGCAGGTCTCTCCTCTATGGATGACTCTCATCCATACAAGAGAGTGCTGTCTATTTTAAATGAAGAT
Organism: Maratus michaelseni; assembly: GCA_963931845.1. Lineage (NCBI taxonomy): Eukaryota > Metazoa > Arthropoda > Arachnida > Araneae > Salticidae > Maratus > Maratus michaelseni. Next base: position 92,320,003 of record OZ007596.1, read on the forward strand.
GAATACATTTATCGGAAAATAAATGAGGAAATTTTCACCAAAGTTTTCTTTTTCTTTTAAATATTCACGTGAAAATACATTTTTTAACTGAAATGAAATATTATTATTTCCGCTTTTTAAAATTGGCAAGAACAGGTGAAAAGACTTTTTGAAATATGAAATAAATCGGATGGAGGGGGGGGGGGGGGGGATAGAAGTAGTAACAAATCTAAAAATAAACCCGTTATTGAAATTTTGTATGTTAAAAGTAACTTACTTTCTAATTTAAAATCTACTGTAAAATGTAATAAGTGTTTGTATAATCACTTATTACTACTCATATACACTTTCTTATTGGGCGTCGTTAGGGACCCTACTACTTGAACTTATTGGGGTGGGGGTGGGCTGCCTCCCCTTCCCCTTCCTAAAGCTACGTCCCTGCATGTACCCACTAGAGATCTGCACGGGCCGGGCTCGGGCCTACTTTTCTTCACGGCACTTGGGCCGGGCCGGGCCCGGGCCATATTTTTTTCCGAAGGCTCGGGCCGGGCCTAGTGATTACTCTTCACGGGAAGGGCCGGGCCTTACTTTTTCCTGAAGGATAAGGCCGTGCCTTAAATTATTTTTTTAGTACAGAGCCGGGACTGGTTTCATTCTTCCTAGTCTTCACGCCTCAAAATTTTTAGTCCTGGTTTTGACCCGTATGAAAATCATTGTCTCGGCGTGCCGGGTCCATTCGAAGGTCAGTAAAATAAGATCTGGCATAAAAATCTTTGCAAAACATGCATACATTTTTAATTCGCCATTATTTTATAATTAAACATTAAAATTTATTCTTTTTAAAGAATAGTAGATTTATACACTTATTAAAATATGGCTAAATTAAAATATAGTAAAACGTGTGAAAAAGAACCTGCTTATGACGGAATCCTGTCTTAGATTGAAAAATGTGTTGATCCATTAAAAATGAATATACTAATACGTAAGAAAAGAATATATAATACATTTACACCTGATAAGAAGGCAAATTGTCTATAACTCATGTTTTTTTCTTCCCTATGCAATTCCATCTTAGAAGATTTTACTGTATAGCATTTTTATGATTTTTAACACTTCAATAAATGGAATATGGATTAACAATATTGAGGATAACTTAAACACATACATACAACAAATAGAGATTTATTAAAAAAATAAACATTCCAGCTTGCGGCACCTCTATAAAAATGAAGATATAAACATAAAAAAAACAGCCTAAGATAGGAATTTTTGGTTAGATCTCCTCCTACGAGGCAAATTTTTAACCAAATCGACGTAAAAATTATGTTTTGTAGAAATTCACTCGGGACGGGCCAGGCTCGGGCCGAGATTTTAACTTTTTCCGGGCCGGGCCGGGCTCGGGCCGAACTTTTAACTTTTAAATCGGGCCGGGCCGGGCCGGGCTCGGGCCGAACTTTTAATTTTTGTATCGGGCCGGGCCAAAATTTTTTTCGTATGGGTCGGGCCGGCCCGGGCCTGGATATTTCGGCCCGTGCAGACCTCTAGTACCCACATGTGTTCTAAGTATCACACATTCGAAGTATCTTGATTCACACAGTAAAGAGAAAGAATAAAGAGGCAGTAAAGCGTAAAAACGGCTTGCAATATGAAGCCGGTTATCGCTAAAATCATTAGGCCGAAACAAGAGATTTCATTGGACGGAGAGACACTGTACATGGAACAAGGCCTGGGAGCAGTTTTCAAAGCAAGCCGCAGTCATTTGGTCCGAATTTAATGTTCCTTTTTTGGCGCTACGCCGAACGTACACATTTTACCTACAGGCCCATCTTAGATTGTAGTTACTTATCCGATAACACAAACGTAAAAAGAAATAACCAGACTCGAAAATGGGACATTCCATACCATTTGAAAAAGTAGCCAGAGATTTTTAGGGACAGCTTAGTGCAACAATGTTAAAAAAGTGCCAGCGAAATAGAAGGAGGGACAAGGGAATCTCGTAACTGGTAGGGATTTCTTTAAACTTGGAACTTGGATACTTACACACTTCCGACGGCAAGCTTTTACACAAAGTAAACTTCGATTTTATTTCGTTTTACGACTATTTACAACGTTTCAGCAAGTTTTTCTTCACTATTTTTCGATTTTTACAAACTTTTAACAATATTTTCCTCCGTATTTTTCTATTTTTACAATCTTTTAGCAATATTTCCTCCGGATGTTTCCATTTTTACAAACATTTAGTAATTTTTTTCCTCCGGATTTTTCTATTTTTACAAATTTTAGCTATTTTTTCCTCTTAGCTAAAACTTTGTAAATTGTCACAAAACAGAATAAAATCAATGATTACTTCGTGAAAGAAATTCTCATGGGAACTACGTAAGTAGTGAGTTCTCTGCCACAAAGAAGACAGGTTATGATTGGGGAGAATCTCGAGATTTCTGATTGTTCGAATGCACGAAACTCATTCAAGCAGCGGTTAGTTACTTGTATATATGTACGCTTACGCTTCACGAACATTAACAAACAAACAAAAAACCCTGGATGCATGAAACCCGCTGTGCAGCATTCTCTAGAATGCATGAAATTCATTCAAGCAGCGGTTAGTAACTTATATATGTGTAGTGTACGCTCTGCGTACATTAACCGAAAAAAACCCCTCTGGATGCATGAAATTCGCTGTCAAGCAGACTCTAGGATGCATGAAATCCATTCATGCAGCAGTCATTAATTAATTGTTTACTTATTCATATACTTCTTACTACAATGTTGGAAAAATTATGAAAAGATTTCGTTTTTAATATTACTTTCACAGACAAATAGAAATCTGAATAATAATCTTAATCTGTGATTATTTTAAACTATTTTCGATAGGTGGCGCTAGTACAAATGCAAAAGCTTCTTTTTTCCCCCTTGCTTCAGACCAAGTTAAAAAAAATCCCTACGAGATTCCCTTCTCTCTTCCTCTATTTCGCTGACGCTTCTTTAATATTGTTGCATTAAGCTGTCCCTATCCGCTACTATTTGAAAAACGTTCTTGAAATATGGTTGATCAACCACAACCTTAAGCATTCCATTACAAGAGCAATTACACTGTACAACAAATTTGAACTTTTGCTCTGTCCCTAAATCGAAATAAGTGTTTCTTATTGAGTTTTGCACGCTGATTCTGAAACCAGTTTTAGATTTTCTCTAGCACGTCTAGATTTTCAAGTAGTATTTGTATATTTCGATTTATACAAATTTTGGAATTTGTGTACAATCACATGGAAATTTAAGGCATAAAGCATTATCAGAATGGCTTTTTTGTTTTATGTTATGATTACTGGCCAGTTTACTTTACAAAAATGTTGTGTCCGAAGTTATACTGACATGTGAGCGAGAAATATTGTGCCTAATTTGCATATTTTTCATGTTTTTCTAATACGTTTCTTGATGTTTAAATATTTCTGCCATATGAGTACGTTAACATGTTTTTAAATCAGTTTTTTACTTACCCATCATACGCACTATAGGGTAAGTCTTGTAATCGTTTTGAAAATCGAAAAACATTTTTTGACGGATTTACACTTTTCAGACACTGGAGATTGTGAAAAACATATTTTTAGAACAAAAAATTTTGTCGTCCGTCTGTGTGTTTGTGTGTCTGTAAACGCTCTATCTCCCAAAAAATTGAGATAGAGACTTGAAATTTGGTATGTACTTAGTATGTAATAATGGGAAGAAGCCTATTGAAGTTCAGTAACCTCGATTAACCTGAACTATTTTTTTCGGACTCTCGAAATATTCGTTCTGATAAAAGGTATATAAAAATTTTCGAAATTGTTTATTTTAAGGAGTGACTATAAAAGGCAATAAAAAACATAAATTTTGCATAAAGCATGAAGTCGATCGGATAATGAGTTGCCGAGATATTTGGAATCCTATTTACCACACTCTTCGATTTTTCATGTATTTCAACCAAATTTCAATTCAAAGATATATTTTAATTTAAAATGAGACGCTTAATCAGATGCAATAAACCTCTAGTTAATATGATTATTGTTTTTGGAGTTTTTTGGAGTTATAAGGATGCTTCTTTTAAGCAATTCAGTAATCGAGCCTTTAAAGTTTATGACGTCATCAAGCCACGATTTTATTTGAATTGCAATTCATTTTATAAGTAGTTTACACATTTTTCATTTTAATATTTTACATTATGCATATCCATGATGGGTAAGTATCCCGGTGGCTCCCAACGACTACTTTCGGAATCAGCGAAAGAAACGGATCTAGGATCAAATATTTTCATCTAAATGACATTTTTCATGTTGTACAGTGATTAGTGAGAATGTTAGATTTGCATAGATATCGTAGAAGATGTTACAAATTTTATTAATTTTAATTAATTGAAACTACGCACAGTGGCAATATAACTTACATATTTTTAATATACTATTTTTCTTTTTCTTAGTCATAGATGTGAAACTGGTTATCGGACAATTAATAGTAGAAACAAAACCTCACGAAAGAATCCAAGCGAAATTTTATTCCAAAATTCGTGATTTATTTTAAACTAAAATTTTATTTTATTTTATTTTATTTTCTAACTTTTATTTATTTTATTTACCACACACAAGTACTAGTTGTCTGCGCTGGCCAGCTGTGGCTGCAAAGTGAAATATAGGGACACATGTGTATTTTTATATACAACATTGGGTTGCTCGAAAAGTTCCTTCCGTTTTGAGAAACCAATTCGTACCGGAAAATTCTGACCGTCAATTATTATACAGTGCTTTAACAGTGCTTTAACTGTGAAGTAGCTTTTGAGGGCTTCCTAGATGAGACCAACGTAACGCCCAGTCTATGGATATGATGTCTTATTAAATATTGAGCCAATGGGGAAATGATATAGATTGTAATTTTAAACTACATAAGAAGTTAAGCAAAATGTTTAAAATGGAGTAAACTGGTGTTTTAAAATAATGATAATATAATCAATAAAAATAAAATAAATTAAAATAGTAGAAATTGCAAATGAGGATAGATCAATTAAGTTAAAGTAAAAAACAGTATAGCTGTAGTATAAATGCTACTTTGTAAATTAAAATTTTAAGGATAAAGATAGAGTATAAAGGTAATAAGGATATAAGGATATAAGGATAAAGATTATCTTTTATAACAAGTTTAATTATAAATAAAAAGGAACTCTACAGAGCCATATATATATATATATATGTATGTATATAGCTCTACACAGCAATATATAGATATATATATTTTAATCATTACACAGTTACTAAAATTGATAAGAAAAAGAGGAAACAAGTTTAATTATAAATAAAAAGGAACTCTACAGAGCCATATATATATATATATATATATATATATATATATATATATATATATATATATATATATATATATTATATATATATATATATATATAGCTGTACACAGCAATATATAGATATATATATTTTAATCATTACACAGTTACTAAAATTGATAAGAAAAAGAGGAAAAACAGTGTGGTGAACTCTAGTTCAAAGATCCAAAATAGTTGAATATTCGGGTCTATTGTGGTGGTGGGGTTCGAAGGTGTCGTAGTCGGGTTACTCCGCAATTATTTCATTAGGAATATCAAAAAGATTTTCATAAAATTTTTTGAGAGATCATTAATTCTTTTTCTTAGAGTTGGAACATATGTCCCTTCTAATGGTGCTGTTGCGCAGGTATCGTGAAGCATTGCGTACGATTCTGATATTTTTGTTGTACAGTGTAGTAAGATTGTCCATAGAAGTTTTACAGGTAAAGCCCCAGACCGGACAGGCATAGGTAATGATAGGAAGGATGCAGGAGTTTTAAAACAGAAGCTTATTATAGATATCAAGGGTTTTAGTATTGAGAAGAGGTTTGAGTGTAATCGAAGCTCCGGCGACTTTCTCCCTGATGGAGAGAATATGTTTGTTCCAGGTTAATCTAGGATCGAGGATGACCCCTAGGTACTTGGCTTCATTAGACCAAGGAATAGTGGTGGTAGTGACAGTAATTCTATTGGATAGGTTATTTTTCTAGAGAAGTATACAGAAGAAGATTTATTTCCATTGATTTGGACGCGCCACAGGTCACACCAGTCCAGGTAGGCGTCGATATGTGTCTGTAAGTACCTGTATAGTGTGTATGGGTGGTGAGCAAAAGCATAGATGGCAGCTTGCGTTTTTAAGTTTTTTAATGATATTATGAATAACAATAGACTGAGTTGCCAGGAATCTGTGAGCAGATTCACTGACGTGTGTTAAATGGTCCTGGCTAGCGAGGGAGGGATTAGGAGAAAAATGATTACAGTAGGAACTGGCGAGGATTTCAGATTTATCCTCGTCAGTATAAGCAGTGATATTGTTTGTCTAAAGGAGGAGGGGGGGGGGGGGGGGGTAGAGGTATAGTTATTATTAATTTTACATTTAAGAATCCAAAGAGGATTATCCTTGATAGCAATATTTTTGAGGAAGCTGTTCCAACTTTTTTGTTTGTCTTTACATAAGCAATTTCTTATTCTATTATTAAGTCTATTGATAAGGGGTTTAAGGGTGGGATCTCTAAAATTTTGAAAAAGACGCCGAACACGATTGCGTTGCTTGGAAAGATCATAGATATAACATGAAGGGATGAAGGAATTATTATTTTTAAAGTAGTGGAAAGTAGAGAAGTTTTTTGAGCTTCAGTAATATAAGAATTAAGTAGATCAACAGTAGCATCAATATCATTATTATTATTAACAAGAGGAAAATTGATGTCAAGATTATTGAGATAGTTGGTGAACTTTGTCCAGTCAATGGCTACGGAGGGAGGCGGGGGGGAAGAGATGGGATTAATTATGTCAATTTTGAAAGAAACAGGGAGGTGATCCGAACATATGTCATTAATTACAGTAGTGATTATTGGATAGGGAAGATTTTTTTGATGGCAAAGTCAATTATGAAAAAGTGAATACTGGATATAGCGCTACTATGTTTTGGTGTTGTTGGAGTATGACGGCTAAGGTTGTGATGCTGAATGAGTTTGTGTAGCGAGGCACCTCTGGCAGAATTACCATGGCAATTCCAACGCCTACTTCTGGCGTTGAAGTCACCGGCAAAGAAATAGTGTGTGCGTTGTGAGATAAGTTGTTAAAGATTATTAACCGGGAATTGTCCTTGTGGGCTAGTGTAAATGGATGCTAAGTTAATATTGAATTGTGGTAATTGTAGGACAATAGCCGTGAAGTCAATATCAGTAACAGTTGTATTTTGTATTGTGTAGTGTGGCAAGTTATACTTAATGTCAATTGCAGTGTCGCCTCATCTGGGGTAGTTGATGCGTGGAGTGGAGTGACCAGAGTTGTTGAACTCCGTGGCCAGACTGTCAAAATCATTCATGATAACACATACACATTTCTTGCATTGGATTGTTACAATTTTTGGAGAGTTTGGCTATATTTTTAAAGCCTTGGGTAATTTTGTTGAATTTTAGAATTTATTTCACTTCTTGGAAAGTTTTGAATGCATCTTGAAAATCAATAGCATAGTTGATGCTAGAAGCACTATTAGTGGGAGCAGATTGAGGGTTAGCAGAGGTTTCGAGAGAAGGGTCCGGATCCGGAATTTTATCAGTCGTTGCTGGGGCAGCTGGGTTTTTTTTTGGTGTAATTGACGTTAGAAAGTGTATCAGCCATAATTTTTTAATTAGAATTATCTTTTTGATTAGAGCTATCTTTTTGAATAGGTTTGTGGAAATTAGATTTTTTGAAAAGTTGGGGGGGGGGGGTTGGGCAACCTCTGTAGATTGCGGAATGGGGTCCTGCGCAATTCGTGCATTTCGGTGTAATTTTGCCTACGCGCGGACAATCAGGGGTTAAGTGCTTTTCTGCACATTTTAAACACTTAGGGTCAAAATTGCAAATCTCTGAAGCGAGCCCAAAGCCCTGGCAACGATAACATTGTTTAACAATACTGGAATCTTTGTACCTTTGAACTTCAACGCTAATATTATACAGTTCTTTAACTTTATATATTGTATCAAAATTGGCCATAGGCATCAGATTACCTAAGTAAATTGGCATGGGGTTTCCAATCTTTCGGTTCTTTAACATACCCGCTCTGTTGGCTATAAAATCGTGCTCTTTGAGAGCGTCAGTGATTAGTTGGGGGTTTGTATAAGGGGAGATTCCTCTTATACAAACTTTTCTTGCGTCGTTTTCCGGCAGGGCTAAGGGTGGTGTATGCCACCGAGTTGGAGTCAAGGAAGGACTGGGTTTTTCTGAAATCTTATTTTTTTACAGTGAACTTATAGTAGTTCACCATCTAATTTTATTATCGGTTTTTCCTCGTTTATTTCGCTGATTTTGGTGGATAAATCATGCCCGTTATCTTTTATTTCAATCAAGAATCGGTGAAATCTGTTTTTAGGAAATGGTGGTTGTTGAGAGTTATCGGCTACGCCGCTTTCGTTATTAGATTTTTGCTTCATTACATTATATTCAGTATTTTATGTTTACCTAAAACAAGAAACTTATTCTGAAGTGGGATTGCTGGGTCCAGTGGGTTTTACGTTTTCGGGGATTGTTACTTATGATAAAACCGTTACTATGGGTCACTACAGTCATAGCTTTTAAGTTAGTAAGAGTTTGGATTACATCAAGATTTTTGATTAGCATAAAATGTTGAAAAAGTTTTAAGTTACTAAGTCAAAGTACAAAGTTAAGTTACTAAGTCATTTTTTCAAACCAACCGGATCGTTCGACATAAAAGTATGTTCTTTGAGAATATGTAGACGGTTTTTACGTATTTCCAGCCGTTCGCCCATGGCGAATTTAGAAAAACTTAAAAAGAAATGGAATGGCTCACTCTTTGTTTCTTCTTTTAACGGAGGAACGAGTAAATGGTTTCTGGGCATGCGCGAGCTCTTTTCGAAAAACTGATTTTTTATTTGCGATCTTTTATCAGTTTTTAATTAATAACTACTCTAATTTTCGAAATTTTAAAAATTCTGAGGCTCAGGTACACCAGGAGAGGATTTGGACTACCTAAATCTAAAATTCCAGGCTTCTAGGTGAGTTAGATTTTACTAGCCATCGCCAACAGACACACATACACACACACACACAGAGCGAAACTTTATTTTATTAGTATAGATTAGTAATATTAATTATTATTATTAAATATTAACCAGTGGACCCGTGCGACGGTTTCGCACTGCAATCTAACAATTTTTAGCAATATCTAATATTTTTATATGCTGGTTTAAACTTCTACAGAAAAATTAAGGATAAAAATATCTGCATACAACAATAGCCAAGCCAGAATATCATCTCATTTATTCCATCAAAGTTACAGTAAAAATTGATCAAAGATAGCAAAAAACACGAGCGAGAAAAAAATTAACAATCGTATTTTAAATGTATTAGAGGATGATGTCATCCGCTTCGAGAAACACGCGGGACAAAGATAAATAAACTGAATACATATAGACCAGGAGGCGGCAGCACAGACAATCACCTCATCGAGTTCACGGCTGAAATTCCAGAATTAGTTAAAACTCGATTCGCATATTAAAACGCAATCGGTCTGCAAGTCATATCTTGGTGGAAAACACCTTAAAACCCGATTTTAGCTGTTGACGCGTAGGTTTACCATTGTGTTTTCCTGCACCCAAAGGTATGAAAACATGGAGGACTGGGAGCAGGAACACACAATGGTAAACCTACGAGCTAAACGCCAAAATCTGGTTTTTGGGTGTTTTCCACCAAGATATGACTTGGCAGACCGATTGCGTTTTAATATGCGAATCAAATTTTAACTAATTCTGGAATTTCAGCCGTGAACTCAATGAGGTGATTGTCTGTGCTGCCGCCTCCCGGTCTAATATAAAATACAACTTAATTTAATATCACAAATCATACCTTTTCTTGCTCATTAGATAACAAAACTTTACAGAAACTGTCTCTCTATTCTAAAGAAAAGTAACTAATGCTGCAGCCGCCCGCCACTACCCGTCTGCCGTAATCGAATTTGTTGCGACTTTTACCCTTTCTCGGCTCATAATAAAAAATAGTATTGCGTATAAAAAACATAAAAACCGGTAGTTTTATACAGAAATGTATGATAAACACGCTTTTCAAATCGAAGAATTATTTTAAACGCTATTTAATGTTTTGAAATCGATGAAACAATGAGTAGATCAGTTAAAAAAGTTTTATAGGATCAAAAAAACTATGCATAGCAATTTAACCATGCTATGTACTTCATAAGAAAAAATGTTGTATTGCATCTCAAAAAATCAATTTCATTCTATTAGAAATAATGCAACATCAATAAAATACACTGCAAATGATTTTTCTCCATAGGCCATCTCTTTCGTGTGCCCCTGAAAATGAATGATAGTAAATGCCGGAAATGTACTTTATATTCTAGAAGAAGAATGTTGTATTGCATTGTAATAACGCAAACAAATTTCATTAGATTTGAAACTGTATAATCTTACCAAAATGCACTCTAAACGATTTTTCTCCATAGGCCATCTCTTTCGTGTGCCCCTGAAAATGAATGATAGTAAATGCTATATACTTTATATTCTAGAAGAAGAATGTTGTATTGCATTGTAATAACGCAAACAAATTTCATTAGATTTGAAACTGTATAATCTTACCAAAATGCACTCTAAACGATTTTTCTCCATAGGCCATCTCTTTCGTGTGCCCCTGAAAATGAATGATAGTAAATGCTATGTACTTTATATTCTAGAAGAAGAATGTTGTATTGCATTGTAATAACGCAAACAAATTTCATTAGATTTGAAACTGTATAATCTTACCAAAATGCACTCTAAACGATTTTTCTCCATAGGCCATCTCTTTCGTGTGCCCCTGAAAATGAATAATAGTAAATGCTAGGTACTTTATATTCTAGAAGAAGAATGCTGTATTGCATTGTAATAACGCAAACAAATTTCATTAGATTTGAAACTGTATAATCTTACCAAAATGCACTCTAAACGATTTTTCATCATATACCATAATGCAACAGAATTCTTCTGTGTGCCCCTGTAAAAGAACTATAAATGCCACACACCCCACTTTCAATAGAGAATGCCTTATTGTAAACCTCAATAACATATGAGTTGTAATTTTCCCAACTGGGCGAAAAAGTCCGGGCCAGGATTCGAACCAGGGATCTCTTGGCTGAAGCTGTCAATGCTCTACCAACTGAGCAATTCCGGAAAATCTGACGGATCTAATTCACCCAGTTAACCTTATAGATCATAGTATCTGGTCTGATATGTGAATCAGCTTAACAGAATAAATCACAGGTAATGGGAAATCCAGTAAACGCTGGATACGTGATTACACTAGATTAATTTTAACAAAATTACACAAATTAGTAAAGAAATCATATGAGTTACAATTTTCTCAACTAGGCGAAAAAGTAGAGTCAGGATTCGAACCCGGAAAATCTTCGCTGAAGCTGCCAATGCTCTACCAACTGAGCAATCACGGACAAATCTGACGGATCTAATTCACCCAGTTGACCTTATTATAGATCATAGCATCTGGTCTGATATCTGAATCAGCTCAAAAGAATAAATTGGATTGCCGGGATTGTTCAACTGATAGAGCATTATGCTAATGAAATATAAGGTTAACTGCGTGAATTAGATTCGCCAGATTTGTCCGGGATTGTTCAGTTGGTAGAGCATTGGCAGCTTCAGCCAAATCCTGGCCCAGACTTTTCGCTCAGTTGGGAAAATTACATATATGATTTCTTTACCAATTTGTATAATTGTGTCAAAATTAACAAATTAGTAAATCTGCAGATCAAGAGCCTCAACGTTAGCTCTAAAAGTCATTGTTTTTTAATCTCTCTTTTCATATTATTTAGCATCTTAGAATCAGCAATTTAATTTTTTTTACATTACATACATATTTTTAGGTATATAAAATACTTCGGAGGTTTCAGAAATTAGAAGCGTTAAATTAAACACGGTTTATATAATGATATTCTAACATTCTTATGAACTTCTTATTCATGTAAATTTTTAAATTAAAAAAAAAAAACTTGTATTAAAATAAATTCTTCATTTATGTCAATAGAATACAAAAATAATTTATTTTGATAATAAAAGATTGCAGTAAAATAGTGTGAGTTACTTGAATTTTATTATTTTGATATTCTTTGAAATACGGTTTCTAAGCAACTAATAAATTAAAGAGCAAAGTAGGAAGAAATGCATTTTAAAATTTGTAAAAAAGATAGGAAACTAAAATGTTTTATATTTTCCGAACAGATGCAAAATATTTTCCAATAATTTAAACAATTAATTTCTAAATTCTAATGAATGTATCAGCAAATTTGCAAAGCTATTGGATATATTTAAAAACTCCGTATCGAAAATTTAGCATTAGTAATTTTACGTTTAAATCCATTATTCAAATGTGCGATTTCATTTCAGTTAAAAAGGAAATTTGAAAATCATCTGCATTTCCATAGGAAAGCATTATGACGTAAAAAGAAATGTTCTAAATTTTTCAAACGAATGAACCAAATGTAACTAAAAACTATACAGCTCATTCCGCGTACCTCACCAACATACCCACCAAAAATCAACCTAAAAGGATGATTTTTACGGCAGTTATCGCGGAACAGACAGACAAACAGACATACAAACATTCCAACAAACAGACGGAAACCAAAAACCATAGGGTTTGTTCCATTCTAGTCAAATTCCTTACCAGTGGAAAGCAATTAAGACAGTGAAATACAGGGGGTTGTGTAGGACTCTCATACTGTCATCTTCCAGGTCTGAAATGGACAAATACGAACCCCACCCTCACAGGTTTATTGCTATGGAAGGGGTTTAGAAAGAGGGGTTTAGAAGGTACGCGAAAGAAGCCTGCGGCGAGAGCTGTCGGTGAACTTGTTGGAGTAAAATTTATCGTTTTATTGCTTTGAGCAAGGTTTAGTATTATTTGATGTTTCATGTCCACTGACCAATAAAATGGTATTAAGGCAAAAACAACTAGAAAATTCTGTGAAAAGTATCTTCCCAGGGATTTTCTTTCTTTCTTTCTTATTTTCTTTGTAGGATTATTACAAGGTCTGATTTTTGCCACAGTTCAGCTTTGTGTCAGTCACAATGGTAGTGCGCTTTATAAATTCGCTAAAAAATAACAAATTTGCGATATACAACGATTATTTATTACTAAAAAATAATCAAGTATGTGCCTATGAAAGATGGTTAAATGTCTATGCATAGTTTCTGATTCTATAAAACTTTTTTTCAGATACGTTAATTTGACCCCCCCCCCCCCCACACACACACACACACACTTTCGAAAATTTAAATTTCAAAGTTACCAGGAATTAGCTCTCAATTAGCTCTAATTTGCTCTCTAATATTAAAATTTGCTCTGGTTATGTACCGCGATATTCCAATTAGAATGTTGTGGGGGGGGGGGGGGAGGACTAAGTTAACGCTAGCCCCCCCACTTCCGAATATCGAAATTTCAAATATGCCAAAATTTAGCTCTCAATTAGCTCTAATTTGCTCTCAAATATTAGAATTTGCTCTGCTTCTGGTATCGAGATATTTCAGTTACAAGAAGGGGCCGAGCGTTAAGGGGGCCGAGGGGAGCCCCCCCCCTCCACTTTCAAATATTGCAATGAACAAAATCACCGTTTTTATAAAATTAACTTTAAAAATCAAATTTCCATTTGATCATTTAAAAAGAGTTCATATTCATTTGCACACAACTTGTCTACGAAAACGAATTTTTGCATGGGTTTTTTTTTAGTTTCGTAAGTACTTTTAGCATTCCTAGCAAATACAATCATGATAGAAATCTAGGCATTCATGCATTCAACCTCTTTTTTTGGAGCCCAAACCCAGTGCCTCTAAATGCGAACCCGAGTCCGACAGTAGGCAGCAGAAAATCATTAATAAGATTTTAAAATTGTTTAAAGATTTATTTTGTTATTTAAATATATCTCGTTACTTAGAAATATATATTAATCCTAAATACGCTTTCACGTTTCGTGATTTTTCATGTCCCTGAAAATCGGTTTAAAATAACAAATTTGTTATTTATACCCAACCATTGGCAGAAATCAAAATTCTTATATTATTTTTTTTTAATATAATTGTACAACTATGGCAAAAAGGCGTGAATTATGTTTCTCAATTATTTTGGAAAAGGGCTTCAAACAGAAAGAAACGATAGACAAAGGATATCCCACGTCTTTTTTATGTTATTAACACTGACCATGCACAGGCTTCAAAATCAGGTAGAATATTTCTCCTTTTGTCCCATCAATAACAACTCAATTCCATTTCAAACAAATTTTTAAATTTATTTAAAACACTTTAAGAAACTTAGAGTACATTCTTGTTTCTCAAATAGCAAGTTTTTTTTTTCGCTCTTATCAATTTGTGATAAAATAAATTAAATTTTTTTATCTTGAATCCGCCCGAGCCTGTGGACTGGCATAAAATTTACAGACCTAACTAGTTTCGCGCTCAAACTCTGATTCGAACTGATCCCTTTTCATATCTAATGCATGGTTAATAAAAGAAAAAAAAAATTACGCACAAATTTTCAACGTTTTGTAAAATGGTAAATCAATCATTTATTCATGCATGTGTGTGTATGTTTGAAGATTATGCTATTGATAAACTTTAGTTTAAAAATAAAATTATTAGCATTATTGCCACTTCCAATTCAGAATTAAAATAATCATAAATCAATTTGATTCATAATTGAAGAGGGTTTTAATGAAGAAGAGAACTAAAAAGTTAGTCATGATATTTAGAAATGTTTTACATACATATCATTACTTTTAGAATATTTAATCATTAAATGTATATATTTTTTGATACAATAAAAAAAATTGTAGTTAGTGAGAGTATTACAGAATGCTTTTTTTTTCAACATAAAATGTTTTATACTGATTGTTATAAAAATGTGACGTCATAACAGAAGATGGTTATGGTTTGAAAATAAAATTATTTTTTAATAATTACGAGAATTATTGTTTTTTTTACCTTCTATTTATTCTGTTAACCGATAATGGCATAAACGTTTATAAAATGTTTTTTTGTTCCCTTAAAAATATTTTTGATAAGCCATTTCAACTTGTAAAATGGCCAACTGCAATTAACTTGATTTCAGTAAATGATATGTTCGTTAAACTTTGGTAAAATTTAATTTTTGTCACTACTTTAAATTTTGTAAACGTAAAAGTTATTTTTCCAAAAATTAGAAAAAAAAAGGAATTAAGAAAATGTTAAATAAAATAAATGTATTTATTTTGAATTTTTTTTTTACATTGACAATATTTGATAAATAATGTACCTAACTTCCATATTTCCGCAAAACATTCTGTTCTGAATTGAAATGTTTGTTATTTGAAGCCCTTGCTAATGACATAAAGATATGTAAAGATTAATAATCAAAGACAAAGCTATTTCAAAATATTAAATTCCTAGGCATAAATTTTCCCTTTTAATAATAGTAAATAGAAATAATAAGCAGTTATGAAATTTTAAAAACACCTTCTTAAGAATAAAGGAAAAAAAGCAAAAATTCGCAAAAATGATAATATTAACTTAGTAAAATCTTAAATTTAAAGAAATTATAATTTTAGATTTATGCTAAGTTTATGAATTTAAAAAAAAAGTTAATCACAAACACATATGGATTTATCAATTGACTGAATGCTAAAAACTTATTTTATGTATATCAAAGTTGGATTTTTGAATAGATTTTAGGCATGCGACAGTCCAAAATGCATCGTCATGAGACAAAATCTTTTATGACTCAATATTTAATCCATGCATTTATAAAAAAATGAAAAATGCTATTCGATTTCAAATGTTTTCAGTAATATTTATATTTAAAACGGACTAATGTGCATGAATGTGTCA
The DNA here is from genome assembly GCA_963931845.1 of Maratus michaelseni. Taxonomy (NCBI): domain Eukaryota; kingdom Metazoa; phylum Arthropoda; class Arachnida; order Araneae; family Salticidae; genus Maratus; species Maratus michaelseni. Next base: position 92,335,915 of record OZ007596.1, read on the forward strand.
GAAAATTTTGTGTTATTGAGCAAAATCTTCAAACATCTATTACACATATGTATGAATAAATGATCGATTTACCATTTTACAGAACATTGAAAATTTGTACTTTTTTTTTTCTTTTATAAAGCATGCATTAGATATGAAGCGGGATCAGTTGGAATCCGAGTTTGGGCACGAAACGGGTTAGGTCTATAAATTTTATGCCAGTTTTCGGGCTCGGGTGAGTTCAAGATAAAATATTTTATTTTATTTTATCACAAACTGAAATGAGTGACAAAAAAACTTGCTATTAGAGAGACAAGAATGTACTCTATAAGTTTCTTAAGGTGTTTTAAATTCATTTAAAAATTTGTTTGAAATGGAATTGAGTTGTTATTGATGGGACAAAAGGGGAAATATTCTATCTGATTTTGAAGCCTATGCATGGTCAGTGTTAATAACATAAAAAAGACGTGAGATATCCTTTGTCTATCGTCTCTTTCTGTTTGAAATCCTTTTCCAAAATTACTGGGAAACATAATTCACGCCTTTTTGCCATAGTTGTACAATTATATTAAAAAGAATAATATAAGAATTTTAATTTCTGCCAGTAGTTGGGTATAAATAACAAATTTGTTATTTTAAACAGATTTTCAGGAATATGAAAAATCACGAAACGTGAAAGCGTATTTAGGATTAATATTTATTTTTATGTATATATATATATATATATATATATATATATATATATATATATATATATATATATATATAATATATATTTAAATAACAAAATAAATCTGTAACAATTTTAAAATTTTATTAATGATTTTCTGCTGCCTACTGTCGGACTCGGGTTCGCATTTAGAGTCATTGGGTTTGGGCTCCAAAAAAAGAGGTTGAATGCATGAATGCCTAGATTTCTATCATGAATGTAATTGCTAGGAATGCTAAAAGTACTTACGAAACTTAAGAACCTCCCTGCAAAAATTCGTTTTCATAGAGAAGTTGTGTGCAAATGAATATGAACTCTTTTTAAATGATCAAGTGGAAATTTGATGTTTAAAGTTAATTTTTTAAAAACGGTGATTTTACTTATTGGGATATTCGAAAGTGGAGGGGGTGGGGGGAGCTAAATTAACGCTCGGCCACTTCTTGTAACTGAAATATCTCGACATCAGAAGCAGAACAAATTCTAATATTAGAGAGCAAATTAGAGCTAATTGAGAGCTAAATTTTGGCATATTTGAAATTTCGATATTCGAAAGTGTGGGGGGGGGCGTTAACTTAGCCCCCCACCATTCTAATTGGAATATCGCGGTACCATAACCAGAGCAAATTCTAATATTAGAGAGCAAATTAGAGCTAATTGAGAGCTAATGCCTGGTATCTTTGAAATTTAAATTTTCGAAAGCGCTGGGGGGAGGGGGGGAGGGCAAGTTAACGCATCTCTTTTTTACAGGAATTATTTTGATCGACTTCAACATTGCGCTTAAAAGAATTCTTCGATTTAAAAAATACCTGCTTCAACATTTTTATTTCTATAAAACTACCAATTTTCTTTTAGCAAACTACTAAACCTGTATATGCAATAGTTTTCTTAATATAAGCCACCTCCAATCACAAAATATTTAATTAAGGCGGCATCAGCATCAGCTGCTTTTTTTTTTTTTTTTTTTTACTATACAGAGAAAATTATTGAGATATTTTCTGCAAATTTCCACAAATGTTAATAAATTTAAGAAGATTACTAATTCGGAAACCTTTTCTTATTTTATTTTCTACAATATTTATATTTACAGTATTTGTTGTAAAATGAGATATCGCCATTGATTGACCACGCACGCACACACAGCTTACTTATTCCCAGCTTTATTAACATCCATTCATATCTTTATTTGAAACAATACATTTCTTTGGATGTTAGGTATATTTTGCGACAAACAAAAGTAAAATAAACACATTTTTGCTCGCTGAAGTTCTTTGTTTCTATACTCATTTTTTGGACAATGGTCAAAAAAGGACTATAACCTTAATTGCTACCAGACCGCTTCAGTAACCTTTTTGACCCCTGAACCCGCGAAGAGGGTTATGCACGCATGAATGGGTGTGACACTCCTTATCTCGGATCCGTATTTTGATTTGTAAAAGATCCCTAAAGTCCCCTCTCTTTTTTCGGGTTGAAATTTTTTGGGGAAAAAGGAAGTCACGCTCCATAGTGACCCTCAACTGACGTTTCGGCAATTAAGTCAATAACATATACCAAGCTCATAGTAATCCAAGTAAATTTACGCGAGATAGATCATAACAGACAAACTGAAGTCATAAACACGTTTCAACTATGTTGGAAAGTTTTCAAAATAGCACATTTTGAGATAGATTGTTTTCAAGTACCTTTTTAGTTGTTGTTTATAGAGAACACGTGATACCCTTTTAGTCATAAATAGTCTAATTTAAAAAATGCATATGCTTTTTTCTTATGCTCAGGAAATATTGCACTTTCATACATGCTTTTTTTTTCTTCGAAAAATCGAAATTTTTGAATATTTAACAGTGGCATAATTACTTAGGTGATTATGGAAATAAATTCGTCGACAAATCCCAATGAAAATTCAAAATAACTTACATATTCATACATTTACAGTCTCTAAAAATTTTATATCTGAAAATTAATTTCAACATATTAATGCTTTATGAGATACCAAATTTAATTATACAATTCTAATGAAAAATTTTTGATAATGTTCGATAAATTAATATTCATGTAATTGTGTAAGGAAAGTTTTAAATGAGTTTTAAAATAATTTATATTATATAAGAAAAATAAGCGCGATCTTGATTTAGATATAATTTTATGTCTTATCGTGGAAATAATGAGAAATTAGAAAGGAAATGAGTTAAAAAGAAGGGAAATAGATGAAACATCTGAAATAGAATAGAAATTTATTACTCTAGAGTAGTGAATCTGAAATTCTAAATGTTATTTTTAAAAAGTGTTAATGAAATTAAGAATTTATTATGTTGTATAAATAAAACATTTTGTGATTAAAAGAAATAAGTCCGAGTAGAAACCTAAATTTAAATATGCAATAAATGTATAAAGATGAATAAATCGCTATTAAATGCGATAATCTAAGACTAATCTTATTCAAACTAAAAATAAATAAATATAATAATAAAATAATTCATCGTTCTTATTTTTGCCATTATAAATAAAATAAAAATTGAATCTTTTTTTTTTTTTTTTTTTTTTTTTTTTTTACAGATTTTAGGTGAGCTTGAAAGTTTCGTATTTTATGGGTAATTTGACCTTATGATTAATCTTCCGTAATGAGTTCTATGGCAAAACGGCGTATTTGAGCAAATGTGATTTGGAGGCAAAGTGTTGTTTAAAATCGTTCTAAATTAAGAGGGGGGAGTAGTCCACCGCTCCCCCCCCTTATAATTAACCAATGAACCCCCAAACTAATCAGGGAAGCGCCGTATCAGAATGAACCTATATACAAAATTTGAAGCAAATAAGATAATTCTGTATGAAATAACCATTTTTCTAAATTAAGAGGGGGGACTAGTCCACCGTTCCCCCACTTTATGCTTAACCAATGAACCCCCCCCCCCCCCAAACTAACCAGGGAAGCGCCTTATCAGAATGAACCTATATACAAAATTTGAAGTAAATCGGATATTTCTATCAAGAGTTATCGCGTTGCGTACGTACATACAGCACCTGTGGGCACATTAGCTCTCAGGCTTTGATAGCCTGTGAGCTAAAAATGGGATAAATAAGAATGAGAAAAGTATAAATGGTGCTCCTTATTATGAGAATTAAAATGACGAAAGCATTGCATAATTTTGGTATAAGATGTTATATAGGATGTTATATAAGATGTTTGGTATAAGAAGTTCTATATTAGATGTGAAACTCTAATATAGAAACTCTAATATAAGATGTATACTAATAATGTACTCTAATAATAAGATGTGATACTCTAATATAGAAACTCTTTAATAGATGTGAAACTCTAATATAGAAGCAGAACAGGCAAGTGTAAATACAGGCATTCTTGAAACATTTCTTTTAAACCAAATACTCTAAAATAATTTATCATTTTAAAATTTTAAGATTACACTAATTTTTATTTACTTTATGCAATAATCATTTCATAATAATAACGAATAACAATTATAAAATTATCAAAAGAACCAGTTTACCAATATCCAATATTTTTTAGATGCAGGTTTAAACTTCTACAGAAAAGTTGAGGTTAAAAAATATCTGTCAAAAACATGAATCAAGCCAGAATATCATCTCATTTACTCTATCAAAGTTATAGTAAAAAACTGATCGAAGATAGCAAAAGGCACGCGCGGGAAAAAAATTAACAATCTTATTTTAACTGTATTAGAGGATAACGTCATCCGCTTCGGGAAACACATGGGACAAAGAGAAATAAATTGAATACATATAAAATACAATTTAATTTAAGATAACAAATCATACATTTTAGGCTACATGTGAAATACAACTGCGTCGATCGATCTATTGTGTATTTTTCTTCTAAACATTAGAACTTCTGTTCTTTAATCATAAATATGAAATAATCCCGTGTAGAGACGTCCCACTTTATCTTTATTGTGATTTTTTTTTTTTTTATAAACATTGTTGAGCACGATATAATGCTTTTTTTGTGTGGCAACATTGATTTGAGGAAAACCTTTCGCTTCATTTATGAAAACAATGCTGATTTAATTTTTAATTAACGGCAATTTTTAATGAAAAAACATGTTTAAACGAAATGTGAGTGTACTATGTCAGAAGTCGGTTCGATAACCTTTTCACTGATACTCCAATCATCGTTGTGCATTTTGTAAATGCATAGAAAAAGGGATGTTGACAACAGAAATAATATATATGATTATTAAATTAAAATTAAATTTATTTTTAGCATATTTGATTATAACAGTCATAATAGCTTATAATAATTAAAATAAAAATCATTTATAATAATCATAAATTTTATCTGGTACATAATAAGAAGTTATTAGAGAAAGGGGGAAGTAACGAAATAGATGGAGGACCTCGAATTATGGAATATATCGATTAGAATTATAGAATAGAATACAGTTTTATCACTAGCTTTCTTATTGCTTCGTTTTCATCTTTATTTCGATATCGATACAACGAATCGATGCACATAATTCAATAAGACAAACAATGAAGCCATAGAACAAAACAAAACCAATATATATACACGATCATCGATAGACGAATGTAGGCTATTTCTTTTTCGTTTGAACAATCTATTGTTTGTACACACGGTTAAAGATTGATTTTAAACTACTTACGCTATTTTATATTGATTTTTCTCTAGATCAATATAGAAGGAAGTTTTACAAAAAAGCATAAAGCAATATTTAATTTTTTTTTCATTTTACTCGATCTTTTATTCTGCAGAATTAAGCTCATATAGTGGTTTATATTTATTAAACTAACGTGGCGGTTCTATCAACTATAAAAACTAAATAAATTCAAATGGTTTTGGTGGTGTTTTAATTTATTTAATTTAAACCAACATTTGCGTTTTTAGATGAACTTTATAAAAAAAGTTCATATAAACTTTAAAATTATTGAAAAATAAAATATGCATTTTTAATTTTAATTAAAATTTTATTTTATTTATTTATTTAGGGATGGAAGCATTTACCTTCATACTGCTGTTTTTTATTTTCTATTTTCATTGTTAGATGTTAAACTTAATGCTATAATTTTATTATTTAAATTGGTATGCTTGACTTTTTAAGAAGAATTTATTGATGAATATTTTTACTCCAGGTATATTTAATTTTTATTTTAACTATTTTAAATATATATATGTTAATGTCATAAGTAAATGAAGGCTTCGAATTGGATTAAATATTGTATTGATTACCATTTCCAAAAAAAGTATATACAGATTTGCATGATTAAACTTTAACATCGTCGTTCGACAGTACAGGTCTTTCGTAACTTTAGTTACGCTTTTTTGTGCGACAGTCATACGTCTTGATAGTCCAAAATCATCTCGTCATCTGGTTCTGGCGGGAAGTTTTACCGCTGGAGAAATGGTGGTGCTGCTCTCAGTGCGTATCTGCTGCCGGGCCGTTGCCATTCCGACATATATATATGAAAATTGTAAATAATGAAAAAAAAAATAAAGAAAATTAAAATGTATCAATTTAAAATAATTCTTATTAATTAATGGAGAAAATGTTGATAACTAGTATAAAGCAAAATGGTGATGAGTTATTAAACTAGATGAGAACAACTTCATGCGGTATTTTTTTTTTTTACCAAATTCCCCGCCAAAAGAAACTTAATTCATTTATTTATTTATTTTTCAAATTCATGATAGTCTGATGTCAATTCAACATTGGCAAAATTTAAAACTTTTGCATAAACTCATGTTCCTACTCTCGTTTTTAATGCTTTTCAACATTGTTGAAAAGTGTGTATGCATTCAGTTTGTCCGTCTGTCTGGCTATGCTCTAACTTTTGTTGTTCGGATTGTCATACTTAGTTTTTATGTGTTATTGATGTGTACTATAGAATGTTTGGTACGGAAATGAAGTAATGCGACATTTATTGTTTGTTTATTGTTTGTTGTTTTATTTTATTGTTTGGCATTTATTGTCGAAATTTATTATTTTATTGTCGACACTTATTGTTTGTTGACAGACAAAATAATTCCGTTCCATTATGGTTTGCGGGGGGGAACTCGTTTCCGATTCATTTTAGTGCTGTTACAGTGCTTCAAACATAATGAAATTCATATGCATCACCGGGGTTGACTAAAACATGAATATAAAATAAGTTGCATTTATAGTTCGTTTACAAGGACGCACAAAATAATTCCATTATATTATGAGCTACGAGGGATCTAAGTTATGATCTAAGTTATGATCTATGTTAGGATATTTCAAACATAATGAAATTAAAACGGATCAGTGAGGAGGACTACAACATATTTTCTATACATTAATGAGTACGTATAGCATTTAACGTTCATTTACAGAGACACACAAAAAAATTCGGTTATAGGACGGCCTTGATCGATTTCATTGTATGAAAAAATGAAATTTCTTAATAATATTCTGGCAGTGTTAAAAAGTGTTTCATAATCTCTGCCTGATGCCTGATTTTTCGTTCTTGTGATATTTAAATTTATTTTTTCTAAAGTTACTTTAAAAAATGCCTTATTTGTGTAACTAAATATCTAATACATTATTGATCAGCAGTGTTGCCAAATAGCCTGTTTTTTTTTTTTTTAATTCAAAATAACTACCATAATTTTCTAATAATAATTTTTACTATATTTAATGATAGGCATTCCATGATTAAATAAAGCATAAAGCATAGATATATATAGATAAACTCGGTTTATGACATCAGGTGCCGCCATCCGAAAAACCTGCAAGAAGCCACTCTATTTCTTCCGATCAAGAGTCCATTCCTCAACCAGGCCTCTATTCCTCATGGTTTTTTTTATACCGTCAACCTAGTTCTTTCGTGGTCGTCCTTGTTTCCTTTTTTCGATTTGATCTATAATTCAATGCGATTTTGGGTAGTCTCTCATCACTCATTCTTTTAACAAGATCATACCAGATTAATTGCTTCATTTGAAAATCGTCTAATATGGTTCCTTTGATTCTTTCATTTCTTATTCTTTCTATTCTTGATATCCTGCATGATATTCTTAGGGCATCCATTTCCACTGCCTATTAATTTCTTCCTTTCTGTCTCCATAATTCTCCATCCCTCAACAATATGCTTTTTACAATAGAATTGTATATATTATACTTTCTTTTCCCGGAGATTCCCCCACTCCAATAAATAGAATTTAATAGTTTTACAGCCTTTCTTCCTTGATATATTCTGTATTTAATCTCCTGTGAATCTCAGCGGTTTAATCCTATTTCAAAGCACCATTTGGCGCTTTTTAAAAATGATGCCACATTGGCGATTTCTAAATTGTTTACTTACATTTATCGTATTGTAACTCACAATAAGTAAGTGGTAAAATGTTGCCATTCTTAATTTTTAAATAGTTATACATAGGAAAAGTCATAGATTTAGTGATAAAAACGTAACTGAAAAATAGATTGCATTTATACGAGAGTAACAATGTAACGAATGTAAAATTTTATTCTTTCAAAACAATTTGGACAAAAGAATGATAATTTAAATACAGAATTATTAAATTAAACCATACACAGTTGATTTTTCTTAGATACTGCATTTATGAGTGAAATAAAATATTTTATTTGACAAATTTAATAAGATACATATGAAAAAGATAATATGAGCAGTAAAAAACAACGTTTTTATACACATTTCATCGATATTACATAAAAGTTAACGATTAATGTGGAGTTGAAAAAACGAAAATACGCGAAATTCGTTAATGCCGCGATCATTGTACCGCACGTATGATCGCTTCACGAACACGAAACCGAAAAAAACATCACTGGATACAGCAACCTCGTCGTATCGGAATCCCAAGAAATACAAGAAATTCGTTAATGCCGCGATCACAGTACCGCACGTATGATCGCTTCGCGAACATGAAACCGTAAAAAACATCACTGGATACAGCAACCTCGTCGTATCGGAATCCCAAAAAAATACACGAAATTCTTTAATGCCGCGATCACTGTACCGCACGTATGATCGCTTCGTAAACATGAAACCGTAAAAAACATCACTGGATACAGCAACCTCGTCGTATCGGAATCCCAAAAAATACACGAAATTCGTTAATGCCGCGATCACTGTACCGCACGTATGATCGCTTCGCGAACATGAAACCGAAAAAAACATCACTGGATACAGCAACCTCATCGTATCGGAATCCCCAAAAATACACGAAATCCGTTAATGCCGCGATCACTGTACCGCACGTATGATCAATTCGCGAACATGAAACCGAAAAAAAAACATCACTGGATACAGCAACCTCGTCGTATCGGAATCCCAAAAATACACGAAATTCGTTAATGCCGCGATCACTGTACCGCACGTATGATCGCTTCGCGAACATGAAACCGAAAAAAAAAAACAATACTGGATACAGCAACCTCGTCGTATCGAAATCCCAAAAAATATACGAAATTCGTTTATGCCGAGATCACTGTACCGCACGTATGATCGCTTCGCGAGCATTAAACCGAAAAAAGACATATCTGGATGCAGCAACCTCGTTGTATAGCGATCACAAAAAATACACAAAATTTGTAAATGCGGCGATCACCATACCGCATGTATGATCGCTTCGTGAACATGAGACTTCCATAAAAACTGCAGTCAATTAATTTTTATACTGTTCAAGTAACAAGAGTAACCACTCACAAACATAAAAAAAAGAAGAAAAATCAAGCTTTAAATAAACAAGCAGATGATGAAAAAAAAATGTTTTAAATAAATAATAAATCATTAAACATCATTAAAATACAAATAAATATTGAATAAAGAATCACTTGATGACGTAACAAATACGTCATACGTAACAAACGCGTCATCACAAAAAATATCATAGCTCAGCCTTTCCAACCATAAAAGAGCTACATCTGGCTGACTATCGACGATTTGGCAGGATTTCGCCAAATGGTGCCCTCAAATAGGAACCAACCAATCTCAGCCTTCTCTGTTAACGTCTACATCAAGGTGTCAATAATACTCACAGCTTCCTAGTTTTATGTTATTGTTTAAATTTAGTTCTGTCTCATTTCTTCCTATACATAAGTATTTGGTCTTATTAACGTTCATGTAAAGTCCCCATTTCTCATATTCTTCCTTAATTTTTATCGTCATTTTCTCCAAGTCATTTTTACTTTTTGCAATTGTAACTTGATCATCTGCGAATTGCAAAGTAAAAATTGACGTCCCATTCACATTAAGTTCCATTCCTCTGCAATTTATTCTTTCCACATTTTTAATGCTTCTTCAACATAAATTTTGAAAAGTGTTGGGGAGACACAACATCCCTGTCTGAGTCCTTTATCTGTTATAAAACCTTTTGACAATCTTTGGCCTATTTTAATCTTTGTTTTTGATCGTCTCTAAATTCTTGAATTGCTCTAATAATATTTTGATTAATATTCATTTCCTTTAATACAATCCCTAATTTTGCGATTGGAACTTTATCATATGCCTTCGTAAGATCAATAAATAGAAAATGAGTTTTATTTCCCACCGCCATTTCTTTCTCAACAATTTGTTAAAGACAAAATATACTATCCATACATAAGCTTCCTGCTCTAAATCCGCTCTGCTCTACATTTTCCTTCGTTCTAAATTCTTCCTTAAGAGCCTACGCTAGTCACGCGAAGAAACGCTCAAGCTAATGTTAAGTCTATGGGAAGGTTCTTGCGCAATTTCTCGCTCGCATTTTAATATTTTTAAATGATTTTTCTTTTTTTTTTTTTTTTTTTTTTTTTTGCATAGGATAGCTGAGGTCGATCTCTAACGTCGTTAGTTTTTACTTTTTTGATTTTGGTTACAGTTTTTTTTTTATAAGCAGACATTTTCAATTTTGGAACCGGTTAGAACTGGTTCTGAAAGTGAAAGTACCCTTATATAAAAAAAACTGGAACCAAAATCAAAAAAGTAAAAACTAACGACGTTAGAGATCGACGTTGACTATCCTGTGCAAAAAAATCATTTAAAAATATTAAAATGCGACCGAGAAATCGCGCAAGAACCTTCCCATAGACTTAACATTAGCTTTCCCGTTTTTTCGCATGACTGATGTAGGCTCTTAATGAAATTTTTTAAGATTCTTCCATATAGTCTACTAAACGTTACTGTTACAGTAATGCCACGATAAGTTCCACATTTTTCTCGGTCTCCTTTCTTATAAATTGACGTTAAATATCCAATTCTCCATTCCTCTGGTGTTTCTTCTCCATTTAAACATATTTCGAAATAATTGTGTAATTAATCTGAGCAATTTATCGGTTCCATTTTTGATCAGCTGGGCTGATAATCCTCCGGAACCACTTGCTCTTTGATTTTTTAATTTCTTAATTGCTCTTTGAACTCTCACAAGTTCCAACATTATAGGTTGTCGCAAGGTTGTCTCTTCTTTTTTCTTTTCAATATCAATATAATTTACTTGAAATTAATTTCTAGTTTCCGTAAGCAAAGTCTTATAATATTCTTCCCATTTCTTATCAGATATTTCCTACCTTATTTTCTAATATTCTTTAAAAACTTCCATGCCTCTGTGCATCGCCTTCCTCCTACATACGTCTCAATTTCTCTGCAAATTTTTACCCAAAGATGTTCTTTTTTACTCTAGTACTAATTTTGTAGTGTCTTTTCTAAAAATTCTATCAAGCTGCCTATCATCTTCCATTTTGAACTCATCCATCTAATATAAGTTTATTATTTCTGTTGTACAGTGTTTTCAATGTCCCACCAAAATTTTTTGGGGTAGATTTTCTCTTTCTTTTTTGTCCCAGTGCTTCATTTGCAGCCTGGTGTAAAGATGATTTAATATCTTGATATAGCTCAGTTGCATTAGAATAATTCCTTTACTCTAATTTTTTATCTAATCTAACTTGAAAAAGTCTTTTTGTACTTTCTTCCATTAATCCTTCCAAAATAAATTCTGGGACATCAGTATCCTCCATCTCTGTGGAATTTCCCTCGTCTCGAATTAAATTAGTCGAGCAAGGAAATGCAAGTTTTGCTCGCACCATAAAATGATCTGAACCACATTACGCTCCTCTCTGGACTCTAACATCTAATAATTTTAATTAGACCCTTTGCTTAATAATTACATAGTCAATAATCGATTTTAGCTGTCTAGTATGCTGATACCACGTATATTTGTGAATATCCTTGTGTTTATAAAAGCCGTTTAGGTCGTTAGTGTTGCAAATTTATTATATAAGTATTTCTCCATTATCGTTGACCACATCCTCTCCGAACTCTCCAACAATATCACCTCTCTTCCTGCATCCAGGTCTTCCATTGAAATCACCCATCATTGCAATTTCTCTTGTTCCTCCAATTTCATCAGTGATATCTTGCAGTTTTTGATAAAACATATTCTTAACATCAATAATTTCATCTTTATAAAGCATAGTTTGCTACTAAAAAATTCCGTTAGATGTTTGAATAAAAAGTGTCGAATATACAACAAAGTGGCAAAAATTCGATTTTCATATGCCGAAACGAGAAACAAATTTTCCCTAAAATTAAAAGTACATATTTGTATTCATTGTTGCAGTGCAATAAGAAAAATAAAATTTGATGAATTGATATCAACTTCCAAAGAATAATGTAATACAATAAACTACATTTATGATATGAATCAAAAATAATACGTTGAATCCAATTTCACCTACTATTATATGCAATAACTCACAATTAATTCATTGATACACTCTTTACTAAAAAGGTGTTTGATAAGTACATTAAAATAAAATAAAATATAAAATAAAATAAAGTATCTAAAACCTAGCACTTTCAAGCACAATCGTGCTCGTCTTCAGGGTTTTTTAACCCTGTAGACGAGCACGATTGTATTTGAAAATGCTCGGTTTTAGATACTTTATTTTATTTTTTATTTTATTTTATTTTAATGTGCGTATTAAACACATTTTTATTAAAGAGTGTGTCAATCAATTATATAATTGTGTGAGTTATTTAATAATGTAATACATTTCAAAAGAAAAATTTTTTTTACTTAAACACGTCAAAGAATACTTTTATGTTTTTGAATTTGGAAACAAAAATTTTAAAAACTGTCTTATGGGCACATTTTATTTACAATAAAAATGGTTAAAATAAACAAATTACTTTTTTAACACTTTCCAACATAGTATAAAAGTAGTATAGTATGTAATATATGAATTTGGTTTGTCTAGCTGGCTGGCTGGCCGTGCTCTAACTCATGTAAATATACTCAAACTGCCATGCAATTTTTATATGTTACTGAAGTTTACTGTAGAATGTTCGGTATTGAAAATAAAGTGCGTAGCATTTATAGTTCGTTTACAGGGACATACAAAATATTTCCTTTACATTATCGTCTATGTAGAAATATCGTTAGCGGTGCATTTTATTCATGTTACAATATTTCAAACGTAATAAAATTAATATGCCTCACTAAGGTGGTCTACGACATGCTTTCTCAGCAGTATAGAATAAATAGCATTTATAGTTCAATTATAGGGACTCACAAAAGAATCCCATTACATTATGATCTATGGAGAAAACCTTTTGCGGCACATTTTAATGACGTCGTGATACTTCAAACATAATGAAATGAAAAAATATCATTGAGGTGCATTACAACATGTTATCTATAGATTATGAAGTGTATAGCATTTATCGTTCATTTACAGAGACGCACAAAAGAATTCGGTAATGATCGATATTTCCTGAAAGTGCCTTTTCCACTTTGGTATTCATTTATGTTATTATGTGCATGCAGTTCTGTCTTTTGTTTTGTTTTTTTGTTTTGTTTTTTAACCATTGGGAAAAAAGTTGTTGTTTTCGGTCGAGAATAGATCTCTTGACGTCTTCACTTTATTTGACGTCGTCACTTTATTTTTTTAAAGCGTTTTTAACGAAATTCTGCAACTTTAGAAGAATTTTTAACGACATCCTGTAACTTTAGAAGAATTTTTCATTGAATAAGCAATAGAAATGCATAAAATCGTTACAAAAAAGTTAAAGTTACAAAAAGGATAGATGCAAATTATCAGATATGAAAAATAAAGTAGAAATTTAGTACTTTCGAGTTAAAGCGGCCCCCAAGGATGAAATATTTTTGTTTCTTTTTCTTATTAATATATGGTAAATTTGGTACTTTCGAGTTATATCGGCCTTTCAAGGATGAATCGCCAAGCGACCAAGATTTATCGCCAAATTATAAAGCATGTATGACATTATAATGGTAGTATATGATATATATATAACATTTCTTAACGTATGTTGCCAAGTTATAGTCATATATTATGCATATATGATGTATATGTATGACATGTGTATATGATGTATATACGACATATAAGACGTAAATAATATGTGTATAATGACGTATATGGCACATATAGGAGTGTTTGGAATATATATATGCGTATATAGGATGCATATATAAGCTTTGCTATGATCTTGGCAAAATCATAACTGCAACCTTGGCATAATCATAATTGTGGGAGCCGCTATAACACGAAAGTACGGTAATTTTTTTTTTCAAAGCTTTCGGAACATTTTCCCAATGGTTATAGTAATTTGTTAAATTATAATTTATTTATATTTTTTTAGATTTCTTATTTAGACATATCATTTCATTATATGAAAAAAATTAAATTTCTTAAAATATTTTGTTAGTGTTGGAAAGTGTTTCATAATCTATGCCCGATGCATGATTTTTCATTTTTTATTAATCTTTATATTACCTTCACGTTGAATACTCCGTATTTAATACATTACCTCCATACTTACATACGTTTTCTCCTTGCTTATAATCTTTGCATACATACTTAGTACATAAATCATATAACATAGATACACAACTTTCAATAATAGATGTAACAATCTTTTTTATCATCAAATGAGAGTAATACTGACTAATGAAACATTTTCCATAATCTTGATTCAACTGAAACATAACAGATCTTTTAAGTGGATTTAAAAGTTAAGATAATTTAATTTTTATTTAAAATGAATAGCATCTAGAAACGAATCTGTAATACACTATCCTCCGGAACACGAAAATTGTTCCGCAATGCTTTATTTTTATGATCGAGGTGATTTTATTTTAAGTAATGGGACGTCTCTTTGAAGTGTGGATTGAAAACGCTACTTTGTTAATTAATAATCAAAACTCTGAATTTTCTGTTTCAGTTTGTGAAATAATTAATGTATGTATTTTAAAGTTTAAAACAAAGCCTTTTACTGAATTAATCTGAATTAATTGGTAAAAAAAAAAAAAAAAAAAAAAACAATTTTAAATTTTCTTTAAAAAATTGAATAGAAAAAAGAACTTTTGCAAATTTTGTGTTTCAGTCCATCAAGCATACATCTATGCATTGCAAACTTAGAGAAAAAAAACTTTTCTGAAATATCCGTGCAATCCGTCAAAAAAAAAACTTTGTGTTTTCTAAAATTTCAATCAAATAAAAGTTCCTAGAAGTTATATCACTAAACTTCCCAAAGAATGCTTTTATGTAATTCAAAATTCCTACAGAAAAAAAAAAAATCTCTTATTAAATTCTCTGTCTCTCAACCTGTCAAAGAATTGTATGATGCATTCGAAAATTTAAATAGAAAAAAAAAACTCATGTGATTTCTCTGCCTCAATCTGTCAAAGAATGCACTTAAATATCTTGAAATTTGAATGTAAGAAATTAAATTTTCTCTAAACCTGTCAAAAAACAATTTATATATTTCAAAATTTTTGCACAAAACCTATTTTTTAGTAAATTATCTCTATAAACATACAATAAAGCAAAAAACTATTTTTGTTTTAAAGATAAGAAAGGAAAATCTATCAAACATAAAATGCTGTCAGTGGAAATTTAAGACTTACAATTATAATATACTGATTAAACATTATAATCTAAGAGCTAACAACGTTTTCGTCACCTGATTTTAGCAAGGCTCATTTTTCTATATACTCTACCTTTTTATTGTGTAACTAGCAGGCTATGATCCTGTAATATGCATCAAATAAAATATTCCTAATCTTTCTTAATGGGGTCCACAGCCAAGTTTAAAGTCAAACATTAGAAGTTTTTGCAACGATATAGTTACAAATATACCAGAGTTAGCTACAAAACGATGTTAATTACGCGCCAAACTAAGTTCCATTAAATAATGTCAAATTTCTGTCTACTGAATTATAAATCTTTCGCCAATAAAACTCCTTTAGAAAGATAAATAAAGTTAGTTATGCAAAATGTTTAGTAATAATCTTTTTTGTGAAGTTTTGAACCGAAGATTTTTGTTCCTTCCTCTAATGAGCATAATGACTCGGAGAAATAAATAGGTTTGCTATTTCTTTTATTTTCAAGATTATATTATTCTCCAGTCTGGTGTCTAAATAAACCCCATAATGTAAAAAATCCGTTACTTTGTTACTAAGTTTAGGGCTGTGCGTTAGCCGAAATTGCTTTATAATAATCAAAATTTTATCTAATCTGAATTCCAGGTTCTTTTTGTCATATCTACGTTAAAATGATAAATTGGCAAATATTGATCCTTTGTCAGAATTTTCTTTTCAAAGTATTTTTCTTACATTGCAAGTATTGCTTTTTTGGTGATAGTAAAATAACTGTAGATGGAAAATATGTAATAGTAAATATTCTTTTGTCCGTTTGCTTCATAATGAAAAACCATAAATTTACTAATCCCTGAGTACTAATTCGCTGTAATTGGATTCACCATAAAGAGCCCCCTTCAAATATTAAAGAAATTTCCAGCAATATAGTAAATACGCCAATTGGTGGGTGACCCAATTACAGAAGATTAGTGCAATATGTTTAAAAGCCTTCAAAAAGAAGAAAAGATATGCAAAAAAAACTAAAAAAAAATAAATGGCAATTTTTTTTTTTAAATGTGTGATAATAATTAGTGTGTCGCAGATATTTACACTAAAATTTAAATATTTGACTCCATTTTTGTAATATTATCTGATATTTATATAATTTACATTTGAATATAAAAAATTACTCCAAAAATGTTGTCGTACACTTGAATAAACACCATTATTATGAACATGAATTATTTTGCCAATATTGTGACCGATGTCATGCTTACGCCTTTTTTGGGTTAAAATCAAGTTGTTTGGTGACAAAAGTAAAATCAAAATCGAAAATAAACAAACAAATAACATGTGACTCAAAATTACAGTCATTTTTAGGGTTTCGTTCATCTCACGAAACCCTATTACTCCCGCTCCGTTGTCTGTCTGCCACAGAGTCGTTCTCAGAACCTATATAACTTACAGAGTTGAAACTTTGTGTATATATAACTGAATACCTGCTATGAAGCTCAAATTATTAAAATTTGAAACAATCGTATTATTTTAATAAATAGAGATAAAAAACCAAAATTCTAACAGCCTTTTCCTATTCAATTTAAACATTTTTCGTTATAGCAGTTGCCAACAATTAAAAATCCACAATAAAATTCTTTCTACAGTAATTAATTTTCTATTGAAAGATTTCCACATGAAAAATGAAAATGAAATAAAAAGTTTCACCAATTGAAAAAAAAAGATTAATATGAAATAAAAATGATTGACGCATATTAGTAATAAAACGGAAATTTTCAAAGATTTCTCAATAATACAAGGAGTATGAGTATGTGTATGTACAGAAAGCAGATTAATATCACGTCATTAGAGAATTAAAAAGAAAATTAATCTGACGTCATATCGGAAGTTTAACGGATTTCTCAAATGTTTTAGAATAATATAACTCGTATCAATATGAGTAATAGAGAATAGTAAATATATGAGTTTGAGGAACGTATTTAATCATGATAAAAACCCGATTATGGAAATATTCGCATATTTTAACATTTTGAAGGTGTACAACATGTTTTTATTTTGAAATTGTTTTTTTAAATATCGCATTTAGTTTTACTAATTTTAATAATACCTACCAACACTGATAATTGCTCACTACCAGATAGTGAGCTTTGCTGTCGTACTAATTGTCTCGATGACGTCTGACTTCGAAGGATGGCTCCTATAGCACACTGGATCCAACACTTAAAAGCCTACACTAGTCATGCGAAGAAACGCAAAAGCTAATGTTAAGTCTATGGGAAAGTTATTTTCAAATTTCTCGCTCGTATTTTAATATTTTTAAATGATTCTTTTTTCTTTTGACCTCCAACCGGTTCCAAAATTGAAAATGTCCGCTTATAAAAAAAATCTTTGACCAAAATCGAAAAAGTAAAAAAAAAAACACAACATTAAGAGATCGACCTCAGCTATCCTAAGCAAAAAAAAAAAAAAAAAAAAAAAAAAAAAAAAATCATTTAAAAATATTAAAATGCGAGCGATAAATTTGAAACTAACTTTCCCACAAACTTAACATTAGCTTTTGCGTTTCTTCCCGTGACCAGTGTAGGCTAGTGACCAGTGTAGGACAAACACGCATCATAGGATGGTAGCTGTCCGGCTTATAGATCCGCGCTTGGAAGGGCTCGGTCTTCATGGAGCAACCATTAATAGTTACTGCTTCAAAATGTATATAGCTCTCTTCAAATATATTTCATTAAAGAAACTTGTTCATGTTTCTTGTTCTGTATTATCACCCTGTTATGCAACCTATTTCATACATGATGTTCATTTGTTCATTGTGTTTTCCATCGTATATTCCTCGTCTTCTGAGTTTTATTCAAGTTCACCTTAAAGCTTGCGTTCTCCTCTGCAGCCGTGTTTTCGTCATTATCTTTAATTTCCTCTGTCCAGTGTGGCGTCATCAGGTGTTCTCCACCATATACTCCTTGTCCTCTGAATTTTACTACTATTCATGATTGTGTCGTCATGCTACAGTATTTTAATTTTAATATCTGTTTACGTCAAGCCAGTGCCCCTATCTTTTGATGTTTATGGTGCATCATCTTCTAGTATTAGAAACTGTCGGACCATCATTTCCCGCTGTGTTATCGTCATTGTTTTTATCATCCTATGTCCAGTATTTATCAAATGTTCATCAAACCCGCCCTCTGTCATGCTTACCGACGGGTTCAGATTCGCCTGATTTTTGTATTTTTTAAGACCTCAATAAAAAAGACCAGGACGGACATCTATGCTCTATAGTCTTGGTTTTCAAGTCTGAGTAGTACCTCTCGTGCATTGAATTTTTCCTTTGGTTACATGTAAAATTCTGAAGTGAGTGAATACTAAAATCAACAAGTTTTACAATTATATTTCTCGAAATCTATTCAAAATAAATGTGAAATTTTATATGCCACGAGATGCTTATCTCTTTAATACATCATGAAAATTTCAGCTGAAAACCTGTAATATATTGCAAGTTACAAGGGAATCAATAATGTTTCCAATCGCTGAAATGCAAAGTTACCAATATTAATTAAAGAGAAATTTACTTTTGAATATTATATTCACTCTTGCCTATCTAGCTTTTAATGTTTTTTTTTTTTTCAAGTATTGTTTAATGGCTTTACAAGCGTTGTTTTCTCACTTAAAATATCCGATCTTACTCTAAAAGACTAAATATAGGGAAAACAAACCGTGAAATCCACCTATAAATGCTAGCAACAATTTAATTGTTGGAAATGGATTAAAATTTTACTAAATATGTTACACACATGTTACTTATTAAATATTATGTTGTTTGTTAAATATGTTACACTCAATAATATAAAAATCTTCAGTAAATTTAAATGTATTCATATTTAAAAATTTTGAAAAACCGAAAACATTAAAACAAAAGAGGATAAAATAAACTTTACATCACAGGAACTACACAAAGGCTGGTATGGAGATACTTGCTTACTCACAGCTAAGTATTTCAATCATTATCACAAGAAGACTGCTCAAATTCGGTCAAAACGGATATATCCGGTTTCACCCGATGATACAGTTTTACCGTACTTTAATGCAACCATTGGATAAAATTAATGCATATCATATTTGAGATTTTTTTCCAACAAAGCGAAAATATGCCGGGACTAGGATTCGAACCTGTGTACTTTGGCTTGCCGTACCAACGCTCTCCCTAGTCCCTACTGAGCTATATCAATGATATCCTGGCTGGCATATTTCACTCTTATTTGTTGGACAAGGCTACGAACTGCAGCGCTAATTTCATTCATCCGAGCTATAACTATAGCATTTTACATGATGAATCTGAAATAACACGGAAACTCCTGTATACCATGTAATTAGATCATAATGAACAGAGGACAGTTGTTTCTTCTGTTGGATAACTAAACTAATAAACTTTCCTCTGTTCATTATGATCTAATTACATGATAGACAGGAGTTACCGTGTTATTTCAGATTCATTATGTAAAATGCTATAGTTATAGCTCGGATGAATGAAATTAGTGCGGCAGTTCGCAGCCTTGTCCAACAAATAAGAGTGAAATATACCAGCCAGGATATCGTTGGGATAGCTCAGTAGGGAAAGCGTTGGAACGGTGTGCCCTATTTTTTAAGAATCAATTTTCTTACTTTTTGTTTGTTTTTCTTTAAATTCTAGCAATCCAATTTCAGTTTTTGGCTGTTATTCTAGATCGCAATTTTTCATCAAAATTGACCCTTTTTCCCGTTTATTTATTTATTTTTTAAATATGCTTATTTTAAATTACATTAATTAAGATTACAGTCAAACAAAGTTATTAAAATTCAAAATACAAAATTTGTATTTCAAAATCCATATTGATTATCGAAGGATATTTTTCTACAATTCTCACTATTTTTCAGTTTACTTTCAGTTTTTCTTTTCCTTTTTTTTTCTATTTTTTTATACAAATATGCTTCATTACAGAGAATTATGCAAAAAATATAAATTCTATCAGTACTTAATCTTTACATTTTAAATTATAGCTTAATTTTTGTCATTTCCTGTTAAATAATTATTTTAAACATTCGTTATGTATTTACATCATTTTTTACAGAATACTTACAATACTCACAATAAGTTTGATTTCACAAATATCTTCCTCGTTATTCCCAGAATAAACATTTTTTTCCTTAAAATTCTACATATTTAGCGAAAATATATCTAATCTTTTCCAAAAACGGGAGTTTAACTTATACCAAGGCAATTAAATTCTGGAAAACAAAGTAATTAAAATTAGAAAAAAATTCCGTTGAGTAGATTATTAGAAAGGCTAATTAGGAAATACACAATGTAGCGTAAACAATTTTTATGCATGGATTTATTTTTATATTTTCTAAATAATGTCTGCGGTACAACTAAATACTTCGATAGATGCTTGCCATTTAATCTTTCTCCTAAAAAAGAATCTTGAATAATAATCCTTAATTAATTGCTAAAAGCCAGATGCGTTGAAAGTTTTAAATTCAGTTATTAAAGTTCTATTTTGAAGGGATTTTTTTAAAGAACTTTGTTTATGTTTTTCATTACCACAATGTCTATGAAATATGTAATTCATCGCAAAAAAGACGTCTCAATATTTTTACAATTTATTTATAAATTTTGAAATAATTTTAATACCGCGAATGTACGAAAATTTACACAGAGACTATTTAAATATGGGAAATCGTATTATTGATGTCGTTGATGCCATAAAAAATACTTGTTGTTTTGTAATTTTTACTTACCCAAATAGTACTTCCCGTAGTATAGGGTAATTCTTGTAATCGTTTTGAAAATCGAAATTTTGACGGATTTACACGTTTCAGACACTGGAGATTCCGAAAAACATATTTTTAGTAAAAAAAAATTGCCGTCCGTCTGTCTGTGTGTGTGTCTGTAAGCGTTCTATCTCCAGAACAAATTGAGATAGAGACTTGAAATTTGGTATGTACTTAGTATGTAATAATGGGAAGAAGCTTATTGAATTTCAGTAACCTCGATTATCCGGAACTATTTTTTCGGACTCTCGCAATATTCGTTCTCATAAAAGGTATATAAAAATTTTCGAAATTGTCTATTTTAAGGAGTGAATATAAAAGACAATATAAAAACAAATTTTGCATAAAGAATGAAATTGATAGGATAATTAGTTGCCGAGATATTTATAATTATAATTCCCACACTCTCCGATTTTTCACGACCCTGTATTTCATTTAAATTTCAATTCAAAGATCTATTTTAATTGTAAATGAGACGCTCAATCCGGCGCAGTAAACTGTTAGTTAATAGGATGTTCATTTTTGGAGTTATAAGGATGTTTCTTTTAAGAAATTCAGTAATAGAGCCTTTAAAGTTTAGGACGTCATCAAGCCAGGATTTTATTCGAATTGCAATGCATTTTATAAGTAGTTTACGCATGTTTTTATTTTCATATTTTATATTATGCATATAAATGATGGGTAAGTATTACGGTGGCCCCCAACAACTAATTTTTAAATAATTTTAATACCGCGAATGCACGAAAAATTACACAGACAGTATTTAAATATGGAAAATCGTATTATTGATGTCGTTGATGCCATAAAAAATACTTGTTGTTTTGTAATTATTTTAAATTAATTTTATTCTGTAAGTAGAGAAAGCGTTTTTTATACGAATTAAGTATACTGTAAAAGAAGACAAATGTTTCTTAATCTGTGAAAATATAATATAACCACGAACAGAAAGCCAGCAGACGCTGACCAGCATACGCATGATTCCAAAAAACGTTCTTAAGCTTTAGAAACATCTGAAACCGACATATTTTCGAGATTTAACGAAGCATTTATAAAAACAACTTTCTTTTACTGCTACTGATTTTTGGAAACGTTTCCGAGTAGTTTTTATAATGTATTATTAATCAGTTCTCAAACCGGAATATTGGTTTTTTAAATGCTATCCATTCTCGATTAAACATTTTACACTGCATAGTTGAAGGTATACATGCAAGAGTAACAAAATAATATTAATTTTAATGTTGGTGTTAATGCTGATAATAATTTATCATGCCTGTCTGTAAAACATGTTTGTTGAACATGAACATGTTTTCCTTCAGAATGGAGAGCATCTAAAAAACCTGTATTTCGTGTTGAGAAAACAGATTAATACTATAAAAACAACTCGGAAACGTTTTCGAAGTTCAATGACCGAAAAAAAAAATTCTTATAAATGCTATTTTAAATATCGAAAATCGTTCGTGGTTATATTTTTTTCTCCTAAATTATAAAGCAAACGTTTTTTTTTTTTTTTTTTTTTACCGTGCAAAAGAACATTGTAACAGAAAATATCAAGCACATAAGTGACATTATGTTTCAAAATATTCATTAAATTCATAATATTATCACTTACAACAGATGTTTCGCAAGTATTTTTGGAAAGAAATAAAAATTCTTATATTTATTCTTATATTATGCATAAAAAAATTGTTGATGTTACAGTATAATACTGGTACCCCAGCTGCTTGTATTATACCGTAAAATTAACAGCAATAAACAGTAAAATAAGCAGTAATACGCTACCGCGCATTTACTTAACTTACTTTACTTTAATTTTTCTTTACTTAATGTTAGAGTAAAACATGAAAACTAATCATAAAAATTTAGTTTTGATAATTAACACTTTCGGATAAGTATAACTGAGGCTGTAAAATTTGTACACAGCCCTCAAGCCAAAAAATGTTATTTAATGAAACGTGTGCTTCTTTTCATTAGAATGAAAGAAATTTACCCTTTAATAATTGACGTAAAATTTCCAGAAGTTCGATAAATTAAAATTCATTCTACACTACCTTTTTTATGCTAAAATTATCGAAGTCTGAGAACGTCTAAAAATGAATATTGTGACCACCTGCTAATTTATATTCGTAAATAATGTTGCCTATTTTTCTGCACAAAAAAATAATAATAAATTTCGTTTATTTTAGCCATAATCTCTTATCTCTATAAAACAGTAGGTGTCTGTCTTCCTGCCCGAGGATTTCACCGTAATTATAACACCTAGGATTTTGAAATTTTTGTCATGTGTAGATGTTGTCACCGTAAAGTGTACCTCGCCGCCGGATTTTTAAATTTTAATTTAGAATTTTTTTTTTAAATTAAAACGTGTATATGGAATTTTGGGTTCGAGGTTATTTCAAGCTCTCCGCATGAAATAGCCTCGGCAACGCCATCCGTGGCAACAAAGCAGCCAGCCAATGAGAGCAGGTGTGATTATGTCATGATCCAGGATCTAGCGACGACAGTTTAGTTCGTAGCTTACGCGGCTGTTTAGCTACAAATTCCATTGTTTTGTTTATTTTTTAGATTTATTTTAAAGAAAAGGAATATATTTTTGGCTAATTGAGGTTAAAGTAAGTTAGTTTTGATTGTATTCATTCTTTGTATGTTTAGTTGCCCCCATATATTATGTGTTTGGTAAGAATATAACTTGCATTTTACTGAATGTTTTCAAAACGTTCACATATCTGCTCATGTTCTGAAATGAAACAAACTGTTTTCAATAACAAATCTTAATGAATCAAATTAATCTTACACTTTACTATAAAATGTACAGTTCTACAATTTATCACATGTTACAACGTTCTCGGAAACTAAAAATGTAGTCAAAAACTGTAACAGAAAGATTGTAAATTAACAAACTCATATATATAAGATATAACTTTAAACTGATATGCCTCATCAACTGTTGTCGAAATCAATGTAATGTAAATATTTCTTAAATATTATGATTTTGTTTAAGAACTGGAAACATTCAGTGAAGTGTAGGATGTATTTTTTCATCAAAACAATTTGATTTTAAGTATGAGGTAAAAAAAAATCACCGTTTTCTCACATGATGAGTTTCATCAGAAAGTAAAACAATAAATAAATATGAATGATTTGCGGAGCTGTTTCAAAATAATGATAAAGAATAAGTCTTTAAAAATGTAAAATCCATGTTATTTCTGGCCGAGTTTTTTAAAAATAATTATAAACCATTTTAATTTGTACGCATGTTGTAAAAAAATCACCATTTTGTGACAAATTTTGTGTTTTATAAGAATCGCCCAAGAACGGACATGAAATGTGGTATAAAATTTATATTGTCATCGCACTCTTTATAATTATTTTTGTTGAGGGTTTTTGGGTGATGTTATTGAATTAGTGATAGAAACAGCTCCGCAAATCATTCATATTTACTTATTGTTTAACTTGCTGATAAAACTCATAATATGTGAGAAAACGGTAATTTTTTTTATTTTATTTTATTTTATTTTATTTATTTTTTTTAACTTCATATTTACAAATTAAATTGTTTTGAGGATTGTAAGTATGAGGTAAAAAAAAAATCCCCGTTTTCCCACATGATGAGTTTCATCAGAAAGTAAAACAATAAATAAATATGAATGATTTGCGGAGCTGTTACAAAATAATTATAAAGAATAAGTCTTTAAAAATGTAAAATCAATGTTATTTCTGGCCGAGTTTTTTTTAAATACTTATAAACCATTTTAATTTGTAAGCATGTTGTAAAAAAATCACCATTTTGTGACAAATTTTGTTTTTTATAAGAATCGCCCAAGAACGGACATGAAATGTGATATAAAATTTATGTTGTCATCGCACTCTTTATAATTATTTTTGTTGAGGGTTTTTGGATGATGTTATTGAATTAGTGATAGAAACAGCTCCGCAAATCATTCATATTTACTTATTGTTTAACTTGCTGATAAAACACATAATATGTGAGAAAACGGTGATTTTTTATTTTTATTTTTTACTTCATATTTACAAATTAAATTGTTTTGAGGATTGTAAGTATGGGGTAAAAAAAATCACCGTTTTCTCACATAATGAGTTTCATCAGAAAGTAAAACAATAAATAAATATGAATGATTTGCGGAGCTGTTTCAAAATAATTATAAAGAATAAGTCTTTAAAAATGTAAAATCAAAGTTATTTCTGACCGAGTTTTTTAAAAAATAATTATAAACCATTTTAATTTGTAAGCATGTTGTAAAAAAATCACCATTTTTTGACAAATTTTGAGTTTTATAAGAATCGCCCAAGAACGGACATGTAATGTGGTATAAAATTTATGTTGTCATCGCACTCTTTATAATTATTTTTGTTGAGGGTTTTTGGGCGATGTGATTGAATTTTTGATAGAAACAGCTCCGCAAATCATTCATATTTATTTAATGTTTAACTTGCTGATAAAACTCATAATATGTGAGAAAACGGTGATTTTTTTTTTTTTACTTCATATTTAAAAATTAAATTGTTTTGAGGAAAAAATACATCCTACTCTGCACTGAATGTTTTAATTTCTTAGCAAACTCATAATATTTAAGAATTATTTACATTATATTGATTTCGACAACAGTTGATGAGGCATATCAGTTTAAAGTTGTATCTTATATATGAGTTTGTTAATTCAATGATGTGAAATTTATGATTATTTATTTATTGTTATTTACAATTTTTCTTTCTGTTACTGTTATTGGACTACATTTTTAGTTCCCAAGAACGTTGTAATATGCGATAAATTGTAGAACTGTATATTTTATAGTAAAGTGTAAGATTAATTTGATTCATTAAGATTTGTTATTGAAAACAGTTTGTTTCATTTAAGAACATGACTGATATGTCTAGCGCTATGAAAACATTCAGTAAAGTGAAAAATATATTCTTACCAAACACATAATATATGGGGGCAACTACGCATACAAAGAATGAATACAATTGAAACTAACTTATGTGAACCTCAATTAGCCAAAAATATATACCTTTTATTTAAAATAAAACTCAAACATAAACAAAACAATGAAATCTGTGGCTAGCCGCTTTCAGCTGTGAACATGGACTGCCGTCGCTGGAATCCTGGATCATCCCATATTCACACCTGCTCTCATTGGCTGTCTGCTTTGTTGCTGTGGATTGGCGGAGAGCATGGAATAGCCTCGAATCCAGAATTCCGTATGCACGTTTTAATTTTTTTTAAAATCTAAATTGAAATTTAAAAAAAATCAGGCCTAGGTGTTATAATTACGGTGCTTTCCTCAGGCAGGAAGACGGAATAGGTTTGTTTGTATAGAGGTTTGTGTGTGTGCTGTTTTTAATAAAGACAGTTGCAATTTTTCCGCAACCCTTTCACGAAAGTTTTTTCTGCGAACCTTTCACAAAATCAGTACTTTTTCCACAATCCTTTGACGAATTTCGTATTTTTTCTGCGATCCTTTGATGAAATTCAAGTTTTCCCTGCAATCATTTGACGAAATTTGCGTCGAGATTCATGTTTTTTCAGTGATCCTACAACGTAATTAGTGTTTTTTACAGCGATCCTTTGACGAAATTCACGTTTTTCCTGTGATCCTTGGGGGAAATTTGCCTCTTTCCCGCAATCCTTTGATGACATTCGCATTTTTCTGTGATCCTTTGATGAAATTTGCTTTTTTAATAATACTTTGACAATATTCGTGTTTTCTCTGCTGTCTTTTGACGAGATTCATGTTTTTTTAGCGATCCTTTGACAAAATTCGTGTTTTTTTCAGCGATTATTTGATGAAATTCATGTTTTTCTCGTGAATCTTTGACAAAATTCGCGTTTGCCAGCGATTCTTTGATAAAATATGCTTTTTTCTATTATGATAGGGAAAAGCGGATTAGGATAGGTAGATAGGGAAACCTCGTTATCAGATCGGGACATTAGATGTAATTAAGAAACATTTGTATATTTGTAATAATTAGCGGGGATGGGATGTTTGTGTGTGTGCTGTTTTTAATAAAGACAGTTGCATTTTTTCCACGACCCTTTCACGAAAGTTTTTTCTGCGAACCTTTCACAAAATCAGCATTTTTTTCACAATCCTTTGACGAGATTCATGTGTTTTTAGCGATCATTTGACAAAATTCATGTTTTTTCAGCGATTATTTGATGAAATTCGTGTTTTTCTCGCGAACCTTTGACAAAATTCGCGCTTGCCAGCGATTCTTTGATAAAATATGCTTTTTTCTATTATGATAGGGAAAAGCGGATTAGGATAGGTAGATAGGGAAACCCCATTATCGGATCGGAACATTAGATGTAATTAAGAAACATTTGTATATTTGTAATAATTAGAGGGAATGGGATGTTTGTGTGTGTGCTGGTTTTAATAAAGACAGTTGCATTTTTTCCGCGACCCTTTCACAAAAGTTTTTTCTGCGAACCTTTCACAAAATCAGCATTTTTTCCACAATCCTTAGACGAATTTCATACTTTTTCTGCGATCCTTTGACTAAATTCAAGTTTTTCCTGCAATCATTTGACGAAATTTGCTTTTTTGTGATCCTTTAATGAAATTCGTGTTTTTTCCACATACTTTTGTCAAGATTCATGTTTTTTCAGTGATCCTACGACGTAATTCGTGTTTTTTTCAGCGATCCTTTGACGAAATTCACATTTTTCCTGTGATCCTTTGGCAAAATTTGTGTTTTCCCCGCGATCCTTTGATGAAATTCGCATTTTTTAGTGATCCTTTGATGAAATTTGCTTTTTTAATGATCGTTTGACAATATTCGTGTTTTCTCTGCTGCCTTTTGACGAGATTCATGTTTTTTTAGCGATCCTTTTACAAAATTCATGTTTTTTCAGCGATTATTTGATGAAATTCGTGTTTTTCTTGCGAACCTTTGACGAAATTCGCGTTTGCCAGCGATTCTTTGATAAAATATGCTTTTTTCTATTATGATAGGGAAAAGCGGATTAGGATACGTAGATAGGGAAACCCCATTATCAGATCGGGACATTAGATGTAATTAAGAAACATTTGTATATTTGTAATAATTAGCGAAAATGGCGAGATAAAGGGGGTGGGGGGGGAACGACTTTTTATTAAATATCGCATTTATTCTACATCAACATCCTCTCACCACAGTAAAATTGTGTAAAAAGTCGGTTTGTTCAAAAAGTGCTTGAAGTGGAAAATTCTGGTGTAATTGTTTTTAGTGGCTTATTTTATGTTTTTGGAGGTACTGAATACGAATCTGAAGTTGTCCAACAAAATTTCTTTCGGCAAATTTGTTTTTTTTACAAAAAACCTGTAAAAAAACGTACTTTTTTCGGTTTTTTCAAAATAACTCCAAAAATGTGCATTTTGCGTGAAAGTCGGCAGTTTATGAATTAAAGAAAATAAAATTTCCCATATTTTATGTATTGACAGTTATTTTCTATGATCAATGATTTAGCCGTGAGAGTGCCGCAAAAATGGGTATTAAAAACAAAAACCTGTAAAAAAACGGGAATTACGGCACTGTATATCAATGTAACATGGAAACAAACCATTTAACGCAAATATTAATCATCAGTGATATTAAAGATTATATGATTGACTATATTTTATGCATTTAAAGTAGGGGAAAAGTGCAGTTCCGGCACCAGTGGAAGTTGGGAGCAGTGGAGCAGCTCCACCTACTTTCATGAGTCGACGTTACTCTTTCTCCGGAGAGTTCTTACTCTAAGAGGTGATAAAATTTTGTAAAAAGAGGTAAAATTAGGTAAAAGAAGTAAAACTAGGTAAAATCGGCGAAAAACAGTACTTTTCGGAAAATGGCAAAAAACACATTTTTTTACAGCCTTTCTGTTCATAAGACCTAAAAATAAACATTTCACTGTATACATTATACTATACTTTAAAAAAGTAGATAAAATTCTCTACAATTTATGTACAAGTAATTTTCTTGGACATTGAATAGTTAATGAAAAAAGCAATGACGAATGCACGAAGTAGTCATCCGCCGCCTTATTGAAGGCATATAACTTAAATGCGTCATTATACATGTGTGCAGATATGTAAAACCTTGATGTTAGGTTATATAGGTACAAAAACTGATAAAGAGTTATTCACGATTGATTAGTATGAAAACTGTTTAATCTTAAATAATATAGTAAATTAGGTAGGTATATATTTTATACAATATTAATTATTAAATTATTATTGACATTGAAATGAACTTGTCAGTCAAACCGAGTCCTCTTGGCCAATGGTTTCATGGTTTCTGATGGTATGCCTTCTAGGTCTTCTACACCTATAAACTAGTCGGATGTGCCAATCCCAAAACTTTCTTCTATCTCAGTCATGTTAATACTTCAAAATTCGCTATCGCATCGCCAATAAAATCAATATTTTTCGTCATTCTGTTGTACGTCAGCTGCTTGCGAATCGTCGGGTTACCGGGATGCGAACAACCGATGTATACTAAACTACGAAAAGTCTTTCTGGCCTGAACCGACAGGAACAGATAGCCCCCCTATTCCTTGGTTTTATGATTTTAGCTAATTTTACTGGAAAACACGAAGCTCAAATGCGTGGAACCTAAATAAAGAAGATTCAATTCCAGTTCTCGTCAACATTGAATTTGAATGAGAATATCGCCAAATTAGTCCTCTACAGCCAAGTTGGCTTCATTTATGGCAACTTATTTTGGTCGCCAAATTTGGCGATATTCCGCCAACTGTCGCCAAGTTTGGCGAGAATTTGACGTTGGCGAATATAAATATATAGTGATAAGCATATAATAGGATTAACGGTTACAACAATGAAAGAAAATTTGCCGAAACCATGTTAACTAAAATTCATAAATTAAACCCGTTTATGGATGAATTCTGCTGTCTTGTTTGAAAATGTCAGCCACTCTAAAATTTCAAACCGCTATATCTCCGCCATTTTTTAAGATAGAGGCAAAACAAAAATTGTTCCGGATTCTCCGGATCAAGGCCGAACATTTAACGAAAAAAAGTTTTGGGATTTCTAATTTTTTTTAATTTGCACATCTTTTTGAATTTGAAATCTTTAAATGGCTATCGCAGCGCCCCCTTTCGTCGAAATATCCCCAAATTCTAATAGAACCTGCTTGCCATAGCCAAAAACATAGAAAAAAAAATGTGGTTCAATTTGAAGCATAACTTCATACACTTTTCGATGATGCATTAGTGAAAATGGAACAAAAATATCGATCACAGCGCACCCTTTCGTCGAAATATCCCTAAATTCTGATAGAATCTGCTTGCCATAGCCAAAAACATAGAAAAAAAAATGTGGTTCCATTTGAAGCATAACTTAATACACTTTTAGATGGTACAATAGTGAAAATGGAACAAAAATATTGATCACAGCGCCCCTTTCGTCGAAATATCCCCAAATTCTAATAGAACCTGCTTGCCATAGCCAAGAACATTGAAAAAAAATTAAGTTTAATTTGAAGCATAACTTCATACACTTTTCGATGATAAAATGAGGACACACAGACGGACAGACGGACGGAGGATGGACAGACAGACATTTTGTAAAAACATGTTTTTCGGAATCTCTGACCCCTAAAACGTGTAAATCAGTCGAAAACCGGAAGTCGAAAAAATTTCGATTACAATACTTTCTTCTACTATAGATAGAAGAAAGTAAAAAGAAATTAATTATATAATAGCTATTTACGCATACGGGCGCGAAAAGCCGTTTTTGTCCCAAGGATCGAAACTTATGCTCCGGAGAAGAACTGGTGCGTACAATATTTTTAAAACGGTGGAATTAATTATAACTAAGTTAAGATTCATACAGCATTTTATCATAATACTAGCAAGCTACGCCCGCTGCGCTGGTCGGTTTCTACAAATGAACCTTGAATCAAACGAAATACATCGTTTAATTTGACCTTGTATTTGAAAGCAATCTGTTTATTTACCTGGAATATCCTACCACACTAGGACTTCCCTCAAAGGGATTAGTCTGAGTGATATTGCTGAGAACATAGGTTAACAATTACAATATAAAGAAAAA
Organism: Maratus michaelseni; assembly: GCA_963931845.1. NCBI lineage: Eukaryota > Metazoa > Arthropoda > Arachnida > Araneae > Salticidae > Maratus > Maratus michaelseni. Next base: position 92,367,299 of record OZ007596.1, read on the forward strand.
GAGCAAATTAAATGATAGAATTACAAAATATCATATATAAATTCATATACACTGTTAAAAAAATAGAAAAGAAGTACCGTTCATCAGATGTGTTGTGATAATTTTTTTTAACATGTGGCAAAGGATCTCATTTTCTTAAGCGCGTATTGCGCAAAACTTGAAAAAAAAAAACAAAAAAAAAAAACGCCGGATCTTTTAAAACGCCAAGCTTTTTAAAGTTACGTAATTGGATTTGCAGCCAATAGATTATTCTATCAAACGTGGCTTAACGCAAATTTAATTTCATTGTTGCATCTTTTTTGTGTGTGAATTTAAAATTTTTCTTCCTTGATTATATATCTATTATTTGTATAACTGTTTATAAAAACTCTTACACTTCAAACCACATTGATAGCATGTTTTGCTACAAACCAGATTGCACAACTATAGTCTAAATTACTATTAAAGTATAGAAAAAATCTTTCGATGACTTCTGTAAAATAACTTTTACATTAAATCTCCATATCGGCAAAATTGAAAATTATATATATTACAAAGTTAAGCTTAACAGATACTTCTTGATTATTCTATAGGAGGCTCTGCCCCCTGCGCCTTTAATGCGCCTTTACAGCGCCAATCCGCAGACTTTTCTTTTGCCTGTCTGTCTGTCTCTCCACAATCTGTCTGTTTCCCTATCCGTTTTTCTGCCCGTCTCTCTAACTGATTGTCTATCTCTCTACACGTCTCGCTACCTGTCTCTATATTTCTCTACCGGTCTCGCTACCCGTCTCTATATTCCTCTACCAGTCTCGCTACCCGCCAATCAATTTCTCTAACCGTCTGTCTATCCGTCTAACTACTTGTATGTCTAGTCGTGTCTCTATCCACTTCGCTACCCATTTGTCTATCTGTCTCTCAACCCGTCTGGCTATACGCCTCTCTACCCATCTTCTTACCCATCTCCGTACCCATCTACTGTCTCTCTACTCGTCTGTATACCCGTCTCACTATCCGTCTGTTTTTGTACCCGACTCTTCACCCGTCTCACTATCAATCTCATTACCCGTCAGTCAACTCGTCTCTGTACTCATCTCTCTACTCGTCTCTTTATCTACCATGCTACGCGTCTCACAACCTTTCTCGCTACATTCCAGTCTACCGGTGTCGCTACCCGTCTCGAGACCCATTTCGCTACCCCTCTGTCAACCCTCTTTTTACCTTTCTCTCTAGCCGTCTGTCTATTCGTTTCGCTACCCGTCAGTCTACCTATGTCGCTACTCGTCTCTGTACCCATCTCACTACCCGTCTGTCTACCCGTTTGTTTACTCGTCTTTCTACCTCTCGCCACCTCTTCCCAATATTTAAACAGTTCATTTATTATACAGAAGCCGTTTATCAGTTATTAAATGCAAACAGAAGTAATTTATCTAATAAGTGTAATCAGATGCATTTTTTTAAAATACATACATAAACCTGAATAATAATTCATCAGTTTTGTGTTCATAGTTGTTTATATCATTTGACAGTAAATCTCAACTTCTTAAACCTGAATTGTCTCAAGCTTTTTAAAAAAACCACAAGGTCTGTATAACTGCAAAGTACCCTGAGGGCTATATTAGCTACATGTTATTAATTTTCGTTATCGCGTTTGCAGCCAATTGCTTATGTCAGAAAGCGTGGCTTAACGCCATTTTAAATTCATTACTGTAACTTTCTTTTCTTTTCTTTTCTTTTTTTTTGGGGGGGGGAGGGGGGGGAAAGGTTTCAAATATATACATTTAAATTAAAACTTTTGCCTCCATGCCATTAGTGTTGTTTGTATTATTAACTAATACCTTGTAGACCGAGCTTCATTTGAAACAAATGTAAAAGACTTCTTCTACAGTTTTTTTGTAGGAGAAACTTTTGTAATTGGGCCCAAAGCCAATCGGAGTATTTAATATCATTATTGTAACTCTTATAGAGTTAAAACAATATTGTTGCTAGCTTTACTCTTGTTTGAGACCAACCTTGCATGTGTATCTGAATGGGAAAAAGTTTCGTATCCTATGTCGGTTGGCGAAAAAAATTTTAAATGGTGCCAAAAGATAGTTTTAGCAACTTACAAAATTTTTCAAGAGAGCAGTAAAACATGTTTTTCAAATATTTACAAACATACGTTTATTAAAGCATGTTTTTGCGCCATCTTAAAAATTTAAGCACGATGCTAAAATGAAATTTTATCGCCATATTCGATATTTTAATAAGTAATGAAAACACATAAACAAACTTATATAACAAACCTAAGAGGCAGTTTTGTGATAAATAATTGTTATTGTCAAGGGGTTAAATTGTTAACAATTAATAAACGTAACATTAGTAACACAATAATCCCATTTAATGCCTCTACAACTTTCACTTATAAGATTGCTGCCTTCAATTCATTCATCAAGCGTGCTTTTCTGGTTTGTTCAAGTGAATTCATCCAAGATGAACTTAATTTTATCAGAGATATCGCCATTGACCATGGTTTCCCCGCTCATCACGTACAGAAAATTATAGAAAAATTCAATGGCCATTTAATTCAGCATCCTGTCCCTAGCAATAATAAACCAAACTATCGTAAATTCCAATATATACCTATTATATTTGAAAGGATTAAAAGGGCCCTCCGTAAATACAATATCCATCTTATTGCTGTTCCTCCCAGAAAATTGGTTGACTTAGTTTCATGTAAATTAGATCCTATCCCCCCTGATCAATTCGCAGGTGTTTATGAAATCCCCATTAGCTTAAATAATAATAGTATAATTTTTTACATTGGTATGACTAAAAGAAAGTTTTTGGAAAGGTTAAAAGAGCATAAAAACGACATAAAATTTGGAAAGTTATCCACTGCACTCTCCCGGTTTTACGCTAAAAATAATGATACTGTAATTAATTTCGATAAAGCAAGAATTATCCATAGGTTCAATAACCCATTTAAAGCCGCCATTAGGGAATCATTGGAAATCAAAATTAGAAAAGATTGTATTTGTAATGATAACTTTTCTTTCAACATACCTAGTCTATGGGATACATTTTTAACCCCTTGTTAATTCATTGTTTTGTTTTCCGCTCTTTGGCAACAGAGAGCGCCCGCTTATTTTATTTAAATTTTTCCATACTGTTGATTTCAATTTTCTCGTGTCGAAAATTAAAAGATCAGTAGTCGTTTGTGTTGTTCCTCTTCCCCGATGATGGCTTTAAGTTTAAAGCCGAAACATGTAGGATTTTAGCTCTTTTATGAGTTTAAAACAATTTTTACACTGATTTTAGCAACTAATAAGCACAATTTGTGCAATTTGTGTTTTTAAAATACTAGTTAACAGTGTAGTGTCCAAATGGATTCAATTAATAAACGGCTAGTAAATAATAAATAGCATTTAAAATCTAAGGTACTTTTCGGTTAGCCGAGCGCCAGTGAAATGTATATATCTATATATACATATATATATATATATATATACCTACACACATATATGTATGTGTATATATATATGTATATATACATACATGCATATATAAATGTGTGTATGCATAGATATATGTATATATATGTATACATAGATATATAAATTTCACTGGCGCCCGGCTAACCGAAAAGTACCAAATCTAAAAATGGAGAAGTGGTCCGTATAAAAATTAAGCGCTTGATATATGTAAATCTTTTTTTATTTTTTAATATTTCCGAATGCACAGATAAAAAGGTAAAAATCTCTTTTCCAAATGCCAAATAGAAAATATACAAAATAGAAAAATATCTGCTAAAAAATATATTTACATAACACTACATCTGCAAAAAAATAAGATTTAGAAAAAGTAAGCCAAATCCTTCAGATCCCAACAATCACATCGAAAAACTTATCACCAAAAAAGAACTCGCCAAATCTTACGGCACAGGAGATGGATTTTTCCCTCTGAATGCAGAATATTAGTTTTTTTCTTGTACGATGGGTGATTATAACTGTTTCATTTCACATACTACATACCGTTTGATATATTGGTACTTTTATGTTATCCTGGCGCAGTTGATAAATCGCCAAATATTGTTCCTATAACATTTTCATATTGAATTCATTTCATTTAAATATAAACCTTTCACTCATTTAATTTAAAATACATGCCTTTCATTAATCCCATTTAAAATGCTAAAAAGAGAAAAAAAAAAGAAATAATGCCATAAATCGAAACCTTTTATTTAAACACCAAAGATTTTTTTTATTATTATTTACACATGAGAAATAAAAAAAGCTGCTATTGCTGAGATTTGCGCCAAATCTCTAATACCAAGTCTACTAAGTTATTGCGGGGTTTTTCTTTCAAAGAGAAAAAAATCCAGATTAATTTTCGATTTCTACTCAATTGAAATATATTTTATTGTGCTGAATATTAGTGCGTGCATATTTTTTTTGCTCCTTGTACTCCATGAACTTTTCATTTCCGATTGTCTACGAAAATCTCGCGCCGGTGAAAATGACGTACCACAAAATTTCGTGACGTATGTACTTTAATTGTGCTTTTTTATCTATTTTTTTAATATAATTTCCAAACGGTTTAGCATTTATTCTTGGTAATAAATAGACGTCGTTGTCACCTTTATAGGTACCTGCTGTAAAAATTTGAACGAAATCCGTTAAATATTTTTTGAGTTATGCTTGACGAAAGGTTTTAATATCCATCGTAGCTATATATGGGGCAAAGTAATACTGCGCTGTGTATGAGTCTTCGTTGCACTCAGACAATTACTGAACTAGTCGGATGTGCCAATCCCAAAACTTTCTTCTATCTGAGTCATGTTAATACTTCAAAATTCGCTATCACATCGCCAATAAAATCAATATTTTTCGTCATTCTGTTGTACGTCAGCTGCTTGCGAATCGTCGGATGCGAACAACCGATGTATACTAAACTACGAAAAGTCCTTCTGGCCTGAACCGACAGGAACAGATAGCCTCCCTATTCCTTGGTTTTACGATTTTAGCTAATTTTACTGGAAAACACGAAGGTAAAATGCGTGGAACCTAAATAAAGAAGATTCAATCCCAGTTTACGTCAACATTGAATTTGATTGAGGATATCGTAAAAATTAGTGCTCTACAGCCAAGTTGGCTTCATTTATGGCAACTTATTTTGGTCGCCAAATTTGGCGATATTTTGCCAACTGTCGCCACGTTTGGCGAGAATTCGACGTTGGCAAATATAAATATATAGTGATTAGCATGTAATAGGATGAATGGTTACAACAATGAAAGAAAATTTGCCGAAATCATGTTAACTAAAACTCATAAATTAAACCCGTTTATGGATGAAATTCCGTTGTCTTGTTTGAAAATGTCAGCCACCCTAAAATTTCAAACCGCTATATCTCAGCTATTTTTTAAGATAGAGGCAAAACAAAAATTGCTCCGGATTCTCCGGAACAAGGCCGAACATTTAACGAAAAAAAGTTTTAGGATTTCTAATTTTTTTGAATTTCCACATCTTTTTGAATCTGAAATCTTTAAATGACTATCACAGCGCCCCCTTTCGTCGAAGTATCCCCAAATTCTAATAGAACATGTTTGCCATAGACAAAAGCCTAGAAAAAAAATGTGGTTCATTTTGAAGCATAACTTCATACACTTTTAGATGGTACAGCAGTGAAAATGGAACAAAAATATCGATCACAGCGCCCCCTTTCGTCGAAGTATTCACAAATTCTGATAGAACCTGCTTGCCATAGCCAAAAACCTACAAAAAAATGTGGTTCAATTTGAAGTATAACTTTATACACTTTTCGATGATACAATAGTGAAAATGGAACAAAAATATCGATCACAGCGCCCCCTTTCGTCGAAGTATCCCCAAATTCTGATAGAACCTGCTTGCCATAGCCAAAAACAAAAAAAAAATGTGGTTCAATTTGAAGCATAACTTCATACACTTTTAGATGGTACAATGAAAAGACACACAGACGGACAGACGGACAGACGGACGGACGGACAGACGGACAGACAGACATTTTGTAAAAACATGTTTTTCGGAATCTCTGACCCCTAAAACTTGCAAATCTGTCAAAAACCGGAAGTCGAAAAAAATTTCGATTACAATACTTTCTTCTATTATAGATAGAAGAAAGTAAAAATGACGTGATTGCGCTATTATATTTTCAAATGTGCAGTCAAAATTTTAGCTGTTAAGGACCAACTCTTTTATTTGGTCATTTACAGTTAGGGTTCGCTAAAGAGTGATAAAACTATATGCAATATACTAAAACCATCACTAAAAATTATCGAACTAACAATGCAAACAAATTAACTAACAAAATCCATTCAGTAAAAGTTTTTATAAAGGCTAATCTTTGATAATCGGGTTCATCTGATAATAGAACATTTCCGCATAATTCTAAAACTAACAGAACGATACAAAATGTACTAAAACCATCCTTACAAATTATCTACTTAACAATGCAAGTCGCAAAAAATACGCCGAGTAAAAACTTTCAAAAAGGCTAATCTTTCGGAATCGGGTTCAACTGACTGTATAACCTTCACAGATGACTAAGCAACGTAGAACAATATTTAGTACATTAAAACCATTCCTGAAATAGCATCTAACTAACAATATAACTCTCATCAAAATCCGTCCAGTAGGACTTTTTCAGAAGGCAAATATCTTTCATAATCGGAATCAAATATTGAAAAAGCTAATATTTGATTAAAAAAAATGGTCACCCGATTTTCGAATTTCCTCCTATAATTCTAGAACTAAGCAACGTGGAATGATATGTTATGTAATAAAACTTTCCCTAGAAAATTATCTAACAGTATACACACTAACAGTATACACACATACATAACAGTATATCCGGATACACGCTTTTTCCCTACCTTAAATGCATAAAATATAGTCAATAATATAATCTTTAGTATCACTGATGGTTAATATTTGCGTTAAAAGGTTTGTTTCCATGTTACATCGACATACAGTGCCGTAATTCCCGTTTTTTTTACAGTTTTTTGTTTTTAATACCCATTTTTGCGGCGCTCACACGGCTAAACCATTGATCATAGAAAAAACTTTCAGTACATAAAATGTAGGAAATTTTATTGTCTTTAACTCATACATTGCCGACTTTCACACAAAATGCACAATTTTGGAGTTATTTTGAAAAAACCGAAAAAAGTCCGTTTTTTACAGGTTTTTTGTAAAAAAAAACAAATTTGCCGAAAGAAATTTTGTTGGACAACTTCAGATTCGTATTCAGCACCCCAAAAAAACATAAAATAAGCCACTAAAAACAATTACACCAGAATTTTCCACCTCAAACTACAATTTGACTGGTCTACAGGGGGTGCTTTGCTATCTCTGTTTCTATGGGCTGGATCACGACGGGGTATGGCTCTTTCCACTCGACATCAATAGAGCTTACTGATTTTAGTTCGGATTTTCACCACAGGGGGTTCTTTCGTATCTTTGGTTCTATGGGTTGGATCATGACGCGGTATGCCTCATTCGATTCGACATCGATAACCTTTATGATTTCAGTTATGTTCGTATAGAACATATTGTGCCCCCTGGCGGTGGAAAGTGTAACTAAAGGATTTTGCAGCTAACTCGGGTTCTATGGGTCACATCACGACACGGTTTGGCTCATTCGACACAACATCAATAGAGCTTACATATTTTAGTTTTGAATTTCACCACCAAGGGGTGCTTTCTTATCTCTGTTTCTATGGGCTGGATCACAATGGGGTATGGCTCTTTCCACTTGACATCGATAGAGCTGACTGATTTTAGTTCGGATTTTCACCACCAGGGGGTGCTTTGCTATATCTGGTTCTATGGGCTGGATCACGACGGGGTATGACTCATTCGACTATACATAGATAGAACTTTTTGATTTTCACCACCAGGGGCGCTTTTCTATCTCTGGTTCTATGGGCTGGATCATGAAGGGGTATGGCTCTTTCGACTCGACTTACGGTAATATATGGGAGTGTGTATGGCACGCCCAGTGTTTGCTGTCTAAGGTAGTGGGTCCCCCAACATTAGATTTGTTTAAAAATAAAAAAATGTTCAACACTGATTTCAGGTACATTTAAGGTAGTTGGCACGGGCAACGCCTGGCGGGTAAGCTAGTAACAGATAAATTGCTTTGTTAAAGTGATTATACTGATTTTGCCGTTTTGACTTTCCGAACGTACAGTGTAAGGAAAGTTTTGTAATCCTGATTTATATGTAAGTGTTTGGATGAACATGATAACAACGAAACGGTATTTCCGATTGAGCACCCATTTGGCGAATATGTTATGGACCACTCTCGGAAGAGCTGCATGGATTTTCGTAAAAATCCGCCGATGAATTAGGTATTTAATCCATTTTTAAACTATTTCCAAACAACTTTGCGACAGACGCTACAAGAAACTAGTCGTTGGGGGGGCCACCGTAATACTTACCCATGATGGATATGCATAATATAAAATATGAAAATAAAACATGTGTAAACTATTTACAAAATGCATTGCAATTCGAATAAAATCGTGGTTTGAGGACGTCATAAACATTAAATGCTCTATTACTGAATTGCGTAAAAGAAACATCCTTATAACTCCAAAATTGAGAATCATATTAAATAACGGTTTATTGCGTTGGATGAAGCGTCTCATTTCCAATTAAAATATATCTTTGAATTGAAATTTGAATGAAATACAGGGTCATGAAAAATCGAAGAGTGTTGAAAATAGGATTACAAATATCTCGGCAACTCATTATCCGATCGGCTTCACTCTTTATGCAAAATGTATGTTTTCTTTATTGTCTTTTATATTCACTCCTTAAAATAAACAATTTCGAAATTTTTTATATACCTTTTATCAGAACGAATGTTTCGAGAGTCCGAAAAAAATAATTCCGGATAATCGTGGTTACTGAAATGCAATAATCTTCTTCCCATTTTTACATACTAAGTACATACCAAATTTCAAGTCTCTATCTCAATTTGTTCGGGAGATAGAGCGTTTACAGACACACACACGTAGACAGACGGACGGCAATTTTTCTTTTTTTTTCTAAAAATATGTTTTTTGGAATCTCCAGTGTCTGAAACATGTAAATCCGTCAATTTTTTTTTTCGATTTTCAAAACGATTACAAGACTTACCGTATACTACGTATGATGGGTAAGTAAAATCAGTAAGTAAATGGGACAGAGTATAAGTGATATTTATTGAGGCGCTCTCATCAAGCATTAGTGGTGCAGAGGTGACGTCTTCAATTTCAAAACATGAAGTCCAGCGCTTGAATCCAACATATCCCATTGTGTTCAGTAATTTATAAAAAATTCCTTTTTTTTTTATATGAGTTTCTGGACTTTTCTTACCGCAGTGTTCGGAAAATCGAGTCGAGTGACTCCAATTTTCCTTTCTAATTTTCTAATTTAGTCCTAAAAAAATATTTAAAAATAAATGTTTTTAAATATTCTGCGAATCTTTCGGCGTTTTCTTTTTCAATTAAATCTTTAAACGCATTTAACTCCTTTTCGGTGTTTTTAAATTTAATAAGAAAATTTAAAAAAAAAGTGTTACAAATTCTGACAATTGTTTGCAGTAGTACGGAATTAAATCTTTAAACGCGTTTAACTCAGTTTTTTTTATTAGTCATTTAAATCAGTGTGTTTTTACATTTAACTAAATTTTAAAAACATTGCTTCCAAACTCTGTCAATTGTTTGCAGTAATACTAGATTAAATCTTTATACGCATTTTTACTCATTATGTGTGTTTTTAAATTTACTAACTAAATTTTAAAACTCAGTCAATTATTTTCAGTAAATTAAATTAGTAACTAAATTTTAATAACTACTTTTAAATCTTTAATCGCAATTAACTTAGTTTTTTTTTATTATTTACTAAAAAATAAATATCACTCGTTACAAATTCCGCCAATTGTTTTCAGTAAATTCATTTACTAACTAAACTTTTAAACATTACTTGTTACTAACTCAAAATAATCTTTAAACAAATTTAACTCAGCCTGTTTTCTTTAATTTACTATTAAAAAATTAAAAATTACTTGTTACAAACTCTGTCAATTGTTTGCAGTAGTACTGAATTAAATCTTCAAACTCTTTTTGTGTTTTTAAAATCTACTAACTAAATTTTAAAATTACTTGTTACAAGCTCAGTCAATTCTTTAAAGAAAATTAAATTACTATTAAAATTTTAATAATTACTTGTTACGAAGTCTGAAAATTGTTTGCAATAGTAGTGAATTAAATCTTTAATCATATTTAACTGAGTCTGCTATTTTAATTTACCAAATAAATTTTAAAAATTACTTGTTACAAACACATAACAATCTTTAAACACATTTAATTCAGTCTTTTTTTTAAATTATTTGCTTCAAAAAATTAAAAAATACTTGTTACACACTCCGTTAGATGTACGCTATTAAAAATTTAAAAGCATTTAACTCAGCATGATTTTTTAATTTACTAGCTAAATTTAAAAAATTACTCCTTACAAATTCTGTCAATTGTTTGCAGTAGTGCTGCACAAAATCTTTAAACACATTTAAATCCGTCTGTATGTTTTTTAATTTAGTAAGAAAATTTCAAAAATTACTTGTTACAAACTATGTTAATAGTTTGCAATAATCATGAATTAAATACTCATTTAATTCAGTTTGTGTGTTTTTGAATTTACTAACTATAGTTTAAAAATTACTTGTTACAAATTCCGTCATATATCTTTGCAGTTGTACTCAATTCAATATTTAAACGCATTTAACTCAGCATGTTTTCTTAATTTACTAGCTAAATTTTAAAAATTACTTGTTACAAGTTCTGCCAATTGTTTACAGTAAGGCTGCATAAAATCTTTAAACGCATTTAACTCCATTTGTGTGTTTTTTAATTTAGTTAGAATTTTTTTAATTACTTGTTACAAACGATGTCAATTGTTTGCAATAGTACTGAATTAAACACTCATTTAATTCAGTTTGTGTGTTTTTTAATTTACTAACTAAACTTTAAAAAATACTCAGTCAATTGCTTTCATTAAATTAATTTACTAACTAAATTTTAACAATTTACCTGTTACAAACTATGACAATTGTTTTTAGTAGTACTGAATTAAATCTTTAAACGCATTTAACTCAATTTGTAAGTTTTTTAATTTAGTAAGAAAATTTAAAAATTACTTTTACAAACTCTGTCAATTGTCTGCGGTAGTTCTGAATTAAATCTTTAAACACATTTAACTCAATTTGTGTATTTTTAAAATTAGTTACAGTCTGAGTCAATTATTTGCCAGTTCTGAGTTAAATCTTTAAACGCATATAACTCAGTCTGTGAGTTTTTTAATTTACTTGTTACAAACTTTGTAAATTTTTTGAAGTAGTACTGAATTAAATATTTAATGGCATTTAACTAATTTGTATGTTTTTAAATTTAGTAAGAAATTTTTTTTTAATTACTTGCCAAACTCAGTCAATTGTCTGCAGTAGTGCTGAATTAAATATTTAAACAATTTAACTTCATTTGTGTGTTTTTAAAATTAGTAAGAAAATTTTAAACATTACGTGTTACAAACTCTGTTAATTGTTTGTAGAACTCTAAATTAAATATTTAAACGTATTTAACTCAGTTTGTGTGTTTTAAATTTACTAACCAAATTTTAATATTTACTTGTTACAAACTCTGTCAATTGTTCGCAGTAGTACTGAATTAAATCTTTAATGGCATTTAACTAATTTTGTATGTTTTTAAATTTAGTAAGAAGAATTTTTTAGTTACTTGACAAACTCCGTCAATTGTCTGCAGTAGTGTTGAATTAAATTTTTAAACGCATTTAACTCCGTTTGTGCGTTTTTTAATTTAATAGGAACATTTAAAAAATTACTTGTTACGAACTCTGTTAACTGCTTGTAGTACTCTAAATTAAATGTTTAAACTCATTTAACTCAGTTTGTGTGTTTCTAAATTTACTAACTAAATTTTAAAAAGATCTTCCGCCCTGTACCGGGAGGAGAAGGTAGCTTTCATAGTCCATGTTTTCAAAAATTCAACTCATTTTACTCAAACACCCGAAGGCTAAATTGCTTGGAACTCGATTATAGAAAATTCAATCACGGTTTTCGTTAATACTTAATATGAATGCGAATTTCAGCATGAGAATTACAGCATAACAAAACTAGTCGTTGGGGGCCACCGTAATACTTACCCATCATGTATATGTATAATGTAAAATATTAAAATAAAAATGTGTAAACTACTTATAAAATGCATTGATATTCAAATAAAATCGTGGCTTGATGACGTCATAAAAAGACTCGATTACTGAATTGCTTGAAAGAGGTTTTTCCTTATAACTCCAAAAATAATACTCCTATTAACGAGCGGTTTATTGCATCTGATTAAGCGTCAAATTTCCAATTAAAATATATATTTGAAGTGAAATTTGGATGAAATACAGGGTCATGAAAAATCGAAGAGTGTGGAAATAGGATTACAAATATCTCGGCAACTCATTATCCGATCGACTTCATGTTTTATGCAAAATTTGTTTTTTTATTGTCTTTTATATTTACTCCTTAAAATAAACAATTTCGAAAATTTTTATATACCTTTCATCGGAACGAATATTTCGAGAGTCCGAAAAAAAATGTTCCGGTTAATCGAGGTTATTGAAATGAAATAGGCTTCTTCCCATTATTACATACTAAATACATACCAAATTGCAAGTCTCTATCTCAATTTGTTCGGGAGATAGAGTGTTTACAGACACACACACAGACACACAGACGGACGGCACAATTTTTTTCCTAAAAATATGTTTTTCGGAATCTCCAGTGTCTGAAACGTGTAAATCCGTCAAAAAAAAATTTCGTTTTTCAAAACGATTACAAGACTTACCCTATACTACGTATGATGGGTAAGTAAAATCAGACTGTTTCAAAATGTCAGCCACCCTAGAATTTCAAACTGCCATTTTTTAAGATAAAACCAAAACAAAAAATGTTCCGGAATCCTTCTAATACCATCTAACACTTTTGAATGGAGGGGGGTCTGGAGGTCATGATCGGTAAAAATGTACCAAAATTTTTTGGAATTGCTTTCCTCCGAACGGTTGCAATAGGTAGCTTTTTGTAATGAAATCCACCTAAAATTACTTGTTACAAACTCAGTCAGTTGTATGCAGTAGTACTGAATTAAATTTTTAAACGCATTTAGTAACCCAGTTTGTGTGTTACTAAATTTAGTAAGAAAATTTTAAAAATTACTTGTTATAAACTCTGTTAATTATTTTCAATTGTATCATATTAATTTTTTTAACTCATTTAGTTCAAGTGTGTTTTTAATTTAATTTTATTTTTTTTAACTTCAAACAGTTGATACGTTGTCCAATATTTATTACATTCTTCAAAACAGTTTGTAGTTCAACGCTGTATCACACGTATCAGGTTTAAGAATTCAATGAAAAATCTGTATTTGTGTGTGCAAACGCGTATTTGTTAAAAAACATCATGATAGAGATCTAAAATTAGACAAAATTGTAAAGAACAAATTTATTTGATAAATATTTAAAATTATATTTATAACATTTTTTTTTACTTTTGAAGATTAAAATTGTGTTTCCATCTAGTTGTCTTTATGTTAGATAAATTATTCTACTAGGAAAATTATTGTAACACACTAGTGTCCCTATTCAATACATAATTTAAACAAGAACGGAAAATCATGCGTCAAGCATAGATTATGTAACACTTTCCAACGCTTCCAAAATAATTTTACAAATCATACCGTTTAATAATCTGATAGATAACATCTAAGTAATCCGAACACTTTTCATCAGCCCTGTATAGGATCTATAGATTTGTATATATACTACATAGGATGCTAAATTTTAGTTCAGTTAGGAAACGCGTAGCACAGTTTAAAATTCTCCGTCTGGAGTTAAATAATACGGAAATGTGTTCGCGAACTTTTGTGCTTCCCTGTATAGGATCTACAGAATTTATACACACCACGTAATAGACAAAAAGCGAGTTAAAATTAAAATCGCGTTCAGTAACTTAAAACGCACTTCCAGGAATTATTGTTAACAGACAGTAGAGAGTTTTGTGTGTCCCTGTAAATGAACGATGACTGCTATACACACAATATTCTGTAGTAAGCCTCTTGTAATGCACCTTATATAAATTTCAATGCGTTTAAAATAGGGAAACATTATTTAAATAAACCGCAGACGATTTTTCTCCATAGACGTAATGTAACGGAATTCTTTTGACTGTCCCTGTAAAGTAACTATAAGTGCTATGCACACACTATTCCATATTAAGCTTGTTCTAATGCACCTTAGTGATATATATAAATTTCAATGCGTTTAAAATAGTGAAACATTATTTAAATAAACCTCAAGTGATTTTTCCCCATAGACCGCAATGTAATGGAATTCTTTTAAGTGCCCCTGTAAAAAAAACTATAAGTGCTACACACTTCCGTTGAAATAAGGAACATGCTATAGATAACGACTATAATATATAAACATTTCAGAGAAATCCGAACATATTTACGGGAGTTAGAGCACGGACAGACGGCCAGACAAACCGAAGTCATAAACACTTTTCAACTAGGTTGGAAAGTGTTAAAAAAGGCCTTATGTATCACATTTAAATGATCGTGAATCATTAGTGTGTTCTTTAACAAATCTGTGTTTAAAAAAGAAAAGTAAAATAAAATAAATAAAACTACTTACAAATGTTTCCAAGCTAGAATCCACATTTAAGAGCAAATGGTAGTTAAACGTATTTTGTGTGTTTGTGTATGCATGTATGTATGCGTGCATTTCTAAAATTTCTAAAAAACACCATAACTAGTATCTAATATGAGAAAGGTGAATCATAGAATAATGAAAAACATTAAATAAAAATAGAAATTTTCTGAATTACTGTTTGCGTCCTTCTTGAAACTCGAGGGGAGGGGGGGGGAATCTTTAAACACACTTAACTCAGTTTGTGTGTTTTTAAATTTACTTAAAAAAATAACAAACAACAGTCTTTTTAATTTGGAAAATAATACTCTTGTAAAACCAAATAAAATATTTCCCTAACAAGAATATAGGGTAGAATCGATTTATTTTTATGTTCATGTCAATTTTTTCTGCCATTCCAAAATTACTTATTAGATAAAATTTGTTTCTAGAAATACGCAGCAGCTAATTAAGACAACAGTACAACAATTTTTCACTCTTTCTGTGAATCTTAACTATCTTCTAAAAAACAGAGAAATATGTTCCACTTGAAATGAACTAAAATTTATGCATGAGCAAACAACTGAAGAGCAATTAATAGAAAACCAATTTTAATAGCCTTTTTTAAAAAGTTTTTTTAATTTAAATTTAATTTTTTTTTTGTAACCCTTTCTAGGCAGCCTCTTCGGATTTTTCATTTATTTGTTTTTCTGTGCGTTCTTTCAAGTTAATTAGCATGTTTAAAAAGAAAGCTTCATATGGTTAAAAAATGTTTGCAAACAGAAATTTGAAAAATTCAGTAAAACATTTAATAAATTTGGGAATAGTTTTTTTCTTTATTATTTTTTTTATTTCATCAGAATACGAACACATAGATATACAATACAAAAAAAAAAAAAAACGGGGGAGGGGGAGGGGCATAAATTATTTTCATAGAAAAATTACATTTTTCAAATAAATATATTGAAGTTGCCACTTTCCTTTTAATATTGAAACGCACAAGATGAGACTATAAAATTTTGTGAATGCTTCTCATATTTATACAGCTCGGGTTAGACAAGCGCGCACCGCATCCTCATTGAAAGACATGTGATGAAGTGCCCCCTGTCGTCGCAATCACTATATCCAAGCAGAGTTGCCTGTTTAAGCCAGTCGAACGGAATCAGTGTGACACGTCGTGTCAAATGCAATGGAACATCGCATAAACATCAAGTTTTGCTACATATTGGGGGAAAAGAACAACGGAAATCCTTGCAATGGTAGTGCAAGTGTACAGTGTACGTATTATTTCTGACTGGTTGAAACGTTTTAGCCGCCGGAAAGAAACCTGTTGATGATGAGCCGCATTCAGGTCGATTGTCAAGAATCACAACCCCAGGTAACACTGACCGGGTGGGCAGATGCTCGCTGATGATCGGAAGCTCATGAAAGTCTGCAAGTCATGAATGGCCTGCTCTTTCCAAATGTACCGGAAATACAACAACGTGTGACATCGACACTTTAAGCGATTTCGAACGAAGCCTTCGCTGATAGTTTGCAGCAGTTTTACAGACGTTCTCAAAAGGGAATTGTGGCTAATGGAGATTGTTTTGAATTGCAATAAAAAAAATGTACCTTTCGTTTTCTGTATTTTATGAGACCATTCACCGAACTTTTTAGACGAACCTTGTACTTTATAAACAAAGTGGATGTGAGGGGTATAATAATCTTATATTCATGAAAATATTTTCTTATAAATATTAAAAATGTTATGGAAAAAGATTGAGAACAGGAATATCTGGTATGACAGTGTGGTCCAATTGGTTGGCCCGTAATGCCTGTTTATGCGGCCATTGCCTGTACTCGTAGGAGTCTGTTTGTTTGTTTATTGAGAACATACATCTGACTTGTATGCTTGACATCAAGTGCCCGCTTATAAGTCATCGTCAATATACAGGGACGAGATAGCCACAAGGAAATTTACAACACCAGAGAGTTACATCCTGAAGCTCCACAAAGTGTGTGCAATGGAGCTGGCGGGAGTCGAACCCGCCGACCTGACTCCTACGCTCACAAGCGATTAGCGGAATGGTGTCTTAACCACTCGGCCACGGAGGCCCCTTCGTAAGAGTCGATAGTATTGTTACAAAATAAATAATTAAACTAGGGAAGCGCATGCGGGGCCCGTACACAATTGAACTGAGTGAGAAAACTTTCATTTCAAGTCGTCAAGAAGACATTGATATTTTCTAATTTTGAAATAAACATTAAGATAGTTGTCGAAAGAAAGTTTGTCTTCGAACATTTAAAAAACACTTTTCATAATTGCACTGCGGCCACAAAATTTTGACACGTTTCAAACTGTTTTCTTAAAGCGGCTTTGAATGTTTTTTCTGCCTACATCTTGAAATTCGACTTCTATACGATAGAAGATGCTGACGTTGGCACCAGCCAATTTTAGTTCCAACTCATTGACGCTTAAACAAAGAATCCAGAATAATCCTAGCAAAGTGATCGGTCGGCGGTGATCTTCTCAAAAGTTCAACTCCTATTTGATAGCCGAGTTTCCGTTAACACCACCGAATCAGCAAAAAAATATGCAATAGCCCTGGTCAGAGCTTTACAAATTTGATAAAATCTGGTAGCTGGCAAAAAATTCTTGTCGCCAGTGAAAAATATTTACCTCCCCGCTCGCCCCCTCCCACGTCATTGATTTTCAAAAAGCACAAAAGTTTTTTTATGAAGTATTTGAGAAAAAAATAATAATAGTGTTTAGAATTATTAGTTACATAGATTAGAATAGTACATAATTTAGAAAGATAATATAAACTAAGTGTGAAACTTATCAAAATTATATATCTCTGATTAAAAAAAAAAAAAAAAAGAAAAAGAAAAGAAAGAAAGAAGGAAAAAGAAATACTGTAAAGGCTGAAATATAACCGGTATGTTCGGAAAATGCTGATTGCAGAATGCTTAAAATAACCGGATAGTTGAGTGCTACAAAATCTATATCTAAGGAGGGGGTCCATAGTGAAGTAGGGAAACAATTAGTTTTTTTAACTTGATTCTTCTGTTAAAAGAGAAAGATCACTGCTTGCTGCGCACAAGTAGGTGTGTGTGTATAGGGGGGGGGGATGCCGTTTGTGCTAATTTCTTAGGTCAGTTTTTGTAAACAAAAAAAACTTGGTTGTCGGTGGCGACCTGGTGACCGCATTTGTCAAGGCCTCTCCCTGGTAGAGTTTTTGGATGCGTCAAAGACTGCGACCAACAATAGCCAAGCCGGAATGTTTCATGACCACCACTTTTTTTGCTAACTTCTTCAGAGCTCTTTAAAAAAAAAAAAAAAAAAAAAAAAAAAAAAAAAAAAAAAAAAAATTGAAAAGCGTGAAAAAGCTTAAATAGAAACTCGCGCGTTTCAATGTTTAAGTATGTGGCATGGCACCTATGATGTTTAAAGCGGGAAAAAATTCTTTAATTGAAACCCGCGCACGTTTTAACTTTAAGCATATGACACGTATGAACATTAAAGCGAGAAAAAAGCTTAAATTTTAATCCACGCTCGTTTTAACGTTACATCTATGGAACTTATGATCTATTATTATTTCTCAAAGACACGATTTTTGTCATATTTTTTTATGCGAATTATGACACGTCTTCTATCACTGTGAGAAGAATCACTTCACATAGTGAAGTAGGGAAACAATTAGTTTTTTTAACTTGATTCTTCTGTTAAAAGAGAAAGATCACTGCTTGCTGCGCACAAGTAGGTGTGTGTGTATAGGGGGGGGGGGATACCGTTTGTGCTAATTTCTTAGGTCAGTTTTTGTAAACAAAAAAAACTTGGTTGTCGGTGGCGACCTGGTGACCGCATTTGTCAAGGCCTCTCCCTGGTAGAGTTTTTGGATGCGTCAAAGACTGCGACCAACAATAGCCAAGCCGGAATGTTTCATGACCACCACTTTTTTTGCTAACTTCTTCAGAGCTCTTAAAAAAAAAAAAAAAAAAAAAAAAATTGAAAAGCGTGAAAAAGCTTAAATAGAAACTCGCGCGTTTCAATGTTTAAGTATGTGGCATGGCACCTATGATGTTTAAAGCGGGAAAAAATTCTTTAATTGAAACCCGCGCACGTTTTAACTTTAAGCATATGACACGTATGAACATTAAAGCGAGAAAAAAGCTTAAATTTTAATCCACGCTCGTTTTAACGTTACATCTATGGAACTTATGATCTATTATTATTTCTCAAAGACACGATTTTTGTCATATTTTTTTATGCGAATTATGACACGTCTTCTATCACTGTGCTGAATTAGATGGTCATCGTCCGAACGTTTAGGAGGAGTAGAGTCACAGAATGATAATGGTTAGTTTTTTTTTTATATAAATTACCTTTATGTTGAATACTCCACATTACTTAATACATTATATCCATAATTACATACATCCTTTTCTTACTTATGTACTTATATACATCTTGTAACATTCATACATAACAAAAACTTTCAGTACATACTACACATAATATAGATAGAAAAAATTTTCCTAAGAAATCCTAGCAAATGCGACTAATGACTATGTGATTAATCGATGAATGTGTAGAAAAAAAAACTGTAAAACTTGTAAACCCAAAATCCACATTTAAGGGCAATCTCAATCAAAAAGTTGGTTTTTTTTTAAGTGTGTTGAGTGTGTGCCTATGTATGACTTGTTAAATTACTAAAAAAAATCATAAATAATTTGTAAAATGAAACAGATAAATGTAAGAAAAAAGAGAAAAGGAAATAAAAATATTTAAATTTTCTGATAGATACATTTTATGCTATTTTCAAAACTAAAGGGGAAAAACTAATTGTAAAATAATGGTTTTGTTAATTTGGAAAGTAATAGCCTAGTAAGAGAGAAATAATATATTTTCTGTATACAAGCATTTTCACAAAATGTTAGAATCGATTTATTTTATGTCCATAGAATTTTTTTCAGTCATTAATTTTTTCTTATTAGTGGGGATTCGCGTCTATAAATTAAACGCAACTAATTAAGTCGATACAGCAATATTTCTATTTTTATCTTATAAATCTTTCAGAAAACTGAAAAATACGCTGTACTTGAAATGAACTGGAGATATTTTTGCATGAGTAAACAAAATGAAAAGCATTTAATGTAACACCATTTTAAAGTGCATTTTTGAAAAAGATTTTTTTCCTTACTGAAAACTTCTCAAATCTTTCTTTTTAATTTTTTTTTATTCTTTCAAGTTAATTAGCTCATTTAAAATAGCTTTATTTGCTTAAAAATTCGTTTGCAAATAGAAATTTGTAAATTCCAATGAGACGTTTATTTGATAGGAGAAAAGACTTTTTTAACACTTTCCAACCTAGTTGAAAAGTGTTTATGACTTCGGTTTGTCTGGCCGGATGGTCGTCTGCCGTCTGTCCGTGCTCTAACTAAATATGCTCGGATTGCCCTGCAATTTTTATATGTTATTGTCGTTATCTATAGCATGTTCCCTATTTCAACGGAAGTGTGTAGCACTTATGGTTTTTTTACAGGGACACTCAAAAGAATTCCGTTACATTACGGTCTATGGGAAAAATCATTTGCGGTTTATTTTAGTGATGTTACACAGTTTCAAACACATTTTAATTGATATATATCACTAAGGTGAATTACAAGAAGCTTAATATGGAATAGGGTGTGCATAGCACTCATAGTTACTTTACAGGGACAGTCAAAAGAATTCCGTTACATGACGTCGATGGAAAAAAATCGTTTGCGGTTTAATTAAATAATGTTTCACTATTTTAAACGCTTTGAAATTTATATACATATATCACTAAGGTGCATGACAAGAGGCTTACTACAGAATAGTGTGTGTATAGCAGTCATCGTTCATTGACAGGGACACACAAATGAATTTTCTATAGTGTCTGTTAACAATAATTCCTGGAAGTGCGTTTTAAGTTGCTGAACGCAATTTTAAATTTAACTCACTTTTTGTGTATTACTTGGTGTATATAAATTCTGTTGATCATATACAGGGCAGCACAAAAGTTCGCGAACACATTTCCGTTTATTAACAGAAACTCCAGAAGGAGAATTTTAAACTGTTCTACGCGTTTCCTAACTAAACTAAAATTTAGCATCCTATGTAGTATATATACAAATCTATAGATCATATACAGGGCTGAATAAAAGTATTCGGATATTTTTCCGAATACTGTATATGTTGGAAATTCCTGAAATTACGTTTTTAAATATGTTATGCGTTTTCCAAATTGTTTACTTAGATGTTATTTTTCAGCTTATTAAACGGTAATGTTTTGTAAAATTATTTTGGAAGCGTTGGAAAGTGTTACATAATCTATGCTTGACGCGTGATTTTTCGTTCTTGTTTATTATATGTCAGAACACAAACGCATACACACACACACACATGGCATATATATATATATACATGTGTTTCTATTAATGTCTGTATCTATATATGGATATGTAAAAATAGATATTAATATAGCTCAATAGACAGACAGATAAAAAGATAAATAAAGAAATAGATAGATGGATAGATATAGGCATAGGGAAGAGTGAAGGCATGTTCTAGTCCACCTCAGTGGTGCATATCAGTCTCATTATGTTTGAAATATCAAAATAAAGTGCACCGCAAAAGATTTTTCCCCATGTACCCGAAAGTAACGGAAAACTTATGTGTGTCCATGTATACAAACTATATACTATTCACATCATTTTCAATATCGAACATTCTATAGTAAACCTCAATCAAACCTAAAAATTACATAGCAGTTTGAGCATATTTACAAAAATTAGAGTACGGACAGACGGATAGATGGACAGACAGACAAACCGAATTCATAAGCACTTTTCAACTATATTAGAAAGTGTTAAAAAACAAAGCTTACAGAGAAATGTAATGTGATGTTAAATCTATTTAAAACCATTAATTAAAGTCATAACATAATGTATAAAAAGACAAATTTTCATAGTAAAATCTGTACAATGTTTAAACAAGAACGAAAAATCATACATCAGGCATAGATTATGGAAAACTTTTCAACAATAACAGAATAGTTTTAAGAAATTTCTTTTTTTCATACAATGAAATGAGATTTATAAAAAAGCAGTTTAAAAAACCC
Organism: Maratus michaelseni; assembly: GCA_963931845.1. NCBI lineage: Eukaryota > Metazoa > Arthropoda > Arachnida > Araneae > Salticidae > Maratus > Maratus michaelseni. Next base: position 92,389,159 of record OZ007596.1, read on the forward strand.
CATAACGCATTAAAATTTCCTTTTTAGCAATTGCTGCTCATATGCAGTAATGTGTACGAATTCTGTCGTGCAACCCGATTTATGATCTATAGAATTTATACACAGCACGTAATACACTAAAAATTAGATAAGTTTAAAAATGTGTACTACAGCGGAAAACGCACTTCTAGCAATTATCGATCATAATCAGTCTTGTAACTGAATTCTTTCTGTGCGTCTCTGTAAATTAACTATTTATGCTACGCACTTCATAATCTATAGAAAACATGTTGTAATGCATCTCAGTGCTTCTTTTTAATTCATTATGTTTGAAATATCATAACATCATTAAAATGCACCGCAACCCATTTTTCCCCTAAGATCATAACGCAGTGGAATTCTTTTGTGCATCCCTGTAAACGAACTACAAATGCTACTTATTCTATACTCCTGAGAAAGCATGTTGTAGTACACCTCAGTGATGAATATCAATCTCACTATTATCCAAACATCGTAACACCTATAAAGTGCGCGAAAAACGATAGTATTTTCCTCGTTTGCATCAGAGTCACAACTGTAAGAATCTGATTACTTAGCCTTTTCCCTTTGACTTTTCTTTTCCTTTTCGTTTTGGAAAAAAGTTAGGTTTTTGAAATTTGGTTTACGGAATAAAAGACGGAATTTCTGGGATATTTAGATGGATCTATTTTGACAGGCTCTGAGGATGATGGTAATTTCAAATGCATACCTTTAGAAGGATCAAAGTATTCTATTGTGATGCGCCTTGATGAGAGTGGTAAGAGTTTCAGTTCGGGCATATACTTATGGACCTGCAATAGGCGTGAATATCATGGCATTTTTTCTTAACAGTGCTAGATGATAATGTGAGAGATGTATCAGTTGACAAAGAAGATGAAGTTTGGGTATCTGTATGCATTTAACTTTTAGAAGGTTATTTTAGTAAACTAGCATTTGAAACCCCAACAGATGGGGTTCTGGATTTGACATGTTTTGGAGCTTCAGAAAAAGAAAGATTTTGAGTAATTTGTATAGTCTTAATTTCTTTTTCAAATAACCATCTAGAGCAAAATCCTGAAAATGCAGAGTGATCACCCTTTACAATTAGCACAGCGTTCTTCCTTTTCAGTTTTTATTGTCGTGGCCGAGTTCTACACAGTGAGCACCTGCAACGGATCCCCTACAAGACGGTTTACTATAACTATAATGTTGGCACTTAAAACAAAGGAGAGAGTAAAGCCGGTCGGTAGAACTCAGGTAGGCTTTTTTAATTCTAGATGGTGACGTAGGGCAGTTGAATGTCAGAATAATGTGCTTTGTATGAAGCACTTGTTCATTCCGACGAATAGTGATGCGGCGAACATCTGTGACATTTTGATTTTTAAATTTTGTAAGAGTTCTTGTTTTGTAGAGAATAAAATTTTGGCTCAGATATTACACCACGGCTTGTATTTAGACTTTAATGTACCTGAAACCTGAACAGAAACAGAAAAACAAACTATTTTTGTGCAATTTGAGAGCAATTGGGACTGGTTGGTTCAAGAAACCTTCAGCAACAAATCCCCAAGGCTGTAAATTTTTAAGTGAATGAACATTTCCAAAACCAGACTGAAATGTTTTGGCAATAAGAAAAGGTGAAGTTCTCTTGAAAGAAACACTAGAAAGGCTATCAGTGCGTTTAATTATAAAGCAACGAGCAACGTATTGTTCTGTACCATTTATTGTTATTAATATGGGGTAGAAATAGAAGAAAATTTATTTCTTCCATCCATAGTAAAAAAAAGTAAACAATTCAGTATGGCGAGTAAAAACGTATGCTATTATAGTTTCAAGAGCAATTAAGTTATCGTCCTCAGGTGATTAGTAGTAGCGAGTATTTAACCTGACAAAGTTAAAACAGGTTCATTCTGCCAATTAGTACCCTACAGCAATTAATCCAACAAATATAAAACAGAGAATGGGTTTTACCTTTGTTGGCTTAATTCTTCTCTGGTACTAGTCATCTGATGCTACTTATTAATTGCTATCGAAAAGGAAGTATCCCTCTGAGAGATAAAAAATATACAGAAGTTGATCTTTTTTTCTCTATATGGTGAGTGAAAACACATGCTATTATAGTTTCAAGAGCAATTAATTAACAGTTATCGTCATCAGGTGATTAGTAGCAGTGAGTATTTAACTTGACAAAATTAAAACAGATTCTGCCAATTAGTACCCTACAGCAATTAATCCAACAATTATGAAACAGAGAATGTGTTTTACCTTTGTTGGCTGAATTATTATCTGGTACTAGTCACCTGATGCTACTTATTAATGGCTATCGAAACTATTATAGTTTGTGTTTTACTCATCATCGGGAAAAGAAAAAAGATCAGCTTCTGTATAAAACAAATGAAAGTACATCAGACTTTTAAAAATGCTTAGACGGCCTAAAAATTGCACTACTTTTATAAAAATGTCTGTGCTCATTTTTTTATTGCTTTTTTAGCGGGGTGTATTAGCACATAGTGCGGTGCTAATGAGACATGGGAATTCTGTGTTAAGTAAATTATTAAATTAAGTAAATTATTAAAAAATAAGCTATAGTTAAGAAAGCATGAAAAAATAAAGGGATAATATTGTTGCATTATAAGTATATTTCACTTATTATAACTGTTATTTAACACTATACAATATAAAAAATTAAAAATAAGATGTAGACAGTTTTCCTCCTTTTTGTCGATTGTTGGCTTTCGAAAATCAGTTACAACATCATTAATCTCAGTCCAAAATTTACCCTTTTCTGAAAAAAAATACTTTTGTTATTATTATTAATATTTAAAGTAATTAAAGATCATTTCTAACCAAATTCAAAGTTAATTATTAAATCTAATTATCATATGAATAAATACATTTAAGAATATTAATTAGGAAAAATTAATTATAATAAATTTACATTTAAAATTTAAAACAAGGTTTTATGTCTATTTAAATTGTTCCCACGCGTACCGCGAGAAATAGTGGTCTTCTTTTACGTGGCCCTGTAAAATAAATATAAATGCTACGCAAATTAATTTTCAACTGAAAAAATACTGTTGTGTACCTTAATAACCTACATAAATTTTGTTGAATTTTAACAAAAAAATTGAAGTTGAATTTGAATTCCGGCTCATAGGCGGCAATGTATCCGAATTATTTGCTGTGGCCCTATAAAAGAAATACAGATGCTACGCACTTTATTTTCAGTTGGTAAAATGCTGTTGTGTATCTCAATAACATATATACATTTTGTTGAATCTGAATTAAAATTTATATTTGTAGGCGGTAATGTATCAGAAATCATTTGTGGCCCTGTAAAATAAATATAAATGCTATACGCACCTCAAATGATAATAATATTGCATTGTCATATGATTTAGGGTAAGGTGGTGCAGGAGTGCGCACTTTAGCTATTTCATTAAAAGAAAATAAATGAAGAGATTCAATGATATTGTTACACTTTATTTATACTCTTAGATTATTAAGCTAACAATAAAATTGCACTGATCAACTTATAAGAAACATTTTCGGTATTATTTGAAAAAAGATTACCGAATGCACTATACCGATACCGATTACTCCTGAATGCGCATTCTTGTACAACTAATGAGGGCAAGACTGCCCAATAAAAAAAAGGAAGCGCTTCACTTACAAACGTCACATTGGTAGTGACCACGAACTGCGTAATCTGTGCGTGCCACCAGTCTGTCCATAAAATGCACTCGATCCAATCCTCTACAATTGGTTCTCTATAGATGTCGGAGCAACCTAATTCCGCATCTTTTTTTTTTTTGGTGGGGGGGTGATGCAGTTTTTGGCTTTTTGTGTTTACTTTTTCTATTTATTAGCAAAGGTTTTAGGGTTTTTTTCCGAAGTGTCATCTTCAAGCTGCCGTTTGTATGGTGAACATAAAGTCATGTCAAAGTGGCAAAGTCACATGTAGTGAAATAGGGCAAATTTGTGATCCCCTGGTGAAAAACAAAAATAGATCTGTAATTTATTCGATAGTCAGTGCGATTCCGATGAAGAAATTCTTGTGTTGTCTTTTCAATGTACCTTCTTTGCCATCTAAACAATTTCTTATGATTATTTATTCCTATTACTGTCAGTGATGGCAACCCTTGGTGGTGATATCTGAAACATGTTCCTACAAAAGAATTACCTTGGTTTGAAACGTTTATCCTCCCAATTCGATTATGTTACACCCATTTTTAAAAAATCATGGACCTTCAAACTCCATGTATTTGAATATGGCCATTAGTACTTTCTAAAATAATATTCAAAATGTTCTAAAAATTATACTCTTCTAAATTATCTATTATACGTACAAGGAGTTATACATCATCCCGGGAATTCAACGTTTCAAAATTTAAAAGCCTCCACAAGACGTAATTTTCTTACGGTATAGGTATATCAAAAAAATTAAAAGGAAAGGGAATAATTATAACAAAAAAGTAAGAATAATTTTGAGAATTTGTTGTGGTATAGAAAAGCCTACTATTCTAGAAAAATCTAATTTCTAGATCTAGTTATCTCTTAAAAATTTCTGGAACTAAAATCTCGAGCATGGAAATGCGAAAACATTACCAAGCACTATCCCTGCTTTCACATATACACGACTTGGTTTAAAGATTCTTTAGAATTGCATTAATTGAAATAAGTCAACTGCATTAACTATTTCCCTACAACATCTAATATTTTCTCCTTCTGCGAACGAAAACCGTCCATGAACGTGTTTCTCGTTGTCAAACAGAAATTTAATGTGCGGTTGGGATTTTTGACTTGAATTTGAATTTCTATGCAGAATGATTTCATCAAGAATTCATAAAGTTTTACTCCACATCAGCCGTTGTCACACAGAAATTTAATATACGTCAAGGATTTTTAATCTAAATTTTAATTTCGATGTAAAACAAATTCAATTAGTATTCACAAAGTTTTGCTCAATATGTAGATTAAATTCACCTGGTGTTTAGATTAATAGCCTAAACTTTTATTTTACTAAAAATCTGAGATATTTTTATAATTAGTGACAGCATAAATATTATTTTTAATTCTTAAAAAAAAGACACTTCGATTATGTCTTGCGTTCTAATAATAATGCGTCTTTTCATTAACTGTTATTATTATTTTTATTTTATTTTTTACAATTACTTTTGTTATCATCTACATTTAGTAATGATAGTATGTCTCTTTTCATTTACAATTATTACTATATTTAAATTTCCGTATTTATTAATAATACAAAAAAAAAGTTTGTTTGAAAATCTATGCATCGTTAATGAGATGTTTATTTCTAACGTGCATTAAAGTATACAATCTAAATTTTAAAAAAGGATCTAGTTATCCGAACATTAATTTATAATTTTAAAAAACTAAAGCGTACTGTGAAGTTGTTTTGTCTATTTAGGTCTCGTTGTAATTTGATACTTTCCAAATGTCTTAAAAAATTTTTAGATAGCTTATTGTCATATTAACATTACATTATTGTCTTTTAATGTATCTGTAGTATGATGGAGAGCTTTTCACACCATCATCGTTTAACGCAAAAACAACGGATAATTTGCGTAATTGTCAAGAATAACACATTGTGTATAATTTAATATTATTTATTCTATAAGGGATAGAAATGTAAAATATATATATTTATGATCTATGACTATCATACTTTAAATTAAAAATAGTATTTCAATTCTAAGTGTAATTATGTTCATGATATAAATAAATAATTTATATAAAAATATCTAACATTTCTCGTCAAAAAAAGTTTTATCATCGAAGCAAAACCAGCGCACGGTAACTGTTTCAGACAACGGGTCTTCAGGGTTGACGTCATATCACAAAGTCAGCGGGCACAATTTATGGGTCTCCATAAACTAACAAGTAAAGGTACTATAGTCTGTGGCGGCGAATTTCGATTTTTATAGCTCATTCGATTCGTCTCATCGAGCTAAGTAATTTGCTACCTCGCATATCGGCTATTGAGTTTAGATAATGACAGGGGGCCGGGTCAAAGTTTAAAATTTCGTTTATTGAAAACCAGTTGCCGTCAAAGAAATAAGTAAGATTTAAATTTATTTATTGTTCTTACACTGACATGCATTGATTATAGTCAATTTTTGACACATTGTTCATTCCGAAGAAGTGAGTGAAACAAAAATATTTCTGATAGTGCGCACAACGAGCAAAGGTATTTCAGCTGACTCGACGACGCATTCAAAACAGCTCTGCTTTCTTGACAGGATGAACAAAACTAGACGAGGATATCAAAACTTGCGAAAACCTGTCTGCCAAGTAGCATACGAATATTTTATCTTCAATTACAAAATCTTATAATAACAACAATAATATAACCTTATAGCAGTTATTGGCAATGTATAGCAATGTAAAAACAATTAGTACATTTAAACCGCACTTATTTCTTTGAAGGCATCTGTTTTTCAATGAACGAAATTTTAAACTTTGATTCCGCCCCCTGTCATTATCAAAACTCAATAGCTGATATGCGAGGTAGCAAATTACTTAGCTCGATGAGACGAGTCGAATGAGCTATAAAAATCGAAATTCGCCGCCACAGACTATAGTACCTTTACTTGTAAGGGCACTTGTGGTAATAAAAGTGTCTCAGCAGTTCTTGAAGTTTGACCTTGCGATCCCTATAGTAAGTGAATATATTTAATGCAGTGTGATTTTTCTGTTGCAAATAAATGCTTTGCTATATTTATATTGGCACAATGTTCAGCCAATAATAATAAGATGTTACGCCCAGAGTATAGGGCTATGTTCTTGTTTTATTATTATTATTATTATTATTATTATTATTATTATTATTATTAAGATCTTCCATAGTTTCTCTCTAAGAGTGAGATAAAAAAGATCTGTATATAAATTTTGTTTTCCAGATGTAAAACATCCAGTTATGACAATGCATCAACCTGTTAGCAGCAAAGTAGCTTCTTATGCTACATGATTTTTAAGTCTGTTTGCTTAAATGAGCACAACGTATGAATTTTAGCGCAACAATGTAAATGCTAAAAGTTTGATCTTTAAAGATCCATTCACAGACTAATATCTATATTTTGTGAGTTGAAAATTAGGGATTTTACTTCAAAAATCCAAACAAATAAATATTTTAATTCATAAAGTTGTTAAAATAAAACTTAAAATTAAATCAAAGATAATAATAAGAAATGTGTAATCAAAGCAAATGCGCTTTCCTCTCTCTCTCTCTCTCTCTCTCTCTTTTTTTTTGTTACTTGTAAATAATGTTTGAGAATTTGTAAATAAAAAATCTTAATTTAATTACTTTTTGTATTTCTTTTAAATTATCATGGAGGTTAATTAAGGTTCTTTCTTTACAGGTATATTTAGTATAACTTATTCCCGCCAATTAAAATTAAGGGTTTTTTTTGTAATCGTTAATATTAATTTTAATTACATGTATTTTTGGTGGAAGACTCATAGGTATTTGGTAGTTTTGGAAATGACACAACGCAAGATTTTTATTTTAATTAAATACTTGGCAATTAACGTGAGCGTTTGTGTTTTAATTTTAAGCTCGCGTTACCCTGTCCTAGAGTATTGGTAATTTTTACGGTCACTAATGAATATTAATTTACAGTTTACTAAATGTACCATGTAGTTCTTATTGTTGGTTTGGTGAAAGAAGGACAGATTAATTCACAAATCCAGCTATAATATAATAGACCGGGAGGCGGCAGCACCGACAATCACCTCATCGAGTTCACGGCTGAAATTCTAGAATTAGTTTAAACTCGATTCGCCTATTAAAACGCAATTGGTCTTCCAAGTCCTATCTTGGTGGAAAACACCTGAAAACCCGATTTTAGCGGTTGACTCGTAGATTTACCATTGTGTTTTCCTGCACCCAAAAATATGATAACATGGAGAACTGAGTGCAGGAAAACACAATGGTAAACCTACAAGTCAACCGCTAAAATCGGGTTCTCAGGTGTTTTCCACCAAGATATGACTTCACAGACCGATTGCGTGTTAAAATGCGAATCGAGTTTTAACTAATTCTAGAATTTCAGCCGTGAACTCAATGAGATGATTGTTTGTACTGCCGCCTCCCGGTCTATAATTTGCACAAATCTGTCCAGCAATTTTCAAAATATATAATCTACATGTAATAATATTAGTATGTGTCTTTACATTTACAATTATTACTTCATTTAAATTTCAGTATTTATTTATAATACGAAAAAAAGCTTGTTTAAACCTCTATACCACGATTTTTATTTCAAACGTGTGTTTCATATATTTTTAATTTAAAAATAGTCACTAGTTATCCAAAACCATTCATTTATGATAAGAAAAAAAAAGAGAAAAATATTTAATCCGTTTTTAATACTATATTTTTCAAACGTTTTCAAAAATTCTTAGATAGCTTAATGTAATATTAACATTATATGATTCTCATATAATGTATATGTAATAATGATAGTATGTCTCTTTATTTACACCTACTATTATCACTTCATTTAAATTTCAGTATTTATTAATAATACAAAAAAAAAGTTTGTTTAAAACTCTATGAGATTTTTATTTCAAACATATGTTTCATATACTTTAAATTAAAAAATAGGAACTAGTTATCTGAATCATTAACTTAACCGAATCATTAAAAAAAAAATGAAAGAAGTACCAGAAAATTGTTTTGTCTATTTAATATTCTTGTAATGTGATATTTTCCAAACGTTTTCAAAAATTCTTAGATAGCTTAATGTTATATTAACATTATATGATTGTCATACAGGGTTGGGTTTTTGACATCAAAAACTGGTTTTTGACATGACAGTGGTAAAAACCGTGTTTTTACCGGTTTATTCCGTCAAAAACCTATCATTTTCAGTTGTCCTCCAATTTATGGTGTAAGTGTGGCATACAATACATTTCTAGATTGATTTTACCTTGTTGTTCTTGTTATTATTATTATTTACAATTGCATTTGTTAAATTTATTTAAAAGAAGATAATTTCCTAATATGGGAAAGATTTAAAAATACAAGAGCAAAGGAAAAGAACAATATTTGTCATAATCTTCACTAATATAGATTCTACTAACTGCAATTAACATTAATATTAAATGATAATAAAAGGTTATTACAATTATTAAATAACATTCAATATACGTTTTTAATAAAGTACATTAAAATTATTTTAGAGATGCAAAAATGCTGTTACATTGTATGACAATAGATGTTAAGCATAGGCTGGCAATGAATAAATTTGAATATTCTTCGATATAATATTTTAAAATGCATATCTTATGTATTTCATAAATGCAATTATGGTTATTTTCAATTGCACTTCAATAAGTAGAATCTTAAAGTTTTGTTTTCAACAATGTAATAAATTGTACCGAAATTATACACATTGTTTAATCTAATACTTATAAGTTACAGGATTTCTTCAAAAAATATAATTTTTTTAGACTTTGCCAAATAGTTTAAGATTATTGTAGAGATCTTCTAACAGAGATGTACACGTATTATTCTAATGCAATTCGTTTTTTGTTTTTCTTGGAGGGATAAATATACTTTAGAGTCTTTTTGATACTGAATATTTTATGTAAAACAACTTAATATTAAAGATAGAATGAAAACAAAAATGTAAAAACAAACTACTAAAAAATGGGTTTTTGACAGTTTTTGACATTTTTGACATGACGGTAAAAACCATGGTTAAAACCGGTAAAAACCGTCATGCGTCAAAAACTTGCCAACCCTGTTGTCATATAATATACATGTAGCAATGGTAGTATATCTCTTTACATTTACTATGTTACTTCATTTAAATTTCATTATTTATTAATAATATAAAAAAGCCTTACTTAAAGCTTTATACATCTTTAATGAGATTTTTATTATAAGCGTGTGTTTCATATACTTTAAATTTAAAATAGGAGCTAGTTATCCGAATCATTAATTTATGATTTAAAAAAAAGGAAAAAAAGTATACAGGAAAGTTGTTTTGTCTATTTCATCCTGTTATAATGCGATACTTCCCAAACGTTTCAAAAAATCTTTAGATAGCTTATTGTCATATATATCTATAGTTTTGTCATATAATGTACACAAAATAACTACTGTCATTGTTGAAGAGAAATATGCATGGCTCAGTTATAATATTTATTTAAGATTTTATCCTTTAATTTCCCTTCTAATTGCTGCCCATTCCAACATAACCCTTTTGCTAGGACAAGTTGATCAAAATTAAAGCTTAGAATTAAATACATAAAGGTTTCTCTGGGGTTGGCTAATAGAATAAATTAATTTATTCAGAAAATAATAATAAAAGGAATCCATAGAGATTAAATTTTGGATATGTTCCCCCCATTGCATTGTGTAATTTCGAAGTAGCCCATTACCCTTTTTGAGAATGATCATTCTTGCCCTTAGCTGACTTTTAAAATGGAAATCTAAATAAACAAACACATACTAGATAATTTAAATGAGAAGACTCCAAATAATTAACACTATTATTTATTTACAATATTTACAGTTATTTCAAGGAAAAAAAAAAGATTTATCAGAACACATCTGATTTAATTTCCTAACAAAATTTCTCCTATAATATTGGCATTAACACTTTGATCCTTGCAAAGGATACTTATATTTGTTTGTATTTATATTTAAATTGATCTTTGACAACATTATTTGTTTACAATTAAAATACTGACTTCCATTTGTGACTAAGGTCACACTACCAGCTTCTCTTATAATATTTTGATAAAATCAAATAAACTGGGGAATTACTTAGGTCAGAGTCATATTTACCTCTACACATTGATTGAAGAAGGTTTCTCTTTGTATCAGAGCACTCTTTCCGCTAACTAAATAGCACTGCACTTATTGAAAATGTTCATTTCACAAAACTTAGCTTAACTTCCCCACTCTCCATATATGTTGTTCGGGTTCGTTGCTTTCTTACCATCAGAATTGCCACTCACTCTATTTTCCTCTTTCGGACCGCACAAAATTCATCGCGTCATTTTATTTCACCTCTTCCTTTCGCTTCTGAGATCGATGTGTGTTCTGTTTTCATTCTTTTTCACAACTCCTTTTTCATCACCACGGTGGGCCGTACTTCGTTCTGCCCAAAATTTGCATAACAGTGCTTTAAGCCCATCCTTCTTTTTTTTCATTGGGTAGTTGATCTCCCGTTTTAACTGAAATTTGCATAACAGAGGGTCAGTTTCACCTCCTCTTTACCAACCCCAACCAATGGCTATGCATCAGTTGTTTCTGTAGCGTGTTGTTTTCTTTCTCGGAACTACGTGTGTGTTCTTTGATATTATCTCCCAGACCAACTTAAATCAAAGTTCTTCTTATTTGACTTTTATGGCTTAAAATTGTCGCCAGCGAGTCTCTGGTCATAAATTTGCCATCCTAAATCTTTCAACTGAGGCGACTTATGGGAAAGTCCCGATAATGTACTTTCCTTACATTATCTTTCCCCCCGTACTAAAAGAAAGAAAACGTCCAGTTTTCTTTAGCATTGCATTTCCAAGAAGTCCATCACCATTGCAGATAATCTATAGATCACATAGATGATATCAGTCCACGTTCATCTATACAGAATCATATTGTAGACTAAAGTTCATGCAGAGGAAAATGTTCATTTGTAAATTACTTGTGTGACTTTAATAAAGAACAGTTCATATATGTACACATTTCCTAAGTATTCCCAAACAATTTAGAGATAAAATATTATCATTAGTACAAAAATTTTAAATTTTGTGGTTAAATATAACCGGTGTGTCTAAGATAGAGCACTCACCAAATTCAAAATATCTAAATAGCCAAACAGACCATACAAAACAAAAAGATATAATACACTGTGATATGTAAGGATCAGTATTCAACTTTACAATGATTCTTGATAATTATTTTTAACACAATACATGCATCATACAATATATAAAACCCAATTCAGGCAAAATCTTACAATTACACATACATAACTGAATATGTAAGATACCTGAGAGAAAAATTATGATAATGAGTATACATTCAAAATATGTATATATATATACATATTTATATAGAGCAATAAAAGTTTTTGTCTAGCTCTACCTCTCTATACTTTGTTGAGAAAAAAAAATCCTATAGATACACATGATTTGGATAAAATATACATATGAGTATATCAACAATATACCAATAGAGCAAAGAGTTTAATCCAATATAAAACTGTACATCCACATTCTCAGATTTTTTTTTTTTTTTTTCAAATTATTTAATTATATCTAGTGCTACTAAAATTGAAACCAAAATTAGGCCAAAACAAACCAAAAGGAACAAATGTATATCTATACATACATATATATATATATATATAATAGCAATACTCTTCTGAGTTCGATGAAGTGGCATGTCTTCAACTTTACAATATTTACACATATTAATGAATGAATTCAGCACTATATCTAATTAATAAATGCAAACAGACAAATATTTTAGATGGACACAAAAACAGTCCTAGCAATCTGAAAACATGACACATTCATGATGTTGTAACTTTATGATATTCATCTACTACTTGACCCAATTTTATGGATTAATTCAGTTACCATTTGTATTGTCCATTCATATGATTGTTGTAATTTTATTATATACATACAATTCTTTCGAATTATTAAACAACAAAGAATGAATAAAAAGAAAAAAAAATGAAATTTTTCTTTAATAATTTTCCCTTCTTTCCTATTTTATTTTTCTATTTATTTCTCTATTTCCTTTTCTTTTTCTTTTTTGTTTTTTAAACGCCTAAGCGTAAAAATTCTCATGTTAATTCTAACATGTTGAAAATAATAACTCCCCGTTCTCTCACTGTTCATTTTTTTCTGCCCGACAGAAAGAAGAAAAAAAAAAAACTTCTACTCAATGATAAGAATCGGAAAGCTGCGTGACCTCAGGTCAAACACTCACCCCGTTTCTGTCAATCATGTAGCCCTACTGAACAGGTGATTCATTCCTTCCTCGTACACCTGAAAATGCTGGCCTAATCCCATACCACGACCGGTTCAACACCTAAATGCTTCCTTACCTGGGATAATGCGTTTCTAACACGCCCCCTGAACGCACCCTTTTTTTTTATTTTCAACCCTGCAGGTGAATAGCGTTTGCGATCCTTCCGTATGCATAACACCTCAACTCACCTCAGATCTACCTTCCTGATTTGCCCCGTCACATGGAGTATGGCTGCGAATTATGATGTAAGTTTACGAGTTATTATTCTCATTATTTATTTATTTAATGATATTTATATCTATATATATAATTTTTTGATATATATTAAAAGCTTAATTATTAAAACTGACTATAAGCCAATTGTTTAAACTACCCTTCGTCTTGACCCGTAAATTGAGATCAACCAAATAACATGCACGTGGTCTTTCATGCAATTCAATATTAAGACAAAAATCCATTTCCCGTTAAATATGTTACCAAATTACCATCTTTATATAAAACAAATATCCTTTAAAGTTTATTATCATCTAATCACGGCCTTATAATTACAAACACTTAGCGAGAAGGAGGAAAAAAAAATGACTTCAAGCCTACAAGATCGTGTGAACTAAGTCATCTCCACGCTAAATGATTATTAAATGGTATATGTCCACTACCGGAATGCCATACATTTATTTCCTAAAATCCGTTATCGAATTAATTTCATAAATATGCATATGGGAATCTTATCAATTTCGGTTCCCCTTTAGATGAGCAGCCCACGTTGAAATGCATAGTACTTAAAAGCCCCTGAATCACTGACAACTTTTAAGATTATCTCCAAATGCTCATTTAAAAAAAAAAGTTTAAATATTTTAAAACCGATAAAATTTATTTATTTATTTATTAATCATTATAATAATTATTAATATTATTATTCTTATTATTTTTTTTGTATTATTATTTCTTTTATTTATTTCATTTTTTTTTTTTTTTTTTTTTTTTTTACTACCTATCTACTTATTAATAAATAACATCTTAGAACATTTAACCTAACTTAAATAGGAAAAAAAACTTTTATTTATTTATTTATTTATTATTATTGTTTTTAATTACATATTAATTGCCCGCCGCCAATTACTGCAGTTAAGAAACTTTTGCCCGCAAAAATTTCCAATTAGTGTTGGAACTTAATATGCAATTAGCATCCTAGTAATTAAAAAATTTTACACAGCTGGAATTATATGTATATATACTTTATTATTCATTATTATTAATTTTTATTTTTTTTAAAACTCAGCTTAACGAATTAGTTAATGAGATTAAATGTTAAATCCAAATTGTTTAGTTAAACTAAAAAAAAATAATGTAACTTAATTAATTAATTAATTAATTAATTAATTAATTATTTTTTTTTAAACGGCTTGGCTTTACCATGCAAATGTGAATGAAATGATCTTTTGACCGATTCATTTCCCAATTTCATGCAGTCTTTTGAAAAGTGAGCCTTAATTTATAGAAACAAGAAAATAAATTCTGTCATTATTATCATTATCACTTAATTAATTAACTGAATTATTTCCTTTCGTCTTATTATTATTATTATTATTATTATTATTATTATTATTATTTTATCGTTCTCTAAGAGTTTAAAATCGTTATCTAAATTTTCCAAAAAAAAAAAACACGAAATTAAAACAAAATGATACTCTGAAAAACGAATGTTCGATATTTGTTTATCTGTTTACTGATTTCGTTTTTTTTTCCTTTTTATGACGTGGCCCCTGCCAACCTGACCAAGCGGACGAGCTAGGAACCAACTGCTACCGTTTCACGCCCCTGGAGGAAACAGAAATTAACGTCCAGAATGTATCAGTGTCAACAGGAAAAGACCGGGGGACGCATACGGAAAACTCCCCCCCCCCCGGTGTGTGTGTGTGCAATTTATTTATTTATTTATTTATTTTGGTGTAATATGGAAAAAATTGGTGTGTGTCAGAGACGCCTGGATTTTCCCCCAAGGAATAGACACACACCCAAAGAGTGCACCCTCGCGAAGAAGACATCAACCGAGTAAGTGATACCCTCATTTATCTATTTTTATTTATTTATTTTTATCTTTACTGACCCTTCCTTCCGCGAAGTTGTCAGCAATGCTTGTTGACATGGCAACTGGGGATGTTTGTTGATAAACAAATCCCCACTCCGCGCCTACCTGGTACGTCACCAAAATCTTTCACACCGCCTCAGAGATTTTATTGCCCTGCGTAACCTAGCCTAGGGATTTATTATTACTTACTTGCTTATTTGTCTTTATCCAAATATTTATTCAATTGATTATGTGATTTTCTTTGTTTTTTTATTATTGTTTGTGATACCTTGGGTCGCTTTTACTATGAAATTATTTCTTATCAAAATTTGAAAAATGTGCCAGGGATATCTTATTTTATGTTATTTTATTTTACTTATTTATTTATTTTTTTTTTCAACCCTAGTTGAGTATGCCATCGCTTTTTTGAGAATATTTAAATTTGACAGTTAGTAGAATTCTGCAAACCGCAACTAAAATTTTTACATAAACTGTTTAAGCTATTAGTCCTTCTGTAACAGTAACATCTTACTACCCCTTTTTAATGGTATTTTATTCCCACTATTCTTCCTCCGATGAGCTTGACTCCTCTGTTTTGCACCTGTCAGCATGCTTTGGTGCCCAGAGTCTGTCAATGTGTCTTTTTATAGTTCCTTTACTTTCTTCCGTTACATCTTGTAAAATGTAATTGTTATTTCGCACTTTTCGAACCACCTTAAATGGGCCTTCAAATTTTTTTTGTAAAACAGTAGGGTTAATGGACTTAAGGTAAACTTGTTGTCCTAGTTCAAGTGTTGTAATTTTATCAAGGTCTTCCTCTTTCACATATTCGGCCATCATTTTCTCCTGCTGTGCCAACGCTTGCAGTCTAACCTCCTGCATGTGGTCCATTCGGTTTTTGACATATGTCTGAGTGTGAATTTGTTCTGTTGGCATGTGTGCAGTAAAAGGAGTGCGTAAATTTCTTCCAAAAAAAAGGAAGGCGGGTGAAAATCCCGTCGCTCTGTGCTTCGCCATATTGTATTGGAGTTTGAAAAACTCTAGGCGAATGTCCCATTGTAAGGAACTTTGTGCCATGGCTGTCAGTGATCCTTTCAGTATTCGATTCACGACTTCTATCAGGCCGTTTCCTTGGGCTCTGTAAACTGAACTGAAGCGAATTTCAATGTTTAGAGCACGCATGTACTCTTTGAATACCGCTCCCCTAAAATATGGCCCATTATCTAATTTTAACTGTTTTGGCAATCCAAAATAACTGAAGTATTTATTAAAGACATTGAGAATAGTCTGGGACTCGACATTGCGAATAGGTATGGCTTCTAGGAATCTTGAAGTAGAATCCATAATCGTGAGAATAAATTTATTCTTGCGAAGTGTAAGTGGAAGCTTTCCGACGATATCCGCATGTAATACACTCCCTATCTCATGGTCCTTAACCATTTTTTGAATAGGAACTTTCATTTTTTTATGTGGCTTTGCGGTGTTACATGGTACACAATTGGCACAATAAGTTCGAATATCTGTATACATTCCGTGCCAAAATATTCTACTTTTCATGGCTTCATAGGTTTTGTCAAAACCAAAATGCGGTTTGTGCACTTCTTCCATCAAAGCAATTTTTAAAGCATCCGGCGCTATAATTAGTTCTGTTTTCTGTTTCCCCGGTTTTAAAATTAGCATCTTCTCTTCATTTAAAGTATACCTTTTGGTATTTCTGTTTTCTTTACCTTGTTCTATTTTCTGAATTATTTTGCTTAATTTCTCGTCTGAATATTGATGTTGTTTAATATTCTCATTAGATAATGCGGGATTAACGGAAAATAAATTATTGTGTAAATTTGTATCCGTAATAATATTATTTATATTTCGCGAAATATAGTCCGCTGGGTTGGTGTCCCCTTTAATGTGATCGAATTCATAAGAGAAATCGCTGAGATTTATCACCCATCTTTTAACCAAATCGGACTGATTCTCTAGATGTAAATTTTCCGTGAGAGCCTTGGAATCGGTGAGAATCTTGAAGTGTCTGCCTTCCAATATAGTTCTGAAGTGTAACACCGCTTCATGAACCGCTAATAATTCGAATTTCAAGCTCGGGTAATTCTTTTCCGGTTCCCGTAATTTTCTCCCAAAAAATTCAATAGGTTGTAATTTTCCTTCAATTTCCTGCGCCAGTACCGCTGAAATTGCAATTTTTGAGCCGTCTGTGATTAAAGTAAATTGTTTGGTGTAATCAGGAGGATGTAATGTTGGGTTGTTTATAATTTCATCTTGGATTTTCTTAAAGGCCATTTCAGTATTTTCATCCCATTTAAATTTAATTTTATCTTTAGTAAGATTAACTAATGGGTTTACTATTTCCGCATATTTTGGAATAAGTGTTCTAAAGTAGTTAGCCAAACCTAAGAGTGACCTTACTCCTTTTTTTGTTTTAGGTCTTACTAAACTTTTAATTTTATCTATATTCCTTGTGGATGGTGAATAGCCGTGCTTGTGAATTTGAAAACCAAGAAATTCTATTTTATCTTTACATATTTGCATCTTGGATGGCTCAATTGTTAGATTATGTTGGATTAGCGCCTGTAACACTTCTTCCAAAATTCTCAATAATTCTGATATAGTGTCAGCCCCTATTAAAACATCATCAATAAAATAGGCTACCTGATGCTTGTTAAAATGACCCAATACCTTATTTATCAGTTCAGCGAAATAGGCGCTCGAATTGCGAGTTCCGAACGCAAGTCTCAGAGGTCGAAATTTACCATTTTCTGTAATAAACGATAGTTTTTGGCTATCTTCAGGTCGTAAATTAATTTGGAAGAAAGCACTGTGTAAGTCAAGTACTATATAGTACTTCTTCCCACTAATATTCTGTAAAATTTCTTTAATATCTGGAATCGGATAGGAATATGGCTCTAAAATCTGATTTAGCAGCCGGTAATCTACCGCCATTCGAAATTTTGGATTGTTTTTGTTATCCGCTTTTTTTCTTACAAAAATGACAGGAAATGCGTAATTAGAGTCCGATTCCTCGATGATTTTCGCTTCTAATAATTTTCTTATCTCTGTCTTTGCATATTGCTTCACTGCTTGTGGCACTTTATATGGTTTTGTTTGAATGGGATAGTCGTGGTTAAGTGTAAACTTTGGTGTCACCAGTGAGCATTGACCTAAAGTTTGATAGGATTTCGAAAAAGCGTGTACATGCTTTAAAAGAATTTGTTTGAACGAATCCTGTACATCCGATGGTAAATGATTAAGATCAAAATCTTCCTCATTTATCTCTGCCTCTCTTAATTTATGTACATCTTCCAAATTTAATGCATTGACCTCAAAAATTCTCCCTTGCTCAATATTGTCTATAGATTTATCTTGTTTGTATTCCAAATTAGTGAAAATTTGCCCGATGTTCATACCTGTTTCTAAATGTATCTTGTTATTAGTAATATTTTTAATTAAAATATTTATTTTTCTGTTACCTTGGGTGTCATGGATAGATCTTTCATAGAAAATTTTATTTTTGTGCTGTATTGGTTCTAGGATAAATGTTTGATTTTCCTCTAATTTTATGGGGCATTCTAATTTTACAAATTTTTCCTCCCCTGGGTTTATAATATTATGGCCTACCGTTTTTGCAAACATTTTCCCCTTTGTAGGTTTTCTGTATTTTTTAGTCCTTGTGTTTTGTTCTGTAATTAATGTATTTACTTCCCCAGTGTCCTCCGAATCTTTGATGTTTAATGCCATTTTTCTTCCTTTGAATTTAAGATACTTCTCTTCAAAATCTAGAACCATTTGATTTTCTTTTAAGAAATCGTACCCTAGTAATAATTGATATTTGCGGCCAAAATCTTTATTTGTAACATAAAAAGTTCCTTTTACAAAAGTGTCCTGTAATTTAAATGACATTCTAATGCACTGTTTGAATGTAATCAGTGAATTTGTAAGTGTTTGAATCTTAATTTGATTTCCCAAATATTTAAATTTTATATTTGCTTGTTTTAAATTTTCAAACAAAAGCGGTGAGATCAAGCTCACCTGTGCGCCTGAGTCACAAAGGCTGTTAATTACAATATCTTTAATTTTAAATTTAATTAGAGGAAGTTCATTTGTATCGTTCTGTACACTTGCAATAGTTTTATCCCTTAAAGTATGCCCGCTATCGTGAGACTTGCTCGGGTCTTCTTTATCTGTATTTACAAGTCTCGTATTTAGTTTTCCGCATCCTTATCTTTGTTCTGCTTGTATCTTTTATAATTGCCCCTCTGAAATTTACCCCTTTGATTACTATCCTTGTTACTGTTCGTATGATTTTCTCTGTTTTCCCTAGAGTCCGTATATTTATTGCGATAGTTATTCCTCTGTGCACCTCTATAATTTCCTCTCTGTTGAGTGTAATACCCCTGTGCATCATAATTATTAAAGTCAGGTTGATAATAAGTATACGGCGTGTTGTAATGTTGTTGTGGTGGGGGTGGAAAAGGTTGAGCATTTGGTACATGATTATAGTAAATATTACCCTCCGGAAATGCATTGTGAGAATCGTGTCTTTCATACTGGTTATAATTCTTGTAATTTTCTCTGTAATTACCCCTATTGTTTACAAATCTATGCCTATAATTCTGGTTGTTGTTTTTATTAGCTTTATTATACCAACAACTATCCTCATTGTGTGACCCCTTCTTGCAGATATTACAAAATTTTTCGACTTCCTCTCTTTTTTCGATTGTTCCCAATTTTATGTTATTTATTTCTTTTGATAAATTATTAATCTGCTCCGCCGTTTCTACATTTAATTTCAATAACTTCTCAAAAAGTTGCGATTCATTGTTAGCTGTTATAGTATTTACCTGTTCTGCCCCTATATTATTGTACGCCTCTTCTAATTTAATTGCTGTTTTGCAAGCATCCTCAAAATTATCGGGAAAGGTTTTCCTTAAATCCATACTTAAATCCGGTCTAATCGCATCCAAAAATCGTGTCAATCTTACTAAGTCCAAAAATTTCCCGTTTCCGTTCGGATCAACTTCTGTATGGCTTTTCTCTATATAAAGAGACGCTGCGTTTTTGAATTCGCTAATAAAACTTGTTAAGTCTTGTCCCGGTTTCTGTTTCAGATTGAAAAACTCAGTCTGTACCGGCGTAAATGATTTCTTGATTTTGAATAAATCTAACAATTTCTTTTTGAATTCGTTGTAGTTTTTCTCTTCTATAAGCGATTTATTTTGTGAGAGTTTCTCTCTCGCAGTACCCGACAATTTTGCTTTCAAAATTGTAAGCCTCGCATCGTCTTTTAATATTTGTTTAGTTAAGTCCTCAAATTGTCTGAGAAAATACTCGCAATCACTTAACTTTTTCCCATCGAAAATCGGGATTAGAGAAATTATTGTGTCCACTGATGGATCTGCCATCGTGTTACTCGAATCAATTTGCTTTTCTTTATTTAACTTTTTTATATGCCCTCGCGTTAATACGCCAGAAAAACTCGAGTTCAAGCTATTTCTATGATTTCTACGATTCTTTTTTGGCATTCAGCTTTTTGATAATTAAAATTTATTTAGATACTGAATTCTAAATCTAACTTTAAAAATGCATGGAAATTCTTACCCCTAAAAATATTATTAAGCCAAGTGTAAACATTTGCAAAATTTTCAAAGATATCAAAATATAAATGCATTATACAATAAAGTATACAGTATCAAAATATATATGCATTAACAATCTACTAATACACTATTTTATCTGCTACATAAATCCTTATCTTTTTATTCTTTTATTATTCATATCATTTTACGATATCATTTGATTTTTTTTTTTATGATTTACTTTCTTAGCACAATGTTTCAGTATACTGTTAAAGATCAAATGCAAAGTTCATATAAGAGTAACATAAAATATACATACAATTACGAATATACTGATTTTTCTAAGTTGAATACTGATATTTACGAAATCACCGACTTGCTGGTAGTGGAGCCTTTTAGAGGAAGTCAAACAAACCATCAAAATAAAAAAATCTCCATTTAATCTTCCAATAACTTATCATTAAAATAAAAGAGTTGAAATTATTCTAATTAACAGTTTCATAATTATTATTTTGCAATATACTATATAGATTGTAAATTTCCACAATTTGAATATAAAATTTTAAATTGATTACTTTTAACATGAGCCTGTATTTTAGAATACATTAAAGGTATTTAACTTAATGTTTGACAATAACCCAGTTGCAATTTTTTAATCATTAAAATTGAAAACTCAATTAACAATAATTAAGAACTGGACGGCACCACTGAATTATATAGGAATTGCAGATGTTGAAGAGAAATATGCATGGCTCAGTTATAATATTTATTTAAGATTTTATCCTTTAATTTCCCTTCTAATTGCTGCTCATTCCAACATAACCCTTTTGCTGGGACAAGTTGATCAAAATTAAAGCTTAGAATTAAATACATAAAGGTTTCTCTGGGGTTGGCTAATAGAATAAATTAATTTATTCAGAAAATAATAATAAAAGGAATCCATAGAGATTAAATTTTGGATATGTTCCCCCCATTGCATTGTGTAATTTCGAAGTAGCCCATTACCCTTTTTGAGAATGATCATTCTTGCCCTTAGCTGACTTTTAAAATGGAAATCTAAATAAACAAACACATACTAGATAATTTAAATGAGAAGACTCCAAATAATTAACACTATTATTTATTTACAATATTTACAGTTATTTCAAGGAAAAAAAAAAGATTTATCAGAACACATCTGATTTAATTTCCTAACAAAATTTCTCCTATAATATTGGCATTAACACTTTGATCCTTGCAAAGGATACTTATATTTGTTTGTATTTATATTTAAATTGATCTTTGACAACATTATTTGTTTACAATTAAAATACTGACTTCCATTTGTGACTAAGGTCACACTACCAGCTTCTCTTATAATATTTTGATAAAATCAAATAAACTGGGGAATTACTTAGGTCAGAGTCATATTTACCTCTACACATTGATTGAAGAAGGTTTCTCTTTGTATCAGAGCACTCTTTCCGCTAACTAAATAGCACTGCACTTATTGAAAATGTTCATTTCACAAAACTTAGCTTAACTTCCCCACTCTCCATATATGTTGTTCGGGTTCGTTGCTTTCTTACCATCAGAATTGCCACTCACTCTATTTTCCTCTTTCGGACCGCACAAAATTCATCGCGTCATTTTATTTCACCTCTTCCTTTCGCTTCTGAGATCGATGTGTGTTCTGTTTTCATTCTTTTTCACAACTCCTTTTTCATCACCACGGTGGGCGGTACTTCGTTCTGCCCAAAATTTGCATGACAGTGCTTTAAGCCCATCCTTCTTTTTTTTCATTGGGTAGTTGATCTCCCGTTTTAACTGAAATTTGCATAACAGAGGGTCAGTTTCACCTCCTCTTTACCAACCCCAACCAATGGCTATGCATCAGTTGTTTCTGTAGCGTGTTGTTTTCTTTCTCGGAACTACGTGTGTGTTCTTTGATATTATCTCCCAGACCAACTTAAATCAAAGTTCTTCTTATTTGACTTTTATGGCTTAAAATTGTCGCCAGCGAGTCTCTGGTCATAAATTTGCCATCCTAAATCTTTCAACTGAGGCGACTTATGGGAAAGTCCCGATAATGTACTTTCCTTACATTAGTCATATTTCTTAAATTTGAGTAAACCTAAATTTTTGCCATTCGAATAGCTACTTTTAATTTTTAAGCTAAAAGATAATTTTTCTCCAAAATTAAAAAATATTCGGATGTGAAAATGTTAAAAGATTTTCTTTCGTAAAGTAAACAGTTTTATTCTGCCTAACTGTCTGATATTTTTCTTTCTGTAAAATAGACAATATACCTTTTAAAACAAAAATTAAAAAGTATTTATTCATCTTAGCCACTCTGACGGGAATATAAAATACGTTAATACGGCAGTTTTGTTTTTCTTTATCTGAATCATTGATAAGATTTTATTATAATACAAGTTAAAACGTCTTGCGTGTAATTGAGGACATGTTGCTTAACACCAATCCTTAAAAATGTTTTACTGCACTATAAAATAAAAAAACTGTGAACTGGGAGAAAGATTAACTTCCATTAAGTACAAACTAATTTCAATTAGTTCAATTGTATTTGTCTATAAGAGAGGATTTGGTTGTAATACCATGCCATCAAAATATTGCCTGAACTAGCCAATAAATAGGTGTGAAATACAGTTTCATTTTTAAGTATACAAGAGATACAATGGCGCATTTTTATTATTGTAGAAATATATATATTTTTTTCAAAATTATAAATGCATTATGTTTTTGTTTTTTTTAATTACACGTATGTATACTTGTGTAACTCAAAAAATGTTCAAAATAATAGTTTATATTCTATAACTCAAAAAAGGAAAAATATTTCTAACAGTTTATAACTCTGACAAAGTTTCCTACGCGTCCTCTGTACTAGGGCCCCGTGTGCATGGCACACTTTACACACTCAACACTCTACGGCTGTGTGCAGTCAATATTTGCATGATGATGAACATATTCATAGGCAGACACACACGCGCCGTCAATATTTTCATGGTGAGCATATTCATAGGCAGACACACACGTGCCGTCAATATTTTCATGGTGAGCATATTCATAGGCAGACACACACGCGCCGTCAATATTTTCATGGTGAGCATATTCATAGGCAGACACACACGTGTCGTCAAATTCTTGCCAAACTTGACGATACTTACCGAAATACTGTCATGCTTGTTTCTTATTTGTTACAGTACTAAAGCAAGGGCGTTAACTTTAAACCATATTTTTGCACTATTTTCATCATATGTATAAATGATAATCTACAGCACATTTCAATAAATATAATTGGCTCAAAATTCTTATTTAATTACTTTTATATATGTTTTATAACTTTATATTTAATTACTTATAAATACATTTACCCATAACAAAAAAAATTTCGCTTGGAAAAATTTAATGTAAATTCCTAAACACAATCAAAACTAAAAAGAAAAATCATGCGTCAATCATACATTATGCACGACTTTCCATCACATTTAGAATATACTGTTACAAAACTTTACCATTTAATATCATGAAAAATTATGTCTAAGTAAACAATTTGGAAAACGCATAAATAATTTGAAAAAACAATTTCAGCAATTACCATCTATATATTCGGAAAAATTTCCGAACTCTTTTGTGCAGCCTTGTATTCTATCTATAGGTTTGTATGTTTATACATAGTATGCAAAAATTTTGTTGAAGTAGGAAACGCATAAGATAGTTGATAATTCCTCTTAGGTAATTTTTCTCAATAAACAAAAATTTATTAGAATTCGTTTGTGCACAGCCCTCTATATAATCTATAAAATTTATACACACCAAGTAATATGAAAAAATTGTTTTAGAAACACATTTCATAATTAACTAAAAATGTACTACCAGCAATTATCGCTCATAGACAGTATTGTAATCGAATTCCTTTGTGTGTCCTTGTAAATGAAGGGTAAATGCTATGCACACCATATTTACAGTTAGCATCTTGTAATGCACCTCAGTTATGTATATGAGTTGCAATATGTTTCAGATAGGGTAACATCATTAAAACACACCGCAAACGATTTTTTACCATAGACCATAATGTAACGAAAATCTTTTGAATTCCCCTGTAAACGAACTATAAACCTATACACTTTATTTTCAATACTGAATATGCCATGGTAAATCCCTATAACATCAATCAATTACAAGGCAATTCGAGTATATTTACGCGAATTAGGCACGGAGAGACAGACAGATAGACAAACCGAATTCATAATTGAAAAGTGTTAAAAAAAAAAGAAAAATGTGTTATGTTCTTTTGACATATCGTAAAACTAATACATATTAAACATCACGTAAGCGTATTTTCTTTGAAAAAAATAGCATTTCAGTGCTGAAAATAATTATCGAAACCATTTCATTCACTCAATGTTTATGCATGAAACATTTTTCGTTAATATTAACCTAAAAAAATTTGCTAGTTAAAATCTTATAACATATAACTGCGTTACAAAATATCTATTTATTACTTTCCTGAAAAGTATTTCCTAAATATACTTGCAATCTGAGCTAGAATTTTTTTAAATAAATATTTTGTAGAAACTAATGAAAGGTTATTAGAGTTAATTAACTAACGGTAATTTAAAGTGTTTTTGATGCAAACAACTTTACTGCTCATGCAATTTCTTCAGGAAAAAAAAAAGAGAAAAAAGTATGACGAATTTGATGAAATATGTGAAACGAATTAAAATTTAAACAGGAACGAAAAATCATGCGTCAAGCATAGATTATGTAGCACTTTCCAACGCTTCCAAAATAATTTTACAAATCATACCGTTTAATAAGCTAAAAGATAACTTCTAAGTAAACAATTTGGAAAACGCATAACATATTTAAAAACATAATTTCAGGAATTTCCAACATATACAATATTCTGAAAAATATCCGAATACTTTTATTCAGCCCTGTATGGGATCTATAGAATTGTATATATACTACATAGGATGCTAAATTTTAGTTCAGTTAGGAAACGCGTAGCACAGTTTAAAATTCTCCTTCTGGAGTTTGTCAATAAACAGAAATGTGTTCGCGAACTTTTGTGCTGCCCTGTATAGGATCTACAGAATTTATACACATCACGTAATAGACAAAAAGCAAGTTAACATTAAAATCGCGTTCAGTAACTTAAAACGCACTTCCAGGAATTATTGTTAACAGACAGTAGATAATTCTTTTGCGTGTCCCTGTAAATGAACGATGACTGCTATACACACAATATTCCGTAGTAAGTCTCTTGTAATGCACCTTAGTGATCTATATAAATTTCAATGCGTTTAAAATAGTGAAACATTATTTAAATAAACCGCAGACGATTTTTCTCCATAGACGTAATGTAACGGAAATATTTTTACTGTCCCTGTAAAGTAACTATAAGTGCTATGCACACCCTGTTCCATATTAAGCTTCTTCTAATGCACCTTAGTGATATATATAAATTTCAATGCGTTTAAAATAGTGAAACATTATTTAAATAAACCGCAAATGATTTTTCCCCATAGACCGCAATGTAACGGAATTCTTTTGAGTGTCCCTGTAAAAAAACTATAAGTGCTACACACTTCCGTTGAAATAGGGAACATGCTATAGATAACGACAATAACATATAAAAATTGCAGAGCAATCCGAGCATATTTACGGGAGTTAGAGCACGGACAGACGGCAGACGGCCAGACGGCCAGACAAACCGAAGTCATAAGCACTTTTCAACTAGGTTGGAAAGTGCTAAAAAGCGAAAAGAAGAACCGTGTGTTACGTGTAGAATTATGATCCACTTTAAAACAACATGGATGTCATAGATCTTTAATGTAATGTGTTCCAAACGCAAATTATCTATTATTATCCATTCATTATAAGAAAAAAAATTAGAAGTACTATATTAATAATATTTCAGATATTTATTAAAAATGTTTAAAAAAAGCATTGTGAACAGATATATTCAAAAATTAGAAGCTGAACTTACTCATTTTCTTTCACATATAATTGTATTTGTATCACAAACGAGTGGATTGATAAATAATCATAAAAGTAGTAATTTTTCCAACTGAGTGAAAATGATTTATCTGTCAATCAGTTTGATTGTGCTAAAATAATAAAGGTATATTTATGTATCCATCGTTTATTGGAGTTTCTTTTCCTCTGGTTTATTCTATCAATCTGTTTCAAATAACAGATCTTATTTCATTACCAAATGGTTGTCGCCCAGATAGCTCAATTTAAAGAGAATTGACAATTAAAGCCAAAAAGTTCTACACTGTAAAAACAAACTCCTGTAAAAAAACGGAAAAGGTACTGGCAGCAGAGTTGCCGTAACTTTTCCGTTTTTTCACAGAAATTCACTTTTGTGGTTTTTTTCCGTTTTCAAAACTGAGAAGTTCCGTTTTCGAAACTGAAAAGTTCTGTTTTAGAAATTGAAAAGTTCCGTTTTAGGAACTGAAATGTTTTGTTTTAGAAACTGACATTTTCAGTTTTCAGGACGGTTATTTTCCGTTTTACAAGCTGATAGTTTTAATTTTTATTATCTGTTCGATATTTCTCCCATAAAGGGGAAAGTGAGATCTCAAATTCCCCATACTTATGTTAAACTTATCTGTGGCGGTTATAACTGTTTTTTTTTCTTGTTTTTTGTATTTTTATTATTAGGAATTAAATATTTTTAACTTTTTTTTTCTTTGTACTCTTCTGAAAGGATGTCTCTTTTGTAGTGGTCAAAATATTTCTGAAATATATACTTTATTTATAATTTTATGTATTAAAATCCTAGCAAAACCAAGTAATATTTTAAAACTTCAGAAAAAAATTAAATGTATATTTTAGAAATATTTTGACAACAAAAAGAAAAGAGACATTCTGTAAGAATTGTACACAGAAAACAGAAGTTAAAAATGTTAATTTCTTAAGAGATATTATTAGGATACTTATACTTAATATACAAAATTTTATAAAAGGCAATAAATGTGATTTAATTTAGAAAGAAAAAAAAAGTCTATATTAAGGAATTAAATATATTTATATGAAAAACTATTTTTAGAAAAAATCTTAAGCTTAATTATAACAATATTGTAATTTTTCTATAAAGTATGCTAAAATTTGCAATTTTTAGCACTTGTTATTAATATATTTTTTTTTAATTTTTACCCCACCTCACTGTTTATGTATTTTTTTTTTTTCTTATTTCATACTGAGACATATTTTAAAGACTTGGGGCACTAAGTGTTATCTCTTATTTATTTATATCGTTGTTTTAATATCATTAGTATGTATAATCAATTCTGTTATACATATGTAAGATAGAAATCTCATTTTTTGAAGACAAAAATTGGACTCATTTGCCTAGAGAGAGAGAAAATCTATTTCAGTAAATCCTGAAAGGAAAATTTTACTTATTTTCTAGCTTTTAATTCGTTTATCCGTTAGTTTGTATTCGAAATTACTTGTTATTTTAAATCATATGTATATATTTATATATGTTATAAATTATTTTCTTTATCTATTTACAGTTTTTGTTTATTCAATGTAGTCGTTATCCGACACCCTTACGCGGATGTAAACACTTTCTGGTATTTAAACCATCAAATATAAATAATTAATAACGAGGCCTTATTGTACTCAAATTGTTTATATCGAAACTATTTTTATATAAAAAAAATTATGCTACAATAATTTTACAAGTCAACCTATAACTCTATAAATATCGCTAGGTGCTATTGAAAAATAAACGTGAGAAAAAAAAAAATAACACTTACAAGATCAAACAACTATCAGCATTCTCTAATCATAAAGAGAATAAATAGTAATAATAATAATAATTTGCTCCCATAAAAGCAACTTTAAAATTAAGAGTTAAAAAAAAAAAAAAAAAAAAAAATGACAAAAGCAATATACGAACTGCTGCTAGTTAATACTGTGATAATATAAACATACTCTTGAAATATTTTATAAATTAATAAAACAGTGCATCCAGGTTACTTATAGTAAATGATTAGAAACTGTTAGAAAGTAAAATGATTTAAAAAGTATATTCGAATACAAACGCATAAGCTGTAATTTTGAAAAATATATAATAACGAAATAAAGCATAGCTAAAGAACGGGGATCTTTTTTCTTTTTTAAATCTGCATGAATAAAGATTATCTTTAGACACATTTAGACACATAACTTAATATCGAAGTCCGGTGAGGAAATAGTGAGTTGAAGTAAATTAATAATCAGATAAAATGCAAAATCATCCCTTTTTTATGACTTAAAACAAAATATTTATTCTAGGCAAATGATTGAAAGCTATTGTCTTAATATACACGTGGTTTAAAAACTAAATTTATATCTTACAAACATATAAAGAAATTATACATATAATATTATTAAAACAATGATATAAAAAACAAAGATAAAACGTACTTTTATTCTGTAAAATATGTCTATATCCAAAGTTGTACGTATTATTACAATTGTAAATTCTAAAAAGCACGTGCTACTGGGCAGGTGAAGTTACTTCGGACTGCCGTATCGGCCATATTGCCTCTTCCGGAGGAGGCTTTGATCATAGGGTGTGTTGACACAGGACACAGACTGACAAACTAATATATCCTCCAATCAGCGTCGGAACAGAACGTGTCTTGCCGGAAAAGTTCCGTTATCCGAGACTTTACTGTCGCTTACGGAAACTTTCAGTTATATCTCTAGCAGTAAATTGAAAACTTCCGTTAATTCCAGGAAAAGTTACACTTTTCTCCCAAAACGGAATTTTTCAGGTAAAAAAAGGAAAATTCACAGAATAACACCTGTTAATTTCAGGACATATTTTTACAGTGTAGGTTCTGTCTCGACCTGGACACATTTTCACTCAGTTGGAAAAATTACTACTAGTAATTGTGTTGGATGGGATCTCGCCCAGATAGCTCAATTAGAAGAGAATTGACAATTAAAGCCAAAACATTCTAGGTTCGTGCCCCGACCTGGACACATTTTCACTCATTTGGAAAAATTACTACTAGTAATTGTGTTGGATGGGATGTCGCTCAGATAGTTCAATTGGAATGAATTGGCAATTAAAGTCAAAAGATTCTAAGTTCATGTCCCGATCTGGACACATTTTCACTCAGTTTGAAAAATTACTATTAGTAATTGTGTTGGATGGGATGTCGCCCAGATAGCTCAATTGAAAGAGAATTGGCAATTAAAGCCAAAAGATTCTAGGTTCGTGTCCCGACCTAGATACATTTTCACTCATTTGGAAAAATTACTACTAGTAATTGTATTGGATGCAATGTCGCTCAGGTAATTCAATTGGAATGAATTGGCAATTAAAGTCAAAAGATTCTCAGTTCGTGTCCGATCTGGACACATTTTCACTCAGTTTGAAAAATTACTATTAGTAATTGTGTTGGATGGGATGTCGCCCAGATAGCTCAATTGAAAGAGAATTGGCAATTAAAGCCAAAAGATTCTAGGTTCGTGTCCCGACCTGGATACATTTTCACTCATTTGGAAAAATTACTACTAGTAATTGTATTGGATGGGATGTCGCTCAGATAGTTCAATTGGAATGAATTGGCAATTAAAGTCAAAAGTTCCTAAGTTCGTGTCCCGATCTGGACACATTTTCACTCAGTTTGAAAAATTACTACTAGTAATTGTGTTGGATGGGATGTCGCCCAGATAGCTCAATTGGCAGAGAATTGGCAATTAAAGCCAAAAGATTCTAGGTTCGTGTCCCGACTTGGATACATTTTCACTCATTTGGAAAAATTAATACTAGTAATTGTATTGGATGGAATGTCGCTCAGATACAGGGTGTTTCATAAAGGACCCCTAACTTTAAAAATCAATAACCCGGAAACGGTGATAGGGAAAAACATGAAACCAGTGGTATGTTTATTAAAAAAATCTTAAGAATCTTTTACATAAATCTCAAAATTTATTTAAAAATAGTGCCGATAGATGGCGCTGCGATAAATAGGCGTATCAAAAGTGATTCAAAAGGTGCACCTTTTACAAACAAATTAACAAAACAAGACTTATCGCAAACAAAGAATGAAATTGTCATTGACTCTCTGCTGTATGTCGCTGGTCTGTTTGTTGAAATTTTTTGAAAAGCTCACGAATTGTTTTCCCATCTGGGCCTTTTGCGACTTGAAATCGCGTTTGAAAACTTCTCCTTGTGGCAGTAGGACTCTGATTTAAACGGTGGTACTCCAACACAATAAACACACGTTCCTCCACGGTATACATCACTTTCGGAAGTATTTTCACTATAAGATAATAGTTATCAGATTTCAATGGCGAAATCTTCAACGGCTAGTCTTTTCATGCTTCTGAACTCTCTGTAGAAGGATTCTTAACGTTCTCAGCGCCATCTGTCGGTACTATTTTTAACTAAATTTTGAGATTTTTGTATAAGATTCTTACGATTTTTGTATTAAACATACCACTGGTTTCATGTTTCTATCTATCTCCGTTTCCGGGTTATTGATTTTTAAAGTTAGGGGTCCTTTGTGAAACACCCTGTAGTTCAATTGGAATGAATTGACAATTAAAGTCAAAAGATTCTCAGTTCGTGTCCCGATCTGGACACATTTTCACTCATTTGGAAAAATTACTACTAGTAATTGTATTGGATGGGATGTCGCCCAAATAGCTCAATTAGAAGAGAATTGGCAATTAAAAGCCAAAAGATTGTAGGTTCGTGTCCCGACGTGGATACATTTTCACTCATTTGGAAAAATTACTACAACTATGATTTATTTGACAATCAGTTTGATTGTGCTGAAAAAAAAAAGTAAAAGAAAATATATAATCATACTTACTTAAAGATAAATTGACTGAAAAAAAAGATTAATCTATTTATATAAATATAATCCATTTATATAGATCTATTTATCATGTAGGCTCATAGATACCAATCATATGTGACTCTCTGTGTATCGTTTTATTTAAACGTTTATAGTGTATTTTTTAAAACGTGTATGTGCGCTTTTTAAAATTGGGACTCGAAGCTATATTAAACTGTGAAAATATTCAAAAATTAGTAATTTTGTTTATTTTTCAGCAACTCTTTTTTTTAACAGTAAGACGAGTTGCAATGCCCTAGAAAAGCAATTATAAAAGCAAATGTAGAGTTAATAATGCGATTTTTTTTTTTTTTTTTTTTTTTTTGTACATACGCGGAAGTACATTCCTATTAAAGGCTTTTATCTTTTTAAAGAGAGCTTTGTAGAGTCCACTACAATATCATTCTTTTTTACTAATCTTCTATCTTTACAAGAAGAAAGTATTGGATTCATGAAAATTTTCAACTTCTGGTTGTCGAGAGATTTATACGTTTTAGAAGGTCCTGAACACGATTTGGCGGTTTTTAGAAAATGTCCGTTTGTGAGTCTGTCTGTCTGTCTATATGTGACAAAAATTCTCTATCTCAAGAACTAATGCACGAAATTTAATAAAACTTTATATTCAGTTAGTCCCTGATATAAATTGGTGCTGATTAGTTTTTGGTGACAATCGCCCAACAGGTGGCGCTGCTATGCTGCATTTTTCGCGATTTCCGCAATAGCTCTATCTCAAGAACTAATGTCATTATTTTCATCAAACTTCAGATTCATTTATACCTGGACATAAATAGATGCTGATTACGTTTTGATGTAGATATCCCAACAGGTGGCGCTGCTATACCAATTTTTCATGATTTTTACGATAGCTGTATCCCAAGAACGAATGCACGGAATTTAATTAAAATTCAGATTATGTTAGACCTTGACATAAATAGATGCTGCTTACGTTTTAATCTAGATATCCCAACAGGTGGCGCTGTTATACCAATTTTTTTCATGATTTTTACGATATCTCACTAACGAATGCACGGAATTTCATCGAACTTCAGATTTTGTTAGACCTCGACATAAATAGATGCTGCTTACGTTTTGGTGTAAATAGCCCAACAGGTAGCGCTGCTATGCTACTTTTTACATTATTATCACGATAACTATATCTCAAGAACTAATGCACGGATTTTCATAAAACTTCAGATTCAGTTAGATGTTGACATAAGTCGTTGCTGATTAGGTTTTGGTCTAAATCTCCCAACAGTTGGCGCTGCTATGCTGCATTTTGCAGAATTTACACGATTTTAGCAATAGTCATATCTCAAGAAATAATGCACGGAATTTAATAAAACTTTAGATTCAATTAGACCTTGATATTAATTGGTGTTGATTTCTAAACTCCACGATCGTTTCTTATTATCACTGCAAATGGTTGAAAAACAAAAGAAACTAGTAGAGTAGGCTACGTTGCCATCTTGAACTTATCAGTAAATCTGTTTAAAAATTAAAATAAAGGCAGTGGGTCGAATCTCCCCTACGGTCAAACATCACAAGTTTTCCCTAAATATATTTCCATCATATTTTTTATTTAATTGAATGCAACTTATTTCTGTACGAAATTCATTTATTTTCTTTTACTAATTAAAATTTTCCGCTGAAAATGTGCTTATTTGACGTGGCATCTAGATAAAGCTAAGCAATCCTTAATTTATTATTAATATTCATAATATTCATATGTTACAGCATTTTTAATATGCTAATATTCATAATTTTACAAACCAGTGACTATTTTCATAACCAAGAAAATCAAATTTTCTTTTTAAAGCTACTTTTCATTGGATATATGGTAACTCATCAGTTCATCAGAAAAAGACCATCAAAATAAACTAACACAATAGCTTTTGTACAAGCTCCGATATACGTATGTTACACATATATCCGCGGTTTATTAAGACCTGTGTCGCTGTATTCTGAATAATTTGTTCCTAATTATAAAATAATTTTGTTTGACTTTTTATTACACCTCACTTATCAATTGTCATATTTGATTTCAGTTTTAATTTAAATATTGTATTATAGTTTATGTATAAAAATATTGAACTAAATTACGATATTATAATTACTGAAATAAGTGTTGAGATTAAATCCAGATATTAAAAATTTTAAATGGATCAATTATTTTAGATGAAAAAAAAGAAAAATTTATTCGGGTCACACCTTAAAAAATGCAGTGGGTCAAATATTTTGCAGTTACCATTTTGAAAGAAAAGTATAAAAACACATTGCAATAGATATGTCAAGCTATAATTAACTATCTTGTCTTTTAAAGTATTAAGTTAAATACACTTTACAGCAAAACTTTCTTCATTAACATTATTTGAAACTATCAGAGGGGTTTACGATTGGCTATGTAAACAGCTTTAACTTGTAGAAAAAGTTTGTATTTTGCCTACATCTTGTGTTTATAAGATAAAAAGTTTTTTTTTTTTTTTTTTTTTATATATATATATATATATATATATATATATATATATATATATAAAATAAAGGCTGAGAGCCAAACCGCAAGTATGATTAAATATCCAAAAAGTTTAAACTATTTGTTTTGATCATTTTTAATAAGAACTTATCGTGGTTTTGGATTTTTTAAAATGAATTATGGAATTATTGTTTTATTTGTTCTTCAGAGCAAATATATAAAACGATAACTCCATAATTCTACAATTTTTATTCACAATAAAACCCTGTTTGGATTACATAAAACTCCGAAACCACATCAATATTTTCTTGAGACAGATTGGAAGCCTCTGGGTGGTAAGATTTTGACTAGCTCGTGATGTAATGCTAAGATGACACTCTAGAAAGTTTCATACCATTTTCTTTTATGAAAGTCCTTAAGTAACTTCACATTATTTGCTAATTTTCCCATACTGTACAACAGTAAATTTTTGTATAAAAAAACTATATTTGACTTTTTTTTTCATGAAGCTGTGGTATTTTCTTGCTTTACAGAAAATTTTGTTTTTAGACATTTTTTTAATCTAAATTTGTTTCATAGTTTTTTTTTTAAGATTGTTTTTAACATTTTATGCAAATTAGCTACTTTATATATGTTAATTCCTTTCTCTCGATATCTTTAATAGATTATTTTATTTGTTCTTCAGAGTAAATCTATAAAACGATAACGCCATAATTCTATGCACTAATAATTATACAATTCTATAAAATAACATATATGTGATAGCGAAATTTAGTTTTCAGAATAAAATATCGCAATTGTTCCTGTAATGGACCACAGTAGTCAAATAAGAAATCAATGGATCCATTATTAGTTCCACCTATTATATAACAGATTTGAGCACATGGGATGTCTAATAAAAATATGGGCTAATATAAACTAAACAGTGAAACATTAACTTAAAATTCAGTTTTTGTACAGTTTAAAAAAAAAAACTCTTATGGGACATTATGACCATTACTAGAACAACTGAAGAAATCATGACCCTAAAATGGGAAACTCTCTAAATGTTACAACATTCTTATTTTATATTTTAAGAACATTTTTTCCTAATTATGAAATACTCAATGAAAATACACGCACACACACACACGCATATATATATATATATAATATATATAGATATACAGGGTGATTATAAAGAAACTTTGCCAACATCTGCACTTCTAGCGGCCGTTCTATTTAACCGATCAAGATGAAATTTTAAATATAGTTGTTTGAAGGTATGCGCTCGAGATTCTGTGAATGGCAATACAGTGGTGCTCACGGTTACGGTTATAGTTACAGAAACTCGAAAATTTCGAATGGCAACGCCTACTTTTTCCTGTCTCAAAATGTTCAGCGCATGCGAAAACCCTAAATAGCGTTGAAACGGTACCGATATGTCCAAAAACAAACGTGTTATGCATACACAAAGAAGAGTTCTGAAAACCGGCCAACAAAACACGATCTGTGCGCACGCAGTAACTTTGCATATGACACAGGCAAGATACCAATCACAGAACGCCGTTCGCCAGATATTCAGCGGAGGAAGCCTATAAAATACCAAGCGGGTATGCGAAGTCGTCATTCATGAACTCGCACATGCCGACGATATGACTCTTCCTGGGAAAGTTCGCGGTGAATTGATCAAACTCTATTATCTAAATGGGATGAACGCTGCGGAAGCCTTGCGTGTGTATCGCCGCAATCATCGACAACGACGTGGGCCATGTACTCTGCAAGCTGTGCGTGATTTAGTGCGCAAATTCGAAGATACAGGCTGCACCTGTGACAAACCGCGCTCCGGACGGCCAACAGTTTCTGAGGACGTTGTCATGGAAGTGCATCATACAGTGACTACAGGGCACACAGAAACTGCAAGAGGATTATCGCGCTTGTTGGATATTCCGAACACAACGGTCCGCAAGCTCTTGCGCTCAGTACTTCACATGTTTCCCTATCGATTTCAGCGCGTCCAGATGTTGCAGCCGGGTGACCCACAACAACGTCTGGACTTCGCAAATGAATTTTTATTACGATATGATGCTGATAACGACTGGCCACTTCGCATACTATGGACGGACGAGGCGCATTTCACCTTACATGGCAACATTAACACAAAGAATTGTGTGCACTGGGGAGAGACGAATCCTCACGCTGTGGCACCAGTACCATTATTTGACGCCAAAGTGACTGTGTGGTGCGGCATTACAGCTACATTTGTTCTCGGCCCGTTCTTCTTTGAGGAAACGACCCCAGCGGGTCCTGCAACATGTTCTGTAACAGGCTCTCGGTATGCAGCCATGCTGAAAAATTCTGTACTACCGGAGTTGCGTCGGCGGAATGCACTCAATGACGTTGTTTGGATGCAAGATGGTGCACCTCCACATATAGCGAGGTCAGTTAAAAGGCTCCTAGATCAGCATTTTGGTGATCGCATCATCTCACGCCATTATCCTATTCCGTGGCCTGCGCGATCCCCAGATCTGACGCCTATGGATTTCTGGTTTTGGGGATATCTCAAATCCAGAGTTTACCTGTGCAATCCGCAAACATTGTCGGGCTTGCAGGATTCTATACGGCGTGAGATTAGAAACATTCCTCGCGTCATGTTGCGTTCAGCGGTATTGTCCGTCGTCTCCCGCATGCAATGCGTAATTGCTTGTGATGGCACCCATGTGGAAAATGTTTGATGCCAATAAAGGTTTTCTTTTGTCTGATATGTGTTCTCATCATTCAGCAGTTTCTTGTCTCTGTCGAATGCATTATTGCTCGGTGCGCCTTAAAGAACGGTTTGTATGTCTATAACACGTCGGTTTTTGGACATATCGGTACCGTTTCAACGCTATTTAGGGTTTTCGCATGCGCTGAACATTTTGAGACAGGAAAAAGTAGGCGTTGCCATTCGAAATTTTCGAGTTTCTGTAACTATAACCGTAACCGTGAGCACCACTGTATTGCCATTCACAGAATCTCGAGCGCATACCTTCAAACAACTATATTTAAAATTTCATCTTGATCGGTTAAATAGAACGGCCGCTAGAAGTGCAGATGTTGGCAAAGTTTCTTTATAATCACCCTGTATATTATTATTTATATAAATGTATATTATTATTTATATAAAACATATTAACATAAAACCCATCTCTAACAGAAGTTAGAAATAAAAAGAAAATTGAGAAGAAGAAAAAAGTTAAAGTTCAAAAGAAGAACGTTGGGATGGCTTTGGAAAATGTTCCTTTCTTGTATATTCGAAGAGAACAGGGCTTAAACCTTAAACTAACTATCTGTTACTTTTACTTACTCATCATACGTAGTGTAGGGTAAGTCTTGTAATCGTTTTGAAAATCGAAAAGAAAAATTGACGGATTTACACGTTTCAGACACTGGAGGTTCCGAAAAACATAGTATTTTTAGGGGGAAAAAATTGCGTCCGTCTGTCTGTGTGTCTGTAAACGCTCTAGCTCCCGAACAAATTGAGATAGAGACTTGAAATTTGGCATGTACTTAGTATGTAATAATGGGAAGAAGCTTATAGAATTTCAGAAACCTCGATTATCCGGAACTATTATTTTTCGGACTCTCGAAATATTCGTTCTAATAAAAGGTATATAAAATTTTTCTAAATTGTTTTTTTAAGGAGTGAATATAAAAGACAATAATAAAACATAAATTTTGCATGAATAATGAAGTCGATCGGATAATGAGTAACCGAGATATTTGTAATCCTATTCTCCACACTCTTCTATTTTTCATGACCCTGTATTTCATCCAAATTTCAATTCAAAGATAAATTTTAATTGGAAATGAGACGCTGAATCCGACGCCGTAAACCGTTAGTTAATATGATGATCAGTTTTGGAGTTATAAGGATGTTTCTTCTACGCAATTCAGTAACAGAGCCTTTAAAGCGAGGCTAACGAAAAGGACAGGCTACCGCGGTGCATTCCACTTATCTTTTTTTACAGACCGCTAGAGTGACGTGATGCTCTTTTCGTACACCTGCATTGGTGGATTCGAGCATCACGTGACTCCCGCGGTCTGTAAAAATAGATAAGCGTAAAGCACCGCGGTAGCCTTTATTTTTCGTTAGCCTCGCTTTAAAGTTTATGACGTCATCAAGCCACGATTTTATTCGAATCGCAATGCATTTTATAAATAGTTTACACACGTTTTATTTTCATATTTTATATTATGCATATCCATGCCGGGTAAGTATTACGGTGGCCCCCAACGACTAGTTTAGTTGTTTGTGAGTGTGATATAATAATCTCGGTTTAACTGTGTCCAATGGCTAATTCATAAAACGTTAGTTATCGATATATAGTTCCAATTTTAAAAATGTTTTAACTGAGTAAAGAAGTGTTTTAAAAGTGATTTGAGTCAATAAAAATATTTCTTAAAAAGTTACGAAATTTAATTTTTTATATGGTCTCCTTGTTCTATAAGTGATATTTAGTAAAAAGTTCCTATTACACTCACAAATAAGACAAAAAAAAAGTTCCATCCTTCTACGATTAAAACCGAACGAGTAGTAGCTTTTTTAAGTTGAAGCATCTTTTTTTAATGCGAAATAGGGATCATTCTCAAATTTACTAGAAATATAAGTAATCGTCAGATATATTTAAAAAAAAAAACAGTTGAGAGTAAAGTTAACATTACAATATAAATTTTAAATCTATTTTCATTCTGACATATTATATCAAACTATACAACTTTTGTACTAAAAATATAAGTGAAAAAATAACAAATTTTTTTGTCAAATGAAATGATGGAAAGTAACAGTCTCAATTCTTTACAAAATAAAACATATGTTAAAATATAATTACTTTAACCAATCTGAAACTTAATTATTAAATATTAACACTATCGTAATACTTGTACGATGTGACTACTTTCAGTTAAAGTGCAGATACCGCGAAATAAGTTCTACTAATAGTTTAAGCACTTTGTGTACAATCCCTCGAAACATGGCCCAACTCATCTATGTTCAGATGCAGAAAAATAGTTTAAGTCATGCAATTCAAAGTTTCATAACTCGATCAATTTTAGTGCTAGATGAATGAGACTTTTTTTTGTCTCACTTGTTAGTGTAACAGGAAATTTTTACTAAATGTCACTTATAGGAAAAGGGACCTATACAAAATTCAATTTCGTAACTTTATAAGAAATGTTTTTATTGACCCAAATCACTTTTAGAATACTTCTTTACCTCATTTGAAACATTTTTGTAATTGGGACTATATGTCTAGGACTAACGGTTTAGGAATTAGCCATTGGACACCTTTGTAAGTGGACACCCTGTATAGGTCATTACTGGTACGCTTGAATTTTTATTTTATTGCTAACATATAGTGAAAATCATTTTAATGTCAGCATAAAAACATATTTGTCATCTCATATTACATATTATTATATTATTATCCTTGAATTTGATACCTTCTTCTTTTTTCGTATGTTTTTCTACAATCAGTAAAACACAAACAAACTGGATATATAAGGCGATTCAGAAAAATGGACTCAATTTCATATGAATTTTCCTTCCTCTCCGCCTCCCTCTCTCAAAAATTGCATCACAGCTGCACTGAATTCGCTGATGTAAGACATTATTTGAAAGATCTGGAAATAATTGAATTACCTTCTAGATAGGAGATTTCAACCGATGTGCTGTGCAGTAGGAGAATTTCAGGTGTGCTGAGAAAATTTTTAATGTTATGGATTGGGACCCATCAACATATTGCATTCTGATAAGATTAAAATAATCCCAGAATAAAATGGAGGGATCGGTCTTGATTGGCAACTATTGTAATCCGGAAGAAAAGAAAAACTTTGTTCATTTCAAATAAGAATGAAAGACTTTCATGGTTTGTATGGCCTTGGTAAATGTGTAAATTTTATCTATAAGAAGTTTATCTGAAGGTGTTTAAAATGTGTCAGGGAGGTATTCATATGAATGTCATGACTAAAGAAAGGTATTTTGAAGAACCCTGGCTACCAAGGGGTAGGAGGATGAAAGAAGGGTGTGTCAATCAAGAAGGATCAGTGGATTATGCACAGGGAAGAGGATAGAGTTTTTCACCATGAATGGACAGTCTGGTTTTTGAGTTCTGGAGAATCGGACCTTGTTTTGGGGGGTCCCTGAGAGGCACAAAAGTGTCTTGTAAATATCATCTAAATTTTCACTATCATGTCATTTTTTACAATTGTGATTTTGAAATAAAACTTTTCGTTTAATACGAAGTGATGTGTTTAATTATATGTATGCGACCACGATACCACATTATTTTCTTCTATCTTTACAAGAAGAAAGTATTGGATTTGTGAAAAAATTCGACTTCTGGTTTTCGGCTGATTCATGTATTTTAGAGGGTCCTAACCAAGAATTGGCTGTTTTAGAAAATGTCTGTCTGTGATTCTGTGAGTCTGTCTGTCTGTTTACCTCTCGGACTCTCTCGGGAATCTGGCGGGGTTGGCTTGGGGGTCTTCCTTTCCCCGTTGCTTCTTGGGTCCGGTCTTCTGGCTGTGGTCCGGTAAGTGGCAGAATATTGTTTCCTCTAATGAACTTTTTGAACCTATACCTCACCGTTGGCTGTCCAGGATTGGGTGATTTCTGTTGCCCGTGTTACGGAATTAAGCCTCCTAATTAAGACAAGTGCTAAAACAAAATAAAGAAAAAGTTACATCTCCATCTTATAGAACTTACATCTGGACAATCTTTCTGTGCCGCTCACATCTGGTTAGCTGACAGTAACGAGGCAAATTTATTGCCTGTTAGAAAAGACTTTATTCGCGTTAACCCTATGCAGAATATTTGTGTTAATTATCGTCGGACACTTTAAAGACAGTTTAGCTCAACTTCTTTTTAACGAGACTTTTACTGACTCTATTTGATAAAC
This sequence comes from Maratus michaelseni, assembly GCA_963931845.1. Classification (NCBI taxonomy): domain Eukaryota; kingdom Metazoa; phylum Arthropoda; class Arachnida; order Araneae; family Salticidae; genus Maratus; species Maratus michaelseni. The sequence goes on from OZ007596.1 coordinate 92,430,070, forward strand.
ACTTGAATTTGACTTTGAATGATGCAAAATGGCCAATTTTAGATAATGATGTTTATCACGCATATAACCTTTTGAATGTAACCCACTTTTTGAGAAAAGCACGTGTGTATTTTCTTATATATGTTTTTTGCTCACTTCGTGCTTGAACACCCGACTAAGAGGGTGCAAAATGTTCAGTCTTAATTTTATCTCATATTAAATTCTTTCTTTTCCTTTTAAAAAGTGTGAAGATGATTTTCTCTACTTGGTATACCACTACAATACTATGGAATACATAATTCTATAGCAGTGATCATCTTTCTAGTGAAATCATATAATTTCTTTCCAAATGGATACTTCAAACAAAATAATATTCACACAACAACAAAGTTGTTTCAAACGGATTACTCGGATATATATCACTGACGAAGCTACCAAACGGTAAGAACATTCTTTTTTACTTCTATAAGATGTTGTGAAGAAAATTGATTAAGTATTTAGAAATAAATAAAGGAGGTAATTAACCGTTCTCACGCCTTAATACTCGTTAGGTAAATATTGTCTAACAATTTCTGTAAATTTTCTGTCTGTCTATCTGTATGTGACAAAAATTTTGTGGGCGCTCTATCTCAAGAACTGACGCACGGAGTTTAATAAAACGTTAGATTCAGTTAGTCCCTGATATAAATTGATTCTGATTAGTTTTTGGTGCAAATCGCCTAACAGGTGGCGCTGCTATGCTACTTTTTTCACGATTTTCATGATAGCTCTATCTCATTAACGAATGTACAGAATTTGATCAAACTTCAGATTCTGTTAGACCTTAACACAAATAGATGATTGTTACGTTTTGGCGTAAACAGCCTAACAGGTGGCGCTGCTATACTACTTTTTCACGATTTTCATGATAGCTCTATCTCATGAACGAATGTACAGAATTTGATCAAACTTCAGATTCTGTTAGACCTTAACACAAATAGATGATTATTACGTTTTGGTGTAAACAGCCTAGCAGGTGGCGCTGCTATACTACTTTTTCATGATTTTCATGATAGCTCTATCTCATGAACGAATGTACAGAATTTGAGCAAACTTCAGATTCTGTTAGACCTTAACACAGATAGACAATTATTACGTTTTGGCGCAAAAAGGCCCAATAGGTCGCGCTGCTATACTAGCTATACTACTTTTTTCATGATTATCACGATAGCTCATGGACTATCCCATGGACGAATGCACAGAATTTCATCATACTTCTGATTCAGTTAGACGTTGACATAAATTGTTGTTGATTCGGTTTTGGTGTAAATCTTTCAACAGATGGCGATGCTACGCAGCGCCATCTGTTTCAGGATTTACACGATTTTAGCAATAGTCATATCACAAGAACTAATGCACGGAATTTAATAAAACTTTAGTTAGACCTTGACATAAATTGGTGCTGATTCGTTTTTGGTGTATGTGAAACTTGTATGAGATAGAAGAAAGGTTTGGGATTGGCGCATCCGAGTAGTTAATGAAGTTTTGTCAACATTTTACAAATTCACAGAACTTTGCGCTTTTTAAAATAAAATGGAATCTTTTTAATTACACGATTTACATTGTGATTAGGTTTTATGTAAAAAAGTTGCGTTTCCTACAGGTTTATTTTAGAGTTTAAACCCTTTAACTTTAATCCTAACTATATTGCGAAATAATGGGAAAAAAATTACACCTACAGAAACTAGTCAATTCCAAAACTTTCTTCTATCTCATACAGTTTTCACATACACCAAAAACGAATCAGCACCAATTTATATCAAGGTTTAACTCAATCTAAAGTTTTAATAAACTTCGTGCATTATTTCTTCAGATATGACTATCGTTAAAATTGTGTAAATCCTGAAAAATGCACCATAGCAGAGCCGCTTATTGGAAGATTTATACCAAAACCTAATCAATAACAACTTATGTCAACGTCTAACTGAATCTGAAATTTCGTGAAATTCTGTGCATTACTTCTTGAGATATAGCTATCGTAAAAATCCTGAAAAATGTAGCATACCAGCGCCACCTGTTGGGCTATTTACAGCAAAAACAAATCAGCATAATCAGCACCAAGGTCTAACTGAATCTAAAGTTTTATTAAATTCCGTGCATTAGTTCTGGAGATAGAGCGCCAACAAAATATTTCTCACATACGAACACACAGACAGACAGACATTTTCTAAAAACATTCAAATCGTGTTCAGGACATTCTAAAACCTATAAATCCGTCGGAAACCGGAAGTCGACAATTTTCACTAATCCAATACTTTCTTCTTGTACAGATAGAAGAAAGTAAAAATTAATGCTATCACAGTAAAATATTTGCTTGGAAAGAAAAAGATAAAAATAGAAAATGGAATTGAAGTATGACTAGTGAAAAGGATGTAAACTGTATAAAGCTGTTATTGAACAAATTTTACAAACTTTAAGATTTACCTTTCACAAATTCGGAAAAATAAATTAGATAACTTCTGGATAAGATGAGAAATGCCCTTAAGTGTGTTTGCATGTACGCCAGCATAATTAAAATGTTATATGAAAGAAAGAGTTAAAATATTCAGTTTTCAACATTAAATGAGTGAATTCATCTGCAATTAAAATGTCAAAAATAGACATTGATATCGGCCATATCTTTAGAAGAATTTTAAGAAAAAGTCGATTCAGAAAAAAATCGAACTTGCAATACAAATATTCTTAAAAAAACGTTAAAATCAACTATATGATACTCGCCTGGATGAGTTCGATTAGATGAGTGAGACAAGACGTCCTATAGGCAACTAAATTTGACTGATCGAGACGATTTTAGACAGAAACGAAAAACCTTGGAAATCCAGTCGTTATTGACAAGATAATGTTTGTTGCCTTGTCTCGCTCATGTAATCGAACTCCTGCATGTGAGTATCGCGAAGTTCTGGGATGAGGGTTGCCAGCATTTGGACAATTTTTTTATCTAAATAGGCGTCCTGCGTGTAAATCGCCTCTTTTATGTTGAAAGGTTCTCTAATATGGCGGATCTCCAAGATGCAGTAGTGTCATTTATTGCTGATAAACTGAACTAAAACCAAGAACCACAGTAAATAAATTCCTGACATCACACATTAAACTTCTGCAAGATTTTATTCAGTACTTGTCACTGTTTACAAGTTATAGATTTTTAAAAACAGTCGGTGCACTTTATTATACCCTGTATCTTGTTTATTTACATGTTCCTTGCGCGGTACCGAAGGATCAAGTTTTCATAAAAATATTCTGGTAATGACGGAATATTTCATACTGTATGTGTGATGCTTGATTTTTCCAAATATCGGTTTAAAAATATAAATATTATTAGAAGATATTTTGTTAGAGAACCACTTAAAAGAATTCAAACATATTATTTATGCACTATTGCTGTGTGAAGTGCAATTTACTGAGGTTGATTTATTTTAAGTATAATATAGAAATATTGCTGCATTACTTGTGAAAACTCTTAAATAATTTTAATCGTTCTAAACGTGATAAATTTAGAGAAAAAAAGGTTTCGTAATACAAAATTGTCTACGGAATTTTTTAATTTATTCTTTGAATTGCTATTTTAATGAGAGTTGTATATATTTTTCTAGATTCGAAAATATTTGCTATCGTGAGGATTTTGCTGAGATATTTGTAAATGATAAATTACGAAATCTACATAACATTTTTAGCATTTATTGAGTAAATATAGTTGATTACTGATAATGTGCAGCAATCAAATATATATAGTGCAGAATAGTGGATAAATTTATAAAGATTTTATAATTTTCAATATATAAAAGCTTCCCAGGTCGCACAAAGATATCGATGTCCTATAATGGCCAATATTTCAAAAGTCACTGAATTTCATACATCTAATTTACGATGTCGGCCGATATTCATTGATGTAACGAAAACTTAGTTTTAAAAAGAAAGCATTTAAAGGAGTTTGCATTTATTATAACATTATAATGCAGAAATGATATTCTGAAAAATAAAATGTTTGCCCTTTTTAATGCCTTTTTTGTTATTTTTAATATCTAGTTTACATTGGCCAATGTCGTAAAATTTATATTATTTTTACAGTATTCAGCGACATTTATCGCCATTCCTAACAACAGTCATTTTTCGGACATTTCAAGATATCTATCGACCTACAGCATATCTGACACAGTTTTTAATCTTGACCAAAGTGAACGAACCGTAGTTCTGAAGGACCGCCTATTTCTATAGTTCACATCAAGAAGTTTGTGATATAGGCGTCTACAGTTAAATTTGCAGAGAAAGAAAGTGTCTATATAGAAATTTCTGTACGAATCTATAATTATTTATATAGAAAATTTTCTTTTGAAATTTTTTATATAAAAATCTATAGCGAATTCTCTATAGAATACCTCTAGAAAATTTTCTTTAGCATATTTTATATAGAAGTGTATACAGAAAAATTTCTTTAGAAACAATTTATATTAAAATCTATAGATATTGCTAAGTAGAAATTTTATAAAGAGTTTTGCAATTATTACTCTAGAATTATTTGTTTTAAAATAAAGTAATCTAGAAACTATAACAATGCTACAATATTAGAAAAAAAAAAAAAAAAAAAAAACAGCTAAAGATATATTTTATACATAATAATGTTTGTACATTTAAAAAAAAAAAAAAAAAAAAAAAAAGCATTTATGTAATTTTAAATTGATGCTTGTTTATTTTTTTAATATTTTCAAATTTTCGACTTATATGAAAATTTTATTTATTTATTTATTCATTATTCTTTTTTTTTTTTATGTTTCATCATTAGGTCATTTTAATTTACTATTCATCTAACTAATTATTGTTATTTTTATTTATAATAATAACTATAAGCTTACACGGCTAATTTATGTGTGTATTAACTTGTAAGTGGTAGATCAGTTTTTGAGGAAGTGCACATATATTTATGACTTAAAATTTATAGAAAATTTGTTCTTAATTTCTTACAAAGAAAAATTAAAAATAATAGGGTTGTTTAAACCTTCCTTTGCCGTTTTGTAAAAGTGAAACTCGTGTTTTTTAAGATAGCAGGCTTTTAAATTTCTTTCAAAATTTCTAGAAAATTCAACAATAAGTGGCCCAGATTAATATCACGTTATCAAAAGTGATATGTGAAAAAATCATTTATGAAAGAACGTCAAAAAATAGGTCAACTGTAATTTAACCAGATGGATGAAAGAGTATGAGAAAATTTGATGATGGTTTTGTTGGAAATTTTCCTACTAACAGAGAAATCCACTCCCACCATTTTTTACTAAAATCGTTTTACAAATTAAAATGAAAAGTGCCTTTTTTTTTTTCTTTTTTCGATTATGATCTGTGACATTTAGCGCCATCTAGACTTCCGCTAATCCAACATCATTTCAACTAGTGCTTATCTTAACTTATCCTTTTTTTAGTCCAAATTTTATTTTGTTATACTCAATTTTTTTGTTATTTATTTAAATGTTTTATCTAAAAACTCCTCTAACACTGCAGTATCCAAACTCCGCGGAGCCTATTGCCTATCTTCGATGAATGGAAAATTGCCTTCATTTTTTACATATACTTTTACTCCTATAGTAGTTATCTAACTACAATTCTACCTTTTCTTCTAATATTTCCACATATTAGAAAGATTCCTAATTTATATAATGGGAGTGACGTTGTTTTTCACTGGGAAGCCCTTTAAAGGTGCACACACTATTCGGGTTCATGTTCATACTAAGTAGCATCAGGGTATGCTTTCGTCATCGTATTGCTACATAGCAAAATTAGACTAACCTCTCTTGAGAATATTTCTCTCCTTTCGCAGTGAGGGGAGTGGTTGACGCTCACCACGACCACATCCGCAAATGCAGTTGCTTGGGGTGCGAAAAAATATCATTTCATTTCTAAAAGTGTTTTCAGTAATGCTGGAAAAATATATCGCTCAATGTCAAATGATGATATTTAACAATGACAGAAAAATGCATCACATAATGTCAAAAAGTGGTTTTCACAGATGTTGGGAAATATTGGCAAATGTCAAAAAAATAATATCCCCAAATATCATTTAGCGGAAAACCATTTTTTTTTAACAAACATTAAACTTTGATATTGGCCGATATTATATTTTGATATTTGCCTATATCTTTGTGTTACCTGGGTTCAGCAGAACATTGGCATTATGGAAAATTATGTTTTGAAAAATTCAGCAACGCCGTCAGATTTCAGATGGAATGTAATTGCCATTTGAGGCACCCTTCACAGAAAGAAAACCGTATTTTAATATTGTTTATTATAATTGATTTATTCTGGATTTTCTATTTATTTAATTAGTTCAAAATGTAAAAATATAAATATAAATAAATAAAAGTAATATCTTTCAATAAAATTTTTACGTTGCATATTTCAATTCAGCATGCCAGATAATTTTGAAGCGCAATCTATATTAAAATAAATTTTAACATTGAATGAATACTTTTATCTTTTATGCAATGAGGTTTCTTTATTTTGTTAAAGGTGCAAATGTATGTAATAAATCTAAAGTTGAAAGATATGTCACTAACATTAAATGCTACAGTTCACACCATAATATTTTTGTAGTAAATATTTTATATTTTATTGGGTTGTTTTATGATATTTTTCACACCTGTAACCGTAAAAGGCCCCAAGTGGGCATGATTCTTGATGCTGTAATTTAAATTTAAAATATTTTAACTCTTTAAATTATCATTAAATTTCCCTTCTGTCACAGCATTGAGTCCCTAAAATTTGCTTCTTTCACTTTTTTGCATTTTCAGACTGCGGACACATTTTGAAGTAATGCTGATTTCGCATTGGTTCCTACATGCCCCGCCCAGCCGGGCAGTTTTGGTATTTATAGCGCAGCCAGCAGTCGTTCCCCCGCACTCCACGGTTCACACGCTCGCGTCAAGAGACTCGAAGTAGCGAAGTGCATTTTTCAATGCGAGAGTCTGAGCTGCTTCGGGTACCCGCTGAGTGTTAGGGACCATATAGTGCATCCCCAATCATCACTTATATTTCATCATGAGCTCATCTTAGTACAGCTTTTATTTTTCTAAATTTATTGTTTTTGTTTATTTTCTATCTTTTTTTTGGGCCACTAGCAAGGTATACTGACCATTTAGTATCCAAATGATATTATGCTTCGGGGATGTGTGGCACTGGCCACAGGCACCTCGAGAAATATAATTAGAAGTCCAGTCATGGCTTTCCTGACTCATAATCAAGTTCTTGCTGTATCACTAGCGCCTTTTTACAAAAGGCAGCAAGTGATAAAACCTGTGAATAAGACCTTTCTCTGCTCTTCGTATCAGCATGGGGAAGACAAGACACTCGCGTGTCAGAAAATGGGGCAAAGTAGCGCCACTGGAGACCGGAGTTGCAATGGTAGCGATTAGAACTAAAATGTTCGATAGTGGGCGGGGTGCTCCGCGCTCAGATATTGGTTCTACTTTCATGCCGATCACAGCAACGGCAACTTTCAGAAATTTTCAATCCTATCATTAAACAAACTCATAGAGTGATGAAATATGATAATTTTTAATGAAACTAATCAGATTATGTATTTATTTTAATTTTTAATCTTTGTTATTTTCTGTTTACTTCTTATAATTTATAATGGCATGAATAATACGAATATTTTAAAAGAGATTATTTCCTGAAACAGTGGATGTATTTTTTAAAATATAGAATGTAATGTGTTCAACAATTTTATTTAATTGAATATTTATTATATGAGGTAAATATTTACAACAAATAGTTTTTACAAAAACATTCGTAATTTTAAATTATAAGAAGTGAACAGAAAATAGGATTAAACATTAAAAGAAATACATAATCTGATTACTTTTCATTAAAAATTAAAATATTTCATTACTGAGCGAGTTTGTTCAATGACAGGATTGAAAATTTCTGTTTGACGTTATTGTTATACTACTGCCGCGAAATAAACGAAAATTTTGTTAAATTAATTAGTGAAAAGTGTATTCTGCACGCTGTTTGTTTATGTACCCATGAAATAAATTTTGATGATTTTGGTAATTTTTTTTTTTTTTTTTTTTATGTCTCTTAAAATGCTGACAAGTCTTAAAATATGCTGATTTGTTTAAGTTTTATTAAACCCATAAAATCTGAAGCAAGTTAAATATTTCTGGATAATTTCATTTCATAAAAAAATAATCTCTTTTTAAGAAATATATAAACAAAATTTAGAGTTTATAGAATTCCTAGACAAAATCAGAAAAATACATTTCTATAGCATTATTAAAAAATATTTTTATATGATCTACATGTTACATATTTTCTTATAGTTAGCTTTTATTAAATTCTTTAAATATATTTCAAATATACAGAATATTTTTAAATATACAGAAGGACAATAGTTTTGAGAATCATTTGCATCTTACTTGATGCTCCATAATTTCATTTTTATTTAAATCTAGTAACTACATTTTTCTCTTAAATTTTTTCCAAATCTTTCATTTTAAAATATAATTATACATTTTCAAAATCTCTCATATATATTATTATGCACATTTAAAATGTCAAATATTTAAATATATTGATTTAATCAAAATTAATTTATTTTAAAGTTCATAGAAATAAAATGTATTTAAAAAGTTTAATAAAAATAATACTTTAAAATTCACGCAACTTGTACAGCAAAAATTTAATAATTAAATATTGCACATACAAAATTATCTGCTGTTGAATAGTAGTGTTAAATGAAAAATATATACAGCATAAAAATATTAGATAAGTAAAAAAAAAATAATGGTTTAAATAATTTTGAAAATAAATGAATTAATAAAAAAATAAGTTAAATTTCAAATATTATATAAAAAATTATTATTATTAAACAATCGAAATTTTTGACGATTTTTTAAGTATGTGAACTATAACATAAGTATCTTAAAATTGCGGAGCATCGAATGGATAAGAATGTAAACAAATAATAACCAAATGTCATTCTGTAATTATTAGAATAAAAATACGTTTAAAGAATTCGCACTAATTAAACAGAACTAAAAATATAAAAATATGCCACATATCATAAAAGCTTAAATAATAAAAATATTAATGAAAGCTGCAGAAAGATATATTTCTAATTTCAACCAACTATATTTTCTACAACGAAAATACCTAAGCAAATTAATTTTTTCAAAGAGATTAAACATGTACGAAATAATATATATACAAAAATAATGAACTTAATTGAGATTAAAATAGATTTCACAAAACAAATTAATGAGCATTCTCTGAAAACAGTCTTACCGAAATATCACCACGTGCAGCACAGATCAGTGCGAAGGAATCTTTTACATTTACGTGGAACTCGTTGAAAAGTGTTGTGATGGGAGGATGCGCGCGCAGTTTCACTGGTCGAGGCGATCGCAGCGCTCGTAGTTATCGCGTTTAGAACTACAATTTCCGATCCACGGCCAAACTCGATTCTCTCTCCCCTCATACGGCCTTCACAATCACCCCTTAGTTTCTGAATCGTTAAAGGGCTACTTTCGCCAGTAGATGGCGCGATATACTTAAGATAAATAATGTTTAGTAAAGGTTACTTCTATACATAAAAATACAAGAATCTTTGCAATATATTCATTATAAAAGGTATATATAACATATGTATCTTATGTTTCGGCGTTTTCTTTACTACAAACAGGAAAAACTAAAAGATTTAGAAATAAAATAAATAAATACAATGCTTTAAGCAATTAAAAATAGTTTAAATAACACGCTACTACAAAATGCAAAACAAACATTATAAGTAAATTTCTATATTTATATACATTTAAATTCTTGATTACTTGAAACATTGATAATTCTGAGCGTAAAATACACAGTAAAAAATTAAAATAATAATTACTAGTTTCATAATAGTAGTAAGAAAATTAAGCAAGTTCGCCAATATCCGGCAATGAACTCATATCGAATTTTTTTTTCTCAAAACATGTATTATTTTTACACGATTCTTAATTATTTAAAATGTGTATATATATATGTATATTCAAAACAATTTTCAATAAATTTAATCATTATAGGTACTGATCTGAAATATATAAGCATTATATGTAACATATCTATCTTTTCGGCGTTTTCTTTACTACAAACAGGAAAAACTAAAAGATTTAGAGATAAAATAAATAAATACAATGCTTTAAGCAATTAAAAATAGTTTAAATAACACCCTACTATAAAATGTAAAACAAACATTATAAGTAAATTTCTATATTTATATACATTTAAATTTTAAATTCTGGATTACTTGAAACATTGATAATTCTGAGCGTAAAATACACAGAAAAAAAAAAAAAATATATATATATATATTTACTAGTTTCACAATTGTAAGAAAATTAAGCAACTTCGCCAGTATCCGGCGATGAACTCATATCGATTTTTTTTTTCTTCTAAAAACATGGATTATTTTTACGCTATTCTTAATTATTTAAAATATATGTATATATGTGTACATTCAAAACAATTTTTAATAAATTTAACCATTATAGGTACGGATTTGAAATATATAAGCATATAGAAATATAATAGAATTACATATAAAATTAAATATTATATTCTAATTCTGGAAAGTCATGGTATAAAAGTATGTATCCTAATAATATTATAAGTCCGATTGTGTGCAAATGTTAGGCTGAAGCCAGCGTCAAAATGGAGAAATTAATGGCCCTGTATCTTTGCATATAGGTGGATTATAACCCGGAAATGAACATAGACTGGTTTTTGTTTATTTTATTCAAATACTTTTCTTAATAATTCAAAATTTGATTATTTTCATAGAGAATCAATGGACATTTTTAGATAAAATTTAACTATTTTACTTTATCGTTGCTAGGGCTTTGATCGTTGCCAATAAATAAAAATGCGAAAAAATAATTTTTCCTCAACAATTAAGTTTCAATTGAGCGATTTTCACGTGAAAAATGAAAATATTTCAAAAGAAGATGAATTTTTGTGATATTTGAAACAACAATATGGAGTATTTGTTATTATACATGAAGTATGAATATCGGTTACATTAAAAAGATATTTTTCTGTCAAAAACTGCGTTATAATTAGAAAGAAGAATTAACAATAATTAAATTATTAAGAAAAAGATTTCGCTTGAACCATGGAACTATGAAAAGGATCCTTCTTGGGTTGAACAAATATGACGTCATAAATAAAACATATATTTTCAAATATTCGTAATATTACAAAGAGCATGACTATCAGTGTATAATTAAAAGTATATACATAATGGACGTCATATTTAAGATGAATAACTGAAATATTTTTTTTTATACTGATTAATAATAAGCTTGAATATCAGTTACAAACAGATGTGAGTTTTCTGCTAAAATTCACGTCATTATTGCCAGGAAAAGAAAATTAACAAGAATTATATCATTGAAAAGAGATTTCTCTGGGATCAAAGTGACGTCATAATAAAATAGGATTTTTTAAGTATGTTTCAAATGGAGCGTGTATCAGTTTCATACATTAATAATCACTGAGTACAGTGAAAGAATAGAGTGGTAATGAATAGTAAAATCGGCTTGCAATATGAAGCCGGTTATTGCTCAAATATTAGGCCCAAGGGCTGCCTTCATTGGATGGAGAGAGGCTGCACGTGGACAATGACTGGATTCATTGGACGGGGAGAGGTTTTCAAAGCAAGCCGCCAGTTGTTTGGGCCGACTGTAGGGTTTCATTTTCAGCATTACGCCAAACATGAACATTTCATTTCTATTTATTCTATGAACTCTATGATTAATAATACAAGCATCAGTAAGATTATTAGGAAAAGAAAATTGAACACAAGTCTATTAAGTTAAAATCTGACTGTGTGTATTTCGCAACTATTCCTCTTAATGCAACGCGATTTACTTAACACCGGTTATCATTGATTCGAGGATGTCATATAAACTCTGAGAATTTAAAATTTTGAATTAGATTCCAAGATATTAATATTTTTTTTTGTAAATTTTAACGAAATTTCTTGGTACTTAAATTACTCTATTTTTGTGGATAAAAAAGGAGAAATAAAATGGATTAATATATTTTTATGCCATTTTCAAATTAAAACTGAAAAAAATTATTTTATTTTCAATTTGAATAGTTGGTGAAAAAAAAAAATCTTGATTACAGTAAAATTTCCAAAAAATAAAAACATATTTCCACATATTCAAACTTTATGAATCAATTTATTCTGCAGAGCAAAAATCGCCTGTCAGCATATTGTCAAGAAATCAAGATTTGTTTCAGCTATAGATTAAACCAAGGACACAAATTTGCTGTTACATGCAAACATAACACTTGCAATTGCAAAGCTTTTTGCAACCCCAAATTACATGCAAGCGTAACATTTACATGTAATTTGCACCCAAATTAATTTTAATTTGAACCGTAATAAATGTTAATTTGCAATGAAAATTACATGCAAAAGTAATGTTTACATACAATTTTGGGTTGCAAAAAGCTTTGCAATTTAAGTGTTACATTTGCATGTAATTTTGGGCTGCAAAAAGCTTTGCAATTGAATCCCCTTGCATTTAGGTGTAGAATTATTCCTCCCTATTCACAAGAATTGAATTTAAAGAAAAAGCATATACTATTTCCAATGAATTATTTTTAAATGATGGCTGTTAAAACGTTTCTCAAAGGCGTTGAAAGTAAAATGGTTTATCAGGTAAAATTGACATTTCTTTTTACTCAATTCGTCGATTTACACGATTTTATTTGGCCGTCCTTTTTCCATTGGTTGCAGTTTCCTTTTTGCGGTTATTTGGCACAAAATTTTACCTTTTTTAAACTGATTTATGTCAAGGCCCCTATAACAAAGAAATATCGTATTTTCTTCTATGAAATGTGATAAAGAGTTATTTAATTATTTACATTTTTAATTATCGGGAGTGAAATATTTTGCTTGATTAGTACATTTATTTTTCTTTTAATGTTACGTGAACGAAGTCACGGGTAACAGCTAGTATAAAAATAAAAATATACTTTTATGTTTCATAATATCAACAGAATAAGAAAACCTATTTCGCCAATATCCGGCAATCAACTCATATCGCTTTTTTTCCCTCTCAAAATATGGATTATTTAACAAATTCATAATAATTTTTACAGGTTTTATTATTTTAGAGAATGAACAAGTTTTTTTTTTTTTGTTGTTTTTTTTTTGTTTTTGCATTATGTACTCCATTTATGAGAGAATAGTTTTTGTGGAAATTTTAGAATACTGGTTACAGAAATTACAGAATATTTTTTTCCGATTTTTAAATTATTAATTCATAAATCTATCCACCCTACTTGTATATATATATATGTATCTATAGGTATATGCAGATTCTATTTCTTGATTAGACTTTAAACCTTGGTAATTTTTACAGTGAAATATACATTAAATATTATAAAATTAAAATTAAGTAAACTTTAAAATTTTTCTTGATAAAGAGTTCTTATATGCAGATAAATTGCCTTCACTTGTAAAATACCTTGCCATATTTTTTTAAATGATGGGCAAGAATTTTGCACATATTAATGAGCATATATTTATTTTATGCTCGTTTAAGTCACATTCCCATAAAGGGTTTTTTATTAGTCTCGGATATATCAATTCATAAATAGTTTTGACGAACGAAACGCAAAGGTAAGGAAATTCTCCATTACTAATGGTAAGTAATAGCGCCACCTATGTTCCTCCTTAGAGGAATTCTGATTCATCTTGAACAAAGGGAAAATGACTTTTTATTACGGCCGTATAAAGGGAAGGAGAAAAATCGAATTAGGCCGTGCCCGAACTTTAAATGTAAAGTAAGTTTACGACAGTTCTTCCGTACAGGTGTCTTTGCTTTTCTGTGTATGAGGAGTGTTGAATTCAGATACTATTTTCCGCTCTCCGGGAGGGATTTCTGTGGCTCCGGGGGTGGGGGGGATTGCACTTTTTAACCATTAAAAGCATTAGCATAAAATCTCAAATCTTTAAATTTCAATGGGGGGATTTCAATGCTCCTGGGAGAATATCCCTCCCCCAGTCCACCCCCCGAATTCAACACTGGTTTAGATATGGATTGGCTTTTAGAAATTTACTTATAACGCACGTAACGACATGAAATGTTTTCTTTTCTTTTTTTTTTTCTTTTTTTTTTTCTTATTTGAAAGCGCAAATTGATAGGTAGCCGAATTACATTCTTTGTAACTTCAAATCGCTGTAATTTTATTTGAATTTTAAATTTAAAAAAAAAAAAAGTAAAGAAATTGAATACAAATGCGAAGAATACGAATTCGTATTCGCCGCATGCCAACGGTTAATCACCAAAGAAATCGAGGAAAATGTCATGCAATGTCTGTATTCATATGTATGTATGTTTGTATAGTGAAATTACCGTAATCGGGTTTGTAGACAATTTGCGTGTTTCAGTGAGCGTGACGCAAATTCAATTCCATTGTGTTAACCTGTTTTTTTTTTGTTTTTTTTTTGTGTGTGTGTGTGTGTACGGAAAACATTTACACTTGAATTGGATTATGTGCCTTTATGCTTATATAATTGCTGTTTGTATATTTGATTAGATAAACCATATTCATATAATTTACAATTTAATATAAACATTTTCCTACATGTTTATGTAAATTGTAGCCAATGAAAGCGACAGGAGGAGGCTCTGCATCAATTCGTATAATTTTCAGCCTATCTTGATCACATGGCATCTCGACAACTGGTAGAAACCAGTCTATATTGATCACGTGAAAGCTAGGAGCCGTGGAAGTATCGCGGCCTGTGTCTCTCGTGGCTGCGAAATAACTGATCTCATTCACGTTAAACCATATTGTTGCCAACATCGCTCGTGTTTTATACCAATATTGGCTACAAACCCGATAAAGGAGCTTTAGCCTATGCATATATTTATGAATGTATGTTACAGTATGCTTTTGTACCATTATCTATGTATTGCAAAACTTTGCAGAAAATTTTACTAATATAACAGAGAAGTGTTCGAAATTTCAATGGAACCGCGTAGTTATCCACGATTCCGGAAAATTCGCAAAATGTTTAGAAACCATTTCGGGAAGAAACGAACAGAAATTTTAATGAACAAGGTTTCGGGAAATGACATTGCCCCTTTTCTATTTTGAAAAATACGCTTCTGTTAATTTCAGAAACATATTGTTCTCTTAAAGTTTTATGAAGTTAAGAAAATATTTTTAAAAACATAGGTCACTACATGGCTATTTTAATCTTTTCTATCAAGAAACGTTTCTGACTATTTTACAGTGGTTTAAGGGCAGGTTACCGTTCATCGGCCTGAAAAATAGGTCAATCTCGATTTTTTTTTTCTTTCATTGAAAGAATAAAGTAACAGAGAAACTGAATTCTCCCCATCCTTTTTTTATATTCATAGTTTTTACTATAAAAAATATTTTTATTACACAACAATTACTTAAATTGATAGAGATGTTGTCAGTTGCCATTTGAGTATGCTGTGCGCGCATCACTCTGCGCCGTGTAGTGTACAGATTCTGAAAGAAACAAACAAAATCAAATTTTACAGTAAACATATTGAATTTGGAGAGTCTTGAACCTATTTTTAATGAAATTGAACGAAATTTAATAAAATGTTACACGTTTGGGAAAAGACTCATTTTTTCGTCCTTTTTTATCTATCTTCAACGTGGCTTAAAAAATATTATTACTATCTTTTTCTTTTACATATGAAAGGTCCATGGGCCCACAAAATAAAAATCATTAATTTCCAAAAAAAGAAAAAAGTCTAATGGTTAATCCATTTCAACGCTATTTTACACGTGACGCTTAAAAATGCCGCTTCAAGGAAAACGCGATGAAGATCTTACTAAATTAAAATAGTATAAAAATTGTTTGCTAATCCTTCTACTACAACTTACCGTTAGTCCGCAATTCTTGGATTTATACCTACGAAGCAAAGACCTCAGTACGTGTGCAGCTGTTTCACGCCAGGTTCCGTATATATCTTTTTTCAACCGGTCCGCGTTCGCTTTCAACTGACTGTAATTTCTTAAATATTTCGAATTTCACCTGACCATTCTAGGGGTTTATTCTACACACAACAGAAATTCGAAAAATGTGAAAAAAATATATATAATTTTTTTTTTACGAATGGTAACCTCCCTTTAATTTCAAGATTTTGCACAGAAATTTTTTCGAATTACTATTTTTATTTAATATTTATGCTTTTTTCATTAAAGAAGTATAAGAAAACCATAATATATACACTTTTTCTCAAAATAATTTAATGTGTGCAAACAAACTTTGCCTAATACTATTGGACGTGTCATTCAGTTAAAAATTTACTGTTGTTTCAAGTGTTGCTTTTTTCGCAATTAATATTTTAAAAATATATTTTCTGGTTATAGGATTTTTGTAAAAGTAACATTTGGTAATTATGAAATTGATAAGAGTTTACATATATATATATATATATATATATATATATATATATAAAACTTTAAGCAAAATTTAACCATTGAAACATAAGAAACTGACCATATATATAATGTCCTTTGGTTGGCAAACTTTGGAATTGTAAAGTTGCACGTTTACATTCTCGTACAAAACGTTGCACGTATTTCCACAAATTGTTATCGATATATGTTAATCATCAGAGTATAAGATGTTCAATATACCATATTTAAAGTGCGTGGCACCTAAGACGTGTGCAGAATAAAGGAATTATTTTGAAAAATATACAAAGTAAACTTTTCTAATGCATTTTCTAGTATTTGGTATTAGGTTTTCGCTGAAATAAATAAAAATGTATGTAACTTTGAAATAGTCAAATTGTATTACAATAAATTTTAAATGAAATGTTATTTTTTTTTCAAATCGAATTAAATGTAATTTTTTTAATTAACTTAATGGGGAGTAAGCTAACATAAATAACCTGAAAAATTGTAGAAATGAAGAATTAAAATTAAAGTTGCCTTTACAATGTTTCTCGATTGTTATATTAGCTCACATGTTTATGTTAATGGCAGCTCCAGAAAATTACATCAAACTTTTCTTAAACTTCCAAATCAAGCTGTAATATGTACTTTCTAATAAATAATACGTCAAAAACAATTTATCGTAGAGCATTATTGCAATGTCTATTTGTATATTTTGGGCTTTTGAGAAAGTTGGCTGTGTATTTATTGCAGTCTTTCGCATTCAGTGTATGTTTCGATTAGTGTCATAATATATATCTCAGGACTAATTAACCGCATTAATCGAGAAATACCTGTATTTTATTGACGCTTATACAAGATGTTTAACAAAAGTATTGAACATTTCAAAAAGGATGCAAGGTTATAAAAAGTTTAAAGAGTATAAAAGTTTTTAAATATTATAAATTTTGATTTTGTAAGCATGTAGGTACAAGATAGCTATAGATAAATAAAGCTACAATATAAAAGTATTTAGTGAGAATCTGTACAAATTGACTGATAACTGCCCTTTACACAAGAAACTTTAGAATAACAATTTGAATTTCTTAACATTGTAAGTGCAACGAGTAGGCTGGAAAACAGTTTATTTTTCATATGGAGGTGTTAGACCCTGTTTAACCCTTTCCAACATAGTTGAAAAGTGTTCATGAATTCGGTGTGTCTGTCCGTCTTTCAGTCTGTCCGTTTGTCTGTCCATTCGTCTGTGCTCTAACCTGTGTAAATATACTCGAATTGCAATGTAATTGATATATGTTATTATGGTTTACTGTGGCATGTTCAATATTGAAACCATTTATGGGTAGTTAACGGGGACACTCAAAAGTATTCCGTTACATTATGGTCAATGGTAAAAATCGTTTTCAGTGCATTTTTCTAATGTTATAATATTTCAAACATAATGAAATTTATATGCATCACTGAAGTGGATAGCAACATGATTTCTATAGAGTAAGTCTATAGAGTAAGTAATAATTATAGTTCGTTCACAGGGATGCACAAAATAATTCCATTACATTATGGTATATGGGGAAAAATCGTTTGCAGTGTATTTTAATGATGCTACACTATTTCAGTAAAATTTATATACATTACTGAGGTGTACTACAACATGTTTTCTATAGATTATTTAGCAGGTATAATTTATCGTTTATTTACAGCGACACTCAAAAGAACTTGGTTACAAGACAGACTATGAGACATAACTGCTGGATGTAAATTCCAGTTCTGATGTGCATTTTAAAACTTAGCTAATTTTTGGTGTATTATGAGATGTGTAGTAGGCCATATACAGGGTTGCACGAAAGAATTCGCACACATTACTGGCTATGGACAGCAATGGATGAAAACGAAATTTTACTGCGTTGTGTTTTATGTTTAACGTTTATTTAGATATCTGATTCAATTTTATGAACAAAAGCGAAATTTCTTAACAGTATTACGATAGTGTTGGAATGTGTTTCATAATCTATGACGTGATGTATGATTTTACGTTCTTTTTTTCTTTATCGAAGCTTCCAACCACACGAAAAGTATTCTACTTGTTACTTTTTAGCATTATAATACATGAATAAATTATAATTTTTATTTCAAATAAAACTTTTTGTACTTATTGGTAAAAAAATGTGCTAGGGATCACTAAAATTAAAAAGGTTATATTAAATGCCGATATTTTATCACAAAGTTTTAGACTCCATAAAAATTTTAAAAACCATAAGAATATTATTTCGCAAAATAAGTACCAAAGAAAAAAAAAATTCATGATCAACTGACTATCTCAAAAATCTGCTAAGTATGTCTAAGAATTCAGTTTTTAATGTGTTTGATGCCTTTCATGTATTTTATCCCAAACATGTTATTTTTCAGAGCTCGCTTCCGTATCCTTGATTGTTTTTCTTATATAAAGTTTCGTTTACTCATACAAGTGATGTTCTCCTGTAGCATCTTTCTAGAGCATTTTTTAAAAAACTGCAATTGAAATAAAAAAAAGGCTTTAACTAAAAAAACAGTTCTGTAGATTTCATCCCTCACAATATAGCTGCAGCCATATTGTCGCAGTGCTTTTCTTTTGATTTCGTTTGCTCTTAAATTACTAAAAAGATTACGATCGAGAATCAATTTATTTCTAATTTCATGTTTTTATATCTGAAACCGCTTTCAACTGTTTGTTTACACAGTGTGTTTAAAAGTTTCAGTGTTTGTAATCGAAATCCGCTTTGATTCCTAAGCAGGTATAAAAAATAAAAATGTGTTAATGCTTTAATGATATATAGTATATATACTATATAAGACGACATACGGGATGTCAGTTCTAGTGAGTTGTAATCTGTGCAAGAAATCAGACTCTTTGCTCCACGGCGTACTGTAAGCTTGAAGTGACACTTACTCGTCAGGTCGTAAGAGGTCGTCGTATAGAGGCGCTGGAGGTGTTGAAAAGTAAAATTTCAAGAAGTAGTGGCTTAAGGTTACTTTATTGAAAAGAAAATAAGTAAGTTATGCAAACACCATTTTGTAGTTATTAAATATGAAGGTATAGTAAGTACAGTAAAATTCCAATTATTCGAACTACTGTGTTCCTTTATTCGCATTATTATTTTTTATTATTCATATTATTATTTTTTATATATACTTTCAAGTAAAAGTTATCTTATTTATAACCTATCAGAGCTTTGGTCGCTTCACTTACCAGTTTTTTCCAAACAAACTTCGAATTAAACGAACTTGGAGTTGGAGTAGGAGTTGGGGGCCACACTGCTTTCTCCAGCATACACCCATGCGGGATACTCCCTCTCAGGTCTCAAATCAAACAAATCTTGAACTATTGTGATTTTTGATTTCGACCCAGATTAAATTCAAATTTTCAGTATCGTTGTTCGCGTTGCTATAACAGCCGATTCGGTAATCTCCCAACTTGAATCTAATCACGGTAATCGCAAAATTTATCGGAGATTTTATTTCGTTTCTGTAAAGAAAAGTAAAAAAATCATCGCAAAACGCGAAAAAAATGCTAAATATCGCATTAAAAATTAAAAATTCGCAATGGACAAAATTTACTATACTGGACTAAAAGACTGAAACCAGATACTTTTTACGAATAAAAAAAAATCGCCGTAGGACACGAGAAAACGCTAAAAACCGCATAAAAATTTCACGATAAATCGCTGTACTAATTTCTATATAAACTTTATTGGAAAGTGATGGACAAAATTTATTATATTGGGCTAAAAGATATAGGAACTGGGTTTCTTTTACTAATGCTGAAAAAGTCGCCGCAAAACGCTAAAAAAGCATAGAATTTTTTTTTTTAAATCCAAAATCTGGTTTCGATGTGTAAAACTTCAGACAATACTTCCATAGCCTTGTAGCTCTGCGAACAGCGCTCTCTTCAGAAAACATCTCACAGACAGACACACAAACATCTATATTTATTATTATAGATTTTACATATATATATTAAACAAAGATAATTTTTTATCAGAAGTGACCTTATTTATGACATACATACATTAGACCTCATTTTTCTTAATCAAAAATAGGTTTCAAAGATTTATTGTTGTTGTTCAGAACACAACTTTTTTTTCATGGCTACTCCAAATATCCAAATTTTTGCATCATGATTGTGTCCAGAACGTATTAGTCCGGATACTGGGAAATTTACTGTATTTATCGGTTTATCTCCTATTACACTTTTTGCGACTTCTTCAGCGTGAAAAGAAAGGATAAATAACCGAAAGGTTCTACAAAAATAATTTAATATCCTTCATATTATAGTAAAATGACAATTGTTGTGCATAAAAAATGAACTAGATAATTTATAGTATTTTTCTTTTCGATATTATTTTTATTAAATACGCAATTTAAATTTCCATCAATTACAAAGTATATTAATGTAACTAGTATTTATTGGATTTCTAATGTTACATTTTTTTTTGAGACATTTTCGGATGAAAATAAAAAAAAAGCATGATATTTGAAAAGTACTGTAAAATGTGTAAAATCGTGATTATGTTAAAGTACATTAGCAATCGTTGGGCATTAAATATAAACTAGATAACTGTTACGTTAAATCTGTCTTACATTTAATTATTATTAAATCCACAATGTAAATTTTCATCTTAGCAATAACAAAGTACATTAATTTAACTGGTATTTATTGGTTTGCTACTGTTACATTTTCTTTGAGACTTTTTCGGATGAAAAAACGGCATGATATTCGAAACGTACTGTAAAATGTATAAAATAGTGCTTATGTTAAAGTTCATTAGCATTTGCTGAGCATTAAATAAAAACTATATAACTTATATGTTAAATTTATCTTACAGATAAATTATTATTAAATCTGCAATGTAAATTTTAATGTTAGCAATTAAAAATATATTAATTTAACAGGTATTTATTGGTTTCTTACTATTACATTTTCTTTGAGACTTTTCGGCTGAAAAAGCAGCATGATATTCGAAAAGTACTACTGTAAAATATATAATGTTAAAATATATTAGCAATCAGTGAGCATTCAATATGAACTAGATAACTTTTACATTAAATCTGTCTTACATTTAATTATTATTAAAACCGCAATGTAAATTTTCATCTTAGCAATAACAAAGTACATTAACTGGTATTTATTAGTTTCTTAATGTTACATATTCTTTGAGACTTTTTGGCTGAAAAAGCAGCATGATATTCGAAAAGTACTTGAAAATATATATTGATTATGTTAAAGTACATTAGCAACCAGTGAGCATTAAATATGAACTAGATAACTTAAATGTATCTTACATAAAAATTATTATTAAAACCGCAATGTAAATTTTCATCTTAGCAATAGCAAAGTACATTAACTGATATTTATTGGTTTCCTAATGTTACATTTTCTTTGAGACTTTTTGGCTGAAAAAGAAGAATGGTAATCGAAAAGTACTGTAAAATGGATAAAATGGTGCTCATGTTAAAGTTCATTAGTATTTGCGAGCATTAAATATGAACTAGATAACTTATATGTTAAATGTATCTTACATATAAATTATTATTAAATTTGCAATTTAAATTTTCATCTTAGCAATTAAAAATGTATTAATTTAACAGGTATTTATTGGTTTCTTACTATTACATTTTCTTTGAGACTTTTCGGCAGAAAAAGCAGCATGATATTCGAAAAGTACTGTAAAATATATATTGATTATGTTAAAGTACATTATCAATCAGTGAGCATTAAATATGAACTAGATAACTTTTTCTTTAAATCCGTCTTACATTTAATTATTATTAAAACCGCAATCTAAATTTTCATCTTAGCAATAACAAACTACATTATCTGGTATTTATTGGTTTCCTAATGTTACATTTTCTTTGAGACTTTTTGGCTGAAAAAGAAGAATGGTAATCGAAAAGTACTGTAAAATGGATAAAATGGTGCTCATGTTAAAGTTCATTAGCATTTGTGAGCATTAAATATGAACTAGATAACTTATATGTTAAATGTATCTTACATATAAATTATTATTAAATCTGTAATATAAATTTTCATCTTAGCAATTAAAAAGTATATATATATTAATTTAACAGGTATTTATTGGTTTCCTACTATAACTTTTTCTTTTGGTTGAAAAAGGAAAATGGTAATCGAAAAGTACTATAAAAGTGATAAAATGGTGCTCATGTTTTAAAGTTCATTAGTATTCGCTGAGCATTAAATATGAACTGGATAACTTATATGTTGGATTTGTCTTTTTTAGAATTATTATGTACATATGTAATGTTTCATTTTGGAAGGTACAAAATATATTATATTAACTGGTATTTATTGATTACATCCAGTTACATTTTATTCGTGTCTTTTCATTTACAAATAAAAGCACGGATAATTCAAACGTGCAATAAAATGAACGACTGCATACATAAATAATAATTGTGCTTATTTATAAGAACATTTATGTGCTTATTTATTTATATTATTGTAAACTACATAAACTATGCTGTTTTCCAGGCTACCTTTGATCGAGGGAACTCAAATATGACGCCAAAAGTTGGTATTACCATTGGAAAATTAAGTTAACCCTCCTAGTGTACCAAGTTTTAATTTCTTTTATGAAGATTCTTAGTTTTTGATGATTTCAACCAGAAATTAATGAAATTAATGCTATTAAAGTTCTTCCGAGGTGTCTGATTTTATTTTTAATGTTTAAATTACTATTTTTTCTGATTCAAACCATGAAAAATTTCAAAACAAAAATAAATGGAATCAAAAGAGACCCCAATGGTACCAGGAAGGCTAATACAATTTTTAATATGTAGAGGATCCATATTTTAAAAAATGCATTCACATGCGGAAAATAGATAGAATTCTCCAGTCGATCGTACTTCTCGTACCTCTCTGCGACAAGTTAGTGGTGAAATAGCATGGAATTGTGGATTTTTTTTCCAGGATTGTAATCTGCATGTTTTAACAT
Source organism: Maratus michaelseni (assembly GCA_963931845.1). Taxonomy (NCBI): domain Eukaryota; kingdom Metazoa; phylum Arthropoda; class Arachnida; order Araneae; family Salticidae; genus Maratus; species Maratus michaelseni. The sequence goes on from OZ007596.1 coordinate 92,453,505, forward strand.
GCAAAATATAAAAGAATCTTATAAAAGAAATTATATATCTTGTAAAATAAATTTTAAGATACTTGTGATAATTAATTATTCTACTAATCTAACAGTATCTATATTTTCGCATATATAAAGCTTCTGAAAATCGATTTCTATAAAAACAAAATCATGAGTTGCAATTCATAATTTTTTCAAACACAACATAAATTTTTAATTAATTTTCGAAAAAAATCATAAACTCTAACCCATTTCACCGAAGGACTTCCCATTTGGAAAAATTTACCGAAAAAAACAAATATGATGTCAAAATCAGGTATTGAAAATGGTATTCGGTGTAATTCAGGGCAACTTCAGCATAAAAATGACTTAAACTGATTTTTTTAACATAAATCGAAAAAGGACATAATTTCCCATCGAATGGCTATTTTCCTTTATTTCTGTGAAAATTTGGAAATTAAAATCTATGGGAAACTCTTTGTTGTTGTTGGATTTTTCTGGTCGACTGTACAACTGTACATTCCAAAAACATTTATCTTCCAAATTTTATGATTCCAGAACTATTGGTTGATACTGGGCGTTAATGTGTTTGTCAATGCCAGTTGTTGATACGTTACTGGCATGATTTTTTATGACTTGCCTCATAAATGTCGTCATAATTCCATAACCAAACATCCTATTGAGATGGTGAGTATATGAAAATCATTCTCGTAAACTTAGCTATCTGGCAGTGCAGGTATCTTTTACAATCGGTATAAGTTACGTTTTTCTATGATCGAGGTTCAATACATACAATTCATAAAAGAACCATTCTTCAACAAATGAAAGTAATAAGGAATCTTTCATAATCCTAATTCGTAATACAAAAACGTCTGTAACAATGGTGTCTTTCTTTCAGTGAACCTATGTAGAGTAATAATCATCTTATTACAAGCTCAATGTCTCAATTTCTGAGGGTTTTCCTGCATTTTCATAAGTATGCTTCTAAATCCTAGGACATATACATTTTTTTTATCGCAGTTTGATACTATAATATATTTAATATTTCTTCATTCTATATACGGTTCAAAACAGAATTCTGTTGAAAATATTTTTCTTTGCAGCTATTTTAACATGATTTCTAAAAATGGAAAAACACGGATCTAACGCTAATTATCTTCTCAATTTGCGTAAAAATAGTACATGATATATTTATGGCCAATATATGAGAATTTATTACTGTGATATTTGTGGCCTTATTGATGTAGTTAAAATCATTTTTGTCGCCAATATCTCTCTAAAACTGCAATATTTGTAATTATGTTCTTCGATAAAGTTGTCAATTTAAACTCCTCGTGATTTTCCTCCCAAATACAAGCACAGCGAACCCACATATTTAATTTTTGGAAATGTAGTCCGAGATACTTATTTCACCAGTCATGTTCCTTCTGAAATCTATTCCCAAGTAGCACAAAACGGTTGGTTGCACCAGTTGTTAAAAGAGTTAAGCGTACAAATTTGAATTACACAGTTAAATTAAAACTCTAAAAGACATGTGCTTTCTGTCATTCCTACGTGTAAGAAAATAGGAGAAAATAAAATAGGAGAATTAAACGCATTAACAATAGAACTTTGCAACAATTTTCAAACTTACTAAAATTAAAACTTGAACCAGTAGATTTCGCTGTGGTAGAATAGATAAAAGGTTGTAACACACGCAGTAGCTGAACTCGCTGGGCACAGAAGGTTAATGACGGCAATAGGATAGTGAAGGTTGGAAGAAAAATATCTTACCTTGCGAAATGGCATACATTACACCCCATATAACCAAAATTGTCCTCCGGACATCCTATAGTGCTCCTACAGATCCTGTAGTTTCCATTTTCTATGAGAACTATCCACTAGATTTCCAGAAGATACAGAGAAAGAAATATCCAATTATATTCTTCTTAGATAATCCTATGAATTCTCTTATAGAAAACACACATGAGCATTACAATTTTTCCGTAATTTCTTTCTGCCTTACTTCATCCTATAATTGTTCAAAAGACGTCATAAAATGTCATCCGCAGAACGTCTATAGGTATGACATTTTGACAACCAGGGACTATCCTGTGACTGTCTGCTAGACAATTTCAACCATCCAAAGGATGTCTGTTATCCTAAATATGATATCCTCGGTGTGTGTTGAAGATGTCAGTGTGTGGTCAGGGACATTCGTGAAATATTTATTAGACATTTTGTTAGGAGTCGACAATTGTGTAGCAATAGCACAACACTTACTGCACAGTGCCACAATAGGTACTGCACATTCGGACTTTTCAGTACGATCCAACAAAATTATTTTTGGCTGAGACAACAACGCTCCAAAACCGAGGGGCTTGTGTAGTCTCATTGTTGTCACACTAACCTACCATTTTCCAGCAGTTTCCAAAAGAAAACCTTAGACCGATTGTCACCAAATACAGTTCCAGCGATAGGCTGATTACTTGTGTTGTTTGGGTTGATATTTCATGAAGATTCGTTGTTTTGAATACAGTCAAACCTCGTTATCATGAACACGCTTAACGCGAATTACTTTTAGCACGAAATGTTTCCGATTGCCCCGTCCAGTTGTATGTAATGTATTTAAATTCGGATAACACGAAAAACTTTTAACATGAACAAAAAAAGATTCCCCTTGAGTGTTCGCGTTAACGTCGTTCGACTGTAGTACATTCGCAATCAAATAATCACTTTTAAAATTAAGGAACTAATTTGCATTACCTTTTTTCTTTTAAATCCTTTTTACATTTGAACTCTGAATTTCTAATATTGATTGCCTTAGCATATCACGTAATCGATATCTATTGAATTTTCCAAGAGTTGGACTTAATTTTTGTAGTTGTTCGTCAGTAGCGGCTCGTGCCTGACTTTTCGGGGGGGAGGGGGGGACACTAAATGCATGGATAAAAAATTTATTATTTTCTTACTATTACTTTTTAAAAGAAAACTTTTCCTTGTGTAATGCCAGGACTTTCTGCCAATTAATAGAACAAAAATGTCTTTTTAAAAATAGTGGTAAGAAAAAAATTTATTTGGCAGCCATGCATTTAGTGCCCCAAATAAAGCCACTCCCAGCCGCCGCTGTTGTTCCTAATACTTAAGTCAGACAGTAGCCCAATGTGCTCCTGTCCAACTTATAGTATTTAGTACTTGTAGTACGTAAGACGTAGTACTTAAGTAGTAAATAATGAATTTTTAATATTATTGATATGAAAGAAAATAAGTTGAAACTGGTGTGAAACAATAAGGACTAAAAGATCTTCTTAAAACACCACCAAAAACTTTTAAATGCGCTAGGCCTTTCGAAAGATCTTAGTCTTTCTTCGTCAAAGACGTGCTTCTACTATGAAAGCAGCAGCAAGACTGAAATGAGAGATAAGGGAGAGGAAACAAGCTGAAGAAACAGCTAATAAGAAATTAGAAATCAACAGCCAATAGCAAAACAGAAGACAACAGCCGATCACAGAAGAGTAAAATCAAAACAATAGAATACAAAGTTGAAGGGGAATAAGGAAGAAGAAAAATAAGTAAATAAATAAATTCATGAAAATAAAATTAAATAAAATAAAAAATAAATTATAAAAAAATGAAAACACACAAATATATTAAAATATGGGAACAGATGAAAATTAAGAAATAAATAAGTAAATAATATATATATATATATATATATATATATATAACAGACTAATATTAATTAATACAAAAATAAATTATATGGTACTACTGAAAAAGTTTTTCCAAGCAGCAGAGAGCATTGTGGAATCAGATTTATCATTAACAATAACTTCACGATTAAGATAAATGGCTAAATTTTCATGAAAGTCCAATTCTAAGATAGTATTGGCATTAAACATAATTTTAGCATTTTTAAAATTAAAACAATGGCCGGAATCCCAAGAGTGCTTGGCAATAGAAGATTTAGAATGTTTTTTGACTAATTACATAACGAGAGAGTTCTTTTAAGCGGATTTCGATATTTTTTTTAGTTTGACCAGTATAAGATATATCACAGCCAAGGAACATTATAAATTCCCCATTTACCAAGATCAGGAACAGGAGATTTAGTGGAGGGGAATTTGAATTTATTGGCAGGTTTAAAGATAACGTTAAAATTGAAGCGTCTTAAAACTTTAGCTAATTGGAAACATAAAGGAGGATAAAAGGGGAGAGCAACCAAATAATGCATTTTTTTCTCCTTTGTGCATTTCTAATTCTCATACGATAAAACAATCTTATGATTTTGTTAGTAAATTAAAAAATATTAACCCATCCAATTGTTCTATGCTTTCTCTTGATGTTAAATCTTTATTTACTAATGTTCCGATTGAATGTGCTCTTTCTTGCTTGGAAACAAGATTAAATTAATTTCATTTCTCTGATATTGAAGTCCAAGATTTTGTTAATTTAACTAAAATTTGCATCTCTCAAACTACTGTTGAATTTGATAATAATTTTTTCAAACAATCAGACGGCTTAAGTATGGGTAATCCTTTATCTCCAATTCTTTGTGATATTTATATGCATTATTTTGAGGAAAAATTATTAAATCTGGTTCATTTTAAATGTTGGATGCGTTATGTCGACGATACTTTTAGTTGATAATTCTTTTGATATTTCTACCATTCTTCAAACTGTCAATTCTATCGCCCCACATATTCAGATTACTTTAGAGTTAGAAAATTGTAATAAACTTCCTTTCCTTGATGTTTTAGTAATCAAATATGATTCTTCTTTCAAAACTTGTGTTTATAGAAAACATTTTTCTGTCTCTAACCTACCTCCTACTCTCTCAAATCATCCTGTCAACGAAAAATTGGTGTTTTTTACACGTATGTAAATCGTGCTCTCAAAATCTCTTCCGACTCTGCATCCCTTAAGGATGAACTAATTACTTAAAAACCGTTGCTGTCAAAAGAATTTTCAATCCTTCTGTTATCAATAATGCTGTGAAGAAATTCAATAGGCCGTCTAATAAATCTACTCTTTCCAAATCTGTCAAAAGCACACCTGATAATTTGGTTGTCCTCCCCTTTTATCCTTCTTTATGTTTCAAATTAGTTAAAGTGTTAAGACGCTTCAATTTTAACATTATCCTTACACCTGTCAATAAATTCAAATTCCCCTCCACTAAATCTCCTGTTCCTGATCTTCGTAAATGGGGAATTTATAATGTTCCTCGGCTTTGATTTATCTTATACTGGTCAAACTAAAAGAAATATCGAAATCCGCTTAAAAGAACACTCTCGTTATGTAATTAGTCAACAAAAATTCTAAATCTTCTATTGCCAAGCACTCTTAGGATTCCGACCATTGTTTTAATTTTAAAAATACTAAAATTATGTTTAATGCCAATAGTATCTTAGAATTGGACTTTCATGAAAATTTAGCCATTTATCTTAATCGTGAAGTTATTGTTAATGATAAATCCGATTCCACAATGCTCTCTGCTGCTTGGAAAAACCTTTTCAGAACTACCACATAATTTATTTTTGTATTAATTAATATTAGTCTGTTTTTTATGTATATATTTATATTTTATTTACTTATTTATTTCTTAATTTTCATCTGTTCCCATATTTTAATATATTTGTGTGTTTTCATTTTATTATAATTTATTTTTTATATCATTTAATTTTATTTTCATGAATTTTTTTATCTATTTTTTTTCTTCCTTATTCCTCTTCTACTTTGTATTCTATTGTTTTGATTTTACTCTCTTGTGATTGGCTGTTGTCTTCTGTTTTCCCATTGGCTGTTGATTTCTACTTTCTTCAGCTTGTTGCTTTCCCTTATTTCCCATTTCAGTCTTGCTGCTGCTTTCATAGTAGAAGCATACAGTTCTTACAGTAGAAGCATACAGTAAAGTTCTTTTTCGCGACTGACGAAGAAAGACTCAGATCTTTCGAAAGGCCTAGCGTATTTAAAAGTTTTTGATGGTGTTTTAAGAAGATCTTTTAGTTCTTATTATTGATATGATTAAATTCCAAACTTTTGCTCACCTTTCTCTCACCGACAAACAAACTTTTTTTTCAAATCATATCTGTTACTGGGAGACGTAGCCCAATGAGCATTATGCATTGCAATACACATGTTACAATATAACATACTGTACGAATTATTCTTACAATATCGCCTCAAAGAATACATTATAAATTGAATTTTTGAAGTAAGTCTTTAAAATATATGTACCATAGGACGCCAATTAAAAAAGAGAGAGACTACTGTTGTTGACTACTAAAGCCCAATGAGCATTATGCATTGCAATACACATGTTACAATATAACATACTGTACGAATTATTCTTACAATATCGCCTCAAAGAATACATTATAAATTGAATTTTTGAAGTAAGTCTTTAAAATATATGTACCATAGGACGCCAATTAAAAAAGAGAGAGACTACTGTTGTCTATATCACAAGCATTTTTCAAATCTCGATACAATTCCAGCCATTTTAGAGAGATGGTAGACATTTTACGTGTCCGTATAAAATATATATACAGGGTGCCTGAGAAAAATGTATACATACCCTGTTTAACGGGTCATAACTTTCTATTTTTTTATTTTTCAAAGTGTAATTAATTGGAAATAATGAATGGGCCAAGATTAACTTTTGAAAAAAGAAAATTTATTTAAAAATATTATCGCAAGTATGAAAATGCACCAGAAGTACAAAAACAATATCGCAGGGAGTTTCAGGCAGATCTACCTATGCGACTTGCAATTCATCTGATAAAAGATATGTTTGAAACGAACGTATGTTCATAGACAACGTTCTGGAACTGCAATTGAGCAAGAATACGCCACAACACCAAGTGAAATGTTTGTTAAAGTTTGTGAATCAATATTCCACCGTTACAACCAGAACGGTAATAATTTTGAACATCTACGGTAGAAGGAAAATTTATACATTTTATATGGATTTTTTTACAATTTAAATATTAATTATATGTGAATAAAAACCAAAGTTAGAATCATTCAAAATACATTTTTCTGACGCACCCTGTATACTAAATAATCTGAAATGTTTGTGCACATGCGGCAAACATATCGCATTTGATTAATACGATTATTCTTACTAATTACATCTGATAATTATATCCAGCTGTTTATTTATGGTCCAGTACGCCTAAATAATTTACGTTGCGAATCGCCGTTCTTTGATTTAAATTTCACAGAAATTGCTATATTAAAATCTCAAACTTTAACAACTTACCTCGGTTTCTATTGCTTGAAAATTTCTGTTGAATAAGCAAACTCATTCCACTGTATCAATGCACAAATGCTGAAATCCTTAGAATAGCAGGTATCTCCGTAAATATATGCTTGAATGCGAAAATTTTATGAAAATCATTTGCCTTCATTTACACTGCATATGCTCATAGGAAGTACATAAACGAAATAAATGGAACTATCGAAGAGAAATTTAGTTACATAATCAGAGTGGGATTTGCGCTGATACTGTTGAATAACAACAACCAATGTGGCAAAATTATAAATACAGATTGGGTAACAGATTTTAAAGCATCTAATATGAAGTAGTTACATTTCAGTACATAAACTTATACTAATTATGTATAATGTCTATATTAAGAGCATAACAGTAGAATCACTATCTCTAACGTAATTGGAAAGTGTCTGTTTGCCCGTGTTTAAACTATATTTCGTAGGAAAGGTAAATCGTTCTTACCTAAAATTTGTTGTAATTGGCCTATTTTTTCGAAAATGAAAGCCTATGGATAGAAAGAAATAAAACATGCATTTTTTTAATCCAAATTAAATTGGCATGGGACTACCAAGAAAACAAGTCCTTTCGAAAATAAAAATAATAATCAAAGTCGGTGTGGACATCATTTTCCTAAAGTCAATTTATAAAATGTATAGCATATCGTTGGCTGTAAAAAAACACAAATGTTTCTTACTCAGCGAAAATATAATATAACCACATACGAAAATATACAATAACCTCTTCCGAGTTACTCACGATTCCGAAAAGCGTTCTTTAACTTTAGAAATCAATATTATTTTCGATAAAAATACAAATGTTTCTTAATCTACGAAAATATAACATAACCACGTACGAAAATATACAATAACCTCTTTGGAGAAGCGTTCTTTATATTTAAAAAACAATATATTTTAGAAAAAAAAGGACAAATGTTTCTTAATCTACGAAAATATAATATAGCCATGTACGAAAATATACAATAACCTCTTCCGAGTTATTCACAATTCCGAAAAGCCTTCTTTATTTTTAGAAACCAATATTATTTTCGATTTAAAAAAAATGTTTCTTAATCTACGAATATATAATATAACCACGTACGAAAATATACAATAACCTCTTTGGAGAAGCGTTCTTTATATTTAAAAACAATATATTTTAGAAAAAAGGACAAATGTTTCTTAATCTACGAAAATATAATATAACCATATACGAAAATATACAATAACCTCTTCCGAGTTATTCACAATTCCGAAAAGCCTTCCTTATCGTTAGAAATCAATATTAGTTTCGATATAAAGACAAATGTTTCTTAATCTACGAAAATATAACATAACCCCGTACGAAAATATACAATAACCTCTTTGAAGAAACGTTCTTTATATTTATAAAACAATATATTTTAGAAAAAAAGGACAAATGTTTCTTAATCTACGAAAATATAATATAACCATGTACAGAAATATACAATAACCTCTTCCGAGTTATTCAAGATTCCGAAAAGCGTTCTTTATCTTTAGGAACCAGTATTATTTTAGAAAAAAAGACAAATGTTTCTTAATCTACGAAAATATAATATAACCACGTACGAAAATATACAATAACCTCTTTCGGGTTACTTACAAATCCGTAAAGCTTTCTTTATATTTAGAAACCAATATATTTTCGATAAAAAGACAAATATTTCTTAATCTACGAAAATATAATGTAACCAACGAAAATATACAATAACCTCTGCGGAGAAGCGTTCTTTATATTTAGAAACCAATATATTTTCGATAAAAAGACAAATGTTTCTTAATCTACGAAAATATAATGTAACCAACGAAAATATACAATAACCTCTTCGGAGAAGCTTTCTTTATATTTAGAAACCGATATATTTTCGATGAAAAGACAAATGCTCCTTAATCTACGAAAATATAATAGAACCACGTACGAAAATATACAATAACCGCTTCCGCATTACTCACGATTCTGAAAAACGTTCTTTATCTTTAGAAACCAATATATTTTCAAGATTTAAAAAAAAATATATAAAAACGAATTTTCGTTTGCTGTCACTGATTTTCGAAAACTTTTCCGAGTAGTTTTTACAGTCTGTTAATAAGTTTTCTCGAACCAGAATTTCGTTTTCACAGGATGGTATGAATTCTCAATTAAACATTTTCAGCTACGTAATTCAATTTATACATGCAAGAGTGACAAAAAAATATTAATATTAATGTTAATGTTAATGTTGTTAATTTAGCATGTTTGTCTGTAAAACAAGTTTGTTGAAGATGAAAATGTTTACTTGAGAATGAATAGAATTCGAAAAACCTGTATTACAGGTTGAGAAAACTGATTAATACACTATAAAAACTACTCGGAAATGTTTCCGAAAATCAGTCACAGTAAAATTTATCGGGTGTCCTAAAACGGGCTGACTGATTTTAAAATTCAATAACTTCCAAACAATAACAGATATTTAAAAAATTCTCGCAGGAGAGTAATGGTTTAGGAGTAATGGTTTAAAGATATCAGGAGTTTTTTTACTGCGATTCCTGATTTTAGTTAGAATTACCAGCAATAGATGGCGCTGCGAGCGATATGAGTGAAATCCAGGCCAAAACTAAAACCACCCAGCATGGATGCGAAGGAAGGAGGTTCAAGATATGGAGTGGGTCTCATTCGCTAATACAATCTTGTTCTTAGGCCCCGATTCTGAATAAGGTTTTATTGGTGAATGAGACCCACTCCATGTATTGGACCTCCTTCTTCAAATCAATGCTGGGTGATTTCTGCTTTTGTGTCGATTGGATGTCTATTTCTCACAGCGCCATCCATTGCTAACACTTCGAACTAAAATCAGGAATCGCAGTTAAAAGACTCCTGACATCTTACATTACTCTCCTGCAAGAATTTTTTAAATCTCTGTCCCCGTTTGGAAGTTATTGAATTTTAAAATCAGTCACTCCATTCTAGGACACCCGGTATATATGAAAAAAAATTTTATAAATGATTTTTTAAATCTTTAAAATGTAATACTAGTTTCTGAGGTTTGTAAAGATAAAGAACGCATTTCGGATTCGTGGGTAAGTCGGAAGAGATTATTGTATATTTTGACTTACGGTTACAATATATTTTCCCCAGATTAAGAAACATATGTATCTTTTTACGGCGTATATTCCGGCGTAAATGCGCACTTTTGATATAAGAAAATTTATCGAAATTTACAGCCGCGCGTTATACGCCAGTTATAAAAATAAAAAGTTACAAAATATGAAAAAAAAAAGATTATCAAAATAACTGAGACTGCTAATATTAATGAATAGGCTACTTATTTACAAAAAAAAAGCAGTGTTCGTACAATATTACATGAAAAATACTAGTTAAATACTATACTTTTTACTACTAAAATCAGCAATATACAATTCAATGTTCTTTATGTTTATTTATTTGTTTATTTATTAACCATTGGGAAAATGGTTGTTATTTTCGGTCAAGAATGGAACAAATGATGTTCGCATTTCATTATTTTAACCGTTTTTAACGAAATTTCGTACTTTAGAAGAATTTTTCTTTGAATAGGCAATAAAAAAGCATAAAATCATTACAAAAATGTTAAAGTTACAAAAAGGATAGATGTAAATTATCAGATATGAAAAATACAGTAGAAATTTGGTACTTTCGTTTTATAGTGGCCCCCAAGGATGAATGGCCAAGCAACCAAGATTTATCGCCAAATTATAAAGCATGTATGACATTATAATAATATATATATATATATATATATATATATATATATATATATATAACATTTCTTGACGTATGTGGCCAAGTTATAGTCATATATGATGCATATATGATGCATATATGATGCATATATGATGTATATATACGACATGTGTATATGATGTATATACGACATATAAGACGTAAATAATATGTGTATAATAACGTATATGGCACATATAGGAGTGTTTGGAATATATATATGCGTATATAGGATGCATATATAAGCTTTGCGATGATCTTGGCGAAATAACTGCAACCTTGGTATAATCATAATTGTGGGGGCCACTATAACACGAAAATACGTTTTTTTTTTTTTTTTTTTTTTTAAGCTTTTGGAACATTTTTCCAATGGTTGTTGTAATTTGTTAAATTACAAATTTTTTTCACTATCTTCAATCAGTTTTTACTGTAACTTTGATGAAATAAAGTAGGGCCGGTATAACACGAAAGTACGGTAAACAAAAAATTCTAAACTTTCGGAACATTTTCCCAATGTTTATTTAATTTAATGCCTGAGTGGAACAGATTGGACCAGCAGAGCCGGACCGTGGACCTTTAACGTCCCACCCGGAATGTTCCCCGACACGCGCGGATTCGTTTGGGTTGGAGTCCAGTCTCCGACGGGAAGGGGAGGCTCACGCCGAAACCGCCAATGCAACGCACGCATGGCCCCAGACGACCATTTATTGAAGCAAATGTAGTTACAAGCTAGGTCAGATGCCCGCACTGCCAGGCAAAGCCTTCACGCGACAGTGGGCAGGCAATTAAAAAAAGCAGAATAAATAATGGTGAAATTTACAATTAGGAGACTTAACCACTGGAGCCGGCGCTCCCAAGCGACAGGGAGCGGTTGGTGCTGTGGCTTAAGAATGGTGAGCAGTGCTTGGCAATCCTGTACCAGAAACACAGTTCATCGCCAAGGCGGCCCTTGGAACAGGATGATGGTTGATGGTATCTTGAAGTGCTACGCCGCTTGCCAGGGAGAGGTAGAATGCACTGAGGTACTGCCAGGTGATGAGGACTTGGACCATTTTGCACCATAATTGCAAGGGTTCTATTATTGGAGATGCTAAGATAGGAGAATTGGCTCGATAGATGGAAGGATAGTTCTGATTTTTTGAGAGATGAGTTAGTTGCAGTACTATGTTGATAATAAATTAAAACCAAATTTATGGAAATTGGAAAATGGTGGGAAAATTAAGTCACCTCTTTTTTCTTTAATATAGTGTATAGTCACCTCGGACAGATATGCATACCTCACATCTTGATTTCATAGGCCAAAGAGGTGATCAAGTCTTGTGGAATTGCACGCCACTCTTCTAAACGTGCACAATTCAGCTCCTGGAAGGTCCGGAGAGGAATTTGGCGCGCTGAAAGTTGGAGCCCAAAGCCCTCCCACGCAGGCTCAATCGGGTTCAAGTCGAGTGAGTAAAGTGGCCAATCCATTCAAGTGATATCTTCTGTTTGCAAGTGTTCTAACACCACATATGCTCGATGTGGCCGAGGCATTGTAATCCATTAGAGAAAACTCTGGGCTAACAGCCCCCCTAAACAGTATAACTTGCGGTTCCAATACCTCCTCCACATATCTCTGAGCGGTTACAGAACCCCCTTCAAAGATATGCAGCTCGGTGCCACAATTTATCATGATTCCTCGCCCTCCCCCCCCTCCCCCACACACATACACATCCAAACCATTAAACCGCAGTCGCGAAAACGGGATATTTCACGGACAAGGGAAGACACGTTTTGTATTCCTTCCTCTCTCTAGATCAAAACACCTCTAGAATCAGTGTCCAGACTATGTATGGACTTGTCAGTAAACAATACTCGGTCCCAGTCTTCTTGGCTCCATTGAACATGACGACGACACCCGTTTAAACGGGTCCCTTTGGAAGCTGGAGTGGGTGCGACACAAACTATAGGTTTTCTCGCATCCAGTCTCGTTAAGCCTTCGTGCAGCAGTAGAACGGCTAATTCGAGTTCCTGTGGCAGCCTGAAGGTCTAAAACAAAATCTCTTGTAGTCGCTTCGCGGTTTCTTCAAGCCGACAATGACAGAAAAGAGTCTTCGGATGAAGTTGTTGCTCTTGGTCGCCCTTGACCAGGCTGTCTATCAACGGTTCCAGTGCTTAAAAGTCGGCTCCAAGCTCTTGACACGACACTTTGAGGGATATTCAAATCTTGGGCGACCTCCATTTCTGTTTAACCTCTCTCGATTCTACCAATTATGGGCCACTTTTGACTTTCACTTAAGGGGTCGTGTACCTTTTAAACTCGCCGAAAATCAACAAAAACTTTCAAACTTTGAATTAGTGTATCTTCAAAACTTTCTTGCGTATAAGCATGAAATTTTGGCTATTGATTACGAAGATTGTGATTTTTAATATACTACCATTAGAAATTGACTAATCTTTTACAGAATTTGAGCATTGTTGAAAATAATGTTGCTGTTTTTTTTATTACGTAAGTCATTGCGCGCATGATATTTAGAGAACGTATGACTGGATTGTTATGAAATTTGAGGCACACAATAAGTACATATGTATTTTTAAAATGACCTACTCTTAGGTCAAAATTATTTTATTAACCATGTAAAAAAATATTTTTGTAAAAATTTTCAAAATTTTACATTTTTTAATGAATAAAAACAGTCATAATTAAAAATCTTATCATTGTAAATATTTAAAAGTAGATAATTTTAAATACACATTTGCGCTTATTATCTAACTCAAATTTCATAACAATCCATGTATGCATTCTCAAGATATCATGCGCGCAATGATTTACGGAGTAAAAAAAAAGAGCTATTTTAATTTTAACAATGCACAAATTCAGTAAAATATTAGTCAGTTTCTAATAGTATTACATTAAAAAGCACAATCTACTTAATTAATAATCAAAACGTTATGTTTATACATATAAAGGTTTTTAAAATACGCTAATTCAAACTTTGATAGTTTTTCTCGATTTTCGTTGCGCTTAAAAGGTACAAGACCCCTTAAATGATGCCTTTGAGCCATAACTAATGAATACTGATCAGTCTCAGACACTACATTCAGTTTGAACAACACTACAGACCAGAAATCCAACAAGCGTCCATTGCACACCCCATTGTCAATAACCGAATTTGCATATTTCCGGCCGGCGCTAACGTATGTGCGGAAGTGCAGTTTTTTGTTCAATTGTATTGAATTGACATAAATAATTGCAGAATTGGGCATTGGTTGCAACATTAACAAAGTGAGCATATTTTTTGTCATTATCCTTTAATTTTTATGACCCAGTGTATATCAATTCTAAATATCGTATAATTTAAATTTTTATATCATCAAATTGGAAAATAATGGAATTTGAATGAATTTTTTTTTAACTTTAGCTCCATTTAGTGACTTTTGTGATTTTAAAATTTTTCAAGCATTTTTTTTTTAAATTTATCTCAACAATGGAAATTTGTTTGCTCCAATAATGTAAAGTTAGTAGTGCGAGAGTTACTACAACTGTCGACTGATTGCCCAGAGCAAATAAAAAGAAAAAAAGCAGATTGACCATAAAATCGGATTAACCATAAGATACTGCACTTTGGCGTTAAACTAAAATCTGTGAACGAAACCACGAATTTTCGCTTTATGGTAAACATAAAATTAATATCAAGTTAATTTGGAATTAGCTTAAATAAGTGATACAGGCTATATGGACTTGAGATAATATTTCATTACTTCTGTTTTTATGTGTCAATTATTATCAATTAATTGTATTATTATCAACAGATAATAATGCAAATACTGGATTGTATTATTATCTGACCTTTAATAATCTTCTTTTTTTCAGCCATAAAGAGAAACATGGCATTCCCCAACGCAGATCTCATGCCTCGCTCCCAGAAAGTCCGTTTCCTCTTCAGTCTGTTATTCTTCTACGTTTTCGTATGTGTCTTCACCTTTGAGGTATTGGAAATCAACAAGGAAATGAAGAAGAAGAACTAAAAGCGGGAGATAGAAGATAAACTTCTTGAGCACCTGTGGAAATTGTCTAATAGTTATGTGGTTCTCAATAAAAGTTGTTGGTCGGAAAATGCTACAGCTTTGGATATTTTGAAATCAACGTAGTGGAAGTAATGTGCAAAGATTGCGATGGCAAATATGGAAAAAAAGACAACGTCGATTGGTCGTTTGTCAATATATTAATGTATTTATTGATTTTCGTAACCATCTTAGTAATAGCATGTCAATGCCTGGTGTCCCCCCAATTTGCGCTTTAAGTCCGTTTATATAAGAATGTAGAATGTCAGTTTGCAAAACTATTTCTTTTTAGATAATTTTCATTTATCAGAGTAGCGACATACGCACAGGGCACGAGCTCAGGTTGGAATTTTTGTCGACCTTACGACAATCATTATTACAGGAGTTGGCAGAACTCGCTTGGACGAGTTCTTATAAATACGTTGGTAAAGTAAACAAACATTAACTTGGTTTGAGTTTTGAGTTTTACGTGAGTACTGAGGTTATTGCTATTAGCGACAAGGCCAGCATATTCTCTATTAATCCATTTCCAAAAGGTGCAAAATTAAAAAAAAAATTACAATTTTGGTTTACGGAACACTATTCCATTACCCAGACATGGAGCCACGTGCAGAAATCACAACCTTCACGAATGAAAGTTAGCGAGAAAATCCTAAACTTAGGGCAGACTTGTCCCCCCCCCCCCCCACCCATCCGCCCCCAATATGCTATCTACTATTCACTATATATTTCAACTGTTGGGTTAGGACGAAAACTCGTCTAAACGCTCAAACGATATTCATCATTAATCGGATTGGAATTCGGCCGCGATCAGGTCCAATCCGTTTAATCGTGAATTTCATTGGAGCGTCTGTTCGAGGTTTCGCGCTTAACCAGTATTTGAGACAGATGGAGAATGAGCGCAATTCTGTTCTGTTCAAAATCCTTCTGGACTGTCAAATTTTAAAACCCGTACGTGGCTACTCTGATAAATCGAGGCATTCTGCTTTTTCCCTGTGTATTTCTGGTCCAGTAAATAAAGCAGTTTTACTTTGCAGAAGGTCGGGTAGTGTTGCATTTTTGACGTTTTGTGTAAGTTGATGTTCTAAAAAAAGCCCACGTTTTTTACCTCATTCCCCCCTCTCCAAACATACACACCTCTCCGTGTGAGCCATCATCTTTGAAAGAGGATAAAAAATTCGGAAACCATTATAAGATTACTCCTGTGTTTGTTTGTCCGTCTGTCAGAGCCCTTTTTCTCGTAAACTATGGGACGTTGAAAGTTGAAACTTGGGAAAGTGATATAAAGCCTTTTTACCCACATATTTTCAGATTATTAGTCATTCACAAATATGTTTAGGAAAAATTTAAGGGGATAATTAACTTACTTGAAAAGAAAAAACAAAAAAAAACTTTTATCATGTGAAAGATCTTGTAATACCAAACTCAAAAATATATTTGTTTTAATTTTAGGTATTATATTTTTAGAGAGATCGTCGAAAATGCACTGCAAAAATATGTTCTCCCCCCCCCCCCCAACCTCTATTTCCGAATCTACAGAAACTAAAATTATGAAAAAATTAGGGATAGTAGGAGTTTATTTAAACCTTCCAGAAAAACTATAGCAATTTTCCTTGGTTATATAGTTTTTGAGAAAAACTCATTTTTCCGTTACACACAAACTTTACTTTTTGGGCGGTCAGCGAGGGAGTTGACGGGCGCTCGATGTAGCTATCGACGCAGAATCATCCAAAGATATTTAACAATGATTATTGAAATAAATGGTCGGTAATTAGCCGAGATATTAATTAAGTTACTTGAAACAAAAACCCTTTTATCTATCGTGTAGAGTACATTCGAAAGATCTCGTACCACCGAATTCAAAAATATATTTGTTTTAATTTGGAAGACATGGCTTGGAAGACATGGATTCTCTATAAAGGTACTACTATCGTATTTTCATTTTTATCAAAACCGCAAACTTCCATACCTGACGATATTCTAAATATTTTAGAAAAATTCGTAGCATCGTTGTACTATTCAACATGTAACAGCATAAGTGTAAATGGTGCTAGACAGGAATTGTTTATGACAAAAAATCGTCCTATTGAACATCTTCCACCAACCAAGGAGAGACAAACATATAATATGAGCAACATATACATAAAGAGCAACATATACATAAAGAGCAACATATTTTAGGGAGTGCTTTCCAAGCTGGACACATTTGGGGACAATCACATTGGGGGTTTCGAGAGGGGGGACATATGTCCCCCCTCTCGAAACAAACGGGGTTGGCGGTTGGATAATTTTTCATGAAAATTAAAATGATCGGAGCTGCCCGAGATTGCAGATTCTTGCAAAGAACTAATAAAATGTATGTGCAAAATCTGCAAAAATAAGTGTAGTTGTAGGAAGGTTGGTCTTTCTTGCACATTATTGTGCAACTGTAAAAACGAATGTGAATGCGAAATAATATGCTACAAACTAAAGTTTCTATATTCTGCAATTTTATGTCATTCATTTGTTATGTAGCATTCATTTTTTAATATTTTGTATAAGTAAGGCATTAGTAAAATGCATTTTTATTATTTATTTAATCCATTCATTTTACTCACTATACAATAAAAAATACTTTAATAATTGAACTAATTTCATTTTAAGTAATATTTCTGATATTAAAAAGAAAATTTTTGATTAAAAAAATCGAAAATGACATCAAAGACACTTTTATATGACGAAAACGGGAAAAATTGAATAACAGCCTAAATCTTAAATTCCTAAGACATTTCATTATGCCTCTCTTATATGCATTGTTTTACTATAAAGAAGATACTGACCAATAGGAATATTATTATTAAAAATTGCAGTTATTTCATACCTAGCACCTCCCTTAATAACAATCGATTTAGCTGATGATCTATAAAATTTATACACAAGTTATAAAGGCACTGTGCTCGGAGACATTAATGTAACGGTAACCGTATCATTTTGTGAGCCCCTGGAAATGAACGAAAACTGCTATGCAGTCTTATTCTATAGTAAGTCTCTTGTACTGCACCACAATGATGTATATTAATTTGAATATGTTACAAAGAATATACCATCATTAAAACACATTGCAAGTGATTTTCGTCTACAGACCATAATGTAACCGAATACTTTTGATTGCCCCTGTAAATGAACTATGAATGATGCACACTTGAAAATGAATACCGAACTTGTTGCGGTATACTACAATACCATATTTTAATTATCTGGATATCCGGTCATTTTTTTTGAGTTAGTGCGCGACTAGACAGACGACCAGACAGACAGACAAACAGGCAAACTGAATCCATAAATACTTTTCGACTGTGCTGTAAAGTGTTACAAATAATATTTTTTGTCTAAAAACATCTAAATTTCCATCAAGCATGCTTTTATACGATGAATAGAAACGAAATTGCACTAATTCCCGAAAATGACGCCATTTTGAATAACGGCCGCCATCTTGAATTCCCCGCACTATCCACGATGCCTCCCCTTCTTATATGCTTTGTATTAATATAGAGTAGATACTGACCAATCGGTATAACTGTATCACGATGTGCAGTTTTCACCTTATTTTTGTCGTGTAGCACTTGGACTACTAGGGGAAAAGTATATGTACGAAATTTTCTGAAATTTGTATCATCTAAAAATTTCGCAATAGCTTTCTTTCGCTGAAATGCACCAGAAAGAAAGTTATATTTAAGCAAACTGCAAAAAAACACGATATTTTGTCGATTCTCCTTCCTTTACTCAAACTTTTCGGCAGTGCAGCATCGTTATTTATAGCACTATATAAAAAAAAACGGTATGAGCGAAATTTTTTGAAAGTTTTATTCTCTGTAAGATTCATACAACGAGCTTTTCATTAAAATGCACTGGTAAACAGTTTTTAAAGCAAATCCTTGAAAAAGCCGATTTGTTTTGTCGTTTTTCCAAAATGACGGAGGAGGTGGAAGAGCTCAAAAACTTGGACTTTTTATAGGAACATCAACCTATACAACATATCCAAAAAGCTTAACTACCTAACCTTTTGCTTCACCAGGGCCCTTTTTATGGGGGTTTTTACGCGACTATTTCGTTTAGGGTTTTTTTTCCCTTAATTTTCTTTCCGGACAAATAAAATGCTTATTTCAAACTGAGTTGTGAAAAGCGAGTTGTACCTGGACATTAAATATTCCACTGCCACAGTTGCACTCAGGATGATAAGAAGAACGCATAACATTAAAAAGCGTATTTTAAGAAAGCAGGGTATATTACTGTATCACAAGAAATTAATTTATGAAATCTCAATAACAAAGCAATAAAATAAATTTAATAAAATTAGCTTTTGAATTCATTTTTGCAGAATTTAATATTGTGTTGCAAACATATGATAGATAAATTTTAAAAAAAAGATTTGTTTATATGTGGTGTTTATAAAGGTTTGTTTGTTTATTGTGATGTTAAACAGAGGGCTTCCTAACATTAAAAGTCAATAAATCCTTAACTACGATAAATATAAATATTAAATAAGTAACATGTTTATAAGGAAGCTCTGAAATTTTGCATAGAGTAATTTAAAAAATGGTTACAGTTTTCGCCAGTAGATGCCGCTGCATTATCTCAATCGCTGAGAATGGTGAAATCTCGGACATGGAACCTAGCCCAATAGTCTCTCGTTCCCTAAAATTCTAGGATACTAAATTTAGTTCAAATCATCTGAGCCGTTTTTAAGATAAAAATAGCTTGACCCATAATGACCAATGACCAAAATGACCCACTATTTAAATTTCACGAACATGTGACCTAGACCAATAGTCTTCTCGTTCCCTAAAACTGTAGGATACTAAATTTAGTTCAAATCCTCTGAGCCGCTTTTAAGTTAAAAATAGCTTGACCCATAATGATCTATGACCAAAATAAACCACTAATTGAAATTTCGGTACTTTTCGGTTAGCCGGGCGCTAGTAATATATATACATGTATATATACACACACACACATATCTATACATATCTACATATACATATATATACATACACATATATATGCATATATGGATGTATATATATATAAATTTATGTATATACATATGTATTTATATATGTACATATATCATTGGCGCCCGGCTAACCGAAAAGTACCGAAATTTCTTGGACATGTGACCTAACCCAATAGTCTTCTCGTTCCCTAAAATTGTAGGCTACTAAATTTAGTTCAAATTCTCTGAGGCGTTTTTAAGATAAAAATAGTTTGACCCATAATGACCCATGAACAAAATGACCCACTAATCGAATTTTCTCGAACGTGTGACCTAGCCCAACAGTCTTCTCGTGCCCGAAAACCATAGGATGCAAAACTTAGCCTAAATCGTCTGAGCCATTTTTTAGATTAAAATTAGCTTGACCCACAGTGACCCAAAAATGACCCGCTAATCGAATTTTCTCGGACATGTGACCTAGCCCAATGATTTTCTCGTGCCCGAAACTCGTAGGATACAAAATTTAATCAAAATCGTTAGAGCCGTTTTTTAGATAAAATTAACTTGACCCGCGTTGACCCAAAAATGACCCACTAATCGAAAATTCTTGAACATGTGACCCAGCCCAATAGTCTTCCCCTGCCCGAAAATGGTAGGATACAAAATTTAGTCAAAATCGTTTGAACCGTTTTTTAGATACAATTAGCTTGACCCTGACCCATGGTGACCCAAAATGACCCACTAATCGAATTTTCTCGAACATGTGACCTAGCCCAATGGTTTTCTGGTGCCCCAAAACGGTAGGATACAAAATTTTGTCAAAATCATTAGAGCCGTTTTTAAGATAAAATTTACATACATATATATATCACACACACACATACACAAATATTTGCTCATATTAGAATATATGATATGGTTGAAAATTGTATAACATTCTACCTAGATGTGTATAGATTTTTAAGATAAACATTGAATGCGTATAAAAGAGGATTTTTTTTTTTAACTATTTTTTACTTTTATTTTATCTAAATTTCGATCGGATTATCTGTAGTAGGCCAGTCCAACGTTTATTAAGCATCTCAGCTGATGGCAAACATTGACTGGCGCCATTATTCACATGATTGGGAAAATTTTATTTCACTGTAGTACTATAATATAGCGATAGACTCACGTCTAAAATACAGTAAAATAAATCTCACAGTGGCTTCTACGATTCACTTTCCTCAAGGCATCTACAATTCGGGAACTCCAGGTAGAAATAATTTGCATAAGAAACATAAATCATAACAAACTTAGAATTAAATTTTTCTGATAGGGGTGGGACCTATTTCAAAAAATGTTTGTTTGTCGAGAAAGGAATCAGAAAAGCTTTATCACGCTTATAATAAATAAATATGAAAGTAGCGGGCACTTCCATTTAGCGGACACTTTTTCCAATCCTAAAAACTATATATTTGTATGTTTTTATTATCGAAAAGCGAGCACCTCTGAATAGCAAACAAATTCCGCGTTCCCGAGGTTTCATTTATTCAGAGATTTTACTATATTACGCCAAATCCATCGTTGGTGGTGTGACACTCCTACAAGTAAACTATTGCTGTACATAAAAGATTTAAAGCCCAAACATTCATATTATACAGGGTGATTCATAAAAGATGGGCAGAACTTTAAGGGGTTATAGTACACTTAAAGACAAATAATATTAAATAGGAGACTAAGGGTCCCAGACGTATTCCCAAGGAGATAGGGGGCATTAAAGTTTAGGGTCCGAAATTTCAAATGATTATAAAACATGGAAAAATTGGTCGATTCGTTTGCGGTTTTTGCAAAAAATTTTCTTTATGCCAGTATTTTCTTGAAATAAAATTTTAAAGTTCAATTTCAAAAAATGCCGATAGGGGGCGCTTTAGACTTTGGAGTAACAAACAACTATTTTTTAACGTTATTTTTTGTATTTCTTTAAATGATTTCGAAAGCTTAGACTTAAACTTAAATTTTGATCTAAAAATCTGAGTCCTAACGAGTAGTTAAGTAGCGTAAACTGAAATTTGAAATTTGAAACCCTTCTCCCCCCAGAACAAAAATCAGTTATTCCCGATCTTTGTGTCGTAGATTAGGCTCTAACTACTGCCGCGTTTTGCTAAAATTATTCTTTATGTCAGTATTTTCTTGAAAATAAATTTTAAAGAAAATTTTCAAAAAATTCCGATAGAGGGCGCTTTAGACTTTGGAGTAACGAACAACTATTTTATACCGTTATTTTTTGTGTCTCATTAAATGCTTTCTAAAGCTTAGACTTAAACTTAAATTTTCAGCTCAAAATCTGAATCGCTGAGCGTGGTTCAGTAGCGAGGGGAGGGGGTTCAAATTTCAACTTCTGAACATAGTTCAGTTTTCACTACTTAACCATGCCCAACGATTCTGTGCTGTGATACGAGGCAAAAATACAACTTTCGTCAAGGACTGCATAGTCGGAATTCACTCATAAAGGCACTGGCACAGTTGGAAACGTCGCTCATGCAAACGTTAAAGCTCCATTCCTGACGCTAGTCACCGGGTGAAGAAGGAAACAGAAAGTATGCAAATGTCAAATGGGGAAGAAGGAGAACACGTATGCAAAATTTCGACACGATTCAGGCATAAAAACCACTGAACGGTGAGTCAAGTGTAAGTCGCTGTAGTAATGAATCGGAAGATGGTGCCCTTCACGAATAAGGAAAAGGCTGAGATGCATTTAATTTACGGAGCGGCAGATGGAAATGGTGCAGAGGCACAACGAATGTACGGAGAGCGATTTCCTAACAGGCGGTTGCCTAACCGCAAAACTTTCGAACGCTTGCACAGACAGTTGTGTGAGACGGGATCATTTCTCGCTTCCCGGTCGAATGCAGGTCGTGCAAAAAAGGACGAATCAGTAGTTGTTGCAGAAGCCATTCTGGATGTAGTAGCGGCGCAGCCAAGTACAAGTACACGAACAGTGGCTAGCCAGGTGGATACCTCACAGTCCACGACTTGGAGGGTACTGAAGGATGAACATTTGCTCCCGTTTCATGTGCAACGAGTCCAGAAACTGTCTCCAGGGGATTATCCAAATCGTATTGAATTCGCCCGCTGGTTTCTGCAGCAGAACGCGCTAAATCCACATTTTGGACGAACTGTGCTTTTCACCGATGAATGTACCTTCACACGTGAAGGTACATTTAACACACACAATGCACATGTATGGGCGGATGTCAATCCACATGCTACGTATCCACATGCTCATCAGAGACGCTTTTCCATCAATGTTTGGGCAGGAATCCTCGGAGACCACCTAATCGGACCGTACCTTCTTCCTGAACGCCTCAACGGTAAAACATACCTCACATTTCTGCAACATGTGCTGCCAGACCTGTTAAACGTTGTTCCTCCACGCATCCGGCGGGTCATGTGGTTCCAGCACGATGGAGCGCCAGCCCATTACGTACGAGACGTCCGCAACTATCTGGACATCACATTTCCGAACAGATGGATTGGTCGAGGTGGTCCTGTTGCTTGGCCTGCTCGCTCGCCAGATCTTTCACCCCTCGATTTCTTTTTTTGGGGACGATTGAAGGCTCTTATGTATGAGACACCCATTGAATCCCCCGAGGAACTGGTCGCCAGACTTTCCGCCGCTGTAGGGGAAGTGCTCGAAAAGCCTGATGTTTTCGCGAATGTTCGCCGTTCCATTCGTCGCCGTTGTTCTGCGTGCATAACCTCTGGTGGTCACAATTTTGAACATTTATTGTGATTACATGTTAATAAATATGCTTTGGTAACATAATCCTAATTTGTGTCTTTTTACCTCGTATCACAGCACACAATGTGTGGATATGGTAAACTGAACTGTGCTCAGGAGTAGAAATTTCAAACCCCTCTCCCCAGAAACTTAACCACGTCTAACGATTCAGATTTTGGGCTGAAAATTTAAGTCTAAGCTTTAGAAAGCATTTAATGAGACACAAAAAATAACGGTATAAAATAGTTGTTCGTTACTCCAAAGTCTAAAGCGCCCTCTATCGGAATTTTTTGAAAATTTTCTTTAAAATTTATTTTCAAGAAAATACTGACATAAAGAATAATTTTAGCAAAACGCGGCAGTAGTTAGAGCCTAATCTACGACACAAAGATCGGGAATAACTGATTTTTGTTCTGGGGGGAGAAGGGTTTCAAATTTCAAATTTCAGTTTACGCTACTTAACTACTCGTTAGGACTCAGATTTTTAGATCAAAATTTAAGTTTAAGTCTAAGCTTTCGAAATCATTTAAAGAAATACAAAAAATAACGTTAAAAAATAGTTGTTTGTTACTCCAAAGTCTAAAGCGCCCCCTATCGGCATTTTTTGAAATTGAACTTTAAAATTTTATTTCAAGAAAATACTGGCATAAAGAAAATTTTTTGCAAAAACCGCAAACGAATCGACCAATTTTTCCATGTTTTATAATCATTTGAAATTTCGGACCCTAAACTTTAATGCCCCCTATCTCCTTGGGAATACGTCTGGGACCCTTAGTCTCCTATTTAATATTATTTGTCTTTAAGTGTACTATAACCCCTTAAAGTTCTGCCCATCTTTTATGAATCACCCTGTATAGATTTTTAGAGACGTTAGGTTTTGTTTCTCTTAACACATGGTATAAAGTTTTTTAAATAACTTTTTCCCATTAAAAAAAAAAAAACAAAAAAAACAGTTTTTATGCGTTGTAGATATGACAAAAAAAACATGCATTATTACTTTGCAATGCTTCCAAGTTCCAAATACCCAAGAATTATAGGCCAATGAGACATTTAAAAAAATGTCGTTAAACAGTAGCATACAACATATCTATTTTATAAATTAAAAACATGTCCATGAATAACGCTGATGTCACATTGACGGTGTCAACACCTGATTAATAAATTACACTTTTACTGCATTTTCTTTTTAATTTCTAGCCATCGCACAATTTCACGCATGTTAAGTGTGTGTGTGTGTGTGTGTGTGTGTGTGTGTGTGTGTCTATAAACGCTCTCTGTCTCCCGAACGAATTGACATAGAGACTTGAAATTTGGTATGTACTTAGTATGTAATAATGGTAAGAAGCTTATTGAATTTCAGTAACCTCGATTATCCGGAACTATTTTTTTTTAGACTCTCGAAATATTCGTTCTGATAAAAGTTCTATATAAAAATTTTCGAAATTGTTTATTTTAAGGAATGAATATTAAAGACAATAAAAAAACAAATTTTGCATAAAGAATGAAGTTGATCGGATAATGAATTGCCAAGGTATTTGTAATCCTATTTTCTACAATCTTCGATTTTTCATGACCCTGTATTTCATTCAAATTTCAATTCAAAGATATATTTTAATTGGAAATGGGATGCTTAATTTTACGCAGTAAACCGTTAGTTAATATGATTATTAATTTAGGAGTTATAAGGATGTTTCTTTTACGCAATTCAGTAATAGAGCATTTAAAGTTTATGACTTCATCAAGCCACAATTGTATTCGAATTGCAATGCATTTTATAAATAGTTTACACATGTTTTATTTTCATATTTTATATTACCCATATCCATAATGGGTAAGTATTACGGTGGTCCCCAACGACTAGTTTACAGTATTTTCTAGTGTAGGGCGCTACATTTTGAAAAATATAATGTAGCGAGTTGCGCGATACAAAATAGCAGTAGTTTGTAGAAAACACTAATAGATATAAAACACTGAAGAAGCAAGTTACTATTGTATTTTACAAAAAATCTGAAATAGTATTATTAAATATTGACCAGAGTACCTGTTATTTTCGTTTTTTGAGAAAAAGAGGGACTGTTATGAAAAATACAGGACACTTCGATTATGAAAACTTCCCCAATTATTAATTTTTACTTGAATTTGGATTTCCAAACTAATCCCAGAGCAATAAATTAAAATTCTGGATAAAATATGTTACTTTATCCTAATAATATTATAAATCTGATTGTGTGCAAATGTTAGGCTGAAGCCAGCGTCAAAATGGAGCATTTAATGATCCTGTGTTTTTGCATATAGGTGGATTATAACACTCTTATGGACATAGGCTTGTTTTTGTTAATTTTATTCAAATATTTTTCTTAATAATTCCAAATTTCGTTATTTCCATAGAGAATAAATGGACATTTTTTCGTATAATATTTTAAAATGGTTAAATTTACTTTACCGTTGCTAATACTTCATCGTTGCCAAAACTAATTAAAAACCTGGAATAATAATTTTTACTCTACAATTTGGATTCAATTGAAAAATTTTCACGTGAAAAATGAAAATGAAATAAAAAAAAATTAAAAAGATTAAATAATATTATTAGAAATAAAACGTACTTTTTTTAGTTTTTGATAATAATACAAGGTTTCAATATGCGTAACCATAGGAAACAGGCTAATATGACGTCATACATGGAAAATAAAGCGGATATGCTTTGATTGGTGAAATAAAATTATCTTAGGGTTTTTTTCTTCAATTTTTTTTCTTTTTTTTTCTTTTGTATGGTAACAATACGTGGTGTTTGACCGTCTGCGCACGGCTAATATAACTATACCGTATTTTTTATTTAAATTTTTAAAAAGTAAAAAGAAATTTCAAAAGAAAATGGTTAGCAAATGTCAATAATATGCTCCGCAATATTATCCATGTCGAAAATGATGTCATGGATAGCGAGAAAAAAATATTTTCATTCTTAAAACTAAAAGAAATACCTAGTTAATAGTTCCATTTTTGTTGATAAAACCTAAAGATTTAATGTTATTTCGTTAAAATAACATAATTTCCCCTATGCCAGTATTGAAATTAATTGCCTGGAAAAGAAAATTAACAAGAATTATGTCATTTAAAAGAGATTTCTCTGGGGAAATATATATTTGAAATAAAACGGGAATTTTCCGATATGTTTTAAAATGAATGTGAATCAATTTCTTACATTAATAATACAAGGATTATAGTAAGCATATAAAGTAGATGAGTTTCACGCCATATTTATAACGAAAAATTTAAATGTTTTTTTTTTTTTTTTTTATCTACACTGGTTATTAAGCATGAGTATTCATTATATACAGATGAGAGTTTTCTGCTAAAAATCACATCATAATTTTAAGAAAAGGAAAATGAACACGAATCTATTATATTAAAATCTGATCGTGTGTTTGTATTTCGAAACTACTCCTAGACTATCGAACGCAACGCGATTTACTTAATACTGGTTACCATTGATCCGAAGACTTAACTCTCAGAATTTAAAAAAAAATTAGATACCAAGATTTTTTTTTTTTTTATGTAAATTTTAATGAAGTTTTTCTAAAAACGGAAAGTAACATACTCCATATTTGTGTATGAAAAAGGAGAAATAAAACAGATAAGTATATTTTTTGTACCATTTTCTCATTAAAACTGAAAAACAGAATTTATTTTCACTTTGAATAGATAGATGGTGAAAACAAAATCTTGATTTCAGTAAATCATCCGAAAAATAAAAACATATTTTCACATATTCAAACTTCATGAATCAATTTATTCGGGAGAACAAAAATTGCCTGTCAACATACTGTCATTTAGAAAACAAGATTTGTTTCAGCTATACATTAAACCACAGAGGCAGAATTGAATTTAAAGAAAAAGCATATACTAATTCCAATTAATGTTTTTTTGAAGGATGGCTGTTAAAACGTTTCACAAAGGCGTTAAAAGTAAAATTGTTTATCAGCTAAAATTCACAGTTGTTTTTATCCAATTCCTCGATTTCCACTATTTTATTTGGCCCTCCTTTTTGCATTGGTTGCAATTTCATTTTCGCGATTATTTGGCACAAAATTTCACTTTTTTAAGACTGAGTTATGTCAAGGTCCCTATAACAAAAAATACTGTAAAAAATACTGCAAGTAACTCCTATGAAATGTGATAAAAAGTTAGTTAATTATCAACGTTTTTAATTATCGGGAGTGACATATTTTGCTTAATTAATGTATTTATTATTTTAATGTTGCGTGAACGAAGTCACGGGTAACAGCTAGTCATATTATAAATCTGATTGTGCGCAAATGTTAGGCTGAAGCCAGCGTCAAAATGGAGCCTTTAATGATCCTGTATTTTTGCATACAGATTGATTATAACCCTCATTTGAACATAGGCTGGTTTTTGTTTATTTTATTCAAATTTATTATTTTATTCAAATATTTTTCTTAATAATTCAAAATTTCGTTTTTTCATAGAGAGTAAATGGACATTTTTTTCGTATAATATTTTAACATGGTTAAATTTACTTTACCGTTGCTAATACTTTATCGTTGCCAAAACTAATTCAAATTCCGGAATAATAATTTTTAGTCAACAATTTAGTTTCAATTGAAAAATGTTCACGTGAAAAATAAAAATGAAATAAAAAAATAAAGAATTAAAAAGAAGATTAAATAATATTATTAGAAATAAAACGTACTTTTTTTTAGTTTTTGATAATAATACAAGCTTTCAATATGAGTAACCATAGGAAACAGGCGAATATGACGCCATACATCAAAAATAAAGCTGATATCTTTCATTGGTGAAATAAAATGATCTTGGGTTTTTTTTCTTCGCTTTTTTCTTTTGTATGGTAATGATTCTTGGCGTTTTACCGTCTGCGCAGGGCTAATATAACTATACCGTATTTTTTATTTAAATTTTAAAAAAGTAAAAAGAAGTTTCAAAAGAAAATGGACAGCAAATGTCAATAATATGCTCCGCAAAATTATCCATATCGAAAATGATGCCATGGATAGCGAGCGAGAAATATTTATTTTCATTCTTAAAACTAAAAGAAATAACTCGATTACCTAAAAAAAAAAAAAAAAAAAAAAAAAAAAAAAAATGACGAATGTTAATAGTTCCATTTTTATTGATAAAAACTAAAGATTTAATATTATTTCGTTAAAGCAACATAATTTCCCCTATGCCAGTACTGAAATTAATTGCCTGGAAAAGAAAATTAACAAGAATTATGTCATTAAAAAGGGATTTCTCTGCGGGAAAAAGAGGCGTCATATTTGAAATAAAACGGGAATTTCTCAATGTGTTTTAAAATGAGTGTGAATCAATTCCTTGCATTAATAATACAAGGATCAGTAAGTATAGAAAGTAGATGAATTTCACGCCATATTTATAACGAAAAATTTAAATGTTTTTTTATCTATACTGATTATTAAGCATGAATATCCGTTATATACAGATGAGAATTTTCTGCTAAAAATCGCATCATAATTTTAAGAAAAGGAAAATGGACACGAATCTATGTTTGTATTTCGCAACTACTCCTCACTGTAAAAAATTGCTGCAGTAAAACTACTGCAGCAGAGATTCCAGGCAATGTCCATAAGTAAACCGGTTTTGTGACTAGATAAACGAGCTTTGTTATTAGATAAACGGTTTTTGCCCGTAAAAACATGAAATTTACTGAAATGGACCGTTTACCTTGAAAAGGGGGCATTTCCCGTAAAATTACGGCAGCAATTCATGGAGAATGCCCGTGAATTTACAATTTTCATTTACAGTGCCAGAATATCGAACGCAACGTGATTTACTTTATACCGGTTATCATTGATCCGAGGATGTTACACAAACTGTCAGAATTTAAAAAATTAAATTAGATGCCAAGATTTTTTTTTTCTTTTTTGTTAATTTTAACGAAGTTTCTCTAAAAACGGAAAGTAAATTACTCCATATTTGTGTATAAAAAAAGGAGAAATAAAATAGATCTGTATATTTTTTTTACACCATTTTTTCATTAAAACTGAAAAACAGAATTGATTTTCACTTTGAATAGATGGTGAAAACAAAATCTTAATTTCAGTAAATTATCCGAAAAATACAAACATATTTTCACATATTCAAACTTCATGAATCAATTTATTCTGGAGAACAAAAATTGCCTGTCAACATACTAACATTTAGAAAATAAGATTTTTTTCAGCTATACATTAAACCAAGGAGGCAGAACTGAATTTAAAGAAAAAGCATGTACTATTTCCAATTAATGTTTTTTTGAAGGATGGCTGTTAAAACGTTTCACAAAGGCGTTAAAAGTAAAATTGTTTATCAGGTAAAATTGACATTTGTTTTTACCCAATTCGTCTATTTCCACGATTTTATTTGGCCCACCTTTTTGCATTGGTTGCAATTTCATTTTCGCGATTATTTGGCACAAAATTTCACTTTTTAAAGACTGAGTTATGTCAAGGTCCCTATAACAAAAAAATACCGTATTGTCGCCTATGAAATGTGATAAATAGTTAGTTAATTTTAACGTTTTTAACTATCGGGAGTGAAATATTTTCTTAATTGATGTATTTATTCTTCTTTTAATGTTGCGTGATGCCTGAACGAAGTCACGGGTAACAGCTAGTAATATTATAAATCTGATTGTATGCAAATGTTAGGCTGAAGCCAGCGTTAAAATGGAGCATTTAATGATCCTGTATCTTTGCATATAGGCTGATTATAACCCTCATGTGAACATAGGCTGGTTTTTGTGCATTTTATTCAAATATTTTTCTTAATATTCCAAAATTTCGTTATTTTCATTGAGAATAAATGGACATTTTTTCGTATAGCATTTTAAAATGGTTAAATTTACTTTACCGTTGCTAATACTTTATCGTTGCCAAAACTACATCAAAATACGGAATAATAATTTTTACTCAACAATTTAGTTTCAATTGAAAAATTTTCACGGGAAAAATGAAAATGAAATTAAAAAAATTAAAGAATTAAGAAGAAGACTAAATAATATTATAAGAAATAAAACGTACTTTTTTAGTTTATGATAATAATACAAGGTTTCAATATGCGTAACCATAGGAAACAGGCGAATATGACGTCATTTATCGAACTACCGCGGTGCATTCCACCTATCTTTTTTTACAGACCGCTAGAGTGACGTGTTGCTCTTTTCGTACACCTGCATTGGTGGATTCGAGCATCACGTGACTCCCACGGTCTGTAAAAAAAGATACGCGTAAAGGACCGCGGTAGCCTTTCATTTTCGTTAGTCTCGTCGAAAATAAAGCGGATATGCTTTGATTGGTGAAATAAAATGATCTTTTTTTTCTTTCTTTTGTATGGTAACAATACTTGCCGTTTTACCGTCTGCGTACGGCTAATATAACTATACCGTATTTTTTATTTAAATTTTAAAAAAGTAAAAAGAAGTTTCAAAAGAAAATGGTTAGCAAATGTCAATAATATGCTCCGCAAAATTAAACATGTCGTAAATGATGTCATGGATAGCGAGTAATAGTGATTTTTCATTCTTAAAACTAAAAGAAATAACTCGATTACCTAAAAAAAATGACGAATGTTAATAGTTCCATTTTTGTTGATAAAACCTAAAGATTTAATATTATTTCGTTAAAGTAACATAATTTTCTCTATGCCAGTATTGAAATTAATTGCCTGGAAAAGAAAATTAACAAGAATTATGTCATTAAAAAGGGATTTCTCTGGGGAAAAAGGAGACGTCATATTTGAAATAAAACGGGAATTTTCCAATATGTTTTAAAATGAGTGTGAATCAATTCCTTACATTAATAATACAAGGATCAATAAGTATAGAAAGTAGATGAGTTTCCGGCCTTATTTATAACGAAAAATTTAAATGCTTTGTTATCTATACTGATTATTAAGCATGAGTATCCGTTATTTCGTTCCGCATGAATATCCGAGTTTTCTGCTAAAAATCACATCATAATTTCAAGAAAAGAAAAATGAACACGAATATATTATATTAAAATCTGACCGTGTGTATTTCGCAACTACTCCTAGACTACCGAACGCAACGCGATTTACTACTGGTTAGTTTACTACCAGTTTAGCGAATACCGGTTATAATTGATACGAGGATATCACACAAACTCTCAAAATTAAAAAAATTAAATTAAATGCCATTTTTTGTTTAACGAAGTTTCTCTAAAAACGGAAAGTAACTTACTCCATATTTGTGTATAAAAAAGGAGAAATAAAACAGATCAGTATATTTTTACACCATTTTCTCATTGAAACTGAAAAACAGAATTTATTTTCACTTTGAATAGATGGTGAAAACAAAATCTTGATTTCAGTAAATTATCCGAAAAATACAAACATATTTTCACATATTCAAACTTCATGAATCAATTTATTCTAGAGAACAAAAATTGCCTGCCAATATACTGTCATTTAGAAAACAAGATTTGTTTCAACTATATATTAAACCAAGGAGGCAGAATTGAATTTAAAGAAAAAGCATATACTATTTCCAATTAATGTTTTTTTGAAGGATGGCTATTGAAACGTTTCACAAAGGCGTTAAAAGTAAAATTTTTTATCAGGTAAAATTGACATTTGTTTTTACCCAATTCGTTTTTTTTTTCACGTTTTTATTTGGCCCTCCTTTTTGCATTGGTTGCAATTTCATTTTCGCGATTATTTGGCACAAAATTTCACTTTTTTAAGACTGAGTTATGTCAAGGTCCCTGTAACAAAGAAATACCGTATTGTTTCCTATGAAATGTGATAAAGAGTTAGTTAATTATTTACGTTTTTAATTATCGGGAGTGAAAAATTTTGCTTAATTAATGCATTTATTCTTCTTTTAATGTTGCGTGAACGAAGTCACGGGTAACAGCTAGTTTAAGATAAAGCACACTTTTCGTGCAATGACATCATAATAGCATAGGTATATATAATTTTAAAGATATATTTTCCATGTTACATCATATGACAAAAAGTAACCTTGATCATAGAAAGAAAAACAGACCTCCTGATTAAAAAAAGGGAATGAAAAAATTACAAAGCGATTGTAAAGTGAAAGCATTGAAAATCTCCTCATCTACAGATTAAAATGGGCCCTATCGGTCAAAACATACACTACTATAAAATATCTATTGATTTTACAGCAAAAACCTGTCAGCCGTACGCCACTAAAAACACTGTTCATTTTACTTCGTATTGTTTGGTTTAGTTCATAAAAATCTGTATTGATTAAGAATTTTCTGTTATTTTAACAGATAAAATTACTAGTTAAAATCTAATAATATACAACTTGATACAAAACATCCATTTTTAACTTTCCTAAAAAATATATCCATAAAACTTTCAAACTGCGTTAAAGGAAATTTTTAAAAATAAATATTTTAGCGAAACTAAAGTAAGGCTAATTAAAGTTAATTAACTAACGTAATTGAAAGTACTTTACATGAAGACTATTTCGCTCCTCATACTACCTCAACAGAATCTGTAGGAGAAAAATAAAAGAAAACTGACGAATTTAATTAAAAGAAGTAAAACGAATTAAATTAAAAGAAAACAAGCAAGAAGAATCAAGTAAAACGGATAGATTATGACGCGCTTTGAAAAGGCAATATGATGCATCAAACTGCTGTAAGCTTCAAATGCAACTTTAATATTTTTATCTAATTTTTATAAAAAAAATTTATGAGAAGATCTACAGTGTAAGCCAGAAGGTCTTGACACATTTCAAAATTCAACAAGAAAGAAAAATCATGCGTCGCGCAAAGATTATGAAACACTTAGCAACATATTCAGAAAACTGTAACAGAACTTCACCGTTTAATAAGATGAAAGATGATGTCTAATTAAACAATATGAAAACGCATAACACAATTGAAACCCAATTTCATCAAATAACATCTACAGTTGAAAAAAATATCCGAATTCTTTTGTGCAACCCTGCATATGATCCATAGATTTGTATATATATTACATAATATGTAAACATTTATTTCAGTTAGAAAACGCATAACACAGATGAAAATTTCCCTTCAGCAATTTCCATCAATAAGCTTAAATTTACCCGAATTCTTTAGTGCAGCCTTGTATATGATATATAGCATTTATATACGCCAAGTAATATCCAAAAAATTAGTTAAATTTAAAAACGCATACTGCAATTGAAAACACTCTTCCAGCAGTTATTGTTCATACACAATACTGTAGTCGTACTGTAGTCTTTGTGTTTCCTTGTAAATTAATGCTGTGCACGCCATATTCTATAGTAAGCATCTTTTAGTACACCTCAGTGATGTACAGGGTGATTATAATTAAAGTTCAACTTTCAAAAAGCTCTAAAATAAGAACCACTGGTCAGAATGACCTGAAATTTGACATGAATATAGGCGAAGAAGGGGAAAATGTTATGGCATAAGAAAAAAAAAATAGTTCGAAATTTTGGCAATAGAGGGCGCTTTACTTGTCATTACGTAAACTGCTAGTGACATTTCAATTCCCTTGAGACGGTTATTGCGTAAGTTGAAGGTTAAACCAACTGTACTGTTCAATGTGCATGATTCTATCGTTTTTTTACTGAAAAAAAGACTTACAAATCATTCAGCAGTTGTGGCACTCTTAGTGAAAAGCCCATCCACCACGATAAGCTGTTGCCAGGTCAGATGGGAAAAATCGGTTTTTAATTGTCCTGAGGCCAAACACCGCAGAAAAAACAACAATGAAATCGATTTTTAACTGTCCTGAGACGAAAAACCTCAGAAAAAACAACAATGAAATCGGTTTTTAATTGTCCTGAGGATAAAATCGACAGAAAAAGCAACAATGAAATCGGTTTTTAATAGTGGCGAGACTGGCTCAAGAAATGTTCATTGGCTGTCCACAGTGGCGTAGCCAGGGAGGGGGGTCCAAATGCTCTGGATACCAGTAATATTGCTAAGTTTTCTTCTCTTTGATAATCACAAAAAGTTCTCCGATTAGATAAGGCAAAGAAAACTTTACAAAATTAGTGGTATCCAGAGCATCTGGACCCCTACCCTGGCTACGCCACTGGCTGTCCACTGTTTTCTTCCACAAGTTGAAACAGAGAAACAGCATGTTCCACAATAGATCGGAGACTTTGTGAATGTGTTGCGCAATGCGTGTCTTCAATTCAGCTAATTTAGCAACCGGATCACTGAACACAATATTCTTCATATAACCCCACAGCCATAAATCACAAGGATTAAGATCAGGTTATCTTGGTGATCAAGCTGATGGAAAATGAAGACTGATAATGCTATCATTTCAAAATGCCCATGTTGAGCAGCTGCTTCACTGGATTTGCAATGTGTGGAAGAGCGC
The DNA here is from genome assembly GCA_963931845.1 of Maratus michaelseni. Classification (NCBI taxonomy): domain Eukaryota; kingdom Metazoa; phylum Arthropoda; class Arachnida; order Araneae; family Salticidae; genus Maratus; species Maratus michaelseni. The sequence goes on from OZ007596.1 coordinate 92,488,644, forward strand.
ATAAAATCTGGCATAAAAATTATGCTACTTACACATGTATACTGTTCAAGTGCTGGAATGACATGGTTGCGCAAAAAGGTCTCACAGAGTTCACCATTGACAGTACAGATAACAGAATCCACAGGACCTATCTTCTCGAAAAATAAGGGCACTACAAAAGATGTGAATTTCTGTTCCCTTTGTGTCCCCAGCGTACAACCAACCGAGTGAAAAATGTGTCCAGACCGGGGATCGAACCCGGATACCTTGGTATCGCGCACCAAGGGCTTTACCATTTAAGCCACCAGGACGACATCCAGTCTGGTATTTTCACTCTGTTGGTTGTACGCTGTTTAGCAAAGTGAAAATAAATTCACATCGTTTGTAGTGTCATTTAAAGATTTACGGCGTAGTTTCAGTCTTGCTGAAAATTTAAGTAGGGATTTAGATATATTATCCGATGCTGGGAACTTATTCGTCACATGTACGCCACTGAATAGTGTGCTAATGTGTGACATTCCATCTTGCGGTGCGAAGTTAAAGCCTTGCCAACGTATATGAGTGAAAATACCAGACTGGATGTCGTCCTGGTGGCTTAAATGGTAAAGAATTTAGTGCGCTATACCAAGGTATCCGGATTCAATCCCCGGTCTGGACACGTTTTTTTCCCTGTTGATTGTACGCTGTTTAGCCAATTGAAAAGAATTTCACGTCCTTTGTAGTGTCATTTAAAATATTTACTCGTAAGACTGCAGCGAGAAATCTTCGCACAGATCCACTGATACCTTGTATTTGCATTAGAAAAATAACTAAATAGCCTTTTCTACATGAATATTTTGACAAAGTTTTAATATTAATATTAATATTAATATTTTATATCAATTAGCCTATCATTTCTCATTTGATCAATTGTGAAATAAAAATGAGATAAAAAAAAAAACAATGACCCTTCGGGAGTGCCGACAGAAGTGAAAACTTGCGTGTGTATTTTTTGAATCGTCAGGAAACGTTTTATTGTGCAGGAAATACTTTTAAATGACGTGGTTTTTTTTATTCATTATTATAAACTACTACTACAAAAATTATATTACAATTTTCATTTAATGCACTATTGTACATGAAAAATAATGCATATTATTTTACATACAAAAATTGCAATCTATTGCTTAAAACGTAAATTTACAAATACATGAAATATGAAATTTAATTAATTGGTATTCTTTGAAATGAATACCAATGAAACTTATGAATTTTCATCCACAATTTAAACAACTCTCAATACATTCATCATTTCTTCCATGAGATTTAGTTTCATATCTTTTGTAATAACATTTATCTGCAAAATAGGGTTCCCGCTTCCTATCACTCCAAAAATGATGACTTCTTTGCTGCCTGTCTTGTTTACGGTATTCGTGAACATTATGCTTTTTTCTATCTTCATACTGCGCGTATTGTTTGCGGTATCTATAATTTCTATTAACAAACTTTTTTTTTCTATAAAATGATTTCACTTCATTTCCGTATCAGTAACCACGTTTCTTAAAACTTTCTTGAAATATTTCATTATTTTCATTTTTTCTTTTTATATTACTTCCGTCTATTTCTTTTCTCGTGCTCGTTAAATTATAATATTTTCCGTGTTTTGTTATTTCATTTTCATCTTTTGATTTGGTCTCGCGAGTTGAGTCACTTTTATCTGTTTTCACCGCGCGTGCTAAATTTATCTTGAAATTATTTTCTGAATTATTTTTATTCATAATACCAATCATTTCGTTTTCTGCACGTGAACTATTTCCTTTTGATACTTTCGCTTCATTGTATGAATTGGCAACATAATTTAATTTTTTATCGGAATTATTTACAACTTTAAGGCAACCTACTTGAAAAGTATTGCGCTCGCCAACAATTTTAATTCCCTCTTCATCTATCGCCAACTTTAGTTTGCTGATCACGTCTTACCCTATTACAATATCGTATGCAAGAGATTTTGAAACATAAAATTTTGTTGATATAAGAAACCCATCGACACGTATTTCATACACAAAATATCCAATTAGATGTACAGTTTCTCCGCCAATGTCAGTTAATAAGATATCAACAGAAGACAAATTTGGTGACCCAATATTGACATAACATTCGTAACTGAATAAAGAAATATAGCTGTTTGTATCAAACAATAGATTTGCTTCTTTGCCTTTGATATTAATTATTTTACACATTCCATTAGGTTTAGACTTATTTCTGATTCGAATTGTAGCAATGTTAGCTTTTTCCTGTACATCGGTATTAGGATTGTGATTTTGGCGATTATAATTTCGATAGTTTTCGGTAGAGTCTTGACTGAACTCATTAGTTTGACCGTTATTGCTATTATTACACTGAGACGCTATGTGGCCTTGAGAGTTACATCTATCTAAAACACCTAATTTGAGATTTATTTCTTTTGTTTTGGTATTGGGTATGAAAGACAGATTGTGAATTTTCATTTTTACTTACTTCGGGTTTTCTATCTTCAAAGTGAGGTGAAATTCTATTATTCATGGTTTTAACATTACATCTCGCCGCATCATAATCGTCTAGTTTATTTACTAATACGTCTACATTTTTAATTTTTGGAAGATCATCAATAAAATGTGCATTCATTTCTATAGGTAACCTTTTCTTAATTTGATCTACTACAATTAATTCTTTTAAGGATTCAAAATCAGATACTTTAAGACCGCTAATCCATTCTTCCAAATGATTTCTTAATTCAAATGCTAAATCTCGCCAAGTGGCTGAAGATTCTTTTTATGTGACATTAATTTCTGCCTAAATTCTTCTGGCGTCATTTTGAAGCGTTTAAGAAGTAAATCTTTTACGTAATCGTAATTGTTCGCCAATGTTTCTGGTTCTCTAGCTATAATATTGGCGATTTCTAACGGAATTAAACTTAACAAATGTGTGACACAATTTTCTTTTATTATATTCATTCGAGAAATTTGTCTTTCAAATAATGCTAAATAGAGACTAATATGACTTTTGCTGTCAAACTGAGATATTAATTTAAGCAAATCTGGTTGCTTACCTGAACCAGCTATTGCAGAATCGTCGCCAAATATACAGAGGTGTCGGTAACAGTGTCGCGAGTCCAATGGTTTTTTCCCATTTCAAAAAAGGCCCCAGCTATTGCAGAATCGTCGCCAAATATACAGAGGTGTCGGTAACAGTAATGGTAACAGTGTCGCGAATTCAATGGTTTTTTCTCATCTCAAAAAATGCCCAACGAGCCTAAAGAAGTTTTCACTTCAAAAAAAGATAGATATGTTCAATAGATTGTTTATTTTTTCTGGGTCCTAAACACGTTTATTGATGTACAAACACTCTTCGAAAGCTTGTAATATTTTATTCAAAATTTATCTTCCTCTGATGATTTAAAAGCTATATGTCGTTTTTTTTCCGCATTTGTATTTTAAATTCTAACATACTTTTTTTACTTTCCTCCATATTTATAACAAAAAATATTGGATTCGTAAAAAATTTCGATTATTAGTATTTGATGGATTCAAATGCTCTAGAATGTACCGTGTAAGATTTAGAATATCGAAAATGATTTATAATATACAGAGTAGACCAAAGAAGGCTTGAAACATTTCAGCGCTTAGAGTTCGCAATATTGTAAGAATGGGCTTATTTGAAATTTGAGGAGAATGCGTTAACAGAGTTCGATCAAAGCTAGACAATGTGGCGAAAACTAGGCCCATTTTAAGACCCCCCCACCCCCTATGCGAAATTCTATTTATTTCCCCCTTCACAAATTTCCTCTTCACAAGACTACCGCTTCTAAGCACCTTTGAATTTCTTTACACTGTAAATAGTCCAGTAGAAATAGCGCAAAAAAGGGCCTTGCCTTACAAAAATTCGGGTAGTTCTGATTTTTGGGTATGTTGTAAAGGTTGACCCTCTAATAAAAAAACCAAGTTTTCGACCTTCTAGACCTTGTGCGTTTTTCACAAAATTGAAAAAACCAATATATTTCGGCACTTTTTTCGATTTTTCTTAAATAACGCAATTTTAATGCATTTTACAGAAAAAGCACTGTTACCATTTTGTAGAGAATAAAATTCTCTACAACATGCAGTATTCAGGTTTGTAAATTGTCCAAATAGGGGGTAAGATACGGAGCCGGGAAAATAGGGTAAAATTTGCAAAAAATGCAAAAATCCACTAAAGACGTTAGTTTTTGCTTAATAACCTACTTTTAGTGCGTTTTAGGGACAAAAGCACTTTCCCCGTTTTGTAGAGCATACAATTCTCTACAACATGCAGTATTCATGTTTGTAAATTGTCCAAATAGGGGGTAAAATACGGAGCCGGGAAAATAGGGTTAAATGTGGAAAAAATGTAAAAATCTACAAATGACGTTGGTTTCTGCTTAATAACCTACTTTTAGTGTATTTTAGAGACAAAAGCACTGTCATTATTTTGTAGAGCATAAAATTCTCTACAACATGCAGTATTCATGTTTGTAAATTGTCCAAATAGGGGGTAAGATACGGAGCCGGGAAAAGGGTTAAATTTGGAAAAAATGTAAAAATCCACAAATGACGTTAGTTTTTGCTTAATAACCCACTTTTAGTGCATTTTAGAAAAAAAATTGTCATAATCAACTTTTTAGAGCATGAGATAGTCGATAGTTTCATTTATTATAGGTTGACCCTCTAATAAAAAAAAAAAACAAGTTTTCGATCTTCTAGACCTTGTGCGTTTTTCACAATATTGAAAAAACCAATATTTTTCGGCACTTTTTTTCATTTTTCTTAAATAACTCAATTTTAGTGCATTTTACAGAAAAAGCACTTTCACCATTTTGTAGAGCATAAAATTCTCTACAACATGCAGTATTCATGTTTGTAAATTGTCCAAATAGGGGGTAAGATACGGAGCCGGGAAAATAGGGTTAAATTTTGAAAAAATGTAAAAATCCACAAATGACGTTAGTGTGTTCTTAATAACCTACTTAAAAGCTCTAAAAAGTTGATTATGACAATTTTGTTTCTAACATGCACTAAAAGTGGGTTATTAAGCAAAAACTAACGTCATTTGTGGATTTTTACATTTTTTCCAAATTTAACCCTTTTTCCGGCTCCGTATCTTACCCCCTATTTGGACAATTTACAAACATGAATACTGCATGTTGTAGAGAATTTTATGTTCTACAAAACGGGAAAAGTGCTTTTGTCCCTAAAACGCACTAAAAGTAGGTTATTAAGCAAAAACTAACGTCTTTAGTGGATTTTTGCATTTTTTTCAAATTTTACCCTATTTTCCCGGCTCCGTATCTTACCCCCTATTTAGACAATTTACAAACCTGAATACTGCATGTTGTAGAGAATTTTATGCTCTACAAAATGGTAACAGTGCTTTTTTCTGCAAAATGCATTAAAATTGAGTTATTTAAGAAAAATCGAAAAAAGTGCCGAAAAATATTGGTTTTTTCAATATTGTGAAAAACGCACAAGGTCTAGAAGGTCGAAAACTTGGTTTTTTTATTAGAGGGTCAACCTTTACAACATACCCAAAAATCAGAACTACCCGAATTTTTGTAATGTAAAATGCTATTTCTACTGGACTAAAATGCAGTGAGCTCATTGGAAAAGAATTTCCCTTCTTTTATATAAGTTTTATGCAAACATAAAATTTCAATACAGAATTTATCTATTTTAATTCTCATCCTTATATAATTATACGATAAAGAAAAACCATTTAATTTTTGTGTTGTGTAATTTTCCTACAACAGATTGCGCTAAATTGTACACTGAATATAATTTTAAGCATTCAGCATTATAATAAATTAATGATATTATCATGATTAATTTAAATCTCTGCATGCATTACTATACTTCGTGAAAGAAAAATACATGGTGGGCCAAAAGTTCTTGACACATTTTAAAATTCAACAAGATTGAAAAATCAGCATCAGCTATAGATTATTAAACATTTTCCAACGCTTACAGAATATTATTAAGAAAATTAATTTTTTCATATAAAACTAGTCGTTGGGGGAGACCGTAATACTTACCCATCATGGATATGCATAATATAAAATATTAAAATAAAAATGTGTAAACTACTTATAAAATGCATTGCAATTCAAATAAAATCGTGGCTTGATGAGGTCATAAACTTTAAAGGCTCGATTACTGAATTGCTTAAAAGAAACATCCTTATAACTCCAAAAATAATAATCCTATTAACTAGCGGTTTATTGCATCTGACTAAGCGTCAAATTTCCAATTAAAATATATCTTTGACGGGAAATTTGGATGAAATACAGGGTCATGAAAAATCGAAGAGTGTGGAAATAGTATTCCAGATATCTCGGCAACTCATTATCCGATCGACTTCATACTTTATGCAACATTTGTTTTTTTATTGTCTTTTATATTTATTTCTTAAAATAAACAATTTCGAAATTTTTTATATACCTTTTATCAGAACGAATATGTCGACAGTCGAAAAAAATAGTTCCGGTTAATCGAGGTTATTGAAATTAAATAGGCTTCTTCCCATTATTACATACTAAGTACATACCAAATTGCAAGTCTCTATCTCAATTTTTTTCGAGAGATAGAGCGTTTATAGACACACAGACGGACGGCAATTTTTTTCTCTAAAAATACGTTTTTCGGAATCTCCAGTGTCTGAAACGTGTAAATCCGTCAAAAAAAATTTTCGATTTTCAAAACGATTACAAGACTTACCCTATACTACGTATGATGGGTAAGTAAAAAGGAAATATTTAAATAAACAATTTTAAAAACACATAACTTGGTAAAAAAACATTTTCAGGATTTGCTGTCCATATTCGTTAATGTGTACGAATTCAACCCTCTATATAACTATAGAATTTATACACACCGTGAAATACACTAAAAAGTTTAAAAATGCATACCACAGCGGAAAACGCACTTCCAACAACTATCGATCATAGTCACTCCTATAACCGAATTCTTTTGTACGTCTCTGTAAATGGATGATATATGCAAAGCATTCCATAATCTATAGAAAACATCATGCAGTGCACGTCAGTGATCACTTTTAATTTCTGTATGTTTGAAGTGTCATAAAATCATTAAAATACACCTGAAACGATTTTTTCTAATATATCATAATGTAATGGTATATTTCCGTGCGTCTCTGTAAACAAACTATAAATGCTAGTTATTCTATATTCCTGGGAAAGCACTTTTTACTCCACCTCAGGGACGCTAATCGATTTCATTATGTTTGAAGCATTGTAACATTGTCGAAACGCATTGGAAATCCCATAGACTATAACGTAACGAAATTTTTTTGTGTGTGCCTGTAAACGAACTATAAATCGTACACACTTTAATTTTAATACCGCACATTCTAGAGTAAATATCAATGCCATATGAAAATTACATGGTAATCTGGGTGTATTTACAAGAGTTAGAGCACTGGCAGACGGTCAGATAGACAGAGACAAACTGAATTCATAAACACGTTTCAACTATGTTGGATAGCGTTAATAAAAAAAGAAATAAATGGCGCCTATGGCAATCGATGGACGATTTTTTTTCTTCATTAGAACATTTTATTTTTTTATATATTTTTTTATTATTATTATTTATTTATTTTATTTTTATTTATTTATTTATTTATTTATTCTTTTTTTTTGAAAAAAGTTCATTTTTTTTATTTTTGTGTAAATTAAATTTTGAAAAGGAAAATAATCGGATTTACTATAACTTTTTCGTTTTTAGTAAATACCATTATACAGGGTGGTACAAAGTCAAAATTTATTGCATCTCTTTCAAAGTAATCGCCTCCAACTGCAATGCATTTCTGCCAACGTTTTTTCCAATCATCCAAACATGCCTTAAAGTCATTTTTGTGAAACATATTTAGAGTTCGTACAGAATTTTCTTTTATCGAATTAATGGATTCAAAATGGCGACCACGAAGAAGCAATTTCACCCATGAAAATAAGAAACAGTCACACGGTGCCATATCAGCGAATAAATACGGAGCTTGCGGAGACGTATTTCTTGAATGTTTGGTTAAAAACTCACAAATAATAATTGCACTATGAGAAGGCGCATTATCGTGGTGCAAAACCAACGAGTTTTCTCGCCACATTTCAGGCCATTTTCGACAAATTGCTTCACGCAAATGGCGCAAAACACTCAAATAATAGTTTTTATTGACTGTCTGGCCAGATTGGTCTGGTTCATTCATAATGCATAACACCACGACAATAAATGAAAACAGTTAACATTACCTTGATTTTTGAGCGACAGATTCTAAACCATATTTAAACTTTTTATACCAAATACCGTTGTTTTTGATAAACAAGTCTTTACTAGCTCCTTGCAACATTTCAAATGCTTTTGAAGCAGAAATTTCATTGAGAAAACAAAATTTAATGCATGTTCTTTGCTCCATAACATTCGCCATTTCGGAAAATCAGCACAAAAGTCTTATCTCATTAAAAACAAATTTATTTTCAGACGATACAATGAAATAAATTCTTGACTATTGCCAGATGTTTATAGAAGTCGTAAAAATGTTTGATAAAAGTTTGCAGACGATATCTACTATAGATGTATTTTAAATGATAGCATTCCGGATACCTTTTGGTCACATTCAAATCTACAAAAAAAAAATAAAGATAAACAGTTACAGGCCATTAATTGTACAATCAGTGTTATAATTCAACGTGCCGAATGAAGCTGCGAGTAGCGTTTGTGTGTGATTCGAGATACAAACAGTGCACACGTAGAAATATTGTAATATATTTTTCAAAATAAATGGTCTGAAACTGATTGAATTTTTTATACTTTTTTCAGCTTTGAACGTACAGCACTATTGATGGATAATTTTTTGAACTAGACTTTTTCTTAAACAAACCTTTCCTCACGAGAAACATTTTAATCCAAACTGCACTCTCGTATGCCAATTACTTGATTTTTAGGTGCGTTCGTAATTATAACGCGTTAACAGCTCAAAAACTACCCAACCGAATTGTTTGAAATTTAATATATATAATCGTTGCAGAATTTTGTCGAGTCATTTCAAATATTATGAAAATCGAATCAAAATTTAAAAAGATATTAATAAAAGTTTTCTTTATTCTATTAAATCATACGTTATCTATATGATAAAACCGCAAGTCATGTGACTGAGGAAAACAAATATGGGCTAACCACATCTTTTTCCATGTGCCAAGCAGCCATTTTTATTCAAAATTAATTTTTCGAATAAAATTGCGTAAAAGTTACATTTTTAGAAAGATCGTTCAAAAAAATGGTTTGCTGGAGAGATGCGTTACGTTAAAAAATGTGTAGATTCTGAGACAACTTCAGTGAAAATTAGTTTAACAGCAGAATATCTCAACCCATTAAAGTAAATAAACAAAATATTTATTCATCGTGAGTCATAGAAATATTAACCATGGAGGTAATCATTCGCAAAGCAAGATCTCCATGGTAAATTTACAGCTCTGTCTGGTGTCGAAAAAAAAAATTTGCATCTGTAAACATGGCATACGTAATAAGAAAAAAAAAGGCATCTTCATTTCGTTCATAGCAGGCGATATAATTCATTTCACTGAAATAATAACGATGTTTTTTTACATTGTAAAACTAGTTATAGCACGAAACGAACGTCAAAAAACGTCACTCATTTGTCACGTTTAATGTACAATTTCCAACTTTTTTTTTTATTGAATTTAAAAATGTGACATGGACTATTTGTCTACCCTGTATAATGATGATTACTAAAAACAAAAAGATTATACTAAATGTGATTTTTTTCCCCTCACAGTATTTTACTATCTACAAAAATAAAGATAAATATTAACAGTTTTTTTTTCTACACAATAAAATTTCAAAGAAAGTAAACTTCTATTTACTGCCTCGGAAGTCTAAAAAATTTGCTATTTCTGAGAACACAGTATTTAATGCCTTCCATATAATTATCCCAAAAATGTGTTGTCTTCTAGATCTCGCTTGTGTAATCCTTGGTGAGTTTGTTTGTCAAGTTCCGAGTACTGAGACAAGTGTTAATCCTTCGTAATATCTTTTCAGTACATTTTTTAAAACTGCGATTGAAATTAAAAGATTTTCTTTAACTGAAAATGCACTCCAAAGATTTTATCCCTCACTCTATAGTCTCAGTGTCGCACTGTTTTTGTTTGGATTTGGTTTACTTTTAAGATACTGAGAAATCCTGCAGCCGAGGTTTTTATTCTTCATTGGCGTCTTAATAATGGTAGCCGCCTTCAAATGTTTGTTTACACAGTCTGTTTAAAAGCTTCAATGTTTGTAATCGAAATCTCTTTTGATTTCTAAGATTGAATGAAAAGGATTGATGTTATAACTGTATTGAGAGAGTGGACCAAAGATAAGCACAAATAGTCGTGCAGATGATATATATATAAGATGATACCTGTGATACCAGTTCTAGTCAGTCAGTTCTGAGTGACCGATCTAGCTTGAAGTGTAAATATAAGGTAGATTTTTACTGATATAGTTGGGCAAAACTGTGTTGAAAAGTGAAATTTCAAGAACCATCGCCTAGAGGATACTTCGTGCAAGAGAGAAAATTGAGGTAAGAAAACTTTCTACTTACAGTTATAAAATGACGGGTTTTTTGGGAGTCACGCGATTCCACGGGTAACGGAATTTTACCCATGTCTTTAAAAGTAATTTTAAGTTCCAAAAATAAATTGTAAGCAATTTAAATTTAAATTTAAATTGCATAATAAAACTGTTAAAATTTTATAAATTAAAAATTAATTAATCATAGGGTAAAAGTTCCAGCGGTCAGCAAGTTAAAGATAAAAGATAAAGATATACCATTAGATACTGACGTGTGCTGATGAAGTTGAAAATGGAATCGTTAAGAACAAAAAAGTATGTTAAAAAAAGTACAAATAAGCGAAAAGTACAGCAAAATAAATTAAATGGCACGTATTAAAAAATAATGACATTTGCTAAGCATTATGTAAGAACTAGATAACTGATGTATTAAATTTATTTTACATTTTAATATAAAGTACGTATGTATAAAACTTCTACTTTGTTACTAGTAAATTAATTTATCTGTTACTTCCTATTGCAATTATTCCTGACATTTTCAGCTACAAAAGAAATATAAATAAGAGAAAAGTACAGCAAAATAAATTAAATGCCACGTATTAAAAAATAATGACATTTACTAAGCGTTATGTAAGAACTAGATAACTGATGTATTAAATTTATGTTACATTTTAATATAAAGTACGTATGTATATACTTCTATTTTGTCAGTTGTAAGACATACTAGTAAATTTTTTTGACAAAAAAAAAGCAAACGTGACTGAAAATTTTTGTTACATGTTAGAGACAATGGCAGTTACTAAATATTATATATAAACAAGAACGAAATAACTTATGTGTTAAATTTACTTAATAAAAAGTGGTTAGTGTAAACTTCTATCTTTGCAGTTATAATAATTTAGCTGCTATTTATTACTTATTTCCTGCTACTTGTTTGAAAACAGAAAAAGCATAAGTATCCTAAAAATATCGAAAAATTAATAATATGGTATTCGTATTAAATATATTAGAAATTGCTGTGCTGTACTGTTTTAGCAAGCATGTGATAATTTATATATTAAATTTAACTTAATTAATATTTATTGATTACCTTCTGCTTCTATTTGCTCGATTTTTTTGGCAAAAAATATATACATATATGACTGAAAACTTCTATAAAATTAATTAAATAGTATTCGTTTAAATATAGAAACTTAATTAATATTTATCGATTACATTCTGCTTCTATTTGCTCGATTTTTTTTGGCAAAAATATATATATATATATATATATATATATATGACTGAAAAGTTCTATAAAATTAATTAAATAGTATTCGTTTTAAAGTACAGTTGAAACTATTGTGCATTGAATATGAACTAAATAATATATGTCATATTTACATATTATTAAGTAAATGTGTAAACTCCCTTCTTGACAGTTATGAAATGCAATGTTTTGATTGGTATTTTTCATTTAACTCCGGTTCCATGTTTTTTCAACTTATTTCAACTTCTGTAAAAAAAATATTATTGATAACTGAAAAGTAGTACAAAATCGATAAAGTGTTACTCGTGTTAATATACATTGCAAAATGTTGCGTATTAAGCATATAATAATTTATACATTTAATATATTTTACCTATTATTTATTATTAAGTGTAGGTGTGTATTTTTTCATCTTAAAACTTATAAAATACAGTTTTTTGACTGGTATTTATGGGTAATCTCTTACATATATTTTCACGACTTTCTCAAAGCACAGATATCCCGAAATATATTGTAAAATTAGTTTGTAACAATATCAAAAAGAAAAACTAGGTATTAAATTTATTTTGAACATTATTATTAAGTAAATTTAAAGCAGTGGCTAACTACTCTTTTCGGGAAGGTAGTCTAGGATGAAAAGACTTGTGTGTGATCGTGTTGTCCGGTTGCTAATATTTGGGCGTGAGTCAGCATATTCTGTCATTTCTCGTACTTTCGCAAGTATGATTGAATCTCCCTAAATCTGATTGATATCTGCGGTTATTTTACAAATGTGATAATCTAAATAATAATACCTTCCATAATGTAATAATACTTTCCTGAGCTTTATCGTACCTGTATGGTTTGCTAGCCACAGCCGAGGCAAAACCTGTATCTCATTCTAAGCGACATGAGTTAACCCCTGGCTTGTCCGTAAAAACTCTCAAATTCGTCCAAAAATCCTTTAAACTTAAACCTTCTCGACTCTTTTAAATCAACAAAAATTGGTGATTTGGGAGTATTTTCACCCCGACTTTGGGATTAATTTCACCCCGATTAACCACCAGCGTCTTCTCAAAAAAATCGAAACTTATGCCTCTGTCCCGCATATTATCAACACCAAGTGCGTTTAAACCTTCAATAACCTGTAACTGCCAAACCGTTTTCACAGAACGAATTTCCACATCTAAATCTATGACTCTACTATTCACACATACTGATTATTGAGTAGAATGAACCACAACACAGGAATACCTCAACTTCTTATAACGAAAATATCTAATAAAAGTAGAATATGAAATGAAATTGCTCTCAGCCTCTGTATCAAATAAACTTTTAACTAAAATCCCATCCAACACAATTAACAATTCAGGAAGTTCAAATAAATTTACCTTTACAAATTTTCATCTTTGCAGTTATGAAATATACTGTTTGATATACGGTTATCCCCTATTACGCTTTTTTACGAATTTCTCAGTGATAAAAGAAGCATTAACCCTCTGAGCGTTTTGAAAAAGGGTAAAATTGTAATGTTGTTTTCTCTGAATTTTGTTTTAAATGCTAAAAAACTATGATTCTTTCAGCATTATAAATAAAACTTAATTACAAATATGAATATGACCATTGAGAGTATTAATCATTCTTCAATGTTTTGAAAACTCATTAAATCTATAGAATTATATTATCTTAAACATTGCATATATTGCAGTGAAACCTGGAGCTTAGTGAACGGAATATTACGTTCTACACGCTTAGAGGGATAAATAATTATTAATCAAAAATAATGAAGCAATTTGAAGCAAAAATAATTATTAATTATTAATAATTTTTTGTTATAAAATAAAATTACTGCCAAACTAATTAAATGATAATACTCATGTAGAAGTCGTGTTAAAGTAGAATGGCTTTGTAAGCATTCATCTAGTAGTAATAAAAATAAATTTTGACCGATATTTGTAAGTTATTTATTTTTTTTTTCTACTAAAAAAGACACGTAGGTAATTAAAAAGTAGTATTTCAAAATTAAGTAAACAAAATTCATGTTAAAAGTATAATGTCGATTGTTACGCATTATATGTGAACTAAATACCTTTTATGTTAATTTTATCTTGTTTAGAGCATTTATGTAACGGTCTACGAATAATTTCATTTTCGTCAAAATCCAAAAACTATTACTGTTTCTGTTTTTTTTTATTGTTATTTTGTCGATAATATTTAAGTTTTAAAACATAGTACATGGTAGGCCGAGCCTCGTTCGGTAGTTTCTTCCAACTTTCATACTGTATTTGAGTAAAAACAAAATTTTATTATTTATTTCTACATAATTCATACTGTATTTGAGTAAAGACACTATTTCATTACTCCTTTCTACAAGAAAATATAATTTCTAGTTCCTGAAAGTTATAATAACAAATGCTGTCAGTTCATTTTTTCGTGTTTTGTATATATATTATTCTTTATCTAATTACTTCATGTTATCGAGATATAAGTTATGATTTTTTGCTATATATTTCCGCAGTTGCAAAGTAGCAAATTAATTTACTGTCGAGGTATTCAACACTTTCTCCATGTAACATTTTCAATTATAAAATCCTGCTAAACATGTAGAACTTTTCACATACCCACTGTTTTACCCGAAGGGTTCAGTCGGCCAAAAAAAGGGGGGAAACAATTCATATATTTTAATCAACAATTTTTTTCGAAAAATCGGAGATAGACATTCGACTGGAAATTATTTCTTCTTTCAATTTATGTTTAAAAAATAAGGTTAGCAGTTTTACAGAAAATGTTTCTTGATTAAAAGGTGTTGGTTGTTTTGCGCCAAGTAATACATGATGTATTACACCAGAAGTCGAGGACTCTTAAAATTACGAAAGTGTAAGAATCAAATTTTTAACTTTCCAACCTAGTTGAAAAGTGTTTATGACTTCCGTTTGTCTAGTCGTCTGCCGTCTGTCCATGCTCTTACTCGTGTAAATATACTCGGATCGCCCTTACACTTATGTATGTTATTGTCTTTTACTATAGCATGACCCTTATTGAAAATGAAGTGCAGCACTTATATTTTTGTACAGGGCAGTCAAAAGTATTATCCGTTACATTGCAGTGAATGGGAGATAATCGTTTCAAGTGTATTTTGATGATGCTACGCCATTCGAAACATGATAAAATTGGTATACAATTATGAAGCGCATTAACACATGATTTTTGTAGAATAGGGGGTGCAAAGCATTTACTATTCATTTACAGAGTCAAACAAAAGAATTCTGCTACACATTGTTATACGTGGAAAAATCGTTTACAGTGTAATTTAATGATGTTTCACTATTTCAAACAATGAAATTTATATGCATTACTGAGGTGCACTATAAATTGCTCACTTAAAAGGATAGTGTTCATTGCGTTTATGGTTCATTTACAGAGACACACAAAAGATATCGATTACAGTATACGTGCAATAATTACAGTCTATGTGTGATAAGTGCGTTTTCAACATTAGTTTGCGTTTTTAAGTTTAACAAAATTTTTCATAGTAAGTGGTGTGTATAAATTCAGTTGATCATGTTCAGGGCTACACAAGGGAATTCGTAAGTATTACAGATTACGGAAATGAATTGCTAGGATAGTTTTTAATTGTGTTACGCATTTTCCGGCTGAACTATAGTTAGTAGACTTATCAATGTGTGTGGAATATAAATAAATTCATACACATTGCTAAGGTACATTGTCGTTTATGGTTGGTAATTGCTGGAAGTTTGTTTTAAGTTGTCTTATGTATTTTTTATCTGAATTAAATTTTAGCTTAATATGGGTTGTGTACAAAAGTCTTTAGACAATATACAGGGTTGTATAAAAGATTTTGAGTGCATTTCCATCGATTGGCAAAAAAAAGTAATTGCAAAACCTGTACTTTTAAATGTGTTATATGCTTCCTATACTGTTTACTTACATATATTCTTATACCTTATTTAACGGCGAAGTTTCGTTAGTTTTCTGGATGTGTTGGAAAGTGTTTCATAATCTATGCGTGACGCATGATTTTTCGTTCTTGTTATTTATTTGAAATAGTACATAGCATTTTATTTTTTTATTGTTATTTATTTGTTTTTAATTTTGTTACATAAATTTGTTTGTTTCGAGGTCTACCACCAAATGACATCCAAATGGCTTTCGTTAATAAAAAAAATTTGTTTGCTGCTACTTATGCAAATATGAAGTTCATTTTGTGTTCATCAAGAAAGGTTTTTGATAGACGCACGCAATGTTTTTGTTTTTTTATAATGTCGTTTGACGTGCGTGCTGCTACAACCATTTGAGCAGCCTTTTATAAATTAGTATTTTTTGCATGTATTATTTTCCTTTTTTAAACGTATATTTACTGATTATATTATATTTGATGTTCTAAATTTAATGTATTTCGTGTGACACACAAAAACAAATGTATTTTCATTTTTTTTCTTTAACAATATATTAGCATACATTTTTTTTTAATGTTTTCATTTATTGTTTTGTTGAACACTCTTAAAAAAAAAGGGGGGGGGGGGCAAATGATTTTTAATTTTCAAAAATATAATATAACCACTTAAGATACCCACGATTTCGAATAGCATTCTTTATCTTTAGAAACCTCAGAAACCCATATATTTTCGAGATTTAAAGAAGCGTTTACAAAAACAAAATTTCTTTTGCTGCTACTGATTTTTGAGAACGTTACCGCCGTGTAGTTTTTATACTGTATTAATCAATTTTCTCAAACCGGAGTATAGGTTTTTAGAAGGCTAAAATTCTCAATTAAGCATTTTCAGCTGCGTAACTGAATTATACATGCAAGAGTAACGAAATAATATTAATTTTAGTATTAATGTTAATGCTTCTAATTTATCATGTTTGTTTGTAAAACATGTTTGTTCAACAACCAAAGGTTTACTTGAGAATTGACAGAATAGGAAAAACCTATACTCCAGGTTCAGAAAACTGATTGACTCACTACATACTTGATTTTATAAATGCTTCTTTTAAATCTCAAAAATATTTAAGTTTCTATGGTTTCTAAAGATAAAGAACGCTTTTTTGGAATCGTGGATAACTCGGAAGAAGTTTTTGTTTGTGGTTATATTAAATTTTCCTACACTTCAAAAAAAAGTTGTTGATTTTATGGTATAATATGCCATCCCAGCTGCCAGTATTATACCGTAAAATTAACTATTAGCAACATTAGCTATTTGACAACAATTTTTGTAAAATAAGCAATTAATAAGCTAAATATCAACTTTTTTTTTTCAGTGTAGATTAAGGAACATTTTTTTTTCTTTTTTTTTTACAGTGTATTTACCCATTTGTTTTGTTTCATATCAAATGTACTTTTAACACTTTTCTGCCACAATAACTTTTTATTTAAATTTTTGCTTCTTTCTACTATGCTATGTCAAATAGGTCAAACAATTGACAAAACCTCAAAGAAAAAAATAGGTTAATTAGTCTAATAATTATAAAACGGTGCAAAAGCGCATCGTTAGCAGAGATTATATTTAAAAAATTATCTGTAATCAGATATTGATTGAGCAGAAAAACAGAAGTATGACTTCCATGAATTCTTTCTAAAATAAAAACAAATATATCATGGAAATTCAAATTTTAATTTATAAAATACTAGCTGATCCGCCGTACGTTGCCCGGGCACGTGATAATAACATTAAACAAGCCTCAAGTTTGTATGATTTTATATATTTAACCCAATTTTGCATGAATTAATTTTTTTTTAATGAAAAATTCGCGAAAAAATATTGATATTTAGTGGTAAAAACGCCCGTAAGAAGACATTTTCTTGTTTTTTGTAAGTAGAATCGTTTCATAGTTTAAAAAAAAATAGTTCTTGTTGTCCGAACTCTTTGAATTTTTTATTGGTAATAAATGTAACGTTTTTTGCAAGCAGTGTGAAAATTTCCGCGAAAAAAATATTGATATCTGGTTGTGTAAAAAAAAACTACTTTTTTTTGTTGTTATTTTCGCGTTGGCATCTTTAACATAACAAAATAAAAACAGTTCCCATCTTCCGAACTCTCTGATAATTTATTCGGTTATAAATATAACTGTATCCAAGCTCTCTTTAAGATTTCGTGAAAAAAAATATGCATATTTATAGTAGTGAAAACTTGAGCCGGAGTCACGCCGAAACAGCCGCGTTTCGCCATTTTCCTCAAAAATTTCTCAAAATTATTTTTTGAAAATAGCTCTATTCGTCAGAACATTTCGAAATTTTTCTAGGTGATGTAAATCAAGATTGTGTCGAAACACACAGTTACTTTTAGCATAGAAAAAAGATCGTCTTCAGGAGGCACGAAATGACCGGCGGTCACTAATATTTTTGAAAGGATTAAAATTCGTATTTTTAAAAACCGATTGCACCGTAGAAAAGAAGACGATTTCAGCTTTAAGAACATATTTTTTGTTTGTCAGTACCTCTACAATTTCGTCCTGGAGGGGCGTTACCGTAAGGGGAAAAACGTCCACTAGTTGACTCTTTTTTTTAAAAAATTTCAAAGGGTTAACAACGATATTTTTTTTAACTGATTGCGGCATTTGAGACGTAAGAGTACGATCTTTGAGAATATGTCTTCTGTTTTTAAGTAAACCAAACGGTTTAGCCAATGAAGTTTAAAACAAAACGGCAAAAAACCGGGCATCCCGTTCCTCATTCCCTTCCGCTGCGTAAATTGGGTTCAGGGCATGCGCGTAAACTGGGTTCTGGGCATCTGTCGATTTTTGCAAAAAAGGGATAGCTTTTTTGACGAATTTTTAATTAATATCTCGTTTAATTATCAAAAAATTAAAAATCTGAGCCTCAGGTGCCTCAGGACCTGCTTTGGACTACCCCTACCGAAATTGTTAGACTACTAGGTGCGCTGGATTTTCCTAGCGATCGCAGACACACAAACACACAGACAGAGTAAAACTTTCTTTTATTAGTATAGATTTCAAAGCACACATGTACAGTCACCTTTTTTTTTTTTTTTTTTTTTTTTTTTGCATAGGACCACAAACTATAATTTCGCATTATTTCTACCATATGTACTATATAAAAAACGACTTTAGTTGCTACTGGTAACAAAAAAATAATAATAATTAGTTAAAACAAACATTCTAGATTTCAAGCATAATATTGTTGTTGATCCAAATATTAATTTTGCAAAGAAAATCAATTAATTAAGAAAATAGTGCGTTTTTGCACCATCAGCAAGGGAGTGGCTTAAAAACAGCATTACAAATATTGTCAAACAACCAAAGAAATAATTCAACTGCCGGGGCTATATTAAAAGCAAGAGGGCATTTATTATTCTAGCTGTGTTCTATTAATATTCCAGATATAGCAGAGGCGTATTTACTGTGAAGCAGTCGGCAAACTGCTTCAGGCACACTAATCATTAGCAAACAAAATTACAAAGAGCAAAATAAAGATTTGTAAAAGTATTTGTATAATTATTTTTTAATTACACTGTATAACATGAAAAATGTCCTTTAAATGAAAATATTTGATCCTAGATCAGTTTCTTGCACTAAATCCGAATATATTTTCCGTTTTTCTCTTAGGTCGTTCAGTTTTTGAGAAATTTGCATATTTATGTGCATGCAAATTTAAGCTTTTTTGTGCCATTTTATGCAAATTTTAGGTACAATAAATTACTGGATTACGTTTTCTAGATTATGATTACTGGACCATTTCCTTTAGATAAATGTCACAGTATGTATATTCTTAACATTGACATGTCAGTTATTAAGCCTAATTTGCATATTTTTCAATGGTGTAATGTTTACATTATTTTCAACTTTAAAGTTGTTGCCATAGAATTTAGGTAACGTTTTCCTAGACTAGATTTTTATGTTGATTTCGAATCCGTAATCGGTTTCTTTCTATCACGTCTAGTTTTTGAGTAAAATGAATATCTACGTTTGTATGGTATTGGCACACGTTTGATATAAAATGCTTTTTACGGGAGTTTACCTCCTTGTCAAAAAGGTTAACAGTGTGAGATCACACTCTAAAAAAAATTCGTGAAAATACAAGAGATTTTCCGTAAAATTTTACGGAGAAGTTTCATTTTTCCAAAACAACAGTACAATTTTCGTAAATGACATTAATTCCGTAAAGGAGATTTGAAATCCGTAGATATGCAGAAAGTTTTCCGTAAATTTGATCGATTTTTTTTTTCAAAACCGTACAATGTCCGTATTTCCCCATTTCCGGAAATAACATTCCGAGGTTTGTATACAGATATCTTCTTGTTTGAAATGCGAATTAAGATTGTTGTATTTACTAGGGTCCAGGGTCTTCTAGGATCTAGGCCTGGACCGGTCCTATCCGTGGGCCTATTTTCTGTCATTAGACTCGGGCCAATCCTGGAGCTCATTCTAACCGGGCCCGTGTCTGGACGGTAATTTTTTGTGAAAATAATAATGATATTTTTTATTTTTTAGTGAAATCTTTAGAAATTTACTTTATTTATATAAATTACAGAAATTTTTTTGTTTTAAATCTACTTTTTTTATAGTGCTTCAAATTATGAATTTTTTCACTGACATTTAAAAATTTTATTTTAATTTTATTAACGTGAGGCAATATTAGGTTATTAAAGGTTTCGTAAAATAATATCTTCGCAAATTATTGGTATTGAACAAAACTGGTTTGTCTTATAAATTTGTGAATTAACCTAAAATTTATTATTTTATAAATTATAATTTTAGAAAGTTTATATTTTTTTCTTTAAATTTATAAAAATAATTAATGATTTTTTCTTTACTTTTATAAAAATGAAGTTTATAATTTTATAAAATTTATAATATATTTAGTTAGTTTATAATTTTATAAAGTTTATAATATATTTAGTTAGTTTATAATTTTATCAATTAAACTAAATTAATTTAGACTAAATTAATAAATCCAAATTTAAACATACCTATCTCAAGGTCATTAATTTCAAAATTTTCGCTAAAAATCTATTTAAAAAAAAATATTTTTAAGGTTTCATAAAATAATATTTTTGCAAATTATCGGTATGTAGGTGTTAAACTAAGCTGATTTGTCTTATAAATTTGTGAATTAAACTAAAATTTATTATTTTATAAATTATAATTTTACGAAGTTCATATTTTTTCTTTAAATTTATAAAAAATAATTAGTAACGTTTTGTTTACTTTTATAAAAATGAAGTTTATAATTTTATAAAGTTTATAATTTATTTCGTTGGTTTATAATATTATAAATTAAACTAAATTAATTTAAACTAAATTTTCAAGTCCAAATTTAAACTTACCTATCCTAAGGTCATTAATTTCAAAATTTTCTCTAAAAATCTATTTTTTTGTTTTGATTTTTTAAAATTATCCAGTTTAATAGAATCGTACACAAAAGTTCTCAGTAAAGATTAAATATAATAATTTCATTTATTATAAAATTGTTTATTCACATAAGTTTTTAAAATAAGAGATAAAGAAAATTTACTTTAATAACAAGTAAAAAATACGTCTACTTAAGATAATTATTGTTTTTAGAATTGATAAATAGATCAACAGGCAAATAATTTTAAAAAGTATATGTACTATTGCAAAAAGAATCAATCAGTCTTAATACAATGTTTTACGCATATAATACATAAAAATTTAAAATTTATCTGTTATAAAGCATCAAATAATAAAGCAAGATATTAAAAATTATGAAAATAAAATATTGAAAAAATCCATCTAATTATAAAACCTTTAGGCTTTTGCATCATTAAAAGTATGTATAATAAATAGCAACATTTGAGGAAACGAAGTGTCCGGTCGTAGCGTAATGGTACAGCCCGCCAGTTTACTACACAGAAGTTTCCGCGTTCAAAACCCTTTCATGGCAAGTGTTGGTTATTTACTGAAAACTCGCATAGAAACAAAAGAAAAAAAATAAAAAGTTTTATAAGATGTTCCTTGAGAAATATATTTTTTTTTTTGGAGGGGGGGGGCTATAAAATTTATTTTAACGATATAAAAATATCTAAAAAATACGGAAGATATCTGTTAAAAAACGGATATTTCAGAAATCACGGAAAATTTCCTAGAATTTATGAAATTTTTTTTCCGTTAAAATACGGAAATAGTACTGGCGTCTCGATTGCCAGTACAATTTCCGTTTTTTTTTTTCAGGAAAAATTTTTTACAGTGCAGGGACATAATCACCAATGGGTATAATCGAAAAACAATTGAAACTAGTGGGATGTGTCAATCTCAAAACATTCTTCTATCTCACACAGGTAAGTTGTTATTGATTAGGTTTTGGTGTAAATCTCCCAATAGGCGGTTCTGCTATGCTGCATTTTTCAGGATTTACATGATTTTAACGATAGTCATATCTCAAGAACTAATGCACGGAATTTAATAAAACTTTAGATTCAGTTAGACCTTGATATAAATTGGTGCTGATTAGTTTTTGGTGTATGTGAAAACTGTAGGAGATAGAAGAAAGTTTTGGAAAGTTTGGAATTGGAAAAGTTTCTGTAGGTGTGAAAAAATTTTCCTTATTTCGCAATATAGTTAGGATTAAAGTTAAAGGATTTAAACACTAAACTAAACCTGCAGGGAACACAACTTTTTTACATAAAACCTAATCACAATGTAAATCATGTAGCTTAAAAGATTCCATTTTCTTGTAAAAAGCGTGAAGTACTGTGAATTTGTAAAATGTTGACAAAACTTTATTAACTTCTCGGTTACGAAAATCCCAATACTTCTATCTCATACAAGTTTTCACGTACACCAAAAATGAATCAGCACCAATTTATATCAAGGTCTAACTGAAACTCAAGTTTTATTAAATTCCGTGCATTATTTCTTGAGATATGACTATCGATAAAATCGTGTAAATCCTGCAAAATGCTGCATAGTAGCGCCACCTGCTGGGCAATTTTTACCAAAAACTAATCAGCCCTAATTTATATCAGAGACTAACAGAATATAAAGTTTGATTAAATTCCGAGCATTAGTTCTTGAGATAGAGCTATTGCGGAAATCACGAAAAATGCTGCATAGCAGCGCCACCTGCTGGGCGATTTTTACCAAAAACTAATCAGCACCAATTTATATCAGGGACTAACTGAATATAAAGTTTTATTAAATTCCGAGCGTTAGTTCTTGAGATAGAGCGCCCACAAAATTTTTGTCACAGACAGACATTTTCTAAAAATAGTCAAATCGTGTTCCGGACCTTCTAAAACGTATAAATCCGTCGAAAACCGGAAGTCGAAAATTTTCATGAATCCAATACTTTCTTCTTGTAACGACAGAAGAAAGTAAAAAGTAATAGAATCTATCCTAAATAGGTTAAGGGGTCAGGTAACCTTTAAAGTGTCAGAAATTCGAAATTTTTTTATTAGCTTATAATTAAATATGATTCTTTAGGAACAATTTAAAATAAACCCCATGCAAAAATTCCCTTTAGAAGTGGAGCTATGTCTAAAACAGTCTGAGCTTTTTTTATATGATTAAGGGACAGTTTGATCTTTGAAGTCAATTTCCTCAAAACGACGATTTTGGTCATTGCGCGCACGATTTAAGAAAAATGGTTGGTTAGAATTTCATGAAATTTTGACTGAATGTCTTAACCAGACAGATGCACAAAATTACCTACTATTATGTTTATTAAGTAACAAGTTTAGAATTTGTCAACTTTTGTAGTAAAGAAAAACTCGATATTTCGAATTTCTCTATAAAAAAAATTTTTTTATCAAGATCTACACATTTTATTTTTTTCATCGTATTTCATTTTGAGAACTCATTATATATGTACTCATTAAAAAAATTTGACTGGTTTTAGCAATTGAAATGTGAAAAATCAAGCGCGCAGTACATGCAAGAATAATTCTTTCGTAAAAAATTTATTGTATTTTAAAATAAATTTAAAAGCTTTATATGAGTGCATACATTTTTGGAGAATTTTAATTTATAAAATAAACCTTTATTAATATGCATTTTAAATTGTATAATTCAAAGTCAAATAGTTACGGAGTTATGGTAATTCTTACAGAGGTCCCTTTTTCATGTATTTTGTGAGTTCAAAGGTTACCTGACCCTTTAAGTGGATCACAAAGTAGCATAAAAAGCATTTTCTAGTTTTTTTGGCCAAAAAATAAATTTTCCGTTTTTTTTTAAACCTAGACGGGATAGAAAAAAAAACGGACACCAGATTTGAAGTTAGCGTAAAAAACTGATAGAAACAGGTTAGCGTACTCCTATGGCAGAAATATTTGGACGTCAAGAAACGTTATTAGAAAAACATGAAAAATATGCAAATTAGGCACAATATTTCACGGTCACATGTCAGTATAATCTCGGACACAACATTTTTGTAAAGCAAACTGGCCAGTAATCAAACATAAAACAAAAAAGCCAGTGCATAATGCTTTATGCCTTAAATTTCCATATAATTGTACACACATTCCAAAATTTGCATAAATATAAATATGGTTTTGTATTACATACCTGAAAATCTGGATGTGCTGTAGAAAATCTAAAACTGGATTCAGGATCAGCGCAAAAAAAAACTGAATAAAAAACAACTGATTTCAATTTTGGGACAGAGCAAAAGTTAAAATTTGTTGTCCAGTGTTATTAACCAGGCATTTTGGATAGATCCTAATCTGCATCCCTGTGATAATTCCACTTCTTTCCGATTTCAATTGTTTCGATTTAAAACGTGTTTTTATACTCGTTTAAAAGAAATTTACTTTAATTCGCAAGTTTTAATTCTTACCACACCACAACCATAATTAACTTTTCCAACATCATTTTAGTAAGCCAGATATTTTATATCTTTGGCGTTGACGACAGCAACAGCAGAACAGAAGCAGCATGTCACAACATCGCCTTACACCTTTGGCCATTATTTTGATTGGAAAACACTAGCTTGTCAACTTGATAAGGACTAAGTTATTAATAATTTTACAAAAAAGTTAGAAATTGTTGATCAAACGTGACAAATGAGGTGCGTTCGTACTATAACTAGTTTCAGTGAAATGAATTATATCGTCTGTTATTATGATATGAGTAAATTACGTAATAAAATAAGTACGGTTTGAGTTGGCAACATTTTATCTTTTGTTGACATTTACTGAAAGTTACAATGGGAAACTTAAGCCTAGCTTTGAAAATTTCAGAACTTGAAATCCATATTTAGACTCTTTTTCTATTTAATATCTATTTCTTCGGAAACAACTATCCAAAAAACTGTCGGTAGGTTATAAGATTGCTATAATTAAACAATTTTAGTATACAAATTCGGTTTTTAAATTCAGTAATACGGAAATAATAGGACTCCATCTTAAATAGGACGTAATCACCATGGCAACCTAGAGTCATTACCTATGATGGAATATAATTGAATTATAATTACGTATGATAAAATTTAATAACATAAAGAAAACTTTTATTAATATCTTTTAAGTTTTGATTCGATTTTTATAAAATTTGAAATGTCTCGACAAAATTCTGCAACTATTATATATATTAAATTTCAAACCATTCGGTTGGGTAGTTTTTGTGCTGTTATATGCGTACAGACGGAGAGATGGACGGACCGAAGACGACAATAAGTGCTATGTATTTATTTAATTACGAATGCACCTAAAAAGGCAAGGAAACGAAAATTTTAAAGGGTTTTTTGTGGGAAACAAAACATGCATATATTTTATCAATACAGTTTATAAAATACATAGTCAGAGCCGTAGTTTGACGAACATGGGCTCAATCCCAGGAAAACAAAATTCGAGGACAGAGCTGGCAGTAGAAATTGTGAATGTATTGCTTTTGATTTTGAGAGTATGAC
Organism: Maratus michaelseni; assembly: GCA_963931845.1. Classification (NCBI taxonomy): domain Eukaryota; kingdom Metazoa; phylum Arthropoda; class Arachnida; order Araneae; family Salticidae; genus Maratus; species Maratus michaelseni. The sequence continues at coordinate 92,514,304 of OZ007596.1, forward strand.
AAATTTTTAACAGCTGACCTGACGAACAATACAACAAACAATACAACAAATATCTATAAGAAACATATAAAAATAGGAGTACTGTTTGTCAGGAAATATTTATTGTTGTCGAGGGGATCTAGACACATACTTCATTGGTTACAATTTTTGTAATTAACACTTTGCCGTCCGGCGACACCACAGTGGTGTCGAACGTAAAGTAATTTAATTTTAATCCTTAAGTGCTACATTGGCACCAGAATTTTGGAATGAAAAATTCCCTTTTATCAAGTACATGAAGAAAAGTTTTTACTTATTTTCGAATAAATTTGTTTCTAAATTCTGGTGTCAATCAATCATTTCAACATTTTACGAATAGAAGTATTTTTACGAGACATGCGGACGGAAAAGCTTAAAAATCTTCCCAATCTAAGGACTAATCTAAAAATCTAAGGACCCAAATTTTCCCTGGCCGGCCAGGGCCGGCCCAACCATCAGGCAAATGGAGTGGCTGCCCAAGGCCAGTTGAGTCTTGTTAGAGGGCCCTGAGCCTCTCTATACAATGCGAAATAACGTTATCCTGTGTAAAATAATATCAATTTGTCTTTAAATTTTTTTTCGCGAAAAACAAAAGCTAAAATTAACTTTATTTCTTGTAGCCAAAGTTGATAATATTGTAGAGAAATGTATGGATGTGAGGATCCTGAAAATAACCTTAAACGCTAAAAATAAATATTTAAAATATTCTAAAGGATAGAAGATTTTTAGAAATTAAAAATTATTATAGACATTAATTACCATGCGAAAGAAATTGCATGGTTTTTTTTTCATACATTTTATTCTCTATTTTATTCTCTACAAATTATTCTATGATATATAAAATTTTTAAAGAGGATTTTTATAAGTCGAATACTGCAGTTAGAGACGTTGGGAACCGCTAAGTGGTTTGCCAGGGCCCCGCGCGACATTGCGCCGGCCCTGTGGGCGGTTACGTTAGGTAATTAATTAAAAAATAAAACACGTGATTGAAGTGCTATGTTCGAGGTTGAGAGTGTGCATTTTCTACTGTAAAAAAAGATTAATTAAGAAATCCTTTGCTCTACGAATTTTCCGAAGACACCCCAACGTAATTTTAAATTAAGATTATCTTATCCCAAAACTAACCTAACATTAACCTAAGAGAAAGTAACATGATGCAAAAAAAAAGTAACACTTAATTTAAAATAATAATAATAATAATAATAATAAAATAAGAACAGATTTTATTTACAAAAAGACACATAAAGAATATTTACAAAGTAAAGTAAAAAATGAAAACATTAAAGTTTAGCTCAGCTACTCTGTAGCGGGACAGTAGGATCACTGGATGCCGAAAAGTGAAGTAAATTAATTCCATAATGGAATTCGTTACAAAAACATTATTACTTAATTTATCATCTGTATATATGAATGAAAATCCTGACTGAGAAGAACATCAACGCGCAGCCCAAACTACTGAACCTACAAACACGAAAATTGGGGGGAGGGGGATACTTCTTAGGATGTAGAGGCGCACTAAGAATGGATTTTCTAAAACTCTACCCCTAAGGTGTGTAAAAAGACTAACAAACTTTAAAAAAATTCCTTAAAAATCGGGTATTATAGTTGTGTGACAAATGATAACATATTTTAATGTGTTTTTGTATGCTGAATCGTTATTTTTCTAAGTGCTATAGTTCGTGAGATATTGCATATTTTTGTAACGATTATCGTATAATCGTTCTACATTGCTTACTTATAGAATAAGAGGGGAAAGTTCTATAATCAGTTGAACCCATGAAACATTAGCCTTTTTAAAAAAATTCTGCAGAATGGATTTCGATTGAATTTGCATTGTTCATTTTTCAGGGATAGTTTTAGTATATCGCATATTGTTATATCGTTCTTTAGCAAATCCTACTGTAAATGATTAAATAAACGAGTTAGTCTTTTGTATCCCAAATTTTGGGCAAAAATTAGAAAATATAACAGCGCAATGGTGTTCGTTTCGTTTTGCAGCATTGCGGAAGGACAATCAAGGCAAAGGTTCATTTTGCTTTAAAACACAAGATCAAATTCACGGGTATATTTCGTTTGGAGAAACCGACCAGCGTAGCGGGCAAAGAATGCTAGTTTATTATAAGTATCTCAGATAACCTTTTGTTGCTTTAATATAATTAAATTAACAAAAATAATATTCAGATTAGGCATAACTTTTTTTTTTAAATTACATAAAATTTTTTTTGCGATTTTATTAGCGCAATTATACAGTAATAATAATGGAGTTTCTTGCAAATGAAAGAGCATATCTTGAAGTTTTAAAAACAATTTTTTATTTGGAAATTGATTGAAAAATGGTCCTCTGGTGGCTTTTGATACTGGGGTGCAAAAAGTAAAGCGTTCGCGGTACCAGATAAATCTCGGAATCTGCTTATCTGCATTAAAAAAAACCCCATAAAACCCCCTTAAAATGTAAGATATTTTCTAGTCCTTCTCGGATGGGTTTATCAATTTTTCGACCCTGAAAAAAAAATGGTTGTCGTTCAAATTTTAAGTGTCGATTTTAGAGAAAAATTTTCGGATTTAAATCGCGCAAAAAAAAACATTTACAATTCGAATATTGAAAAACGTATCCGTGAGGGACTACAAAAAAGTATACACTAGAAAAGCATGAAAATTTGAATCAAATCGATCGATCGGAATTTATCTATTTTAATTCTCATCCTTATATAATTATACGATAAAGAAAAACCATCTAATTTTTGTGTTGTGTAATTTTCCTACAACAGATTGTATTAAATTGTACACTGAATATAATTTTAAGCATTCAGCATTATAATAAGTTAATGATATTATCATGATTAATTTAAATCTCTGCATGCATTACTGTACTTCGTGAAAGAAAATACAAGGTGGGCCAAAAGTTCTTGATACATTTTAAAATTCAACAAGATTGAAAAATCAGCATCAGCTATAGATTATTAAACATTTTCCAACGCTTACAGAATATTATTAAGAAAATTAATTTTTTCATATAAAAAATGAAATATTTAAATAAACAATTTAAAAAACACATAACTTGGTAAAAATACATTTTCAGGACTTGCTGTCCATATTCCATAATGTGTTCGAATTCATCCGTGCAACCCTATATATAATCTACAGAATTTATACACACCGTGTAACGCACTAAAAATTAGATAAGTTTAAAGATGCATACCACAGAGGAAAACGCAATTCCAACAACTATTGCTCATAGTCACTCCTGTAACCGAATTCTTTTGTACGTCCCTGTAAATGGATGATATATGCAACGTACTCCATAATCTATAGAAAACATGTAGTGCACGTCAGTGATCACTTTTAATTTCAGTATGTTTGAAGTATCATAAAATCATTAAAATGCACCTAAAACGATTTTTCCCAATAGATCATAATGTAATGGTATTTTTCCGTGCGTCTCTGTAAACAAACTATAAATGTTACTTATTCTATATTCCTAGGAAATCACTTTTTAGTCCACCTCAGGGACGCATATCAATTTCATTATGTTTGAAGCATTGTAACATCGTTGAAACGCATTGGATATCCCAAAGACTATAACGTAACGAAATTTTTTTGTGTGTGCCTGTAAACGAACTATAAATTGTACACACTTTAATTTTAATACCGCACATTCTAGAGTAAATATCAATGCCATATGAAAATTACATGGTAATCTGGGTGTATTTACAAGAGTTAGAGCACTGACAGACGGTGAGATAGACAGAGACAAACTGAATTAATAAACACATTTCAACTATGTTGGAAAGCGTTAATAAAAAATGAAATAAATGGCGCCTATGGCAATCGATGGAAGATTTTTTTCTTCATTAGAACATTTTATTTTATTTATATATATATTTTTTTATTATTATTTATTTATTTTATTTTTTTTTATTTTTTTTTATTTTTTTTGTGTAAATTAAATTTTGAAAAGGAAAATAATCGGATTTACTATAACTTTTTCGTTTTTAGTAAATACCATTATACAGGGTGGTACAAAGTCATAATTTATTGCATCTCTTTCAAAGTAATCGCCTCCAACTGCAATGCATTTCTGCCAACGTTTTTTCCAATCATCCAAACATGCCTTAAAGTCATTTTTGTGAAACATATTTAGAGTTCGTACAGAATTTTCTTTTATCGAATTAATGGATTCAAAATGGCGACCACGAAGAGGCAATTTCACCCATGAAAATAAGAAACAGTCACACGGTGTCATATCAGCAAATAAATACGGAGCTTGTGGAGACGTATTTCTTGAATGTTTCGTTAAAAACTCACGAATAATAATTGCACTGTGAGAAGGCGCATTATCGTGGTGCAAAACCAACGAGTTTTCTCGCCACATTTCAGGCCATTTTCGACAAATTGCTTCACGCAAATGGCGCAAAACACTCAAATAATAGTTTTTATTGACTGTCTGGCCAGATTGGTCTGGTAGGAATTCATAATGCATAACACCACGACAATAAATGAAAACAGTTAACATTACCTTGATTTTTGAGCGACGGATTCTAAACCATCTTTAAACTTTTTATACCAAATACCGTTGTTTTTGATAAACAAGTCTTTACTAGCTCCTTGCAACATTTCAAATGCTTTTGAAGCAGAAATTTCATTGAGAAAACAAAATTTAATGCATGTTCTTTTCTCCATAACATTCGCCATTTCGGAAAATCAGCACAAAAGTCTTATCTCATTAAAAACAAATTTATTTTCAGACGATACAATGAAATAAATTCTTGACTATTGCCAGATGTTTATAGAAGTCGTAAAAATGTTTGATAAAAGTTTGCAGACGATATCTACTATAGATGTATTTTAAATGATAGCATTCCGGATACCTTTTGGTCACATTCAAATCTACAAAAAAAATTAAAGATAAACAGTTACATGCCATTAATTGTACAATCTAGTGTTATAATTCAACGTGCCGAATGAGGCTGCGAGTAGCGTTTGTGTGTGATTCGAGATACAAACAGTGCACACGTAGAAATATTGTAATATATTTTACAAAATAAATGGTCTGAAACTGATTGAATTTTTTATACTTTTTTCAGCTTTGAACGTACAGCACTATTGATGGATAATTTTTTTAACTAGACTTTTTCTTAAACAAACCTTTCCTCACGAGAAACATTTTAATCCAAACTGCACTCTTGTATGCCAATTACTTGATTTTTAGGTGCGTTCGTAATTATATAAAGCACCTATAGTCGTCGTCTAGTCCGTCCGTCTGTCTGTCTGTCTGTACGTCTGTTCACATATAACAGCGCAAAAACTACCCAACCGAATGGTTTGAAATTTAATATATATAATCGTTGCAGAATTTTGTCGAGTTATTTCAAATATTATGAAAATCGAATCAAAACTTAAAAAGATATTAATAAAAGTTTTCTTTATTCTATTAAATCATACGTTATCTATATGATAAAAGCGCAAGTCATGTGACTGAGGAAAACAAATACGGGCTAACCACATCTTTTTCCATGTGCCAAGCGGCCATTTTTATTCAAAATTAAATTTTCGAATAAAATTGCGTAAAAGTTACATTTTTAGAAAGATCGTTCAAAAAATTGTTTGCTTGAGAGATAAGTTACATTAAAAAATGTGTAGATTCTGAGACAACTTCAGTGAAAATTAGTTTAACAGCAGAATATCTCAACCCATTAAAGTAAATAAACAAAATATTTATTCATCGTGAGTCATAGAAATATTAACCATGGAGGTAATCATTCGCAAAGCAAGATCTCCATGGTAAATTTACAGCTCTGTCTGGTGTCGAAAAAAAAAATTTGCATCTGTAAACATGGCATACGTAATAAGAAAAAAAAAGGCATCTTCATTTCGTTCATAGCAGGCGATATAATTCATTTCACTGAAATAATAACGATGTTTTTTTACATTGTAAAACTAGTTATAGCACGAAACGAACGCACCTCATTTGTCACGTTTAACGTACAATTTCCAACTATTTTTTTATTGAATTTAAAAATGTGACATGGACTATTTGTCTACACTGTATAATGATGATTACTAAAAACAAAAAGATTATACTAAATGTGATTTTTTTCCCCTCACAGTATTTTACTTTCTACAAAAATAAAGATAAATATTAACAGTTTTTTTTTCTACATAATAAAATTTCAAAGAAAGTAAACTTCTATTTAATGCCTCGGAAGTCTAAAAAATTTGCTATTTCTGAGAACACAGTATTTAATGCCTTCCATATAATTATCCCAAAAATGTGTTGTCTTCTAGATCTCGCTTGTGTAATCCTTGGTGAGTTTGTTTGTCAAGTTCCGAGTACTGAGACAAGTGTTAATCCTTCGTAATATCTTTTCAGTACATTTTTTAAAACTGCGATTGAAATTAAAAGATTTTCTTTAACTGAAAATGCACTCCAAAGATTTTATCCCTCACTCTATAGTCTCAGTGTCGCACTGTTTTTGTTTGGATTTGGTTTACTTTTAAGATACTGAGAAATCCTGCAGCCGAGGTTTTTATTCTTCATTGACGTCTTAATAATGGTAGCCGCCTTCAAATGTTTGTTTACACAGTTTGTTTAAAAGTTTCAATGTTTGTAATCGAAATCTCCTTTGATTTCTAAGATTGAAGGAAAAGGATTAATGTTATAACTGTATTGAGAGACTGGACCAAAGATAAGCACAAATAGTCGTACAGATGATATATATATAAGATGACACATGATACCAGTTCTAGTCAGTCAGTTCTGAGTGACCGATCTAGCTTGAAGTGAAAATATAAGATAGATTTTTACTGATATAGTTGGGCAAAACTGTGTTGAAAAGTGAAATTATAAGAACCATCGCCTAGAGGATACTTCGTGCAAGAGAAAGAATTAAGGTAAGAAAACTTTCTATTTCAGTTATAAAATGGCGGATTTTTGGAAGTCACGCGATTCCAATGGTTACGGAATTTTACCCATGTCTTTAAAGGTAATTTTAAGTTCCAAAAGTAATTGTAAACAATTTCAATTTTGATTTAAATTGCATAATAAAATTGTTAAAATTTTAAAAATTAAAAATTAATTAATCATAGGGTAAAAGCTGCAGCGGTTAGCAAGTTAAAGATACACCATTAGATACTGACATGTGCTGATGGAGTTGAAAATGGAATCTTTAAGAACAAAAAAATATCTTAGAAAAGTATAAATAACTGAGAAGTACAGCAAAATAAATTAAATGGCACGTATTAAAAAATAATGACATTTGCTAAGCATTATGTAAGAACTAGATAACTGATGTATTAAATTTATTTTACATTTTAATATAAAGTACGTATGTATATACTTCTATTTTGTCGGTTGTAAGACATACTAGTACATTTTTTTGAAACAAAAAAAAAAAAAATAAATAAAAAAAGCAAACGTGACTGAAAATTTTTGACAAATTAAGTAAATGATACACATGTTAGAGACAATGGCAGTTACTAAATATTATATATAAACATGAACGAAATAACTTATGTGTTAAATTTACTTAATAAATTACTAAGTGGTTTGTGTAAACTTCTATCTTTGCAGTTATAATAATTTAGCTGCTATTTATCACTTATTTCCTGCTGCTTGTTTCAAAACAGAAAAAGCATAAGTATCCTAAAAATATCGAAAAATTAATAATATGGTATTCGTATTAAATATATTAGAAATTGCTGTGCTGTACTGTTTTAGCAAGCATATGATAATTTATATATTAAATTTACATATTATTATTAAGTAAGTATGTATGCTTCTATTTTAGCAGTTGTAAAATATAGAAACTTAATTAATATTTATTGATTACCTTCTGCTTCTATTTGCTCGATTTTTTTTGGCAAAAAATATATACATATATGACTGAAAACTTCTATAAATTTAATTAAATAGTATTCGTTTAAATATATAAACTTAATTAATATTTATCGATTAGCTTCTGCTTCTATTTGCTCGATTTTTTTTTTTTGGGGGGGGGGGGGAGGGGACAAAAAATATACATATATATGACTGAAAAGTTCTATAAAATTAATTAAATAGTATTCGTTTTAAAGTACAGTTGAAACTATTGTGCATTGAATATGAACTAAATAATATATGTCATATTTACATATTATTAAATAAGTGTGTAAACTCTCTACTTGACAGTTATGAAATGCAATGTTGTAATTGGCATTTATCATTTAACTCCGGTTCCATGTTTTTTCAACTTATTTCAACTTCTGTAAAAAGTATTATATGTAACTGAAAAGTAGTACAAAATCGATAAAGTATTACTCGTGTTAAAGTACATTAGAAAATGTGGTGTATTAAGCATATAATAACTTATATATTTAATATATTTTGCCTATTTATTATTAAGTGTAGGTAGGTATTTTTTCATCTTAAAACTTATAAAATACAGTATTTCGACTGGTATTTATGGGTAATCTCTTACATATATTTTCACGACTTTCTCAAAGCACAGATATCCCGAAATATATTGTAAAATTAGTTTGTAACAATATGAAAAAGAAAAACTAGGTATTAAATTTATTTTGAACATTATTATTAAGTAAATTTAAAGCAGTGGCTAACTACTCTTTTCGGGAAGGTAGTCTAGGATGAAAAGACTTGTGTGTGATCGTGTTGTCCGGTTGCTAATATTTGTGCGTGAGTCAGCATATTCTGTCATTTCTCGTACTTTCGCAAGTATGATTGAATCTCCCTAAATCTGATTGATATCTGCGGTTATTTTACAAATGTGATAATCTAAATAATAATACCTTCCATAATGTAATAATACTTTCCTGAGCTTTATCGTACCTGTATGGTTTGCTAGCCACAGCCGAGGCAAAACCTGTATCTCATTCCAAGCGACATGAGTTAACCCCTGGCTTATCCGTAAAAACTCTCAAATTCGTCCAAAAATCCTTTAAACTTAAACCTTCTCGACTCTTTTAAATCAACAAAAATTGGTGATTTGGGAGTATTTTCACCCCGACTTTGGGATTAATTTCACCCCGATTAACCACCAGCGTCTTCTCAAAAAAATCGAAACTTATGCCTCTGTCCCGCATATTATCAACACCAAGTGCGTTTAAACCTTCAATAACCTGTAACTGCCAAACCGTCTTCACAGAACGAATTTCCACATCTAAATCTATGACTCCACTATTCACACATACTGATTATTGAGTAGAATGAACCACAACACAGGAATACCTCAACTTCTTATAACGAAAATATCTAATAAAAGTAGAATATGAAATGAAATTGCTCTCAGCCTCTGTATCAAATAAACTTTTAACTAAAATCCCATCCAACACAATTAACAAATCAGGAAGTTCAAATAAATTTACCTTTACAAATTTTCATCTTTGCAGTTATAATGCCCTTATCGGTTATCCCCTATTACGCTTTTTTACGAATTTCTCAGTGATAAAAGAAGCATTAAATAATTATTAATCAAAAATAATGAAGCAATTTGAAGCAAAAATAATTATTAATTATTAATAATTTTTTGTTATAAAATAAAATTACTGCCAAACTAATTAAATGATAATACTCATGTAGAAGTCGTGTTAAAGTAGAATGGCTTTGTAAGCATTCATCTAGTAGTAATAAAAATAAATTTTGACCGATATTTGTAAGTTATCTCTTTTTTATTTTTTTTCTACTAAAAAAGACACGTAGGTATTTAAAAAGTAGTATTTCAAAATTAAGTAAACAAAATTCGTGTTAAAAGTATAATGTCGATTGTTACGCATTATATGTGAACTAAATACCTTTTATGTTAATTTTATCTTGTTTTGAGCATTTATGTAACGGCCTACGAATAATTTCATTTTCATCAAAATCCAAAAACTATTACTGTTTCTGTTTTTTTTATTGTTATTTTGTCGATAATATTTAAATTTTAAAACATAGTACATGGTAGGCCGAGCCTCGTTCGGTAGTTTTTTCCAACTTTCATACTGTATTTGAGTAAAAACAAAATTTTATTATTTATTTCAACATAATTCATACTGTATTTGAGTAAAGACACTATTTCATTACTTCTTTCTACAAGAAAATATAATTTCTAGTTCCTGAAAGTTATAATAACAAATGCTGTCAGTTCATTTTTTCGTGTTTTGTATATATATTATTCTTTATCTAATTACTTCATGTTATCGAGATATAAGTTATGATTTTTTGCTATATATTTCCGCAGTTGCAAAGTAGCAAATTAATTTACTGTCGAGGTATTCAACACTTTCTCCATGTAACATTTTCAATTATAAAATACTGATAAACATGTAGAACTTTTCACATACCCACTGTTTTACCCGAAAGGTTCAGTCGGCCAAAAAAAGGGGGGAAACAATTCATATATTTTAATCAACAATTTTTTTCGAAAAATCGGAGATAGACATTCGACTGGAAATTATTTCTTCTTTCAATTTATGTTTAAAAAATAAGGTTAGCAGTTTTACAAAAAATGTTTCTTGATTAAAGAGGTGTTGGTTGTTTTGCGCCAAGTAATACATGATGTATTACACCAGAAGTCGAGGACTCTTAAAATTACGAAAGTGTAAGAATCAAATTTTTAACTTTCCAACCTAGTTGAAAAGTGTTTATGACTCCCGTTTGTCTAGTTGTCTGCCGTCTGTCCATGCTCTTACTCGTGTAAATATACTCGGATTGCCCTTACACTTTTGTATGTTATTGTCTTTTACTATAGCATGATCCTTATTGAAAATGAAGTGCAGCACTTATATTTTTGTACAGGGCAGTCAAAAATATTCCGTTACATTACGGTGAACGGGGAAATAATCGTTTCAAGTGTATTTTGATGATGCTACGCCATTCGAAACATGATAAAATTGGTATACAATTATGAAGCGCATTAACACATGATTTTTGTAGAATAGGGGGTGCAAAGCATTTACTATTCATTTACAGAGTCAAACAAAAGGATTCTGCTACACATTGTTATACGTGGAAAAATCGTTTGCAGTGTAATTTAATGATGTTTTACTATTTCAAACAATGAAATTTATATGCATTACTGAGGTGCACTATAAATTGCTCATTTAAAAGGATAGTGTTCATTGCGTTTATCGTTCATTTACAGAGACACACATAAGATATCGATTACAGTATACGTGCAATAATTACAGTCTATGTGTGATAAGTGCATCTTCAACATTAGTTTGCGTTTTTAAGTTTAACAAAATTTTTCATAGTAAGTGGTGTGTATAAATTCGGTTGATCATGTTCAGGGCTACACAAGGGAATTCGTAAGCATTACAGACTATGGAAATGAATTGCTAGGATAGTTCTTAATTGTGTTACGCATTTTCCGGCTGAACTATAGTTAGTAGACTTATCAATGTGTGTGGAATATAAATAAATTCATACACATTGCTAAGGTACATTGTCGTTTATGGTTGGTAATTGCTGGAAGTTTGTTTTAAGTTGTCTTATGTATTTTTTATCTGAATTAAATTTTAGCTTAATATGGGTTGTGTACAAAAGTCTTTAGACAATATACAGGGTTGTATAAAAGATTTTGAGTGCATTTCTATCGATTGGCAAAAAAAAGTAATTGCAAAACCTGTACTTTTAAATGTGTTATATGCTTCCTATACTGTTTACTTACATATCTTCTTATACCTTATTTAACGGCGAAGTTTCGTTAGTTTTCTGGATGTGTTGGAAAGTGTTTCATAATCTATGCGTGACGCATGATTTTTCGTTCTTGTTATTTATTTGAAATAGTACATAGCATTTTATTTTTTTATTGTTATTTATTTGTTTTTAATTTTGTTACATAAATTTGTTTGTTTCGAGGTCTACCACCAAATGACATCCAAATGGCTTTCGTTAATAAAAAAAAATTGTTTGCTGCTACTTATGCAAATATGAAGTTCATTTTGTGTTCATCAAGAAAGGTTTTTGATAGACGCACGCAATGTTTTTGTTTTTTTATAATGTCGTTTGACGTGCGTGCTGCTACAACCATTTGAGCAGCCTTTTATAAATTAGTATTTTTTGCATGTATTATTTTCCTTTTTTAAACGTATATTTACTGATTATATTATATTTGATGTTCTAAATTTAATGTATTTCGTGTGACACACAAAAACAAATGTATTTTCATTTTTTTTCTTTAACAATATATTAGCATACATTTTTTTTTAATGTTTTCATTTATTGTTTTGTTGAACACTCTTAAAAAAAGGGGGGGGGGGGGGGCAAATGATTTTTAATTTTCAAAAATATAATATAACCACTTAAGATACCCACGATTTCGAATAGCATTCTTTATCTTTAGAAACCTCAGAAACCCATATATTTTCGAGATTTAAAGAAGCGTTTACAAAAACAAAATTTCTTTTGCTGCTACTGATTTTTGAGAACGTTACCGCCGTGTAGTTTTTATACTGTATTAATCAATTTTCTCAAACCGGAGTATAGTTTTTAGAAGGCTAAAATTCTCAATTAAGCATTTTCAGCTGCGTAACTGAATTATACATGCAAGAGTAACGAAATAATATTAATTTTAGTATTAATGTTAATGCTTCTAATTTATCATGTTTGTTTGTAAAACATGTTTGTTCAACAACCAAAGGTTTACTTGAGAATTGACAGAATAGGAAAAACCTATACTCCAGGTTCAGAAAACTGATTGACTCACTACATACTTGATTTTATAAATGCTTCTTTTAAATCTCGAAAATATTTAAGTTTCTATGGTTTCTAAAGATAAAGAACGCTTTTTTGGAATCGTGGATAACTCGGAAGAAGTTTTTGTTTATGGTTATATTATATTTTCCTACACTGCAAAAAAAAGTTGTTGATTTTATGGTATAATATGCCATCCCAGCTGCCAGTATTATACCGTAAAATTAACTATTAGCAACATTAGCTATTTGACAACAATTTTTGTAAAATAAGCAATTAATAAGCTAAATATCAACTTTTTTTTTTTCAGTGTAGATTAAGAAACATTTTTTTTTTTTTTTTTTTTTTTTTTTACAGTGTATTTACCCATTTGTTTTGTTTCATATCAAATGTACTTTTAACACTTTTCTGCCACAATAACTTTTTATTTCAATTTTTGCTTCTTTCTAATATGCTATGTCAAATTGGTCAAACTATTGACAAAACCTCAAAGAAAAAAATAGGTTAATTAGTGTAATAATTATAAAACGGTGCAAAAGCGCATCGTTAGCAGAGATTATATTTAAAAAATTATCTGTAATCAGATATTGATTGAGCAGAAAAACAGAAGTATGACTTCCATGAATTCTTTCTAAAATAAAAACAAATATATCATGGAAATTCAAATTTTAATTTATAAAATACTAGCTGATCCGCCGTACGTTGCCCGGGCACGTGATAATAACATTAAACAAGCCTCAAGTTTGTATGATTTTATATATTTAACCCAATTTTGCATGAATTAATTTTTTTTAATGAAAAATTCGCGACAAAATATTGATATTTAGTGGTAAAAACGCCCGTAAAAAGACATTTTCTTGTTTTTTGTAAGTAGAATCGTTTCATAGTTTAAAAAAAAATAGTTCTTGTTGTCCGAACTCTTTGAATTTTTTATTGGTAATAAATGTAACGTTTTTTGCAAGCAGTGTGAAAATTTCCGCGAAAAAAATATTGATATCTGGTTGTGTAAAAAAAAACTACTTTTTTTTGTTGTTATTTTCGCGTTGGCATCTTTAACATAACAAAATAAAAACAGTTCCCATCTTCCGAACTCTCTGATATTTTATTCGGTTATAAATATAACTGTATCCAAGCTCTCTTTAAGATTTCGTGAAAAAAATATGCATATTTATAGTAGGGAAAACTTGAGCCGGAGTCACGCCGAAACAGCCGCGTTTCGCCATTTTCCTCAAAAATTTCTCGCCCCACCAGTGGCTGAGAGGTTGTGCTCTCGAAGCTGGTAGACGGGAGGTGCTGGGTTCGATCCCAATCGCGCCCGACGGCCTAATCGCTCGGAGTTTTCGTGGTTTTCTTTCGAGCCGTGGATCTTCTCCATGCGTAAATACGGATTAGGTTCCCTTAGAAAGACCCCCACGAAGGGCACTCCCCCCGGGCCTATATCCCTCGTGTCGATATTTGGCCGTCAATAATCAACCCAACCCAACCCTCAAAAATTTCTCAAAATTATTTTTTGAAAATAGCTCTATTCGTCAGAACATTTCGAAATTTTTCTAGGTGATGTAAATCAAGATTGTGTCGAAACACACAGTTACTTTTAGCATAGAAAAAAGATCGTCTTCAGGAGGCACGAAATGACCGGCGGTCACTAATATTTTTGAAAGGATTAAAATTCGTATTTTTAAAAACCGATTGCACCGTAGAAAAGAAGACGATTTCAGCTTTAAGAACATATTTTTTGTTTGTCAGTACCTCTACAATTTCGTCCTGGAGGGGCGTTACCGTAAGGGGAAAAACGTCCACTAGTTGACTCTTTTTTTTAAAAAATTTCAAAGGGTTAACAACGATATTTTTTTTAACTGATTGCGGCATTTGAGACGTAAGAGTACGATCTTTGAGAATATGTCTTCTGTTTTTAAGTAAACCAAACGGTTTGGCCAATGAAGTTTAAAACAAAACGGCAAAAAACCGGGCATTCCGTTCCTCATTCCCTTCCGCTGCGTAAATTAGGTTCAGGGCATGCGCGTAAACTGGGTTCTGGGCATCTGTCGATTTTTGCAAAAAAGGGATAGCTTTTTTGACGAATTTTTAATTAATATCTCGTTTAATTATCAAAAAATTAAAAATCTGAGCCTCAGGTGCGTCAGGACCTGCTTTGGACTACCCCTACCGAAATTGTTAGACTACTAGGTGCGCTGGATTTTCCTAGCGATCGCAGACACACAAACACACAGACAGAGTAAAATTTTCTTTTATTAGTATAGATTTCAAAGCACGCATGTACAGTCACCTTTTTTTTTTTTTTTTTTTTTTTTTTTTTGCATAGAACCACAAACTATAATTTCGCATTATTTCTACCATATGTACTATATAAAAAACGACTTTAGTTGCTACTGGTAACAAAAAAATAATAATAATTAGTTAAAACAAACATTCTAGATTTCAAGCATAATATTGTTGTTGATCCAAATATTAATTTTGCAAAGAAAATCAATTACTTAAGAAAATAGTGCGTTTTTGCACCATCAGCAAGGGAGTGGCTTAAAAACAGCATTACAAATATTGTCAAACAACCAAAGAAATAATTCAACTGCCGGGGCTATATTAAACGCAAGCAGGCATTTATTATTCTAGCTGTGTTCTATTAATATTCCAGATATAGCAGAGGCGTATTTACTGTGCACACTAATCATTAGCAAACAAAATTAGAAAGAGCAAAATAAAGATTTGTAAAAGTATTTGTATAATTATTTTTTAATTACACTGTATAACATGAAAAATGTCCTTTAAATGAAAATATTTGATCCTAGATCAGTTTCTTGCACTAAATCCGAATATATTTTCCGTTTTTCTCTTAGGTCGTTCAGTTTTTGAGAAATTTGCATATTTATGTGTATGCAAATTTAGGCTTTTTTTTGCCATTTTATGCAAATTTTAGGTACAATAAATGACTGGATTACGTTTTCTAGATTATGATTACTGGACCATTTCCTTTAGATAAATGTCACAGTATGTATATTCTTAACATTGACTTGTCAGTTATTAAGCCCAATTTGCATATTTTTCAATGGTGTAATGTTTACATTATTTTCAACTTTAAAGTTGTTGCCATAGAATTGAGGTAACGTTTTCCTAGACTAGATTTTTATGTTGATTTCAAATCCGTAATCGGTTTCTATCACGTCTAGTTTTTGAGTAAAATGAATATCTACGTTTGTATGGTATTGGCACACGTTTGATATAAAATGCTTTTTAGGGGAGTTTACCTCCTTGTCAAAAAGGTTAACAGTGTGAGATCACACTCTAAAAAAAATCCGTGAAAATACAAGAGATTTTCCGTAAAATTTTACGGAGAAGTTTCATTTTTCCAAAACAACAGTACAATTTCCGTAAATGACATTAATTCCGTAAAGGAGATTTGAAATCCGTAGATATGCAGAAAGTTTTCCGTAAATTTGATCGATTTTTTTTTTCAAAACAGTACAATGTCCGTATTTCCCCATTTCCGGAAATAACATTCCGAGGTTTGTATACAGATATCTTCTTGTTTGAAATGCGAATTAAGATTGTTGTATTTACTAGGGTCCAGGGTCTTCTAGGATCTAGGCCTGGACCGGTCCTATCCGTGGGCCTATTTTCTGTCATTAGACTCGGGCCAATCCTGGAGCTCATTCTAACCGGGCCCGTATGTCTGGACGGTAATTTTTTGTGAAAATAATAATGATATTTTTTATTTTTTAGTGAAATCTTTAGAAATTTACTTTATTTATATAAATTACAGAATTTTTTTTGTTTTAAATCTACTTTTTTTTATAGTGCTTCAAATTATGAATTTTTTCACTGACATTTTAAAATTTTATTTTAATTTTATTAACGTGAAGCAATATTAGGTTATTAAAGATTTCGTAAAATAATATCGTTGCAAATTATTGTTATTGAACAAAACTGGTTTGTCTTATAAATTTGTGAATTAACCTAAAATTTATTATTTTATAAATTATAATTTTAGAAAGTTTATATTTTTTCTTTAAATTTATAAAAATAATTAATGATTTTTTCTTTACTTTTATAAAAATGAAGTTTATAATTTTATAAAATTTATAATATATTTAGTTAGTTTATAATTTTATAAAGTTTATAATATATTTAGTTAGTTTATAATTTTATAAATTAAACTAAATTAATTTAGGCTAAATTAATAAATCCAAATTTAAACATACCTATCCCAAGGTCATTAATTTCAAAATTTTCGCTAAAAATCTATTTTTTTTTTTTAAATATTTTTAAGGTTTCATAAAATAATATTTTTGCAAATTATCGGTATGTAGGTGTTAAACTAAGCGGATTTGTCTTATAAATTTGTGAATTAAACTAAAATTTATTATTTTATAAATTATAATTTTACGAAGTTCATATTTTTTCTTTAAATTTATAAAAAATAATTAATAACGTTTTGTTTACTTTTATAAAAATGAAGTTTATAATTTTATAAAGTTTATAATTTATTTCGTTGGTTTATAATATTATAAATTAAACTAAATTTTCAAGTCCAAATTTAAACTTACCTATCCTAAGGTCATTAATTTCAAAATTTTCTCTAAAAATCTATTTTTTTGTTTTGATTTTTTAAAATTATCCAGTTTAATAGAATCGTACACAAAAGTTCTCAGTAAAGATTAAATATAATAATTTCATTTATTATAAAATTGTTTATTCATATAAGTTTTTAAAATAAGAGATAAAGAAAATTTACTTTAATAGCAAGTAAAAAATACGTCTACTTAAGATAATTATTGTTTTTAGAATTGATAAATAGATCAACAGGCAAATAATTTTAAAAAGTATATGTACTATTGCAAAAAGAATCAATCAGTCTTAATACAATGTTTTATGCGTAAAAAGTTAAAATTTATCTGTTATAAAGCATCAAATAATAAAGCAAGATATTAAAAATTATGAAAATAAAATATTGAAAAAATCCATCTAACTATAAAACCTTTAGGCTTTTGCATCATTAAAAGTATGTATAATAAATAACAACAGTTGAGGAAACGAAGTGTCCGATCGTAGCGTAATGGTACAGCCCGCCAGTTTACTACACAGACGTTTCCGCGTACAAAACCCTTTCATGGCAAGTGTTGGTTATTTACTGAAAACTCGCATAGAAACGAAAGAAAAAAAATAAAAAGTTTTATAAGATGTTCCTTGAGAAATATATTTTTTTTTTGGGGGGGGGGGGGCTATAAAATTTATTTTAACGATATAAAAATATCTAAAAAATACGGAAGATATCTGTTAAAAAACGGATATTTCAGAAATCACGGAAAATTTCCTAGAATTTATGAAATTTTTTTCCGTTAAAATACGGCAATAGTACTGGCGTCTCGATTGCCAGTACAATTTCCGTTTTTTTTTTTTTCAGGAAAAAATTTTTACAGTGCAGGGACATAATCACCAATGGGTATAATCGAAAAACAATTGAAACTAGTCGGATGTGTCAATCTCAAAACATTCTTCTATCTCACACAGGTAAGTTGTTATTGATTAGGTTTTGGTGTAAATCTCCCAATAGGCGGTTCTGCTATGCTGCATTTTTCAGGATTTACATGATTTTAACGATAGTCATATCTCAAGAACTAATGCACGGAATTTAATAAAACTTTAGATTCAGTTAGACCTTGATATAAATTGGTGCTGATTAGTTTTTGGTGTATATGAAAACTGTAGGAGATAGAAGAAAGTTTTGGAAACTTTGGAATTGGAAAAGTTTCTGTAGGTGTGAAAAAATTTTCCTTATTTCGCAATATAGTTAGGATTAAAGTTAAAGGATTTAAACACTAAACTAAACAGGCAGGGAACACAACTT
Organism: Maratus michaelseni; assembly: GCA_963931845.1. Classification (NCBI taxonomy): domain Eukaryota; kingdom Metazoa; phylum Arthropoda; class Arachnida; order Araneae; family Salticidae; genus Maratus; species Maratus michaelseni. Next base: position 92,532,855 of record OZ007596.1, read on the forward strand.
TTTTACATAAAACCTAATCACAATGTAAATCATGTAGCTTAAAAGATTCCATTTTCTTTTAAAAAGCGTAAAGTACTGTGAATTTGTAAAATGTTGACAAAACTTTATTAACTACTCGGATACGCCAATCCCAATACTTCTATCTCATACAAGTTTTCACATACACCAAAAGTGAATCAGCACCAATTTATATCAAGGTCTAACTGAAACTCAAGTTTTATTAAATTCCGTGCATTATTTCTTGAGATATGACTATCGATAAAATCGTGTAAATCCTGCAAAATGCTGCATAGTAGCGCCACCTGCTGGGCAATTTTTACCAAAAACTAATCAGCACCAATTTATATCAGAGACTAACTGAATATAAAGTTTGATTAAATTCCGAGCATTAGTTCTTGAGATAGAGCTATTGCGGAAATCACGAAAAATGCTGCATAGCAGCGCAACCTGCTGGGCAATTTTTACCAAAAACTAATCAGCACCAATTTATATCAGAGACTAACTGAATATAAAGTTTGATTAAATTCCGAGCATTAGTTCTTGAGATAGAGCGCCCACAAAATTTTTGTCACAGACAGACAGAGTCACAGACAGACATTTTCTAAAAATAGTCAAATCGTGTTCCGGACCTTCTAAAACGTATAAATCCGTCGAAAACCGGAAGTCGAAAATTTTCATGAATCCAATACTTTCTTCTTGTAAAGATAGAAGAAAGTAAAAAGTAATAGAATCTATCCTAAATAGCTTAAGGGGTCAGGTAACCTTTAAAGTGTCTGAAATTCGAAATTTTTTTATTAGCTTATAATTAAATATGATTCTTTAGGAACAATTTAAAATAAACCCCATGCAAAAATTCACTTTAGAAGTGGAGCTATGTCTAAAACAGTCTGAGCTTTTTTTATATGATTAAGGGACAGTTTGATCTTTGAAGTCAATTTCCTCAAAACGACGATTTTGGTTATTGCGCGCACGATTTAAGTAAAATGGTTGGTTAGAATTTCATGAAATTTTGACTGAATGTCTTAACCAGACAGATGCACAAAATTACCTACTATTATGTTTATTAAGTAACAAGTTTAGAATTTATGTCAACTTTTGTAGTAAAGAAAAACTCGATATTTCTAATTTCTCTAAAAAAAATTTTTTTTTCTCAAGATCTACACATTTTATTTTTTTCATCATATTTCATTTTGAGAACACATTATATCTGTACTCATTAAAAAAAATTTTGACTGGTTTTAGCCATTCAAATGTGAAAAATCATGCGCGCAGTACATGCAAGAATAATTCTTTCGTAAAAAATTTATTGTATTTTAAAATAAATTTAAAAGCTTTATATGAGTGCATACATTTTTGGAGAATTTTAATTTATAAAATAAACCTTTATTAATATGCATTTTAAATTTTATAATTCAAAGTCAAATAGTTACGGAGTTATGGTAATTCTTACAGAGGTCCCTTTTTCATGTATTTTGTGAGTTCAAAGGTTACTTGACCCTTTAAGTGGATCACAAAGTAGCATAAAAAGCATTTTCTAGTTTTTTTGGCCAAAAAATAAAATTTCCGTTTTTTTTTAAACCTTAGACGTGATAGAAAAAAAAAGGACACCAGATTTGAAGTTAGCGTATAAAACTGATTTAGAAACACGTTAGCGTACTCCTATGGCAAAAATATTTGGACGTCAAGAAACGTTATTAGAAAAACATGAAAAATATGCAAATTACGCCCAATATTTCACGGTCACATGTCAGTATAATCTCGGACACAAAATTTTTGTAAAGTAAACTGGTCAGTAATTAAACATAAAACAAAAAAGCCAGTGCATAATGCTTTATGCCTTAAATTTCCATATAATTGTACACACATTCCAAAATTTGCATAAATATAAATATGGAAATACCTGAAAATCTGGATGTGCTGTAGAAAATCTAAAACTGGATTCAGGCTTAGCGCAATAAAAACTGAATAAAAAACAACTGATTTCGATTTTGGGACAGAGCAAAAGTTCAAATTTGTTGTCCAGTGTTATTAACAATAGGCATTTTGAATAGATCCTAATCTGCATCCCTGTGATAATTCCTCTTCTTTCCGATTTCAATTGTTTTGATTTAAAACGTGTTTTTATACTCGTTTAAAAGAAATTTACTTCAATTCGCAAGTTTTAATTCTTACCACACCGCAACCATAATTAACTTTTCCAACATCATTTTAGTAAGCCAGATATTTTATATCTTTGGCGTTGACGACAGCAACAGCAGAACAGAAGTAGCATGTCACAACATCGCCTTACACTTTTGGCCATTATTTTGATTGGAAAACGATAGCTTCTCAACTTGATAAGGATAAAATTATTAATCATTTTACAAACAAGTTGGAAATTGTACGTCAAACGTGACAAATGAGGTGCGTTCGTACTATAACTAGTTTCAGTGAAATGAATTATATCGTCTGTTATTAGGATATGAGTAATTCCCGTAATAAAAGAAGTACATTTTAAGTTGGCAACATTTTATCTTTTGTTGACATTGATTTACTAAAAATTCCAATGAGAAACTTGAGTCTAGCTTTGAAATTTTCAGAACTTGAAATTTGTTTTAGACTCTTTTTCCATTTAATATCTATTTCTTCGGAAACATCTATCGAAAAAACTGTCAAGAGATTATAAGAAGGCTATAATTAAACAATTTTAGTATACAAATTCGGTTTTTAAATTCAGTAATACGGAAATAATAGGACTCCATCTTAAATAGGACGTAATCATCATGGCAACCTATAGTCATTACCTATGATGGAATATAATTGAATTATAATTACGTATGATAAAATTTAATAACATGAAGAAAACTTTTATTAATATCTTTTAAGTTTTGATTCGATTTTTATAAAATTTGAAATGTCTCGACAAAATTCTGCAACTATTATATATATTAAATTTCAAACCATTCGGTTGGGTAGTTTTTGTGCTGTTATATGCGGACAGACGGAGAGACGGACGGACCGAAGACGACAATAAGTGCTATGTATTTATTTAATTACGAATGCACCTAAAAAGGGCAAGGAAACGAAAATTTTAAAGGGTTTTTTTGTGGGAAACAAAACATGCATATATTTTATCAATACAGTTTATAAAATACATAGTCAGAGCCGTAGTTTGACAAACATGGGCTCAATCCCAGGAAAACAAAATTCGAGGACAGAGCTGGCAGTAGAAATTGTGAATGTATTGGTTTTGAGTTTGAGAGTATGACAAATTTTTAACAGCTGACCTGAACGAACAATACAACAAACAATACAACAAATATCTATAAGAAACATATAAAAATAGGAGTACTGTTTGTCAGGAAATATTTATTGTTGTCGAGGGGATCTAGACACATACTTCAATGGTTACAATTTTTGTAATTAACACTTTACCGTCCGGAGACACCACAGTGGTGTCGAACGTAAAGTAATTTAATTTTAATCCTTAAGTGCTACATTGGCACCAGAATTTTGGAATGAAAAATTCCCTTTTATCAAGTACATGAAGGAAAGATTTTACTTATTTTCGAATAAATTTGTTTCTAAATTCGGGTGTCAATCAATCATTTCAACATTTTACGAATAGAAGTATTTTTACGAGGCATGCGGACGGAAAAGCTTAAAAATCTTCCCAATCTAAGGACTAATCTAACTAGTCGGATGTGTCAATCCCAAAACTTTCTTCTATCTCACAAAGGTTTCGCATACACTAAAAAGAATCAGCACCAATTTATCGAAAAGGTCTAACTGAAACTCAAGTTTTATTACATTCCGTGCAATATTTCTTGAGATATAACTATCGCTAAAATCGTGTAAATCCTGCAAAATACTGCATAGCAGCGCCACCTGCTGGGCAATTTTTACCAAAAACTAATCAGCACCAGATTATATCAGGGACTAACTGAATCTAAAGTTTTATTAAATTCCGAGCATTAGTTCTTGAGATAGAGCTATTGCGGAAATCGCGAAAAATGCTGCATAGCAGCGCCACCTGCCGGGCGATTTTTACCAAAACCTAATCAGCACCAATTTATATCAGGGACTAACTGAATCTAAAGTTTTATTAAATTCCGAGCATTAGTTCTTGAGATAGAGATATTGCGGAAATCGCGAAAAATGCTGCATAGCAGCGCCACCTGCCGGGCGATTTTTACCAAAAACTAATCAGCACCAATTTATATCAGGGGCTAACTGAATCTAAAGTTTTATTAAATTCCGACCATTAGTTCTTGAGATAGAGCTATTGCGGAAATCGAGAAAAATGCTGCATAGCAGCGCCACCTGCCGGGCGATTTTTACCAAAAAGTAATCAACACCAATTTATATCAGGGACTAACTGAATCTAAAGTTTTATTAAATTCCGAGCATTAGTTCTTGAGATAGAGCACCCACAAAATTTTTGTCACATACAGACAGACTCACAGACAGACTCACAGACAGAGTCACAGACAGACATTTTCTAAAAATAGTCAAATCGTGTTCAGGACCTTCAAAAACGTATAAATCCGTCGAAAACCGGAAGTCGAAAATTTTCATGAATCCAATACTTTCTTCTTGTAAAGATAGAAGAAAGTAAAAATCTAAGGGCCCAAATTTTCCCTGGACGGCCAAGGCCGGCCCAACCATCAGGCAAATGGAGTGGCTGCCCAAGGCCAGTTGAGTCTTGTTAGAGGGCCCTGAGCCTCTCTATACAATGCGAAATAACGTTATCCTGTGTAAAATAATATCAATTTGTCTTTAAATGTTTTTTCGCGAAAAACAAAAGCTAAAATTAACTTTATTTCTTGTAGCCAAAGTTCATAATATTGTAGAGAAATGTATGGATGTGAGGATCCTGAAAATAACCTTAAACGCTAAAAATAAATATTTAAAATATTCTAAAGGACAGAAGATTTTTAGAAATTAAAAATTATTATAGACATTAATTACCATGCGAAAGAAATTGCATGTTTTTTTTTTTCATACATTTTATTCTCTATATTAAAAATTATTCTATGATATATAAAATTTTTAAAGAGGATTTTTATAATTCGAGTACTGCAGTCAGAGACGTTGGGACCCGCTAAGTGGTTTGCCAGGGCCCCGCGCGACATTGCACCGGCCCTGTGGGCGGTTACGTTAGGTAATTAATTAAAAAATAAAACACGTGATTGAAGTGTTCTGTTCGAGGTTGAGAGTGTGCATTTTCTACTGTAAAAAAAGATTAATTAAGAAATCCTTTGCTCTACGAATTTTCCGAAGACACCCCAACGTAATTTTAAATTAAGATTATCTTATCCCAAAACTAACCTAACATTAACCTAAGACAAAGTAACATGATGCAAAAAAAAATGTAACACTTAATTTAAAAATAATAATAATAATAATAATAATAAAATAAAAACAGATTTTATTTACAAAAAGACACATAAAGAATATTTACAAAGTGAAGTAAAAAATGAAAACATTAAAGTTTAGATCAGCTACTCTGTAGCGGGACAGTAGGATCACTGGATGCCGAAAAGTGAAGTAAATTAATTAATTCCATAATGGAATTCGGTACAAAAACATTATTACTTAATTTATCATCTGTATATATGAATGAAAATCCTGACTGAGAAGAACATCAACGCGCAGCCCAAACTACTGAACCTACAAACACGAAAATTGGGGGGGGGGGGCAGGGATACTTCTTAGGATGTAGAGGCGCACTAAGAATGGATTTTCTAAAACTCTACCCCTAAGGTGTGTAAAAAGGCTAACAAACTTTTAAAAAATTCCTTACAAATCGGGTATTATAGTTGTGTGACAAATGTTAACATATTTTAATGTGTTTTTGTATGCTGAATCGTTATTTTTCTAAGTCCTATAGTTCGTGAGATATTGCAAATTTTTGTAACGATTATCGTATAATCGTTCTACATTGCTTACTTATAGAATAAGGGGGAAAGTTCTATAATCAGTTGAACCCATGAAACATTAGCCTTTTTAAAAAAATTCTGCAGAATGGATTTCGATTGAATTTGCATTGTTAATTTTTCAGGGATAGTTTTAGTATATCGCATATTGTTATATCGTTCTTTAGCAAATCCTACTGTAAATGATTATATAAATGAGTTAGTCTTTTGTATCCCAAATTTTGGGCAAAAATTAGAAAATATAACAGCGCAATGGTGTTCGTTTCGTTTTACAGCATTGCGGAAGGACAATCAAGGCAGAGGTTCGTTTTGCTTTAAAACACAAGATCAAATTCACGGGTATATTTCGTTTGGAGAAACCGACCAGCGTAGCGTGCAAAGAATGCTAGTTTATTATAAGTATCTCAGATAACCTTTTGTTGCTTTAATATAATTAAATTAACAAAAATAATATTCAGATTAGGCATAACTTTTTTTTAAAAATTACATAAAATTTCTCCATTTTTTTGCGATGTTATTAGCGCAATTATACAGTAATAATAATGGAGTTTTTTGCAAATGAAAGAGCATATCTTGAAGTTTTAAAAACAATTTTTTATTTGGAAATTGGTTGAAAAATGGTCCTCTGGTGGCTTTTGATACTGGGGTGTGCAAAAAGTAAAGCGTTCGCGGTACCAGATAAATCTCGGAATCTGCTTATCTGCATAAAAAAAACCCATAAAAACCCCTTAAAATGTAAGATATTTTCTAGTCCTTCTCGGATGGGTTTATCAATTTTTCGTTCCTGAAAAAAAAATGGTTGTCGTTCAAATTTTAAGCGTCGATTTTAGAGAAAAATTTTCGGATTTAAATCGCGCAAAAAAACATTTACAATTCGAATATTGAAAAACGTATCCGTGAGGGACTACAATAAAGTATACACTAGAAAAGCATGAAAATTTGAATCAAATCGGTCGATCCAATCTCGAGGTGTATTTGGTACCGATTTGTAAAACAGAGTTTCAAGAAAAACAAGATTTAAAATTTTACAACATTTTTAAACAAACATAGATAACAGTGGCAATTTCCAAGTTGCATAAAATCATCTATACCAGGCCCATATAATGAACCCTCCTGGACTTCTTCTTTCTCAATTCTTTTGTTTCTACATTCGCACCACACACAATACACTAAAAATGAGCCTGTTCACTACAACACCAAAAGGAGGAAAACTTTTGAACCAATACGAATTTCGAAAAAACTGCTCTACCACAAAGTTTTTGAGGGTTTAAGGGGTAAAAATATGTAAAAAGAAAAAAAAAATCGATAAAAAAAAGTTATAACATGCCTTAAAGTACAGGGTGTTTCACAAAGGACCCCTAACTTTAAAAATCAATAACCCGGAAACGGAGATAGATAGAAACATGAAACCAGTGGTATGTTTAATACAAAAATCGTAAGAATCTTATACATAAATATCAAAATTTAGTTAAAAATAGTACCCACAGATGGCGTTGAGAGCGTTAAGAATCCTTCTACAGAGAGTTCAGAAGCAGGAAAAGACTAGCCGTTGAAGATTTCGCCATTGAAATCTGAGTCCTACTGCCACAAGGAGAAGTTTTCAAACGCGATTTCAAGTCGCAAAAGGCCCAGATGGGAAAACAATTCGTGAGCTTTTCAAAAAATTTCAACAAACAGACCAGCGACATACAGCAGAGAGTCGATGACAATTTCATTCTTTGTTTGCGATAAGTCTTGTTTTGTTAATTTGTTTGTAAAAGATGCACCTTTTGAATCACTTTTGATACGCCTATTTATCGCAGCGCAATCTATCGGCACTATTTTTAACTAAATTTTGAGATTTATGTAAAAGATTCTTAAGATTTTTTAATAAACATGCCACTGGTTTCATGTTTTTTCCTATCTCCGTTTCCGGGTTATTGATTTTTAAAGTTAGGGGTCATTTATGAAACACCCTGTATTTTAAATTAATTAACAGATATACTAATTAACGACCCTTATCTCAGACCCAAGTAACTTATCTTAGTATCATGTATAAATATACAATGGCATACTTGAACACAAAAACACTAAAAAAGGAAATATGCTTATTTGGAAGTAGGTTGCTGGGCCAGACATCAGGATCGATCCGTGGAAATTGATATCACAAATCACATATATGATATATATAAATAATAATAATAGTGGACAAAGTCCCACTTATTCTTTTTCCCGATAAACTGAACATATTTTCTTATTAATCAGTATATGATAAAACTGCAAAAGCAGTCAAGAAAATAATTCATCCTTTTCTATTAACTAGTGAGTTGAATTCTAAGACTTTCGGAAAAATTCGATAACATCATATAAGTCTCTATAGGAGATTTTTCAAACATATCTCCGAGTCTAAGGGAGCAAGACAAATGTCTTAAACGGGAAACTATAACAGGGAGTATGGAAGAGTGGATGTCTTCGGTTCAAATAATATAGTCTCTATGTCTCTCTGTCGATGTCTTAAAATTCATGTATACACAGGCGTAGAGTTTTGAAAATTATTGCCGAGGGTTAACTCGATAAATAACTCGTTTCCACACAAATACGTGTATGTGAGTGTAAAAGAGATCGATTACCAATTTATAATGATGCTTTTTTTTTTTTTTTTCAATTCCTACTATTAGCTCACACTCTCTATGTATTTATATATCTTGTTCAAATTTTCAATCGTTAATAAAATATTTTCTATTCATCCTATCAAGTTCAAATAAATATTTTTAAACTTGTACTGGATAACAATTGATGTTAATACAGTTTTTTTTCAAATATTAATTCATTAATTAAATTTAATTAATTAATTTTAATTTTGTATTTCATTTCTGTTCAAAAGTATAGACTCACTCCATATTTATAATCTCACCTTCACACGTAAAAAGATAATGGGGCTGTTCACGGACGAAGATCAGGCGGCTCGCGGGCGAAGGAGACTATAAATGTGGAGTGAGTCTATACTTTTGAACAGAAATGAAATATAAAACTAAAATTTAATAATAAAATGTAATTAATTAATTAATATTTGAAAAAAAACTGCATTATCGTTAACTGTAACAGCGCTATGGCACTTTATTGTGAAGTTTGGTAATTTTTGAAATTCAATATTTGAAAAACGGCATAATCATTAGATTTTAAATTTTTATCAAGAAAAATACAATTTTTTTAACTTTCTAACGCAGTTTGTCTAACAATTTTGTGAGAAATACTTTTCGAGCTATTAATTTTTGGTATTTTAGCTATTTATTTTTTATTTAATTTTTAATACATTTCAAAAATTTCTCTTATGTAAGATATTTAGCAGGATATAAATTTAGGAATAAATACCGTCAGTGGCGAAGCGTGTAGATCGCTGGAAAAAAAATTCTATTTGACCTAAGTAGGAATTGACTTAAAAAAAAAGTTTTTATATTACTTGTTTTAATTTTTATTTAAAGAAATTAAACAGAATCGTATACTGGGAAATAAATCATAAGTTTAATAAAACAGGCAATGTAAAAATTCGTATGTACAGACCCATTTATAAAATGATATACTCATTGTTATTCGCGGATCGTTTATAATAAAATCACAACGAAAGTTAACTTTGAATAACGCCTTTTTTTTCGCATCACGGATTTGTTTCCTATTTTCGCTCAAACTTTTGGAATTTTATGTTAATTTAAAAATAGTTGATAAAGGGGAAAAGTTTCTGTAACAAAAGAAAAAGGGAGGGGGGAATGGTAAATTGGAGAACCCAGGGTCTTTCATTGCAGAAAGATATCAGAAGCTAGGCCCTTTTACGCAAGGACGTATTTTTTCGCTTTTTGAAACCTTGTCCGCACTGTCTGTAATCTATGATTGGTTGTAAATTATGTCCTGTAAACCTATCAAACCTATTGTTATATAACTTTTTAAGTCCAGACATGAGGACGCCGTAGTTGAAAATAGAAATAAATGATTTTTGCATACTTTTATTTTAAAGTCAATGTCGGTACATATAAAAATATAAAAGCATATACTTATTATATATATATATATATATATATATATATATACATAAATTAATATAAGGAGTAAATTCCAGGGTAACATTTAATATTCTGTAATTAATATATTTTTAATGCATTTTAATTAAGAGGTATTTGGCTTCAAAGTGTCTTTTTCGCTGAAATCGCTATTAAAGGATATACTTATTATATATATATATATATATATATACATAAAGTTAATATAAAAAGTAAATTCCGTGGTAACATTTAATATTCTGTAATTAATATATTTTTAATCCATTTTAATTAAGAGGTATTTGGCTTCAAAGTGTCTTTTTCGCTGAAATCGCTATTAAAGGATATAATTATCTTCTACTATATATATAAAACATAAACGGAAATTTCGTTCCGTTCCTTTATAACTCGAGTTCTACTGAATGGAATTTGATGGAACTTGCACTGTTGGATAGATAATTTTTCAGGGAAGGTTTTAGTATATAACACATAGTTCTACGTACATTAGTTACAGAATTATGATGGAAAGTTCTGTTATTTTGGACGATAAGGTTACGATAGGTAATTTTTTGGCGACTATTATCGTTGGCGAATGAATTGAAACGGCTATACCAGAAAATAATGCAAACACAAGCTCTGTTATTTTGGACGATAAGGTTACCATAGGTAATTTTTTTGGCGACTATTATTGTTGGCGAAAGAATTGAAACGGCTATACCAGAAAATAATGCAAACACATAGAAAAATAAAAGAAAAATGCTGTTATTAATTTAATTAAAATCCCCGCCCCCCTTCCCCGCAAAAAAAAAAAAAAAAAAAAAAACATAAAAGAGGCATAATATTTAATTTAAACACCAAAGGAATGTTTGTAATGCTTAAAAATATTTGCAATGCATGAGATTGTAATTCAGATTAAGTCAATATTTGGCGATTTATCGTTTGCGTCAGGTTAACAAAGATGCGTCTGATAATTTGATTTAATAAAATATGAGTACTTTTTTTTTCCTTTTTTTCTTTCTGTTTTTTTTTTTTTATATATAACTCCCCCATCATGTGTCTTACAGGAGGAACTAGCAGATGCAATTGTAAAAATGACTGCATTTATGAGATACATGTTATTTGATTATTTACGGTTTTGATTTTACTTTTCTCGCCAAGCAATATCATTTCAAGCCAAAAATGCATAAGCGTGACATCAGCTTGAACGATATTCGCAGTAATAGTGTTTTTTCGTGTATACAAGATCCTTTTTGGAGTAATTTTTTACATTCAAATGCAAATTATATAAATAGCAGTTATTGTTATGAATATGGGATCAAATATTTAAATTTTAGTGAATGTCTGCCACTCAAACACATATTGTAAAATAATTAAATTTTAGACATTTAAAAATCTACTACGGAAATACAATATACGGGAATACGATTTGTTCTCACCAAATTAATTATTTTTATAGCCTCGAACTCAGATCAGCGAATATTGTCTATTCTTTTATTTTTATTTTATTATTTTTTTAATATATCGCCAATTTCACTTATAGAAATATTCACTGTTTCAAAAGTTAGGAACTAAAGAATATTCTTAAGTAGATGTGTGCATTTATGCGTTATTACTATCACAAAAGGTTACATTTTGCAATAAAAATTGTTTGCTGAGATAAATTTTCGATGCCCTTTTTGATTCGTCATTTCTTTTTAGTTTTTTCTGCATATCTTCGCTTCTTTAAGGAATATTTTTAAAAGACATTGGACTAATTGTCCGTATTCCTGTCACTTGCCAGTTGGCATTTTTACTATATTGTTGGATGTTTCGTTTATGTTTGAAGGTTACTCTGGACGACGATGGTTGATTTTATGACGGCCGATTATGTACATGAGGGATATAGACCCTGGGGGGAGTGCCCTCCGTGGGGGTCTTTCTAAGGGATCCTAACCCGTATTTACGGCAAGGTTTGAAGAAAACCACGGAAAACTCCAAACAGTTAGGTCAACGAGCGCGACAGGGGTTTGAACCCAGCACTTCCCGTATGCCAGATTTGAGAGCAGAACATCTCAGCCACTGTTTTGTCGTTTTCAATGTATGGATAAACTTTGTAATGTCAAACTTTGTAATGTGGCGAATGGAATAAATAATATTTGTCGATTTATCATTTCAGGCTGGATAAGAAAAAACGAGTACCTGAAATTCTTATTAGATAATTTTTCGACCATTATAAAGTCTTTTCGACCTACACACAGCCCTAGCAGCTAAACATAGTGAGAATTGAATTTATTTCTGCGTGTTATTATGCTCTTTAGAGAAATGCAAAAAAATCTTCGGTTTAGGTATTCACAAAATTAATATTACTAAACATTTTACATAACTAACTTTATCATTGTCAGTTTTATTTAAGGTATGGAATTTTGTTAATGAAAGATCTATAATTGAATTAACAGTAATTTGACATTATTTAATGGAACATAGCTTGGCGCGTAAATAACTTCGTTTTGTAACTAACTCTGGTACATTAGTAACCATATCGTTTCAAGCACTTCTAATGTTTGACGTTGAACTTGGATATTGACAAGATTATGGAAGATTAGGAAGATTTTATTGGATACAAACTAGAGGCTTATTCTTCTACCAGAGTTAATCATTGGGGTTTTTTTTTCAGATTAACGGTTACACGAATGCAACTGGTCTAAAAAATGGAAAGACAGTGAAAATGGCGTCATTTTAATTTTATTCATATTCAGCTTTAAAAATGCACTTTTTTATGTTTCACCATATTTTTAAATATGAAAGTTAAACACTGTTCTTTATGTGTAAACAATTTATTACAATTTTCACTATATTTACTCTGCTGGAATCGAAAGATGAAAAACCGTAGTAGACTTGCAAGAAGAGGACGTATATTGCGAAATATAACGTAACATAGAGTGAGATTGTACTTACGTTATCAGAATCTCACATGGAGACAAGAAAGAGGGACGGAGTTGAATTACTTACAGACAAACTGAATCACCCGAACATTATTTAAGTTCAGTGGTCAATCTATGCAATCATTGTAATGCTTTCTCTTTTAGTAGTATGTTGACTAGAGAACATTTTAGTTCCTGTTGTCATAATCTCATAATGGCCTCATTTCCCTACCAAACTCTACTATAAATGATCAACTAAATAAGTTGCTTCTTTTAGCCCAAATTTTGTCCAATGTATGATATAATATAACGCAATGTCGTTCACATCGTTTACAGCAATATTGAAGGAAAACCCAGGTGAACGTCCCTATTGCTTTAGAATACATGCTCAAATCCATTGATGTAATTCGTTTGATTCAAGGTTCGTTTGAAAATATTTACTAAGGTAGCATCTGTAGGTAAAGATCCACATTCCTTTAAAATACAAAGCCATTTCGTTTGATTTAAGGTACATTTAGAAAAATGGCCCAGCGCAGCGGGCGTAAGCATGCTAGTTATATATATATAAATACATAAAATTAATATAAGAAGTAAATTCCATGGTAACATTTAATATTCTATAATTAATATATTTTTAATGCATTTTAATTAAGAGGTATTTGGCTTCAAAGTGTCCTTTTCGCTGAAATCAGGTTGGTGTGGGGGCTATGCTTTGCGGTGAAAATAAGAGCTGTTTTTGCATCAACAATTGTTATTAATCAATTATTGTCATATGGAAATGAAATATTCGGCTTCTCAAATTTTGGAAACTTTATCAACTGCTTAGAACTGATTACAGAATTTCACTCTTTTTCTTTTTTTTTTTTGTTCGGTATAGAAACCATGTCTAAGTTAAGATGTCTTAGTTATCTTCTAGCTATGTATCAGGAGATAAGAAATTGAAGGAAATCTGTTATTGATTCCATTCTTTAGAAAAAGAAGTATTGAAAATATTTTTCCAATATTTCAAATCCTGTCCCTCACTCCTGATATCACTTAGTAGTGATCAATAGATTTTCGAATTATATTATGTGAAAAAAAAGTAAAAGAACGATTTGTGGAATTTCTAAAATATTTCGAAGAAACTAATCAATTTTTTCTCCATATTTTTCTGCATATAGAAAAGGTATTAAAAACTGCTGTGGGCAGTGAAATGCTAGTGCTGCTAACATGTTTAGAACACGCTTGTAATGTAGATTTAAAAAGACCTCTTTTTTTTTGTCATAGTTACAATACACATGTAATGAAGCAGAAAATATTACATTATAATGACGTATAAGGTAAATGTTGTTGTCTTTTTTGTTTTTGTTTTTTACTCTTCATCTAAATGTTAACAAGTCACGTGCTGTAAAAATAAAAAAAAATCTCGACGCCAGTGTGTTTCTTTATTAGCAGTCTATATTCTATTCGAAGGCTTGAAAAGAACAATACAGTTGAGAGCGACAGATTGCATTGAGGCCCTTATGAACCCATAATTAAACGGGAATCTGGCCACGTACATAGTAAATATTAGTAGGTAATCCGTACTTAAAGAAGTATACTTCATTTTGTTATTTAAATATTAGTAGGTAATCCATACTTTATGAAGTATACTTTATTATTTAATTTGTATACGTTGAACATTATATTTTTAAAATGTTTTGAATTTCAATTATCTAAATTAAGGTTTATATCGAAAATAGCACATATATAATTTTTAAACCTCAGAGGAAATTTTGTGAGAACTTCTCATAAGAAACAACAGTTCGCACCCATTTTACTTACTCCAGAGCGCTGAGAATGTAGCTACGCCACTGAGATACATAACAATAGTTCTCATAAGTCAAACTGTTTACATTTCCAACCTTTTTTATTACAGAATTTACTCATAATCATGAAAATGACACATGACATTAAATAAATTATTTCAAATTAAAGAAAAGCAAAACAAAAAACAAAAAACAAAAAAAAAATTCCTTTTTTTTTTTTTTTTTTTTTTTTTTGGGGGGGGGGGGGATATATTCAAATTATTTTAACCCTAATTAATTTTTCAGCAGAGCTGAAATTACGCTGTAAATTACTGAAATACAAAAGATATGAATTATCACTTTACTAAACAGCAAACAACCAACAGGGTGAAAAAATGTCCAGACCGGGGTTCGAGCCCGGATCCTTGGTATAGAGCACCAAGTGCTTTACCAAAGCTATCCGGTCTAGCATTCTCTTACTCTAATATATGGCTAGGCTACAACCTTGCAGCACAAGATGGAACGTCAATCATGAGCACAACACTTATTGGCATACATGAGACACACAAATCATATTGCGTTATACCAAGGGATCCGGGATCCCTCTATTTTAACCCTTTGTATAACCGCGTTGAATATCTGCAACATACCCAAAAGTCAATGCTACTTAAAAAGTAGGCTTTAGAATACGATTTTATTTATTGATGATACCTTCCAACACAAACGTTAAGGGGTCAGGTACCTTTTAAAGTGTCAAAAATTCGAAAAAAAAATTATTAGCTTATAAATAAATACGATTATTTAGAAACATTTTAATATAAACCTCATGCAAAAATTCACTTTAGAAGAAAAGTTATGTTTAAAACAGTCTGGGCTTTTTTTTTATATGATCAAGGGATAGTTTGACCTTTAAAGTCAATTTTCTCAAAACAGCGAGTTTGGTCATTGCGCGCACGATTTCTGAAAAATGTTTGGTTAGAATTTCACGAAATTTTGACTGAATGTATTAACCTACTGAATGTATGACCTACTATTATGCTTCTCAAGTAAAAAGTTTAAAATTCATGACTACTTTTGCATTAAAAAAAAAAACTTGATATTTCGAATTTCTCCATTTTTTTTTCCTCAGGAGCTACGCATTTTATTTTATTTTTCTTAGAAGATCATTTTGAGAACACATTATATCTGTACTCATTAAAAAACTTTTGGCTGGACTTAGCAATTCAAATGTAAAAAATCATGCGCGCAATGCATGCAAGAATAATTCTTTCGTAAAAAGTGTATTATATTGTAAAACAAGTAATATAAAACAAATTTTTAAAGTCAATTCCTACTTTTTAATCATTAATATATAAAATAAACCCGTTCAGCATTAATGTCTCACGTTATTTTTGTGGCATCACTAATTTGAGGAAAATCTTTCATTTCATGTATGAAAACAATGGGAGAATTTTTTTTCTCCCATATAAAACTAAAATTAATTAATTAAATTTAATTAATGAATTAATATTTGAAAAAACTGTATTAACATCTAGTGTCATCCACTACAAGTTTTAAAAAAAATGTATTTGATCTTGAGTGGATGAATAGAAAATATTTTATTAACGATTGAAAATGTGAACAAGATATATAAATATTTAGAGAGTGTGAGCTAATAGTAGGAATTGAAGAATAAAATTAAAAAGCTTTATATGAGTGTATAATTTTGGGGGGAATTTTAATTGATAAAATAAACCTTTATTAAAGTGTTATTTTTTTTATTTTTTAACTCAAAGTGAATTAGCTACGGAGTTACTGTAATTCTTATAGAGGTCCCTTTTTCATGTATTTTAAGCTATACGTTGTATACGTGTATTTATCATTTGAACCATTTAGCATTGTTATTTATAAAATGAACGCCGTAAATTTTGTAAAATTAAAAAGACTGGGGACGTCCAATAATAGATTTTTTACAAAGGTTAATTCGTATACTTTGCAATTTTATATTACAAAATTGACGTCGTAAATTTCGTAAAATTAAAAAGACTGGGGACGTCCAAAAATAGATTTTTTACAAAGGTTAATTCGTATACTTTGCAATTTTGTATTACAAAATTGACGACATTTATGAGACGTATATAATTTACTGTTTATTGGATATGTGAGAAAAATTACATTTTTAGTCAGTATTTTTTTTATTTTTATGCTCTAAACTTTTTTTAATGATTAAAATGATGTAATTCTATCATCTGAATAACTATTTTTTTTTTCAAATTGGAGTTGTTGAGTCACAGAGGGTTAATATTTAGAGCTTACAATTTCCTCATATAGAACTCTTCCTAATACTTTTTTTGTTTATTTGTTTATTAACCTTTCATTATGACTCTCGATGAATTATTGTCAAATTTTCAGAACTTCAATATATTATTTTTAAAGGAACAATCATTTACAATAAAAACTCCCTAACGGACACCTATCTTTAACGAACTCTTTTTCAATATTCAACATAAATGTTATTTGTTTATTTTTATCTCTGAATATCGTGCACCTTCGAATAGCGGACAAATTCCACACTCCCGCACTGTAAAAAAATTTCAGAAACGTTTCTGAACGTATCGGTGACATCTGCTGCACGATACTAACGGATAGTTTATCATTCGAACAGAAAGAAACAGATGTTTCAGATAAAGCACGGAACCTTTCCGATTCGTAATGAATTCATTACGCGCTAGTGCGCAGCAAGCAGTGATCTTCCTCTTCTCTAGTACTTTTAATGGAAGAACCAAGTTTAAAAGGCATTTTTCATCTCAAGCACAAAAAACGCCATTATTTTCCACTCTAAAGTCTCATGTCGCGTAATTCGAATTTCGGAGGTACGGTGGGAGAGAGAGCAGGTTTCAATAAAACAGTAAGAAATAGTATTAATCTTAGCCTTTGTGGCATCTAAAATTGGATACAACGCGAAAACATGCACATCATCAAACATAGATTTTTTGTAACATTCAACTATATCCAGACATTTGAAGCATTCGGCAATAAGCATTTCTCGAACATGCCGGTTAATGCAAGCCTTTACAGTATTTTTTTTTTCAAAGATATATAATTTTGATAATTTTCAATACGAAACATAGTTTATATTACCTTTCTAAATTATGTACTAATTCTAAACTATGTAACTAATAATTCTTAACTATGGTTAACTATTGTTATTATTTTTTTCTCAATTCAAAATAAGGGTAAATATTTTTACTGGCGACTAGATTTTTTTTTTCTGGCTACCAGATTTATCAAATTTGTAAAGCCCTGTATATGAAGTTTAGTAGTAGTCACTTAAGCATAATTTCTATGGATAGATAGAAGGAGGATGACCCAGAATGATGCTTGCCCCAAAACCCTGCATAGTCGAAGTCGAGCTTTTCATAAACGTTTCCTACATATACTTAAAACATATACCGGGTGTCCTAAAACGAACTGACTGATTTTAAAATTCAATAACTTGTAAACGGTGGCAGATATTAAAATAAATTCTTGCAGGAGGATTATGTACAATGTCAGGAGTTTTTTTGCTGTGACTCCGGATTTTAGTTCGAATTACCAGCAATAGATGGATGCGAGCAATATACGTCCAATCGAGACAGAAGCAGAAATCACCTATAATTCATGTGAAGGAAGGAGATTAAATATATGTAATGGGTCTCATTCACCAATACAATCCTCTTCTACAGAGGTGAATTAGACCCACTGCGCATATTTAACCACCTTCCTCCGCATCAATGCTGGGCGATTTCAGTTTTGGTTTCGACTGAGCGCTTATTGCTTTCTGCGCCATCTATCGCTGCTATTTGAAACTAAAACCGGAAATTGCGTTAAAAAAAACTCCTGACATCACAGATTACTCTCCTGCAAGATTTTTTTAAATATCTGTCACCGTTTGCAAGTTATTGAATTTTAAAATCAGTCAGTTCATATTAGGGCACACGATTTTTTTCCATTAATGAACATGGAAAGAACATATTTCTTCGGTATGTAAATCAATAGGTTAAAAAAAATTACATGCTAAATCTCAAATATAGGGTTAGCAAAAAACACGCTATCCTCTTCAGAGTGATTCAGGGGCCGTTCTGCTTCTCCAAATTTGACGCAATTTGAACTATAGATTGTTCAAATGATGCACTAGTTATGCATTAAATGAATTTTTTCTAGTACAAAAATTGACCGATAAATGTATTTGTCAGCTATGAAAGAAAGCATCCGTTACCATGTTATTACACTCTTTTATTAGGTGCCTTCGTAATTATATATATGCGTAGCACCTACAGTCGCCGTCTGGTCTGTCCATCTGTCCGCATATAACAGCGCAAAAACTACCCAACCGAATGGTTTTTGCTTTAATATATATAATTGTTGCAGAATTTTGTCGAGTCATTTCAAATTTTATGAAAATCGAATCAAAACTTAAAATGTATTAATAAAAGTTTTCTTCATTCTATTAAATTCCATTATGCGTAATTAATTCAATGATATCCCATGAAAGGTTCCATTCGAGTGCCATGGTGATTACGTCCTATTTTAGATGGAGGCATATTATTTCCGTGTTACTCAATTTAAAAACCGAATTTGTATACTAAAATTGTTTAATTATAGCAATTCTATAATCTACCGACAGTTTTTTGGATAGTTGTTTCCGGAGAAATAGATATTAAATGGAAAAATAGTATAAATATTGATTTAAAGTTCTGAAATTTTCAAACCTAGGCTTAGTTTCCAATTGGAATTTGCAGTAAATGTCAACAAAAGATAAAATGTTTCCCACTTAAAATGTACTTATTTTATTACGGAAATGAGTCATATCATAATAACAGACGATATAATTCATTTCACTGAAACTAGTTATAGTACACTGTAAAAAATGACCAATGTTTCTTATTTTATGAAAATATGCTATAACCACGAACGAAAATATAATATAATCTTCTGAGTTATCCGAAATTTCAAATAGCATGTTACATTGTCTTTTGAATCCCCAGAAACGAATACATTTTCAAAATTTAAAGAATAATTTATAAAAACAAATTATTTTTAGCTGTCCGAATTTTTCAGAAACGTTTCCGAAGGGATTTTATAGTGTATTAATGAGTGTCCTCAGCCCGGAATACCTGTTTTTCGAATGCTATCAATTCTGAAATAAACATTTTCATGCTCAAAAAAAATGTTTAACAGACAAACATGCAAAATTAACAGTGTTAACAATAACATTAAAATACATAAATTTCTTTACTCTTTCATGTATAAATTAACTTATGCGGCTGAAAACGTGTACTTGAGAATGGATAACATTCGAAAAACAGGTATTCCAACCTGAGGACACTAATTAATACACTTTAAAAACCCTTCGGATACGTTTCTGAAAAATTCGGGCAGCTAAAAATAATTTGTTTTTATAAATTATTCTTTAAATTTTGAAAATGTATTCGTTTCTGGGGATTAAAAGACAATTAACATGCTATTTGAAATTTCGGATAACTCAGAAGATTATATTATATTTTCGTTCAAGGTTATAGCATATTTTCATAAAATAAGAAACGTTGGTCATTTTTTACAGTGTACGAACGCACCTCATTTGTCAAGTTTGACGTACAATTTTCAACTTGTTTAACTTAACTTACTTCATTAAGTAAAGATGGAATTTTGTAATGGATTTTTAACTTATTTCTCACTTAAATCCTCTAGTCTGAACCGGATATAACCATAGAAATAAACAAACAAGTTGGTGACGTTTTCCGTACCACTCTCTGAAAAGGACACGACTAAAGGACCAATGAGGTGGCTGGATTTCCAATAATGTTAAAACGTGACTATCTTTTAGAATTTCGCGATCCCTCCGGCCTTAACCGGAAATTAGTAGTTTTCTTTTGCGGTTTCGATAAAAATTGTCATTTTCGGCGCGCATTCAGTTCTAAACCATATAAGAAGGAATAAGAAGAAGGAAGATGTGGGGTGTTTTCGCCCATCAATTGCTACGGTGGTTATGGGAAGGTGTTCAAACAGAATGCTCGCAACCCTCCCGATATTGGCGAAAACTTGGCTTTTATCTTGGCATAGACGTTCCTACTAACCGTCGCCTCACATGATGGGTTGCCGGTATTTCCGCTTTTGTCATTCTCATATCGTGTCTTGACTTGTGCCCGTGAAATTAATTTATTTTAACTGCATTAGAGGGTGACATCATCTGTTTTGGAAAAAACATTGGAGAAAAAAAAATTGAGCATTTGAATTTAAATTTTTCTTTTTAATCATAAATATAATATAAACGTGTGCAACAACTTTGTCCCACTTTATCTTTATTGGAACATATATCAGGTTGAGTAAAAAGTTTTCCGCCAAAAAATGTTTTATTGTAAAATGATAAATACATACGAAATCATCAAAGCTAATGTAAAAGTAGATAGTAATCTCCGTTTAAATCTACAATCGTTTACCGAGGCTTTGGCAACATTTTAATCCCTTCTGCAAAAAATTGTGGCGTGCGCGAGTCCAGAAAGAGATCGACCTCATTTATGAGTTTCCCATTTGAATGGAAGATTGTGCCATCAAGATGCAGCTGCAGATGTGAAAAGAGATAGAACTCTGAAGGGGCCGTGTAGGGGCTGTATGGTGGATGTTGCATCAAATCCCACTCCAGCTTGTATGTACCGTCCAGCCGGTTATCGAACTAACGTGTGGCCGGGCGTTATCTTGATGAAAGAGAACCACCTTCCCTCTGAACTCTTTTCTTCGTTTTTCGCGAATGGTATCGCAAACTTTGATTGGCATGTTGCGGTATATTGCACTGTTGATAGTTTGTCCGCTTTTCAGGTACTCTTTGTACAGAATTCCACGACAATGCCACTAGATCAGTGTTTCTCAACGGGGGGCAATTTGACTTTTTAGGGGGGCAATATGAGAATTTGGCGAAAATCAAAGGTCCTCTCTTTGAATTCGAAAGCGGTTCGAAAAATTCTTGTTAAATATAATCTAATATACGAGGGCATTTCGAAAAGTAAAGATACACCGTACGCCGGAGGAAAAGAAAAGTTTTGGCAAGCAAGTTGGCAACACAGGTGTTAACCTTGAACCGTTAGCTTTCTCCTCGCGGTCGTTCGGCATTTCAACGTTGATTCTGGTTTCAGTAGGTCGTGTTTAAAATGGTTCCGCCGATTCAGAATCCCGCCAAATGCGAAGGAAGCAATTCGTGCGAATAGACATCTCAAATTGAAAGAATTGCATCAGATCATACCGGAAGTGTCAATGACAACTCTTTATGATGTTGTGACTGTCAAGTTAGGGTACAGGAAATTGTGTGCGCCCTGGGTTCCAAAAATGTTAACGGAAGAACACAAAAAGAAAAGGATGGGCTTTGCACTCGACTTTCTCACACGGTATGCAGAAGCTGGTGATGAGTTCCTTGATCACATTGTGACAGGTGATGAGACATGGGTCTATCACCATACACCTGAATCCAAGCAACAATCAATGCAATGGCGCCAACAACAGGCGGAAACCTTCTATGACTGTGGGATACAAAAGCTTGTGCCCCGACTTAACAAATGTTTGGATAACGGGGGTGATTATGTCGAAAAATAATAAATAATCCAGTTAATAAGATGTAACTTACGTTTTCTAAATAAATATTTTTTTAAAGGAATGCGAGCCATTGTATCTTTACTTTTCGACATGCCCTCGTATTAACAAATTTAAAAAGTCATTTTGCAAAATAAATTTTCTGGTTTAAAATATTTTTTATTTTACTTGTTTCATATTGACACTTGGGGAAAACAGAACAGTCAAAGAGCTACCGCCAGACACATGACCAAAAGTTCGATCAATAAATTAAAGCACATATTTTTAGAGATCTTTATTTTGAGATATCGCTGCGAATATCTGAATCTGGCTGATATTAATCTGTTCATCTGCAAACTATTTTCAATTTATTCGGCACTTTTTTCTTTACTGTTAGTAATTAAACTTATAAAAGCATCACATCATAGAAAAATATTCAATTAAAGTTTTTATTTATGTATCCCAATTTTCTATTCAATATTTAAAAAATTAATAATTAATATGATTTCTTAAATCGTTGTTAATTGCATATTATTATTATTATTATTAATGATTTCTGCATAAATACTTTCTTTTCATTTGGGTTTTTTTTCTTTCTTGAATGCGCTGTTTTTTATTTAGATCCAATTAATAACATTTAGGACTTCTTTAGTGGAAATAAGACTGCAATTTTTATACATTTCGAATTATTTGCCACAGGCAGAGGGAAGAGGGGGGGAGCATCAAGGTTTTAGAGATGATTTTAGGGGGGCATGGCCAAAAAAGGTTGGGAAACACTGCACTAGATGCAGGGGAGCACCTTCTTGTTAGTTAAGGCACGTCTTGCAGCCGAGCCAGCTGATTCCCCAGGTTCTGACCACCTTCCTTTATGGCTTGTATTGTTGTAGTACACCCATTTTTCATCACAGGTCACAATTCTGTCCAGAATGTTCTCTTTCCTTTGATCTCTGAGCAGAGCCAAACAACACTTTTCTCTCCTGTGCTTGGTCTTCAGCAGTCAATTCGTGAGGCACCCAGCGGTTGAACTTAAACGTTAGGTTTATGCGTTTTAGAGCGTGAACTATTGTTTTTTGGCAAACGTTAAGCTCTAACGCAATAGTTTGTGTTGAAACATTTCTGTCTTGATCAATGATTTGCTTTAATTGCTCACAATCAACTTCAATAGGGCGGCCGGAACCTGGTTTCTCTTCACTGCCAAAATTTCCAGCTTTAAACTTCCGAAATCAAACTTTGACTGTATCATAATAAACAGTATTGATTCCTAAACTTTCGCACATCTTTCTGTGGCATTCAGTCGCACTGAGTTTTTTACGGAACTCGTAGTAAATAATCGTTCTGATCTGCTGACTTGATAGCTCCATTTTAAACACTTTTTTGGAAGCACAAGATAATAAATTTTTAACAAACAAATTGCACAGTCATATAGGACCTGTGATTTGCTTTCGAATGCAAAAATTGGTTGGCTGAAAAGTTAACAACTGCACGAATGACAGCTGTTTGCGCTAAGGTCACCGCTCTTTGGCGGAAAACTTTTTACTCAACGTAATATTTTTTATTTTAATAATTTTAATCGGTTTTTTTGTGGCAACGCTTATTTGAGAAAAACCTTTCATTTCATTTATGAAAACAATGCTTATTTAATTTTTATTTAAATGTAATTTTCATCAAACATGTTTTAACGAAATGTGAGTATAATATGTCAGAAACATGTTCAAAATTTTTCATATGGTATCTCATTTACCGTTTTGCGTTTTTTATTTGCTTAGAAAAAGTGATGTTGACAACAGAAATAATAAATATGATACATTTTATGAGTATTTCCTAATTTCATAAAATGAAACTATTATTTTAAATCCTTTTAACTAAAAAAAAAAAAAAAAAAAAAAAAAAAAAAAAAAAAAAAAAAAAAATTATCCTATTGTTTAATTATTTAGTCCTTTATAAAGAATAAATTTTACTTTTTTTTCCATCAAAAGAAAATGGATGTTAGTTAAATTTAAATAAGGGTTCGGTTTTAAATTTTAAAATCAGGTGAATACAATCAATTCTTAGTTGATATTACGAAGGTGAAAAGGGGCGGGGTAAATTTATGTGTTTATTTTATAAGTAGCCAGCGACTGAATTACAAATTTGGGGGCCCTGGGCACAGATGCTTTAATAATTTTGTGATATTTAATGATGTTTCTTCTCAATTTTGTAGCAGTAAAAGTTTTTATAACATCCTCATAATCTTAAGTGTTCTATCTCGCTGACGATTTTTCAATCTTTCGTCAATTTTAAATATCCAATGGTAAAATTTATTTTTAAATATTGAAATGCAAATGAGATATTTTAAAAAAATTCTTCCATAGGATTAACATTAGCGAGCAGGCGTTTTCACGGGAGTGATGCAGCCCTTAAAAGTTATTTTTACATGAAAAAAAAACTTTGCATATTAATTTTGTTTTTTAATAGTTTAAAACTTCATCAGATTTTAGCTAATAATTTAAAAATCTTCAGTAGCATTTGCGGGCCCTGGGACCGTGCCCCGAATGCCCTGCCATAAATCAGGCACTGAAAGTAGCTGCATTACGTAAGAAAGCGTAATAAAGTTTTAAAATATATCGAATTTAAACTTATTCTCGAACAAAGTTCTTTTTTTTATGAGTTATTTAAAGAAATTAAACCGGAGTTCTTTATTGTCATAAAAATAAAGATATCAAATATCGGAAAATTGGAAATATCGAATTAAATATTAGTTAGAAAAGCAACCAATTATTGTTTTTTAAGTATTTTATTGGTATTTAGGAAAAACATACCCCCCCCCCCCGTTCACCCCATAACAAAAAGAAAATATACGTAACTTTAAAAACAAAGTTTTAAATAGATTGCATTAGGTTTACACTCCTTAGATAACATATCCTTCGCATAACAGACGTAGCAAAAATCAAAACAATTAATTCAAACGTTTAAATAAATAAGATAATATCGAGGGAAAAAGGTGCCAAGACAGCGATAAGTACGCCATACTATTCCCCTGCTTATTCCCCGCCTTTGAAATAGTTTCGAAAAATAGCGTAAATAAAAAATGCCGGTGGCAAACGGCGAAATAGGAAGATGGGCGAAAACACCCTACATCTTCCTTCTACCTTATATTTCCTTCTTCTATGTTCTAAACAAACCTCCTTCCGGAAGAAACTCCGGCACTCGTCCCAGCTGCATACGGCATTGTATAGCAGGCGTGCTACCGCACACACTGCAATATCATTTAGTTTCAATTTCTACCGTTAAGGGGAGCAAAATCATCTTACTTAGTTATGTATATCTTAATTAGTTTATGGTAAGTTGAATGAACCAATACCCGTTGAAGACGATTCCAAACATTTTTTAAAACACTTTGGTCGAAATAGGAAAATGCCCTAGGTCGACCTACTTTTAACCACCCTATCTCGCACACTTCCACAGCAACCGACCGATGCAAACACAATAGTGCACGATAGGCTAATCGAGGCTACTGCCACACACAAACACCGGTGGTCTGCGGTGTGTTTGTGGTTGCAAAGTGAAATATTGGGGGGACACATCTATTTTTATATTGAAAATGCCCTAGATCGACCACTTTCAATCACCCTATCTCCCACACTCCCACAGATACCGACATGCAACCACCATAGTGCACGATGGGAGACTCCAGGCTACTACCACACACAAACATCAGTGGTTTGCGCTGGTAGTTGTGGCTGCAAAGTGAAATACAGGAGCACACACGTCTATATATACAGGGTGATTATACTTAAAGTTTAAGTTTCAAAACGCTCTAAAAAACGAACCACTGATTAGAATGACGTCAAAATTGAACGGCGTGTTATTGAAGAAGGGGAAAAAAACATGAACCAAAAAATAGTTCCAAATTTTAGCGACAGATGGCGCTGTAAGCGTCAGAATTTCGACTACAAATGACAAATCGTAAAACAACGGCTAAGGCGTAAGTTACACGATAAACCAAGTGTACTGTTCAGTGTTCTTGACTGTACAGGTGTGATACTGTTAGTTACGTAAGCCCATCCACCACGGCAAGGTTGTATCACATCGGATGGGAAACATCGGTTTTTAATTGTCTTGATGTCAAAAACCGCATAAAAAGAATCCATCCAATCGGTTTTTAACTGTCCCGAAGCCAAAAACCGCATAAAAAGCATCCATCCAATCGGTTTTTAAATGTCCCGAGGCCAAAAACCGCATAAAACCCTCCATCCAATCTGTTTTTAATTGTCCTGAGGCCAAAAATCGCATAAAAAGCATCCATCCAATCGGTTTTTAATTGTCCTGAGGCCAAAAACCGCATAAAAAGCATACATCCAATCGGTTTTTAAGTTTCGCGAGACTGGCGCAAAACATATTCAATATGTTGTCCACCGTTGTGTGCAACAAGATTAAATCGGGAAACAGCATGTTCCACAACCGATCGAAGTGTCACCGGGGTCAAGTTCAGAATGCGTTGCGCAATGCGTGTCTTCAATTCAGCTACGTTGGCAATCGGAGTACTGAACACAACATCTTTCACATAACCCCACAGTCAGAAATCACACGGATTAAGATCAGGTGATCGGCCCGGTGAGGCTGTAGGAAAATGACGACATAATTCTAGCATTTCCGAAATGCCGCCTCAACAACTGCTTCACTCGACTTGCAATGTGCAGAGGAGCGCCATCTTGTATAAAAATGACATCCACGCTGTTGCAGAGCTGAAATGACGTCATTACGCAAAAGAGACTCATAGCGCTGACCATTGACGGTAACGGTAGCAGGACCGAAAGCACCCTTCTCCTCGAAAAAATATGACCCTACGATAAATGATGCCGTAAATCCGCACCACACAGTGACCTTTGCAGGATGAAGTGGTACTGGGTTCGTTGCGAGTGGATTTTCTGTTGCCCATATTCGGCAATTCTGTGTATTGACATATCCCGTCAGAGGAAAATGGGCTTCATCTGTCCACAGAATTTTCCACGGCCAATCATTGTCCACTTCCATGCGAGCAAGAAATTCCAAAGCAAAACTCTCTCTTGCTGGCAGGTCAGAAGGAAACAACTCCTGCACATGGCAAATTTTTTACGGATAGCATTGCAGGATGTTTCGTAGAATGTTATGCACCGTGCTCACAGGCCTGTCCAATGTTCGGGCAATTCTCCGTGCACTGCATGGTTGCACATCACCTCTCGACTCCTCCTGAACTGCTGTGGCCACTTCTTCAACTACCGCCGAATCACATCTTTTCCTTCCTCTACCAATCTGCACATCAAACGAACCTGTATTTTCGAATTTTTTCATCATTTTCACCAGACTCATGACAGTCATCGGCCCAACGCTTTTTTTTCATACTCTTGAGGGTCCTGAACTTCTGCAGAGCTACTGGTGCAGAATCACCGTTCTTGTAATAAAGCTTTACAAGCAGAGCGCGGACCTTCATTGAGACACTCATGGCGAACGTCTGAGACGAGAAATGAGGAAACGCCGTTTACCCAACGCTTTTATAACACCTGAAGTGGCCGTGCGCATGCCAGGTATTTTAATTTACATCTTCTGACGCTTACAGCGCCATCTGTCACTAAAATTTGGAACTATTTTTTTTGTTCATGTTCTTTCCCCCTTCTTCAATAATACGCCGTTCAATTTTGACGTCATTCTAATCAGTGGTTCGTTTTTTAGAGCGTTTTGAAACTTTAACTTTAATTATAATCACCCTGTATATATGTAGATTAGCGTTGAAAATAATTGATAAAATCATAAAAATACTGTTGTAAATTGGAGACTGAATTTTACTTATCTCTTTCTTTTTCCAACATATTGCTTAAAATGCATTGACAGATTAGACTTTGTACTTAGACACAACAAACGCATGTGTAATCTGTCAAATGTATTCACATGTTTAAATAAGATTTGTTTTTGTTTTTTTACTTTTTAACACTTTCCCACATGGTTGTTACTTTTAACACTTTCCAACGTAGTTGAAAAGTGTTTATGAATTCTGTTTGTCTGTCTGTCGGTCGGCTGTCCGTGCTCTAACTCGCATACATATACTCATATTACCTTGAAATTGATATATGTTATTGGAGTTTACCATGGCATGTTTGGTATTGAAAATGAAGTGTGTAGCATTTACGGATTTTTTACAGGTACACTCAATAGAAAAACAATCCGCTACATTACGGTCTATGGGGAAAAATCGTTTGCGGCGAATTTTAACTATGTTACACTATTTTAAACATATTCAGATTGATACATATTGCACTATTGTATTGCACTAAAAGGTGCTTGCCCTAGAATATGGTGTGCATAGAATGTGTAGTTCATTTACAGGGGCACTCAAAAGAATTACGTTACATTACGGTTTATGGGGAAAATCATTTGCAGCGTATTTTTTAACGATGTTTCAGTATTTTACACGTATTGAAATTGATACATATCTCTGAGATGCACTACAAGGCATTTACTGTAGAATATGGTATGCATAGAATGTATCGTTCATTTACAGGGACACACAAAATTACTTGGTACTTGTGAGTACTGTGTATGAACAATAAATCTTGGTAGCTCGTTTTCAGTTGTGGTACGCGTTTTTAAATGGAACTAATTTTTTTAATATTAATTGGAGTATTTAAATTCTATAGATCATATACAGGGCTGATCAAAAGATCTCACAAACATTTCCGTTTCTTGACGGAAATTGCTGAAAGGGAATTTTCAATTGCATTATGTATTTCCTAACTGAAATAAATTTTAGCATACTTGTAGTATACATACAAATCTATAATCATATATAGGGCTGCGCAAAAGAAATCGGATATTTTGTTTGACCGTTGGTAGTAATTGATGAAACTGGATTATCAAATGTATTATGATTTTCTAAATTGTTTACTTAGTACACTATTTTTTATAACATTCTGAATGTGTTGGAAAGTGTTTCATAATCTATGCTTGACGCATATGATACTTCGTTCTTGTTTATTTTTTATTTTGTTTCCTTTTCTTTTCATTTTGACACAACAAACGTATGTGTAGTCTGCCAAATTGTTAAGTAAGATTTCCTTTTATTTTTTTCCGTCTTCTTTTTCCTTTTACTTTGCATTTCTACACAACAAACTCATTTGTAATCTAGTAAATGTATCTACATGGTTAAGTAAGATTTTATTTCACTTTACACTTCGACACAACAAACGCATGTGTAGTACTGTAGTCTTTCAAATGCATCCACATGGTTAAATAAGATTTCCTTTTTTTCACTTTTTTACTTTATTTTTGTATTTTGATACAACAAAAACATGCGTAGTCTGTCAAATGCATCTACATGGTTAAATACGATTTCCTTTTTTTACTTTATTTCTATTTTTTACCTTTTTCTTTTCATTTCGACACAACGAACGCATGTGTACTACTTTTACTTTTTTCCTTCTTTTTCATTTTACTTTGCATTTCAACACAACAAAAACATTTGTAATCTAGTAAATGTATCTACATGGTTAAGTAAGATTTTATTTCACTTTACACTTCGACACAACAAACGCATGTGTAGTACTGTAGTCTTTCAAATGCATCCACATGGTTAAATAAGATTTCCTTTTTTTCACTTTTTTACTTTATTTTTGTATTTTGATACAACAAAAACATGCGTAGTCTGTCAAATGCATCTACATGGTTAAATACGATTTCCTTTTTTTACTTTATTTCTATTTTTTACCTTTTTCTTTTCATTTCGACACAACGAACGCATGTGTACTACTTTTACTTTTTTCCTTCTTTTTCCTTTTACTTTGCATTTCTACACAACAAACTCATTTGTAATCTAGTAAATGTATCTACATGGTTAAGTAAGATTTTATTTCACTTTACACTTCGACACAACAAACGCATGTGTAGTACTGTAGTCTTTCAAATGCATCCACATGGTTAAATAAGATTTCCTTTTTTTCACTTTTTTACTTTATTTTTGTATTTTGATACAACAAAAACATGCGTAGTCTGTCAAATGCATCTACATGGTTAAATACGATTTCCTTTTTTTACTTTATTTCTATTTTTTACCTTTTTCTTTTCATTTCGACACAACGAACGCATGTGTACTACTTTTACTTTTTTCCTTCTTTTTCATTTTACTTTGCATTTCAACACAACAAAAACATTTGTAATCTGTCAAATGTATGCACATGGTTAAGTGAGATTTCCTTTTACTTTTTTTCAGACTTAAACGGCAACCACGACATTCCTTTCTGCATATAACATGAGTCACTTCGAGAAAGCCGCCATCCTCTGCTGTCTGGTATTCTTCTACACACTGGTATGTACCTCCACCTTTGAGGTACTGGATATGAACAATTATATAAAGAATAATATCGAGATTGAAAAGGAAGAAGGAAAGGTCCTCGGACAACTATGGGAGTTGGCTAATAAATATGAAGTCCTCAACGAGAGTTTCTGGTCAGAAAATGCTACAGCTCTGCTGAGAGGGTTTGAAGTCAAGATTGTGGAAATAATGTGCAATGAATGCAATGACAAAAATGAAAGAAAAGAAAAGAAATACAATATTCGACGGCCATTTTCCCGTATTTTGATGTGTTTCTTCATTCTTCTAACGATCATATTCATAGCATGCTGCTTTACCTTACGCATGTCAAGGCCACGTGTTCCTCCCGTTTGTGCTGTAGTTCGTTACCATAATAATTTAGAACGCTAGTCAGCAACTCCCTTTTTCTCCCAAGAACGTAGCAACTCAAAAATTGCTCATTTTCGAATAAATTGAATAGTTAGAATTATCAATAATAGTAAAATACTCAAGAGAATAATTAATCGCTCAAACTAATTATTAGTATATTTATTACAAATACAATATTTTAACAATTTTAGATAGATGGAACTGTGTATCTAACAGCTCAAACGCAGCTGCAGTGCAACTACTATTTCCACATAGTAATATTCGTGTTGTTTAATGATAGAAACTGTATGATAAAATGAGGTGAATATTATTACGTGGAAATAGTGGTAGCTCTGTGGCTACCACATTTGTTGGAAACATCTGAGATAGAATATTTAAACTACAGAATTCCAGCAAAAAATTAAAAGCTCCCTGAAATAAAAATATATGATAAAAGAAAAAAAAAAGAAAGAATCATAGAAAAAAAAAATGCAGTCTTCGATTATCAGTGTATTTAGTCGTATTTCTCTTTACAATTCATTCGACATTAATTTCTTGAAACTACTTCAAATCTTACTTGCACTATGACTAACATTAAAGAAATCAAACTTTGGATTCTATGTTTCAAAAATTAAATAAAATGAATTTTAAATAAAAATGTGATTGGCAGAGGTGACGTTGAGACACTGATCTGGAGATTTACTTTTTAAAAATAAAATCAATAATTAGAGGACTTCTTTATGTACTTTTTTTTTTCAGAGATGAATTATCAAGTATTGAAAATATAAAAAAAGTGTTATGTAATGTTATTAAAATGTAGTGTGACTTAGAAAATATTCTCTTTATTTGAATGGGGTGGGCTTGAGCCCAATGAGCCCCTCTCTATTGCACGCGCATGTTTTCCCCACTATATTTCCTCTTACAAGGCAACTGTTCCAGGTTGCCTTGTAAGAATTGCTTACTTTAATAATATATATATATATATATATATATATATTACATAAGCTTTAAACATGAATAATATTTTGTGCAAATTGGCGCACTGTTTCCATAACTTTTTTGTTCTAACTGTGTTTTCCCAAAAATAAGACCTAATCGTGAAGTACGATTAGGAAAAACACGATTTTTTCTTTCAAGATGTTCGTAATATAGGACTTTACTTCAACAATAAGCCCGTCTCACTTTCTTAAAATAGTCAGTTTTAAAGCTATCGTTAATCTTAAATATGTACTACTCAATCATGATGAAGCATTTAAAGAATATCGGTTTAGTTTAAAGCAATGATTTCAAACTCTAATAAAAAAAAATTTCAGAACAAATAGGAGCAATAAATAGCTGAATATTCCCTTCCTGCATTTTCTTAACTTTATGAATAAATATGCTCGTATTTTTTAAACAGAGCATCATTTTCACAGATTCAGCATCTCGTCCGTCTAAAATTTGAATACTAGTCTTAGTGATAGGAAAAACGAAATCATAAAATGTTATTTCATTTCGATACAATCAATATTATCATTTCCATACAATCGATATTCGATATCTGAATAGATATATTACAATGTTATCATTCATAGACTGCTTCTTTAAATCTCGAAAACATATTGGTTTCTGAGGTTTCTAATGGTAAAGGCACACTTTTCTAAATCATGTGTAACTCGAGAGAGGTTATTGTAAATTTTTGTACTTGGTTATATACTAGATTTATGTAGATTAAGAAGCATTTGTCTTTTTTCACAATGTACAATAATTTAAAAAAAAAATCAGAGAAAAAATAGCCTTTGTGTATTAATGCAAGTAGTTTATTTTTAATTACAATTCGTAAGAATTAAATCTGCTGAAACTACTTAAAGAAATGCTGCTCACAGTAACACTAATATAAAAGGTTTGAAACTGCGGGTTGAAAACATCAAGTATTAAATAAAATATGCTTAAAATAAAGATGCGACTTGCAGACTGGCCAAGGGCGCGTCGACCGTCGACCCAGTGTGCCATGTGTGCGGTGCACACAGGCGCCAAAGATTTGAGATGAGGTGGAAACGAGGAAATACTTGAAAAAACAGCATTAATTTAATTATATTAAAATTAACTACACTTTCTGGGAATATTAATAATATTTTATAGATTTACTTCAAACAAATTATTCCTAATTAATATTCTTTTTAATTTTATTTAATGCTGACCCACAAGTTTAAGGAAAAGAAGCCAAACCTAGAACTTCTAAAACTTTGGTGTTTAATTTAGACTATTAGTATTGGTATGTTTGGTGTCAGCTATGGGACAATTTGTGATTGACTTAGATGATGCACTAGTGTAATTTTCTTCTGTCTGTTTAACGTTGTGATTTTTGCTCTGATTGAAAATAATGTTATCAGAGGCGGTTTTGCACACTTTTGGCAAGATTTTTCAGAGCATTAAGCCTTGTCCGCGATTGTTTCTTCTTGATATTAGCATAGCTGACAAGTTTTACCTTTTTTTCCTCAGCACTAAATTTTTAAGCAAAATTCGCCTTATTTTATTGAATTTTATTTTAATTAGTTGAATAGCTTGTTTAACTTCTTTTTTAAACTAATAGAAATTGTAGAACTGCGTAATTTTTATATGTAAGATTAAAAAAAATAATAACGAGACTTTGTTTAAAATTTTAAAATTTAAAACTTCTTAAGCTTTAATATTCTTAAACGCCACGAATTTATCGCTTTCTTAAAATGTAATAAGTGATTTAACTCCAAACTGCATGAACTGAAAAAATTAGGATATTTGGTCACCGCAATTTATAATTAATGTGCATTGATCTTATTTGTTAAGAACATTTCATTAGAGTTATTTCTGTGACTTTTTGAATTAAAATAAATTTTAATTTTATTACTAAGCCAAACGGGAACCTTTAGATGATATTTAACTGAGTACTTAGCGTAATTTGCCAATGCATTTATGTCGTCAAGTTTCTTTAAAGCCTTTCATTAAATTGATATTTTCTTTTTCGTTACCATTTTTTTTAATTATTTATACAGACAGATTTGTTATAACATGCCTTTCCTTAGACATATATTGCTAAAACCAATTTCGAATTCTATAAAGAATGAATGTTATAATTACATTTATTTAATATTCTGAGTACACCACTCTAAATATTTTATGTATGAAAATTTTCATTTTTACATTAAGTTAATGCTTTTTCGTTTTCTGTAGCTTCTTAAAAAACTACTAGATGGAACCCGTCAAAACTTGACGAAAACAAATCACTATAACAATATCAGTAAAATAAGCTTCTTTATTATTTAAGAAAGGGTGCGTATGAAAAAGTCTTTCAAATATTATATTTAAAAAAAAAATTTCCCCAGTCAAATACCAGTCGATATTTCCGATGCAAACTCCAAACAACAATCCGTAATAAACTGTGTAATGTAAATCAGTTTGACATTATCGCCATATTCCCCACGGCAAGAAAAAAATTTCATGTACCTATGAAGTATCATACAAATAGTATATTCCTATGCTCATCTCATATTCAGTAAATAAAATAACATAGTAAATAAAGCACACATCCCCCCCCCTGTGATAATGCAACCGAATGAGCTCCTATGCGCATGTGCATTGCATCTGCCCAAAAGCACCGTAGAAATTCAATGTTAAAAAAGTTTTAAAATGTTTAAATTAAAAGTTTTAAAATGTCCTCTTTAATCATTGTTCGTTACAAATCCATTTCTTCTAAAACGCATCCATTATTTTAAGCTACTCAATTTTTATGTAAAAATGAAGAACTTTTTTACAGTAATAAAACAATCTGCAGATGAGGGAGATTTTTTATGTTTTCAAGTGTAATTTATTTGTATGGTTTCTTCTGTTCCTTTACATAATCAGGATGGTTTTCCATCACAATCGGGGATATTTTCCCTTTTATACAGTTGACAAATGGATCGTTAAAACAATATAAAAAATGCAATTCCTAGCATATTCTGATATCTGCTGAAACATACACATCAACGAATTCAACATATCAATTTTATGTTCAACATAACTTGAAAATAGTTTTTTTTTTTTTTTTGACAGATTTTCGTTTAGCGCTAAAATGCTCTATCTTATGGATAATCTGATCTTATGATTTATCACTGTTTATATTACTATTATTATTATTATTCACTTTTTATGATGGTTAGGGAAATCTATTTTCAATTGTGGCATCTTTCCCAGGGGCTATTTTTATTATTGAAGCAAACTGGTAGTTATTGATAAGATAGAATTAAAAAACTTTTCATGCTTGAAAATTATTTAAAAAGTCATTAAATTAAGCGGAAGTTTTCAAATAAATTTGAATCGAAAGCTAATTTTATTTTCTATTTGATGATGTAAGAATTACGATTGTAATATGTAGTAAAAAATTGAAATTTGTAGTATTTAGAAGTAATGTAAGCGCGATGAATGCTAAAGCGATAGCGCCGTTTGTTGTCACAACCGTTATACATTTCTAAAAACTACCATTGTGTTTTTGCTGGAGTCCAAAAGTAGACTACCGTTTTTTCACATCGAAAGAGAAATTTACAGTGAAAGAGATAGGACTTTGCACTAATAAGTAACTATTAAATGAACTCATAATAAACCTACCAAAATAATTCCTAAGAAATATTAGTCCTACATTGTTTATTCTAGCTAAAAATACAATAATTATTTCAAGTATTTTTTTCTACCATAACAATATTTTTAATAATTTTTAATTTCTTGAAATCCTTTACTTTTGTGTTTTTTTTATTAAAAAAGGGAATTTTCTAACCTATAATTAAAAAAAAAAGTAATTGGTAACATGTAATCAAGGTGTGCAATCAAGATGAAGCAATCAATGGCGGCTCCAATCTCCAATTCTCATCTTTATTATTAATAATGGAAAAATCAGTTAAAATTACGTCATGTTGACACAATCATATACATTTTTCTCTTTAGTTTTATCAATGTTAAAATGCATTTCAAGCTACGCATAACGTCATTTTCACCGGCGCAAGCTTATCACACGTACTTCATATACGTTACTTTAATGCTTAAACACCATGTATACAAAAAAAAATATTTTGTATTTAATTGTAATGAAAAATGGCATCAGCAAAGTTATAATGCATAATGACCCCCCAATAGAATAACCCAATGGAAAATATTCCCTTGACGTCACAATAAATATGAATTTTTTTTCGCTTATTAAACACGTGGATAAATATTTTTACCGAAATTTAACTTGCAAATTAAAAAAATTCAGCCTAAAATCCACGTGCTTTTAATATTTATTATTTCTCTTTCATCCGCGTAACCACGGAGTTCAGAGAATAATCTCTATGCAACGCAACAGTGGGCGTTATCCGATTATGACGTCATTAGCAGAAGTAAAAGTTTAATTGAAAAATACGGCTAATTAATTAAATTTTCGAACAAACGAATGCACGATAACAAATCTGTGTCCAAATATCTTTCATTTAAAAAAAGAATGATGTAATTTGATGCAGTAGTTTGTTCTCACGAATTGTCGAAAGAAAAAGCTTAGCGTTTTAAATATATAGATTCTTTACTTTTTTGTCTTCGGTTTTAAGCCAATTTAAGTAAAATGTTTGGACAATTAATTTTGTGAACAATCGCGTCGAAAAGAAACGACGCATTGGAAAACTAAAGATGAAAATGGCACGATTCACTAATAATATAATTTTCTGCCTATCCCAGATTTTTTAAAAAAAAAAAAAAAAAAAAAAAAAAAAAACAATTTTTATTTCCTTTTCCTTTTTTAAAGTGTCTATTTAAGTAAATTGAGATAATGCAAGTGTAAGATTAACTAATGAAATTTCCTTTGAAATATTGTAATGTTTGACATAGGTGACGTATAATTAATGATATTAACTTTAAAGTGCTCTCATGTATACATACAATTAAGATAACGCAATCTCAGAAGTAATATTCGAAGTAATAGTGCGAATGAAATACTCTCTTTGGAGATATCTAATAGTAAAAACAATACAATTAACTGTGTCAAAAAATATATATATATTTTTTTTTTTTTCTGTTACCTTAAATTGCACTCTGAACATATCACATACTGATGGAATAAGTGTGATAGTCAGTCGGGTTCGTTCTTTTCAATTCAGAACATAAAAGGGATGAAATATAGGGACAATTTCCAACACTCTACCTAAATGTTAGATAACAGGAATGGCATAGACACTATTTTTTACAGATTTATTGAAAAAATTAAATTTAGACATAACTAATTTAAGAGGCCGAGACTACGATAATGTCTCTAATATTCGCAGCAAATATATTGGTTTACAAAAAGAATTTGATTTAAAACTTCCTACATTTTATGTCCTATGTTCAAACCGTTCACTAAATCTGATAGTTATTGAGACTCCGAATACCAGAAATGAAACTATTGGTTTCTTTACCTTAATACAAGAGTTGGACATTTTTTCCCTCTTCTGTTTGCTAATGGGATATTTAAACTACTGATATAGTTGATTTAACCCTTTCAGGGGCAAGCAATTTGGTTCCTGTAACGTCGAACTCAAACCGATATTTACGAAAGAATTTAGTTCAAAATAAGGATAAGCAATTTTTCAACTTTTCCCGTCAAAGTTACAAAAGTAAAATTTAATTAAAAGTTTCTAGTTCGAATCGGATTAAAATTAGGTGGGATATAATATATCCCACCTAATAATAATAATAATATATCCCACTGCCCCTCAAAGTTTTAAAACTATTATCTAAAACACTGTAGTCGAATAGAATTGATGACCGAAAACCTCGATAATTATTTACTTGAAGCACTTCACATGTGCAATGACTTTTCAAAGTTGGGTGAAAAATTCAAATATCAGGCAAAATGTCTAGCTGAAAAAATTACATTTATATAATGCAGCATAATTTGCTATCATATTTATATAAAGTGAACTCTTTCAATAAAATTGCTGAAGTTTTCACCTATGAGTGCCCAACTTGCTTTGGTTGCACTGAATGATCTAAATCGCGTTTTCAAATGATTATAGTTCTGATAAAAAATTCAAAGAAGTTGTAGGAAGCTCAGAATTTAATTGCAGCAAAATCGAATGCAGTATCTGTATTTCTTTAGCAGAAAACACATTGAGGTGACTTAAAAAGATAGCTCATAAAAATGAAAATACAGTTCATCCTGAAATATTCTTTAAATTATTTTTTTTCTTCTTAATAATCAATAAAACATTAACTTAATTGAAAGAAAGCTTTACTTTATTAAAAGAACATGTGAATTCATTTAATATTTTAATGTTGTTGTAAACAGAAACTACCTGTGACAACTCCGACTGCCTATATTATTAATTCAGTCTAAGCTGCCGACATATAAATAATCAATTTTAATGTAATTGATTTCTAATAAAATTAGTAAGAAACAAATTTTCTTACCTCTAAGTTCCAAAACGGGACATCGGTGCTCCGGTTCTTCAACGCTCATTATTTCAAAAAACTAAAACCTTTTTCAGCATGAATACACTATTGACTCAAATAAATTCAAGTTTTTAGAAGACATCACGATTTAATTAACAAATCACATCACGATGAACACAAATCATTATTTACAGCTTTTCAACTGAGCGAAAAACGCTCTCAAAAAAACAATCACAAAAACTAAAACTAAACTAAAAGTTAGAGTTCAAACTAAAGTTCTAATAAAAATGTTCTTAACAGTTACTGAATAAACATGAAGTTGCGCGCATGCGCCACAGATTCATTGTCTCTTTAACAGCGAATCAAAGTACACTTCTACTTCTACACTGCGTAGGTGTAAATAATTGTCTTTTGATATTTCAAAACTTTAAGTAGAAAGGGGGTTTTGGATGATGCAAGAGGAAATGAATTCCCAATTACAACACTACCAAATGAGAACAAAACAAGCAGCCATTGACTCAGACTAAATTTTACAGCGTCTACCATTTATTTCTAATTTTAAAAACGATATATTACCAGATAATTCAGTATATTTATTCACAGTTTATCAAAATTTAAGAGTTGCCAGAGACAACTCTATTTATACTATTTAGTCTACTACTATTTCCAAACAATAATTTTTGTGGTTGACATCTACTAGAAATTTACAACGAAGATTATTATTTGGAAATAGTGGTACACGAAATAATAATATGAAACAGTCGCCTATGCAACTTTGAAATTTTACAATTGCTCTTCGAACTCTTTTGTCATTCACCACGCTTCTTTTCAAAACTTAAAATTATTAAAAGTTCCACAATGGTAAAAGACAGGCTTTTTGATTGTGCCATTATAAATCCACACAGTCAAATATGGATGGATCAAAGTGAATTCGAGAATTTTAATAAATGGAAGTTCAGTTCACTAAGGGACTTTTCTTTCTGGTTAAATATTTATTTAACTATTATTTTACAAATAAGGTTCATAATATGTACTTATAAGTTTATTTTTTCTTATTAATAACTATACAAAGTACAAATACCAAAAATAATTTTCTTGTCATATAAATCAGTTGAGTCATGTTATTTTCTTCTTCTTTATAATTTTATATTTTTGTTTAACTAAAACTGTTAATTTACGTGGAATGTAAATTAATAGTCACGAAAAGTGCAATTCACAATTTGTTTTGACACATTGCAAACATTTATTATTTCAGTTATTTCTTGCACTTTTTTTTTTTTAATTTCACTTTTAATTTTAATTAATTTTTATTTTTTGTATTTTTTTAAATGAATTAATATTTAATATTTTGCATTACATTTGTACTCATAAGTTATTATAAAGTAAGTTTTTTGGGGGGTTGGTGGGGGGGCGGTAAAAGTACCAAATGAAGATCTGCACACATGCGCCGGACACTCCTGGCACGCCTCTGAGACTGGTGTTAAGGCCCCTGATCGAAACATTTACTAGTTAGAAATGCAATCAGTACGTATAGTACATTTTTTATGTATAGAGTACGGATCTTTTTTAGAGAGATGAATCATCAAACATTGAAGACAAAAAATAGTAGTGTTTAGAACATCTCATGAGACTATTAAAAAATTTTCTTCATTTGAATGGGGAGATCCTAAGGCCCCTGAGCCCATCCCTTTCGTACTTCCCTGTTTCTTGTTAGTTTTAACTCTGTGCCAGGCGCAAGACAGGACTTCCGGATTCGGGCGCAGTGCAACTTACAGGCGCCTATTTTCAAATCGCCATTAACACCTAATTAACTCAATTCTAACGCTCTTAAAGTGAATAGTGACTTACATTAGGAAGTACAAAAAGAGAATATTCGCAATCTGATTCAAAAAACCTCATTTATTAACCTCAAAACAATTAAAACACTAAGCAATTTCCGATGCAACTTTCACTAAGCCCAGGCACGCTATGCCCGACTGAGAGTTAATTATCTTTCCTACGAATAAAAAATCCTATTCCAAAATTAGGTATGAAAAGCGAGTTGGATCTGGGCATCGAATACTGCATTGTCATACTTTTCAACAGTACTGATGATAAAGGGGGACAACAAGGCTTGGATTTGCGTATTGTAAGGCAACGGAGTGTATTTGTATCACAATACATTGATATATGTGAGGCATCTGAAGGAGAGGACAGTAAAATATGTGTTAAAAAGAGCTTTTAAATTCAATTTTGTAGAATGTAATACTTTGTTACAAACATTTAGTGATCGAATACTGCATTGCCATAGTTATCATTACCACTCATGATAAAGGGGAAAGTAAGACTTTGAGTTGCGTATTGTAAGGTAATGGAGTGTATTTATATCACAATAAGAATAAATTGATATA
Organism: Maratus michaelseni; assembly: GCA_963931845.1. Classification (NCBI taxonomy): domain Eukaryota; kingdom Metazoa; phylum Arthropoda; class Arachnida; order Araneae; family Salticidae; genus Maratus; species Maratus michaelseni. Next base: position 92,573,474 of record OZ007596.1, read on the forward strand.
TATGAGACATCTGAAGAACAGGACAGTAAAATATGCGTTAAAAAACAGCTTTTAAATTCAATTTTGTAGAATTTAATACATTGTTACAAACAATTGGTCATCGAATACTGCATTGCCATACTTATCATTATCACACATGATAAAGGGGAAAGCAAGACTTTGAGTTGCTTATTGTAATGCAACGGAGTGTATTTGTATCACAGTAATTTGATATATGAGGCACCTGAAAAACAGGACAATAAAATATGTTTTGAAAAATAGCTTTTGTATTCAATTTTGTAGAATTTATTACTGTGTTTCAAACATTTAGGCAGAAAATACTTATTCGTGTGAGGTAAAGCATTTCAGAGAGATTTTATTCAATTAATATCTAAAGCTAATACTAATTTTTTTTAGTATTCACAATGTATTGCTTCATGGTTTCGTAAACTTAAATACAGAATTGCCACCCAACAATTTCATGCATTGACCAATGTTCATATATGCAGAACAGAAGCCATACCAAATACGCGTGCATTTCGTGCATATTGATTTTTAAATAAATTTCTTGGGGAAGAAAATGCGCTGCATGCACGAAAAAAGTACGGTATTTCATTTGAATCGTTTTCTAGAGACTCTTTTTAAACGGCTTTTTTTTTTTTTTTTTTTTTTTTTTTTTGGAAATTTCTTGTTGTCTGTCATTGATTTTATTTGATCTTAAAATGATAACAGTAACAATAATGAACAAAACATTTGTCTGAAATAATCTGAAATGATCTATCTGAAATGATCTGTTATGAAGCTTCAGGTTCAAAAATTATATCAAAGTCAGGATTGCTAGTTTCTACTTTGTATGGAGCCACGTTATTGAATATGAGTGTGCAAGAAAAAGTTGACCACGATAAAAAAATAATAATTCTAAAAGCGAATATTCAAATAAATATATGTATAGGGTAACTCTAGGATATGTGGCCATAGATGAGAGATGGCCAGTCTAAATATTTCAAAACTTGATCATAGATCGCAGCATAAACTTTGTTCATAGGAAATTGTTCAACGAGTTCATTCATTGCGACGTGCAGCTGTGTTTTTCGATTATAAAAAGTAAGTGAAATTTTAATGTTTATTTAATTTAGTCGTTGAATATTTTTGTTGAATTAGGTATCTAATGTTTTGCAGTTAGTAAACTGCATAACTATACACATTAACTGCATTAACTATAAGAAATGTGTCATTTTTTGCTATTTTAACTTCACTTTTCCTTTCTTGTATTGGATGGCCATCTACCATTTTAATTTCAATTTTGTTTCCCACATTTTGTTCTCAATATTTAATTATTTTTTGCCCAATATATGATGAGTATATGTATAGGGATTTTAAATATGCATAAATATTTCTTGTATTTGCATTCTAAGAATTTTCATTTCAATCTTTAAAAACTATGGCCATCTATCCTAGAGTTATCCTATACTATTTCTGTTGTCAACATCCCTTTTTCTATGCATTTACAAAACGCACAACAATGAATGAAGTATCATTCGAAAGGTTTTTGAACCGGCTTCTGACATAGTACACTCACATTTCGTTAAAACATGTTTTTTGATAAAAAATTGTAGTTAATTTTTTAAAAAATCGCATTGTTTTCATAAATGAAAAGTTTTTTTCAAATCAATGTTGCCAAAAAACTAAAATACCACATTATAGCATTCGCAACAATGATTAAAAAAAAATAAATAGTACAAAAAAAGACAAAGTGGGGCATCTCTGCACGAGCTTATTTTATATTTATGATCAAAAAGCAAAATTTAAATTCAAATATTAAGAAGAAAAAGACAGCATCAATCGATCGAAGCAGTGATTTCACGTGTACCATAAAAGGTATGCTTTGTTACATTAGATTAAATTATAGTTTATATGCATTCAGTTTATTTTTCTTTGTCTCGTGTTTCTAAGCGGATGACGTCATCCTCTAATACAATTAAAATGCAATTAATTTTTTTTCTCGCTTGAGCGTTTTACTATCTTCGATCAGTTTTTACTATAACTTTGATGAATGAGATAATATTCTAGCTTGACTTGCAGATCCTTGATTTCTCTTTAGAAGTTTAAACCTGCATCTAAAAAACATTAGATATTGCTAGAAAATATTAGACTGCAGTGTGAAATCCTAGCACGGGTTGGCTGGTAATTCAAAACTACCCACACGAGTGCATGACAAGGCGCTTACTGTAGAATATGGTGTGCATAGAATGTATCGTTCATTTGCAGAGACACTCAAAATAATTACGGTATATGTGGAAAAAACTTTTGCAGCGTATTTTAATGATGTCTCACTATTTCAAACAAATTCAAAAGGGTACATATCACTGAGGTGAACTATAAGGTGCTAAATGTAGTATATGGTGTGCATAGAATGTATGCATTTACATGGATACTCAAAAGAATTTGGTTACAGTAATGTATATGGACAATAATTGCTGGTAGCGTGTTTTTCAGTTGTGGTACGCGTTTTTAAATGTAACTAATTTTTTTGTATATTAATCGGTGCATATAAATTCTAATAGATCCTATACAGAGCTGCTCAAAAGATCTGACGTACATTTTCGTTTATTGGCGGAAATTGCTGGTGGAATTTTCAATTGTGGTATGTATTTCCTAACTGAAGCAAACTTCATCATAGTGTGTAGCACAGGGTAGGACTAACGCAGGGGCATGCACAGCAGCTGGCCCGGGTTCCCATTTGAGGAGGGCCCATGGGAGTAATCAGGATTTTCGTTCATAGGGTGCTAAATGGTTAAAATTGTCCAAAAGGGACGAAAGTTCTTGCATTTTCAAAGATTTAGGAATTGAGTGCAGTACTCCTTTTCTCTTGTCTGCTGTCTGCGAAACTTTCTGATACATTATCTGACTTATTTTTAAACACAAAGGCATAAAATTGGCCGGTCTGACTATTGAAGCGATTTGGAATCGAAATAAATTTTTCATTTTTTGATAAATAAATTACTTATCGGGTTATAAGCGATTCGTGTCACGTTTTTTCCCTTTCCCCTGCTTGGGGCGTCGGAAATTCGGTTGAAAACGCCGACTTTGACAGTGTTTTCTGTTACCATAAAATAAAATAAAATAAAATAAAATAAAATAAAATAAAATAAAGAATAGTGGAAAACGTCTTTCGGTTAAAAAGTTTCTGAATAAGAACACCTGCATTTTCATGCGTTTCCGAACAAAAATGAATTAAAGAATATGTCATAAAGTAGCCATTTTGGATTTTAGAAAAAACTTAAGAGCGGATAGCCCTTGGTAAATTTGAATACACATTATTTTTTTTTTAAATAGAGCTAAATAGTCCTATTTCTTTACAATTTAAATATAGTTCCTGAAAGCAATTTAAAAATTGAACAAGATCATATAGACTTGCATAAGTTAAATCCTAGCTTTTCTTTTCCTTTCTATCTCTTTTTGTTTGTTTCCCTTTGAAAACCCGAATTTCAACATACTGGGCTTTAGATTCATTCTGGAGACAAAGATATTTCACTAGGACTTCCCTCAAAGGGATTAGTCTGAGTGATATTGCTGAGAACATAGGGTTAACAATTACAATATAAAGAAAAAGAGCAAATTAAATGATAGAGTTACAAAATATCATATATAAATTCATATACACTGTTAAAAAATAGAAAAGAAGTACCGTTCATCAGATGTGTTGTCATAATTTTTTTTAACATGTGGCAAAGAATCTCATTTTCTTAAGCGCGTATTGCGCAAAACTTGAAAAAAAAAAAAAAAAAAAAAAAAAAAAAAAACGCCGGCTCTTTTAAAACGCCAAGCTTTTTAAAGTTACGTAATTGGATTTGCAGCCAATAGATTATTCTATCAAGCGGGGCTTAACGCAAATTTAATTTCATTTCCTTTTTTTGTGTGTGAATTTAAAATTTTTCTTCCTTGATTATATATATCTATTATTTGTATAACTGTTTATAGAAACTCTTACACTTCAAACCACATTGATAGCATGCTTTGCTACAAACCAGATTGCAAAACTATAGTCTAAATTACTATTAAAGTGTACAAAAAATCTTTCGATGACTTCTGTAAAATAACTTTTACATTAAATCTCCATATCGGCACAATTGAAAAATTATATATATTTCAAAGTTAAGCTTAACAGATACTTCTTTATTATTCTCTAGGAGGCTCTGCCCCCTGCGCCTTTACTGCGCCAATCCGCAGACTTTTCTTTTGCCTGTCTGTCTGTCTCTCCACAATATGTCTGTTTCCCTATCGGTTCTTCTGCCCGTCTCTCTAACCGATTGTCTATCTCTCTACACGTCTCGCTACCTGTCTCTATATTTCTCTACCGGTCTCGCTACCCACCAATCTATTTTTTTTAACCGTCTGTCTATCCGTCTAACTACTTGTATGTCTAGCCGTGTCTCTATCCACTTCGCTATCCATTTGTCTATCTGTCTCACAACTTGTCTATCTGTCTCTCTACCCGTCTGGCTATACGCCTCTCTACCCATCTTCTTACCCATCTCCGTACCCATCTACTGTCTCTCTACTCGTCTGTATACCCGTCTCACTATCCGTCTGTTTTTTTACCCGATTCGCTACCAATCTCATTACCCGTCAGTCAACTCGTCTCTGTATTCATATCTCTACTCGTCTCATAATCTACCACGCTACGCGTCTCGCAACCTTTCTCGCTACATTCCTGTCTACCGGTGTCGCTACCCGTCTCGTGACCCATCTCACTACACCTCTGTCAACCCTCTTTTTACCTTTCTCTCTAGCCGTCTGTCTATTCGTTTCGCTACCCGTCAGCCTACCTATGTCGCTACTCGTCTCTCTACTCGTCTCTCTACCCGTTTGTTTACTCGTCTTTCTACCTCTCGCCACCTCTTCCCAATATTTAAACAATTCATTTAATTTACGGAAGCCGTTTACCAGTTATTAAATGCAAACAGAAGTAATTTATCTAATAAGTGTAATCAGATGCAATTTTTTTTAAATACATACATAAACCTGAATAATAATTCATCAGTTTTGTGTTCATAGTTGTTTAGTTTATATCCTTTGACAGTAAATCTCAACTTCTTAAACCTGAATTGTCTCAAGCTTTTTAAAAAAAACCATAAGGTCTGTATAACTGCAAAATACCCTGAGGGCTATATCAGCTACATGTTATTAAATTAAGTGAAAGTTTCGTTATCGCGTTTGCAGCCAATTGCTTATGTCAGAAAGCGTGGCTTAACGCCACTGTAAATTCATTACTGTAACTTTTCTTTTCTTTTTTTTGGGGGGGGGAGGAGGGTTTCAAATATCCTATATATTATTTCTGCTGTCAACATCACTTTTTCTAAGCAAATACAAAACGCAGAAGAAGGAATGAGACACCATATGAAAGGATTTTAAACAGGCTTCTGACATAGCACACTTACATTTCGTTAAAACATGTTTTTTGACTAAAAATTTCTGTTAATTAAAAATTAAATCGGCATTGCTTTCATAAATGAAATGATTCTTCAAATTAGTGTTGCCACAAAACTAAAATACCGCATTATGATTCAACCATGATTATAAAAAAATAAATAGTACAACCGTGGCATACGTAATAAGAGTACCTTATTTACGTAATACATAATGCGTAGAATACGTAATAAGTACAAGAAGTATAAAGTGTGATACGTGCGCACGGGTTTATTTTATATTTATAATTAAAAAGAAAAATTGAAATGTTTAGAAGAAAAAAAAACACCATCAATCGATCGAAGCAAAATTGCAGTTAATTAAAATTTAAATCAGAATTGTTTTCTTAAATGAAATGAAAGGTTTTTGTCAGTTTTTCCAGAAGTGAGTGACGTCGTCCTCTAATGCAGTTAAAATACGACTATTAATTTTTTTCTCGAGCGTGCTTTTTGCTATAATGGATCAGTTTTTAGTATAACTTTGATGGAATAAATGAGATGATATTTTGGCTTGATTAATGTTGTTTGCAGCTATTTTTATGCTTAATTTTTCTTTAAAAGTTTAAACAAGCATCTAAAAAATATTCGACTGCAGTGCGAAATCCTCGCACGGGTTCACTGGTATACATTTAAATTAAAAATTTTGCCTCCATGCCATTAGTGTTGTTTGTATTATTAACTAATACCTTGTAGACCGAGCTTCATTTGAAACAAATGTAAAAGACTTCTTCTACAGTTTTTTTAGGAGAAACTTTCGTAATTGGGCCCAAAGCCAATCGGAGCATTTAATATCATTCGTTTCGCTCAAATTTTATAATTCAAGTTATTGTAACTCTTATAGAGTTAAAACAATATTGTTGCTAGCTTTACTCTTGTTTGAGACCAGCCTTGCCTGTGTATCTGAATGGGGAAAAGTTTCGTATCCTATGTCGGTTGGCGAAAAAAATTTTAAATGGTGCCAAAAGGTAGTTTTAGCATCTTACAAAATTTTTCAAGAGAGCGGCAAAACATGTTTTTCAAATATTTACAAACATACGTTTATTAAAGCATGTTTTTGCACCATCTTAAAAATTTAAGCACGATGCTAAAATAAAATTTTATCGCCATACTCGATATTTTAATAAGTAATGAAAATACACAAACAAACTTATTTAACGGACCTAAAAGGCATTTTTGTGATAAATAATTGTTATTGTCAGGGGGGTAAATTGTAAACAATTAATAAACGGCTAGTAAATAATAAATAGCATTTAAAATCTAAAAATGGAGAAGTGGTCCGTATAAAAATGCAAAACATACACGCTTGCAAAATAATGCAAACATACGCTTGAAATATGTAAATCTTTTTTTTATTTTTTAATATTTCCGAAGGCACAGATAAAAAGGTAAAAATCCCTTTTCCAAATGCCAAATACAAAATATACAAAATAGAATGCCAAATATACAAAATAGAAAAATATCTGCAAAAAAATATATTTGCATAATACTACATCTGAAAAAATAAGATTTAGAAAAAGTAAGCCAAGTCCTGCAGATCCCAACAATCACATCGAAAAACTTATCACCAAAAAAGAACTCGCCAAATCTTACGGCACAGGAGATGGATTTTTCCCTCTGAATGCAGAATATTAGTTTTTGGTGCGATCCAAGAATCCACCACTGCTTGGCGCATTTTCAAAAAATAGCCAAATTTGTGCGTTTCTGCCTGTTGTCTCCCGGAGTGGCAACCTCCAGAAGACAACAGGCAAAAGCGTGCAAATTGAAATGGCGATAATCAAAATAAAGCAAAAATACATATTTTAAAACATTTAAAAGCAAAATAATGTCAAAATAACGTTTTTAAAAACACAGATTTTTTGTTTTAAAAAAAATCCACTTTTTGGAATGGCTAGGTAAGAATTAAACTCACCTGCTTTTGTGCGGAGTGTTCCGAAAACCACGCAAATTGAAATCGCGAGAATCAAAATAAAAGCAAAAATAATTAATTTAAACCTTTAAACAGCAAAATAACATCAAAATACATTTATGAAAAATAAAAGAGAACCAATGATCTCGACCTAATCCTTACTCAACAAGCCACCATTTAGCGCTTTTAAAAAATGATGCCACATTGGCGATTTCTAAATTATTTACTTACATTTATCGTATTGTAACCCACAATAAGCAAGTGGTAAAATGTTGCCATTCTTAATTTTTAAATAGTTACACATAGGAAAAGTAATGGATTTAGCAATAAAAAGGTCCCTAAAAAATAGATTGCATTTATACCAGAGTAAAATTTTATTCGTTCAAAACAATTTGGACAAAAGACATAATTTAAATACAGAATTATTAAATTAAACCCTACAGAGTTGATTTTTTTAGATACTGCATTTATGAGTGAAATAAAATATTTTATTTGACAAATTTAATAAGATACATATAAAAAAGATAATACGAGCAGTAAAAAACAACGTTTTCATCGATATTACATAAAAGTTAACGATTAATGTGAAGTTGAAAAAACGAAAATACACGAAATTCCTTAATGCCGCAATCACTGTACCGCACGTATGATCGCTTCGCGAACATGAAACCGAAAAAAAAACATCACTGGATACAGCAACCTCGTCGTATCGGAATCCCAAGAAAAACACGAAATTCGTTAATGCCGCGATCACTGTACCGCACGTATGATCGCTTCGCGAACATGAAACCGAAAAAAAAACATCACTGGATACAGCAACCTCGTCGTATCGGAATCCCAAGAAAAACACGAAATTCGTTAATGCCGCGATCACTGTACCGCACGTATGATCGCTTCGCGAACATGAAACCGAAAAAAAAACATCACTGGATACAGCAACCTCGTCGTATCGGAATCCCAAGAAAAACACGAAATTCGTTAATGCCGCGATCACTGTACCGCACGTATGATCGCTTCGCGAACATGAAACCGAAAAAAAAACATCACTGGATACAGCAACCTCGTCGAATCGGAATCCCACGAAATACACGAAATTCGTTAATGCCGCGATCACTGTACCGCACGTATGTTCACTTCGCGAACACGAAACCAAAAAAAAACATCACTGGATACAGCAACCTCGTTGTATAGAGATCACAAAAATACACGAAATTTGTAAATGCGGCGATCACTATACCGCATGTATGATCGCTTCGCGAACATGAGACTTCCATGAAAACTGCAATCAATTAATTCACACTGTTCTAAAGTAACAAGAGTAGCCACTCACATACATAATTTTTTTTTTAAAAAAATCAAGATTTAAATAAAGAAGCAGATGATGAATATCATGACATAACCATTTAATGACATAAGTGTTATTTAATTGTATTAAAAAAAACATGTTTTAAATAACTAATAAATCATTAAATATCATTAAAATACAAATAAAAGTCGAATAATCATTTGATGACGTAACAAATACGTCATACGTAACAAACGCGTCATCACAAAAAATATTGCTCAGCCTTTCCAACAATAAAAGAGCTACATCTGGCTAACTATCGCCGATTTGGCACGATTGAGAAATGATGAGGGTTGCAAGAGTCAGTCCGCTATCGCGCGCGCGCTAGCACGCCAATACAAACGGACGCCAAGCAGGGGTCGATTCTTGGATTCACCCTAGTTTTTTTTCTTGTACGATGGGTGATTATAATTATAATTGTTTCATTTCACATAATACATACCGTTTGATATATTGGTACTTTTATGTTATCCTGGCGCAGTTGATAAATCGCCAAATATTGTTCCTATAACATTTTCATATTGAATTCATTTCATTTAAATATAAACCTTTCACTCATTTAATTTAAAATACATGCCTTTCATTAATCCGATTTAAAATGCTAAAAAGAGAAAAAAAAAAAGAAATAATGCCATAAATCGAAACCTTTTATTTAAACACCAAAGAATTTTTTTTTTAATTTACACACGCGAAATAAAAAAAAGCTGCTATTGCTGAGATTTGCGCCAAATCTCTAATACCAAGTATACCAAATTATTGCGGGGGTTTTCTTTCAAACAGAAAAAAAATCCATATTAATTTTCGATTTCTACTAAATTGAAATATATTTTATTGTGCTGAATATTAGTGCGTGCGTATTATTTTGCTGCGTGTACTCCATGAACTTTTCAATTCCGATTGTCTACGAAAATCTCCCGCCGGTGAAAATGACGTACACACAAAATTTTAGTGACGTATGTACTTTAATTGTGCTTTTTTATCTATTTTTTAAATATAATTTCCAAACGGTTTGACATTTATTCTTGGTAATAAATAGACGTCGTTGTCACCTTTATAGGTACCTGCTGTAAAAATTTGAACGAAATCCATTAAATATTTTTTGAGTTATGCTTGACGAAAGGTTTTAATATCCATCGTAGCTATATATGGGGCAAAGTAAAACTGCGTTGTGTATGAGTCTTCGTTGCACTCAGACAATTAAAACACCAAGCTAACCAATATCAAATAAAATATAAATCATTACAAATCAATTGTTTTAGCGATAAAAAAACCTGTGCAGCTAAAGTAAAAATAAATAGCCATAAAAATAAAATTAAGCACTCTTAGGCATTTTTTAAAATAATATATTTTTATTTTCAACCACCTTTGTTTTATCTATTGGAATTTTCAAAAGAAAATATGCAGTAAATTAATTTGTATGCATACATTGGACAAATATTTCACAACGATCAAATGACGTATTAATAAAATAATTTTTTGCGATAATAAACAGCTCGATAAGAATATTTTCTGAACCAGGGATCTTAATTCGAAAATGCTCTTTTTAATGATTTATGAATTTTAATGAATAATTATTTAGATATTCGGTGCGAGATGCGATACAGTAATTATTATTAATAAAGAAAATGCTAACTCACCTCTAATGTGCAACTTCAGGTTTTAAGCAGAGGATTTTGATACTGATAACTTGCATGTTACAGAATAATTACCACTTTATTGTTGTTCTATAACTTCAAAATATTCATTATATGCCGACCAGGGCAGTTCTAGACTATTTTTGCCTGCCATTATATTACATTAATCTCAAAAGAAGAATCCGCACATTAAAACACAAGATCTAATAATGAGTAAGAAGACAAAGGGTCGCCAGCAAGAAAATTAATTTTTTTGATGAGTGAATACTTTGCGGTTTTATCTGCAAATCCAGCAAAATAATAGATCACTGGCATGCTAACTCTTTACGTTTCAGCTGCTAGTTTGTTTGAAGGCAGAAATCTTTCCTTCCTAGTGCACTTTTAATAATAAAATGGTGTACTTGTTCTTTTTCTGTGCTTTTTCGTATATATATACAGTAAATCTAAAAACGGAAGCCTAAATTTTGGGGACAAGGAAATAATTTTTATTTATTGTCATTAGAGAGCAACAAATGGAATGAAAGATTTTATTTTTGTATAAAAATAAAGATTTAAAGATATTTTAAACTCCTTTGTATGCTACTAGGGGGAAGTGTGAATTTGATAGGTTAGGGATAATTTAGATGATTTATGTTTAGATAAATCCGTTCTTCTTCTTTTCTTTCTTTCTTTTTTTTTTTTTTTTTTTTTTTTTCTAAATAAAGATTTTACATTTCTTTGCTTGCTAGGGGTGGGAGGCAAAAGGGAGAAGAAATTAGTCAGATAAAGACTTAACATAGCCAGACGACTATATTTTGGTAAAAATAATCGTAGTCGTATAAAAATACATTATATTGAGAAGATATCTATGGATTTAAATAACAATACACGAAGTTTCTAACACCCAAACTGTGAAAATGACAGTTAATTTGTTACCGTGCCCGTCGTCTATGGAGAAATATATGACACTGCAACTGAGATTTGTCGCTGACGTTAGCAAATTGTTGCAGACACATATTTTGTGCATATTTCGCACAAAAGAAACGAGATGATGTGATTTGAAGATTGGCACTTTTTTCTTCCCTCCTAAAGTAGCGTCAAAAGTAGCGTCGATGCTCGCTACAAACTACTGATATTTTGTATCGCGCTACTCGCTACACTACACTTTTTTATTGTAGTGCACTACACTACAAACTACTGGAAAAAGTAGCGGCTACTGTAGTTTCGCTACTTGTAGCGCGCTACTTCCGAGCCCTGAGTTTAGTATTAGTCACTTCAGCAAAAGTCATGAATTATTTCTATGGATCTTCAAGGGGGCTCCCAGAATGATGCGTGTCCCAGGGCCCTAGATAGTCTAAGTCGGGCACTGGTGTAGCATACATACAAATCTATATAAATCATATACAGGTCTGCACAAAAGAATTCGGATATTTTGCTTGATTATTGGTAGTAATTGCTGAAATTGGCTTTTCAAATGTGTTATGCGTTTTCTAAATTGTTTACTTAGTAAACAGATAAGTTTTGTTACAGTATTCTAGATGTATTAGAAAATGTTTCATAATCTATGCTGGAAGCATGATTTTTCGTTTTTTTTATATCTTTATTAGTTATTTTCGTACAATTTAGTATTTGTTCATTTTCTGTTTGTGTGTAAAATGCACTTTGGGGGCTCCGAAGCGACCGTCTACTCTAGACGGGCGAAGCCAGGCTAGTACAATTATAATAATATATGGAGTATATATATATAATTATCTCCCTTATTCATATGCACAGGAAGTTGAAAAGAAAAAAATACGTCGCTTCTGATAAAATGCAGCACGAAAATCTACACAACTAACAACCCCCCCCCCCCCACCCCCCACCCCGCTACTTTTCCCTTTTCTTTTCTCTTAGGCATTATAATTATTTTGTTTACGATTGACTGTAAGTATGTAAAAAATAAACCCACTCAATACTTCACAGCTATTTAATTTTTTTTTTCCTGTAAATTATCTTAAGAGAATATCTATCGGAAAGTAAATAACTAATTTTCACCAAACAGCTGTAATTGGAAGCTACTAATTATAAAAATTATTTGCTGAAAGTTGTCTTTACATCCACTGCTATTAACTGATGTTGTTCGGAAAATTGTAATTAGTGGCAATTTTGGCACTTTAATTACTTTACCATCATTTTCAACTAAATATTTTTTTTAAACTCTTTAAATGTTCCTTTCCTGTAATATAATATTTTAATTCACCGGCGTGAAGCATATAAAATTATTTGTTACATCTACTATTTAATATATTATAAAGCAAAAACGCGTCCGTTAGTATAAAGCTAAGCAAAATGTATCAGATATCGCGACATGTGCTATAATTTTAGCTTTGATGGCACATATCTCAGCTTATAATTATCACATCATCCTATATATTATTTTTATTGTCAACATTCCTTTTTCTAAGTAAATACAAAACGCAGAACGATAAATGAGATACCATATGAAAGGATTTTGAACAGGCTTTTGACATAAGTACACTTATATTTCGTTAAAACATGTTATTTGTTTAAAAATTGCTGTTAATTAAAAATTAAATAAGCATTGTTTTCATAAATGAAATGAAAGTTTTTTCTCAAATTAGTGTTCCCACAAAAATAAATACCGCATTATATGATCCTCAACAATGCTTATAAAAAAATTTACATATAATAAAAGACTCCTGACATCTTACATTACTTTAATGCAAGAATTTTTTAAATATCTGTCACCGTTTGGAAGTTATTGAATTTTAAAATCAGTCAGTCCATTTTAGGAACCTGGTATATCTGTTTCCGTTTCCTTTTATTAATTAAAATACATCTGCCCTTTCCCCTCATTTTATTTACATCAGATTACAAGGGATCAGGGTCCAGAAGCCGTGTTTTTGGCCCATGGAATAAGACTAAAATTCGATTTTGTTATACTGACTTAATTATTTCACTTTTTAATATTACAAGGTTTATCCTGTACGATTTCAACAATATTTTTTGCATTTTGTTCGGATTTATATGACTTACGCAAGCTCAAAGTTCGTATTATTCGTAGTTTTCGATGAAAAATACGCGATACTATGAGCGCAGCTTTGCAACACTTTTATTTTTACACATATTGTACATTTTGATGTATTTTATAATATATGTAAAGAAGAAAGTGTTGCACGATTGCGCTCATATAAATAATGAAGGTAAAATTTTGAGAAAATGCTTATTTTTCATCAAAAACTACGAATAATATGAACTTTGAGCTTGTGTAAATCATATAAATCCGAACAAAATGCAAAAACTATTGTTGAAATCGTGCAGGATAAAACTTCTACTATAAAAAAGTGAAAAAATTAAGTCAGTATAACAAAATCGAGTTTTAGTCTTATTTCAGGGCCAAAAACACGGCTTATGGACCCTGATCCTTTGTTGTGAAAACCCCAGAGGCTAAGGACAAAGCGATCATGAGCAGACGTGCCTGAAACCCATATGCATTAACTCCATATTGTCGATGAATAGTATAGGAATGTTTTTATCAGTTATTTCAAATTTTAAGTGAAACTCGCCGTCCTAATACGGGCATTTACACTAGTAATAAATAGTACAAAAGAGATAAAATGTGAAGTTTTCTCACGGGTTTATTTAAAATTTATAATTAAAAACCAAAATTGAAATTGAAACATTTAGAAGAAAAATATATTTTGATCTATCAAAGCAGTGGTATTCATGTGTAGCATAAAATGTATAATTTGTTATAATAGATTAAATTGTAATTTAAGTGTATTTCAATTTATTTTACTTGTCCCGTATTTTCCCGAAGAAGATGACGTCATCCTCTAATGCAGTTAAAATACATTTTTTTTCCCTCTCGCGCGTGACCTTTTCTATTGATATGCAAAGACATTTGATCATCCGTTTTGACCCTGACGTCAGCCAAACATTTTCACACTTTCATATTTATATTATTAGAATTAGCATAGAGTAAAAAAATTTATGTTAACAAAACGATGGGAAGAAGTGAAAAAAGTTACTCGGTCTACGGGTGTTACTGTGTTAAATTAACATTAAGGATACAAGTTGTAATTTTCCAACTGGACGAAAAATGTCCGGGCCAGGATTCGAACCTGGGATCACTTGGCTGAAGCTGCCACGCTCTACCAACAGAGCTATCCCGGTCGAATCTGGAGGGCATAATTAATCTTGCAATCTTATTACTTTAACTCCCTCAACCACTGCCTTTGTAACGGAACACGGCCCTTTCGGGTCATATCTAAACAGGTTTAAAAGGGCCCGAACTCCCACCTGTGAGTATGGCGCAGAAGCATCAGCCTCACATTTCTATTTTAACTGCCCCCTGACAGGTCGCTGGCACATCCGTCGCCCCTCTTCTCCCCCTAGTGGTTGGCTAGATAATATGCTTTCCCGCCCAGCACTTTTAAATAAACTGAAAAACATCTTTAAGTTCTTGATGGATCTTTCTAACTTGACCCGCTCCTGAGATATGGACTTCATTCCTGGTATGAACATCATTCAATCATAAACCATCTTCACTGCCCAGTGTCGCGCTGGAGGTATGTCTCCGGCAGTGAACTACCTGTAATGTACATGAAGATAGTATCACCTTAGAATGTCTATTTCCACCCCGCCCCCTGTCGCGTTTTCTGGCGGGTTCAGCTCCAGCTGAAATATGTTTTTTTTTTAAGACCTTAATAAAGGGACCGGGAGGGACATCTATGCTCTGCAGATCTGGTTCCCAGTCTGAGCAGTCCCTCTTAGGCATTCAATCCAGTTCGTAATTCATCCCAGGTTCGAATCCTGGCCCCGGACATTTTTCGCCCAGTTGGAAAATTACAACTTGTATGATTTCTTTACCAATTTGAATAATTGTGTTAAAATTAATCTAGTGTAACATTAAGGAGTCACACTGGTAATAAATAAGCATTGCAATAAATAAGCATTGCCGCGAAATGCTTAAATACAAAATTTATTCTAATTGAATAATTAGGAAGTTAAAGGAATAAATTGCATCCTTCCGGATGCAAAAAAGGGCAAACTGCACCGGGCAGTGCCACACGAAGGAAGCGTTTGGAATCTGACACAGCCAGCCCCATCCAAACTTACTAAAGAGCGAATTTAGAGGCCAAATATACCCACCGTCGAGCTACCAGCGTACCGGTAGCTCGGCGTTTAAGCGGGAACCCTCAACTACACATAAGTGCAGGAAGGTTCGAGTTTGAAGAGAATCGACACTATTCTGATCAGATCGGCTAAGGACAAAGCGATCATGAGCAGACGTGCCTGAAACCTACGCTTCCACTCTCTATTACAAGCTCGCATATATTTATACCCTTCCTATGTTTTCTCTTATATCTTAGTGGTATGAAAGATATTTTTTGAACGTTTAGCTTGAAAAGATAAAAATAAACGTTATCATTATTATTATTTAATGAATTAGACGTGATCATGCCGGCAAGGAAAATCCTTGGTCTCTTCTTGGATTTTGAAATGTTAACTAAATGTCCTTTGTTGATTTAAAAAATAATAATAAAACTTATTATTTTATTTGTGATTTAAAATAATAAAACATTAATGATTGGGGGCGAGAATCGTTTTATTTGTTATAAAAAAAAACATTGGATCAAGTTTAACAAAACATACAGAACAAAAAACCCTCAATGGAAATTATTTCTGCCAGCACCTTATGTATGTAATCTGTGTTACATTTACACAGTTGTTGATTTTTCGCCCAAAATAAGGACTTTCTATATTATTAACCGATTTCTACTTGATACCTTAGCCATCCAATGTTATACTTTATATCCAAGTATCACGGAAGTCTTCGGGAATCATTTTATACATATATATACATATATATTAATAATTTGAATTTGTACGAATTTTTCAAAACTTTCAGAAAAATGAAATTTTTGACGACCGAAATAAAATTCCAAAGAAACTTCATAAACATATAATAAAATTAGACAAGGTCCGGGCCCGTACGAGTCTTCTATTGATTAATAAATCTAACACATTTTAGTGAAATTGTAGTACTTTTAACAAATGATAAAATTGTCTCTATAAACGCATTGTATAATGTGCGAACTCTTCAACAAATGTTTTTCTAAATAATTTCAGAAATATTTGTCAAAGAAATGAGTTTTCTAGACTGTACAAAGATTCTTTAGAAATAAGGCTTAGTTTTAATATATTTGTTTTATAATATTTATATGTATTAGATTACTATTTGACTGCCTATTTGACATACTGGTGTAAAACACCACCCCTTTCAACGTATATCAACAAGATGGGTG
Source organism: Maratus michaelseni (assembly GCA_963931845.1). NCBI lineage: Eukaryota > Metazoa > Arthropoda > Arachnida > Araneae > Salticidae > Maratus > Maratus michaelseni. Next base: position 92,590,096 of record OZ007596.1, read on the forward strand.
GAGTCGAATTCGATGTTGCCGTATTGACTGCTGCTATATGTCGTTCACTTCTTTTCCCAAATTTTAGGACTAAAAAGGAGGATGTATTTATTATTTACGAGAAATTTCAGATTGTTTAATGAAACTATGTATCATATCACTAAGTCACTACACATACAACACGTAAATTTCTCAATAAAATAATACGAATGTAGAAATAGTGATAGAAAAAATTGCACTTTTACGTGATGTAGTTTATGGGTTCTGAGCAAATACACGGCAATTTTGTTCTTCTTCCAAATTATTGTTAATATAATTTAGGATTTAAACAATTCTCATATAGCATGACACAATTAAATTTCGTATAAATTTTGATTTTTTCATTAAAAATAAATACTTTTTAAAGGGTTTTGGAAATAGCTGTTGCTGTTGTTTATTGGCGACATTATATTAGCTACTTCCATTGGGAGAAAAGTTCACATTAACCTTAATTTTATTTTAATTAATAAAAGAATGTATGACTAAATGCGGTATTTTTTTTTTTTTTCCAGAATTCCCAAATAGTTCTAATATTGGAATTCTCGTATTTTCTGCCGTTCAAGTATTATGGTGCTTCTTATAATCGGGTACAACGTTTTTCGTTTTACGTTTTTCCCATCGAAATCAGAATGCGTAGTATAACAAAACAAACGAGCACTATACAACGAAAATAGTGTATGATACTTTTTCTATACAAAAGACGATCTCGTCCACTACCGTCTACAATAGAAGACGGTAATCGCTGGACCCGCCCCCGTTTTCATCTGAATCATGATAAACTAGACTGATCGCTCAGTCCTTTCTATTATTATCTTTGTTCATCATTATTACTTATAAGTTGCCTTTTAATTTATGTCTAATAATTAACAGCTACCTTTTATTAGTTATTTAGGTTTAAAACATTACCACCTCCCTCATGATGAATCATCGTGGAAGCTAAGATTGTCTTTGCATTCATTTATAATCTAAATATCAGTGCAGACAATTTTGAAATAAAAAATGGGTGGAGCATTGTCGCTAGTTTGTGTTAAACAGCACGTAAAATGTGTTTAAAAAATAAAATAAAACATTCGATGAAATTAAAGAAAGAAACAATACACAACCACATTTTTCAAACTAGTTGTACTTGGAGAAGGTAGAACAGAGTTTTAATGGATTACTACCATTCTGTAATATTCATCACTATAATATTCATTATCTCAAACACTACATTCCACACACAATCTTTTTAAGAAATGTTTTTTTATTTTTCATTTGCGCCATAACCATTATGCGATACATGGTATATTCGAACAACGATATTTCTGTATTATATCAGTGATGAATTCAGGGGTGGCCCGAAAAGGAACAATTTCTCCCGGAACATCAAAATCCCCCAACCACTGAGGAAATTAGATATTTTGTGTTTGGTAATGGGCTAAAACTGCAATGCCCCACGGAACTCCATACTGTTCCCCTTATCATAACTTTAAAATTACAGGTTGAGTGCAACAAGAATATAAAGGAGAAATTATTTGTTGAAACATCGTGTGGTTCAAAGAGCGTACTATTATAGTTATACGTACATAGTACTTTGAGTTTGACTTTTTAAAAATAACAAAAAATCCTAATTCTACAGTTAATTTGATTTACTGCAACGGCTAGCCGCATAAGCCGCTGCTGTTACAACAATTGGATATGATAATTTTTTAACACTGTTGACGTAACCTATGTTAAAACTAATGAAAAATACATTTAAAATATTCTGGTGTAAAACTTAGAATTTTACGCATTTTTATTTTAATAGTATTTTTTTTTTTTTTTCAAAAAAAGAATTTATTATTTTGTTCTTCAGAGCTGTCAACAAGGTCAGTGAGGTCTCAAATTCCCCTCGCTAATGTTAAACCTATGAGTGTCTAATACATTCGTATTTTTTACATATCTCTTGAGGAAATTAATATAAATACATTTTTTCTTCTGTGTACTGTTCTTAAAAAATGTCTCCTTTTTTGTTGTCAAAATATTTCTAAAATATATACTTAATTTTATTTGAAGGGCTAAATTCTTATTCACAGTTCGTCAGCTTCGCTAATATTTTAACATACAAAATATTAAATTAAGCATAGATTTTAGAAATATTTTGTCAGCTAAAAAAAAAAAAAAAAGAAAGAAAGAGACATCCTTTAAAAAGAGTACACAGAAAAAAAAAAGTTATAAATATTAATTTCTTTGTGAGATATTTTTTAAATTTACATTTAAATCTAAAGATAATCAGCGAGGTCAATTTGAGATCTCACTGACCATCTACTTTGATTGGTATACCATACCAATATAAATCAGCATGGTATTTAGAAATTGGAGACTGCGAATCATTTTCGAGCCGAACAGGTGATGTCGGTTAAGGGGCTTCCTAGTTGCGATCAACTTTACGCCCAGACGAATGAAAATAGACTGTCTTGTAAAATGAGCCAGTGGGAAAAGTTTAAGAACTACAAACAGCAATTAATAAAAGGGATAAAAAATTTAAAAAATAAATTTGGAAAAAAGAGTAAGGTAAAAGTCCTAAAATTAAGAAATAATGGTATAGCAGCAGTAGATTTACTACTGATAAAAAAGTTTAATAAGTATAGGGTTTGGACAAGTTCGAAAAAACAGCACAAAAATGCCTGGCTGGAAAAGGAGGCAAAACTTTAAAAAAAAAAGACACTTTTCAGTGGCCACACAAAATATTTTTTTTTTTTTTTTTTTCAAAAAGAGATAGAAAAATTTTGAATTTTCAAGTATAACAGCCCAGAGGGCACCGACTAGTCGGTGAGATTAAACTCGTTAGCGAATATTTCAAGCTCATTGATGATAACAAACATCTTTTCAAATGGGTTTTTGCATTTTTTGATATGTTGGGTGATTTTTTGGATACTTTTGAGAAGTTTGGATAGTTTAAGGACTTCTTTCAAGTCGTTGAAGGTTTGGAATATTTCGTTTAGGGGGTTCGGGTTAGGGAGAGGGGGATTTTGAGGAATACCGTCAGGGTTAGTAGAGCCAGAAGGTTCCTGAATAGCGTCATCAATGACATTTTGGGAATTACTATCTTTTGCCGTAGCGGTATAGTTGAAACTTTTAAGAATTTCTACAAAGTCGTAGTTTTCATTTGGAGTTTTATTTCTAAGAGTAGGATTTTTAGCTTTATTTTTGGTGTTTTGGGGATTTTTCGGGCAGCCCCTGTACGAGGCAGGGTGCGTACCGCTGCAGTTAGCGCATTTAGGAGTAATTTTGCCCTGGTGAGGGCACTCAGTAGATAGATGTTTGTCAGAACATTTTACGCATTTAGGGGTGAAATTACACGTTTCGGATGCGTGACCGTAACGTTGGCAACGGTAACACTGTTTAATGTTGTTCGAGTTGCGAAATTGTTCGATTGTGACGTTAATGTCACATAATTCCTTGATTTGATAAATCAAATTGAAGTCCTTGCGGGGGAGAACGTTGACCAATATAGAGGGACATTGCTAAGCCCATTTTTTCTGCTTTTCATCATAGTGGCACGAGTAGCTTGGAAGCCATGCTTTTTTAGGTCGTTGATGATATGTTGGGGGTCAATATTGGGGGGGGGGGGATGCCACGAACACAAATTTTTTTGGGTCGCATATCCTTAGGGGAAATATAGTTGTATATTTTAGGTTTTTGCCAGAAAGGAATCGCTGGATTTCTCTAAACTGGTTTTCAGATTTAGGTTGGACTTTTAGAAGATCGTTGTTAAGACTCACTTTGGGAGCGTTGTCGGCGTCGAGATTTTTTAATTCCTGAGCGATATTATGCCACCCGTTGTCTGAAAATTCGATGTATATGGGATGGACGATTTCCTTATGTGACTCAGTATCGTCACCTTCCATTTCGGAATTTTGACTATCTTTTTGGGTTTCTAAATTTTGAGAGCTATCAATATTCACTTCCGAGGGTAAATCGGAGTATTTATTTTTAAGTGGAATGGAATAATCCGTTTCAGATATTTTCCTTTTGGGGAAGAAAAAGTGGGAAAAGTTTTTGGAGTAATACTCTTAAGCTTATTGAGTTTAGCCGTCAACTCGTCACGGTTGTCATAATTAAGAAATTTACAATAGCCTGTGGTGAGAGGTAGAAAAATATCTGGCTCACTTAACATAGTCGTAGCGAATTGACAAACTTTAGTTATATCTTCCTTTAAGCAACTGTCAGTATGATAGTCAGCCGTTTGTAGGGTTTGTCTGATGAAGGTATCTATATTGTGAAACAATTCACGTAATACTTCGTTAGCATGCTCATCAATCGTGGGTAATTCATTGAAAGCACCGCGGAAATCAGTCTGTTCGATGCCATTGACAATCCTGGGAATGTTGTCATCCATGTCAATGTCGAAGGAGATCGACATGGCCACGTGGCCATGTCGATGAGAATAGTAAGCAAGATAGGAGTAATACCTCAGGCAGTTCGTCATAAAGTCCTGAAAAAGACACCTATGCTGCTCAGGGTATTATGCCGTAGAAGGTCAGAGCTAACCGGGAGAACGTGTACGCAAGTACGAAGCGCTTCTCTCTACGTTGTCATTTTCGAGCCGAACAGTTGATGTCGATTTCATCTTTACTATACACGCAGGGCTTAATTTGCGCCGGAACCCACCGGAGCTCATAAAAACTGCGCTCCGGAGCCCAGTGCAATTACACTTCCGAAAAACGAATTCTAAATTACCCTTTCCTTTCCCTCTCATCTCCAATCTTTTGCCTTCTTTTGTACCAAAGTGACATAATGTATCGCTCACAAAAAAATTGAGATGAAACAGGCTCGATTTTTATATCAGTCTTCGGATTTGGGCAAGTTCGAGCCCAATCTGTCTTAAATTCAAAATTTTATTTATTTCCATTTCAAATCATTTTAATGCTATTTTATTCAGAATAAAGAGTACACAGAAATAGTCTTTTTCTATTCTGCATAGCTGCGAACTATTAACTTTTTGTGTTACCACTATTTCCGAATCATAATTCTGAGCTTATTTAATCGCAGAATTCGGCGATTAATTAACTTTAAGATTAGGCAAAGGTTTCTATTTTTAAGTTAGTAATAACTAAAAAGTGGAATAGTTGATAGCTAAGTATACGCAGATAGATGTATTTAAAATTTTTATTTTGCTAAGAAAAAAAAAATGCTTTAAATTTTGAAAATAATGTATGAAATATGAATATGCAGATTGGAGTGAATGCGGAGGGGTACGCTATGGGTGTTAGTACTGCAGATTAGTAGGGCTCCGGTATACCTTTTTTCTTAGAAATTAAGCCCCGGTTACAAAGTACCAGCAAAGTGAATGCAGTCATGTTTTTTCTTCTTCTACTTTTGCGTATTTTTAAAACATTGAGTCAGTCAAGGAGGTAAATGGGGTAGTAAATATAATGAGAAACTTAAAGAGGTGGGCGTGGCAATTAAGGAATTAAAGGGACAATATGATAACAGACGTTTGGTAAATCAGACGTAATTGCAGTATGTAGTATCTGTCTGAAATTGGCCAGGATGTAGTCGAAAGTATGTGATGAGCAGAGGCGGATCCAGCCCTCCATTTAGAGGGGGGTCATGTCAATTATTTTTTTTTTGGAGGGGGTGGTTATATTTCTATGTATCAAGTTTATATATATATATATATATATATATATATATATATATATATATATATATATATAAAAGGACAGTGTCATTCAATATAAAATCTCTTCATTCAGAGGGGCAAGAAGAGATCATGACCTCATGTCGGTGGTTAAAAAACTGACTATACGTAAACACAAAAATGAACTATTTTAGTAAGTTTAATAGTCATTGGTGTCGTATTAATAATCTGAATAAACAGTGTCTTACAAAATAATAATAATAATAGTTATTTACTAGTACAGTAGCACCCCGATTATCCGAAAATCGGCTTAACCGAAAGACCTTAAAACTCTTTTTTTTTTTTTTTAAACAAGCATGTTGTTTATGAAATAAATAAACAGCGTCAACTTACTTATATGGACTATAGCGTAAATACAGGAATTTTATTGCATAGCCACATACAATACTTCATTTCTTTACAAAATATGTTGTGATTTTTTTTTCAACTTCACATTGCTTCAATGCTGCCTTATCACGACACCTTTTAAACAACAGAAGATCTGACCCTGTTGCATCTTCTTGCACTTCAATATATTGAGGTGCCAATATCAACTTTTCCAACTAGTTGAAATCTTCATGCTTATAAAAACCCGTTTGTATTTAAAAATATTACTCATCGTAAATAAAGTTTGGAGGAAATTTAAACACGTGTAAACAGGAAGGGGAAATCGAATAGAATACGGACTCTAGCGGCATCTGCAAGCACTAACGCTTTACCTGACTGTGGGGAAGTGAGAAGGGTGAGTAGTGTCAACTGGTAGAATAAAATTAGGAAGCCTCCCGGTTATCCGTCCGAAAATTCCTATGGAAACCCGGTTAACCGAAAATCCTTTGGTCCCATGCTTTTCGGATAACCAGGGTTTTACTGTATTTCCGCTTTAATTAAAAAACCATTGAAAAAACTTTTCCACACCAGTTTTTTTTAACAGCAATCAATAAGGGATATTTCCCGGTATCGAGCTACTCGTGCTCTGGTCTCCTTTCATAATACGAGCACGAGCTAATCTTTCGCCTTTTACTAAAGATTACCGTGGAGGGGGACAACTCAATGAGCCTAAAACCAGTTTTTGGAATCCCATGGAGAAAGGTGGAGCAAAATAAAAATATAGACCTTCTTCTGTTTCGAAATATGTCATATTAATATTTTGTTTCCTTAAATGAAGCAAACACGTAATCCTAAGATAGAAAACGAAAAAGCAAAGCAACTTAAGCTACTACTCTTCAATTATATTTTAACTAACGAGGAAACTGTTTTGTTTGGGAAAAATAAAATAAAAAGAAAGCTAGTATACTTATGAGGGTGCTTCATGGATACTAGCCAATATCAAAAATTCTATGTTAAACTATGGGAAATTTTTAAAAGATAATTACTCATTACCTATTCAAAATTATTTTTCACTATCAGAGAGTAGACGTCCAAAGCCTCAGTACTGCATATTTATTATTTTTTTTTTTTTTTTACTTTTCAGTATCTCTCTATTCTAAAAAACGTAACACCGCTATCAATGAATTTTTGTGCCTTGAGGTCTTTCTCAGCTAATATTAAGAAAACTATTGCGTATGAAAATTGGTAGTTTTATAGAGAAACATTCAATGAACATGTTGAAACAGATAGTTTTTAAATCAAAGGATTATTTTAAGAGCTATTTAATGTTGAAGTCGGTCCAAGAAGTTTTATAGGAAACAAAAAAAAAAATATATATATATATACATAGGAATTTAATCATATTTTGAAGGGATATAGTTGATGAGCAATGAGCATGTGGTGTGCAGTGTGTAATTATTAGTATTTTTTTCCATATTTTATTCAATATTTTAATTAAGATATTTCGAAAATCCCATTTTTTATAGTGTTGCAAATTTGTAAAACAGCACATAGAATATAATATTCTCTTTCAATTAAAAAATATATTTACACATGGCTATCAAAAATAGAAATAAAACTTTCAAATAATAATTAAATGTTAATTGCGTGTTAAAAGTAATAAACGGTGGGAAATTACGTCATAAAAAATATACTTGCACGTAAATATTAAAAAGAGAGATAAAACTTTAAAGTAATAAATAAATTATTATGTGTTAAAAGCAGTACATGTGGAAAATTACGTCATATTTTAAATGCTCAAATAATAATATTTCCAAACAGTTTCAATTTAAAAATATATTTACAAGAGAAATTCCTTTATTTCGAAAAAGCCCTTTACCTGTTGTTGCAAACTGACCTTGTTCACTTAGCCATTTTATACAAGTGGATTTTCAAATGTTTAATTGATCTTATTTAATTAATCACGAAAATAATTATTAGCTGTTTCGACAGCAGTTGATTCGGCCTTAAAATTCCTCAGTCAAAGGGAAATGAATGGAAACCCGATTACAAGAGATTCCCAATAGTCGTTTAATTATAATTCAATCTTCCGTAATCGTTTTAGAGCAGATCAAATTAGCATGTTTTTAGAGTTTGCGATGTTAGAACAGGGGTTGGCGAGCATAGCTCGTAGGGGGCAGAATAGCCCTAGCTTTCAAAAAGACGATAACTTTTCAAAATTAGAAACATTTCCCCCCGCTGAATTTTGACATATTTAAGAGCATGATTAGTGAAGTGAATCGGAATCGAACAGGTTTTTTTTTTTACATATTTCGATAAATAAATTACATATTGAGTTATAAGCGATTGTTGTCTCATGACAGCAGTTCTTTTTCCCTTTCCACGCTGTCGCATTCGGAAATTCGGTTCAAAACGCAACTTTGATGGCATTTTCCGAAAAATTTTAAAAACTGTTTGATTACATACTTTTTGAATAAGAGCACCTGCTAATTTCATGTGTTTAGCGAACAAGAATAGAAATCAGAAATGAGCCAGTTTGGATTTGAGAACAGCCTTAAAATTTAGGAAAAGAATTTTTGTAAACCGCAAGCCAACGATATCGAATGTCCAAATCCTTAACTGATGGTGAAAGTCAAATTTTGATAATTATATTTAGGTTTTCAATTTCCTCGTAGGTAAACATGGGATTTCCTGATGTCTTAAAGGCACTTTTATTCAACTACAGTTTATTCGCATATACATTAACCGTCCTCAATGAAAATATTTTCTCTATTTCTCAAATTATTTTCATTTTGATAGCAATTCTCAATCTTATTGATTCTTTTGGAAGACTATTCAGAGGGCCGCAGGGGAACGCGGAACAGCTACCTGGCCAGTGAGTACCACTATTTTGGAATAAAAATCATGTTGCCCTACTTAAACGCAGAATTTCTGTCATAAGTAAGGTGAAAATTATTATTAGGAAATGGTGAATGTCTGTCCAGTCCCTAAAAATGCTAAGTCAGATTATCAGTTATAAAAATAATAAAATGCCAATATACATATATACTTAAAATTTTATTAGTTTATAACATATTCATGTATAGATTTCGAAGCATTTTATAGTACATATACACTTAAAGTATTATACAGTATATGAACATTTATTCTTTGAGTGGAATATTTATGTATTGTGTGAATATATTTTATACTATTTTTTCTAATCTAATATTTTTTATATCTAAAAAGGTATAGAAATTAAAAACTCAAGAACATGAGTTCCATAAATTGTGCATGGGTAAATAATGCTAATGAAAAATCATCATCAGTAGTGTAACTTATACAGTAACTAAACAGACAGAGTGCCTGGGGTCTTCCATTTCATAAAGCCCCATGGTTGCGAAAAAAATTGCCATACATTTGCATAAGCTTTAAATCACTTATCCTTTTTTCCTATACAGTGAAACCTCGAACTCCCATAACTAACAGGGGAGAGGCGAGATAAAATTGTTCATGTTATCAGTAAAATAATATTCTAAACCCCAAAACTTGTATTTATTTTATCATTTTGAGTTCATTGGTACCTAATTAGCCTTTTTCCTTAAATCATATAGAAAGTCTAACGTCTATTTATCAACTTCTAATTTTATCATAAATTGATCTTTTGCCATACCGTTATGCCTGAAAATATAGAAAATCCCATTGCAATAAAAAAGAAAACCTGACGGCTTGGCCTACAAGCACAGGTAGATTTCGAAGACCGCTAGGCACATGTTTATTGGGAATTGCAGAAGAACCTTTTTGCCATGATGTGGCAGTTGGGACTGCCCACTTCAAAATCTAAACTTTGCCTGTAAGCAGAGCCGGCAGGGATTTTTGTTTTTATTTATTTTTTGTTGTAAGAGTTGGTCCTATAAAACACTTGACAGTATAAAATTTGTAGATAATAGTAAGAAGGTTTAATGGGTTTGATATGCATCATAATTAATAAGTTATGGGTTTTTTTTCCTGTTTTCACAAAAAGCTCTTCTATTCCCCCCCCCCCCCCCCGGTCAGATTTTGTCCATTAACGAACGTGACAGAGATTTTATGCCCCTTGATTTTATGTATCAGTTTAGAAGAGATTTGTGCAGAATTATAGAAGTTATTGTGTCCATACAGAAAATGATATAGATAGATTTATATATAAAGTTTTGACTGCGGTTGGTTTTGGGTTCTAGAAGTCATGATCGGTGTAGATTGGCAAAAAAATTTCAGAAATTCCAACATAGGGGAGAATACAATAGGTAGTATTTCTTACAAAATCTACCTAAAAATAGGTGGAATTTCTTTCATGAAATAAAATTTCTGTTCATGTTATAAGGATAAATTTTGCACTGGGGCATGGAAATGAGTTCATCTTAAGAGGAATTTCATATAAACTGTGTTCATGTTAAAAGAATAGAATACATATTTTGTACTGACTTTGACTGGAGGGAAAAGTTTTCAGTTAATGTTAACAAAAATTTATGTTAAGCATGTTCGCATTGACAAGATTCAACTGTATTTTGTTAATGTAGCGATATTCAAATTTCAAGCAAATATGTATTGCTTTTTAAAAAGTAATTATTAAGCAAGCTTATTTTAAAGTACCATACTTAAGGGCCCATAGCTTCTCTCTGCGGCCCTGACAATCTATTACGAAAATATTATTTGGTGGTAAATGAATCTTAAAAGGCACACCAGATTCTAAATCTATTAATAAAAAAATGTTATTATTTTTTTTTAATTCTTCGAATATTATATGAAAGTCTGTTTCTAAAGAGCAATATTATTGCCTACATGGAATGCAATTACTTTCAATTAAAGACAGGAAGTAATCACATATGAAAAACATTCTAGAATGACCTTTTCGCAAATGCAAACATACACCAAAGTTAGAATCTTTTCTCAAGATTTTCTTCTGTATAATTATGTATCAGTTAATATTTGAGCAAAATGCTATTCATGACTAAAGTTTGTACCAGTATTTTTTGAAAGCAAATCTCTGATACTGACTTGGATTTTTTTTAGTTACTTTTCAATATTTGTCAGGGAGCATTAAAAATCTAAAACAGTTATTTATTATTACCAAGCATATTTATAAGTACCGCAATCCTGACAAACAGGGGCGAATTTAAACATAGGCCACAAGGTCCTGAGCCCAAATCAGTAGCAGTTTTTTTTTTCTTTTTGAAAACATGAAAAATTTTAAAATTGCAAAATCTATAATCATGATTCATTACAAAGATAAATATTGGAGAAGTGTTCCTCAGTAAGCAAGAAAATATCACTACATGGTCATGTGGAAAGGAAATGCTCGGTTTTCCAAATTTTGAAACTTTATGACATTGCTTAGAATTTATTGCAGAATTTAACCCTTTATAAAATATCTCTCAAATCAAATGTCAAATTTAAATAAAAAGCCTGGCTAAGTTAAGATGCCTTATATTATTGATAATGAGATGACAAATTAAAGGAAAACTGTTATTGATTCCATTCTTTAGGAAGTGGAGTATTCAAAGTAATTTTCAATTAGTCATGCCCTGCCAAAAATAAGAATTTCATGACATTAGTGTGCAAACTTTATTCACATTATATATTGCTTTTGTAGACCTTGGAAAAAACAAAAGAAATTGTGGGAGGTCAGACAGTCCGTGTGCATATAGAAGAGAAATCCAAACTTGCTAACAGATCTCTAATGATAAATAGACAAACAGCAAACGTCTTCAGCAATAATTAGTTTTGTTGCAAACCTGCCTATAAGAGGTCATGCATTAATTACACCACATGTTAAGAGGGAGGCGGAAGGAGCCACAAAGTGCGACCAGAAGATGGGTGTGTTAACATGTTGAAACATCATATCTAAAATATGAAAACAATTAGGTAGGCATTATTTGCAAGAGGAATAAACTCCATTAAAAGAACCAGGTAATCCAATCTGGACTACCTGGGATAAAGTTGCGCCTGATGTATTGAACGTAAATGAAAATAGTACATTTCCTACCAAAGTTTTAAATCAGAGAAATAAATATTTCTTGATTTATTCTACTTTGAAAAAAGAAATATTTACATAAGCAGGAAGCATAATAGAATTTCCTTATGGACCATGCAATGTCCAAAAATAATCAAATCATGGGGCCAAAACAAGAGCAAAATAACTTTTTTTTTTTTGCCGTCAGAATACAATTGTAAATTGCTGGTCAATATATACTATGATTTTTTTTTTAACGGATACTGGAAATTCGGATTTCATGCTAATGAAAATGTGTATTTATTGCTCTACGATTTATTTTAATTATGCAATATTCTTTAAATCAGTTAGCATTTGAGAATCTAAATAGTTTTGATATTTTGTTCAGCTATGATTTCAAGCACTTATACAGCAATCAGTTTTTTAAATATATACCTATTTTTAGTTTCCATACCTATTTTTAGTGATTTTGTACTTTAATATATCTAGAAGTGCAATTTGACCCTATTTATTCCTGGTTCTGCAGAAATCCTATCCAGGAAAAATTTTCTTACGTTAATTCAACACTGATCAAGAAATTCTATGCTGTCTTCTGAAGATCGACGATTCCAATTTCTTTTGGTTATTGCAACAATGAAAAAAAAGTTGATTTTGTTTGTTTTTGCTCTTGCATGGAGCTGTAGGTTACATTTTTAAAAAGGGGGGGTTTTGCCAGTTTTTGGTAAGAATCCTGCCATTGCATTTAAATATGGGTATTTATTTTCCCTTGTTATTTAAGGTTTGAACTAATTAAAGTACTGCAGTTTGGATCGGTATAGCAGGTCAATGAAAGTTTTAGCAAATTCGGATCGATGAAAATTATAGTTTTACTTGGATTAGCTATCCGATTGACTACAAATGAAACGCTCATGCTCTGATATAGGCAATATATGCCAATACTGGTATGCATGCAATTTGATAACTCATGTACAGCTGTTATTAGAACCTCTCAATAATATATGCTCTGCTATAAGTGTTATTACTTCTTTCCATTAACATATATAGCTCTGCAACAGACGTTACCAGCACTTATAAATTTATTTTAGAAATTATTTTATTTATTATAGCATTTTTTGATCCACTGGTAAGGAGCCTAGTCATCGCTTCTGTAGGCTGTCATTTGTAATCTGGGGGTGATTATGCGACGGGCTTAGCTTGGGGACCAAATCTGCTCCGGCTCCTCTAGGTCTATTGCAATTGTCCAGAATTTGTTAACAGCCCTGTCATGTCCAGTACCTAACAGGTCTTATTATAGCATTACAATTTAAAAATAAGATTACCTAAACATAATTTCACATTATACAACCAAAATCTCTTGTCAGAAAAAAATAAATAACTTTAATCAGGGTTCAGGCAAGGAAAAATTAAGTAGAATTTCAGTTTCCAACTAAAATTTTAAGTGATATGTTGGAGAAGTTAATTTATTTTAAATGGGATTCTCATAACGGTGAAATGGGGATTCAAATGATCCTGTATGATCCTTTTAAATGGAGTTCTCAAATGATCCTGTGCTTTAGTGTAAACATTGTAACATAATATTAAAATGAAGAATTTCTGATTTAAATAGAATAAAGATTCCTTAATTTGACTGTGCTTTGAGGGGAAAATTGGCAAGATGCCAATACAAACATAAAAAAGACAAAACTTAAACAAGAACGAAAAATCATGCGTCAAGCATAGATTATGTAACACTTTCCAAAGCTTCCAAAATAATTTTACAAATCATACCGTTTAATAAGCTGAGAGATAACATCTAAGTAAACAATTTGAAAAACACATAACATATTTAAAAACATAATTTCAGGAATTTCCAACGTATACAATATTCGGAAAAATATCTGAATACTTTTATTCAGCCCTGTATAAGATCTATAGATTTGTATATATACTACATAGGATGCTAAATTTTAGTTCAGTTAAGAAACGCGTAGCACAGTTTAAAATTCTCCTTCTGGAGTTTTTGTCAATAAACGGAAATGTGTTCGTGAACTTTTGTATTTCCCTGTATATGATCTACAGAATTTATACACACCACGTAATAAACAAAAAGCGAGTTAAATTTAAAATCGCGTTCAGTAACTTAAAACGCACTTCCAGGAATTATTGTTAACAGACAGTAGAGAATTCTTTTGTGTGTCCCTGTAAATGAACGATGACTGCTATACACACAATATTCTGTAGTAAGCCTCGTGTAATGCACCTTAGTGATATATATAAATTTCAATGTGTTTAAAATAGTGAAACATTATTTAAATAAACCGCAGACGATTTTTCTCCATAGACGTAATGTAACGGAATTATTTTGACTGTACTTATAAATTAACTACAAGTGCTATCCACACCCTATTCCATATTAAGCTTCTTGTAATACACCTTCCAGACAAACCGAAGTCATAAAGACTTTTCAACTAGGTTGGAAAGTGTTAAAAATAGATTAAAAGAGACAAATACAAAATAGCGAGCCGTTTCAAGACCTGAAATACAGTAGCAGAGGTGGGGAATTACATAATTTTACTTGTCACTGGCAAGCAGATTTTCTGACAGTGTGAGTGAATTGTTAAGCTGTCTTTTAAAAACTGCAGGATATAAAAGATATGTTTTTTACTGCAGGATATAGAAGATATGTTTTTTACTTGTTAGCTAATATTTTGCAACTCTCTAAATTACTGTGAAGTAAATATGGTACTAAGTTCTATCCTACAATAAGCTTTTTTCTGTTGCATATATTCCTCAATAGAAAAAAAAATATATATGAAAATATATTGTAGTAATAGTAATGAATTATTTTTGAATTTGCGTAAATTCTGTCATAACTATTTTCAATTGTATGTTACTTCTTGCTGGCTAGCAAAATAAATGCTTGGTTGGTAAGATTTTCTGAAACTTTTCCATTCCTATACAGTAATAAACAATGAAATAACAAAATTCAAAGAATTTTTTTTCTTCAAATTTTACTTAAATTTAAGTAATAGACACTGATTATTATTATTATTATTATTATTATTAACATCTATTATTGGATTTGATACCAAAAAATAAACTTTGCAATCAATTAAAAAAAAAAAAAAAAAAGAAAGAAAGAAAAATCTTTAAGATTTTTTTTCTTTTCTTTTTTAACCAAGCGTATTTTACGAAATAGCTGAAAATTGATTGTACAACTTTTAGTAAAATAAATTTATTTTAGATGCAGCTATCCTTTCTGCCAAACCATTATTAGAGGCATATCTAGGTTTATTTTTAGAGCCTAAAGACTTTTAAAATTAAAGAACATCTTGAAAATATGCTTGAGGTTGTGAAATTGAGTCATCATCAAGTACTGAAGTTTCATTATTTATTAATAACATTTATATACATACAATGCACAATTCTGTTTTAGTAAAAAAGTTGTGGTACATTTTCTCTGAAAACAACATATTACATTAAATTTTAAAATGATATTCCTCTTTCTTTACTAAACTGAATGAATTGTAATCAGACTTGCCAAGTTTCCAAAATATATAAACAGGATATATATATATTTAAAGTTATTTAACTGTCATAACAAGATAACATTTTAAACTTTAATTTTTTAATGTCTCATGATAGTAATAATGCACATTAATTATTCATTAATTTTATTAAATACACTATATTATGTATATAAATTAATGTTTGGAGACAAATATGATGCATTCACTCCTAGCTTATTGATTTTCTTAATTTCCTCAATTATATTACACATTTGGGTACATCACACTTTGTGATCTCCTGACAGTAATATAATGAGAAGGTACTATATTTAAAAATACAGCAGATAATTCAGAGAAATATATTAAAAAGAAGCATAGAAAAACATGACAAAGCAGAAGTACCCTGTCAAAATCTGGAAACTTGGCAAATATGTGTTAAATGCTAATCAGCATTTTTCAAACTATGGTCAGTAAACCACTTAAATGTTAGGGGGGAAAAAAAACAGAAATATCACATACTAATACTGAAAATACCAAAACTTAGAAATTACATATGGCAATGTGCAGGTGGCCCACAGAACATTCTGACTTATAAAAGTGGGCCCCACTTGAAGACAGTTTGAGAAATGGTGTGCTAGGCTATCTTAATTTGAGGTCTGGCTTGAACTGAGCTCATCCTTATCTCTATCTGGTATACTCTGCATAAATAAACATTAAAATAAAACTAGCACACAGTTTAGAAGAACTTTATTATAAAAACATGATGGATATTTACAAAGTGAGACTATGAAAGAATATCAGCTATGTACAATCAAGAAGCATCAGGACTGTCATAATCAAGCTTGTTAGCCCCAGTTAAGCCTTCAACATCTACTTCTGGTTCCATTGCATTCAGCATATTCAAAGTTATGTCTGGAAAATATACATCAGAATTAGAAAATAAAACTTATAATAGGAAAAAAAAACTACAGCCAAGTTGAACAAGCAATGTTTCTCAATGAACTCTTTGGAATTAGACAAGGTATGTATTACAGATAAATTATGGCTCTTTTTTCAGAACTCATGTCTGCCTGAGCCTGGCGATTTTAAATCTGAACCCACAGAAGCCGAAAATTTTTGTGTTGCCTGAACCCAATACCAAACGTATGCAATAGAAAAAAAAAAAAAAGCATAATATTTAAATTATTTAAAAAGTAATATCTCATTTTTAACCCCTTAACTGCTGCGGGCGTATATATCTGCCTTTAGAATATGCCTCCACATATTATAAAAATGGCAAACTGTCAGGACAGCAGGCAAATTTTCACTAGCAGAGCTGTTTTCTGCACCCTTATAACATATGCATTTTCTTTTTGTTATTTCAGAAACCTGAACCCACAGAAGCCGAAAATTTTTGTGTTGCCTGAACCCAATACCAAACGTATGCAATAGAAAAAAAAAAAAAAAAGCATAATATTTAAATTGTTTAAAAAGTAATATCTCATTTTTAACCCCTTAACTGCTGCGGGCGCCTCCACATATTATAAAAATGGCAAACTGTCAGGACAGCAGGCAAATTTTCACTAGCAGAGCTGTGTTCTGCACACTTATAACATATGCATTTTCTTTTTGTTATTTCAGAAACCAATCACCGTCTTATTTAACTGCAGAATTATGTTACTAAATAAGGCAATGGAGATCGCATCAGATTTCGTTGGCAGTTAAGAGGTTAAACAACTTCTTACATTGAAATAACTGTTAATCCCTAGAACATAATTTTATGAAAATTTATATTCAATCTTATCAAAAGAGAAGTTTGGTATCAAATAAAAATATACTTAAGGATTCTCACGTTTTTTTCTCCCTCAACAAGCAATCTGATGGACACATTAACGAAGTGCTATTATGAATAAATGAAATTTACAGCAATTACTGTTTATATGCAAATCAATGAAACTTATTTCAATTTCCCATAAAAGGTGTACATCTTCAACTATAAACTATTTCTAACAATCTATTCATAATTATCTTTTGTGATTGCAGTGTCCCTGAAAATAAACTTGATTGGCACCATATCAACAGGTTGACATCATCACTGCCTGCGATAAATTGGCCAATATCACAAATTTTCTTTTAAAATAGCATTCCAACACTAGAAGAAAAAAAACATTATTTCTGTTTCCTCTTCATTCTGATCAAATAGCATTAAAATAATTTGAAATGAAATAATTTAAAAACATACATATATATATATATATAATCCTTTTTTACTCGTGATTAAGTAAAATTTTCAGTTTCAGAAAAAATGAGCCTGAGGACAGATATAAAAATTGAGCCCGTCTCATCTCTAGTATGTATATCAATATAAGACAACAGCCACTTAACTGACTGTTTGCAGTCCGTCACAGATTTAAACCGAACATAATCGGCAACAAATAATTTTTATTTATTTATTTATAAATGAAATATTGAGAAACAATAAGTAAAAATATACCACTGGACTCAATTATGTCATTATCATGCTAATAGGATTACAATTAAATGAAAAAAACCACTGAGGAATTAAAATTTTTGTTGTACATAAAATGGAAAAAGGATATAATACATATACAATAGACAATGTAACTGCAAAAAAGGAACCAGTCTATAACAGATTTTTCATTTCTTACTGAATTTTTATTTGAATGTAATTGTCTAAGTCAATTTTTTTAATCAGTGTTTAGGTACGTAATTGTCTAAGAGGTCATTAATATTGTTGATATTTTGTATTCCATGCATTCTGAACATAATCTGAAAATAAAAACCATGCATGCTATAAGTGTGCTTTTTGAATAACTTTAATTTTAGGATAATGTTGCTTCAGAAATATCGGCATGTTTTATAGAAACTTAGTCGGCCAGGCTGAACCCTTTTCTTTTATACCGGGACGGGCCGGGCCTGGAAATTTCGACCAAGACTTCTACAGTGTAGTTCAAGCTCAAAATATGAGTAATTTTAAAAGTGTTGTCATAAAAATTATAAACATGCTCAAAGTAAGAAAATCTAAAAGATAATATTAAAATGAAAGTTTAATTATGAAGCACATTAAAATCCAACACAGCACAAAGAAAAATTTCACTAATAAAAATACAAAAGCCTTATAGAAATATCTTCATTAATAATATTTTTTCCTAATTTAAAATAATCTTATAAATTTAATAAAGTGTCTATTTTTATTTAGTATCACAAGATAAAAATTTTGATCAAAATATCAACTGAATATTTTTATTTCAAATATTTCACACAGCCCTGGCCAATACACATTTTAAATCATAAAATTTATAATAGGAAATTTGTGCATGTTGTACGAAATCAGGAACATGACAAGACAACAGTATCTCTTCTTAGAAAACAACTTGAAAAAAAAAAAAAAGTGTAGTTTCCAGTAATCAATGTGTAGTGTGTAGTAAAAACAGACTAATGTGTTGTTTTTACACCTAATGTGTGTAGTAGTTAGCAGGCCTACATTCGTTTCTGAACACTAGAATGCCTGGAAAATTTACTCAAATTTTATGAAAAATATTTTATTCCAGAATTTTTATTTAAAACTACTAAAATTACTTATTTTATAAAAAAATTTCTGGATTGAATAAACATTTGATCATTTTGTCAGAGTCTAAATGACTTCTCCTGGGTGTTCTAGTGTTAATGGTCCATGAGATTTAACTCAAACTTACAAATTTGAAAACAATAAATGAAGAAGCCAAGTTAGAAAGAACTATCATAAGTGCCAAGAATTACGAATTTTGAATACCACTTTTTCCCAGCAGTAATATTCATCTTATTAAATACAGAATTTTTTTAATTCACTGAGGCGAAGGTTATTATTCGGAAATAGATTCAAAAACCATAATCTTTGACACCTATGAATTGTCTACAAACATTTCACAAATGTTACAATTTTGGTTGTATACAGGCTGCAACAGATTTCACTGCATTTTAAAAAATATGCCATGGTTCATACAGACTTGAGACAAAAAAAATCCAAGGAGGGTAGAAAAATTCTAAGGAATACCAGAATTTTAAAGGACTTGCCATATTTTTTCAAGTATGCTGTGCTCATGTGTAACATGCACACATACCCTAACTTTCCATACTTCATTTAGAGAGAAAACAGATTTTATTCTATTCAAATCTAACAGCTAATGCTAAAATTACGAAGTATTCATAATGGTTTTATAAATTTGAATACAAAATTGCCAGCGAACTATTTTATACAGTGACCAATAGCCATATATACAGAGGCCAGTCAAATCCCAAATACTCATCATGTATGATATGTAGATTTTAAAAGTAAATTTTGAGGGGGAAAAAACATGCAGCATATAAAAAAAAAAACTTTTTTTTTTATAAAAAAGAATGGCAGTAATAATTTACCTTTGTAAACATGAGATTTTTATTTTACTTCCTTTACAGGTTAATCTCTTCTAAGCCATACATACATGCTTAAGCAGTATTATTCACTGTGTAATATATAAGTTTCCATTTTCTACTGTTGTCTACTTCAATTAAACACGCGAGTTTCGAAACTAGCCTTATCCAAAATTTTAAAAATCATGTTTTCTCTATCAATCTATTCTATCGTTGAATCTTCACTGAAAAAACATTACAATCTGCAGAAAAACTAGTTCTAGTATGTATTTCTAGCATTCTAAAATCTTGGTTTACAATGAAAACCAATGGAAGCAGTCAAGGTTTTTCGTGATTTCCTCAAATTTGATTTTTGGGATAAGGCGAGTTTTGAAACTCACGTCTTCAATTAAATCATTGTTCAATGCTAAATTATACGTCACGACAATTTAAGGAGTTCTAAGTACTTCTTGGAAGCTATTTCTAAGGAGTTTTTAAGTAATCTAAAGAGTATGATATACATTACTTTTTGTTATTCCCATAACCTCAAGAATTAGCTACAAACACCCATAAAAGTATATTATGGTTTCAATTAGAGATATTGCTAGGTGATTTTTAAAAGGTGTGAAAGTACTACTCATTAATTTTTGATGCATGAATTTAGTGTTATAAACAGCACAAAAACAAAGACAGGCATGAAAATGTCTAGTAAGATGAACATTTACACACAGAAGAAAACAGGAGAAGAAATACATATTATTCTAATTTCAACTTCTTAACAATTTCAGCCATAAAATGTGTATTTTAAGCACAAATATAACAAGAAATGACTAGTGTTAATAATATCACTTTCAATATAATTTTTTATAGTATAATATCAGAACCACATAATACAGTCGAACTCACTTATAGCGAGCACAAAGGGACCATGATATTTGCTTGTTATAACTGGGTGCTTGTAAAATATGGGTTTATAAAAAATTATAAAAATTCATGCTATTTTTTTTCTTTTATCAAGAAGCATCAAAATCAAGTGCTTACGAAAGTTTGATTTAAAACTGCTGATGACCCCTTGGTCCATAGGCTGGATAACACTTGTAGAATTCAATCCTGATATTTGTAAGTCCAGTGATTTCGGGATGCGCAGAACAATTATCAATTAAAAGGAGAATTTTACGCTTTTCTTTCCTTAGTTGGCTCTCCCATTTTGAAATGAATTTTGTGAAAATGTCTGCAGTCATCCAAACATTCCAGGTGTGGTCATAATCAACAGGAAGCTTTTTTACACGTTTAAAACACCTAGGGTTTTTGGACTTCCCCAATGACCAACAGTTTCTTCTTATCATTACCAGACATATTAAAGCACACTAAAGCTGTCAATCGATTTTTGGAAAGCTTGCCTCCGATGCACTTTTTGTTGAAGGGGCGAGGCCAACGAGGTAAGCGCGTAACATCAGAATATTAAATTCTTCAAATTAAAATTAACTCTGGTCTTCAACATGCAGAAAGAAAAGGAATTGCTTACCTTTTCTAAGGTCTATCCAATTTATGAAATATCCACTGGTTTATATATTTCAACTATTTGAGAATTTATTATAAACACTTCTTGAATAATCGTGTAGATGTACCACTGCTGAAATAAGACTTGTAAAAAAAATTATATTAATGCACAATTCACATTGAATAAATAAGTTCACGTTTGGATTGATTTTAAAAATTATATTTTACATTACTTAAAATTTTAAAAGGTTTACATTTAGATTAATTTTAACATCAGGAAACATTTTTTCCTGTGACTTTACAGAATGAAGGATAGTAATACACTGACTCATTTTCACAAAGTTTGGAAAGTTACGAGTAAAGTTGCATCATTTCTTTGAAACAAATTGACGTTGAATAATTGTCCTTTTAAATGTTTTAGTTCTGTAATAAGTTTTTAATGGCATAATCACAAATAACAAATTATAAACATACTTCACATTATTAGAAGAGAACGATTATAACGAGGTAATAAATCTCTATTGCTTGATAAACTTGAAACTTAAGAGTCATAAATTAGGTCACTTGTTTTAAGAGATGAGAGAAAAATTATCCTTGGGTTTTTATCTGCGTGCTTCATCATTTTCTTTATTTATTTATTTTACTTATAGTGGAAAATATTAAGTGATTGAAATGAATGGATTAGTTTTCTACAATTTCCCCCTTAATCCGTTCATGGGGATTAACTAATATTTTCATTGAATTTCTGTGTTCGATGAATCGAGGCTTGGGTAAAGGTTTGGTAAGTGCATCAGCTATCATTTTTTCTGTTGGAAGATATCTTAACTCAATTATGCCTTCTTCGCTATATTGTTTAATGGCATTAAATTTGACGTCGATGTGCTTTGATCTTTTCGTGAATTTTTCTGATTCAACCATTTTTATGGTACTTTGATTGTCTTCATATAAAGTGATTGGTTTTTGCTGTGGAAAGCCTAGATCGTCAAGTAACTTCAATAACCAAATTATTTCTTGGCTAGCATGTGCTGCGGACACATATTCAGCCTCTGCTGAAGATAAGGCAATGCAACTTTGCCTTTTCGTCGTCCACTGAATTGGGTTGTTGCCCAACATATATAATATTCCCGATGTTGATCTGCGGGTTTTGGTATCACCTGCCCAATCGGCATCAGCGAATACTTTTAATATTGGTTCTTCATTAGTGTTAATTATTAATTTTAGTTCTTTAGTATGATATAGATATCTTATTATTCTTTTTACGGCTTGCCAGTCTTTTTCGCGAGGATTCTCATTTCTTCTGCTTAAAATGTTTACTGCTGCTGAAATGTCAGGTCTCGTTATGGTTGTTATATAAAGCAATGAACCAAGTGCCTGGCGATATTTAATATTATTTGGCATTAAATTATCATCATCATTTAATTTGTTATATCCTGGTTCCATTGGAGTTTTGCACGGTTTGGAGTTTTCAAGATTGAACTTTTTCGCTAAATTTTCAATCTTAATTTTTTGATCAAGAGAATAACCGTTAGGTAATTTCTGAATTTGAGTACCTAAATAGTTACTAATATTGCCTAGATCCTTTAATTCGTATTCTTGTTTTAGAGAATTTACGATTTCTTCTATTATTTCATCTTTGCTTGCGATGAGTATATCATCAACATATATTATTATGTACGATGTATGATCTTTTTCTTTTCTAGTGAAAAGACATGTGTCTGCTGTACTTTGGATAAAGTTCAAGTTGTCTAGTGTTTCAGCGATTTTAATATGCCAAGCTCTGGCGGCCTGTTTGAGGCCATAGATTGCCTTTTTGAGCTTGCAAACTTTTTCAGGAAATTGTTCGTTTACATAGCCTTCAGGTTGATTTATATATATTTCTTCATTTAAGTTCCCATGAAGAAAAGCGGTGTCAATATCTACATGTCGCACATTCAAATTATTATAAGCTGCTGCTAAAAGAAGTGTTTTGATGGTACAATGTTGTGCTACTGGTGAAAATGTTTCTTGATAATCTTCCCCATAATTTTGACTGAAACCTTTGGAAACAAAACGTGCTTTATATTTTTGTGTATTTCCTGAACTATCAATTTTTCGTTTGAAAATCCATCTA
Source organism: Maratus michaelseni (assembly GCA_963931845.1). Taxonomy (NCBI): domain Eukaryota; kingdom Metazoa; phylum Arthropoda; class Arachnida; order Araneae; family Salticidae; genus Maratus; species Maratus michaelseni. Next base: position 92,613,522 of record OZ007596.1, read on the forward strand.
CTTCCTATGATTCTTTTATTAAGAGGAGGATCGACTAGATCCCATGTATTATTTTTCATTAACGATTGTATTTCGTTTTCAGTGGCTTTAAGCCAGTTTTTCTTTTCTAGTGGATTGTTTATTTTGATAAGCTGTTTCCAGTTTTCAGGTTCTGTTGTATGGCAATCATTTGCTAAAGCAATAAAATTGTCGGAAGTATATCTTTGAGGTGGTACTCCTCTGTTTTGTCTTTCAGATCTACGAGGTTGATGTGTTTCTGATTGTTTGGGCGCGTCAGGTGTACAGGGTGTGTCACCTATTTCTATTTCCATGTATTTTTTATCTTCAATTAATTGTTCGTGATCATTAATTTTCTCGTTTAAATTGTTCAGTTTTTCTTCCAGAAATTTTACAGATCTGGAAATTATTATTTCACCATTTTTAGTGAAAACGCGGTATCCCTTTGTATTATTATCATAGCCCATGAAGATACCCTCTTCTGCTGTGTCATCTAGTTTAGATCTTTTGTGTTTGTTTATGTAAGTGTATACTTTACAGCCAAATACACGTAAATAATAGAGATTTGGTTTTCTTTTGAACCAAATTTCATATGGCGTTTTATTTGTCAATTTAGTGGGGAGCCTATTTTGGAGGTGATTAGCAGTATTTATCGCTTCACCCCAGAACCTATGAGGTAAATTTGCTTGGGATAATAGGCTTCGTGTCATTTCAATTAAGCTTCTGTTTTTTCTCTCAGCAATGCCATTCTGGCTGGGACAAAATGGAACTGTGTATTCATGTTTTATACCATGTTCCCTTAGAAAGGCTTCTGTATTATTTCCTATATATTCCCCACCGTTATCCGATCTAATCGCCGTCGGATATTTTCCTTGTCTGGTTTTGACCATTTGTACATAGTCTTTTATTTTTTCATAAACTTCATCTTTACTTTTTAATAAGTAAATAACTGTGAATCTAGAACTGTCATCTATGAATGTAAGGAAGTAATTTTTTCCTCCTATTGTGGGTGTTTTAAAGGGCCCACATAAATCAGTATGTACTAAATCTAATACTTTTGTTGTTTTATTATCGATATATTTAGAGTACGGTGCATTTGTTGACTTTGTTTTTATACAGGTTTCACAGTTTGTTTTATGATTACAGTTATTTATTTTTATCCCACTGGCCAAGTCATTTTTGACTAATTCTTTTATACTTTCATTATTTCTGTGGCCAAGGCGTTTATGCCAAATTTCGAGGCAATCTTTATTTCTGCAATCATGTGCAATGTTTATTTTATTTTGAGAACTTTCTTCTAGTGTTTCAACTTGATATAAGTTATGTTTCTTAAATGCTTCTAAGTATATTTTTCCATTGCACGATAGTATGCATTTTTCATTTTCGAAAAATACTTTATAGCCATGTTCTGTGGCTTTACTTACGGAAATTAAATTTGATTCCAATTGTGGAACAAATAACACATTTTTAAGTGTAATTCTATTTATACATCCATCAGATGTCTTTGTCATTATTTGTGTTTCGCCGGTTCCGTAAGAATTTAATGTATTCCCATTAGCAATTGTTACTGTAGTTTTTTCAGTATCATTGAATTTTGTAAATATATCCCTATCGTTCGCTATATGCGAAGACGCTCCTGAGTCAATTAACCAGGTTTTATTAGCGGGATTGACAATTATGAATGCTGCATCTTTATGTTCACTTTTATTTATTTGTACCTGTTCATCTGTTTTTGATTCATTCATTTTATTTTTACTATCACCTTTTATATTTTCAAAACACAACGATGTGTACTTTTTGTATTTGTATTGTGTTTTAGGTGTAGTGGTCTGTGTGTTTCTGTTCTTGAGATGCCAGCATTGTTTGTAAGTGTGATTTGATTGTTTACAGTAGGTACAATATTTGTTTTGCCCTTTATAATCTTGAGTGTATTTCTTTTGTGTTTTAAACACCTTTTGTGAGTTTTCAACTTGCTCACTATTTTCTACCCGTTTATTAAATTCATCAGTAAGTTTGCTCTTGATGAATTCGGGAGTTAATTCAATTTCATTTCGGGCTTCGAGAGCTGTTATTAGTGTATTGTAACTCGCAGGTAACGAGCACAATAGAAGTGCAGATAAATGCGAGTCGGTTATGTTCTCTCCTATTGCGGAGAGCTTATCTTTTATTTCCAGTATATTAGTAATGTGTTTGTGCATGTTCCCATTTTCGGGAAGTTTTGCACTATACAATTTTCGTAACAAATACAATTTACTGGACAAATTGGCTCTCTCATGAATATTTTTTAAACTATCCCATGTCTGTTTTGCTGTTTCTAAATGTTTTACATGAACTATTTGCGTATCGTCTATACTCAGGTTTATTAAAGCGCGAGCTTTTGCATCCTTTTTTCTCCAATCTTCGTTAATTGGTGTAGGGGGTTCCTGAGTTACGAGTTCGTACAAATCTTCCTTAATTAACAACATATTAATTTTAAACTTCCATATAGAATAATTATTATTGTTTAATTTATCTACTATTTGCATTTCCTTTATTGTCGCCATCTCGGAGAACTTGTTTATACAGTTTTTAAAGTTTTATTAGTTTAAATAGTTTATTAAATTCAATTATGTTTTCTTGAATTTTTAATCTAGCATAAGAGCTGAGTATTATTTTTATTAATTAGAGTCAATTATTAATCCTTAAGAATAAATTCTGAGTTCATATATTCATCAGGCTCATGATCACTATTGAAGGGGCGAGGCCAACGAGGTAAGCGCGTAACATCAGAATATTAAATTCTTCAAATTAAAATTAACTCTGGTCTTCAACATGCAGAAAGAAAAGGAATTGCTTACCTTTTCTAAGGTCTATCCAATTTATGAAATATCCACTGGTTTATATATTTCAACTATTTGAGAATTTATTATAAACACTTCTTGAATAATCGTGTAGATGTACCACTGCTGAAATAAGACTTGTAAAAAAAATTATATTAATGCACAATTCACATTGAATAAATAAGTTCACGTTTGGATTGATTTTAAAAATTATATTTTACATTACTTAAAATTTTAAAAGGTTTACATTTAGATTAATTTTAACATCAGGAAACATTTTTTCCTGTGACTTTACAGAATGAAGGATAGTAATACACTGACTCATTTTCACAAAGTTTGGAAAGTTACGAGTAAAGTTGCATCATTTCTTTGAAACAAATTGACGTTGAATAATTGTCCTTTTAAATGTTTTAGTTCTGTAATAAGTTTTTAATGGCATAATCACAAATAACAAATTATAAACATACTTCACATTATTAGAAGAGAACGATTATAACGAGGTAATAAATCTCTATTGCTTGATAAACTTGAAACTTAAGAGTCATAAATTAGGTCACTTGTTTTAAGAGATGAGAGAAAAATTATCCTTGGGTTTTTATCTGCGTGCTTCATCATTTTCTTTATTTATTTATTTTACTTTGAGTGGAAAATATTAAGTGATTGAAATGAATGGATTAGTTTTCTACACTTTTCACCCTTGAACTTAAAAGTCTGCTGTGGGGTTATGTTGTAGAAAATGCCTGTTTCATTGGCATTATAAATGTCATCTTTTGTGTATCCTTCTCTGATGAATGACTACTTTTCACTCATTCATGTCGCAATATCCACCATATTTGTAGACACTGCTTCACCACAAATTTTTCTAAAGGTTATCCCATGTCTATTCTTGAATCGATCAAGCCATCCATTCGAACATACAAATCTAGAATATTCAAATTGTTCAGCAAATGTTTCTTCTTGAACTTTTAAAAGTGGACCACTTACAGGTAAATCTGCACTACGTTGCACCTTCATCCACTTCAAAAGGGCTTCGTCTAAATTCTCTTTAGCACATTTCTTCAAACATTTACAGTCATTCTTATTTTGATTGAACACAGCCAGTAATTTTTCCTTGTTCTTTAACAAAATTAAAACAGTAGAAGAAGATAAATCATACTTTTTGCAGATTTCATAATTTTTTAAGTCGTCCTCTAATTTCCGTAAAATCGTTACTTTTTCATCAACTGATAAAATTTTACGTTTCGACATAGCAAGATAAAATTTTATGAATGTAATCTATGAATGCAGATCAAAGAATGACGTCCACATAAGTCCCCTACCCTGCCACTCCTATGCAGAGTAAACTGCTGTCCAATCAGCAACCTCCGTCCTCTCCGTACATCTCCTTAAGGGAGGTTTTCTACACAATGAAAAATGTCGCCATCACTTGTTCTCAGGATTTATGACTCATCACTAAGTTTCAGCTGACTTAGGAATGTTAAAGAAATTTTTCCAAATAACGATTAGTTGAACTGGAGAGGTGGAAGTCAGTAGAAATTTTATGAATCACAAAAATATTGCTCACCATTACTGAGGTAAGAGAGTTAAAAGCGAGTTAAACTCCCATAGACTTAACATTGTAACAACCAAGTATTTCTGATTTCCTCGTTAAATCCAGGCTCATTATAAGCGAGTTTTAATTATGTAAGATGGAAGAATGACCCTTTACGTAAGAAATTAAGACAAGGTTTAAGCAATAATTTTTTTAGATTTTTATTTAAAAATATAAAACAAGGCTGCCACTGCCTAATGCCATCGAAAATGGTTGCTTCAGTAGCTTATGATGAAAAAAAAAAAGCCAAAATAGTTGTATGCTTACTTAAATTGCCATCAAAATAAACAAAACTATTTCATGCAATCCACATCTTATTCTACAGTTTACAGCCAAATTTGTTACTTTTTGTACAGGGTTATTATAAAAAAAAACTATCCTGATATATGAGCCCATGGCAATCATACCGTTCACAGAAACTGAATGAAATTTTGGTAAAGTATTTTGGGCTATATGTTCAAGAATCATATGAAAAACAACAATGAAACTCTAACAGTTAAAGTGACAAAATTTCAAATGGCAATACTTTTTTTTTATTATTATTACTGGAATGTGATTTTCATAGTGAAAAACCATAAAAAACGTTGGAATGGTACCTGTAGCATAAAAATCGCTGGCACTAGTGAGACTAAGAAGAAAAGAGAAAACCAGAACACGACTTTCTTTTCTAATAATGTCACATTTCGATTTCACACTGTGTCTTTGGCTCTGATCCCAGCCAACTGAATCTCTCTCGAAACAAGAAGACAAGACCAAGGTATGCAGATTTCCTGGTTCGGCATAAGCCACTGTCATGACTGACGTCATCACACTAAGTGAAAGAAAAAGCACTGTGAAATGTGTGCTGCATATCTTGTTTTCTAGCACTCTGAATAACATGCCGCTTGCAGGGAAAGAATGTGGAGAAATTTTAATGATTTATTACTTGAACAGACAAAATGCTGCAGAGGCATTGCGTGTCTACCATAGATCATGAGTTACACTGAGGTCCGTGTACTGTAAAAGTTGTACGGGACTTGATACGCAAATTTTAAGAAACAGGTTGCACTTGCAATCGATCTTGGCCTGGACAACAGCAGTTGCCAAATTATACAGTCCGAAAGATTCTACACTCTGTTCTCCATATGTTTCCGTATCGATTCCAGCATGTCCAGATGTTGCAAATGGGTGTAACAGTAACAACGGCTAGATTTTGTGAATGAATTTTTTATCCGGTATGATGAGGATGACGATGGCCTTTACGTATTCTGTGGATGGACGAGGACCATTTTTCATTGACTGGTAATATTAATTCAAAGAGCTGCATGCACTGGGTAGACAATTCCCATGATGTGGTTCCACTTCTGTTACACGAATAAAAAGTGATTGTGTGGTGAAGTATAGCAAACACTTTCATCCTCGGCCCTTAGTTACTCCCGCAAGTCTACAAACATGTACGGTAATGAGTGCTCGCTATCTAAAAATGTTGACTAATTATACAATTCCCAATCTGCAACAGCGAAATGCTTTATCTGATGTTGTATGGATGCAAGACGGTGCTCCCCAGACATGTATAAAACCAAAAACTTTCTGCGCACATAAATATTGAGTCAAAAACTTTCTGCAAAATAATTTAATGTTTAATAAAATTACGTGTTGTATTATTTTGACGATATAAATTAAAAACAGTAGTTTAAAATAATTACCATTTGAAATTAATTAATATTAATTAAAGAATAATTATTTTGGTTAAAAATATTAATAAACCTAAAAATTCATGATAGGAAGAGCTGAATTCTTATCAATTATTTTGTCAATGCATTTAGAAACAACACAGTCCTTAATATTTTGACCTCTTCGCAAGCGTCTGTAATATCACAACAATGTTTTGCATCTTTAAATTTTGAATTGTGCGCAAACAGTGACTAAATCATACATAAAATTTCAAATATTTTTAATTTTTTGGTATTTAAAAAAAAAAAAAAAAAAAATCTGCAAAGTTCCGAATTTTGCAGAAAATTTTCCGCGCACGACGTGCGCGTGTGCATCTATATTATACAACTCTGGTGCTCCCCACATGTGGGGTCTTCTGTCAAACGTTTCTTAACACAACAGTTTGGTAACAGAGTTATCTCTGCCATTGCACGTTTCCATGGCCGCTGAGGTCACCCGATCTCACTCCAGTGAATTTCTGGCTGTGAGGATACCTGAAATCCAAAGTGTATGCATTTAATCCGCACACTGCATCTGATTGGAAAGATGCCATCAGACATCAGATTCCTCTTGCCATGGTATGTTCTTCAGTGCTATCCACCATCTGCCGCATGCTAAGTGTCATCGTGTGTGAAGGAGGTCAGGTCACGTGGAAAATTTGTGAAACACAATAAAATGTTTTGCTTTCTGTTGCTTCTCAATCCTTATTGGTCATTTTCACTTTTCTTAGTCTGTCCAGCGCCGACAAATTTCGTGCTATAGGTACCGTTCCAATGCGTTTATGGTTTTTCACTATGAGATCACATTCCAATAAAAAAAAGGTGGTGTTGCCATTTGAAACTTTTCGAAATTTTGTCACTGAAACCATAATTGTTAGAGTATAACTGTTGTTTTTCATATAATTCTTGAGCATGAGCACATACCCCAAAATACTTTAAACCAAAATTTCATTCAGTTTCTGTGAACAGTATGATAGACAGGGGCTCATATATCGGATAGTTTTTTTTTTTTAATAACTCTGTACTTTTATTATAAAATAATACATTATTTAAAAAAAATTAAGAAACTTTGTAAATTATCATCTGACACAGATGATCAGAACCAGCAATATTTTTTTACTATGCAAGTTTTTTTAGTTAAGGGCTGTGCATATATAATGTTATCACAGGTTTGACACTTAATATCGTAAGATATCTGTAGGAGGAGGGTGGGATTTGTCTTTTGATATCGTTATCATTTTTGATCAAACCAAAACTTTCTGTTTTTCTTTGGTAACTTTTTCTTTACATCAAAAGTCTTATCTATTTTTTAAAAAATACAAAGTTATTATTAAAACAATGAAATGACTATGAAACTATTTCATTCCAAAATATGAAACACTCCAATGTTTGGCATTCCTATTCTTCTACTCTTCGACCTATGTGCATATAAATCCGCTGTTGGAGAAATCAGGTGTGAAGTATATTTGAAATTATACTTGTTGTGTTTACTAGTAAGGAAAAAAGAAAGAATGTTGTCCACCTATTTTGTTGATAAGAAGCTGTGATTGTCACCTCCCCATGCAGGGGCCAAGTGCAAGACAATATTTATTACTGTTGAATGAATTATGTAACGAAAAGCTATTATTATATACTTTTGAATAGCAACTATTTCTTTTAAGTGTTATTTTATATAAAGTTATTTCAAATATAATATTTATATTTCATTGACTTCTCTTCTTTTGAATCTCTATACGATTAATAAACATATAATCACATCTGTAACTATATGTATAAGATATAACACTGCAAATGTATAAACAAAACAAAAAAAAGTAAAAGTAAAAATAATTTTTAGACAGTGATAACAATATCACTAGGAGGGGGGTACCAGTACATGAATTATAATGTATGATATCCTAAGGTGGGGAGGGGTCCAAAATTACCAAAATGTTGATAACTTTATATATGTACAGCCCCTTAGAGCCAAACAGATGTTACTTTTTGAATTGTCGTTGTAGATGCTGAATGTTTATAAATAATAACACAGCAAGAAAACTCTTTTTAAGAAAAAAATTATTTTAAAAACACTTTGAAATTTTTAGTAGCATATTTTTTTACACCACTGCATCGGCAATAGGGGAATTATAATGAAATTTAAAAGTATAATTATAACTATTTTTAAAAAGCAAGGTGAAAATTAAAATACATACCAGCAGATTTAGGTGTGCTCTGGGCAATCACAGCGTTCAGGGCTCTTATTTTATCCTGAGAAACAGTCTTGATGGTTTGCGTTACAACAGGTTTTTTCATAACTGTAGACTCATCAAAACTTTTTCTTTTGGCAACCATTTTCATGGGAACACTATGAGAGCAATATTGTTAATCAGCATAATGCTATTAAATATTTTCATCTTTTAACGAACAACAAATGGTAGCTAAGAATCACTTTATAGTCAATTTGAAAGAAAATTGCAAACTAGTTAGAATAAACTAAATGTATTCAAATAACTTTGAGTCATTCAGAAAAGCTTTTCTTTAAATTAAATTATATGAGATTTATTTAAAATTTATAGATAAAAAATGAAATGTGCTCAGATTTTCAAAATTTAAACTTTTCTCATACTTCATTGTATCCATACTTATAAAATTAATTGTACAGAAACATCAAATAAATTTCAACAAATAGTCTATGAAAAGAATCTGTGCACTTTTAAGTACTAGGTGCAAACATTCAATTATAATAAATTTTAAAAAAGGGTAAATTTCAACATATACAGCTTAGTAAAGCATAACAAAATATAAAAGAATAAATAAGCATAACAAAAAATAAGTTTAACAGCATAAGTAAACAGAAAAACAGACATACAATGAAAAGCAAAAACTATCTAGCAATAAGACATTTTATCTTGCTAACTATGTTTTGACAAACACATATGAATTGAATCAAAAAGAACACAGCCATACTGAACAATGTTTGCAAGATGTGGCAACCCCCCCCCCCTTTTTTTTTTCATAATACAACCTTAATATTAATGTACTTATAGTACTAAGGCAACCAGTTTTGAAAAAATAAAGTTATGAATTATATATGAGTTTTATAATACATTTGTTCAATTGTGACAATAATTTTATCAAACATTGACAACAATCAATGAAAGAATGAATATTTAATCATACAAAGTGACACAAAGAAGTAAATTTCAACGAATTTGCAGGAATTATATTGATTTATTTTAAAACAATATATATAATTCTATTAGAAAACCAACATATAAATTCTCTAAACAAAATTAATAAATAATATATTATTATAGTAAAACACCTGGTGAGCCTGAATGCATTCAATATAGCCTGACCAAGAAGTAAAATATCCTGAGTGTCTGCTATTTTTTCTCAAAGTATTTTGTCAACCAAAACTACATAAATTTTATAATTTTGGAAAGATTGTGATAAAACAAACTTTTTGAGAGATGTCTTATATTCAAATAACTCATACATTATAAATATCTTCAGTTACAATTAAAATCAATTCTGTAAACATAACAAACACTGAGTCTTTATCATAAATCTCGCACATCATATGCTATTACCTCAATACACTATTAATCAATCATAGTTTCAAAATCATCTCAGATTAGAATGTTAAAAAAATGGAATAGTGAAATATGGAGTATTTCTCATACCAGACAAGAAATATTTGTAGTACTCTGGTAACTATGCTCCTTTAACTTTTCCTTACAAAAATAGTTCATAGAACTGTATAGAACTCTATTGAACTTTTTACAAGTTCTGTAGAATAGCCATTCTATAGAATACTATTTCTATAGAGTTTTAAAGAGTTTTATAGAATACTATTTCGATAGAGTTTTAAAGAGTTCTATAGAATACTTTTTCTAAAGAAAATGTTTCTACAGAATTCTTAGAAGTTCTATAGAATTTTTTATTTAGTTTTACAGTTTTTCTATAGAGTTCTATACATCTTATAGAATTAAATTCTATAGACTAACGATTCTATAGATTTTTTTTTTTATTATTAAAAAAATAGTTTTTGTTCTTTTAAAATTTAAGTGTGTAGTAATTTATTTATAACTATATATTAAAATTAAAAAATAATAATTTCATAATACATCAGTTTAGTATATAATTGTACTCCATAGATTTAATATGATATATATATAATTTAATTCAATTCTAATACATTGACTGATATAACATTGGCAATTTAATCACAAACTACTGAATTAAATTATGATTCGTTAATTTGTTGGTTAATTTTATAAAACCATCCATCTAATTTTTTTCACTAATAATATTGTAATTTTTATTCAAATATTTTAATCTGAAATATAAATATTTAAACAATTGTTTTAGTTTTAACAAATAATAATTTATTAGACTTTAAATATTTTTACAAGACTATTATGATTGGGAATGCAAATCACAAAAGAAATAAAGTTGAGATAGTGTAATAATAAGAGATCAGAGACTGTCAATCATGGATGCAAGAAGTCCATCCAAATCAAGACTGAAAACTTTTCTGAGTATTAGGAATAACCAAATGGAAATGGACCAGAAGATTTCTGTCTTGCATTATGGCTAAAAATTGATGTCTTGCAATAAAAGATAGTGATTAAAATTTCTTAATGGTAAAATTACTTGTATTAAGTATATATATAAGTAGAATTTACAATTAATCAAAAATCTCTTCAGGACTGAAATTAGTCCTGAGACTGAAGACGTGCACCCATGCTGTAAATGGTTGTGTCCTGCTGAAAGTACATGTTCTTCGTCCAATCATTGAAATCAAGCAGCATCGAGAGTGGTTAGTAATTGGAAGGGTGACCACTGGGATTCTATATAAAATTCTGTACATATTTTTATAGAAGCTGTATATTTTTTCTATAGATATTTTTATAGAAGCTCTACAGACATTTCTAATGAACTTATACAGATATTTCTATAGCTTTCGGTTAAACAAGCTTATAGAAAAACGGGTCATAATTCTATAGGATTCTATAATCCGTTTTCTATAAATATTTTTTACAGAATTCTGTAAGAAATTTTTGTAAGGGTTTCTTAATAAAGTATTACATTGCTAGCTAGCAAGATCACAGAAGTAAAAATGATTTTGAATGTTTTTTTTCTTGTTGATTAACCTGCAAGCCAAAGCTTAGAGAATTTTATTGTTTATATTTTGTAGTCTATCGATTATAGGTGCAGATTCCCAAAATCTGGAAGGAGCCAGTGGCTCCTAAACCCAAAAAATCCAGTGGCCACATTGTGAAACAAATACATAAAAACAATATTTTTTTCTCCATTAAATTTGGACGACGAGATTTTATAAAATCTTCCCACCATAATTGTGTTCAGTTTGTAGGAATAAATGTTTGTAATGTAAGGCCTGAGTATTTTAAGAATAATAGATTCTCTAAAGTTTATTGTTCTATATGTAAACTCACCTCCCCAGCACACCCCCCCCAAAAAAAAAAGAAAAAAAAGAAAAGAAATTAAAGAAGTAATTTACATAACTGAAATTAAACGCTCAACATAGGAATTTGCATTAAAAAAAATATATCTATAAAAATCAAAATTAAAAATATATATGAAAAAAATATGGAGAAGATTTATTTTGTTTTTGGTTTTAGATTTTAATAAAATAAATTTAACTTTTTCTGACATTTTCAAGGATGAAGGAGAAGATCGAACTCTATACTTTTGTTGGCAAGGGGATTTTTTAAGGATTTATTAAAGATTTTTTTTAAAATCCCTATGGAAACAATAAATTAAAATTTTTGTGACTGATCGGCGATTTTCAAGCCATATTATCTTAAAAATCGCCGATGGTTACAAAATTTGTAATTTATTGTTTCCATAGGGATTTAAAAAAAAAAAAAAAAAAAAAACTTTAATAAATCCTTAATGACGAAATTCACTATTGTTCCACAAAAATCACTATTTTTCAGCGACTAATTAACGATATTTGCGATTTTTTTCCGCGTCAGATTGGCAAAATTCCCATAGCTACAAATTTAATGAGTGGACCCAAAATTATTCTCTTCTCGGCACGGATTTTCCTGCGTTGTGGCTTAATTGTGGTATGCCCTGCCGTCGCCACATAGTACATTTGCAGTGCATATCAACATAATTTTCTACTTCTGATTCTGCGGATATCGCAGATTTCTTATTTTAAAGAAGAAAACGAGAAATTTGCAAATCAGTGGAAATGTGACATGCATGTCCAATCATAATGTTTTAACCCTTTCAGGGGCAAGCAATTGTGTTCCTGTAACGTCGAACCGTCAAATGTTAAAAAAGTAAAATTTTATTAAAAGTTTCTGGTTTGAATCGGATTAAAATTAGGTGGTATATAATATATACCACCGCCCCTCAAAGGGTTAATTATGAGCAATAAAAAGAAAAGAGAAATGCACTAAATATCGCGGAACTATGGAGGACAATCCGTGGATTTGATTTTTTTTTTTTTTAAATGGCGGGAGAATGGCATCCCTGTAAAACATCCGGCGACTTAAGACATCGAAAGTTAGTGGCCAAAGAAAAAAATTTAGTCGCCACGTGGCGACTGGCGACCGTGAATCTGTACCTATACTATCGATGTACATGTAGAGTTCTACCAAAAAGGGAAAACTTCTGTTTAAGTTTCAATTTTCCTTTACAATTTAAATTTCTTTTCATCTGATGATTTTGAAAAAATATTGCTTTGAATGTATTATTTTAATAAAGTTTTTGAAAATTTAATAAGTTATTAAATTTATTGTTTCTCTTTAATTCTTTTAGTTTTTAAATTGATTAATGAAGTTCAAATCTTTGTTTTGTTAAATAAAGGTTTTTTTGTAGACAATTTATGTAAAAGGGAAGTTTGTTTACATTTAAATTATGTTTTAAAAACAATGTTTACTGAATTTTGAAGTTGGTTATTCCACTCAAATATACTCATTGTCATGTAATGGATATATATTATTGAGGTTTAATATGGCACGTTCACATTTAAAAATGGATTGTGTAGCACTTATAGCTTGTTTACAGGGAATTTAAAAATTAATTTGAGATTCATTCAAAAAAAGTAGAAAGAATGATTTCAAACACTTATTCAATGGAAATTATTGAAACCTATAAAGTAGATAACATTAGCGAAAAAGACAAAAACCAACAATCATTATTATAGAATGTAATAATATGAGACGTCATCAGTATAAATAGATCAGTATGTACTTATCATATCATTATATAGTCCAAAAAACAAAAGAAATCATGTTGTAATAATGTAGTTATTACCCAGTTGCAGAACGTTTTGTGTCAATCTGCAACAAACCTAAATTTATTGCCGAAACGTCAGTGAAGGCTTACTGTTGAGACCCGAAAAGTTTTTGGTTTCTGTCTGTCTGTTTGTCTGTCTGTCTGTTCCGCGATAACTGCCGTAAAAATGATCTGATTAGGTTGATTTTTGGTGGGTATGTTGGTGAGATACTCGGAATTAGCTGTATAGTTTTTGGTTAAATTTGGTTCATTCGTTCGAAAAATAGAGAACATTTCTTTTTAAATCATAATGCTTTCCTATGGGACTGCAGACGATTTTCAAATTTCATTTTTAACTGAAATGGAAATCGCATATTTGAATAATGGATTTCAACGTAAAATTATGGATGTTGATTTTCGATATGGAGGTTTTAAATATATCCAATAATTTTGAAAAATTGACGATACATTTATTAGAATTGAGATATTAATTGTTTAAATGATTGGAAATTTTTTTGCATCTGTTCCGGAAATATAAAACTTTTATTTTCATGTTTTTTACAAATTTTAAAATGCATTTTTTTTTTACTTTTCTCTTTAATTGATCAGTTGCCTAGCAACGATATTTCAAAGAAGATAAAAATAATAAAAGCAACACGCACTATTTTGTTCCAATAATTTATTAGCAAAATAAATTATTTTTGTATTCTATTGACATAAATGAAGAATTTATTTTAATACAAGTTTTTTTTTTTAATCTAAAAAGTTACAAGAATAAGAAGTTCATAAGAATTTCAGAATATCATTGCATAAACCGTGTTTAATTTAACGTTTCTAATTTCTGAAACCTCCGAAGAATTGTATATGCCTGTAAATATGTATGCAATAGAAAAAAATTAAATTGCGGATTGTAAGATGCTAAATAATATGAAAAGTGAGATTAAAAAACAGTGACTTGAGCTGACGTTGAGGCTCCTGATCTGCAGATTTACTAGTCTATGACCCAATAATGCCTACTATTAGAAGAAGCCTATCAACAAGCCTACCATCAGAAGATATAACAGTAAGCCATAATAAAGGGGGACAATATAACAGGGTCATACTCATTTTCCAAAATAAAATCCCCTGAGAATCCTCTGATGTATTTCCGGGATGAAATAATTTTTGCATGTCAACAATTGTCATTTTTTATCATAGCTGGGTTATTTTATAATTCACTGCTAATTTTTTATGCTTTAATTATAGGTGCAGATTTACAGTCGCCAATCGCCACGTGGCGGCTAAATTTTTTGCTGTGGCCATTAACTTTCGGTGTTAAAGTCGCCATGTGATTTAAAAGTGATCAATTTCTGGTATTCTCAGTCATCATCGTGAAATTTTGATTTTTTTTTTTTTTAAAGACCAAAACACATAACAAACTTTATTATTATTTTTAATAACATCTCAGAATGATGTGTTTAACAGAGCAAACTATTAAATATATTCGAATAGCTATGTTATTCGTAACTGTTTGAGTCTGATAATTTTACATAGACAGTGATATAAAAATTTTTTATAGAAAAACAAATGTTTGAAATGTGTTTTGATTTTTATAGTGCAAAATAATCTCACACATTCAGATTTTCTTTTATATGGCAAAATCAAAATAAGAAATATTGTTTTTCTAATATTCCCCGCTATCATGATTGCTTAGCTTATATAATTTTTTTTTTTTTTTTTAAACCGCCCAACTTTATCTTCTGACTGTATATGATTTATATTACACTTAATTAATATTCAAATTTTGTTGTACATGTGTACATAATAAATAAATTACGGTACTTTTCAGTTAGCCAGGCGCCAGTGATATATATACATATATATATACACACATATATCTACATATACATATATAGGTACTGCGTAGCCTGCAGTCTACCATTTTGTTTCTCAAACGATATCAAAATAAAGGTAACATCTGGCTAAAAGACATACAATAATCAAAATTTAAATTATTTCATAAATACTTCTATGCAAGCTGTTCCAAATAAATAAAATCTTTTCATAAATCTTATAAATTTGACTAAAATTATGCAAAACAGAAATAAGAAGTTTTTAATTGAATTTTTATTCCATACTCTCTGAAACAAAACCCTTGTATGCTCAGAAAGTAACATCTACCTTCAAAGTCAAAGTATTTATGAAAAATTATAAATTTTGATTGTTGTATGTCTTTTAGCCAGATGTTACCTTTATTTTGATATCGTTTGAGAAACAAAATGGCAGACTGTGAGCTAATACGCAAGGGTAGCCCCGACGGAAGTATAAATTACAAAAAAAGAATTTAAAATAATGATAAAACATGAAAACTTTTTTTTAAATGAAAAGGGGTCACTTTTTGCGAGGCCGAGTTAGGCCTAGAAATCTAAATCGTGCATTGCTGTGTTAGGCTAAATGTAAGTAAAATTAACAGAGAAAAACAAATTACAATAAAAATAGAAAATAAAATAAAGCATTTATGACAAAATGATAAAAAATAGCATTAAATTAAATATTTCAATGGTCTGATTTTGTAAACATATCTGATATTTTCAGTTGTTTCATTTTTTTTAGGGGGGGGGGGGGTGTTCACACTGCAATACTTCTTGTAATTTATACAGTTGCATAATTTGGATTTCAGTAATGAAACTTTTGATTTCTAAGCCGCGAATTAGTTCTTTTGTGAGACACAACATTAAAAACATTACAAAAAATTCAGAAGAGTAGTTTCATTTAACTCATCTGGAAACTGTGATACGAACGCACAAAGCACCATCTATACACATTTTCAGAAATTATTTTTCTCCTGTTCTATCACGGTCTGGATTTTATGTCTTCCGGATTTCCGGATTCGAGGTCCTGTACTGTATATGTATATACATATATATTTATAGATGTACTTATACCACTGGCACTCGGCTAACCGAAAAGTACCTAAATTACTTTACACTTTGAATTCCTGAATTTTTTGTTTAGTTTTTTACCCCATATAAACACTATTGTTTTTATGTGTTTGTTTCACAATTGTTGGCCACTGGATTTTTTGGATTTAGGAGCCACAGGTTTCTTCCAAATTTTGAGAATCTGCACCTATAGCTTTAATTATTTCTGGCACAAACGATACTGAAATATGTACAGATCATATTCAACACATTTTACTCAATAAATGAATTCTGCATTTAATTTTTTACCTGGTCAGTAAAAATTAAAATAGTTTTCAAACAGCTCATTTTAATAACAAATATATTTTTTTTAAAACATTTTTCACATTTTCAAACAAATAAATCTAAACACAATCACCCAATATTACTGACAAGAATTAATAAACAATGTGCATCAATTTCAAAACAAATTTGAAGCTGTTGCCAAATGCAAACTTCATGAGTAAAGAATAATTATCATGGAGAAAAATTCCCACAAAATTCAAAATATGACTTAAAGGAAGGAAACACACATTTAGTTTCATGATTTCACAATGTTAGAAGGTGTGTCTAGTGTCTGAATGGATGTCACCAGATGTTAGAAGGAGCAGAGATTAAATATTTAATCTGAGAGAAAGAGTGGCTACTTTCCAATTCTATATCTCATGATGTTAAAAGGTATGTCTTACCTTATAAAGTCTAAAAATCTAAACGGTAAAATATGACAAAAAGTTTGTGAAACTACATGTCTTAAAATATTTTATTAACTATCCAAAGTAACATATTCATAGAACAAACAGCTGAATTATCTACAAGCCATCTAATTAAACACGACCACCCTAAGGAGATTTGATTAAAAATGAAACAAACAGAAAAAAATAAGAATTTTAAACCAAAAAAATAAATAAAATAGATAACTAAAACTCTGATAATGTAGCATTTGAACAGCACCAAGACACGCTGTTATTTTGCATGCTTTGTGGTGTCATAATAAAATCAAACTAAGACATGCCTTTTAACATCATGAGATACAGAAACAGAATCTAAGTAAAAAAGTAAACTTCTGTAACATATCTCTCAAAAAAGATACTTACTTTGAAGATTATTGCATAAAAAAGTATATTTTAGAAATAAGCATTAAATATCCCTTTAATATATATATATATATATCACAGAAAATATGAACTAAAAAAAATTCAAATTGCCGATTTGAACAGGAACAATTATTTTATCTATAAATTTAGTTAAACTCCTAATAATGATCCTCAGGGGTCGATGCAGGTTTTTTTTCATGGGGTTCATTTTGTGAAAAGTAAAAGTTATTTTTGTGAAATTTAATTATATTTTTGTGAAAAATAATATTTTGTAATGAAAGTTGAAATCCAGTTACTCATTCGAACCAAGTATTCATAAACAAAAACTTTAAATCCTTTTGCTGAAGTTTTCCTCTCTGGTGAACTTGTTTGTTTACAAATTACACATTTTAAAACATCACAAAATAATAAATAGTAAGTTTTTATGGAATAGAATTTTGTGAAAAGGCCTATTTTAGTAAAAGTAATTTTGTGAAGGGTCCTGTTTTATTATAAAGAATTTTGTGAAGGGACCCGAAATAGGCCCCAAATTTTGCCTGGATCGACCCTTGATCATGCACAATTTTTTAATAAGTATTTTATATTACACAAAAGTTACTTGCACAAATGCACATTTCTTCAAAACTTATAAGTTTTGTAGTGCTTTCGGTGAAGGCATAACTACTCTAAGGGGTAACACCACTTTGACCAATTCAAAATTTTGATATTTCACTTAAAGAAAACAAACAAGAAAATCATATTTTATTAGTTACAAATTGATATTGAAAGTGTAAGTTAATTTTGGAACTGGAGAAGTAGAGCACCATAGCAAATAAAATAAACAGTAATAAAATCTTTAGAAGTTGTTTTTTTTTCTCCAGAAGAACATTTTCAAAATTTGTACACACTAACTCTGCCTATTTTCAATCAATCAACTTCATATTTTTGAAAATTAACTGTTACATATTTTTCTAGTGAAATAAGCAGTATTTTCAAACACTTCATATTTTTTAAAACAAAATTATCAACAAAACCTTAAATTTCAGGACATCAAAGTGGTCTTACCCTATAAGAAAGTATTAATATACAACACTATTACAGATGCTCATAATCTTTTGTATATGTGAGAAAACATACAGCTGGCTCGTGATATACAATGAGAAGAAAAGTATCCATACACCCATTATTAAAATATTTTAAGTCAATTGCTTAAAAAAAAAAATTATAACTTGTTTACAATGCACTATATTTACTTGCATAATTTACACTTGCACATTATATCCTCCGTACAAATGAATTTTAAAGCAAAAGAAAATTTTCTGCATTATTTACTTCAAGAATATAAGAACTAAATTTGGTGAAATGGGATTTTATATTAACACCATATACATTTCAAAATCTGCATTAGAATAAAGTTTAATTTACATGGACTGAAATGAAAAATTCAATATTTTTTTCTCACATTTCTTCCTCTTAATCAAAAAGTTGCAGATTGTTATATTATTAATCATGCATGCCTCAGTTCTTCTGCTGAAAATTAATCAAGTTCTACACGAACAAGCTGAGCAAACAGAAATATGTTCTAAAGTATCAAATTGTTTAACTTTATTATTTTTAACTCAATCATACTGATTGGTAAAGATATCAAACAAATTAACATTTTTCCAACCGAGTGAAAAAGTATTCAGTCCAGGAATCAAACCCAAAGACCTTTGACTTAAATTTCCAACACTCTAATTGCAAAAGAAAGTTACCTGATTTCACAGACTACCTTTATCAGATTTCCCTGATTTTCATTATTAACGATACAGTTACAGTATTTTTTAATGTAAGCCACTTCCTTATATAACACACATTCAGCTTGCTAATACCTCATTTGGGAGAAAAACATAAAAATTGCATAATATTGATAAAAGTACTGGTTCATAGTTTCATAAATCTGAAATCAAAATTTAGTCCAACAACTTCATAGAGTGGCCAATGAATATACGGCGACCAGAAAACTTCCTTATTTTCTAAAGAATGTTCAAGTTCAATCTAAGACATCTATATCTGACGGGATAGCTAATTGGATTAAGTTGGCCACCTGGTCAGCTTATGTATAATAAAATTTTCAAAAATGGGTAAATTACTTTCCATATAAACATTATCCACAGACAATGAGGACATCTGATCACCTTAATTTGTGTTAAATACCAAGTCTCATATCATGCGCATTTAAATATATATATATATATAAAAATTTTACTTTTCTTTATCGCATACGATTATTGGCTTAAATATCACCTGTTTGTCGATGAATCAGTCTCATGCAAAAACAAATATTTTCGCAAATAGACAAATTTCTCTGATTTTCAAGTACTTTTACGAAATTTCCTAACTTTTCCAGATTCATAAACCTCCCTGATTTTTTCCCAATTCCCAGAATCTGTAGCCACCCTGTACCTGGACTGACAACTGGATGCCACATTTCACACAGATAACTTTATTGGTCGGCCTGGACGTTTTTTCATTCAGTTGGAAAAATGTTAATTTGTATTATTCCGAATCAGCACGGCAGAGTTAAAAATAAAGTATACCTACATATCTATTGTTAAATGGAGTTCCATTACCTGCGGTATATTCTGTTGAGCTATCTGCATGGCAGATCAGATGCTGAAGTCAATAAGATTATCTGAGTGAAATGTGTTGGCCAGTTGTCAGTCCAGGTAGCTCAATAGACAGAGCACTGGCAATTTAAGCCAAAGGTCTTGAGTTTGATTCCCAGCGTGGGCACTTTTTCACTCAGTTGGAAAAATGTTAATCCATACAAACTGTTTAAATTGCCTTAAAAAAAAAATTTCAAGGAAGATCTTAAAATTTAAAATTGCCAGAAAGTTGTTTATTCTGCGTTGAATTTCGCTACTTGATTATTGTCCTAAAAAATGCAAATTCTCCAAAAAATGGTAACCAGTGATGCCAAAGATGTACATCATTTAAGAAAAACATGGGAGAAGGGATGCATAACAAAATTGTCATGAGTCTTTCTGGATGCATAATTTTTCTGTTGAAAGATCGCAAAAGAGGCATATTTTGTATAAAATACATTAAATCTGTCATTTCTAAAAAAAAAGATCCACTTTTAGGAGAAAAAACAAGCCCCCCCCCCCTCCCCTCTCAAAAAAAAAAAAAATTTTTTAGCGACTGGGTCCCAGGATTTCAAAAGCCTAGCAACATCACCAAGTTCTTGGGCAAGACTTCAAAATTTTTAGTGTGAATCCTGCCCTGAAGATACTTTCATATTTTTCATACTCTCTAGTTTTGATAGTAAAATAAGTACAAAAAAAAAAAAATAAATAAATAAAATTTGCAATTTTATTGTAAATAAAATAAATCAATATTACAACGTTTATTAAAACAACAGCCAATGGAGGAGATAGGTCATAGTACTCTACTGATCTCAGCTGCTTTTTCAGCCTACCTTGATCAAATGACAGTTGAACAATCGGTGGAAAACAGCCTATTTTGGTCATGTGACAGCCGAGAGGGATAGAAGTATCATAGTCTATCTTTTTCATTGGCTGCTGAATTAAAAAGTATTCATACACTCAAACATTTCAATCTTCTTAGATAAGAATATTCTTTTATTCCCACTGCAACAAGTACATAATCTATTGATTTACTAATGCTCATTTTATGAGTTATACTTATGTAAATTATTGCATTCGATCCATGGGCACATGAAAGAGATAACAGTCCTGAAGAGAACAATTAGAAATTGAATTAAATAAATACATAAAAATCTGGATCTGGATATTGTGCTCATGCATCTATCTAGACAAAAAACATTCAGAAATAAAGCTAATAGAAGAGATAAATTAAAAGGCCTAATAAACTCTGGACAAGGAAACCATCATATTTTTGAGTCAACGATTTGCCTAGCACAATGCTGGTTAGTAGAAAACCAATGGCAGAAAATACCCCTGAAATAATTAGCCGCCAAATCAAAAATAAAAATTATTTTCAAAATTTTGTAAATATTGTTACAACTATTTAACCCTCTGACCACCCAGCAAAAGGACAAAAATGTAATGTTTTCTCTGTAATTTTTAAAAATGCTGAAAAGATTTTTCTAACAGGATATAAAAAACTTAATTACGCATATATGAATATAATTCTTGAAAGTAATCATTACTCAATGATTTAAAAATGCTTTATATCTGTAGAAATATATTAATTTAAATAATGCTTCGGTTGCAGTGAAACCTACAGCTTAGTGAATATATACATCATCTTGTGGCATTCAGAAGGTTAAAATGTTTCGTCGCATCAGCAAGTGAAACCCCATGATAGAGTTCTCAGAGTTTGAGTGCACACAGTGATCAAAACCAACACTTTTAAATAAAAGTTTCATTTCAATGCATTATTAAATATGTTATTTTTTGAAGCAGATAGAAAATAAGAATTGTGTGAAAATATCCATTTGCACAGAGATTAATTTCTCCACATGTATATATTTGCATTTTCAATTTACTGGGTTTAATTTTTGTATTATCTTTCCTTTGATTTTTACACATGTGATTTCATTTTTTTTTATATATTTTATATATATATATTATGAGGTATTTCAATTGTTAATTATTGTAGAGAATACAAAGTCTATTATATGATTTAAAAACTATGTGGGCGATAAAAAAATTTTAAAGATTCAATAACACTGTACAACATGAAAAATGTCCTTTAGATGAAAATATTTGATCCTAGATCAATTTCTTGTGCTGATTCCGAATATGCTTTCCATTCTCTTCGAATCTATAATCTGTCTCCTTCTATCATGTCTAGTTTTTCAGTAAAATGAATATCTATGTTTGTATGGTATTGGCACATGTTTGATATAAAATGCTTTTTAATGTACCTCCTAGTCAAAAGGGTTAACAGTGTGAGATTCCTATCAGGGGCATAATCACCAATGGATATACTCGAAAAACAATTGAAAAAAAGTAGTAGAATCTATCCTAAATAGCTGAAGTAGATCGCAAAGTAGCATAAAAAACGTTTTCTGACTTTGACCAAAAAATAAAATTTCCATTTTTTTTTTAACCTAGATGCAATAGAAAAAAAACGGACACTAGATTTGAAATTAGCATAAAAAATGATTTAGAAACATATTTTGAATATTTTAACGTCAAGAAGCGTTACTAGAAAATCAGGAAAAATATACAAATTAGGCACAATATTTCACGGCCACATGTCAGTATAATCTCGGACAATATATGATAATATATATAGATAGATAGATAGAGAGAGAGAGATAAATATGCAATTTACCTCAGAAAAAATAATTTTAAGAAATTAATTTAGTTCATTAGATATTTATGTTTCACCAATATTGTTATGAAAAAAGATTTTTTAATATTTATTATATTTACAAATGTTGTACTTTAATAATAGGAATAAATTAGACAAGTGTTATAAATATCAAAATATAAAGCAACTGATAAAGCATTATTAAATTAAAAAAAAAAAAAATAGAAAAGAAAATCTGAAGAAGAGCAGGGATTTTGATTCTGTACTGTCAGAGGTCTCAAACACACTGCTTTAACCACTCAACCACAGAGCTTCTCTTACTGATACAACCAAACACTTTAAATAGATGTAACAGTATTTGCAAGATTTTTCAATTCATTTAATTTTTTTTTTTTTTTTTTTTTTTTTAAGAGTTGGCAACTAATTACTTCAAGGCTTTTTAGGTGTGTTCGTAATTATATAAATACGTAGCACCTATAGTCGTCGTTTGGTCCGTCCGTCTGTCTGTCCGCATATAACAACGCAAAAACTACCCAACCAAATGGTTTGCAATTTAAAATATATTATCTTTGCAGAATTTTGTCGAGACATTTCAAATTTTATTAAAATCGAATCAAAACTTTAGGAGATATTAATAAAAATATTTATTAAGTAGTTTGAATTTTTTTTTTTTTTAAATCGGTGCTTTTTTGTTATAGGAGCTTCCGATGGATGTTAAATCGTCAAGCGACAGAGATACTTATTTTATGACAGAAATTAATCTGCAGACGATATAATTCATTTCACAGAATTAAAAATCATCAAGATCTGAATATTTATATAACTAGCTGATACATATATATCTGAATATTTATATAACTAGTTAAGATATTTGTATGAACAGTGTCATAAAATATATACTTAACTAGCTGTTTAACCCGTTCTACGCACGGGATATCATGAATTTAATTCTAAAACGTGCGTACGAACGCACCTCGTTTGTAACGTTTGACGTACAATTTCCAACTTGTTTCCCCTTTTGGTTTTCTACTAATCAACAATGTGCTAGATAAATCAGGGACCAGAATGTCTGGTGGTCTCCCTGCAAGTAATTTTCAAATGAATGTAGCAACATGGAAATATAATGATGTGGAATTACAAAGTAGTAGTTGCCATAGAATATACCACATATTCTGAAAATACATCATAGACTTATTTGAATTCATTAAATGAAAAGCAAATTTTAAAGATGATCAATATCAAAGAAATAAAATAATAATAATAAACTATTTCTGAATTAGGTAAATTCAATAACAAAACATCTTCAAGCAATTATTCATACAAAAGAATATTGCAATAAAACATCTACCTTAATTTTAATACATAATACACTAGTACAATACAATACTTTTCCCGCTACGCTGGTCGGTTTCCCAAACGAAATATACCCGTAAATTTGATATTGTGTTTTAAAGCAATATGAACCTTTACCTTGATTAACTTTCCGCAATGCTGTAAAACAAAACTAACACCTTGCACTGTTATATTCTCTAATTTTTGCGCAAAATTTGGGCTTATTAAAGAGGCCAATTTGTTTAATCATTTACAGTAGGATTTGCCAAAGAACGATATAACAATATGCAATATACCAAAACTATCCCTGGAAAATTAACAATGCAAGTTCCATTGAAATCCATTCTGCAGAATTTTTTAAAAAAGCTAATGTTTCATGGGTTCAACAGATTATGGAACATAGAACAATTATACCATAATCATTACAAAAATATGCAATATCTCACGAACTATAGGACTTAGAAGAATGTACTTGGTACCATTCGATTCACCATAGAAAAATACATTAAAATTTGTTATCATTTGTCTCACAACTATAATACCCGATTTTTAAGGAATTTTTTTAAAGTTTGTTACCTTTTATACCAGGGTTGCAAAAAAGCTAGCTAAAATTAATAAAAGCCAGGCCAGCGGCTTTTATTGGTTTTAACCGGCTTTTTTTGGCCAAAATTGGCTTTTATACGTTGAAGCAATTTATTTATAAACTGTAGATTTTTAAGTATTTTTTAACTAATTTAAGACATTTTATTGAGTTAGAATTTATAAATAACTTAATTTCTCAAAAATGAAGTCATTAATATTGTAATAACACATAGACTGGTTATTTGAGTCAAAATTGTAAATATGTTACCTAAATTTTAACAAGGCATACTCAGTGCTTATCTATTGCTATATTTTTTAAATAAAGCTTTTTTTTATTATTATTAATTTACACTTTTTTTTCAATTTTACTTTTTTAAATAATAACCCACTAGTAGAAATAATGCTACATGACAGTGGGCACTCAGATTTTCGAAGATTTTTGAAGATTAATCTAATAGCTTAAAAAATACTGTACTTAAAAAAAACTAAATTTTACTTTGTCTGTGGATTACTGTAATCTTCTTACTGTATTTTCTTTGTAATTGAAAATTTTGCTTATTTAATGGGTTACTATTATTTCTTGTGGTAGTAGACATTGTTGCATCATAGATAAATTTTGTTTTGCTGCAGATTGCTACACACAGACAAATTAGTTACTGGGGCTATTGATATGCAAGTTTTAATATTTCTCATATCTTTAAAATCATACATACCGCAATTTAATAAAAACACCATTTTCCACTGTTAAAAACAGTAATATGAATAACATTTGCTTTTCATTTCAACAAGTTTTATTTATTTATTTTTTTAACTGTTCTCTCTTTTTTTATACACTTACATCTACTAAAATCTCCTCAAATATTATATATTCTTCCTAATTCCTCTTTCAATGTTGATCATTCCATAATTTAATCTCATCATATAGACTTATCTGGCATGAGTTTTGTAATGGCTTAGTAGAAACAAAACTTATTAAAATATACTTTTATAAGACATTAGAATACTGATTACTAACTAAATATGGATGCTCTCAAGTATTATATATGCTAATTTCATTTATTAAATATATAAATTATTAAATTTTAATCCACAACAATTTTAAAAGTAAAAAGCAGTATATGTAAGAATTTTTCATTTTTGATGGTGATGTTTTGTTATTGTTTAATTAAATATAATCTTTAAAATGTATAGTATATGTCAAGCTACGTAATACAGAATTTCAAAACACCACCTTGCAGACTAATTTAATATATTCTTTTCAATGAGTATATAAATTTTTTAGAAGGAAATATTTTTTTATTGCATTCAAAATAAATTAATGCAAATTTAATATGAATTAGCTCTAAACCACTTTTTTTTAATAAAAGCCAGCCTTTTTCAATTAAAGTCTGCTTTTTTTAAATGGTTAAATCAGCATGGAAAAAAAAAAAGCTGGCCATTTTCTGCAAAAAAAGCCGGCCGGCTTTTTTTGGCCTGGCTAAAAGCCGGCAACCCTGCTTTACTTCTAAAAATTGTATTTTGAAAGGGAGAAAATGTATTATATTTTGTATTACCTTAAATCCAATCACTAAAGGACGAAAGTAAAGGTGAAAATAAGGAATTTCCCTTAGTAGCCACTGGCCAGTAGGCTAATTTTTTTTAGTAACCAGTTACTGGCTAATGAGAATAATTTCTTTAGTAGCCAGTAAGTACACTTATGTCGTATTTAATTTTTTAAAGATACAATGACTTTACAGTACAAAAGTAATTTATGTACTAAATAAAAATATTTAAATTTATATTGTTTTGAATAAACTTGAGATATTAATTTCCAATCTATTTTAAATTTTAAAATAAGTTAACAGTAAAGTTCTACACAACATGCTTATGTAGCTAACTACATAAGTCACACTAAGCTTAGGTACTTGTGTAGCTATATGTAGTTTAAAAATATATATATTTATCTAGAATTAAGGTCTGTCAATAATAAAATAGGTATGTTTGTGCACCATTCTGCCACAACATGATATGCATTACACATGCACAACCTGTGGCCAGCAGGCCAAAATCTCCACAAATTCAAGAATTGTGTGTATTTCGACAATTAGTTTGGGAAAAAATTGCTAATTTCGTCATTCGAGAGTATAAAAACCGTGAATTTCGTTGATAGCATGAGTAAAATCCTGAATTTCGTCAATCGAGCGTGTAAAAATCATATAAAAAAAACATGAATTTTGTAGATTGGCTTCGTAAAAATCATAAATTTCGTTATTCGGAAGTGTAAAAATCATGAATTTCGTCGATCAAATGCGTAACAATCATGAATTTTATTGACCGAGTGCGTAAAAAGCACGAATTTCGTCAAACGGGTGCGAAAAAAATCACGAATTTTGTCGAACAGGTGAAAAAAAAATCATGAATTTCGTCGACCGAACGCATAGAAAATCATTAATTCTATCGACTGAGCGTGTAAAAATCACGAATTTCGTCGATCAGACACGTAAAAATCATGAATTTCGTAGATCGGCTACGTAAAAATCTTGAATTTCGTCAATCGGCTACGTACAAATCTTTAATTTCATCGATCGATCAGATAAAAATCAGGAAATTCGTCTATCGAATATGTAAAAACAATCATGAATTTTATCGAGTGAGCGTGTAAAAAGTCATTAATTTCGTCGATTATGTGCGTAAAAATCATGAATTTCGTCGATCAGACGTGTAGAAATCGTGAATTTTATCGATCAAATGTGCAAAAATCATGAATTTTATCGATCAGATGTGCAAAAGTCATGAATTTTATCGATCAGATGTGCAAAAGTCATGAATTTTATCGATCAGGCGCGTCAAAATCATGAATTTCGTCAATTATGTACGGAAAATCATAAATTTCTTCAAATTGGCAAGCCATGAATTTCTTCGAACGGGCAAGGAAAAATTACGAATTTCGTCGAACAGACGCAGAAAAATCGCGAAATATAGAGAAAAATGGCAATTGGGAAATCCTGCATTTGGCCCGTTCTTTCCATATTTTGAATTGCCAGTTTTTAAAGTTTAATCGACGAGTGGCGACTGGCGAGTGCTTATTTTCCCCTTTAGACGTAAGCAAAAAAACAATTTATAAAATATGAAATTAAAAAAAAACTTTTCTTTGGAAAAATGTCACGAAAAATATATAATAAAATCAGCAATAGTTGTCTTATTCGTCTAATATTCCATAATTGGTTCATAGCCGATGCTGCCCACAAACTCGCTAGCTCTAAAATCGCTGAAATACATGTTTAACAATTTTTTTAGTAATTTGTAATGCTGAATTTCAGGCTTCTACTTAAAACTACTGCTGAGATATGGCAAAATTACCTAAAACTGTCGACCCCCTTGGTGGATTAATATCTAAAATAGCTGAAATACTTATTTAACTTTTTTTTTTTTTTTTTTTTTTTTTTAAACTATTCTGTAGTAGTTTTGTTATCCCGAATTTCATGCTCCTAACCTATAAGTGCTGCCGAGATATAGTGAAAAGATGAAATGACCTAAAACGTTCGACCCCCTCATTTAAGCCCCTTAGGGTGTGAATTTTCAAAAATCTTTTCTTAGTGGGTGCCTACATTGTGTAAGGAACACATCTTCCAAATTTCATTGCCCTAGGACCAATGGTTGAGGCTCGTACGCTGATTATGAGTCAGTCAGGACATGTTCTTTTATAAGTATAGATTACTTGTATATTACTTGTATTGCTAGAAATTTTGAGATTTTGGCGCCAAAGACATTGCCAAATTAGAAAAATGTGTAATATATCATGAACTATTTGACTTAGGAGCATTTAACTCAGGGTTGTAAAAAAACCAGTTTTTTTTTTTAAATCCAGCCTGGGCGGGTAGCTGGGGAGCTACCCACTACAACCCTTATGGTTGTAAAAAACCAGTTTTTAAAAAAAAACCCAGCCCAGGCAGCTACCTACTACAACCCTAATTTAACTGCTACCATTCGATTCAGCATACAAAAATACGTTAAAATATGTTATCATTTGTCACATAACATAACTATAATACCTGATTTTTAAGCAAATTTTTAGTTTGTTCCCCTTTTTACTCCCTTTAGGGGTGAAGTTTTTGAAAATCTTTTCTTAGTGCGCCTCTACATACCAAGAAGTATTTTGTCACCAATTTTCATGTTTCTAGGTTCAGTAGTTTTGGCTGTGCGTTGATTATGAGTCAGTCAGGACATACTCTTTTATAAATAGAGATATGAATAATTTTTCTCCTTTAAATTTTTCTACAATATGCACAGTTTGATTTCACAAGCCAAATTTTTTGTACCAATCTGCAATAGTAACCAAAAAATTTTCTGACTCAAGAATGCTGGTTCCCTATATTTCCCTATATACTACTATCATAAAAAAGTAACAGTAAGCCATAAAAATAAGCAAAATTTGCATTAACAAAGAAAATAATAAAAAAAATACAATAAATCTAGAAAAAAGGTAAATTTTGTAAATTTTTTTAAGCCCAGCATTTTTTTAAACTGTTAGATTAAGCATTGAAGGATATGTTGCTCTTGTGTGTATGTTTACCAATACATATTGTAATACTTTGAGTTACCTTTCATTTGAATATGATAAACATATTTAAAAATACATCAAAATGTACCAATTTTTTTCTTTTCTTTTTTTCAAACTCCACATGTGTATGAATGCTTTCCTCCTCACTGTATATTAAAAAATAACTTACGTGTTTTTATTTTTAATAGAATCATTTACTCGTTCCATTTCCGAGTTAAAAGTTTTCACAGCGGTTTTTAACATATCCATTTCTTGCATGGTCCATTTTCCACTAAAAAATTACATATCTTTGCTTTAGGATTTTACCACACAAATAAAATATTATTTAAGCAAACACTTTCTT
The DNA here is from genome assembly GCA_963931845.1 of Maratus michaelseni. Lineage (NCBI taxonomy): Eukaryota > Metazoa > Arthropoda > Arachnida > Araneae > Salticidae > Maratus > Maratus michaelseni. The sequence goes on from OZ007596.1 coordinate 92,642,951, forward strand.
TAAGGTCATCAAAGTAAGATTATTTATCGTAATTTTAAGAAAGTACAATCTTATTTGCCTAGAGAGAAATAGCCTAGAGAGAACACTAAATGAAACTTACCTAGATGGTGATGGTTCACCAACTGAGTGCAACATCATTGTAAGTTCACCCAATTTCGTGAATGCAGCACCAGCAGCAGTGAATATCTCACCAACCTATGACAAGAAAACATAATAATCATATATATAATTGTTATTGCACAGTCATAATAACTATACAAAAGTAAAACTAGACAATCATAAGTCAAAAAATCTTCAATTAAACTTGCTCTACTGAATAATTTAGGTTTTCTTAATATTTTGATGAAAAACAAAAAGCACAACAGAACTCGAAGCATTTTTTTCCTCCCATGACCCCCAATTTATTAAAAGAAAGGTTATTTTTATAAAAAATAAAATTTTGTAACTAAAGATCAAATCTCGTTAGTAAAATCCAAACTAAGCATTTATTAATACTAACTTTGTCTTTCTGCTAAAGTTTTCTCTTCTAATGAGCTTACTTTGTTTGCAATTTTCACCTGGACTGACCGCTGCCCAAGAATACATTATTTTTCTTTACGTAAAAATCAAGTATGGAAGTCAAATTAATGTTAACTAAAAGATTATCAAAACAAATATATACTATGTATTACTGTTCACTCTAGAAAGAAAAAGGGCAGGGTACTAGCCACTAATAAAGGCCCTATTAAAACAGAAAAAGGATAATTCAGTAAAAAAGGGCATTATTTCAAAGGGAGGGAAGTGTATTATTGTATTAAGAAATAATCATATATTTTTTTTGGTATGATAATTGAAGTAACATTAATTTTTTTGAATGATTTTATGAGTATTTAAGAAATACAAGTTTTAATAATCTACTGTTTTTCGTAAAGTAAGGAAGGTTTATCATTTTTGCATGCTTTCGAGCAAATGAATTTAGAAATGCTGTAATATGGATATGGTTTTTTACAAGAGATCTCTCGATACAATTGAAAGGTGCATTTTGACTATTTTTAAAAAGGCAGGGTGCTGTGCCCTTAAATAATGGCATAGGGAGAACACTACTACCTATCACCAGTATGTGTATGTACTTCTTTTTTATAAGGGCCTTGGCATAACTCAGTTTAAAATAAAGTGAGATTTCTTGTCAAATGTTATAAACAGTTATGAAAATGGAACATTGAATTAAAAATATGTAATATACATACATACACACACACATATATCATTTATGGCTTATTTAAAAGCAGAAATATGGTATATATTTTGTACATTAAAATGCAAAGCTGAATTTTAAGACAGATTTTGGTTGATCTGAGCCTGCATAATAATCATTTTATGGTGAGTTTCTGTTTAAACGAAGTGGAAAATCCTTATTTGGGCGATTCCACCGTTATGTGTGACTTTTAGAGAGTTTTTTTTTGCAAATTGAGACAAATTTGGAAGTGAAATTATTTAGATAACATTTTACTTTTTTTATTGCTATTGCAGGACACATACAGAATCACTTTTGACACCTAGTGACACCTTTAGTCTAAAGTAATCATTTTCTTTAAAAAATAGTAAAGGCGTTGTTACGTGTGTGATTTTTCTGAGTCACACAGAAATACAACTCCCGTGTGTGCTCAGCACTCCACGCGTTCTTTGTCCCACTTCCCCCTCTTCTGAAAATGCGGTGGTCCATAGGAGAATAAAAATTCATCGCTGATGGTGGCAGCCACAGCGACTTGTGAGCTCTTCTGTTGAGGTTCCCGACCGGGAACCTGAGTGGAAAAAATACGTTCCCAGAAATGATTTCTGGGTTCCCCAGAATCCCAGGAACGCTATTTATCAAGCCCCGCTTTATAATTATTATTAAATAAAATTTATCACCCAAAATATTTTTTTTTAAATTACTGATTTCATATTAAAAACATTTAAAATAAAAGCACTGGCATATAAATATTGATTACAAAAATTGAACTGAACTATAGTTTTTGGTATAATTTTAATATGACAATGATCAAGAAAACATACAAGACAAATATTTATATACAAAAAAATTAAAACACAATTCAAGTGAAAACGTAAAATAGGGGAGACTGGTACACAGTGGACCACTTATTCAGTTAATTTTTTTTTTCTTTTTAACGGACAAACCGATCTGCATGAAAATATCTTTGAATATTCCTTAAAACTTTATACATTCATCATAATTTCCTCAGAACATAGTTTTCAATACATTTAAAAAAAAATATATATATATATATGCACCCGTAAAGTGGACCAGTGTGCCTCGGAAGTGGGGCACACTGGTCCACCCACCGGGACACAGTGGACCACTATTAGGTATTATCTGAAATACAATATAAATCTATATTTCATTAATCTAATTCTTTTTTATTTCCCCTTTACCTGCAAAGTAACATAGTGTAATATAAATTTATAAGTAACATTTTGAAACAAAATAATAATAATAATTATTATATTTTGAAAATGATAACAGATTAATACAGGAACAATTGCAATTTAGTTGAAGTTATATTATTTAAGTAAAAAAAATCAGTGCACATTAAAATTTGCAAATGAAATTCCAAAATACTTATGAGTAAGATTGAGCCTGGAATTTTCCTGAAATACTTTTGGTTCTGGGAGCAACATTATGAAATCATTGACATCAACAACAGATTCATCTACAGTTTTGGGAAAAATAAACTGATTTCCATTCAATTTGAGTCTCATGAATCTTACTTGAATAGAATCATCACCCATTAGACTACAGTTATATTTATCAAAGGCAATAAAATACAAAACAAAATATTTCTTACTATGTTAAATAAATTATTTTTCTTTGTTTACTTTATTTTACAGCTAAATAACTACTTTGAAACAATATTTCTTTATAGAAAATAAGATGATTAAATATTTTGAGCATTCTGCATTACAGGAGCACTGTGCCCCAGGAGTGGGTGGGTTCACTGTGCCCCATGTTGCAGTTCAATAAATAATTATATTAATATTGTTTATAGCTTATTTTTAAACATATTAACTTTAAATTTAAATAAAAACACGTATCTTAGCTTTGCAAAAAAAGCTGTTTTATCTTATTTATCTATAACTTTTAATTACTAAAAAAATAAAAATATAATTATGAAAAATTTTACTTTTAGATGCTCAAAACAACCAATCAGGATAAAATACTTCAGTCTGAGCTAAACATATTTTCTAAAGGCTATTATAAATAATCACTGCAGCGCTGTTGTCTATTAGGATAGAAGAGAAGCATAACATTTTTTTCAATAAATAAAATATTAGGGGGTGGTCCACTGTGCCCATAGGTCCAGTGTGTACTGGTCTCCCCTACACTTTTAGTTGTTCCAACAACTTTTTAATTTGTTAAAATATAATTCAATTAATTAACCCGGGAGTACTCGCTGCGTGAGATTTTCTCTCACCATCATACTTTTTTTTGTCACAGCTGTTGCAATAAGACTCTTAATTAAACCCTTTTTTTCATTTTAAATTAGATTTTAGAAACTTTTTATCACTTTATATCTTTTTGTGAATAAAGTATTAAGACAAACAAAAAGTGCTGATATTAAACGAATGTGTAAGGTAAAAGTGAAGGCAATTGGGCACTGTGAGAAAACTTTTCACCAGCGAGTTCTGGTGGTGGGACAAGAGATCTAGCGAGTTCCCGCGGGTTAAAAATATATGTATTATAAACAGCTACCTGCAAGCAGAGAATTTCAAATTCAGGGTTTTTAGTTAAATCAGACTGACAAAAATAAAATTAATGAAAAATTTATAAGGTCACTTAATTTAAATTATTTTGATAAATAGTAATTTTTTTCTCCCTTCAAAAAGTGAGACTGTAGTAAAAAAATATATAAAAAACAATATTAATAATCTCCTGATAAAAAGTAAGTACTATAATGAGACAAATTACAAGCTTAAAATTCTTTTACTTCTTTAATAGAGACAGATGCAGACTGACAGCCCCAAAGCAGAATGCTTTGCAATGTTCTGCAACAAACTTCAGTTGATAAAAAATGTTCTGCAGGTATAAAAAATAAAGACACAGGGATATTTTCTTATATATGAAGTGCAATTGCATCTTTTATAGAAATGCAAAAGCCATTTTGTAAAATGCTGACATACACACATGAAAGAAACTAATGGCGAATTTTGCGATTTTACCGGATCGAGTAATGAATTTCGTGGTTTCTTTCGACAATCGATTGACGATTTTTGCAATATTGCAGATTTTTCCGTATGTCAACTTGCAAATTTCGCGTTTTTTTCTCGGACCCAATTGTCGAATTTCATAATATTTTTTTTCCCCGCGACTGATTGAAGAATTTCGAGATACTTTTAACAATTCACTGACGAATTTCTTTTTTCTTTTTTTTTTTTTTTTTTTAACTTCAACCGATAGGCGAATTTTGCAATATTTTTCTTGGACCGACTGGCGAAATTCATAGTTTTTTTCATGCAACTGATCCACGAATTTCGTGATTTTTACCGACGACTGATTGGCAATTATTCCAGCTTTTTCTTGCGAGAGATTGGAAAAAATCGTGGATTTTTTTTCCACGACTGATCGAAAATTTTCGTGATTTTCCTGACGATTTTAGAGTTTTTACACATGCAACTGATAGGCGAATTTCATTAAATTTTCTTTTTATCGATTGGCAGTTTTTTACTGTTTTTCTTGCGAGTGATTGGATCGATGGATTTCCAATTTTTTCCAACGATCCACTAAAATATTTCGCAATTTTTTTTAGCCGCGACCGATAGCCCAATTTTGCAATATTTTTTTACTTTCTACCGATTGGCTAACTTCTTGATTTTTTTTCCATGACTGATCGACGAATTTCTGATTTTTTCACACGTTAACACTGAATTATTTCGCGTTTTTTTTCTCCCAACTGATTAGGGAATTTCGCAAAATTTTCCTTGTACCAATAGGCAAATTTTGCAGCAGCTTCTTGCGACACATTGGAGAAAATCTTGCAATTTTTTTCTGCTACTGATTGACGAATTTCGTATATTTTTAATAGCGACTGTTTGGTAAATTCTGTGACATTTTCTTTCTACTGTTTTTGCTTTTTCTTGTGAACGATTTATAAAAGTCACGCTTTTTTCTGTGACCGATCGACCGACCGAACGAGGCCATTGTCTCGTTTTACCCACGACAGATAGGTGAATTTTGTGATATTTTCTGTCTGTTGATTGGAAATCTTTGTCGCTTTTTTGCAATCTATTGGCTAATTCTTGGATATTTTTCATGACTAATTGATGAATTTTCGATTTTTCCCGACAATCCACTGACAAATTTCTCAATATATATATATATTTTTTTTACCTGTGATTGATTTTAAAATTTTGCGATAGTTTTCTTGTACCAATAGACAAATTTTTGTAGCTTTTTCTTGAGACCAATTGGAGAAGATCGAGAGTTTTTTCCTCTAATGTTCGATGAATTTCAGTTTCTTCCTAATTTCGCGATTTTTTAACTACAACCGAATTGCAAATTTTTCCTTGTACTGTAGCCAAATTTTGAGGCTTTTTCTTGTGACCGATTAAAGAAAATCATGGGCTTTGTTGCAGTTTCTTCCGACAATGCGCTGGCGAATTTTGCAGTATTTTACCTGCGACCGATTGGCGAAAACCGTGGATGTTTTTCCATGACTGTTCATCAAATTTTGCATGTTTTTGCACAACAGGCTGAAGAATTTCATAAATTATTCTCCATGATTGACTATCGTACTGCGCAAGATTTTTTCACGACCAGCATTGATCAATTCCGCAATCTTTTTAAATGAACGATTAAAGAATTTTGACATTTTTTCCACCGACAATTGAGTGGCGAATTTCACAATTTTCCTTCGATTAAATGGATATTTTTCTTGAAAATGATAATTTGAAATGTTCTGCAGGGAAGGCCATTGTTCTGCGACGTATGTCGCACTTTTAAGCATATTCTGCTTTGGGGACTGACAGCACCATCTATAGCCTTAAGAGGCTACTTCGCTCATGTCAAAACACCTGCTCGCTAATGTTAAGCCTATGAGACAGTTCTTTTACAATATCTCGTTTGCATTTCAATATTTTTAAACAATTTTATTTTTTCATTAAATTGTTGAGGTCTATCTTTACGACTGCTGCTTTTTACTTTTTCAATTTTGCTTGCAGGTTTTATTTTATTTATGAGGATACTTTCACTTTTGGAACCAAAATTGAAAAAATAAAAAGCAGCGATCATAAAGATTGATCTCAACAATCCAATGAAAAAAATAAATTGTTTAAAAATATTGAAATGCAAACAAGATATTTAAAAAAAAACTGTCCCACAGGATTAACACTAGCAAGTGGGTGTTTTCATGTGAGTGAAGTAGCCTCTTAAATCTATAGTGCAATTGCTTACAAGTAATAAAAGAGGGTAATTTTTTTAGTTTTTAATACTTCCTTAAAAAACTAGTAATTAAAAAATTGAATTTTTTTTTTATTTTACTGTCAAGTTTTCAACATTCCATCAAATTTTGATGTGTATTATATAGATACATTATTATATGGTTATCAGGGCTTGAAATTCAATTTTTCCTAGGATGGGAGTCTCTCTCCCAAACATTTATAAATAGAAAAAAATCTTCAAACACCGCTTTATTTTACAGACTATTTAAAGAATTACAATACAGACAGAACAAAATTTTGTTTTATGTATTCTAGTCAGGAGCAAATGATGTGAATATTAAATAGTTAACTCTCATTTTTGTATGTACAGAAAACCATAACTTGGATCAAATTTACGATTTTTTTTATCGACTGATTAGGAAAATTACAATTTTTTTATGTGACCTGTTGATGAAATTCACGATTCTATTCCGCGTTCGTTTGATGAAATTCACGACTTTTTTTTAAAAAACGATGATGAAATTTACGATTTTATTAAGTGATCGTTTGACAAAATTCGCATTTTTATCCTGTGATCTTTTGACAAAATTAGAGATTAATTTCTGCCATAATATGACAAAATTTTCTATTATTTTACATGACTTCTTCACGAAATTCACAATTTTATTACGTGATCGTCTGACAAAATTTAAGATTTTTTTCCGCGACCGATTGATGAAATTAGTGATATTTTTTCCCGCAACCTCTTGATGAAATTCAGGAGTTTTTCCACGACCGTTTGAAGAAAGTTGTGATTTTTTACCCGAGTGCTTGATCTAAATTTTGTTATTTTATTCATGGATCGGTCAACGTAATCCTTGGCTTTTTTCCCGTCGAACATCAACGTAATTTTTTTTTTTTACAATTTGGCGGAAATTGCTGATTGATTTTAAAAGAAACAAGAAAAGTGGAAAGTGGCATCCCTGCCTGATAATAGATAAGATGGAGTAGAACTTCGTCCCACTGTAATAACTGGTACTCGGATTTTTGACGATTAGCCGAGATATTAATTAAAAATTTTCATCAAATGCTAATTAAAAACATAGATTGTTCTCTGCTCGCTCAATTAAGGATTGCTTCTGTCCATGTACAGAGAAAATGTGGTTCTTCAAGCAGAAAGAAAAGAAAATGTTTTTCTTACTGCATAAAATTGCGATCATGCAGCTCAGGAAAGAATTAAATAAGGACACCTATATATACAAGGTACTTCATCGTCTGATGGACCTTTTATTTTTAAAAATGTCAATATTTACTGTCGAAATTTTTATATATATATATATATTTTCGTCTTTCCAACAACAGGGGTCTGTCCAGACTTTTTTTCTAGGGTCCTGTTTCTGTGAACAGCTTTTTACATTTGTGAATTTCAAATGATCGTTACATTCAAGTTCTTGTTTAATACCCCTTTAAGAAGATCATATGATGTAAAATACATATATTTTCTTTATATGTGTGAAAGCGAGAGGTCAGATTTTACTTTTAAATGTTCAAATTTGTAAAAGGTTCAGTTTAGAGATGGAAAATTTTTGTTAGGCCTATTTTTAAGAAAGAATTTTCTGAAAAGTTTTGTGAAGGGTTCTTTAAAGAACCTAATTTCTTTTTAAACAGATCCCTGAACACTGTGGGTTGATCTCACATGATCAAAATGGAAAATAAATCCCATTTCTATTACAGCCTTTTATCACCAAAGTTGTGGGTTTTTTTTTTTTTTTTTTTTTTTTTTTTTCTGTTTGTTTTGTGACGCTAACAAAGTATAAATGAGATAGTAATGATTTGCATTCCTTGCAAGGATCTAAATTAGCAGTTATTAGTTGCATTTTGAACCTATGAATTTCAATTTGATGGCTGTGATTTTACATCTCATCTAGTCATCATTTTTACGCCTAACTTAAGTTTTTGTTTGCTTATAAGATACAAATTTGCCTTTTTCTTTAAAACATTAAGTTACTTTCCTAATAATGTAAACAGGGGAAGTTCAATTATTCAAATTTAATTAAAAGATAAACAAAACTTTGCTACCTACTTCAGCCATTGGTTTATTACTTGTTAAGCTGTACAGATCAGGCTTGACTGATTACAATATACGAGGCCTGCAATTGATTTAAAGTGAAAAATTGTAGAATACAATAGAACAAGGCACACAAGAAAAAAACAATTTTTTTTTTTTTTATGAATTTTAAGATGCCTTTGTTTATAACTCATTACACTCTCTGTTTATATGCATACAATATAAGCAAAATAAATAATTTCAAAATGACACCTAGGTAGAATACTTTGGCAAACTAAGAAAGAATTATTAAGTGCCATTTGACGCTTATTTCCTCCTAGTTTCTAATAATGTTCACAGTAGAAAGAAAAAGGGCAAGGTGCTAAGTCAATACTGAATAAGGCAGTACTGAATCACAATCAATAAGGCAGTCAATAAGGCAGTACTGAATCACAAAAAGGCCATTATTTCAAGAGAAAATGGTACTATGTTTAGTGACAATAAAAAGATAAATAAATGTAATTTTTGGTACGATCAATGAAGTAACAATAATTTCAAATGATTTTATGAATTGTAAATAAATACAGGGGTAGTACTACTGGCCCTATGTGATATTTCCAGACAAATTATTTTCGATACATCAACACACATTTACCTGGCATACTAACAAAAATACAAGAGCATTATTGAATTGAAATTTATTTAAGCTTGAAAAAGTGAAACACCAACAAACTGGTACATACATAATTCAAAACAAACAATCTATAAAGGTTATTTCAAGGTTTTTATATAAAACTGAGCAACATTAAATTCCTATCTAATAATCTGTTGCTACCCCCCCCCCCCCCCCCCCCCCGCACACACACACACATCCCCCTTCAAGACGAAGACTGTTGAGAAGCAGAACAGAAGATTCCCCCACCAAACTTTCTGGCAATCTTTATTTACATTTTAAAAATGTCATTAGATGTTAAAAGTTTACTGCAATAAAGGTACTTCTTTGTTATAGTTTCTCCCCATCCCCAAGCATGATTCACCAAATTATAAGAAATATACGATACTATAACTAACTTTCCATACCAATGAACTACTGATTTTGAAGCATTAAACTCCATTTTTATCTGTTGCGCAGTTTCATTACGTAAGTATTGACGTTCGCGATGAACAATACTTTTTGAACAGTCTGCTTCACTATCACCATCAGCAGCCATGTTCAAGACAGATGCAAATAACAATGTTGACTTTCTTGTACTTATATTATTTCTGTCAAAAGGAGCAGCAACTTTTGGTTTTATGACAGACCATCTTTACCTGTAGTATGCTTCTAATGTAATTCTTTTTTCTGGTTTAATTTCTGCAGCATATTCATCATCAAAGTCTTCTTTAGAGTTTTTACTTTCAGTTTTAGTCTCATCCATTGTTGATGTAAAAGGTGCAGTTGATAAAGCAAAGGAATTTTGAGATGAAGCAGCTTCTTTCAATCGATTTGCAAACTTTTTCTGTCGTTCACCTTATCTTTCTCACGTGTAGAAAGCTTTCTGTCCAGAGATCCAATACAACCTTTCCTAGTTTCTTTTTGTAATCTGAGAAACGACCGATCCACTTCATTTTTAATAAGCTGTTCCGAATTAGCGTGTGACTTATGTCAAATAAGATATCCATCTTTGATTCTTTTGGTCTTTAGAATTATTCCTTCTTCAATTTCTCATTAAGCCTACTTGTTTGCCATATAAATCTTTAATCTTTTTTAAAATATGCTGCTTATGTCTTATTGGCAAATTTGATTTCTCTCAAAAGGGTACAATGTTATTGTGTACAAGAATAGCACTATCACTGATTGAAAGCTTCTAAGTAGGTACGGTGAAAATATGTAACATTAGAAGGTGTGCAGCTTTTAATTAGATTTTCGCTATACATTCTTTGATTCTCTAGGTCGTTTGCATTATTCCTTCTTCGATTTCTCATTAAGCCTACTTGTTTGCCATACAAAACTTTAATTTTTTACTTTTATAAGATATGTTGCTTATGTCTTATTGGCAAATTTAATTTTTCCCAAAATAGTACAATGTTATTGTATACAAGAACATCACTGATAGAAAGCTTCTTAGTAGGCAAGGTAAAAGTACATAAAATTAGCAGGTGCGCAACTATTAATTATGTTTTTATATTTAATCATGCTTTTTATTATCTTTTCATTAAAATAGATACTAAAAATTTATTAATAATGGAAATAAAATACATAATTGATCAACACTTATACTTTTGATTAAAATTCCATATCTTTACAAAAATCAGTGAACTTGTGTGACCTCTTAACCTTTTCCAAATGAGCTCTAACTTCATATATTTTAATAATAGGAGTAGAAGAAACCTTTTAGAGGGTGAGACCCACCTTTATTAAAAAAAAAAAAAAAAAAAAAAAAAAAAAACATTGAAGTTTGGGTTGCCCTAGTATATAGTACATATAAGACACAAATATTATGCATATATAAGATTGCTAAACTTTGCCAAAATCATAACTGGGTCATTCCATGTCAAATCAACCAAAAATTTTCAATATTCAACACAACCATTTCAGATTTTAATGAAACCTTCAGGAATCACTCACTCTCCCTGATGATATAAATAATATAATTTTATAATTTTTTATCCTCATTAAATTTTTATACAATTATTATTATTATTTTTTTTTGAAAAATCATAATTTTTTGGCTTATAAATGTTTTTAATTTTGAATTTCTGAAGTTCTATCAGGGATAGAGAGTTGTTTGACCCCTTATATTAAAGAGAATTTCACAACGTTTAATTTGATATGCAAGTTCACTATGCTTAATTAAAAATAATAATTAAATTTAAAAACTAAAAAATATTTAAGTTTTTTAAAAAATTTGAAAAATATGTTTCTTTGTAATATAAGCTTTAAAATCTGAATTTTTTAGAGTGGGATCTCAATGGGATCAGCAGTTATGAAAAAAATAATGTTGAAAATTAATAAGACAATATTGTCTTTAGCTCAATTATGAAGTTGACGAGCTGCCAACTTTAAATTACCAGCCCCAAACTGGTGTTTAACATTTTTTTTTTTTTTTTTTTACCGTAACTGCTGACCGCATTGAGCTCCAACTCTAAAAATTTCAGAATTTAAAGCTTATAATATAACAAAAAACATTTTTTTTTTTTAAGAACACTATTTTTAATGTTTGTAAATTTAATTATTTTTATTTTTGACTAAAGATGGGAATGCTCGGAAAAAAAAAACGGAAACTTTGGGAAAAAAACTGGTTTTTTTCCCGAAGGAGTATTTTTAAATTTTTCCAAATTGGAAAAATTGAAATTTAGTTTATAAAATGATATATTCAAAATGTTATTATGGCTGCATTCTGATATTTTTTCATGTTCAGTGTCTCCCATGAAAATGTTAACATACAAAATATGATCTGTAAGCAATTTAGGAAGAACTTGAGTCCTTTAAAGGATCCTTTACAATTTTTTCACCTTAAAACATAGGGTCCTTCAAAATATTCAGATTTTTTTTTTTCAATCTCCATTCTAAATCCTACAGAAATGTGATGATTTTAGAATAACAAAACATGTCACATAACAGCTGAAATCGCCACTGAATCTCTTATCTAGCTGTTAGTACAGTAGTGGCAGAAACCTTTTGGGGAATTTTTTTTTTTTTTTTTTTAAGTTTGATGGCTCATAACACCCAATATTTCTTAGTTATACCATAAAAGCTATATACCGCTGGAAAGATAATTTAATTAAAAATATCATACAATACAGTTTGTTCAATTCAAAATAATTTATCAAACGTTATAGGCAGAAAAAGGTTCGGGAGAGCAATTGGCGTAGAAGAGTAAGGGGGTCAATTCCACGTCAAATCAACCAAAAATTTTCAATATTCAACCTGACCATTTCAGATTTTAATTAAACTTTCCAAGAATCATTCTCCCTGATGATACAAATGAGAATATACTTTTTTTTTTTAATTTCCCAGTAAATTTTCATACAATTAAATTTATAAATTTCGAAAAATCATCATTTTTTGGCTTATATAAATGTTTTCAATTTTGAATTTCTCAAGTTCTATCAGACGTAGAGATGTAAAATTTCTGGAAATTTTGAAGTGGCGAAAAAAAACCCAGTTTTTTTCCAGAAAAATTGATTTTTTACAAGTGTTTCTCAAAAATAAGTTACATTTTCTTAAAAAATATAAAATAATAAACATTTTTTTTAATTTCTGCATACTAAAGAAATTTTTTTTTTCACTTTACATGAATATATTACAAAAAAGTTAAAAAAAAAAAAAAAATCAGCTTTTAAAAGTTTAGCTTTTCACAGTCTCAAAATTTTCACAATAGCTTTTCTTGCTTAATTTAACACCATTGTTTGTAATATATCATGTCTCTGTTGAAATGATTTTTCAGTTGCATTTGTTCAATTACCAGTAGAGATAATTTAAAAAATAACAACAACAAAAAAATCTTATGAGTTTCAAACAATATCACTGCAGTTTGAAAGCAAATTTAAATCCCCTGTACATAGTATTGCTTTTTATATAAATGACATCATTTTAAAGAAACAAATTATTGTAGTTGTGGTGACATAAATATTATCATTTTTATATATCTTCTATTGCTTAAAAATTGATAATAATTTACAATATTCCATATTGCTTTAATGAAATTTATAAAACAAGTGGATTTTTGAATGCTTTGAAAAATTTAGTTGAAAACAATTTTTATCAGAAAATTTGCATTTTCTTTGCAAAGTTTATTTGTATGCATTTATATTAAAAAATATATATATACAGATAGACAAGTCTTAAAATCTATATTTAAGGAAAAGGAAGAGGAGAGAAAAAAAGCTTGAAAAGACTAAATAATTTCAATTGCATGTTATTAAAAAATAACTTGTTTTCAATAATAGTTAAATATCTCTGGTGATTATTATCTGATTACATGAAAAATCGCAGCTATGCCAATAAAAATAAATGCATGTTTCAAATTTTATATTAAATTTCTGGTATATTATTGAAATAATTTTGCACATGAATTTTCATTTTTAACAAGAGAAGTTGCATGGGTCTGCTTACATTTTTTTTCATGCAATCCTGTTTTTGTGAACATTTTGTATAAAAAATATTGCATTATTAAAAAAATCGCATAACATTGTCATAAAAAATATAATCAAAATTTTGTGAATTAGAAATTATCGTTATATTTAGGTTCTTATATAGATATTTTTAATAAGGTCCTTCATAAATACATTAGTGGCCAAAATTGTGGAAACCTTTTGGAAAAAATGCTTTTTTGAAGTTTGATGGCTCATAACACCCAATATTTTTAGTAATACCATAAAAGCTATATACCACTGGAAAAATAATTTACTCAAGAATATCATGCAATACAGTTTGATCAATTATAATTATTTTATGAAATGTTATAGTCAATCAGAAAAAGGCAGTAAAACCTGGTTAGGTTGACGATAATTATTTTTCTTTTTCTTGAATGTAGCCAATGCATATGAATGTTTGAGTGCCCAGACAGATTCCATTTTATTTGGTAATGTGTCAATCAAAGCTAGGGTAGGATTTTTTTTTTTTTAAAGTATGACGTGTTTTGGTACTTATAGAAGGACTTTTATCACTATTTTTTATGATTGCTACCAAGTTGCTAAAGTTCTTTGCCATCTTTCAATTTTTGAGCTAGTAAAGAATAATAATAAAATTAACAAAACATCATAAAGAAGTGATTAATTACCCAGAAATCAATGTGTAACAATATTTTTAAGTGTAGAAAACTATGGTTATGAAGAAATTTGAAGTAAAATTAGAAAGAAATAAACAAAGGAGTGTCTAAGTCAAGCAAAACAAGACTAGTACAGGCAGGAAAAGGTGCAGGAGAGCAATTGGCAGTAGAAGAGCGATTTACCTGTGTATAAGTCACAGAAAACAATCATCTCAGTATGTGCCACACGAAATGATACACTGTAATGGAGAGCTGAAACAAACTACAGTTCTGTGCAGAGTGCAGTATTTTGGCCTAAATGCTAGAATTCCATTAAAAAAACATTTTAACACTCCAAATAACACGATGCTACTAGTATTTCTCTGTCTAGTAAACATGCCTTTTAGCTCAGTAAAAATTAAAAAAAAAAACAAAAAAAAAAAAAAATCCAAAAAGGTTTCCATAATTTTGGCCACTACTATTACTATATATACAGCTAGATAAGAGATTCACTGGCGAATTCAGCTGTTATGTGACATGTTTTGTTATTCTAAAATCATCACATTTCTGGAAAATTCAGAATGGAAATTGAAAAATTTTCCGAATTTTTTGAAAGGTCCTATGTTTTAAGGTGAAAAAATTGTAAAGGATCCTTTAATGAACTCAAGTTCTTCCTAAACTGCTTACAGATCATATTTTCACACTGAGAGACTGACATGAAAAAATATAAAGAAAAAATATCAGAATGCAGCCATAACAACATTTGAATATATTTTATAAATTAAATTTCAATTTTTCTAAATAGGAAAAAAACAAGTTTTTTCCCCAAAGTTTCCAGTTTTTTTCCGACTAATCCCATCTCCAATCAGACATAGAGAGTTGTTTGACCCCTCATTTTAAAGAGAATTTCATAAAGTTTAATTTGGTATGCAAGTTAATTATGCTTGATTTTTAAAAAAAAGTTAATTTAATTTAAAATTTTTAAAATAGTGTTTTTTAAAAATTTAGAAAAAATATGTTTTTAGTAATATTATAATCTTTAAATTCTGAAAGTTTTAGAGCGGGATCTCAATGGGATCAGCAGTTATAAAAAAAAATAATGTTTTAAATGAATAAAACTGTACTATCTTTAACACAATCATAAAGTTGGCAAGGTGCCAACTCTAAATAATAGCCCCATTTGGTGTTTAACATTAGTTTTTTTTTAACATAACTGCTGATCCCATTGAGATCCCACTCTAAAAATTACAGAATTTAAAGATTATAATATTACAAAAAACACTTTTTATAATTTTTTTAATTAAATTAAACTTTTTTAAAACCAAGCATAGTCAACTTGCATATCAAATTAAACCTTATGAAATTCTCTTTAAAATGAGGGGTCAAACAACTATCTATGCCTGATAGAACTTGAGAAATTCAAAATGTTTATACAAGCCAAAAAATTATGATTTTTTGAAATTTAAAAAATTGCATGAAAATTTACTGAGATAAAAAAAATAAAAGTATATTCTCATTTATATCATCAAGGAGAATGATTCCTGTAAGTTTCATCAAAATCTAAAATGATCAGGTTGAGTCACTGGTTGATTTGACATGGAATGACCCTAAAGATCCCTGTGTATAGGTCACAGAAATCATCATCTTGGTGAATGCAACATGAAATAGCACACTGCAGGGGTCGATCCAGGAAAAATTTGGGGCCTATTTAGGGCCCTTTCACAAAAATCTATTTAATAAAATGGGCCCCTTCACAAAAATCAGTTTGATAAAATGGACCCCTTCACAAAATTCTATTCCATAAAAACTTACTATTTATTATTTATTTATTATTTTGTGATGTTTTAAAATGTGTAATTTGTAAACAAACAAGTTCACCAGAGCAGAAAACTTCAGCAAAAGGATTTTTAAAAGGTTTTTGTTTATAAATGCTTGGTTCGAATTTGATTAACTGGATTTCAACTTTTGTTGCAAAATGTTATTTTTCACAAAAATGTAACAAATTTCACAAAAATAACTTTTACTTTTCACAAAATGGGCCCCAAGAAAAAAAACCTGCATCGACCCCTGCACCGAAATGTGGAGTTGAATCAAAGTACAGTTCTGTAAAGTGTAGAGAATGCAGTAATTTGGTCTAAATGCTAGAATTCAATGAAAAAAAAAAAGAAAAAAATTATAAATCAAATAAAGGTTGAAAATATTAAACTGAGGTAAAAGGCATGTTTACTAGACAGAGAAATAGTAGTGTCATGTTATTTAGAGAGTTACAATGTTTTTTAATGGAATTCTAACATTTAGACCAAAATACTGCACTCTGCACAGAACTGTACTTTGTTTCAGCTCCCCATTACAGTGCATCATTTCATGTTGCACTTATCAAGATGATTGTTTTCTGTGACCCATACACAGGGACCTTACTTTTCTACCGCCAATTGCTCTTCTGCACCTTTTCCTGCCTTTACCAGTCTTGTTTTGCTTAACTTAGCTCTTTGTTTATTTACTTCTAATTTCTTCACAACTATAGCTTTCTACACTTAAAAATAGTGTTACACATTGATTTCTGGCCAACTAATCAACTTTTTATGATGTTTTGTTTATTTTATTATGCTTTACTAGCACAAAAATTGAAAGGTGGCAAAGAACAATAGCAACTTGATAATAATAATAAAAAATAGTGATAAAAGTCCTCCCTATAAGTACTAAAATATGGCATACTTTTTTTTAAAATCCTCTCCTAGCTTTGATTGGCACATTACTGTCTGGACACTTCAAACATTCATGCATTGGCTACATTCAAGAAAAAGGAAAATAATTATTGTCAACCTAACCTGGTTTTACTGTCTTTTTCTGATTATTTAGCTATAACGTTTTACAAAACAATTATAATTGATAAAACTGTACTGCATGGTACTCTTGAGTAAATTATCTTTCTAGTGTAGGGATGCACAACCTGTGGCCCGCGGATCAATTTCGCCGATCAGACGCAAAAAATTCGTGAATTTTGCAGATCGAGATCGTAAAAAGCGCGAATTTTGCTAAATTTCGCCGATCGGGTCTGAAAAAATAGCGAATTTTACCGATCGGGTGCCTTTAAATCGCGAATTTTGTCGATCAGGTGCGTATAAATTGTAAATTTCGCCTGCGTTAAAATCACGAAATTTGCCAATCGGGTGCGTAAAAATCACAAATTTTGCCAATCGGGTGCGTATAAATCACGAATTTTGCTGATCGGGTGCATATAAATCATGAATTTCGCCGATCGTCTGCGTAAAAATTGCAAATTTTGAAGATCAGGTATGTAAAAATCGCAAATTTTACCGTTTCGGCCCATAAAAATCGTAAATTTTGCCGAACGGGTGCGTAAAAATCATAAATTTTGCCGAACGGGAGCGTAAAAACCTCCTTCAAAAATAGTCAAGGAGTATTTTCACTCTTTGAAAATAATCTTAGATATATCTCTTTTATAAATACAAACGTAAACTGTTGATATATCCTTGCCAACAGAACTGAATATGTTGACTGGGAAGGAAGGAACCTAGGGGGCTAAAACTACCCTTCCAAAACTGTTTTTTTTAATCTGATTGTAGACTTAGATCCCCCCCCCCCCCCCCCCCCCGCAACCACTTCCTCGAAACAAAATTATCTCCGTTCTAACAGATGGTGGCCCTCGACAACCCAGTCATTTTTGTGGCGCTTCGCTTAAAAAGGTTGTGCACCCCTATTTTAGTGGTAAGTAGCTTTTACGGTATAACTAAGAAACTGCCTTTTTCTGGTTATTTGACTATAACATTTCATAAAATAATTATAATTGATCAAACTGTATTGCATGATATTCTTGAGTAAATTATTTTTCCAGTGGTATTACTTTTATGGTATTACTAAGAAATATTGGATGTTATGAGCCATCAAACTTCAAAAAAGCATTTTTTTAAAAGGTTTCCACAATTTTGGCCACTATTGTATTTATGAAGGACCTTATTAAAAATATCTAAATGAGAAGCTAAATATAATGATAATTTCTAATTCACAAAATTTTTATTGATTTTTTTTTTTACAATTTTATATGATTTTTTTAATAAGGCAATATTTTTTATACAAAATGTTCACAAAAATAGGATTGCATGGGAAAAAAATGTAAGCAGACCCATGTAACTTCTCGGCATAAATGCATACAAATAAACTTTGCAAAGAAAATATAAATTTTCTGATAAAAATTGTTTTCAACTAAATATTTCGAAGTATTAAAAAATCCACCTGTTTCATTTCATTAAAGAAATATACATACATATATAGAATATATATAGAATATATATAGAATATATATTACTTTCATATTAAGAATCTAAAACTTAAACTAAAACCAAAACATAGGGTTGGTTTAGGTTTAGACTGGAAAGCTATACCAAAACTAAATACACAAGAAATAAAAATTCTAATTGCACAAAAAAAAAAAAAAAAAAATTGTAATATTGTAAATTATTATAGATTTTTAATAGAAGATATAAAAATGATAATATTTATAATGTCACAACTACAATAATTTGTTTCTTTAAAATGGCGTCATTTATGTACAAAGCAATACTATTATGTAGAGGGGGTTTAAATTTGCTTTCAAACTGCAGTGATATTGGTTGAAACTCATAAGATTTATTTTGTTGTTATTTTTTTAATTATCTCTACTGTTAATTGAACAAATGCAACTGAAAAATCATTTCAACAGAGACATGATATATTACAAACAATGGTGTTAAATTAAGCAAGAAAAGCTACTGTGAAAATTCTCAGATTGAAAGGCTAACTTTTAAAAGCCGACTTTTTTTTTTCTTTTTTATAATATATTCATGTAAAGTAAAAAAGGAAATTCTTTAGTATGCAGAAATTTAAAACATGTTTATTATTTTATATTTTTTAAGAAAATGTAACTTATTTTTGAGAAACATTTGTAAGAAATCAAATTTTCCAGAAAAAAAAAAAACTGGCTTTTTCCCTCCACTTTAAAATTTCCGGAAATTTTACATCTCTATTTTTGATCAGGCATAGTTAGCTTGCATATCAAATTAAACATTGTGAAATTATCTTTAAAATGTGTGATCAAAGAACTCTCTACCCCTGATAGTGCTTGAGCAATTCAAAATTGAAAACGTTTATACAAGCCAAAAAATGATTTTTTGAAATTAAAAAAAATAATTGTATGAAAATTTCCTGAGATAAAAAAGTTATAAAAGTAAATTCTCATTTACATCATCAAGGAGAATGATTCCTGCAAGTTTCATGAAAATCTAAAATGGTCAGATTGAGTCACTGGTAGAGATGTAAAATTTCCAGAAATTTTGAAATGGTGGAAAAAAGTTTTTTTTCTGGAAAAATTGATTTCTCATAAATGTTTCTCAAAAATAAGTTACATTTTCTTAAAAAATATAAAATAAACATTTTTTACATTTCTGCATACTAAAAAATACTTTTTTTTAAACTTTACATGAGTATATTACAAAAAAGAAGTCAGCTTTAAAAGTTAAGCCTTTCAGTCTCAGAATTTTCACAGTAGCTTTTCTTGCTTAATTTAACACCATTGTTTGTAATGTAGGGTAAACAGTACAGTTATTGGCACCTAAAATGCAACTTTTCTATAGTGAGTAAATGTGTGACTTAATTTTCATAGCTAAAATGAAACCAAAATTTGATTTAAAACCACTAAAGATACTATTTTCTGATAATAAATAAATAAAATAACTTAACCTAAAAGTAAATTAACTAAAAAATATAAACTAATGTAAGACAGAAATCATAGTTATTGGCACCTTTATGTGACAGTTATTGGCACCCTCCAAAAATCATCTGCATGAATCTGAAGACTAAAGAAATCGATACACTATTTTCATGTACATTTTAATTATAATAAAATTGATTATATTAAGTGAAATACATATGAAATTGACTTATTTTCTGCAATTTTTCATAACAAATGACTGAAAACATAGAAAAGCTACGAAAAACTGGACAGATTTAAAGTTTTATTCAATGTGTCCTTTAAGTTCTGGAACTTCATACATGCCTCCTTTAATGGATACTGGATACCATAATATAAATCTTTTTTGGTACTTTTCGGTTAGCCGGGCGCCAGTGATATATATATACACACACACACACATATATACATATCTACGTATACATACACATAATATATTATAGGTGCAGATTCCCAAAATTTGGAAGGAGTCACTGGCTCCTAAACCCAAAAAATCCAGTGGCCACAATTGTAAAACAAACGCATAAAAACAATAGTGTTTATATGGGGTAAAAAACTAAAAAAAACTCAGGAATTCAAAGTGTAAAGTAATTTATTTAATATAAACACATGTACAACAAAATTTGAATATTAATTAAATCTTAAATCATGTACAGTCAGAAGATAAAGTTGGGCAAGATAAGATACGGTTTTAAAAAAATATGTATAAGCTAGGCAATCATGATAGTGGGGAATATCAGAAAAACAATATTTCTTATTTTGATTTTGCCCGACAAAAGTAAATATGAAAGAAAATTTGAATTTGTGAGATTATTTTGCACTATAAAAATCAAAACACACTTCAAACATTTGTTTATATATATATATATATTATCACAGTCTATGTAAAATTATCAGATTCAAACTGTTACAAATAACATTGCTATTCGAATATATTTAATAGTTTGCTGTGTTAAACAGATCATTCTGAAATGTTATTAAAAGATAATAATAATGTTTATTATGTGTTTTGGTCTTAATCTTTAAAAAAAAAATCAACATTTCACGATGGGGACTGGGAATACCAGAAATTGATTTCTTTTAAATTACATGGCGACTTAAACACCGAAAGTTAGTGGCCACAGCAAAAAATTAGTCGCCACGTGGCGACCGTGAATCTGCACCTATAATATATATACACATATGTATGTATATATATACATATTTATTTATATATGTACATATATCATACTGGCGCCCGGCTAACCGAAAAGTACCTCTTTTTTTTTTCAGGAAACTGCCATGACTCTCTTTATTACTTACCGATCATACGTAAATTTTTTTGACTGATTTACACGTTTCAGACACTGAAGATTCAGAAAAACATTTTTTTAGATAAATTTTTTTTATCATCCTTCTGTCTGTGTGTGTCTGTGTGCGTCTGTAAACACTATCTCCCGAACAAATTGAGATAGAGATTTGAAATTGGGTGTGTACTTAGTATGTAATAATGGGAAGAAGCTTATTGAATTTCAGTAACCTTGATTATCCAGAACTATTTTTTTCGGACTCTCGAAATATTCGTTTTGATAAAAGGTAGATAATTTTTTAAATTGCTTATTTTAAGGAGTGAATATAAAAGAAAATAAAAAGACAAATTTTGCATAAAGAATGAAGTCGATCGGATAATTAGTTGCAGAGATATTTGTAATTATATTTTCCACACTCTTTGATTTTTCATGACACTGTATTTCATTCAAATTTCAATTCAAAGATATATTTTAATTAGAAATGAGACGCTTATTCTGACACAGTAAACAATTAGTTAATAGGATTATCAATTTTGGAGTTATAAGGATGTTTCTTTTACGCAATTCAGTGATAGAGCATTTAAAGTTTATGACATCAAGCCAGGATTTTATTCGAATTGCAATGCATTTTATAAACAGTTTACACATGTTTTATATTCATATTTTATATTATGTATATCCATGATGGGTAAGTATGACGGTGGCCCCCAACGACTAGTTTCGTTTTCACTCTTATTTAGCAGCTTGTTCTACTAACTTCTTTTCCTGTTTAGTTTCAAATATTTCTTTCCATTTCCACTCTGGAGTAATAGGCCAAAAAAGGATATTACTTAGTGGTGAGGCAATACAATTAGTGATTGTTAATTCTGTTGATCTTATGTCTTCATTTTACATTCTTTGCTGCATATCCTCTTCGCCAAGTTGCATGCTGTTCTTTGTTGGAGTGATAGCAAAGTAAAATCCATCTGGTAAAAATGGTGCAGTTTCCCTTCTGCCACTTTTATTTGGACTAAGACTTAGAACTGGTAAATATAATGTAGGCTCAGCTAATAATCTAACTGGTGTTTCTTTGACTTTGTGAAATGCTTGAAGTAACAACTTTAGTTTCATTTCCAGTGTTGCTACTTATTGTTGCCAACTTGTCTTCTCCTAGGATATTTTTAAATGTTTTGTAACTTAAAATAGCTGTGTCTGGAACAAGACACAGCTTGAACACAGAAGAGTTTTTTCCCCAGGCACATTGCTCTATCAAAAGCATTGCAATTCCATAGACATATCCCACATATTTTTAAAGCCATTTTTTATCCAGTCTTCTTTAATTGAAGTAATTGCTTTTTGAAGAACTGGTGCAAAATATTCCTTTGTAAGGGTGCCATCTAAATGTTTGCTATACCATTATAAAGCAGCTGCCTTCCATGCTGTTTTTAAACCCTTGAATACTGCAACATCACATGGCTGTAGGATAAATTATATGTAATATGGCTTTTATGGTCATCCAAAAATAAAATGACTGGCATAACAACATTTCTCTTAAAGAATGGTATCAATATACAGTGGAACTTCCCTTTAACGAAGTCCCTATTTAACGAAGTTTTCTACTTAACGAAATTTTCTGCAGAACTTTGACTTTGAACACCATTAGCATGTAAATTAATCTCCATGTAACGAAAAATATATTCTATATAACGAAGTTTATTCCACTTTTGTACAGAATCCAAACTAAGAGGTTGCTGTTGCGATGGATATGCGAATTTTTTTCAGTGAATTGTATGAAAATGAACACATTTAAATAATTTTCATTCTGCTTGGTGTTACATAAAACAATTTTTTTTTTCAGACTAAGAAAAACACTTGTTATCATTACTCTCGTACACCGAGATTCCAGCGTTGACAGTTGGAGGAAGTCAAAATCCCCTTTTTGCATTATTCAATGATATAGAAGATGTAGTGACGCAATGACGTCAGATACATTGAAGCAAAAACTATCAATTAGATTCAGACAGTTACCATTCTGACCTTCCACTGCTGATAGACAACTAACTGCTTTGTACATCCACAAGAACGTGCTTCAAAATTCAAATCAAAGAACAGCAAAGTTATTTTTGTTCCTACCAATACAACTTCTAAACTTCAGCCATTAGTCCAAGGAATAATAAAAAATCTTGAAAAACATTATCAAAGACAGAAAAATGACAATGTAGTGAAAACATTAGTTTTAGAACCTGTGTATCAGAGCTGATGAAAGCCTGAGCCAAAGCTTGGGAATGTGACGTGATTTCAACGACCGTATACAACTGTTTTGTAAAAGGCTGTTACATAATTGAAACTGAATCAAATGCTTCTGAATCCAATACCTGTTTGTCATAGCAAAAGGAAAAATTTCATAAATTTAAGTTGATTTCTATTAAACGAATTTTCTTCATAACGAAGTTTTTATGTGTAACGATGAGACTTCGTTAAATGGAAGTTTCACTGTATTTGCAATATACTCATAGAAGGCCTCTGCTGTCATCTATCCACTTTCAGATAAACCAACCCCACCAAGAACTTGGCACAGAGTGGATAATATTATTCAACATCCTTTTATATGGGTAAATTAACATTGGTGGACATTGAAGTCCAGAGGCTGATATATAGAAATAAATGATTTTATTTAATCATTTTTATATTTAAAAGAAAAATATATTTAAATAAATAACAAATGACAATATGTTGATATGTTAACTGAAAGTTTGGCATGCTAATCATTGAAACAAGACAGTTATTGGCATCCCCAAATGAGTAACTTGGCACTGGGGCCAATAACTGTTAAAATTCTATATTTCAATTTTAAAAGACTGGTAGATCATTTAAAAATGTATTACTAAAAATAAAACACACAAAATACCTCATTTGAATTTTTTTGTGAAATTTATAGTTGGATTTGTCAAAGTTATCATACGCAGTAATTGGCACCCACGCCAAATAAATACTTAGTAAGTTTTAAAACCAAATCAATATTATTTTAGTTGTAAATACTATATATTTATCAAAAACAATCAAAGTGGGAAGAAAAATGAAAAAGAATGTACTATTTTGAATAAAAATTGCTACAGTGTATACTAACAAATAATGAAAAAAAAGTGACAATTTCTAAAAGTTGAGAAACACCTCAGAACGTTATTTTTTTTTTAAATATGATGCACTTGGTTTTCAGCAATGATATTCTTCATGTGATTTTGAGAAGGAATGAACTATTCATTAAAATTATTTTCACCATCAAAACTTTCTTAGTTCCCTTAATATTTTCATTTAAATACAAAGGTGCCAATAACTGTACTGTTTACCCTATCATGTCTCTGTTGAAATGATTTTTCAGTCGCATTTCTTCAATTACCAGTAGAGAAAATTTAAAACACTAGTTTCAACCAATATTACTGCAGTTTGAAAGCAAATTTAAATTGCATTAAATATCACCTCAAGCCAACATAGTATTTAAATGCCATTTTAAAGAAACAAATTATTGTAGTTGTGGTATTATAAATATTATCATTTTTAAATCTTCCATCCCTTAAAAAATTATACTAATTTACAATATTACAAAAAAAATTTCTTACAGTTAGAATTTCCATTTCAGGTGTATTTAGTTTTGGTAGTATAGCTTTCCAGTCTAAACCTAAACCAACCCAATATGTTTTGGTTTTAGTTTAAGTTAGATTCTTATTATCAAAGTAATATATATACGTATGTATAGTTTTTTAATGAATGTTATAAAACAGGTGGATTTTTTAATACTTATAAAAATTGTTTTCAACTAAATTTTTCACAAAAAATTTACATTTTCTTTGCAAAGTTTATTTGTATGCATTTATATTTTTAAAAAAAGATACAGTTAGAGAAGTCTTAGAATCTATATTTTAAATAAAAGGAAGAGAAGAGAAAAAAGCTTGAAAAGACTAAATAATTTAAATTCCATGTTAATAATAATAAAAAAAATTCTATCTGATAACAGTTAAATATTTCTGTAGATTATCATCTGATTACACGAAAAATCGCAGCTAAGCCAATAAAAATAAATGCATTCAATTTTTAGTTGTTAATAAATGTTTCAATTTTTTTATTAAGTTCTTGGTATTATTGAAATAATTTTTCACACAGATTTCCATTTTTAACAAGAGAAGTTGCACGGGTCTGCTTACATTTTATCACTTTTCGGTTAGCCGGGCACCAGTGATATATGTACATATATAAATATATATGTATACACACACACACATATATATATATATATATTCATACATATATGTGCATATATATATATAGGGTTTAATCTAGAGCTAGCCAAATAGCCAAAAAGCTAACTGAAACCACCTTTTGCCCCCAAAGCATTTAGTGGATTAGCCAAATAGCAACAGCCAAAAAAATATATATCATTTCCATTTTGTTGTTCCTGCCTTTCGTAAACCTGCAACTGCCACGTGTAAAAAAATCTCAAACAGCCTCTGTCCCGGCAACTCACTTCAAAATTTGTCTCATCCTCTCTGTGCAAGCCTCTTACAAATAGTATGACGTCATTTGCATTAAACAATTATTGAGAAAATTAAAAGAGTTTGGTTATTTTTTGTTGATGATCCAAACTTAAGAAATGAAACCAAAACGGTTCATGAATGGAAGTTATTCAGGCAGGTTCTGGCTACAAGGGGTAAAGAAATGAAACCAGCTGATTGTATTCTTTTTCCATAAAAATGGCTGACATGATTAATTACGAAATTACTGAAAAATTACTGACATGTTTCCCAATGTGACTTCTTTGTATGAATTTGTAACAACAATTCTGTTGTCTACAGCAGATTGTGAAAGGGGATTGAGTCTCCTGAATATAACAAAAACTGACTTGAGAAATAGACTGACAATCAAAAATTTAAGTAACTTAATGATGATTAATTTGGAAGGGGAAGTTTGAAAAGAATTTCCATTTAAAAAAGCATTTGATGTGTAATGTATGACCAAATCTCGAGAGGGTCAATTTTACAGAGTGGTGTACTGTTTGTATATTGTATAATTACAAATAATACTCATTTATATAGAAATTGTGTATAAATAAAAGTTTTTTTTCTTGGCTAAAGCTATTTTTATTTGGCTAACAGTTATTGGCTGCAATTAGCCAAAAAGCTACAAATCTTTTTTTCCTAGATTAAACTCTAATATATATATATATACAGGGTGTCTCAATAGGTCATTTACAAACTTAACATGCTGGTCTGTAGTTTTGGTTCCATTCGGTATCGTTATATTTTGGTTCCTATTTAGATATTTTTAATAAGGTTCTTCATACATATATACAGCTAGATAATAGATTCATTGATAATTTCAGCTGTAAGTGACAGGTTTTGTCATGATAAACAAGATTTACATAGGAACATGTGTTCGAAAATGCAAACTGTGACCGCTAGAGGGCGATGAGCACAGACTTACCGGAGAGTGGAAAGCGCAATCATTGCAGGCGAAGACGTTGCAGGAGAAGGATGAATCGGTTTAGTAACGCAGAATTGGCCGATATGCATTACGTATATGGCGCCGCGTATGGAAATGCCCGAGACGCGTACGGATGTACCTTCAGCACTTCCCAAGCAGACGTCAGCAAGTCATGTTTTGTTTGGACAATTGCACCGCAGATTGCGTGAAGCAGGAGCTTTCCAAGTACGTAGCTACATCGGTCAAGAACGCACTACACGCATGCCTGTCGTAGAGGAAGCCGTGCTACGGGAATTTGACAGGAACCCGCAAATAAGTCTCCGAGCAAGTGAACACGTCTTGGGTGTATGTTGTTCCAGCATTATGTGCATACTGCATGAGGACACGAACCACCCCTACCACTTACAAAGAGTACAGACATTGTGCGTTGACGATTATCCCCAACGCGTTGCATTCGCACGCTGGTATTTGCAACAACGGGTCGCACAGCCGGATTTTCCTATTTTGAACGGGTCCATGAATTCATGTGTCGACGTTCTGAAGCATGCATTGCGGCGAATGGAATGAATTTTGAACATCTTGTGTAAATTAAACCATGTTCTTTAATAAAAGTCATATTAATACCTCTTTCGATATACTTTCTTTCTTCTCCTCCACACCTGCGATCATGGCCCTCTAGCGGTCGCAGTTTGCATTTTCGAACACAAGTTCCTATGTAAATCTTGTTCATCATGATAAGACAGACCTGCATGTTAAGTTTGTAAATGACCTTTTGAGACACCCTGTATGTATGTATATAGATATATATATGTGTGTGTGTGTATATGCATGTATACATATCACTGGCACCCGGCTAACCGAAAAGTACCCATTTTTTTTCATGCGATCCTGTTTTTGTAAACCTCTGTATAAAAAATATCACCTTATAAAAAATAAAAAAAATCTTACAAAATTGTCATAAAAAATATAATCAAAATTTTGTGAATTAGAAATTATCGTTATATTTTGGTTCCTATTTAGATATTTTTAATAAGGTTCTTCATACATATATACAGCTAGATAATAGATTCATTGATAATTTCAGCTGTATGTGACAGGTTTTGTTATTCTAAAATCGTCAAATTTCGAGAAGATTCAGAATGAAGATTGAAAATTTTTCTGAAAGGTCCTATGTTTTAAGGTGAAAAAATTGTGAAGGGTCCTTTAAAGGACTAAAGGTCTTCCTAAGCAGCTTACAAATCATATTTTTCATGGTTAACATTTTCATGCGAGACACTGAACATGAAAAATATCAGAATGCAGCTATAATAACATTTTGAATCAGGGTTGGGTTTTTGACATGACCAGAGCCTGATTACCAACGGGGCACACTGCCACCAGTAAAAAAGATTAGAATTTTGTCCCTTATTCATGGCAGTAATTTTGCGTGAATAAAGCATTTTAATAAGACAAAAATTTCTATTAAATTTTACTGGTGGAAGTGTGCCCGTCGGTAATCAGGCCCTGGACATGACAGTGGTAAAAACAGTGTTTTTACCGGTTTGTTCCATCAAAAACCTATCATTTTCGATTGTCCTCCAATTTATGGTGTAAGGTAGCATACAATACATTTCTAGATTGATTTTACCTTGTTGTTCTTGTTATTATTATTATTTACAATTATATTTGTTAAATTTATTTAAAAGAAGATCATTTCCTAATATGGGAAAGATTTAAAAATACAAGATTAAAAGAAAAGAACAATATATTTGTCATAATCTGCACTAATATAGATTCGACTAACTGCAATTAACATTAATATTAAATAATAATAAAAGGTTATTATAATTATTAAATAACATTCAATATACATTTTTAATAAAGTACATTAAAATTATTTTACAGATGCAAAAATGCTGTTACATTGTATAATAATAGATGTTAAGCATAGACTGTCAGTGAATAAATTTGAATATTCTTCGATATAATATTTTAAAATGCATATCTTATGTATTCATAAATGCAATGGGGAAGTTGCACTCATTCTAAATTATGCCTTCTTTTATGTTTAATTGATGAAGATGACTTTACATTCCTCAAATCTTAACTCAGAAATGCAAAAATAATTTTAAATAATTAGTTATTGGAGTTTTAAACTCCGCTAAAAGCAAAACAAAACCACGTGATCTGAAAACGAGACGGGATTGGTTTGACGTCACTACACATGAAACGCGGATTCTGCTTAAAGAGTCGAATGCATACAGGCTGTTTTGCATTACTTTCTACTTATTATAAACGTTTTTTACAGACGCATTTACACCAAAACAAAAACAAAAATTAAAGTCAAAAGATTATTTTAACATATCTAAATATAATGCACTATTTATTTATACATTTGCATTAATTTTCATTTAGAAAAATGATGAAATTGGTCGGATTCGAAAAATACAAAATTATGTCTTTAGGATTTTTTTTAATTTACTTTTAGGGCAGAAAAACTGCATTTCATGTGGGTAAAAATGCAGGAAACTAAAGCTATCTTTTACTTACTCTTATTTATTTAAACGAAAAAATAATGATAATTTTATTACAAAAGAAAT
The DNA here is from genome assembly GCA_963931845.1 of Maratus michaelseni. Lineage (NCBI taxonomy): Eukaryota > Metazoa > Arthropoda > Arachnida > Araneae > Salticidae > Maratus > Maratus michaelseni. The sequence goes on from OZ007596.1 coordinate 92,672,191, forward strand.
AAGTAAAATCGCATTTATATAGCTCTTGAAATGCACTTTTTTCTTAATTCATTTATTTTAATGCTTAATAATTCGTTTTGATATGAATATAATTTCGTGTTATGCAGGTAATATTAAGGATAAAAATGTACTCAAATTAATTATGAGAAAACGAAATTTTGAGCAATAATGCAGAAAACAAAAACAAAAAATCTTTATTTAATATTGATTTATTGAATAAAAATAACTACTGACAATAATAATTGTGTATTCACCGATCAGAAAAACAATTACTGCAACATACGTGAGAAAATTTATCACTATTGTCTTTTATTTTCTCTTTTTATGTGCTTACTTAACATCTTTTATATGCATCCAATGTTTATCATTATACTCACGCCTCATTTTATGATTGTAATTCATGATTTTTCCAAAAAATGTTCAATATAATACTATAATTTGGCGTGGCCACCGAACCCAATCATGAAAAATTCACCTTTTTTTTACGTTTGATAGAAAATGCGAACTAGTAAATTCATTAAAATAAATGTATAATGGTTGCTTATTTCTGTTTTAAGGTATGGAAAGAGGAAAGAAAAAATAAAATAAAAGAATTATTTAAACTATATTTTTAGGATTTCTAAATTGATTTCTAAACGTATAATCATAATTCAATTAATATAAAACTTTTAATTTATTAAAACGCATTTTTAAAAAAATATATATTACACTCTATAGTTTTTATTTATTATTTTGTACTTTTTAGTATGTAAAATAGTTGCAGCTTCACACCCATTTAGCCTTTTTTTGGCGACCGTGGTTTAATGCATAACAAATCCACTGTTGTTGTAAGCCGAATACAATAGTAACCACAAATAATATTTTTCAATTTATTTTTTTTATTCAATTCACAGGTAAGGCATGAATTTGCATGATTAATTTTTATAATTATTTGAAAGATAGGGATTATGTATTAATTTAGCAACAAAAATTTAACATAGAATCAAAGAATAAAGAAAATATTTATAGATCATGAACCAAAATTCAAACATACCACAATTCTTTTAATATTTAAAATGTTAAGAACAACAATAAAACTTAAATATACATAACATTACTTCAAATACATTTAGAATTATAATATTTCTGCATAATAATTCTCTTTTGGCTTTTACTTTCCGTAAAAATATTGTTAATTTATAACAAAAATAAAAAAAGATAATTTATAAACTAAACATCATCTGTAATCTGCAAAGTTTTATAAAGCATAAAACCTTCAATCCCACATTCTGAAAATTTCACAAAACTGACAGTATTTAAAATAATTACTTGATTTTTTTGCCTGTGTATAGTCCAGGGACCTGTTTAAGAAAAAATTGGGTCCTTTAAAGGACCTTTCACAAAATTTTTCATATTAAAACAGGATCCTTCACAAAACATTCCACCTTAAAACAGGCCCTTCACAAAATTCCTTGTCATAAAAATAGGCCTTTCACAATTTTTTTCCATCTCCAAACTAAACCTTTTACAAATTTAATTATTTAAAAGTAAAATCTGACCTGACATAAAACAACTGAAGTCATCAAAGAATCTATTTATGTAGCTTTTACATATATAAAAGATCTTGTCAAAAATTTATAAACAAGAACCTGAATATAACAGTTATTTCAAACTCACAAAATTATAATTAGTTTTTTCACAAATATAAAATACTTCTCACAATTTCAGAAAAACAGGACGCTGCCTGTGAGAAAAGTCTGGATAGACGCCTGGAAACATTTTTTGAAAAATTATTAAACTTTTTCCGTGTATATTTATATAAAAATTCTGTAAGGCTGTCTTAAAGCTACCTCAGCACATTCCGCTCTTTCTATTCTAATAAGTTTAACTGTTTTCAAAGATTCAAAACAGTTTATTTAACAATTGAAGAGATAAAACATATAGTGAAACCAAGCCAAATTCTTAAAGTATAAAATATAAATAAAAAAACCTTTTTATGAGTTAAGAGCGAGATTCTGAGAGATTGAGCCACCCGTGATTCACACCGTCACCAATCTGGCCCAAAAAATTATCACTTGTTACTACTCTTATTAGATGATAAAATCTAAATTTTTTTGTTTCTAGGTTCCATAGTTTTCATTTTATCGCTTGTCAAAGGTCACCTTCAAAAATATAAAAAACGCTGTTTTTGTAATACATGGGAAACGTTTTTGCCCATATTAGGCAGCGCAATGAACTTGCCTCTGATGTTTTTTCTATTATGAAATTAATAAATATGGATGTTTATAAAACATGCAAAAAGTTCATGGCAAGTTGCTTGCGCAAGGTCATTCAAGGTCACGCAAAGTCACATTTTTGGTGTTTTTCGCCATTTTCAAGCCAGAATTACTCTTAGCGCATTTCATTTGCCACCACAAATGAGGTATCATTGGATAGAGTTACATCAGTACTATTTAAAAAAATGTAAAACATTGAGGCAAGTTGAATGCGTTGCCAGATTTTTTATATTAAAACCTCAACATTTTTTTAAATGGGACATATTTAAACTCTTGTATTTCGTTGCGCGAACAACATATGCAGACAACACTATAATTATTTTAAAGCTCTATTATTGTACTTAACATAAAAATAAACTTTAGCGAGGCAAAATGCCTAGAAAAAAATAAATGATTTTTTTTCTCCAATGAAATTTACCAATTTGGATAATATGGATTCTCACTGGAAACAGCATTTGAAATATGCTTTCGCATCTGGAAACAACATTCTAATATAGCGTAAGTGCTTTACCTTTCCCTGTTAATATATTTAACACCTTTTTATTATATTTTAATTTTTTTTTTGTGTGTAAGGTTAGATAAGCATTAAAAAAATGTAATTTTCACAGATTTTTTTGTTTTTGTTTTTGGTATATTTTTTCAATGGCCAGATACATTACTTTTTAAAATATTGTTACAGCTGGTAAATAATATTAGACACTATTATTAACAAATTATTATTTTACGTAACAAGCCATATTGTGAAATTTATCAGAAAATGAAAATAGAATTAGAACATGTGTTTTAAAGTATGAAATATCGCTACTTGAAATTAGTGCATTTCCATATTTTTTTTTTTTTTTATTATGCATATTTACAGCCACTTCTTGTATGTCTCTTAGACAAGGAATTCTAAATGGGTCTGCACCAGATAGTTATTGGACCAAAGAAGATGGTGCTTCGATGCACTATATCCACATCATCATACAGTGGCCATTTGAATTCTTTAGCACCTCTCTGGTGGAGAAATTTCATTTTAAAAATTTCATCATCTTAATCTTCTAAAACTTTGTCGATGTAAAAACGTTTATCATACAACACAGCATGGGGGCGAAGTTAATTTTCACAGTCCTGGTCGAAATCTCTTTTCGTATATTTTCTCTTTCAATTTTCAGATAATTCTTTTCCACTTCTACAAGCTATAAGTTTTTTCTCTGTTAAATTAGCTGTTTTTGGCAATTTCCCACTTATTTTTGTCAGGTAGTTGTTCATGTCATTATCTAGGTCAGAATCAGTAAAAATACCAATATTTTTAGATTTAGAATGAGCACCACAATTTAATAGTTCTCCATAGAAAAAGCAGTCTTCAGAAAAAAGTTTTCAGCCCTATTTATTTTTTTAAAATTCTCAACAGATGTAGTTTGAAAATAACTGAATAAATTTGTCTCTTACTAACATGTGAGAAAATTCGCTCCAATCTGTTTTATAAAGGTGTTGCTGGATAAAAACATTATACACCATTCAGATTGAATATTTAGGATATCTCAGAACTCTGAACTCACTGAGGGAATTCTACAAACTCCCTCAGTGAGTTCGAACTTTCTATGGCTAGATACAGGTACGTACTACCACTCACTCTGATTGGCTGTGGAGGCTTGCTTTAACCGATTGGCTGTTGAGACTGGATTTAACTTATTCACATGCGCACACTTTACATTAAGCTTGTTCAGCTCTCAGACACAGGGACGTTCAATAAGTTATCTTAGATGAGTTTTGTGGTGCGAACAGCTTTTATAATTCCAGGATCTACCGCCTCTAAAATGACAGTCTAAGATATCCTTAATATCCAATCTGAACAAGGTATTAAATTAGGCTTGCCAGATGCAAAGACATAATTTATCTGATTATTGCAAAATATACCAAAGAAACACATTGTGATGTTCTGAATTCCATTGTTATCTTTGGAGGCAATAGATAATCTCATAATAGAAAAGCGGTCCTCTTTTGTCCAGGGATTAGACAGCCTAGTGTGAAATCCATGTAATCTTATTCAAGTTGTACTTATTTCACCTTGAAAGTACCTAATCTCCTACAAGTGAAATAGGGATTGCTATATGGCTAGTGGCAAAAATTTTTTGCAAACTTTACAAAAGCTAATTTACTGAATTCATGATGTCAGAAAGAACCAATCAAGATCGAGAAAAGTCTTGAAGCAGTGTGGACATGAGAAAGAGACTGTCTTATTTGAACTCTGAGTAAGATCTGATAAGATCTGTGTAATACGAACACGAAGAGTATTTTGAACGCATAAGATGACTCGTGTTGTTTTTGTTATATATTGATAAAAATTTAATATTATTGTTCTAATAAAGAACTTTCAGTTACAAAATATGTTGGATCTTAGAATTATTATACATATAAATATATACACATATATATATATAATCATTTTCAGAACTGTGGGCACGTCATTATAACATATTCTGTGAAAATTATTTTTTATGCTCATCTGGCCTTACATTTTCTTTTTATTTAAAATATAAAAAAGTGTTAAATGTATTAACAGGGAAAGGTAAAGCACTTACACTATATTAGAATGTTGTTTCCAGATGCAAAAGCATATTTCAATTGCTGTTTCCAGTGAGAATCCATATTATCCAAATTGGTAAATTTCATTGGAGAAAAAAAATCATTTATTTTTTTCTAGGCATTTTGCCTCGCTAAAGTTTATTTTTATGTTAAGTACAATAATAGAGCTTTAAAATAATTATAGTGTTGTCTGCATATGTTGTTCGCGCAACGAGATACAAGAGTTTAAATGTCTCATTTTTAAAAATGTTGAGGTTTTAATATAAAAAATCTGGCAACGCATTCAACTTGCCTCAATGTTTTACATTTTTTTAAATAGTACTGATGTAACTCTATCCAATGATACCTCATTTGTGGTGGCAAATGAAATGCGCTAAGAGCAATTCTGGCTTGAAAATGGCGAAAACCACCCAAAATGTGACTTTGCGTGACCTTGAATGACCTTGCGCAAGCAACTTGCCATGAACTTTTTGCATGTTTTATAAACATCCATATTTATTAATTTCATAATAGAAAAAACATCAGAGGCAAGTTCATTGCGCTGCCTAATATGTGCGAAAACGTTTCCCATCTATTACAAAAACAGCGTTTTTTATATTTTTGAAGGTAACCTTTGACAAGCGATAAAATGAAAACTATGGAACCTAGAAACAAAAAATTTTAGATTTTATCATCTTATAAGAGTAGTAACAAGTGATAATTTTTTGGGCCAGATTGGTGATGGTGTGAATCACCCCCTAATACAAAGTGGCTCAATCTCTCAGAATCTTGCTCTTAATTCTACCCTCCTTAATGAAATAAATTCTATTTGTATCAGTTTATTTTATATTGTACAATATTAATGCAAAAAATAAATAAATAAAAGTATACATTATTCTATAAAATACAATATTGTAGTACGAGTATTAACTTGTACCGATGCTTTATTTCTACATCGAGATCTGGAAATGAAAATTCTTAGAAACGCGATGGAATAAAAACCTCCCCCGGATTTCACAGTATTATTTATTTATTACAGCAATTTACAATACTTTTAATTTGTTATACCAATCATTTTTAAGATAATAAAAAATTGTAAAGCAAGTCATCCAGTGAAAGCCAAGCCATCCCCATAGGAAATAACAGGGAGAAATACAGCGAGGGTTTGTTTACATGTGTAGTGACGTCAGAACAGCTTTTATCACGTGACGCGGCTTTTTCTCGCCACGACAAAAACTGGGTTTTAAAAGTTGATTTAATGAATTATATAAGTTTCAAATATATGTAAAAATGTATCAAAATGTTCGTATTTTTACACTCTATCAGATGCAAGTTAAATTGAAAAACGTGCAATTTCCCCATTGTGGTGATTTTTATTTGCACTTCAACAGGGGTCACATTCACTCAGGAAGAATTGGAGCAGGTTTTGGAACAGTCAAAAACTGCTTTTGGAGCAAGAAAGTGAGTTTTTGGAGCAACAAAAAACAACTTGTGGTGCAGGAAATAGAGTTTTTGGAGCAGGAAAATGAGTTTTTGGAGCAGCAAAAGCTCTTCTTTTGAAAAAAAATTCGGTATCACCATTGCACCCAATACATATGTTGAAATCTCATACAGTACAAAATCTATACTCCGGACCTCAGCAATTCCAAATTTCGGATCATTTGCCATAAAAAACAAAGAAATGAAAACTAATTTAACCCCTCCCTTACTCCAAGAAATATTTATATCAGGGATGCATTAGCAATACTAACTAGTATGGTGTGGCCATCACAAAATATTCTTCTATGTAAATCAAATCGTCTGCAACAAAAATTAAATGCCAATGTATTCGAGCTTGAGATATAGCTATCGCAGAATTCATAAAAACAAAACATAGCAGCGACACTTGTCAGGCAGTATGCACCCAAAATTAATAAGGATCTATTTAGGTCAAGGTCTAACAGAGTCTGAAATTTCATGAAATTCTGTGCATTAGTTCTTGAGATATAGTTATTGCACAAATCGTGAAAAATGCAGCATAGCAATGCCCCCTGTCAGACAATTTAAACCAAAACCTAATCAGCATTTATTTATGTCAAAGTGTAAATCTGAATTTTGAAGAAATTCCGTGCATTAGTTCTTGAGGTATAGCTATCAAGAAAATCATGAAAAATGCAGCATAGCAGCTCCACTTGTTGGGCAGTTTACACCAAAACTTAATTAGCACAATTTATGTCAAAGTCTAACTGAATCTGAAGTTTGTTTAAATTACGTATTTCAGTTCTTGAGATAGGGTGCAAACAAACAAAAACAGCAATTACTTACAAAAAGTCCTTTTCCTAAATATAATTCGAAATTGCAGATAGTGTCCTGTTTTGGGTCACGGAACCGGATTCCAACCCACGCTTCCATTGCAGGTCGGGTTGGCTTTAAATGCTTCGGGTTGATCTGATTTTTCAAAAGTAAGTCTTCCAATAAAAAAATTATATGTTTGTTGGCATTAAATCAAAAATTATTTTTTTCCATAACGACCATTTTTTAAAAAAATACGACTAATTAACAAAATATGCATTTTTTTTCAGTCACTGATTGGCAAAATTCACAATTTTTTCTGCGATTGATTCACGAATTTCGCAATTTTCTTTCATGATCGTTGGACAGAAATTGCAGTTTTATTTCAAGATCGAAAATCGCAGTTTTATTTCGCAATCATCTGATGAAAATCACAGGTTTTTTTCGCGGTCACTTGCTGATAATCATAGTTTTATTTCTCCAATTTATGACAAAAATCTTGATTTTATTTTGCAACAGTCTCACAGAAATCACGGTTTTATTTCTCGATCGTCTGATGAAAATTGTAGTTTTATTTCGCAGTCGTTTGATGGAAATTAGGGATCCACCGGATGTGAATTTTTGCCGGATACCGAACACCGAATATCCGGTACAAAATTTTACCGAATATCCGGTATCTGGCCGAATACTTTCTTGTTTTAAATTTCAATTTTCTATTTTATACTTGCTTAAGAAAGAAAAACTTTAAATTATAATTTCATGTCATTCAAATGTTAATAATAGATTTAAACTCATTTATTAAGTTAAAGTTGCTTAAAAACAAATGCTTTTTACTAATTAAGTATTGAAATTTAATCATGTTTTGTCTTTTGCCTATTCTAATATACATATTAGTAGTTTTTTTCTTTTATTCAGGGTCATTGAACATAAAAAGATAAACAATTAAGTAATTTCTGTTTTTCATACTTATAAATCTTTGTTATTTATAAATACTAAACATCCTATTGAAGCGTCTTTTTCTTTTCTTACATACTCGTATATATTATTACTTACTTTTTCTATGACGAATGTTTTCTAACAAAATTTAAAAAGAGAAACTACTCATTGCAAGTATCTTGTTTTGTATTAGAAATAAGACAGAGAACTATTCAAGAAAGTGGTACAATTCTTTTCATGATCAGTATTATTTTACCCTGGTCTTCCATCCATACACAAAATATTGATAAAAGATTCAATAAAATCATTTTTACTTTAGAATTGTTGAAAACACAAGAGATAGAGACAACCAGAGAAGTGAACGCTTATTCTCAGAAGGAGGAAAATATTTGTGATAAAAAACATAACAGAGCCCGAAAATGCTGAGCACCATAACTTGCCTTTAATTATAAATAATTTGTTTTCATATTTTAAATATTATACTTTCATTTATATATAAATATTATAATTTCATTTTTGTGAAAATATGAATATTTATTTCTACTAACATTGTTTTAACAGGATAATGTTGGTAAGAAGCAAATTAATTTTGCACTAACTTTTTCTGATAATGTTAAAAAAGGATTTAAAAAATGAGTCACAATTCGGCAACCGGATCTTGAAGTATTCGGCCGGACCGAATATCCGGTTTGAGTGCCGAATAAGCAGGATATCCGGCAGGAGACGGATATCCGGTGCATCCCTAATGGAAATCACAGTTTTATTTCAAGATTGTTTGACGAAAATTACGGTTTTATTTCACGATTGCTTGATGAAAATTACGGCTTAATTTCGTGAATGTTTGACGAAAATCGCAGTCTTATTTCACGGTCACTTGCCGAAAATAGTTTTAAATCGAGGTTTTATTTCGCGATCGTCAGATGAAAATTGCAGTTTTATTTAGCGATCATTTCACGAAAATCGTTGTATTATTTCTCGGTCACTGGCCGAAAATCATGGTTTTTACTTCAAGGTCGCTTGACGAAAATCGAGGTTTTACTTCGAGGTTGTCTGAAGAAAATTGCAGCTTATTTCGCGGAAATCACAGTTTTTTTTTGGAATCGTTTGACAAAAATCGTGGTATTATTTTTTGGTCACTTGCCGAAAATAATGGTTTTACCTCGAGGTCGCTTGCCGAAATCGAGGTTTTATTTCGAGGTCGCTTGCCAAAAATAGAGGTTTTATTTCGCAATCATTGACGAAAATCTTAATTTTATTTCGCAGTCGTTTGATGAAAATCACAATTTTATTTCGTGATCGTTTGATGAAAATAGCGGTCTTATTTTCGCAGTCAATCGCCGAAAATCGCAGTTACTTGCCAAAAATCGAGGTTTTATTTCGTGATCGTCTGATGGAAATTGCAGTTTCAATTTGCGATCGTTTGATGAAAATCGCAATATTGCGATTTTTGGTCAAAATATTTCTCGGTCACTTGCCAAAAGTAATGATTTTACTTCAAGTTCGCTTGCCGAAAACCATTGATTTATTCTGTGATCACTTGACAAAAATCTTGATTTCAGATCGTGGATTTGATTTTTAACACGTTCGCTGCCAACTACGAGTATACTCGTAGTGCTAGCTATGTTTCTTAAATCTAAAATTAGTTATTCGCACTGGAAATTTCAAAAGAAGAATTGGTACTTTTCGGTTAGCCGGGCGCCAGTGAAATTTATATATCTATGTATACATATATCTATACATACACACATTTATATATGCATGTATGTATATATACATATATATATACACATACATATATGTGTGTATGTATACATAGATATGCATATATAGATATATACATTTCACTGGCGCCCGGCTAACCGAAAAGTACCGAAGAATTTTTATTTTATGTAATCACGAAATGTCTGTAATAAAACAAAGTAAATATTGCTATTAGTATTTTCTGGGATGAATTTGAACTTTCTAAATAAAATGAAAATTCCGGTATTTTTAGCTTGGCAGCGAACGTGCTAAAAATAAAAAATGGGGAAATCTGCCGTTCGGCGGAAAAATGGCATTCCTGGGAAGAAAATGGCGCAAAGAAATCAGATTTCACCGTAGAATTGAAAAAACAAAATGCTCGTTTTGGAGCAAAAATAGTAAAAAAAATCCATTTGGAGCAGATATTTTCATTTGGAGCAGTTGGAGCAAGTCTGTGACCCCTGCTTCAATAAGTAGAATCTTAAAGTTTTGTTTTCAACAATGTAATAAATTGTACCGAAATTATACACATTGTTTAATCTAATACTTATAGGTTACAGGATTTCTTCAAAAAATCGAATTGTTTTAGACTTTGCTGAACAACTTATATTGTAGAGATCTTCTAACAGAGATGTACATGCAGAGACGGATCTAGACTAAATTTTAGTCGGGGCAAGCTTGTAGATTTGCGCCCCCCCCCCCCTTCCTGCTCCCAAGAATTACTAACTTTTAAACATTTCAACTCATTCATCGCTTTTAATTAAAAATACTTTTTTTTTTTAAATTCCTTTAATAAACGAGGACTATGTAAAGTGAACCATTTGGATTCAAGTCACTTGGATTTGTCTATCTCTGAATACGGGCATTCCTTTTTTCGTTTTATATGTTACTAAATTTCTCAAAAACATACATAATATTCTTATTTATACAAACAATGTACTATAAATATAAATACATCAGTTAGAAACAGTAACCTTATATATGTATAACAATGGTGGATTCAAAGGAGCGGCGGCGATGTGGCGATCGCCCCGCTCTTGGGCGCTGATAAAAGGTCTCCAAGTCAACATGTGCAGGCTTGTTTTAAAGTCACATAACAGAACTGCGGTAATGGGTCATTGATGAGAATCATTACCAAATAAATACACATCGATTCGTATTAGGAAACTCTATAAAATAAGTATAAGTTAAATGTATGTTTCTCCCAGGTTCAGCTAGGTGAGAAGGCCTACCCAAGAGCTAAAGTTTAATAAGCCCCAACCATGTATGCTTTACAAAAATAAATTCAATATGCAAGTTAAATGGCTTTAAATAAAAATTCTGATATAAAATATTTTTATAAAACTTTAGTAAAATTTCCCGCGGTTCTAATAATAATCTTTAAATGAAAAAAACTGTTCTATGTAAAACAACATAGAACAATATTGGAAAAGAGATGACGCAAAATCTTTAAATTTTAAATAAATAAAAAAATTTTAAAAATACTGGTGGCAATGTGATTTTTATATAATATAATATAAATTAATTTATTTTTTATTTCTGATCCTTATGCAACCAAAGTAAACCGCCGTTGAACAAAATAAAATTGAATATCTTTTCATGTGAATTTTTAATTTTTCTCTATTTTTAATCTTTTATGATTCCTCATTTTTGCGCCCTTCCAAGTCTTGCACCCGGGGCAGCTGCCCCGGCTAACCCCCCCTTAGATCCGTCACTGTGTACATGTATTATTCTAATGCAATTCTTTTTTGTTTTTCTTGGATGGATAAATATACTTTAAAGTCTTTTTGATACTGAATATTTTATGTAAAACAACTTAATATTAAAGATAGAATTTAAAAAAATGTTAAAACAAACTACTAAAAAATGGGTTTTTGACATTTTTGACAAGGAGGTTTTTGACATGACGGTAAAAACCATGGTTAAAACCGTCATGCGTCAAAAACTTGCCAACCATGTTTTGAATGTATTATTTTATAAATTAAATTTCAATTTTTTCAATTTGGAAAAATTGAAAAATATACCTTTGTAAAAAAACAGAAAAAAAAAAAACAGTTTTTTTCCCAAAGTTTCCAGTTTTATTCCGAGCATCCCCATCTCTTGTCACTGGTTGATTTGGCGTGGAATGACCGAACTGCAATCTTAGTATAATCATAATTGCAGAAGCCCAATGTGATGTAGTCATAAAAAAAATCAGAGGGGCTATGCTGTAACTTTATTTAAGGAACAGAGGGTATACAGAGCTTCTTTAAAAAATCCAGAAGATATACGATGTATACCTCCATTACACCTTGGTGTGGGCCACTATAACAAGGAAGTAATGGAATAACTATTGATGTATCAAATGCACAAGCTTTTTTATTTTATATTTCGCCATTTAATACATACATTATACATTGAGAAGCAATTTGTTTAATCTATATATATAAGCCATATAATTTATCAAAATACAAAATAAATATACAGTAGACTCCCTCAAATCCGCATACTATTGCCGATATCAACAGTGAAACTTGCAGTTAAATTGAAGTAACAAAATTCAAGATGGCACTGAAATCTGTGGTGTTTGCAATTTTTTTTTTTTTACTAAATTTTTTGTTAATCAAATTGTTTTAGCCATTACAGATGATTAATCATTAAATAAAATTCCAGTACTTATGATCTTGATGTAAATTAACATATCTAAAGCAAAACTTCACCATATTGTATCCTGCACACTATTCACAAATATAAACTGTGTAACGTAACCGAATTGTTTATTTTTCAAGCATTCATTTCCCAGTTTTTCAATATTTATTTTTATTTTTTCCTTATTACATACAGATTTTAGTATGTAATTCAAGAATTTTCTTCAGAAAAAATTAAAGATGCTAATTTCAGTGGGGATTACCATCTTTTTTCCCAAGGCAATTTTTAACTAATCAAGTTTTTTTTTTATTAAAACTGTGTAAATATGAAATAAAATTTCCGGGTGAATCCAAGAGTTGACCCCTGCTTGGCGTCCGTTTGTATTGGCGTGCTAGCGCGCGCGCGATAGCGGACTGACTCTTGCAACCCTCATCATTTCTCAATCGTGCCAAATCGTCGATAGTTAGCCAGATGTAGCTCTCTTATTGTTGGAAAGGCTGAGCAATGATATTTTTTGTGATGACGCATTTGTTACGTATGACGTATTTGTTACGTCATCAAATGATTATTCGACTCTTATTTGTATTTTAATGATATTTACTGATTTATTAGTTATTTAAAACATGTTTTTTTTTAATACAGTTAAATAACACTTATGTCATTAAATGGTTATGTCATGATATTCACCATCTGCTTCTTTATTTAAATCTTGATTTTTTTTTTTTTAATTTATATATGTGAGTGGCTACTCTTGTTACTTTAGAACAGTGTGAATTAATTGATTGCAGTTTTCATGGAAGTCTCATGTTCGCGAAGCGATCATACATGCGGTATAGTGATCGGATCGCCGCATTTACAAATTTCATGTATTTTTGTCATCTCTATACAACGAGGTTGCTGCATCCAGAGATGTTTATTTTTCGGTTTCATGTTCGCAAGCGATCATACGTGCGGTACAGTGATCACGACATTAACGAATTTCATGTATTTTTTGGGATTCCGATACGACGAGGTTGCTGCATCCAGTGATGGTTTTTTTCGGTTTCATGTTCGCGAAGCGATCCTACGTGCGGTACAGTGATCGCGGCATTAACGAATTTAGTGTGTTTCTTGGGATTCCGATACGACGAGGTTGCTGTATCCAGTGATGTTTTTTTCGGTTTCATGTTCGCGAAGCGATCATACGTGCGGTACAGTGATCGCGGCATTAACGAATTTCGTGTTTTTCTTGGGATTCCGATACGACGAGGTTGCTGTATCCAGTGATGTTATTTTTTCGGTTTCATGTTCGCGAAGCGATCATACGTGCGGCACAGTGATCGCAGCATTAACGAATTTCGTGGGATTCCGATACGACGAGGTTGCTGTATCCAGTGATGTTTTTTTTTTCGGTTTCGTGTTCGCGAAGTGAACATACGTGCGGTACAGTGATCGCGGCTTTAACGAATTTCGTGTTTTTCTTGGGATTCCGATACGACGAGGTTGCTGTATCCAGTGATGTTATTTTTTCGGTTTCGTGTTCGCGAAGTGAACATACGTGCGGTACAGTGATCGCGGCTTTAACGAATTTCGTGTTTTTCTTGGGATTCCGATACGACGAGGTTGCTGTATCCAGTGATGTTTTTTTTTCGGTTTCATGTTCGCGAAGCGATCATACGTGCAGTACAGTGATCGCGGCTTTAACGAATTTCGTGTTTTTCTTGGGATTCCGATACGACGAGGTTGCTGTATCCAGTGATGTTTTTTTTTCGGTTTCATGTTCGCGAAGCGATCATACGTGCGGCACAGTGATCGCGGCATTAACGAATTTCGTGTATTTCGTGGGATTCCGATACGACGAGGTTGCTGTATCCAGTGATTTTTTTTTTTGGTTTCATGTTCGCGAAGCGATCATACGTGCGGTACAGTGATTGCGGCATTAAGGAATTTCGTGTATTTTCGTTTTTTCAACTTCACATTAATCGTTAACTTTTATGTAATATCGATGAAAATGTTGTTTTTTACTGCTTGTATTATCTTTTTTATATGTATCTTATTAAATTTGTCAAATAAAATATTTTATTTCACTCATAAATGCAGTATGTAAAAAAATCAACTCTGTAGGGTTTAATTTAATAATTCTGTATTTAAATTATGTCTTTTGTCCAAATTGTTTTGAACGAATAAAATTTTACTCTCGTATAAATGCAATCTATTTTTCAGGGACCTTTTTATTGCTAAATCCATTACTTTTCCTATGTGTAACTATTTAAAAATTAAGAATGGCAACATTTTACCACTTGCTTATTGTGGGTTACAATACGATAAATGTAAGTAAACAATTTAGAAATCGCCAATGTGGCATCATTTTTTAAAAGTGCTAAATGGTGGCTTGAGTAAGGATTAGGTCGAGATCATTGGTTCTCTTTTATTTTTCATAAATGTATTTTGATGTTATTTTGCTGTTTAAAGGTTTAGATTAATTATTTTTGCTTTTATTTTGATTCTCGCGATTTCAATTTGCGTGGTTTTCGGAACACTCCGCACAAAAGCAGGTGAGTTTAATTCTTACCTAGCCATTCCAAAAAGTGGATTTTTTTTTTTTTAAACAAAAAATCTGTTTTTAAAAACGTTATTTTGACATTATTTTGCTTTTAAATGTTTTAAAATATGTATTTTTGCTTTATTTTGATTATCGCCATTTCAATTTGCACGCTTTTGCCTGTTGTCTTCTGGAGGTTGCCACTCCGGGAGACAACAGGCAGAAAAACGCACAAATTTGGCAATTTTTTGAAAATGCGCCAAGCAGTGGTAAACCCTTGGATCGCACCAAATTTCCTTATTTTACGATTATGATGTAAATTATTTTATAATCTAAGGTTAAGGTCACATAATTTTATTAAGCATTCATTTGTAGAAAGTTTATGACCCAATATTTATGTGCGCAGAAAGTTTTTGGTTTTATACAAGTCTGGTATTTAAGTTTTATCCTATATTAAACTTTTTTCTGTTGCATAGATTTCTTAATTTTACAGGAAAAATATGAAAATGGATTGTAATAATAGTAATTAACTATTTTTGCTTCTCACATACATTTCGTCATTACAATTTTCAAAATTGCATTTTGCTGGCTAGTAAAATAAATCCTTGGCTGGTAAGATTTTCTGAAAATTCCCCAACCCATGCTTATGGAACTTTATCTCAAATTTTTATATAGCAACAAACTGTTTTGTTGATAAATTAAATGCATAATATAAAATGACTGTGCGGATATGCGATAGCAATTTGTTGCACCAATTTCTGTTTATCAATTCAATTAAAATAAATTATTTGCATGTTGTTTTCATATATTTGTTTTTGGATATGCAAAACAGAAAAAGCATAAAACATAAGATCTACGAGTAAAAAAAAGATTATTTTTCAAATATGCTCTTCCTATATTGCACAAGTATTTCACCAACACACCTATTTTCGTTCAAAAAAGATTTCGTTCAACATACTGTAACAGAAACGCTATTTCACTGTGCTTTTTATCTTTCATACTTCCACTTTTTACACAGATTCTCTGCTTTACTACAACTTGTTTATTACTATTTAGTTTTATAGCAATTTATTATTCAAAACATTATTACAATAAATAATTTATATAAAAGCAGTAAATATTTTCTTATTAAACAACCATAATACACACAAACTACATAAAAAGCTAAGTACGCAACATAACATTATTATAGGAAAGCCAAACCAAAATGAGCTGAATTTTTCAGAAATAAATACTTTATATATTACTTATTATACAACTTACTTTACTCGAATTTGAATGACTCATGGCTAAACAATACGATTTATTTCATGAATTGAAAAGACAGGTGAAACATTTGAAAGAATTTTTAATTTTGTGTAATGAAATGAAAAGCAAAGAAAGCAAACAAAACAACAACAACTGTAACCGTCTGTTTAAATTTCTGCAACTATTGCCAATTCAAAAGAAAATTTTGGAAAACATATGCGTTGCTCTGGTGGAAAAAAGATGTAAGCTCTCGCTACAGGAAAATCTTTTGCAAACGCAAAAGATTAATTAGCTGCATATGTATTTTTTAGCACGGTGTAAAGAAGAACTGGAGGTGAAAAAATGGAACCCTAATGTCGGCCCAAACAACTGACGGCTTGCTTTGAAAACCTTTCCCGGTCCAATGAATCCAGTCCTTGTTCCACGTGCAGCCTCTCTCCGTCCAATTGAAGTTGCTTGCTTGGGTGTAGTGATTTGATTACGTACTGGGCTACCGTGGTTAAAAATCACCTGACAGTCGCGGTCTTACTCAAAACGCACTTTGATGCGCAGCTATCAAACAAAAGCATTCCACTTATTTTTTTTTCTGCTGCTCTGTTTTCGATTTGATAATTGGATTGTTCTTAAATAATAAGAAAAAAGAAATAACGTAAATTTAATTGCGAGTGTGTTATTCTACTGAAAATTTACTTTCATTTATTGAGTGTATGAAAAAAATTGTCATCTCTTTAGATGAAGTTGTCACCGGGGATAATATGTAATCTGTGGAATGTAAGTATTAACCCCTTCTCCGTTTCAATGTTATATATAGATTTTTAAGTGCTTAATGTTATACATTCTAAATCTTCGGTGAATTATAACAATTTAGTCTTTTCACTAGAATGCGGATAATTTTATTTCTACGAAATTGAGTCGATCGGTAAAATCGTAATGTAGAAGAATTGGCTAATGTTTAAGTAGATATTAAATTTATCCTGCTGTATTTTTTCCAATACCTTAAAGTTGTGTTACAGCTTTGAAATTTTTATATATTAAAATAATCATTATTAAATAGGCTGTGTTAAATTTTGGCGTATTTATAATGACTTCTAGGATATAAAAAGCCCAGTTGGATTTTTTTTTTTCTACTGTTGACAACATTTGGGTACAAATTATTTTATGTAATATGCATAAAATTATGCCAGTGCTTTGAACTTTTTATTTGACAATTATAATTCCGTTGTCTGGGGAAAATATCAGCGAAAAAATATTATTTTTTAGATATTTTGTGTGTTAAAATTGTTTCAGTTCGTTATTAACTCATTCATGCTCAGATGTAAATATTAAACGCTTTTTTTTTTTTTTATATGTATTTATTTTTGTAATACAGCTTTGAAAATGGTATAATATATTAAATAAAATAAGGTATTCAATGACCATGTATAGTTTTGGTACAGAAATATTGATATTTAACATATAAAAGTTCTGCTTGAAAAAAAATGTCACTTTTTTTCACTTTCTTTCGAAAATCTGTAGTGTTCCAATAATTTAAAATTGGGCGACAGCTTTCAAATTTATATATATTAAATAAATCATTCTGAAGTTGTCTGTGTTAATTTTTTGGGTATTTACAACGTTTTCTAGTGTACAAAAAACTCAGTTGGATATTTCCAATTTTGTTTTTCACTTTTGACAACATTATATCGGGTGGCAATTTTTCTTTTATTTAATGTACATAAAATTATGTATGTGCTTTGAATTTTTTGTACTAACAATTATAATTCCGCTGCTTGGGAGAAATTTCGGTGAAAAAATATTAATTTTTATACATTTTGTGTTTTAAAAATTGTTTTATTTTGGTTGTTAACACCAACTATTTGACCCGCTCGGCGTTGCCAGGGCCCGTGATAAAACCTTAAATGAACCCCAAATGAAAAATACTGATAATTACTGATAAAAGTTCTCGTAAGAAAACATTAATAAAAAAAGCTTTTGTTGTCCAAACCCTTTGAAAATGTTAATGGTTATAAATATAAAAATTTTACAGCCCGTGTAAAAATTACGTTAGATTTATTGGTATTGGGTTGTAAAATAAATATGTTTTCTTCCCCAGAAAACGACCCTTTTTCAAATTGTATAGAAGGGAAGAACTCCCCCTCCCATTTACCTTTCCAGCCTTCAAAAAGGTGAAAGCGCATCCCTTCTGTTCACCCCTCTCTCAAATAAAGCAGGTAGAAGAATGGATGCTCCCTCCAGGAAGGGGGAATAAAAATGGAATGAACAGGAATTTAGAAGGAGTATTTCCTAGGGATATGGTTGCGAGCAGTGAAGGCCAATAGGCGAGCTGTTCTTTCACCAACCGTTTTGATTCTTCTTAATTCTGTTCCCTGCTTTATCCACTACTCAAAAAAGTTGAGGCATGCGAAGTAAAGTCGAATTTGCACTGAAAAATTAAGACTTTTGCTTCTCGCTTTAATGTATTATATGCTCAGAAATAAATATTGAACATATTTCATACATATTTTTTAAATACTTAAACTAAAATTTTGAAAATTTTATATATTATATAAAGTGTGTGTCCAAAGACCGTGTATAATTTTGATGCAAAAATATTGATATTACTGTATAAAAGTCCCCCACCCCCCTCTCTCTCATCTCTCTCTCTCTCTCTCTTTTTCCGATAATCGTATTTTTTTCTCAATAACTTAAATTGTTCTACAGCTTTGAAATTTTTATATGCTAAATAAATCATAGTATCTAGTATCTGTTATTTTTTGTATTTACAGTAACTTCTAGGGTATAGAGAGCTAGGTATAGTTGAATATCTGTCTATAAATTATTTTATTTAATATACTTAAAATTATGATAGTATTTTGAACTTTTTATAAGATTTAATCATAATTCCTCTGCTAGGAAAAAATATAAATTTTTATATATTTTGTGTGTTAAAATATTTTATTTATCTTATGCTCAGAGATAAGTATTGAGCACATTTTATTTTGTTTTAAATATTTATTTTTCTACTAAAGCTTTAAAATTTTTTATATATTATATAAATATATATCCCATGACCGTCTATAATTTTGGTGGAGAAATATTGATATTTAGGGTATAAAATACCTGTTTGAAATTAAAAAAAAATAATAATCGACAATTTTTTTTTTTCAAAATCGTCAATCGTGCTTCAATTTTAAAATGTTAAATAAATTATATTTACGTAGTTTGTGTTATATTTTTGTATACTCACAATGATTTGTAGGATATAAAGAGCTCAATTATTTGTTTTTCAGTTTTAACAACTTTATACCTGGTTACAAATTATTTTAATTAGTACTTAAAATTATCCCAGTGTTTTGAAATATATGTAAGGTTTGATAATCATGATTGCGTTGCTTGGGGGCAATAAAGAATTTTATCAAATTAAGGATATACTCGGATATAATAGTAATCTAAAATATATTATGTCAATTGGTTTGCTTAGTTCAGCTGAGACCAGGAGCGTCACGTGACTACTCTAAATTGAAGAAGCGCGGTAGCCCGTCTTTCTCGTTAGCCCCGGACGCTTTCAGTGTGACGTCACTCATGACGTTTTGCTTGGATACTGACTCCAAACAAACGGTTGCTATGTTTCATTTCTTATTAAATATAAATCGTAGAAAATATTACCACTGCATATAATGTATTAAAACATTTTGCCGTGAGATATAATTATAAGATATAGGTATAATATGCAAACATAATAGAAAATACAACATAGCAACCGTTTGTTTGGAGTCAGTTTCCAAGCAAAACGTCATCACTGACGTCACGACTGAAAGCGTCTATTATGGTTCTCTGCCTCTCTCTTTCTCTTAACCCTTTCAAGGGCAGTGGTATGTTTATGAAACCACTTAATTTTAATTCCCAAACGCCACAATGGCACCAGAATTTGCTAAAATCTTTTCCATTTCATATGTATGCGAAATATTGCCTTTTTCATATTTCCAAATAAATATGTAAATTCCGGTGCCAGTCATTTATTTCAACATTTTAGTACTGAAAGTACTTTGCCCCTGAAAGGCTTTGCGCAATTTTATCTTTCAAGCAAGGGCGGCGCCAAGATTTGCCCGACGGGGGGTGCATGGTCACCCCGACAGGGGGGGGGGGCAAATTGGTAATATATATACATATACGGATTAGAGTCTTGCTCGGGTCGTATTATACATAAACGAATCCCTAAAAATGAAAACATTAAATTTAAATAAATCCCGGAAGACTTTTTAAAATATCGCTTTCGGGTACCGTATCTTAGGGCTATCTTCATACAAAATAACTCTGCGTGTCAACCCGAAACTCGAAATAATTCAACCCCAACCCTAAATATTCAAACCTGAACCCAAAGCGAAAGAAATTAATAAATAACTAGATGGATCCCTCAAAACTTGACGGAAAAAAAAAACTGTAACAATATCAGCAAAATAAGCTTCTTTATTATTTAAGAAGGGGTGCGCATGAAACAGTCTTTCAAATATTTTATTTAAAAAGTTTTTTTTTCCCCAGTCAAATATAGTACTATTTCTGATGCAAACTCCAAACAAACAATCCGTAAACAACTGTGTAATGCAAATCAGTGTGGCATTATCGTCATATTCCCCTCGGCAAGAAAAAAATTTTACGGACCTATGAATTCATATTCGGTAAATAAAAGAACATAGTAAATAAAGCACACATCTCTCTCCACCCCCCTGTGATTATGCCACCGAATGAGCTCCTATGAGCATGTGCATTGCATCTGTCCAAAAGCACCGTGAAAATTCGACGTTAAAAAAGTTTTAAAATGTATAAATTAAACGTTTTAAATTGTCCTCTTTAATATCAGTGTTCGTTTCAAATTCATATCTTCTAAAACACATCCATTGTTTTAAGCTAATCAATTTTTATGCAAAGATGAAGAATTTTTTTACAGTAGTAAAGCAATCTGTGACAAAGATTGAGCAGAGTTGTAAAGCACAGTGGTTAAGGTCTATGGTGTGACTAAGTATATAGCACATTGAAGAAACAGTTTATGTAGAAATCAGAATTATATTTATTCATTCAACTTGAATGTTAAACTTAAATAAAGATATATACATAGACCTCCAGCCATTGCTGGGAACTTTGGTATCACATTATAGCAAATAAAAGGGGGTTAACTGTCCTTCCATCACATCACCACACCTTCCATGGAGTTGTTTCACCCTAGATACAGGGTGATTCATAAAAGATGGGCAGAACTTTAAGGGGTTATAGTACACTTAAAGACAAATAATATTAAATAGGAGACTAAGGGTCCCAGACGTATTCCCAAGGAGATAGGGGGCATTAAAGTTTAGGGTCCGAAATTTCAAATGATTATAAAACATGGAAAAATTGGTCGATTCGTTTGCGGTTTTTGCAAAAAATTTTCTTTATGCCAGTATTTTCTTGAAATAAAATTTTAAAGTTCAATTTCAAAAAATGCCGATAGGGGGCGCTTTAGACTTTGGAGTAACAAACAACTATTTTTTAACGTTATTTTTTGTATTTCTTTAAATGATTTCGAAAGCTTAGACTTAAACTTAAATTTTGATCTAAAAATCTGAGTCCTAACGAGTAGTTAAGTAGCGTAAACTGAAATTTGAAATTTGAAACCCTTCTCCCCCCAGAACAAAAATCAGTTATTCCCGATCTTTGTGTCGTAGATTAGGCTCTAACTACTGCCGCGTTTTGCTAAAATTATTCTTTATGTCAGTATTTTCTTGAAAATAAATTTTAAAGAAAATTTTCAAAAAATTCCGATAGAGGGCGCTTTAGACTTTGGAGTAACGAACAACTATTTTATACCGTTATTTTTTGTGTCTCATTAAATGCTTTCTAAAGCTTAGACTTAAACTTAAATTTTCAGCTCAAAATCTGAATCGCTGAGCGTGGTTCAGTAGCGAGGGGAGGGGGTTCAAATTTCAACTTCTGAACATAGTTCAGTTTGCACTACTTAACCATGCCCAACGATTCTGTGCTGTGATACGAGGCAAAAATACAACTTTCGTCAAGGACTGCATAGTCGGAATTCACTCATAAAGGCACTGGCACAGTTGGAAACGTCGCTCATGCAAACGTTAAAGCTCCATTCCTGACGCTAGTCACCGGGTGAAGAAGGAAACAGAAAGTATGCAAATGTCAAATGGGGAAGAGGAAGAACACGTATGCAAAATTTCGACACGATTCAGGCATAAAAACCACTGAACGGTGAGTCAAGTGTAAGTCGCTGTAGTAATGAATCGGAAGATGGTGCCCTTCACGAATAAGGAAAAGGCTGAGATGCATTTAATTTACGGAGCGGCAGATGGAAATGGTGCAGAGGCACAACGAATGTACGGAGAGCGATTTCCTAACAGGCGGTTGCCTAACCGCAAAACTTTCGAGCGCTTGCACAGACAGTTGTGTGAGACGGGATCATTTCTCGCTTCCCGGTCGAATGCAGGTCGTGCAAAAAAGGACGAATCAGTAGTTGTTGCAGAAGCCATTCTGGATGTAGTAGCGGCGCAGCCAAGTACAAGTACACGAACAGTGGCTAGCCAGGTGGATACCTCACAGTCCACGACTTGGAGGGTACTGAAGGATGAACATTTGCTCCCGTTTCATGTGCAACGAGTCCAGAAACTGTCTCCAGGGGATTATCCAAATCGTATTGAATTCGCCCGCTGGTTTCTGCAGCAGAACGCGCTAAATCCACATTTTGGACGAACTGTGCTTTTCACCGATGAATGTACCTTCACACGTGAAGGTACATTTAACACACACAATGCACATGTATGGGCGGATGTCAATCCACATGCTACGTATCCACATGCTCATCAGAGACGCTTTTCCATCAATGTTTGGGCAGGAATCCTCGGAGACCACCTAATCGGACCGTACCTTCTTCCTGAACGCCTCAACGGTAAAACATACCTCACATTTCTGCAACATGTGCTGCCAGACCTGTTAAACGTTGTTCCTCCACGCATCCGGCGGGTCATGTGGTTCCAGCACGATGGAGCGCCAGCCCATTACGTACGAGACGTCCGCAACTGTCTGGACATCACATTTCCGAACAGATGGATTGGTCGAGGTGGTCCTGTTGCTTGGCCTGCTCGCTCGCCAGATCTTTCACCCCTCGATTTCTTTTTTTGGGGACGATTGAAGGCTCTTATGTATGAGACACCCATTGAATCCCCCGAGGAACTGGTCGCCAGACTTTCCGCCACTGTAGGGGAAGTGCTCGAAAAGCCTGATGTTTTCGCGAATGTTCGCCGTTCCATTCGTCGCCGTTGTTCTGCGTGCATAACCTCTGGTGGTCACAATTTTGAACATTTATTGTGATTACATGTTAATAAATATGCTTTGGTAACATAATCCTAATTTGTGTCTTTTTACCTCGTATCACAGCACACAATGTGTGGACATGGTAAACTGAACTGTGCTCAGGAGTAGAAATTTCAAACCCCTCTCCCCAGAAACTTAACCACGTCTAACGATTCAGATTTTGGGCTGAAAATTTAAGTCTAAGCTTTAGAAAGCATTTAATGAGACACAAAAAATAACGGTATAAAATAGTTGTTCGTTACTCCAAAGTCTAAAGCGCCCTCTATCGGAATTTTTTGAAAATTTTCTTTAAAATTTATTTTCAAGAAAATACTGACATAAAGAATAATTTTAGCAAAACGCGGCAGTAGTTAGAGCCTAATCTACGACACAAAGATCGGGAATAACTGATTTTTGTTCTGGGGGGAGAAGGGTTTCAAATTTCAAATTTCAGTTTACGCTACTTAACTACTCGTTAGGACTCAGATTTTTAGATCAAAATTTAAGTTTAAGTCTAAGCTTTCGAAATCATTTAAAGAAATACAAAAAATAACGTTAAAAAATAGTTGTTTGTTACTCCAAAGTCTAAAGCGCCCCCTATCGGCATTTTTTGAAATTGAACTTTAAAATTTTATTTCAAGAAAATACTGGCATAAAGAAAATTTTTTGCAAAAACCGCAAACGAATCGACCAATTTTTCCATGTTTTATAATCATTTGAAATTTCGGACCCTAAACTTTAATGCCCCCTATCTCCTTGGGAATACGTCTGGGACCCTTAGTCTCCAATTTAATATTATTTGTCTTTAAGTGTACTATAACCCCTTAAAGTTCTGCCCATCTTTTATGAATCACCCTGTATATACTTACTCCGTACCTCAAACTAGAATAAAATATGCATACAGTTACAGTTAAAAGAGAGTGCCTTTACGACCGAAATGCAAAAAGAAAAACCGGTTCGGAACGATTTTACTCCCGAACAAACCACTTGACAGAGAAAGGGGGACAAGATTTTGTCCAGATTTCCAACATGCGGCCCCATCGGTCGTGAAAACTTCCTCTTTCTTTTCATAGTCAAAATCAAAAATGTTACAAATGGCTCTCTGAAATTTTATATACAGTAGAGGTTTTGTTAGAAAATCAGCCTTATTAACTTTAGAACTTACATGTTTTAACTCAAAAACATTTTTATTTATTAATTGACGAATAAATTGACACTTTATGTCAATATGCTTAGTTTTAAAGTTTTCTTGACTATTTTTAGAAAAATAAATAGCAGATTCATTATCACAGTACTGAACTGGTTTTATTTTATCACATAAATTAAGTTCATTTAAGACATTTGCATACCACGTTAGTTCTTTTACACTTTCAGTTAATGAGATAAACTCTGACTCCATAGAACTAAGTGCAATGCATTTCTGCTTTGATGATTTCCAAGCAAACGGAACGTTACTAAAGTAAATTATATAACCACTACTTGAATGTCTTTTAGTAAGGTTACATCCCCAGTTAGCATCAGAATATGCATATAAACTTGAGGATTTTACATTAGACAGGTTTATTTTATAACTTTTTGTAGCAAAAACGTGATTCATTATATCTGCCAATATCAACCAATGTTTATATGTATAACCATTACAAAATTGCGACATTATATTTACAGAAAAACTAATATCAGGTCTCGATCTATTTGATAAAAATGACAAACAACCGATTAATGATCGGTATGGATATTTTTTCATCAATTCATTTTCCACAATTTCATTTTCGTTAACCTTATCTGGTAAGATACAGCCAATTTTAAAGGGTAATTTAACATAACTTTTAGGTAAACCTTTATATTTTAATTCAAATCTTTCAATGTAAGTTTTTTGATGAATAAATAATGAATCAGCAATAAGTTCAAAGTTAACACCTAACAAATATTTCGTTAAACCTATTTCAGTAATTTCTAAGCTATTTTTTAATATATTAGTTACAGATTGCAGTATATTTTCATTTTCAGCAAACAAAACTAAATCATCTACATAGACAACTAAATTGCATTACTTTTTAGTTTATATACACAGTTACACCATTTTAACTTACAAAATCCTAAATTATGTAGTATATTGTCCAATTCAAAATTCCATTCTCGGCCACTTTGCCGTGAACCATAAATAGATTTATTTAACAAACAAACTTTATTTTCGGCACCTTTCATGACAAATCCTGGTGGTTGTTTCATAAATACAGTTTCTTTTAAAGACCCATATAAGTAAGCTGATTTTACATCTAATTGAATATGATACCAATTTAACATAGAAACTAATAAAATAAACATTAGTTTTATAATTGAAAAATTTACAACTGGTGAAAATATATCATTAAAATCGATACCTTGTTTCTGTTTAAAACCTTGAGCTACGAGACGTGCTTTGTACTTTTTCCCATTTTTTTCTGTGTTTTTAATATTATAAACCCATCTGCTTCCTACTATTGTGGCGTTTTTGGGTGGATCAACCAACCGCCAGACCTTTCTTTTACTCATGATTTCAAGTTCTTCCCTCATCGCGGCGTTCCATTTCCCTCTTTCTGGGTTAATTTGTGCATCCTCAAACGATTTAGGGATTTCAGTATTGTAAGTTTCATGTTGGAATATCTCACTTAAATATGAATCATCCGAATCGCTAGTTGAAGGTTCATTTAAAGTTTCTAGATTGGGATGAGTAGTTTTAGGTTTAAAGTCAAATTTATCCGGTTCATAAGCGATTTTATTTTCTTGACAATATTTTTTAACATCATTTAATGATCTCAGTCTCTTATTTGTTATCGGGGTATAATAATACACGTCAATCCTGTTACTTTTAGTTCTAGGTTTTTCGATTCTTTTCCATTCTGAAATATTTATAGAAGTTAAAGTTATTTTACTCCCCCTTTTCTCTTCGTCTTCATTTAAACTTACTCCTGGTAGTTTATGATTAAGATCTAGAGTTGCGTTACTTAAGCCATTTGATTCAACTTGAGATTCATTAAAATTCAATACAATATCCTTATACTTATTTACTCCAAATAATGTTTCTACCCCCTTTTTGGATTCATCTATACGCACATGAATAGTTTCTACAATTCGCCTTTCTTTTGGCATATAAATCCTATATCCTTTTGTTTTCATGGCATAACCAACTAAGATACCGGGTAAAGCTTTAGGTTGTAGTTTATTTCGTTTAACTTTAGGAACATTAACAAATGCTAGAGAACCAAAAATTCTTAAATGTTTTACCGAAGGTTTGAATCCTGTCCATAATTCTTGGGGTGTAAGACCTTGGGTTAAACTGTGTTCGGTTCTATTTTTTGTATGAACAAACGCTAAAAGAGCTTCCCCCCAGAATGATGGTTTTAATCCGCTATCATGTAACATTGCTCGAACTGCATTCATTCCTACTTTATTGAAATTTTCAGCAACACCCACCTGTTCTGGCGTATAAATGGAGGATCTTTCTATTTGTATACCCAAATCAGTTAACAATTTCTCAAATAATTTATGAATAAATTCTAACCCATTATCAGTTCGTACACTCTTTAATTTTTTACCAGTTTGTCTCTCAGCTTTCGCTAAAAACCTTTTAAAGTATTCAAAAACTTCCGTTTTATCCTTAAGTATATACACTTCAGTCCTTCTAGAATAATCGTCAATTATTGACAAAAAGTATTTCCCCCCTCCTAACGAGTTAACTGGGCTAGGACCCCACAAATCCATATACACTCTATCAAGAATTTGACTAGAAATGCGTTTATACTGATAATTCCTTTTAAACGAATGTCTATTAGATTTTGCAATTACACAAGATTCACACATCTTATTTTTGTTTTTACAGTTAATATTTTCAATACCTTTAATACAATTATTTTTACTCATTTTTTCAAGTAAAGGCAAATTTGTATGACAAAATCTACGATGTATAATTTCTGCATTTAAACTAGTCGAAAAGGCAAAATTTTCACATTTTGAAGCATAACCTTTAACAATATACAATTTATCTACTCTAGGTACAGTAAAACAATATCGATTAAATTTATCATACACAATCATTTTATTTTTTCCCCATTGAATGTGGTTTCCTGCAATATCGATGTTGGATCCACCAATTAAATTTCTTCTCATATTTGGAGCATATAAAACATTTTTTAAAGTTATTTCTACATTACCTTTTACATCTTGTATGGTGAAGTCAATATCACCTATACCCAATACTTCCGACGAACAGTCCTTGTCTCTAATCAGCACTTGTTGGGGGGGGGAGGTCCTTGTAGGTTACAAATAAACTCCTGTCATTCGTAAAGTGAGAAGTAGCTGCTGAGTCCAGAAGAAATTCAACAATTTTCTCATTTGAAGACATTAGGGCGGATTCCGATTGCCTTGTAGTTTCACTGTAGAAAACTTGCTTCTTCCCTCTATAGTTTCTCTTTTTGAAACACCTTGTATCTGTGTGACCAGGTCGTTTGCAGTAACTGCATATTAAACTCGGCCCCATACGAGTAGCTGGAGAAGTACTAGAGCAACGAGAGGGTTCCAGGTCGCTTCCACTACTTGAAAACCATGGCTTTTTACTGGTTACGAAATTCTTCTTTGGAATGGTTGGTCTATCGGTAGGATTCTTAAACTTGGTTGTATAAGCATCACCTACACTGATAACCTCTTTACTTTCGTCCTTACGCTTTAAACAAATTCTTCCATATTCACTAATTAACTGTTTAGAAACATTTTCCAATTTAAATTCTGTATCATCTAACCTGTATAACATTTGAACGATATTATCATATTCTTCGGGTAAACGACGGATTAACTGGAAGCATACTAACAATTCTGGCATATCAAAACCTGCATCTTTGATTTGAACCTTTTTTTCTTCAATTCTCTTGCAAAATAAACCGATGGTTTCCTCTTGCGAGTTTAACTTCATTTCAAAAAAATCATCCACTAATCCAGCTAAACGTGCCCGTGACGTTGGTTCGAAGTTTAACTTTAGGATATCCCAGGCAACTTTTCCGCTTTCGGTCTGAGCGATTAATATCTGGAATTTCCTTTCGATGGATTGATAAATCGTGGTATAAGCTCTGCGTTTACGCCATCCAAAATCACTTTTCTCTCTATCAGATGCATCCTCTTTACATGCAATATCGGGATTCGTAATAAACTCCCAGCAATTCCGATCTATCAGTACACATTTGACGTCGAGCTTCCAAGAAGAGTAGTTATAATCCGACAATTTCGGGAAAGAATAAGTTAACTCTGGAACTTGTGCCATTATACTTTTTAAGCTATATATATTTCATCTAAAACACACCACACTGCATCTATTTGACCTTTAGCATAACATGGCCCCTTAACCATGATAAAGATTGAGCAGAGTTGTAAAGCACAGTGGTTAAGGTCTGTGGTGTGACTAAGTATATAGCACATTGAAGAAACAGTTTATGTAGAAATCAGAATTATATTTATTCATTCAACTTGAATGTTAAACTTAAATAAAGATATATACAGAGACCTCCAGCCATTGCTGGGAAATTTGGTATCACATTATAGCAAATAAACATTCAGAAAGGGGGTTAACTGTCCTTCCATCACATCACCACACCTTCCATGGAGTTGTTTCACCCTAGATATATACTTACTCCGTACCTCAAACTAGAATAAAATATGCATACAGTTACAGTTAAAAGAGAGTGCCTTTACGACCGAAATGCAAAAAGAAAAACCGGTTCGGAACGATTTTACTCCCGAACAAACCACTTGACAGAGAAAGGGGGACAAGATTTTGTCCAGATTTCCAACAATCTGCAGATGAGGGAAATTTTTAATGTTTTCAAGTGTAATTTATTTGTTTGGTTTCTTCGGTTCCTTGACATAATTAGGATGATTATCCCTTTTCTATCACAGTCGGGGATATTTTCCCTCTTATACAGTTGGCAAATGGATCTTTAAAAAATAAAAATAATACCATTCCTAGCATATTCTGATATCTGATGGAACATATACATCAACGAATTCAACGTATCAATTTTATGTTCAACATAAAATGAAAATAGTTTTTTTTTTTTTTTTTTTTTTTTGACAGATTTTCGTTTAGCGCCAAAATGCTCTATCTTATGGATAATCTTATCTTATGATTTATCACTGTTATTATTATTATTATTATTATTCACTTTTTATGATGGTTAGGGAAATCTATTTTCAATTGTGGCAACTTTCTCGGGATCTATTTTACATTATTGAAGCAAACTGGTGGTCATTGATAAGATAGAATTGAAAAACTTTTATGCTTGAAAATTATTTAAAAAGTCGTTAAATTAAGCGGCAATTTCAAATAAATTTCAATCGAATGCTAATTTTTTTTCTAATTGATGAATTAAACTTGTAAAATATAGTAAAATGTAGTAAAAAATATAAATTTGTAGTATTTAGAAGTGATGTAAGCGCGATGAAAGCTAAAGCGATAGCGCAGTTTGTTGTCACAACATTTGTACATTTCTAAAAATTGCCACTGTATTTTGGCTGGCGTTAAAAAGTAGAAAACCATTTTTTGACATCGCAAGAGAAATTCACAGTGAAAGAAATAGGACTTTGCGCTAATAAGGAACTGTTAAATGAACTTATAATAATAAACATACCAAAATAATTCCTATGAAATATTAGTCTTACATTGTTTATTCTAGCTAAAAATACTATCATTATTTCAAGTTTTTTTTCTACCGTAACACTATTTTTAATAATTTTAAATTTCCTGAAATCCTTTACTTTTGTGATTTTTTTATTATAAAAGGAAATCTTCTAACCTATAATTAAAAAAAAAAGTAATTGGTAACATGTAATCAAGGTATGCAATTAAGATGAAGCAATCAATGACGGCTCCAATTCTAATCTTTATCTCATGAAAAACAACTCGTTGTAAATGATCCCGCCAAGCCACAAACCTAAAACGTCAGTCACAAAAAGAAGTGATATCACATAAAAAGAAGCGATATAGAAGTGCATACTCCGAGTCCCGTGTAAAAATCTATCACCACTCATAATGTTTCCAAAGGACTCGGAGTGAGGTACAGTATGTGAAAACTGCTTGGCGACCTGCAGGCTTTTATAATATATGCAGTATATCAATTTTGAAAATCGAAAAAAATAAATTTTTAATTTTTGTTACATCATTTTTAAAATATTTTTGTATGCGAAAGAACTGACAGAACGGATTTTTCCCCAGATCTATGCGATTCCGCTTACGCTAGAAATACTGCAATATATCTCAATTTAGTTAACGTTTATTATAAGGTACAATGTTATTAATATGCGTATCATCATCATATATATATATATATATATATATATATATTACAAACTCAAAATCTTTACATGTTTACTTAAAAAATCCTCTTCGTAAGAGTGGTGTTTCTAGTTTAAATAATGGTAAATAAAATCAACAAATTGATTTTTCAAGCTCATAAATAAGAAAGGACATGCAAACACAGAAGCTTCAACTTTTTACAATTTTATGGGAGCAAAATAAATAAATAAATTAAATTAAATTAAATTAAATTAAATTAAATTAAAATAATATAGTCATGTGTAATTGCAGGAAACGCAAACATTATAAAAGCCTGCAGGTCGCCAAGCAGTTTTCACATACTGTACCTCACTCCGAGTCCTTTGGAAACATGAGTGGTGATAGATTTTTACACGGGACTCGGAGTATGCACTTCTATATCGCTTCTTTTTATGTGATATCACTTCTTTTGTGACTGACGTTTTAGGTTTGTGGCTTGGCGGGATCATTTACAACGAGTTGTTTTTGATGAGATATCACTCCTTTTTGTAAGGTATTTAATTTCAATTATACGGATTCCATTTTTATTCAGAAAAGAAAAGATAAAAGGGGCAAACAAAATAATAGTGATGCTATAAACAGAATTATACATCAGAATTATACAATTTATTGAGTGACTTATTCCAATGTACATGTCGCTACCATAACAACTGGGAAACTTTTATATTAATTTCCTTACATTGTATTCATCAGATTATTTATGACATATTTATTTTCCTTTTTCTTTTGTTTATATCACTCTTCCGTTTATATATATTCAAAAACAAAAAATTACACAATTTTACAGTAGTTTACAAACTAATTAAAATACTACAGTTTCAGAAAAATGTGGAAAAATAAGAAGCACTTTTTTTCGGTCAACTACAACGATAAGTTTATGGAGCATACTTTACCGAGAATAATCAACATTTTTTTCCCTACGAACCTATTTCTATTAGTATAAAAATTTACAGGGATTTTTATACTAACATATTAAATATATTATTTTTGAAAATTACTGAACACCTTAGAAGTTTTTTATTTGGTTAAATTTTTTAACTCAACGTTTCGAGAATTTGAAAAATATAAAATTCGCAACTTTTGCAAAAGTATAAAAACTATTAAAGTGATTTCTGTTCATATAGTCTGTTCATTCCAATTCGGTGATCCTAAAATATAGGTCCCCAATCTCCAACAGTCCATGAATTAATTAGGACATATGTATGCAACTGTTAAAATGTTCTCAAAGTTGACAATAGAGGCAATAAGTATAGCTTGGCAAATATGAAACACGGCATTGCTTCATCATGGCTTTGTTTCGAGAGGAGTTCGTTCTCCGAACATAAAACTCTCACGCGAAAGTGTTCGTTAACCGATTTGTTCGTAAACCGAACAGTTCGTTACCGATCACCTATTGTATACGAAATTTAGCATTTTAAGTTCGTCATAGCCGGAGATTCGATGAACGGCAAATATTTAAACGCAAAACTTGTAATCTTGGGGTATCAACATTTTTACATTCTATTACTCAGCGCATGAACGTAAACTTGGAATTTTGTAATCGCTATTTCAATCAATTCTTAATACGCTAGAATTATATATTTATAAATAAACACAGTTTTTTTAATCGATGAAAATACTATATATTAATAGATTTAGAGCTTAACATCGACGAGATTTCAGACGGACAAAATGATCTTATATTAAATTTTAAAGCAAGATAATGAAACCTTACAGAGATTGAAACAGTGTAAAATCATTAAAATACATCTCACTCAGTAAATATACATCAGTTGTAGTGTAATCAAGATCTTCTAAGAGACTCTGTAAACGAAACGTATATGCTTCAATGCCGCTTTACAATAGAGAGGATCTAGTAACATATTTGAATATCTTGTGTATATAGCGAATTTGACAAAAGTTATGCAATTTAATATTGTTTTTCCTCTGTGTTAAGTACAGGAATCATGTACTTCAACGTAAAAATTTGCTAATTACACAACTTTTTAGTCTTATTAAAAAATCTTTTGAGTTACCCTGTAAACGAACAGTAAATTCTACACTTCTGTTTTACAATAGGAAACTAACTTAGGTAGTTCGTAGTAACATATTTTAACATCATGCGCATACGTTCTTTTTGAAAAGAGTTAGACCATTTAATATTTTGTTTGCTTCATCTTAAGTATAGGAATAAATCACTTTAAAGTGGTATACATAAAAAACTAATTAATATTTTTACACGAAATATTAAACATTTGAACTACTTATAAAAACAATTCAAATGCTGCAAACCGCATAAAAATCGGATAATTACACAACTCTTTAGCCCTATATCAAAAGATCTTTTGTGAGACCCTGTAAACGAACCTTAAATGTTAAGATTTTTCCTAATAGGAAGCTTACTTGGGTCGAGTGTAATAACATATCTTAATATCATGTGTATACGACCACTCCTAAAAGATTTGGGTCATTTATTATTTTTTTGCTCTATGTTAAGTATAGGAATCAATAACTTTAAACTGATATAAATCAAAAACTAATTAATATTTTTACATGAAACTTACAAAGGTTTGAACTACTCATAAAAACGATTCAAATAACGTAAACCGCGTAAAAATCCGATAGTTACACATTGCTGTAGCACTGTCAACAGTTTTTTGCTCTATGTTAAGTATAGGAATCAACAACTTTAAACTGATATAAATCAAAAACTAATTAATATTTTTACATGAAACTTACAAAGGTCCGAACTACTCATAAAAACGATTCAAATAACGTAAACCGCGTAAAAATCCGATAATTACACATTGCTGTAGCCCTGTCAACAGTTTTTGGTCTGAACAAGATTTAAAAAGTGCAAAAACAGCACTTTTAAAATCGCATTTACTGAAAAACTATTCGTCGGATTTTGCTTTACTTTTGAATTCTTAGTCCCGTGGCACGCCCCATTCCATAGAATCAAGAATTTTGTTTCTATCATAAATAGAACGCGATATATAGATGTGTCAAAAACCCGTTTTGTCCCGTTCGCAAAATATAAACTAGACAGAGTTTAAAAAAAAAATGTAAAATCGTTTGGCATCCATTGGTGGAAATTCCTTTCATTTACGGTTCAATGCATTGCTGTTTCTTATGCTTGGCGAGAAACTCTGTCGAGTTTCTATGATAATTAAGAATGGAAAAATCAGTTAAAATTACGTCATGTTGACACAATTATATACATTTTATTTTTACTTTTATCGTTTTATCAATGTTAAAATGCATTTCAAGCTAAGCATAACGTAATTTTCACCGGCGCAAACTTTTCATACTACTTTATATACGTTACTTTAATGCTTAAACGCCATGTATACAAATAAAAATATATTTTGTATTTAATTGTAATGAAAAAAATGGCATCAACAAAGTTATAATGCATAATGATAAAATAAACCCAATGGACAATATTCCCGTGACGTCACAATAAATATGAATTTTTATTTGCTTATAAAACACGCGAATAAATATTTTTACTGAAATTTAACTTGCAAATTAAAAAATTCGGCCTAAAAGCCACGTGCTTTTAATATTTATTATATCTCTTTTATCCTAGCAACCACAGAGATCAGAGAATAAATTCTGTGCTTCGCAACAGTGGGCGTTATCCGAATTGCCGACTTTATGACGTCATTAGCAGAAGTAAAAGTTTAATTGAGAGTTTAATTACAAAGTTTAATGGAGATGTTGCTGTTGGGATGGGTGTACGAATTTAATTCAGCAGACTGTATGAAAATGAACACATTTGAATCATTTAATCAAAACACACATTTAATCACATTTTAATGGAAAAGAAAAGGTACGCATTGGTTTTTGTTTACTTCTCTTTGTTATGTGTTTTTTTAAAAATAATATTCTAATTAAATTATTCTCATATCTACATTGCATAAAAAAGGACTGCCCGAATTAAAAAATATTTTCCAAATGTTTCTATTTTATGCGTACTTTCCATTTTATGTGTGTTATGTGTTTACAAATGGTTATGTGTATACAACTATAATTGTCATTTTCGTCCTAGAACTCTTCCTGCTTGGGTCGACAAGATCGAAGATCGAACTTTGACATATCACAAGACAAAACTTCCAAGCTAATGTTATCGCTCCATGGGGGAGTTTCTTTTCAAACTTTTCCATTTTATGTGGTTTATGTGTATAAAAGTTTCATAAATTTAAGTTGGTTTCTATTTAACGAATTTTCTTCATAACGAAGTGTTTAAGTGTAACGATGAGACTTCGTTAAATGGAAGTTTCACTGTATATCTGGAGGCACGGCAGTGCCTCCGCCAAGTCGAGAGAGGACAGCCGTAAGCATACTTTTCTGGAAGCAACTCAGGGCCCTTTTGACCCCCCCATATCTCCGCGCTGGAGTATCCCAAAAATTTTAAACTTCAATTATAGAGAGTATTTGGCCCACAGGACCAAAATTTAAAATTACAACTTTCTGTCTTTTCTAGTTCAGGCGATATATGAACTCAAACATTCGATTTTTTGTCACTTCTTACTCACTCGTTCACGCGTCATCAAAAAGATTGGGTAGATCCCGTAGCCCCAGAAACTTGACATTTGGAAAAAAGGTAGTGTTTAGGATACAAAGAAAGGAAAAATTATAAAATCCAGAAAATTCGAAAAAAAAAACATTCGAAAATTCAACAAATTCCATCAAAATTGAAAATTGAAAATAATACGATCTTGTAGTCTTGGAAACTTAAGATTTGGTGTGAAGGTACTGTTTAACATCCAGAAAAAGAAAACATCAAAAACACCAAAAAAATCGAAAGCAAAATTGAAAAAATCGAAGAAATTGAAAAAAACCGAAAATTTGAAGACAATCCGATTTTGTTGCGCTAGAAAATTCAAATTAGGAATAAAGGTAGTATTTAGGATACAGAAAAAGAAAAATTAAAAAAAATCAAGAAAATTCGAAAAAAAAATAAAAAAATTCGAAAAAAATTGAAAAAATGAAAATAATTTGATACGATAACGCTCGTATTTATAAATTAATTTGGATAAAACTAATTGTGTGTATTAAGCTCACCAATGCCTCGACCGAGTTCGTTGGCCAGCTTGGTCCGCCATCTTGTTTCAAGATGGCGGCCACGGAAAATTTTAAAACTAAAATAAATATACAAAAAAGTTAAAAAATCAAGTTTATTTTTTAATTAGGTGTTAGGACTTGATACAAGGATTCCAGAGCATTTTTTGTTTTACCTCTATCTTAAAAATTGGCTGAGATAGAGCAGTTTGAAATTCTAGGGTGGCTGACATTTTGAAACAAAACAGCACATTACAAAAAAACAACGATAAATTTATGGTCAATAATGGTCAAGCAGGTGCAATCCCGAATGAATACTCCGTGTTATTATAACTGTAACTTTGACTTCGAAATTTTGATACGTTGCATTTTCTATTTGTTGATATTTTTGAACTATGATTTACGCTAAGTGAAATGTTGTTGTTGCAGAGGGATTTTCCATGTAAATCCGAAACGTCCAATTTTAATATGTTTTTAATGTTTTATGAAAGTGTATTGTAATGTCTGTAATTTTAATGATTTTAATATAAATTTATAAGTTTTAGTGAACGCGATTTCTCGCAAATTATTTTCTTTCATTGTTGTAATCATTTTCCCAATCATACGCATAAAACTATATATTCATATCCATTAGCGCCAAATTCTCGCCAAACTTGGCGACAATTGGCGAAATCTCGCCAAATTTGGCGACAAAAATAAGTTTTCATAAATGAAGCCAACTTGGCTATAGCTCAATAATTTGGCGAATTTCTTATTCAAATTCAGTGTAAACGAATCTTTTGTAAACGGTTTCTTTGCATTTTAACTTGCTGTTTTCGAGTAACATTAGCTAAAATTTTAGAACGAAGATATAGGAAAGCTACCTTTTCCTGCCGGTACAGGCCGGAGGACTTTTTTATGAGTTGTCGGATGCAATCTATGTTTTGCATTAAATAAAGTAAAACATTGAAAAACAAATCCCACAGGATGGGGATAGTTTGTTTTAGATAGATTTTAAGATAATTGTCCTATTAGCTAGTACACCTTCCGTTATTGTTTTGTGTTATTTTCCCCGGATTATGCTTTTCTTTTGTTTACGAATTTTGTAATAGAAAAGTTCCGCTATAGACTGGCTGCGTTATAGACCTTTTTTTTTTATAGACAGGTTCATTTTCTTTCACAGGCTTTACTCTATTTAATTTATATATGAAATATTTGTTGTTAAAAGATGTTGGTCGCACAAAAATTTTCACATCTCTCCTTCCCTCCCGACATTACTGGTTGGTTTTGGCTTGATAGTCCTTTCTAAATAAAATCATGGTGATTCTAAGATTCTCTTGATTTATCTCTAAATTGAACATAAACGATCCTAAGAAAACGGATCAATGAATTACTATATTGGCATGAGGAAATTTAGTTGCAGAAAAATGGAGCATATAGCTAACATTAAGTGTAATAGGAAAACCACAGCCTTGGCAAGATCTGGAGGCACGGCAGTGCCTTCACCAAGTCGAGAGAGGACAGCCGTAAGCATACATACTTTTCTGGAAGCAATTCAGGGCACTTTTGACCCCCCCCCCCCATATCTCTGCGCTGAAGTTTCCCAAAAGTCTGGAACTTCGTTTTTCTAGAGAATGTGGCAAATAAGACCAAAATTTAAAATTACAACTTTCTGTCTTTTCTAGTTCAGACGATATATGAACTCAAACATTCGATTTTTTGTCACTCACTCACTCACTCATTCACGCGTCATCAAAAAGATTAGGTAAATTCCGTAGCCCTAGAAAGTTGACATTTGGAAAAAGGGTAGTGTTTAGGATACAAAGAAAGGAAAAATTATAAAATCCGGAAAATTCGAAAGAAAAACATTCGAAAATTCAACGAATTCCATCAAAATTGAAAATCGAAAATAATACGATCTTGTAGTCTTAGAAACTTAAAATTTGGTGTGAAGGTAGTATTTAGCATCCAGAAAAAGAAAACATCAGAAACACAAAAAAAAAAAAAAAATCGAAAGCAAAATTGAAAAAATAGAAAAAATAGAAAAAAAAACGAAAATTGGAAGACAGTCCGATTTTGTTGCGCTAGAAACTTCAAAACTGGAATAAAGGTAGTATTTAGGATGCAAAAAAAGAAGAAATTGAAAAAATCCAGAAAAATCGAAATAAAAAATTCAAAAATTCGAAAAATTCGAAAAAAATTGAAAAAATGAAAAATATTGATTTTTTAACCTTAGAAACTTAAAATTCGGCGTAAAGGTAGTGTTTGGAATTCAGAATAAGGAAAAATTAAAAACACAATAAAAATCAAAAATAAAATTTAAAAATCGGAAAAATCGAAAAACATCGAAAATTTGAAATAATTCGATTTTGTAGCGCTAAAAACTTGAAATTTTGAATAAAGGTAGTATTTAGGATACAAAAAAAGAAAAAATTAAACAAATCCAGAAAATTTGAAAAAAAAAAACATTCAAAAATTCGAAAAATTCGAAAAAAATTGAAATTAGATTGATTTGTTGGAATTTTCCTGAATTTTTAATTTTGTATCTGGAGGCACGGCAGTGCTCCGCCAAGTCGAGAGAGCACATCCCTAAGCATCCTTTTCTGGATGCAACTCAGGGCACTTTTGACCCCCCCCCCCCATATCTCCGCGCTGGAGTATCCCAAAAATTTTAAACTTCAATTATAGAGAGTATTTGGCCCACAGGACCAAAATTTAAAATTACAACTTTCTGTCTTTTCTAGTTCAGGCGATATATGAACTCAAACATTCGATTTTTTGTCACTTCTTACTCACTCGTTCACGCGTCATCAAAAAGATTGGGTAGATCCCGTAGGCCTAGAAACTTGAAATTTGGAATAAAGGTAGTGTTTAGGATACAAAGAAATAAAAAATTATAAAATCCAGAAAATTCGAAAAAAAAAAGCATTCGAAAATTTAACAAATTCCATCAAAATTGAAAATTGAAAATAATACGATCTTGTCTTGGAAACTTAAGATTTGGTGTGAAGGTAGTGTTTAACATCCAGAAAAAGAAAACATCAAAAACACCAAAAAAATCGAAAGCAAAATTGAAAAAATCGAAGAAATTGAAAAAAAAACGAAAATTTGAAGACAATCCTATTTTGTTGCGCTAGAAACTTCAAATTAGGAATAAAGGTAGTATTTAGGATACAAAATAAGGAAAAATTCAAAAATCCGGAAAATTCAAAAATTCGAAAGTCTGAAAAATTGAAAATAATTTGATCTTTTAGCCTTAGAAACTTAAAATTCGGCGTAAGGATAGTGTTTAGGTTTCGGAATAAGGTAAAATGAAAAATATAATAAAATTCGAAAATAAAATTGAAAAAATTGAAAAATAAGGAAAATTTAAAAATAATCCGATTTTATAGCGCTAGAAACTTGAAATTTGGAATAAAGGTAAGATTTAGGATGCTATTTAAGAAAAAATTTAAAAACACGAAAAATTCGAAAAAAAAAAATCCACAAAATTCGAAAAATAAATGAGAAATTGAAAATAATTCGGTCTCGTAGTCTTCGAAACAGAAAATTTGTGTAAAGGGATTCAGAAAAAGAAAAAAAAATTAAAAACACAACAAAAAGCGAAAATAAAATTAAAAAATCGAAAAAATCGAAAAAAACGAAAATTTGAAAAAAAAATTCGATTTTTTAGAGCTAAAAACTGGAAATTTGGAATAAAGGTAGTATTTAGGATAGAAAAAAAGGGAAAAATTTAAAAATTCTGGAAAATTCGAAAAATTGAAAAATAATTGATCTTGTAGCTTTAAAAACTAAAAATTCAGCGTAAAGGTAGTGTTATAGAGAAAAATGAAAAATTAAAACACAATAAATTCGAAAATAAAATTAAAAAAAAAAAATCGAAAAAGATCGAAAATTTGAAAATAATTCGATTTTGTAGCGCTAGAAACTTGAAATATGGAATAAAGAACACAAAAAAAGAAAAAATTAAAAAATCTGGAAAATTCGAAAAAAAAAATCGAAAAAAATTAAAAATTGAAAATAATTCGATCTTGCAGTCGTAGAGACTTAAAATGTAGTGTAAAGGTAGTATTTACGATTCAAAAAAGAAACTTTTAAAAATTTGTAAAATTCGAAAATAAAATTGAAATATCGAAATATCTGTAAAAAATCGAAAATTTGAAAACAATTCGACTTTGTAGTTCTAGAAACATGAGTTTTAAGGTAATTGTCCTATTAGCTAGTAAACCGCCTCTAATTGTTTTATGTTTTTTTCCCCGGATTATGCTTTTTTTTCTTTTTTTTTACGAATTTCGGTATAGAAAAGTTCCGCTATAGACCGGCTGCGTTATGAGCGGTTTCTTTATAGACATGTTTGTTTTCTTTCACAGGTTATACTCTATTTAATTTGCATATGAAATATGGATTGTTAAATGATGTTAGCACCAAAAAAATCTTCACAGCTCCCTCTCTCCTCCCGACATTACTGGCTGGTTACGGCTTGATAGTCCTTTCTAAATAAAATCATGGTGACTCTAAGATTACCTTGATTTATCTTTAAATTGAACCTAAATGATCCTAAGAAGACGGATCAAAGAAATACTATATTGGCATTACAATCAGGAAACTTAGAAGTAAAATCGAAAAATCAATAAATTTATAAAAAGTCGAAGGTTTGGAAATAATTCGATTTTGTAGGCCTACCAGCTTGACATTTGGCAGAAAGGTAGGGTGGGTTTAGGATACAAAGTAAGGAATAATTTAAAAAGCCGGAAAAAAAGACAAAAAAAAAACGAAAAAAAAAAAACTTCGAAAAATCGAAAAGAGTTTGTTTTATTGAAAATTTCCGTGAATTTTAATTTTAGCTTTCTTTTTATCCTAAACAGTACTTTTGTGCTAAATATCAAGTATCTAGGCTGCAAGTAATATCTCAGATGGATAGCATCTTTCCTGGAAGCAATTGAGAGTACTTTTGACTCCCCCCTCCCATAACTTAGTGCTTGCCTAGTTACCTGAAATTTCTTTAAGGTAACTTCTTCGAAAATCAGTGGATGATATCCAAAAAGAGCCCAAAATCAAGAAAAGGAGGATTACTTACAAAAAGAAGTGAAATCTCATCAAAAAGTCACCTGTAAAAAATGCAGCCAAGTCTCGTAACTCATTTACCGTAAAAAGTACTGAGATCGTATAAAGCCAAGTTTAATTATCTTATTAACTCTGAAATTTTCATTCACAAATCACTCCTAGTTTCTACATCTTTAGTTAA
Organism: Maratus michaelseni; assembly: GCA_963931845.1. NCBI lineage: Eukaryota > Metazoa > Arthropoda > Arachnida > Araneae > Salticidae > Maratus > Maratus michaelseni. The sequence goes on from OZ007596.1 coordinate 92,713,284, forward strand.
TTATTATTTTGTGACTTGGCAATTACGTAGCACGAGAATGTGATGTATATAGTTAGTCTTAATCAAATAATACTATAACATATTAAGGTGTAATAGCTTCCCTGTCCGTATATAATTTGCTTTAGTTAAATTATCCCATCCCATCCCATGACATAGTAAGGTGTAATAACTTTCCTGTGCTGCGTAATTGCCAAGTCACAAAATAATAATTAACTAAAGATGTAGAAACTAGGAGTGATTTGTGAATGAAAATTTCAGAGTTAATAAGATAATTAAACTTGGCTTTATACGATCTCAGTACTTTTTACGGTAAATGAGTTACGAGACTTGGCTGCATTTTTTACAGGTGACTTTTTGATGAGATATATATAACCATAAATGAAACATTATCATAACACCAACTTAAACTATGAAATAATGATTAAGTATGTAATAATTAGTTGACAATGGAAGTATTCCCCAACACACTGAATATAGATACCAAAAACTTATTTAAAAGAAGAAGAAATTAAATTAAAAATTGAATAAATGTAATTGGATGAATGAAATGAAATTCGTGGAATTTAGACAGAATTATCAAGTCCCAAATGCCTAAATACCACAAATAAAATGAGTGGTTTCATCACCATATTAGCCATAACATTGCTAAAGAATATGATTTTGGGACTACCACTCATAAACAATGAATCAAACCTGTGAAAAAATAAAAATAAAATACAATATTAAAAAGGAAAGAAACCATACCTATAATATACAGATAAAACTTGAAATAGAGTCATAAAGTACATAATCCATTTGGATTAAAAAAGATACCTGTGCACCACATGAACCTCACATGAACACAACCAAACAGAGGGAATGAATTGCAAAAAATCATTACATGTTGCCAAATTTAGTTTTAAAAAATGATTTACCATGTTGCCAGAATAGGTGTTAGAATAACATGAATACTATTTTAAAGCAACAGAAACCATGGTGCTACCATCTATTGGGGTAAAAAGTGAATATACACTGAATAAAAATAGCATTGGATTATTAATATTTAAAAATTAAACCATATACTATCTAAAGATGATAGCAATTAGTTAAATAATAAATAAATGAAATTAATTAATAAATAATAAATAGAATATCCAATTACATTAAAGTAATGGATGTATTAATGAATAATTCTATGTTAAAAATAAGATGTAAGATGGAAAAATTAATAATTAAAGCAACATAAAAATATATGTACCATGAAATGACATAGCAACTATTAAATAGCTGTGCCAAAAATGCAACATCACATAAATTAAATTAAATTAAAATACTAAATAATTGAATTAAGATACAAAGGATTTAAAATTAATATTAATTAAATATTGAAATAAATTAGTAACATATAATGTTTCTTCATACAAAGTTAAAAATTAAATACTCTTGATATAAGTGGTAAGGGTAGAACGTTTATTAAAAATTAAAACATGCATCATAACAATATAATACACATACATTATTATTAAAACATGTATTATATATAAAAAAGTATACATTAGAAAAGTATACATTATATACTTTACATTGTATACTTTGTATACTTTACATTGTATACTTTAGAAAAGTATACATTATATTAGAAGTTAATATGATATTGTCCTCCGTAGGCATTAATCTAAATGCATTAGATCAAAAACATTCTTAATATTAATGAATATAAATTCATTTAAATTAATTAAATAATGAATATGTAAATATAACTAAATTAATATACATATAAAAATATCACATCACAGTCCATTATAAAATGTGTAATATCAAAGGTGTGTGTAAATCAAAGTGCCCCCCCCCTTTTTTGAAATATAAATTAACCATGCGTTTTTCCATACAACTCCGCCACACACCTCCTCAATCCAACATCTACCCACCCAACCGTCCTATTATAATTTTTTCCCCTAAGATTATATATATTTTTAAATACATTTTTTAACGCATGTGTTAATTTGGTTGCAAAGATCATTTAAGTACTAATTATATATTAAAGAATATATGATTTTTTTTGGAAAACCATGTTGTAATGCATCATAGATAAGTTTTTTAATATTGTTGTTAATTAGTTGAGAAGAACATAAACATTTTATTTTATAAATATGATTAAGGAGGATATTACGATATACAGAATTATGAAGACATGATTTAAAATTAGTAAATGAATTAACTTTAAATTTAAATTCTTTACGTTTATCAAATAGATCAATTATTGTTTTGTTTTCTTTAAGTGTAATTTTAAGATCTAAAAAGTTAATAGTATTGTTAGAAAGGAGGTTTTCCGTTAATTCTAAATTAGTAGGATAATCAACTGGAAATATAGAAATATTAGTGTGATCAGTGGCAATTAAAATTATGTCATCAATATAACGATATAAATGAATATTACTGTTAATAAAAGTACGTTCATAGTGATGCAAGTATAAGTTTGAAAGTATACTAGATGTACATCCCCCTTGTGGTATACCAACTTTCTGTAAATATAACGTGTTATCATGCATTATATAATTATTATATATAATGAAATTTGTGAAAGTTTTAAAATAAGCTGTATCTATATGAATTGGTAAATTTAGTGAATGATTATACTTATTAAATAATGCATTTATAATATTATGTAGATCTAATAAATCTATATTATTAAAAAGGACTTTGAAATCATATGTCATTATATTGTTAACACATTTAAGATTTTTCAAAATATTGACGAGTTGATAGCTATTTTTTATACAATGTGTATTATCAGTGGATGTTGTCAGTGTATAAATTTGATTGAGAATTTTTAATAGATGTTTATTGGCTATATTATTATATGTATTGCATCCTATAGTTACAGTCCTAAATTTAATTGGATTTTTATGAAATTTGGGTATAAGAACTAAATAAGGATAATTAAAGTTAGTAGAAGAAATATTTAATAATTCATAATAACTGTGAATTTTACGATTGTTTACAATTACATTTTCATTAGTTTTTTTTAAAAGAATTGTTAGTAGAAATACAGGATGTAAGTAGTTGATGATAATAAGCTTTACAGTGATTGCATAATTATTAGGAGATTTGTCAATGTATGTGATTACATAGTTTTTTTCTAATTTAGTAATTTGCTGGAACAAATGTTTTGTTTTAATTTTAACCATATGCGATAAATTATGTTTTAAAGACGTAGTTAATTTTTCAATAACTAGTATTTTCCATTGATTAAAATATTCAATAGGTTTACTATATGAGATTGAAATTTTATAAATAAAAATATCTATATCGTATGTCAACTGTTTTATAATAGAATTTACATTAAATTTAGAAGGAAGTCTATCTTTAGTACCATAACCCATTAGTTTTTGCAGTTTAAAATCATTCACAATATTAAGATTACCAGTGATTATATGTCTATGATCATTATTAATGTATTTTTAAGAGTGGGGTCATTGCATTTACACGGAAAAGTACTTGCATCAGATGCATTTTTCGAAAATGCATTATAGTTAAAAATCTTTCTTCCGATTGTATTAGGATATTTAAGTGTTTTTGAAATTTGAAGATTATTAATAGGAAAATAACAGTTTTTATCATTAATTATAGAATTAATATTAATTTTATTAAAGATTTGATTTGAAAAAGTCATTTGAGTATTAGTGTTTTGAATTTTTTGTTTTTTATGTAAATTAATGTTGAAAAGATTAGCTCTTGTCATAATCAGATCATAAAAAATATCAGAGAAATGATTTGAGTAAGATTTAATAAGAAATACATTTAAATATTGTACTATCTGTTTCTTTTTAATAGCAAATATGTATTTTCGTATTAAAAACCAGTTGTAATTCTTAATATAGTTATGATGAAGAGTACTGATTTGTTTAACAATAAATTTTTTGGAAATTATATATATATATATATATATATTACAAAATTTAATTTTTTCCGGGATCTGCTAAATTATTCCATAAAAATTTTCCATTTAATAATGTTCCGTATATAACCCCAGCTTATTAAAATAATTCTTATTCTTAAAATAGTCTTTTACTATCCATATGTAAAGCCAGTTTATCCTAATCCACTTAATAATATTTATTCGAAAGTAGTTAGATCTAAAAATGGGGATAGCTTTTTTAATTTATTCTTTAAATAGAACATCTTTATTTTAATCCATTATTAAAATTTATTATTATTATTCCGTGTAATCAAATTGCTATAACTTCTTTATTTAAATGCTAAAATATCGCATATCTTAAATTATTCCGCTCAGGAAACCCTATTCCCGTAATTTATTCTATTATTAAATATTAAATGTCTATTAAAATATTTCCAAAAAGCTTTCATTTTTTTTCCTTCTACCTCAAAGATTCATTTTCTTTTTATTACGTATTAAATTCGAAGTTTAACCACAGGCTCAAAGCAGATAAATTCGTTTGTTGATATGGCATACGTCTGGTACGAGATTATCGAATATTCTAGAAAAGCGTAGAACATTTTACGCGCTAAGGTAACGGTTTTTCGACAAGATAATTCCACCGGAAATGCTAACAGAGTTCTTTAAAAAATCCTTGTGATTTGATGAAAGTCTGTCACGTGACGTGTTTTGTGTTCTTACGTGAGCTAGGTTAGAACTCTCGCACATCCTAATTCGGAGAGAACTTTGACAGTGGAGAAGTTTGATGTTTAGCGTTGGCTAACGATCAGAGTAAAAATTTAACTGTCTTCTAATACGGAACATCGTCTTTTTAGTTAATAATGTAGAGAGTTTTGGTAAAGTTTTAGAAGGGTTTGTGCCCTGTGGATTCAATCCATTCACCTAAATAATGTCTTTAAATTTGGGACAATTATTGACTGTCGCAGTGCTGCTGCATAGATTTAACATTTAACTACAGCCTACCGAGCATTCCTCCTGAAGTGATGTCTGCAACTGTCAATAAAGTTTTTCTTTTACTGAAAACGGACTGAAGTGATTTGTTGTTGGTGACATCACACGGCCTCCTGATGCGATCGAGTAGGGAAACCTTGCACAGAGTTAAACATGTTTATCAACGACCTTCCGACTGCCATTCACACCGAATTCGAACTTGAATTTACGACATATATATATATATATATATATATATATATATATATATATATATATATATATATATATATATGTATATTATATATGTATATTTTACTGGCGCCGTCTATCCAAAAAGTACCTAATTTGGATATAGGTTTTTTTTCCTTAATGGGGCGTCGGGATAATGAAGATGTACCAGAATATTTTTCTGCATTTTATAGTTATATTAAGAAATACATATTTTTAAGATTTGCTGAATGATTTTTTTGTTTAAACGTGAAATTTGCGAATTTGGTAAAATATTTTAAGAAGATGCCCATGAAGAATGCATGTCTTGCGCAACTTATAAAGATGCATGCATTTTACTTGTTTTCGTAATGCTGATTCTAATGGATTAGGAAAGTGCACGACTTCGGTGTTGCCAGGAATTTAAAGATTTTGTAGCGTTGTGAAATCTTTTCTTTGTAAAATATGTTCCAGAGTGACTGTAAGTTGCTATTTTTATTTATTGATACTTATTATTTCTTGTTATTTTTAAAATGTTTTATTTTTCTTGTTGTTCATTGTTTATTTAATAGCAAACTAAATTTAATCTACTCTGAATTTTACAGGGTTTAAATGCTATTTTGTGCTGATTAAATTACTGTTTTTAAAAATTATTTCTGTTGCAAATCTAGTCGTATACAAATATTTAAGTGTTGTTAAGGTTAATTTATTTATTTATTTATCTGATTATTTAGTATGATACGTCATCATAATGTTATAGACAGTGGTATAAATTTTAGACTTTCATGTTTTAAGATCAGATATTCTTAAGGAGAATACTATTATTTTTCAATATGTTACTGAGACCGTAAATTACATATTTATTAACTATTTTATCTATTTCGTTATTTCTATGGTATATAGTGTTATAAGTTTAAAATTTAATGTTTTTTAAGATCCGGATATTTAAAAGAAGATCGAGTTAACTCATTTGTTAGATTAAATATAATGGCAGAACTAAAATTTATAGCATTTGATCCAGATTTAGGAATTGAGATACAAGCGTGGTTAAAATACTTCAATGACGCTTGTGAAAAAGAAAAGAAGGATGAAAATTGGAAGTTAAAAAATATTTCTCGAAACTTAAAAGGTGTATTTTTAATAGCAGTTCAACACCCTCTGATGCTCTTCCAAGGAATAATCCTAATGTTTGACAACTGTGTACTTGAGTATCAACTGTAAATATGTAAATAAAGTGTTAGTATTTTATTGTTTATTTGAACTGTGAATATGTAAAAATAATTTTAGTATTTTACTGTTTATTTTGATTTAATGTAGGAATTATGATGCATTTACCAACTTACTAGAATACTTAATATAAAAACTTAGAAAATTTTTATGATGATGATAGTTTTTACAAAATACTGGATCAGGTAGAAATTAATTTGCTGGGGCATGTGGAGAATTAGCACTATGTTATCCTACTTAAATTGTTCTATCAGATAATTTTGAGATTTAATAAATCTTAAGTTGACCAATGGGGAAGTTACATCTCATTTTGTCCATAGCTTAAGTAAAAATAAATTCATTATTTACCAAGATCCTTAGCATTAATTAATTTACTAGAATTAAATACTCAGAATAATTATGATCTGATGATATAATTAATACTTGATGATGATAAATATGAAGATAAAGTCATGCTTTCCTTGATGATAAATAATAATAATAAAAAAAATATTTAGAAGAGAAATTGGAAAAATTTAGGTAAGTTGCATTAAAAAAAAATCATGATGCTATGAAAATAAAAGATTTTGAGCATGTTGTTGTTGTTGTTTTCTATTCTTATTGCTGATGATACTATTATTATTATTATTATTACTATGATAAAAGGGTTCTTCAAAGGTAATTAATGCAACATATTAAATTTAAATTTAGCAAAAATAATAAATAAAATGTAGAAGATTTTATGTATTTTATTGAATAGATGTTCTGGTTAGTGCTTAATTTGGATTAACAAATTCTTATAATTCTTAAAAATTCAGTAAGAAATGTTTGAATTTAGTTATGTTTCTGTCAGAAAATTACAAAATAAAATAAAATAAATATTAAACTAAAGTTAAAACTTGATTAATGATGAAAATTTCTCAATCCTCTAATTAAGAGTTTATTACTGTTTTAATTCAAAAATTTCAAGGTCACCCTCACAAAATCAAACTAAAGTAAAAACAATAGATTAAACTCTAATTCTTTAGATATCTCTTATTACTCTAGTTTCAAGGTTTCAACATTATCAGGTATGTTCTTGGTGCGCAACGAGAATATTTACTTGTTTTTGAGAGTTTTTGAGGTTAAGTAGACACCTTATGCAGGCATAAGATGTGTATTTTGATTTTAGGAATTTTCAAAGTGATGTTGAAAAATGAAATTAAATGTTTTGAATTCTATATCAAAATAAACTATTTTTATTTTATTTACTTTTTCTTAAACCAATTGTTTCAAAATTTAATTATTTGTTATTTATTTCAATAGATAATGAAATAGTAACAGTTTATAAATACTTCTATAATTATATAAACATATAAATACTTGGATAGTGATGATGTGATTTTGCAGTGATTGTTTTGTGTAACAATAGAAAATTAAGTATTTAAACAAAATTGCCTTTGTATTCCATTTCTCAACTAAAATTAACATATTTTTATTGTTATGTATTGTCTTTATTTATTCTAAGTTTGCCAAAAAACAACTCTCTACATTTAGGATACGGAAACTTAAAACTTAACTGTATAATTTTGTAAAAGGGTATCAGAGAAAAAAATTATTGTAAGGAACTACTGGTTGAGAGTTCACTTTCTAAATATTTAGATTTTGAAATTATTATTATATATTTTTTTTTGTATACTTTCGACTGGCAAAAATACTTCCTTATATGATTAAAAAATAAGAAATTTATTTATTTGCTATGTAATTATCTTATTCCTCAACCAATATTTTCTCTAACAATAAATAAACAAACTGTGATATTGCCTTAGATTATACTACTGTTATTATATTATTATTATTTCTACTATTGAATTATACTATGAATTACTACTTATGTTGAGAAGTATTAGTTATATTGAAAGTTATTATTGTTATGGTTATGAATTGAATTTTATTATAGTATTTATTTATATTACTGAAGAGTTTTATTATTTATTAGTGAAAAAAATGTTTGAAAAATATTAGTTAAAGATGTTGGGATCCCACAGGAATATAACAAAGATAACATATTCTAAGTACTAAATAAGCGAGCTCAAGAAAATAATTTGATAAACAAGCCTTTAAAAGTAGTTTAATAATTACCAAAATACTTGTTTATTATGTAGAAAATTTACTGTGATACTTAAGAGAAATATGTTGTGACAAAATGCTAGAATTGTAAAGTATTGGTAAAAATGACTACAGTTTTTAAAATTTGATGGAAGAATGTCTTTATTTTCAGTCTTTATATAAAACTGTATTTTTTTAAAAAAGGAACTGTACTAATCATTGTTAAGAACAAAATGAGGACTTATAACGATCCAAGAAAGAGACTGATTAAAACAGTTGGATCTAAAGAATTCAAATTTGAGTGAAGTCCATTTTTTTAAAACTTTGTTTAGCAATTTACTTATGACTATTTATTCTAAACCTTGTGAGCTTGGTGAAAGCAAAAATTTGTTACTATTATTATCCTGTTTTTCTTGTTTATTAATATTTATTAATTATTGTTATTGTATTTTTCTTGTGCACTTACAAATGGTAAGTGAGTTTGTAACCATTTCTTGTATTCTTATAGGGGAAATGCTCGTAGCTTTACATTTATTTATTTATTTATTTTATTTTAATTGATTACTATTATTTTATTATTATTATTATTATTATTATTATTATTATTATTATTATTATTATTATTTTGTCTCCCATTGCTTCAGAAATTTTTCATCTCCTTACTGACAGTCTCTAAATTTATATTATTCAAAATTCAGATTGCTAAAGTATTAAATTTATATTTACTTAACTATTAACTTCATCCAAAATGTTTAGGGAGTGGGGGATAATATTACAAAATTTAATTTCTTTCCGGAATTTGCTAAATTATTCTATAAAATTTTTCCATTTAATAATGTTCCGTATATAACCCCAGCTTATTAAAATAATTCTTATTCTTAAAATAGTCTTTTACTATCCATATGTAAAGCCAGTTTATCCTAATCCACTTAATAATATTTATTCGAAAGTAGTTAGATCTAAAAATGGCGATAACTTTTTTAATTTATTCTTTAAATAGAACATCTTTATTTTAATCCATTATTAAAATTTATTATTATTATTCCGTGTAATCAAATTGCTATAACTTCTTTATTTAAATGCTAAAATATCGCATATCTTAAATTATTCCGCTCAGGAAACCCTATTCCCTTAATTTATTCTATTATTAAATATTAAATGTCTATTAAAATATTTCCGAAAAGCTTTCATTTTTTTGTCTTCTACCTCAAAGACTCATTTTCTTTTTATTACGTATTAAATTCGAAGTTTAACCACAGCCTCAAAGCAGATAAATTTGTTTGTTGATATGGCATGCGTGTGGTACGAGATTATCGAATATTCTAGAAAAGCGTAGAACATTTTTCGCGCTAAGGAAACCGTTTTTCGACAAGATAATTCCACCGGAAATGCTAATAGAATTCTTTTAAAAAACCTTGTGATTTGATGAAAGACGGTCACGTGACGTGTTTTGTGTTCTTACGCGAGCTAGGTTAAAACTCTCGCACATCCTGATTAGGAGAGAACTTTGACAGTGGAGAAGTTTGATGTTTAGCGTTGGCTAACGAGCAGTGTAAAAATTTAACTGTCTTCTAATACGGAACATCGTCTTTTTAGTTAATAATGTAGATAGTTTTGGTAAAGTTTTAGAAGGGTTTCGTGCCCAGTAGATTCAATCCATTTACCTAAATAATGTCTTTAAATTTGGGACAATTATTGACTGTCGCAATGGATCGTACTGCTGCATATATTTAACTACAGCTACCGAGCATTCCTCCTGAAGTGATGTCTTCAACTGTCAATAAAGTTTTTCTTTTACTGAAAACGGACTGAAGTGATTTGTTGTTGGTGACATCACACGGCCTCCTGATGCGATCGAGTAGGGAAACCTTGCACAGAGTTAAACATGTTTATCAATGACCTTCCGACTGCCATTCACACCGAATTCGAACTTGAATTTACGACATATATATATATATAAATATATTTTGCTGGCGCCGTCTAACCGAAAAGTACCTAATTTGGATATAGGTTTTTTTTTCCTTAATGGGGCGTCGGGATAATGAAGATGTACCAGAATATTTTTCTGTATTTTATAGTTATATTAAGAAATACATATTTTTAAGATTTGCTGAATGATTTTTTTGTTTATCTTTTCATGCATTATATTATTTTAGGTTGTTAGTTTCTTATTCTTTTAAATATCCCCTACTTATATAAAAATAGCGTACGTTCTCTGTGATGTTTCACATAAGCGTTGTAAAATTCAGGTTGTTAGATTTTATCTAACTTTGCTGTCATAACTGCTGATGAAGCAGTCATTTTTGGTGATTTTTGTGTTACCTGTAAAATGTTTGTTTTTGGTATAGCCTGAACTAAGAAAAAAATGTGGGTACTTTTCCGTTATATGGACACCATTGTCGCCAAGCATACATTTACATGTGTCCGTATAACGGAAAAGTACCAAAATTTGCGATCGATCAAATACTTGAATTTCGTTAAGCATCAATATTCCTTATTTATAATCTGAGAAAGAAACAATAATCATTGATTTAATTAATTTTGCAATATGCGGTGCAACCAAAACAATTTTGATTAAATCGGTACAGATATCGCAGACGCACCGAGGTTAATTTTTGGAGCTTAAATGACGATTTTTGCTTTGTATGGCAACCTGGTGTTTTATAATAAAATTGAATATGAGTGTAAATAAATGAAATAAAATAGGTACTTTAATGTTAGCTGGGCATCAGGTATAACTCTCCAAATCTTGTTTCAATTGGAATAATTTAAATTGCAACATTTTACATAAGATTTGTTATTCATATTGATATGTTTATGTTTAGATATTTTATTATGATTATATTTTAGCTAATTTTAAGTAAGTTTTTAAAGATTTTATATTACAATGTTAAAATATTATCTAGTTGATATTAGCTAATGTCAAAAGATTGGCGAACCATAGAGTTTAGAGAATAAACTCTATGCCTCGCAACAGTGGGAGTTGCCAACTTTATGACGTCATACGCAGAAGTAAAAGTTTAATTTAAAATTACTGCTAATTAATTAAATTTTCGAACAAACGAGTGTACGATAACAAATCTGTGTCCAAATATCTTTCATTTAAAAAAAGAATGATGTAATTTGATGCAGTAGTTTGTTCTCACGGAATGTCGAAAGAAAACGCTTAGCGCTTTAAATATATAGATTAACGTACTCAATTGTGACAATTATTACAAATTTATCCGGAACGAATTTCAAAAAATCAAATATTATTAGTTTTAAATTATAAATTTTTATGTGAATAACTATGAAAATATAATACAAACAGTTATTATTATCACAATTGTTGCAAATGTATCAGAATTGTTTTTTAAACAATCAAATATTAATAGTTTTAAGTTATAATTTTTTTTCGTGAGATGAATAACTATGAAAATTGAACCAAGAAACGCGAAATATTTTAAATTCAAATTTGATCTTTATTATTAATAAAACTTTACGTTTAAAAATATATTGTTAATAATTAGATTAAAACGATCAAACACCAAAACTACATATAAATAACGATTCAAAAAATTAAAGAAGAAATTTAACACTTATTATTATTTTTTTAATTTGAAAAGAAGCATTAAGCATCGTAACCATTAACAAGTAATATAATTTTTTTTTAAAGTCAATTCCTATTTTTTAATCATAAATATATAAAATAAACCCGTGCAGCATTCATGTCCCACGTTATCTTTATTGAACATTATTTTATAATCATCGTTGCGGTATTTTATTTCTGTGGCATCACTCATTTGAGATAAATCTTTCATTTCATTTATGAAAACAATGGGAGGAATTTTTTTCTCCCATTTAAAACTAAAATTAATTAATTAAATTTAATGAATGAATTAATATTTGAAAAAACTGTATTAACATAAAGTGTCATCCACTACAAGTTCAAAAAAATTTATTTGAACTTGAGTGGATGAATAGAAAATATTTTATTAACGATTGAAAATTTGAACAAGATATATATATATATATAGAGTGTGAGCTAATAGTAGGAATTAAAAAAAAAACACTATTAAACACACTATTACCAAAAAAATTAAACTATATAGTATATGCAAAAACGATATACCGATCTCATGGTAAGGACACCGTCGACACCATGTGCTGAAATCCCGAGTAAATGATAATCCATTGTTATTTAATTGTAGCAGGTCTGTTTAGATTTCATACCTATGCAAAAGGTGACTGTGAATTCCGAGAATTCCGATCACAATAAAGGTGTACCAGCAGAGATGTGTTCATAGAACTGAAGATCAAATATCACTCAGACCCAGGGCTTAATTTCTAACAAAAAAAAAAGTACGGGAGCCCTAATATTCTGCAGTACTAATAACCGGAGCTCCCCCCCCCCCCCCCATCCACCGTCACTCCAATCTGCATATTTATATTTTATACATTATATGTATTTGCAACATTTAAAGCAATTTATTTCTTTAGCAAAATAAAAATTTTAAATATATCTATCTGCATTTACTTAGCTGTCAATTATTCCACCTTTTTAGTTATCACTCCGGCCGAATAGAAATCTTTGTCTAATTTTAATGTTAATTAATCGCAGAATTCTGCTATTAAATAAAGTAAGGATTGTTATTCGAAAATAGTGTTAACACACACATACACACACACAAAAAAAAGAACAGTTCGCAGCAATGCATTTTTATCAGAAAATGAATGAAATTTTCAAAAATTAATATTTACTAGGACATCAAACCCGGGCTTACCGGGATAGAGAATAGAGGTGAAAACCATTTCTTTATTTGTTTTATTGAAAACTCTAAAATATTTTCTACATTTAATAATTTTTTAGATTGCCTCCTAGCAACACCAAAGAACATTTTTATGTGAAATATGTCAATTATATATTGAAATAAAATTTTGAAATTTATTAAAAGCCGTAATTTCGTATTGGCGTCGTGCCAGAAGTTAACAGCCGAAGAAATCGCTAAAAATTTTGTTAAATACAGCCGTTTTTCTTATTCTGATAATTTTAGCGGTTATAAGCGCTTATTTCGATTACATGTCTGTTAAATTTGTGTTTTATTTATACTATGTTATTTATTGTTTAAGGAAGTTTTAATTTCGTTATGCAATATTAGGTGGAAACAGATGCTGAACTTTTTATATTGTTGAAAGTGCAAATGGATTCATATTTTGTAACCGTCTGCAAGCGATAGAAGTAGATTTTTAAAAATTCATGATTGAAATGTAATTTAAATGCTATAATACAGTGTCTCACATAAGTGATGGGACACTTGTGCTTTACAAAAGGAAACTAATCAAATAAATTAAAAAAACATGTACACATTTTTTTTGTGGGTGTGTTTCATACTTAAATTTAGTAAAGATTATTACATAACATACATTTTGTCAAAATATTAAAATATTAATTTAATAAAAATACAAATGTTTAGAACGGAGCAAAAAATAGCTCACATAAGTGATGGGACACCATTATATATGCAACAAAAATCGCCTGAAATAAGCAATAAAAATATTTTTTGGGGTTTTATTTTTACTTAAAAGCAATTGGCAATAATTTATAAAATCGTCTGCAGTATTTCTCTCCAGTTTGTTTTGGAATTTTTGTGTTTTTTAGCTCTGTGTAGTCATGAATGCTAAACGAAAAGAAACTTCGCCTGAAATTCGAAAATTAGTTATTAATTTGCATATTGAACGTGGAAAATCTATTAGAAAAACTGCTGAAACAGTTAACTTGAGTCGTTCAACAGTTTTCAATATCATTAAACGATATACAAAAAGAATCATATGATTCAGGATAAAAGAAGACCTGGCTGACCATCAAAGCTATCCAATGGAATAAAGCGAATTATCGTTCGAAATATTAAAAAAAATCCAAGAATTAGTGCTTCAAAAGTTGCTGCTGATTTACAAGCATTATATGGAATAATTGTTAATCCTGAAACTATTAGAAGGGTAATTCGATCTGCTGGATATCACGGTAGAGTAGCCAGGAAAAAATTCTTCGTAAGTGAAAAGAATAGAAAACTCAGACTAGCTTTCGCAAAATCCAACATAAATAAGAATTCTGATTACTGGAATAAAGTTATATTTGCTGATGAGAGTAAATTTAATATATTTGGTTCTGACGGTAGAATCTTGGTGTGGAGAAAACCCAGGGAAGAACTTCGCAAACAGAACTTGGTACCAACAGTAAAACATGGTGGAGGAGGAGTTATGGTATGGGGGTGTATGTCGTCCGCTGGAGTTGGTAATTTTGTTTTTATTGACAGTATAATGGATCAGTACAAGTATATTGATATTTTAAAGCAAAATTTGAAATCTTCAGCACGAAAATTGAACCTTCATAACGATTTTAAATTCTACCAGGACAATGACCCCAAGCACACTGCTCTGAACGTTAGACTCTGGCTGCTATATAACTGTCCTGAAATAATAAAAACACCACCACAATCTCCAGACTTAAATCCCATAGAGAATATTTGGCAAGAATTGGAATCAAGAATTCGCAAACACACCATTTCTTCAAAACAACAACTAAAATCGGTGCTTCAAGAAGAATGGGGTAAAATCACTCCAGAAATCACAAAAAAAATAGTCGAATCCATCCCAAAAAGATTAAATCATGTTTTAAAAGTAAAAGGAAATCCAACAAAATATTAAAACCTTTTAAAAAGTAAAATTTGTGGATAAATATTTGATGGAAAAGTAAGTGTCCCATCACTTATGTGAGCCATTTTTTGCTCCGTTCTGAACAATTGTATTTTTACTAAATTAATATTTTAATATTTTGACAAAATGTATGTTATGTAATAATTGTTACTAACTTTAAATATGAAACACACCCAAAAATTTTTTGCACATGTTTGTTTATTTATTTTATTGCAGTTTCTTTTTATAAAGCACAAGTGTCCCATCACTTTTGTGAGACACTGTATATCAGTCAATAAAAAGGCAGTTTTCAAACAAATTGCATTTGAAAGTAGATTTTTTCCCCTATATAACGATGTAAAAATTAAAAATGTGCGATGTTTAGTAATTAAAAAAAAATGCAGTAGCAAAAATTGCAAAGCGGAAATTTCATCGTCAACTGTTGCCATTCGCAAAATGACGTCAGCGTTACGCACGGACACATGACGTCAGCGTTACGCGCGGACACGTTTGTCCTTTATAATATAGATAGATAGATAGATAGATATGCTGAAGAATCGGACAAGTTTTTCAATTTCCTATAAAAGGTGCATATCTTAAACTATAATCGATTCCTTCCGTATAACAGTCTTTCGTTATGAGTCCTTGAAAATCATAAATAATTAAACATTTGACACCGTGATCGGAAAGATTCGATGCTTTTATAGAAAAAAGAGAACAGCTCCATTTCCAAATCGTTAGTTTATTTTTAAATCTATAGAGAGATGAATAAATAAAATTTTTAATTTACAGACAGATTGAGTTCGAGCACACACAAGTCCGAAGAGTGATATAAAGATTCAGCCCATTTCATCTCCATTTTCTACGCGTGCAATACATTATGTCACATATAGTGTTTTGATGGAAAAGAATGCAAAAGCTTCGATATGGGAGGATATTGAAAGGGTAATTTAGGCTTCGGTTTTTCGGAAGCGCTTGAGCTGGCTCCGGTGAATTCCGACCAATATTTAAATATTTACTAAAAGCAGAGAAGTACCGGAGTCGGGCTCCGGCGCAATTTAAACCCTGCTCAGACTTAAGAACACACCCTGCTAGACACGTAAATATTTTTGTTCTAATAAAATATTTAAACTGCACCTACATGATATTAATTCCGAAAAACATTAAAAGAACAACACATTCAGCTGGCAAAGAATAAAAATATCGTCTGATTTAAGTATGCGCAGTGAAGTTCAGCGCACCAAATGCAACCTGTCACAGAATAACACCTGCTTTAGTCAAATAAAATATAAAGAAACAAACTTAAATCATGATATTTTAAATGTTTTGTAATTTAGATAAGCCACAAATTAACTTCTAATAATCTTTTAATATTCTATTTTATATGAGAGAATTTTGCATTTAATAGTGCCTTCTATTAAATTTCTGAGAAAAAACCTATGATGATTTGTATTTTTAAATATTTTAATATATTGCATTCGCTCACTATCAGTCCAAAGTAAACAAAAATTATAAATAAAAATTGCTTTTATACGTAGCTTTTATACAATAATTTATGTAATATCAATACTGGTTTGTAAATAAATAAATTTACTAAATACGAATACATTTTATTTAAATTGCAATAAATTTTATTAAGAATCGACCAGTTTTTGCTAAAATACTATTAGAATGATGCCTTCAGGAACGATTTTTAAAGGGAAAGTGACTCGAATTATTGTTCCCGAACAAAGAAAAGCCTGTAATCCTTTCGTGTTGTCGAACTAGCAAACATCGGCTCTCATTTTTTGGACAGCAATGGGCTGAATGGCACCTAAATGTAATTATTGAAAAGTTGAGATTTCTGAAGAAATATGTTTAGTATCACAAAATTATCAAAAGCGTTTCAGGTGGCTGTGAAAAATAATAAAATACTTGTGTTTAAAATGCTAATAAACCTTTAAATTGCTAACAATTTTATCAAAATAGGAGCTCTATTTATGAATAACTTTCTCCAACAACTTGTCTACGTTTTTATGTTTATATTTAAGGATTTTTGCATGTTTATTATGTGATATTTTTTTTTATTACTACTATTTCTTGAAAATTGCATGAAAATGTGAATAATTTATCTCCGTCATAATATCTATCTATCTATCTATATACAGTGAAACTTCCATTTAACGAAGTCTCATCACTACACTTAAAAACTTCGTTATGAAGAAAATTCGTTAAATAGAAATCAACTTAAATTCATGAAAATTTTCCTTCAGATATGACAAACAGGTACTGGATTCAGTAGCATTTGATTCAGTTTCAATTATGAAACCGCCTTTTACAAAACAGTTGTGTACTGTCGATGAAATCACGTTACATTCCCAAGCTTTGGCTCAAGCTTTCATTAGTTCTGATACACACAAACTAATGTTTTCACTATATTCTCTTTTTTCTGTCTTTTTCGATAATGTACTTCAAGATTTTTTATTATTCCTTAGACTAATGTCTGAAGTTTTGAAGTTGTATTACCAGGAACAAAAATAACTTTGATGTTCGATTTGCATTTTGAAGCACATTCTTGTGCATGCACAAAGCAACTGTCTATGAGCAATGGAAGGTCAGAATGGTCACTATCTTACTCTAATTGATATTTTTTGCTTCAATGCATCTGAAGCAATTACGTCACTGCATCTTCTATATCATTGGATGGGAAAAAGGAATTTTGACTTCCCCCAACTCTTAGCGCTGGAGTCTCGGCTTGAGAGAGTAATGATAATAAGTGTGTTTCTTAATGTGATTTTTTTTTTTTTTTTTTTTTTTTAGAACCCAGCAGAATGGAAATTATTTAAATATGTTCATTTTCGTACAATCCGCTGAAATAAATTCTTATATCCATCGCAATAGTTTGAGTTACAAGTACAAAAGTTGAATAAACTTCGTTATATAGAATATAATTTTCGTAATATGGAGATTAATGTACATGCTAATGGTGTTTAAAGTCAAAGTTCTGCAGAAAATTTCGTTAAGTATAAAACTTCGTTAAATAAGGACTTCGTTAAATGGAAGTTCTACTGTATATATATCATCATCATCATCATCAACCGTTTTCAATCCACTGCTGGATGTAGGTCTCCCCCAGATTTTTCCATTGTTGCCTGTCTAGTGCTTTAGTCATCCAATTAACACCGGCCACTTTTCTGATTTCGTCACTCCATCTTACTTGAGGTCGTCTTCTTGGTCGTTTTTATAACTGTATATATATATATATATATATATATATATATATACACATATATAGATAGATAGATATAGATAGATAGATAGATAGTTATTATTCATTATTTTATTTTGTAAATATTTTTGTTTAAATAGTCAGAGATAAATGTGAGAGATTCAGATGTATAACATGATTCAAGTCTACATTTTATGAGATTTAAAAAAGTATATTCCTCCATTTCCTTTCTTTTTGCTCTAACAAGTTTTTTTTTCAAATTCACTTCTTGGTCAAATTGGGACGTCACAAAGTGCTGGCATTTTGGTCACAGGTGTGACGTGACTTCTGTGACTTACAGTGACGTCACTTCAACGTCACAAAAAATTCAAATCTGTCTAAAAGTAATTTTATTGATGTTATAAGATGTTTTAAAGTTCTTTTAAGTTTTCTTACGATCTCCAAAACGTTCACATTTTGGTCCCAATGTGACGTCACAGAGTGGTGGCATTTTGATCACAGATGTGACGTGACTTGCAGTCATCACTGCGACCATGCATACTATACGGGACATTACTTTGCTGCTGTAGTTTTTGATTATCTCTTGTCATTTCGCTCTAAAAAAGGGGAGCTCCTATATGAAGCCTCGAAACAGCTACTCTTATCTAGCTGCAAGCTTAATTTATCTGATTGTGTGTTTCAAAATAGATTGGTTATTATATATCCTAGTAAAACATGTGAAAATGAAATTACTAGCGTCAGGGAAAAAATTCCGTTTCAGAAAAATATCCCTGTTGGCAGGTTTAATTGTATGATGTTCGTTCTGTTTGGACCTTGAAGTGTTTCCGTTTAAGACAAGATTATGTTACAGTCAGGCATAGCCGCAGCCAGAGAAACGGGCCAGAGACCCGGTCTATTTATGTATTTTCATTTAAAAATGGTATTATAGCTTAAAACCTAAAAGGTGCACTCCCCTTCCGAAAAAAATCTGACTTGGGTTTCGTACTTAGGTTTCGTTGTAATTAGGTATATGGATTTTGTCTCAGAAAACTTGTCAGTGAAAGCTTATAAGAGAGAGAAAAACAGGTAAGATTACGCACGTACTATAACAAAAGAAAACTAGATGGAACACGTCAAAACTTGACGGAAAAAATACTATAACAATATCAGTAAAATAATCTTCTTTATTATTTAAGAAGGGGTGAGTATGAAACAGTCTTTCAAATATTTTATTTCAAAAGTAATTTCCCTAGTGTAATACAGTACAATTTCCGATGCAAACTCCAAACAAACAATCCGTAAACAACTGTGTAATGCAAATCAGTTTGACATTACCGCCGTATTCCCCGCGGCAAGAAAGATAATTTCATGGACCTATGAAGTATCATACAAATAGTACATTCTCATATTCAGTAAATAAAAGAACATAGCACACATCTCCCCCGTCCCCGCTCTGTGGTAATGCAACCGAATGAGCTCCTATGAGCATGCCGGCAGTCGAAATTCGACGTTAACAAAATGTTTTAAAATGTTCAAATTCAAAGTTTTAAAATGTTCAAATTAAAAGTTTTAAAATGTCCTCCTTAATCATTGTTCGTTTCAAATCCATAGATTCTACAACGCATCCATTGTTTTAAGCTAATCAGTTTTTATGTAAAGATGAATATTTTTTTTTTACAATAATAAATCAATCTGCAGATGAGGGAGATTTTTAATGTTTTCAAGTGTAATTTATTTGTATGGTTTCTTCGGTCCCTTTACATAATCAGGATGATTATCCTTTTTCCATCACAGTCGGGGATCTTTTCTCTCTTATACAGTTAAATACCCAATGGATCTTTAAAAAATATAAAAAATACAATTCCTATCATATTCTGATGCAACATATACAGGGTGATTCATAATGAATGGGACAAAAAGAAAACATGATTGTGAACGTTGTAATTAATATATTTAGAAAATTCAAATTTACCTCAAAACTACATTTATTCAAGTTTCTACAGGTGTTCAATATGTGCCCCTCCGGTGACACGACAAATGTCTACACGGTAATCAAGCTCCTGCCACACTCGTGATAGCATATCCCCTGTGATGGAGTTTAACACTGCAGTTATCCGCTGCTTCAGTTCCTCTAAGTCCTGAGGAAGTGGAGGCACAACCACCTTGTCTTTAACGAAGCCCCAGAGAAAAAAAAATCACAGGGCGTTAGATCTGGTGGGTTTTGTTTCTTTTCGTCCTGGGCTTTTGTTCTTACATAAGTAGCCGGTATCCTGGAACTGCTTCACCCACCTGCTTATGTTATGCCGATGCGGTGGTTCTTTACGAAATTTCGTGCGAAAATGTCTTTGCACAACAGTTACCGAGTAGGTTTTGGCATATTTGAAAGCGCAGTACGCTTTCTCCTGCATGGACGACATTTTGTTTAACAGCGCCTCTAGCGGCGAGTTCGTCATTCGATGATTTTTCCTTGTTGCCAAATAAAACTTGTATAATTGTAGTTGCAGAATAAATTTGTTTCGGCTGAATAAATCCATTACGGCAGTCACACTGCGCTATTCTTTTTGGCCCATTCATTATGAATCACCCGGTACATCAACGAATTCAACATATCAATTTTATGTTAAACATAAACTGAAAATAGTATTTTTTTGACAGATTTTAGTTTAGCGCCAAAATGCTCTATCTTATGGATAATCTGATCTTATGATTTATCAGGGTTTTTTTATTATTTTTTTTCACTTTTTATTATGGTTAGGGAAATCTATTTTCAATTGTGGCAACTTTCCCAAGGGCTATTTTACATTATTGAAGCAAACTGATAGTCATTGTTAAGATAGAATTGAAAAACATTTCATGCTTGAAAATTATTTAAAAAGTCGCTAAATTAAGCGGCAGTTTCAAATAAATTTCAATCGAAATCTTTTTTTATTTTTTATTGATGATGTAAGAATTGAAATTGTAAAATGTAGTAAAAAATAGAAATTTGTAGTATTTAGAAGTGATGTAAGCGTGATGAAAGCTAAAGCGATAGCGCCGTTTGTTATCACAACCGTTATACATTTCTAAAAATTGCCACTGCGTTTTGGCTGGCGTCCAAAAGTAGGCTACCATTTTTTGACATCAAAAGAGAAATTCACAGTGAAAGAAATATGACTTTGCCGCTAATAAGGAGCTGTTGAATGAACTTATAACAAACCTACCAAACTAATTCCTATAAAATATTAGCCTTACATTGTTTATTCTAGTTAAAAAAACAATCATTATTTCAAGGAGTTTTTTTTAACCACAACACTATTTTTAATAATTTTATTTTTCCTGAAATCCTTTACTTTTGTGATTTTTTTATTAAAATTGAAATCTTCTAACCTATAATTTAAAAAAAGTAATTGGTAGCATGTAATCAAGGTATGCAATCAAGATGAAGCATCAATAAAAGCTCCAGTTCTAATCTTTAAAATTAAAAATTGAAAAATCAGTTAAAATTACGTCATGTTGACACAATCATATACATTTTTCTTTTTAGTTTTATCAATGTTAAAATGCATTTCAAGCTAAGTATAACGTCATTTTCACCGGCGCAAACTTTTCATACGTACTTTGTATACGTTACTTTTATGCTTCAACACCATGTATACAAATAAAAATATATTTTGTATTTAATTGTAATGAAAAAATGGCATCAACAAAGTTATAATGCATAGTGATAAAATAAACCCAATGGACAATATTCCCATGACATCACAATAAATATGAATTTTTATTCGCGTATAAAACACGCGGATATATATTTTTACCGAAATTTAACTTGCAAAGTAAAAAATTCCGCCTAAAAGCCACTTGCGTTTAATATTTATTATTTTTCTTTCATCCTCGCAACCACAGAGTTCAGAGAATAAACTATGTGCCTGGCAACAGTGGGCGTATTCCGATTGCCGACTTTTTGACGTCATAAGCAGATGTAAAAGTTTAATTTAAAATTACGGCTAATTAATAAAATTTTCGAACAAACGAATGTACGATAACAAATCTGTGTCCAAATATCTTTCATTTAAAAAAAGAATGGTGTAATTTGATGCAGTAGTTTGTTCTCACGGATTGCCGAAAGAAAACGCTTAGCGTTTTAAATATATAGACTAGATGGAACCCGTCAAAACTTGACGCAAAAAAAAATACTATAACAATATCAGTAAAATAAGCTTCTTTATTATTTATGAAGGGGTGCGTATAAAACAGTCTTTCAAATATTTTATTTAAATTTTTTTTCCCCAGTCAAATACGGTACTATTTCCGATGCAAACTCCAAACAAACAATCCGTAAATAACTGTGTGATGCAAATCAGTTTGACATTACCACCATATTCCCCACGGCAAGAAAAAATATTCATGGACCTATGAAGTATATACAAATATTTCTGGTTCGTATCGTAGAACACGGGCAACGATTTTATGTTTTTCATGCAACGGGGTCTCAGAAATTTTCCTATAACCAATGGAGTTAGTTTTTCTGAGCCATCCATATTTGCTGCTAATAAAATGGTTAAGCTGTCTTTGATTCTCTTGCCACCTATACATTTATCGCTCTTAAAAGAAAGAGTTTTATCTGGTAGAGAACGATAGAATAGTCCACATTCATCAGCATTGTAAATATAGCTTGAGGACATCACTCAAAACAGATTCTCTCCATTCGTTTAATTCACTGTCATTCACATCAACAGCTTCACTGCATACTTTCTTGAAAGATAAATCTTGCCGGAACATAAATCTGTGAAGCTATCCGTTGCTAGCATTGAAATCGGATTCTCCTAATTCAGCTGCAAATTGTAAAGCCTTTTCTTTTAAGATGAAGGAAGATATTGGCATATTTTGAGATCTGGCATTTTTTATCCAAATCAAAAGCGCTTGCTCATCCTTGTCGAATGGTGAAGCACGTCCCGTTTTCTCTTTCCATTTTTGAAATCTACAGTACATGATTTTGATAAAATATTGTTTACAGTTGTCCTTGGAATTCCATGCGTTTTCGCAAAAGCCGCTTTAGATAAATTTGATGTTTGAAAAGATTTTATCAGTTCTTTTTTTTCTTTAAATGACAATTTTTTTTTGTTTTGCAGCCATGTTTACTCGCAAGCATAAGCAGTTGAAAGTGAATCCTGAACAAAAAAGCAGTGACCAAAAACAGGAGAAACAATTTTAGAATTTTATTGGCGTGAAGGTGACACTTATTCCACACGTGTTTTTTTCCCTAAAGATTAGTGAACAAAGTTGGTTGCAATCCCGTTTTCTAAGAAATGAGAATGGCATGTGAAATTCTTTTAGTAGCAAAGTGAAGTGTGTTGGGGAGGGAAAGGAGAAAAGTCCTTTTGTAAGGGAGTCCCTGTCCCTTTTAAACGCTTTCCTCCTCAATAAATCATATTGACAGCATCCACTCAGCTATACTAAAGTGTAAATGAAAGCGAACTTTTTCATTGATCAGAAGTATGGCTAATCGTTTCCTGGAAGAAAGATATTTTCACAAGTAAAGTGACCATATAAGCGGGTACAGGTATTCCGAAATGACCATATATGCGGAAACAAAATACACAGAATTCCTATTAAGTCAGCCGGGACTTTTCAAAAATGACCATATATGCGGGATGACCATATAAGCGGGTGACCATATAACGAGGTTTGACTGTATTACGATCGATTGATAAGTCTACTAGCGACCAGTCCCGCCCTGAAAATATCCCAATATGACACTGACCATCGGAGAAAAGAACAATATTGTCATTCATTCATTGGTATATTTCCTTTAAATTTTCATAAAAACTTGTAAAATAAAAATAATTCTTTTTTATTATAACAATGACATACTACAAAAAAGTGTGATTACAAAGGAAAATGAGTCTGCTGAAAACTACGTTTTTGGGGGTGAAGGGGGGAGGGATCGCCTCCCTGCCTTGAGATTAGCAATAGTGCTTTTCTCTGTGCAGCCAGGATATGGTGAATACCTTGAGACCGCTGCATACACGGGAGCCACACACTACAAGCCTATGCTAATTGTCTTTGAAGAATCGAGGAATACCAGTTCTTGAAAAAGTGAGTGTGAAGATAACTAGAGATTCATGAATATTTGTCTTAATATAGGTGTTTTGGGTTATTTTTGTTATTTCTTGTCCTTTGTTTGTTATACACTGGTGGACAAAACTTAATGACCGCTGTTATTTTCAATGATTACAGTTAGAAATTAGTCCGCAGCAACGTGTGTACATTTGCATTGAATGCGGGATGTACTCTGTTTTGTGAAACTTATGTAAATTTTGTATTTCGGCGTTTGTATTTCGGCGGAGAAAAGAGATTTCAGGCAATCGGCGCGTGTTGTGAGTTGTCGTTAGATGTAAAAATAGAAGTAGAAGGAGTGAAGTTAGAAATTGAAATTTTGAACATGTCTTCCAGGCATCATTTAGATCAGCGATTCCCAACCCGGGGTACGCGTACCCCTAAGGATACGTAGTGAAGTAATCAAGGATTCGCGAAAATGATCTTAATAATGGAGGAAAGAACAAAAAAATATTTTAAAAAGGTTAAAATTAAAACAAAAAAAAAAACGGAGCTCCATGAAATAAGATCAAGGATTGTATTGAAATTAATAAAAGCCATGTTCGAAGTTCAAACACACAAAAGTCCTTCGGTATATGCAAGTTGATTTTGTGGATCATCACTTATGATAGTGTCAATGCTTTCATAAACCCTTTCAGTTCCTGGCATAGATTGTAAAATACGATTATTAATTTCAATTGACAAATTGTTTGTCACTTTTAATATGGCTCATTCTTTAAGCTTTTGAGGTTTCACTGTCTTAAAATCGATGTCACTGAAAAGTTACTGCACTGAATCTTGTATATCTGGATAGCAAATTTTTGACATTCGACAACCTGCTATCAGATTCACCAACTTTTCGAGCAATTTTTGAGCCAACTCTTGAATTCCTCCACCTTTTTCGCGAAATATTGCCTCAACATCAACACCCAGTGTGATAGCAAACAGCAATATCTCCAACTTTTTATCACAGCTCTAAAAAAGTCTGCGCTAGCCGCGACTTTTCCCCCCAACTTTCAACATTTCAGCCAGTTAGAGATAAGCGATTGATACGAATAGGCGATAAATATTAACGGATGGTACTAGCAGTACTGGTTTTCCTCCAACTTCAGCCAGGGCCATCGCTAAGATTTTTTTATTGAGGGGGGAGAGAACCTTAAATTGTCAAGTCAAATTTCAATATTTGCCAACTTATTGAAAAGCAAAAATAAATAGTTTTCGCCAATTCAACAAGTTTGCCAACTAGTTTTACAATTTTGCCAAGTTACCACAATCAGAAAATGTAATATAGTTCTTATTTGTAAAAAGTTTAAAATTATTCCCAATTTGATTTGTAACTTTTGCCAAGTCTATCAGAAAAAAAAGTATATTATAGTTTTTATTAAAGTTTTGGACAAATTTGCCAACTAAAAGTTTTTAAATCTGCCAAGTGAAACAGCATTCGGGAACGTTTGGTGGGGGAGGCTCTCCCCCCCCGTCCCCTCCCCCCCCCCTTAGCGAGGGCCCTGACTTCAGCAACGACAATTGTAACCTTTTTCTCCCTATGAAAAGGAAAAAGTTGGAGTTACAATCGGTTGAAACGTTGGAGTTAAAATCGGCTGAAAAGTTGGTTGTTCGAAAAGTTGGTGAATCTGATAGCAGCTTAACAGCCAACGTGTTTCTGTTTCAAGAGCACGCGTATTTTCTGTAAGTTTCATAATGTAAAATTCAGACCAAAGTCTATGCTTCTTTATGCAACTTGAAACTGTTAGTGATCTTGAACCTCTAAAAATGACAGGTAGGACTTGATGGAAATTTCCACCCAATAAGATTATTTTATTTATTTATTATTATTTATTATTATTATTTATTTATTATTATTTATTTATTATTATTCATTATTATTATTTATTCATTATTATTTATTATTGTTACTTATTTATTATTACTTATGTAATAATGATGTAATAATAATAATAATTAGGCTGGTGAGATTATTGAAGAGTCTTTTGTAAAAAACTATACTATTTTAATCTCTGGAGTAAAACACAGTTATATATACAGACTAATTACAGGTTATATACAGGGTTAAGGGGAATAGGGGCTGATTCTGCCGCAGTTACCGGCATTTTACGCGTCCTTCCGGAGCTAGGCCGTCGTGCCTAAAGCCAACCGGACAAGTCAATCGCCAAATTAAATCTGACGATAATCTTAATATTCTGTTCCCAGGCCAGAGAGGCGAAATCCTTTAGTCATCATCTTTATTGTGTATCGTTATTGCTGACCTAATGAGTTTCCGTGGGAACTCGGGCTGCTCCTGTTCTCGCTCCGGTCGGCATGTTATGGGAACTGCAAAACCACATGCATCCCATTCACATTTATTATTATTATTTATTTATTATTATTCAATCTGTATTATTAATCACAAGTATGAGCATCAGAAACAATGAGGTTAAACTGCATAAGGTTTGTACCTTATGCAGTTTGCAGATGGAGCTAAAGTTTTAATTAGTAACAAAATGGCGCGTTTTTTGGTTTGACTTCGCACTTTATTTTCTTTCATTTTTGGAAAATTGTTAATTTTTGTAAAATATAAGAAAAATTACTAGTCGATTTTTACAAAAATTACATTTTCGGTTACAGAAATTTTTTCTACGTATATGTGTGTCATCTAGTTGCAAAACCGGCCATCTCCAAAAAACAAAATTTTTGGGAAAAGTTAATTTTTTGCCACACTTAGTCAAAATAAGATTGGAACCAAAACCTTTTACTTTTACAGTCGTTAGGGCAGTATATTTGAAATTACGAAATAAGGTGGCAGGGGCACATGAAAGGAGGGGGTTATTTAAGTCTTTGTTTTGGATTTGGCTACCTTTGCAACTTATTTTGGAGTTGACCGGTTTTGCAACAAACCAGAAATTCATTTTTGCTAAATTTAATGTGACATTGGGTTTTTAGGGGTACAATTTTTAGGGGTTGCAAATACACAAAAATGTTTTGTTCAATTAAATTTTATTTAACAAAAATAACTTCAGGAAAGTTATTAACGTAAAGTGTCTTTTACACAGTTACTGAATGTTAAAACTAACTGACTAACAGTTAAACCTAACTTACTAGCTATTAAAACCGACTTAAATGTCACTAAACAAATGACTTGAATGACCTGATATTATTAAATTTTCAAAACTTAAACAAAAATCATACTATGTAATTAAAATTTCAAACTTTAGTGGCCTAATCGTTTGCGACAGTCTCACAAATTTCGCCATGATGGTCCATCCATGCGTCTTCGTCAACCCTGTTTTCTCCTTCATCATCTCTGCTTTCTGCTTCTTGAGCAGCTGATGCCAAGATATTTTTGTAAAAAAAAACCCGCTCGTGAGCATCCCAATTTGGCCCGAAATGTTTTGTCAGTAAGTTTTGGACATCCCGAAGTCTTAGAGACTTCACCACGGTACCCGGAGCCACGTCCTCAAGATTGCTGTTCATAATACTTTTCTTACTCTTCACAACAGACTTTCTGACTTCTACCTCAGATTTGTAGAAGATCTCCCCTTGCACCAACACCTAATTTTTATCTTTTGTTATGAAAAATCTTTTCGTCGGAGCAAATGTGAAATGCCACTGTGCAGTTGGTTTGAGGAAAGCATTGCTGCTCTTCTTCCAATCATGATCCGTGTAATCTCTTCCCGGCTTGAAAACTGTTCCATGCTCAGATAAAATTTTTTCATACTTTGTTAGGCTGAACGAGTGACTCAATTTTCTTCATTCCTTTTTCAATTTGAGCGAAAACACGGTCTGGAAGGATAAAAAAATGTCCAGTAATGGGAAATATAACTTCTATCTCGTAGGATCACCTTTCCTCTTCCTTGATTGATTAGGAGATACTTCTTCCACAAACTTTTCCACAATCGGAGAAAACACGAAACTAAATTATTAGAAACTTTGTATGCACCAAGGATGAGCAGTCACAGGTCAGAGAAAACACAATAACGTTAACCTAATCAACAAGTTAGAGGTTATTGTGGGGAGAAGCAGAAGCACCATCTAGCGGATATGGAGATGGCCGCTTTTCACCGGTTGAATAGATTTGGCCGGTTTTGGAGCACATCGTGATTTTCAAACGCATATAACACAGAAATTTGACCGGCTTAGGCTAGTTTATTGTTTTCAGATGGTAGAAACGTTTACTTAGAACTTAAAAATCTGAAAAAACACATTTCAAATTTTGAGGAGGTGGCCGGTTTTGCAATTAGACGACACATGTGGTGAGTTTTAAATTGATACCTCAAATACTTTTCGTAATATTTTCAAATTAGTGAAAACAAGTCACTTGTTGTCACCGGCAAAAGAGAAATAATTGCGTTTTCGCCACTACACGCCTTAGTGTTTTATATATGCAGATAATTTCAGAATAAATATTCAAAATGTAATTGAAATGAAACATAGTAGAGATATTATAATGGAAAATAACTGAACATCTTTTACGTCTGATATATAAAATTCAATTTTTAAAAATTACATTTAATCAGACAATACTAAATTAAAAACACATATTTATATATAAAACAATTAAAAAACTTATGCAAACGTTTTCTTTAAGCCCGGTCTTAAACTCAATTGGGAACAGTTGCGGTGTCTTAACTAGTGCAGAATATACAAATGGAAAGCAATATGACTCTAACTAAAGAACTAAAAATGGTCATTGAAAAAGCACGGTATTCCCTGCCACGAATAATATTTCGAAAACCAATTGATTTAATGGAAACACGACTGTTTGAAGTCATACGAAACCCGGGAAGTACTGTTAATAAATAGCATAATGGTTTTTTTTCCATTGTGCCTAAACTTTTGAGCCACTGTATAATTTCAGACTCTCATGCATTTTTAACAAAGTTTTGATAATGTACTCAGTTATTCACTTTGATATGATTTATTTGAATAATTTTACGGAATCTAATAAGTAAATAATATGTTTTTGTTCAATTTTGTATTGTAAGTTAAGAAACGGCATTTTCTTGTTGTGCCTAAACTTTTGAGACAGCCGGAATATATGGTATATGATTTAGTCAGTCAAACTTTCCCCACAATGTGTAGAACCTCCCAGAAATAATGAGGTTTGACTTACAGAAGTGATAAATAATTAAGAAAATCATTTAGCGCCTTTCTAGAACTATGACGCCGTAAAACAACAGAGTTTATAAGGCAAATTGAAATACTATTGTAAGTCAAACACAAATTGAGGACACTTTAGTAAAAAGTGGGTCAAACATCCCCAGTCTTCCCTATATATTCTTTTACTTGAGTCATTTTAGCATTTATTTTTACAGTGGATATTTAATTAAAAAAAAATTCGATAATGTACTAAACTTTCAGAGTCGTATAAGGAAGAAATAATCACATTAACATTCATTTTCTGTTTTCTCTATATATTATTTTTTAAGATTTTATTTGTTTGAGTCTCAAAAGATCTTGGAACATTTCAGAAATTAGTATAAAAATAAGTTCATAAGATAGAAATTTGAAACGCGTAGATTTGTTAGCTTACATATTAAAGCTCTTTTTTGGTAAAGATTTTGATAAAAATGAACTTTTAACCTAATTATTAACCTTTCATTACACAAATAACATCTATGCAAAACTCAATTTAATGCCACGTATTTACCAAAATTCCATGCAAATGCAAACGTTATGAATGTTTTTAGTTCAACATTTTGCTCTTTTAATAAATATTTTTTGACAGAAAAAAAAAAAGAAAAAAAAAAAAAGAAAAAAAAAAGAAAAAAAGAAAGAAAGAAAGAAAGAAAGAAAAGCAATTTTTATCTTATAACTGCTAATTTTTTTCAAGTCAATCTAAATGACACTTAATTTTTACAGGACTTTTCCATTCGATGCTCCTAACTGAAAACACTGGACTGTAAAATGTTAATAAAATTATTTATTTTAAAAAAAAGTATTTTTTAAATAGCTTAGTTTTGAAAGTCCATTGTGAACTTAATAAAATCATTTTACAATAACATAATAAAATCACTTATTAACTTTAAATTAAAGTGCAATTACTGCTTGAAGTGATAAAAACATAACGCAAAAGGTTTAAAAATACCTTTTAATATATAGCAGATGACATATGTTTCATGCGCTCTAACGGCGACTTGTTCAAGATCAAAATGATAAACTATTTTCGAAAAATTTTTGAAAATGATAAAGACAATTCTCGAGATAACATATCTAATGTAAGCAGGTGCTTAAATTGATCAAACTGGAAAACGTGAAAATTATTATTTTATTGCTTTTTCACGTTTTCCAGTTTGACCATTTTAAACACTTGCTTACAATGGACATGTGATCTCGTGATTTGTGTTTATCATTTACAAAAACTTTGCAAAAATAGTTTATTTATCATTTCGATCTTGAAGAAGTCGCCGTTAGAGCGCATGAAACATATGTCATCTATATATTAAAAGGTATTTTTAAGATTTTTGTGGTATGTTTTTATCACTTACTGCACTTTAATTTAAAATTATTTTACTTTACAAAGCTTTTTTTAAATAAAATAATTTTATTTATAAAAACTTTTTTTTTTTTTTTTTTTTTTTTTTTAATAATAGGATGTTTCAGAATATTTCCTTAGGAACTCCACTTGTTGTTAGTAGAGATTTCATCGAGAAATGTTAAATATGTCACATTTAAACTTTTTAATGAAGAAAGAAATTGTACAGTGAAATCACAATACATGTCATCATATTTCTATTGTCGCTGTTGGCATCATTCTTCTACTGTGTATTATTGTGCATTATTATTTAGCAACCATCTCTCCCATTCCACACATTTCACTCGCGTACAAACGTCCTAATAATATAACTTCAAAAGAGCAAATGACGTTGACTGCTTAGAAGAAACCGACAAGAAAAGCAGATAAAGAAAAAACACAATCGGGCGGGACAAATGGGCCCAAAGCCAGAGTCAGATCTTGCTCCCTCTGTGTTTAGATGGAACACGCACACACAACAGAGAACGGATTGCTCAAAAAAATAAAGACTTCTTTTTTATTTCTTCCTATAATTTTCAGTTGTTGTCAATTTTCTGCAATGAAATTCAAGATCAAAGAAATCGCTCCTCAGCTCTGTTGGCGCTATCAACCCTTCTAGAAAAGATCGTGGAATGCTGGCGAATCATACAGGTGAGTTGAGATGTTTTGTTTTGATTTCAGCTTGACTTTTTTTTTCTCTTGTGATAGATGTAGGGCAGACGATCTGTGTTTGAAATTCCAACAGAATCTGTTAGTTTATTTTTGAGCCAAAATTATCTTAGTAGATTTATACTCTTAAAATAAATATTCTGTAAAAGTTTTGGAATAATATTCAAATTTAAATCAGATATCGATATATAGTGGAAAAACTCTTTATGCAACATTATTTTAAAGTCAGTCTCACATTAATACTGTAGATTAACTATTGCGTAGTGTGGTAATAGAAACGATTGCAAAGCAATTGCTTTTAAAAAGCCTGAATCTTTAAAATTAATTCAATGTTGTTAATGAAATTAGTAAATGCAAAGAATGAATAAATTAGATTCAAACAAATTGAATCTAATTCAGACACGTGAGCATCTGACTCCTCAACTAACGTTGATAGATAGTCAAAATACAGATGCATTTGGTTAATTTAATGTTAGGATTAATAAATACATTATAGTGTGATTACTTTAAAGGATCGGCTTAATTTCGTCAGTATGAACTGTAAAAGAAAAAAAAAGTTGAATGCATGAGAAGAAACTATCAGTAAAAAACTGTTTATTTTACGGGGGAAAAAATGTCCCTTTTTTATGAATTTTCTGTTTTTGAAAGAAAACTGTTTTTTGCTTTTTTTAAACAGTTTTTGATTGATAAAAAATAGGAAAGTTCGTAGAAAGACTTATTTTTCATAACATGAACAGTTTTATATTTATGTCCTAGCTGAAAGTTTTACTTCTCATAAAATCAACAGATGTATTATATATTTTTATTATTATTAATTTTAAAGGCATATCAGTAAGCTTTCGAAATTTAAATACAGTTGACCAAAAAAATCACCAAAATCACTTTTATTTAAATCAATCACTTTTATTTAAATATTATGCTGAAGCAGCTAAGTATCAGTAATAGTAAAAAAATATAATAAAATAAAATAAACAGACAGATAAATAAATAAATAAATAAGATTTGAAGTTTTTATTCTCAAGACTTTTTGGATATATTTTTAAGAAAACATATTTAAATAAAATTGTTGAAAGCAATTTTAGGTGAAATCTACAGTTACTCGCCTGGAATTGATATACTACAATGAAATTGACTGTAAAATAAATTTTGTTTAAGTTCCTTCATTTAAGCATTAGTATTTTTAGAAAAATTTTGAATATATTTTTAAGAAAACATATTTAGATAAAATTGTTGAAAGCAATTTTAGGTGAAATCTACAGTTACTCGCCTGGAATTGATATACTACAATGAAATTGACTGTAAAACAATTTTTTTTTAAGTTCCTTCATTTAAGCATTAGTACTTTTAGAAAAAATCTCCATGACTCTTATTTATTTATTTATTTATTTATTAGATGCATTTAATGTTTTTCCAACGGCATATATTAATATAGATTATTATAAAATTATGTCTTTAAATCTTTATACAGTAAAACCTATAAACGGAATCTGTCTCTAGCGGAATTCTGCATTAAAAAGAAAACTTTTATGGTTCCACCGAAAAGAATATCCTACAATTAAACTATTTGTATGATATTCATACAGGTGGCGTATCTTGTAAGACGGAAACCTCTCTAAAACGGAATTTAGTTCTTTTGCTGCTCCGTCTTAACAAGTTTATTTATTTATTACAACAATATTTATTTATTTATTTATTGGCGTAATCTTTTTTTTTACTCATATCCTGGAGAATCAAATTTATTCAAATTTTACTTATGAACTCAATTCCAATAGCAATGCAATGTTTCACCTAAAAGTGTTAAAGCTCATTATCAGTTAAACTTCAAATCCTTCTCATTCGTATTTTTGAAATTTCTCATTAGAAAATTAATATTTTTAACTTCATATTAGGTGCATTCGTAATTGTATAAATACGTAGCATCTAGTCATCGACTGGTCCGTCCATCTGCCCGCATATAACAGCACAAAAACTACCCAACCGAATGGTTTGAAATTTAATATATATTATCGATGCAGAATTTTGCCGAGTCATTTAAAATTTTATGAAAATAGAATCAAAACTTAAAAAGATATTAATAAAAGTTTTCTTCATTCTATTAAATCCTATCATATGTAATTCATTCAGTGGTATCCCATGACAGGTAATGATTCTAGGTTGCCATGGTGATTACGTCTTATTTAAGATGGAGTTCTATTATTTCCATATTACTGAATTTAAAAACGAATTTGTACACAAAAATTTTAATTATAGCAATCCTATAATCTACCTACAGTTTTTTGGATAGATGTTTCCAGAGAAATAGATATTAAATGGAAAAAGAGTCTAAATATAGATTTCAAGTTCTGAAATTTTCAAAACTAGTCTTAAGTTTCCCATTGGAATTTTCAGTAAATGTCATAACAAAAGATAAAATGTTGCCAACTTAAAATGTACTTATTTTATTACGGAAATTAATCATATCATAATAACAGACAATATAATTCATTTTTTTCAAAAAGAAAAAATGGAAAAAAGAAAAGAAAAGAGGAACTATAATTCAAACTCAAATTCACGTTCGAAAAATTAGTTAAGTCTGCGTTCAAATAAAAAATTAAAAAAACAAACCCGCTCAATTCAAACTCATTTTTAAAAAAGAACGAAGTAAGGATTCCTTAATTAAATTAAAAAAATAAAAAAAAGAGAGAGAGAGAGAGAGAGAGAGAGAAAGGTTTTTTTTTGTTTGTTGTTGAATTTTATTAACTTGCTATAGTGATGTCAAAATCTCTTTAATTAATTTGTTATTGGAACAAGACTAAATGTACTCCGTAATGATGAAATATTGTAATTAATATATTTAATTCCTGTCAATTAAACTGTAATTCTTAAATTACTTGAAGGATTTTGAATGTTAAATTCTCAAGTTAATTTTCTCTGCAAATTCTATATATTACATAACATATGATTTGTTAAAACAAACGTGTATAGAAAAACGGGAATAACCCGAATTCTCCCCCTTTAAGTTTATTTTAACCCCGTTTTATCGTCCTTCCATCATCTTCAATTGCATTTAAAAGTACCCCCCCCCCCCCCCTGTTATTCGATGACTTGAAAATTGAAATTGCGCGATGTTTAGAAGTTAATAAATTTGTAAAAAAGCAAAATTTCTTATTAAGGTTGTTGCATCGTCAATATGACGTCAGCTTTACTCACGGACATGTTTTTGCTTTAAAATATAAATATTGTCTATATGCATTTTCTTTTTACGTCAACAGGAAAGAAAACAAGTGGGTAAGTGTGATCGAAGATCACACAAAGCGTTTCGTTTAATATTCCTTTCAAAACACTTTATCTTTTCTTTAATAAATCCAAATAAATTTAATTAAAAAAAAATGTTTTTTATAAAGTAAAAAATTACCGGTCTATTTTCTCGTTTTTTCGGATATCTGAACCAGCTCGATAGCGGGCGAAACCCGCTATTATACTCTGTCACTTTTATCTACTTGCTTTCTCTATTACTCATTTTTATACTCATTTTTATACTCATTTTTCTCTATACTCTCTTTGTATTATTCTCAAACATTTGAAAAAGTCCGTTAAACAATATGACTCCAATATGACGTCAAATTAATTTTCTTTTTAATTCTCTAATGACGTTATATTAACCTGCTTTCTGTACTTACACATACTCATACTCCTCGTATTATTGAGAAATGTTTGAAAATTTCCATTTTATTACCAATATGACGTCATATTAATCTTTTTTTCAATTGGTGTAACTTTTTATTTGATTTTCATTTTTTACGTGGAAATCTTTCAATAGAAAATTAATTATTGTAGAAAGAATTTTTCTGTGGATTTTTAATTGTTGGCAACTGCTATAACGAAAAATGTTTAAATTTAATAGAAAAAGGCTGGTAGATTTTTATTTTTTTATCTCTCTATATTAAAATAAAACGATTTTTTCACAATTTTATGATTTCAGCGTGACAGTAGGTATTCAGCTGTAAGTACACAAAATTTCAAATCTGTAAGTTATACAGTTTCTGAGAACCGGCTCTGTGACGGACAGACAGAGAAGCGGGACGAATAGGGTTTCGTGAGATGAACGAAACCCTAAGAAATGGATTTGAAAATTAAAAAAAATATATAGTGATTTTCAACGTTAAATCTATGGCACTTATGATCTATAATTATTCCTCAATAACACTATTTTTGTCTTTTTTTCATTTATTTTTATTTTTTTACAAAAACTATGACGGCTACGGCGTCTGTCACTGTGCTGAATAAGATCTTTATCCGCCGAATATTTTATGAGGAGAAGAGTCACAAAGAAACCAGTGAAGTCGCCATTTAGCTCAGCTCAGTTTTTCCGTCATAGTTAACAACAGACATCTTTTTTAAAAATCTAACTTTTATTTTTAAGATTTAAGAAACATTTATTTTACTTTTTACATAATTAATTGATTTTTGTTGTCGTTGCCGTATTTTAAAAATAAACTGAGGAATATTAAAAACATTTTGATACCAATACATTTGCATTTAATGTATGTTTTTTTTAAATTCCTACTATTAGCTCACACTCTCTCTATATATATATATCTTGTTCAAATTTTCAACCGTTAATAAAATATTTTCTATTCATGCACTCAAGTTCAAATAAATTTTTTAATACTTGTAGTGGATGACACTTTATGTCAATACAGTTTCTTAAAATATTAATTCATTAATTAAATTTAATTAATTAATTTTAATTTTAAATGGGAGAAAAAAATTCCTCCCATTGTTTTCATAAATGAAATGAAAGATTTATCTCAAATGAGTGATGCCACAGAAATAAAATACCGCAACGATTATTATAAATAATGTTCAATAAAGATAACGTGGGACATGAATGCTGCACGGGTTTATTTTATATATTTATGATAAAAAAGTAGGAATTGACTTAAAAAAAAAAATTATATTACTTGTTTTAATGTGAAAGACGCGCAATATCGCAGATCATTTGCATTTAGAAATCATGAACGTTATAGCTTCCACTGGTGAAAATATCATCAAATTTAAATTGAAAAAAGTCCAGTTTTATTTTTAAAAAATCTTAAATAATTTATTACGCTTACACAAAGTAGCGTAATTTCGATAATTTTTTAAGTTAATAATTTCTTTTCAACAGATTTTCCTTTAAATTTTTGGAGAAAAGACAGCGAACAATGATATTTTATTAAATTAAAAGCGCTTTTAATGTTTATTTTGCTCACTGAGTCCATTTCGTAAAATGATATTTATCTTCAAATGGCTATAGTTTTTACATTTGCAGCCATATTTTCATCTTTCAAAAAGCGAGCAAATTGGAGTGTTTTTAGAGATCGCGGGTTGTGAACGGAAGTTGGCGAGTTCAGCTCGTGAGGAGCAGAGTTCCATAGTTTCAGTCATTATTTTTTTCTTTTGATATTGCCAGGAAATTCTTATATTTCTCCGTCACAGGCGCCAAATAAAACGCGTATTCTAATTTATAAAGCTGAGGGTTTTTACTATGATTGCGTCATAGTAACGTCATTTTATCCGATTGTCATTTTAACGATTTTTGGCGCAAATGCACAAAGCTCCGTTATTGCGAACGCCGTATTTTTAGGATTTTACATTTTTGGTTTATTTCAAGAGGAAGATTACCACTGTCAACATGGGAAACGCCGGGCGGATCTGCTAGTCTATACTAATAAAAGAAAGTTTGTTATGTATGTGTATGTGTGTATCTGCGATGACTAGGGAAATCTAACGCACCTAGAAGTCTGAAAAGTTAGGTGAGGATAGTTCAAAGCCTCTCCTGGTGCATACCTGAGTCTCAAAATTTTAATATTTTAAAAATTAGAGCAGTTATTAATTAACTGATCAAAGATCACAAACAAAAACCGCGCGCGCATGCTCAGAAGCTCTTTTTCCGCACCTTCCGTGAAGAGAAGAATCAAAGCGATAATTCTTTTTCGATTTTTCTAAATTCGCCACGCGCGAACGGTCGGACGGAAAATCGTCTACATATTCTTGAAGAACGTACTTTTACATCTCGAACGATCCGGTCGATTTGAAAAAAATTCACATTTAACCCTTTCAAAAAAATAATGAAGAAGTGTCGAATTCATGTTTTTTATTTTATCCCGTTTTTCGAGCCTCGCATCAGCCGGACTACAAGAGATACGAAAGAAAAAACGAAGTTCATCAAATTAAAGAGCTGACTTTGCCCTTTTCAAAGCCACCTTTGGTTTAAAAAAAATACGAAAGTTAACCCTTCGAAAAAGTATATTTTCTGTACGCCGTTTTGCGATTTTCGAGAATTTGCCGATTTTTAAAAAAATGCATCGGCGATTCCGAGCGAGTAACGAAAACTAAAAATACCAGACAATATATAAATTCGTTGCCTTTTCGACATCTGCAATCGTTTTCAAAAAATACGAATACTAACCCTTCGAAAAAAAATCGCGCGCAGGACGCACTTTTGCGAATTCCGATTTTCTGCGATATATAAAATCGCGCATCGGTCTCTAAAATGACCAAAAAAAAAAAAAGAAAAAAAAAACACACGCCTAAGGCCATCTACGTTCAATGAAGTTCAGGCAGGAACCTTTAGTTTAAAAGAAAATTAACGTTAACGCTTTCAAAAATATTTTTTTTCGTAGGTCAATTTCGCATTTTTAACTATTTCTCCTATCTTTAAAAATTCGAATCTGCGTTTACAAACAAGATACAAAAAACTAAAACTACTGCGCCTAATCTACGTTCCTTTGCTTTTTACAATCTGGTATCCGTTTCGAAAAATTTGAATTTTGACCTTCTGAAAAAAAAAAAATCGTTTCCAGAACTCACTCACACGATTTTCGTTTTTCGGCCCAGGTTTAAAAATCGCCATTGACTTCGGAAAATTATTTCAAGATTAATTTTCTAATTTAACCATCTCTTCTCACATAGAAATAAGTATTGATCCTAAATATTCCCCCATGACAACGTTTCGTGATTTTCATGTCCCTGGAAATCTGTCTAAAATTAAAAATTTGTTATTTACATCCAACCACTGGCAGAAATCTGCAAAATTCACAATTGTTATTATTTTTAAATATCTTTGTACAACTATGGCAAAAAGACATAAGTTCTGTGCTCCAGTCATTCTGTAAAAGGATTTCAAACACAAATAAAGGAGAGATAAGGGATATCCTATGGCCTCTTTATGTTACTAATACTGACCGTGCAAAGGCTTCAGAATCAGATATCATATTTCTTCTTATATCCTATCAATAACAATTCTGTTTTCTTTCAAAGTGATTTTTTAAATAATTATAGAACACTTTAAGAAAGTTAAACTACATTCTTGTTTCTCAAATAGCAAGTTGTTTTTCCTTTCCCCAATTTGTGAATATATAAAATTTTCACTTTGAGCCCGCGCCCGAAGATTGGTATAAAAATCAAGCCCGAGCCCGTTTCATCACTAGTGGAGATATGAAAATGTATGATCTTTTCATGTGTGTTAGGCCAGCTATGGGGTATTTGTGATGTGTTGTTGATTACGTTTTTCGTTATTCCATATAATAGAATGATTAGTAATATAAATCCTATGCTAGTTTCTTGTTAAACTTTTCACAACAATACTTAACTGCTAATAAAATATTAATAAATAAATAATATGCTATAATTGAGATAAATCATTTCTTCTACAAGAATTTTGGGAAAATAAAAGCATTTTTGGGGGTGTATGTGGGGGGGGGGGATTGTTTGTATATTTTGTATGCCACCTTTAAAAGCAATAGCATAATATATTTAAAAAACAAATGCAAAAAAAAAAAAAAGGTTAAACAAAGCAAGCATGAGTAATTTGCAATTTTTTGGAGTTTGTATAGTGGTAGATCTTCAAACGTGAATACTGAAGAAATCAAATTATAGAAAAATAGTTTATCATCCGTGTGTCCCTTTCGCATTATACCATTTATCGTTGTAGTTAGTGCATACTGTTTCCAACTATACTATATTTTAGATATTTCTGCCATAAAATAATGTTTAAAATCTTTTTTTTTTACTTCTTCTTTTCAGATATAGTCGAAGACCATGGCGTTTCACAACACCGATCAGATGTCGCGTTTCGAAAAATGTCGGTACTACTGTCGCACCGGAGCCACATTCCTCTTTTCTCATATAGGTCTCTGCAGTCTAGTCTTCGGTTATACCTTGGTGGGTGCCTTCACCTTCGAGGCACTGGAGGCCAGCAACGAAATGAGGAAGAAGATCGAGATGAGAGAGGAGGGAGAGAAAATCATAGACCATCTGTGGGAGCTGACGAACTGCGGTGAAGTCCTAAACGAGAGTCGTTGGTCAGAAAATGCTACAGCTTTACTGAGATCGTATGAAACGAAAATGGTGAGAGCCATGAGGAAGGAAGGGTATGATGGGAATGAAGAAACGGAGCGTCTTGAATGGTCGTTTTCCGGTGCTCTGCTCTATTCCATCATTGTTATAACAACTATAGGTACAGTATAAATAGCTCAAGGGTTCAGGCACCTTTTAAAGTGTAAAAAAACAAATTATTTTAATAGTCTATATTAAAATTTGATTCTTTAAGAGCATTTGTTTTTTAAAAAAGAGCAAAAATTTGCTTTAGAAGTGATTTCCAAAACAGTTAGAATTATATCCAATGGTTGGAGTATCATAGTTGAGAATTTTTCCAACAGAGCGAAAATATGCCGGGACCAGGACTCGAACATGGGAACTTTGGTTTGACGTACCAACGCTGTCCCTACTGAGCTATCCCGACGATATCCTGGGCTGGCGTATTTCCCTCTTATTTGTTGGACAAGGCTGCGAACTGCAGCGCTCATTTCATTCATCTGAGCTACAACTATAGCATTTACATGATGAATCTTGAAATAACACGGAAACTCTTGTATACCATGTAATTAGGTCAAAATGAACAGAGGAAAGTATCTCTGACTCTGTTGGAAAAATTCTCAACTATGATACTCCAACCATTGAATATAATTTACCTAGTTGAATATACTTTCCTCTGTTCATTATGACCAGTTAGAATTATTTTTTATATATCAAGGGATAATTTTATCTTTTAAGTTAATTTTCTCAAAACGATGATTTTGGTCATTGTGCGCGTGATTTCTAACAAGGAATGTCTCCATAAGCGCATACTCAGAAATTTTTGAAAAAAATTATAGAATATTCTTCTCATGAGGATAGATACGTTTAAAAGAAAAAATTGCTGCGGAACCTCCACATAATGTCCACAAAAAATTATGAAATTTCCATGTTTTTGGCAATGAAAAGAAAGAATGAAAAAAAAAATGTGCTTTTATGATAAATGCTTTTTTAGAAATTTTTTTTTCTACTCTTCATACTGAACTAGTTTAGGTAAGTTTAGCTTAAATGAATACACTTTTATAACTAAGGTTTTGCCATATTTATGTATATATGATGGATATATAAAGAAAATTAACAATCGTGTTCTACGGTTTAGAACAAAATTTAAATTGACTAAAAATGCTTCAAACTAAAATGTCCGATTCTGAGCATTGTCAATTTGACTTCGATATTGTTAGTGTCGGAGACAACAAGAGAAAAGTGTTGTTGCCATGGAAACAACGACTTATTCAATGTCGAAATGCATTAACGAGAGCGTTCTTAATCGGGCAGTAACTGTTAAAATACACTTAAAAGTTATTCATCCGGCGAAACCGTGTAAAAATAAATAACTTTAGCAATACACAACTTGTATATATATTACATAATCTTATAAAAAAATAGTACACTATATAATCGTTTAAGTTTAAAATCACAAAATATTACGCATTTAAATACTCACTTAAAAAAAACCAATTTCTAAATGCATTAAAATCGCTTGCATTTGGCGAGTAAAAAGTGTTGCTAGTCAAATCGTGACTTTTTGCACCAAATAGTCGAAAGTTTTTATTTTTTTTGCAAATTTTCTACTGGGATTCCGCATTTAAATTTGGCTGATCTTTATTACGTACATCAGGCATGTCAAACTCGTTATCCGCCGAGGGCCAAATTAAGCATTATATACAAAGACGCGGGCTACATAAAAAAAAGTAGATATTATTACCACTGCACAGAATAAAATTTGACACACAAAACACAACCATTTGAAAAAACTATTCACGCAAAGTTCGAAAGTTATTATTATACATATTTTGTTTTATCTTAGTTTTCGAAAGAATACTGAAAATTATTTTTCATCAACGAAATCTATAAAATTTAATTGAATTTTCTCATTTGTATTTCTTTATAAAGTTGATATTGTACATGCTGCTCTGTTAATCGTGATCTAGCAAAGCACATCTGTCAATTTTCCGTATTTTTTCAAGTGAAAAAAAAATAAATATATTGTGAATCGCGAAATTTCTTTAATAACATATGTGTGGTATTTATGCGCTACTTTTTTGTTTTCCTTTATTAAATACATTTTATGGTTCAAATTATATTTATTTCAATTGGAAAATAACAAAAGGTTGTCAGCTACGCAAAGATGTTGTATAAAAGTGCGCACCGAACATAGCTAAAATATGCCTAATTGCATATTATACATAAAACATCGGTCAATTGATGAATAATTACAGGAATTTGGAAACCCCATATCCATATATTTGCGCTCTAATAATGTAGAATTTGATTAACTGCAATAAATTCTAAAGAATAATTTCAACATCAATCATTATAGAGATGAAGTAAATAGATTAAACTGATTTTCATATTTCTTGAAATTCAAAAATTTGCTTTTCAATTCATTTTTGTAATTTATTTTTAGTATAGTCTAAAAATTTCCACTTCGAGGATTTTGTAATAATTCCTGGAATAACATTTAAAATTAAATATATTTTCTTTTTGAAAATTGTTTTATCGAAGAAATAAATTCTTTTTGAAACGCTAATACTGTTAAATAACATTATAAAATTTGCCTTGAAGTTGGAATTTACTCAGGTGCTTTGTAATTTAAAATGAAAACTTCAAGTACTTTGTCTATTGATGGTCTTTTAATAATCCACATTCATAATTTGTCGATTTAAAAGGAAAATTGTACCCTAAGCCGCGAAATATCTGTATAAGAAGGTTTAATGTATAGACTACACATATTTCCAAGATATTTTCTAGATTGCAAATGATTAAGCATGCATGTACAAATACAATATCATATATTCTAATAAGAGAAAATTTTGTGTGCGCGCGCGTGTGTGTGTATGTATATATATGCAAATTTTATCTTAAAAACGGCTCTAACGATTTTGACAAAATTTTGTATCCTACCGTTTTGGAGCACCAAAAGACCCTTGTACTAGCTAGATCACATGTTCGAGAAAATTCGATTAGTGGGTCATTTTGGGTGACAATGGGTCAGGATCAAGCTAATTTTATTTAAAAAAGGTCTCAAACGATTTTGATTAAATTTTGTATTCTACCATTTTGGATTACGAGAAAAAAATTGGGCTAGGTCCCATGTTCAAGAAAATTTGATTAGTGGGTCATTATTGGGGCATTACCGGTCAAGCTAATTATATCTAAAAAACGGCTCAGACTATTTAGACTAAATTTTGTATCCTACGGATTGCAGGCAAGAGAAGACTGTTAAGCTAGGTCACACTTTTGAGAAAATTGGATTAGTGGGTCATTTTAGTCATGGGTCATTATGGGTCAGGCTATTTTTATCTTAAAAACAGCTCAGAGGATTTGAACTAAATTTAGTATCTTATGGTTATCGGGAACGAGAAGACTATTGGACTAGGTCACATGTTCGAGAAAATTCGATTAGTGGGTCATTTTGGGTGACAATGGGTCAGGATCAAGTTAATTTTATCTAAAAAACGGCTCAGGCGATTTGAATTAAACTCTGTATCCTATGGTTTTTGGTCACGAGAAAATCATTGGTATAGGTCACATGTTCGAGAAAATTTGATTAGTGGATAATTTTTGAATCACTATGCGTAATGCGTTACAATGGAAATGAAGAATGCAACAGTTATTAAGTTGTTGAATAGTTGGCAGTAAATATATTTCGTGATATTTGAACTCAAAGGTAATTTTGACCGAGCATAGCTCGGTTTTCCCTGCTCGTAAGTTTATAAACACTCTAAATTTTAAGCATATATCAGGTTTTTATAAATCTTTCCACTATATATAATTCTTTCTAGCAATGGTTACTTATAGTATTTTAAAATTTCTTTAACTGTTGGATGAATTGAAATTGAATGAATTGAATGAATTGAATGGAATTAATTGAATTTTCTCAATTGTATTTATTTTAAAAATTGATTGTACATGCTGGTCTGTTAACCGTGATCTAGCAAAGCATAGCTGTCAACATTCCGTATTTTTTCAAGTGAAAAATAAAAATAAAAATATTTTGAATAGGGAAATTATTTTAATCATATGAGTGGTATTTATGCGCTACTTATGTTCCTTAATTTCGTATTGAATGATTTCGACTCGTGGGACATTTATTGTAATAAAGACAATAATTAGTTTCTAAAGCAAGTGCATTTTCTACAATAGGTTTAGTGAAAGCACTTTGATTCTCTATTAAGAAGTATCAGTTTCAAATCTAACATTTTATCTATCCGAGTAACCAGATTTTTGCGAATTTTCTATATACTTTGTGCTGTAGCACCTCTTAATGTTACATTCTTTTCAATCTCCAACAGTGCCTACGTATCAAACATAAAATTTCAGCTAGCCTTTGAATATAATTGTATTGTAAATCCCCTTTAAAAAAACTGCGATGTTCATCTTCAATTTATCCTGTTTATTCATAGTGGTAAAGAGTATATATATATTTTTTATAAATCCTGGAGAATCCTGGAGATCTTATGCATGAGAGTTTGTCAGTGAAATGTCTGTACATAATTACTAACCTAAGAAATGAAAATCATTAAAGAACTTAAATCTAAAATCCTTATAAGCATAGATCAAATACTTTGTGCGAATTTTAATTCATAAATCAAAACCAATTACAACGTTGTAACGTACAAATCTGAAAATTGGCACAA
Source organism: Maratus michaelseni (assembly GCA_963931845.1). Lineage (NCBI taxonomy): Eukaryota > Metazoa > Arthropoda > Arachnida > Araneae > Salticidae > Maratus > Maratus michaelseni. The sequence goes on from OZ007596.1 coordinate 92,757,785, forward strand.
AAAAACCGCATACGGCCGTTTCAAGGATGCATCGATCCCCTTCATCAGTGCGAGAAAAAAAAAAAAAAGATAAAAATGGGTTCAAAGAACCCCTTGTGTAGTACTTCTTTGGTACTTCTAGTGTAGTACTTCTTTGGTATATATAAACTCTTGCTTTAGCATTTTCATTCAAGCCAGTACTCGGGGCTATAACCGAGGGGTTCTTTGAACTAATTTTTATCTTTTTTTTTTCTCGCACTGATGAAGGGGATCGATGCATCCTTGAAACGGCCGTATGCGGTTTTTTTGTGCCAATTTTCTGATTTGTGCGTTACAACGTTGTAATTGGTATTGATTTATGAACTAAAATCCTTATGTTCGACAAAAGACCAAGTGTAGAACCTGGATAACATTTTCACAAAAGTGAAAATTTGTGTCACTTTCAAAGTGAGTCATTAAAAACTATTTAATTTTATACTTTGATTTAAAAAAAATTGTAACTGTTCTAAATTAGCGCTGAATTTTATTAATTTTACAATACATTTCTTAATATTTAATAAATGCATGATATTATTTTGTAAAGTGTTGTAAAATAAAAGAGAGAAAAGTATGTATTAGTTTCGACATAAAACAAATGGAATTTAATAATAAAATAATTTAAAAATTTTACGAATCTTTAAATTTTCAGACTCAATATTCCGCGCTTTGCTATATTCCGAGTAGTAATCTGTGTATCCACATTTTTTTTTTCTTTTTGTGCTAAAATGTACAACAAAGTGATATCTGTTTATACACATCACTGTTGCCAGAGCAGCGAATTTTTTTTTATGCCGTATTCTACGATATTCTGAAGAGAGATATTTCACTTATTTAATGAAAGAATAAATAAGACAAGTATTACTATTAAAAATACAGGTATATTATGTTCTGATTATATTCTGAATAAAATTAAAAACCCGCGAAACTGGTAACACTGATATACATACCTTTTTCATGTTTGTCATTGTCATCTCTAAAACCGCGGTTGGTGCAAACGTGTTCATGCAAAGTGAATTTTCAGTAGGCGTTTTCTAAAAACTAAATTAAATACAAGGAAAATGCCAAAGGCTTCACGGGCCACAAATAAGTAGCGGCGGGCCAGTCGTGGCCCGCGGGCCACGTGTTTGACATGTCTGACGTACATGAGTAGTAGGGTGGCCCGAAAAAATTCAAAAATTGTTTTTCAAGTCGTAATACCGCGGAAAACTTGCAAATCGAGGAGACTAAAAATGGGTAAAAAAATAAATAAAATCGGTTTACATCTTCCGATCGCGCATGTGCTGTAAAGTTTGCTAAAATGTGGAAAAATTGACATTTTTACAATTTTTTTTAAAAATTTTAAATTAGCTTCTTTACGAATGTAATAGCTGAAATTCTTATCTATTACACTAACAAAACATAATATTGAAATATTATTTAATTCCATCAACATCTTCCGATCGCGTATGTGCTCTAAAGTTTGCCGAAATTTGGCAAAAATCACATTTTTACGATAATCTTTTATCTTACTTAGCTTGTCAATATTTAAATGTAATAGCTCATAGCGACTCTTTTTCAAAACAATAAAACTTTAGAATATTAAAAATTTTGTAAAAAAAAAATAATCGTTCAATTCTGTTATGGTAATCCGATAGCGCAACAATAGTCAAATCTAAGAAATTCGCGCACGTGTTGTAATTGGCTCGGCTCAAGGATTAATCACCGATTCTGACGTCTCCCATGATATAGACAAAACAAAATGAAAAAACAGAAACAAAATATTAGGGCTGAATTGTGAAATCAATCTGATGATTTTACACTACAAGTTTTCTATTTGGATGGGAGGAAAGACAACACGTTAGTGTTGGATGTAGCTCATTCAAAAAGGTTCCGAAGAGTAAAAAAGGAAGAGCATTACTCGCTAATTCAAGAATCTGGTTCAGTCTACATCGGCCATGTAACTCCAACTTCTGGAATTTCTGAACATAATGTCACTTCTGTTATTTCTTATCTGTCTGGTCATGGCATTTCTCTTGAAAAATTAGTTCTCATAGGATGTGATGGCACTAATGGTAACACAAGTTTGTAAAGCGGTCTGATTCGCCGAATTGAAATGCATTTAGGGAAACTGCTACAATGAGCGGTTTTCCTTCTTCATATTAATGAACTGCCATGCAGGCATCTGTTTCAATACGTTGACGGTAAATCAACGGGTTAAAAATCTTTGAGAGGGCCAATCGGTGAAAAGCTAAGTGGCTGCGTAAAGCGTCCAGGGATTAGCTTCAAGAGTATTGACTGTCAGATCCCCATAATAGATAGAAGTATATTAAGTAAAGATCAGCAATATCTACTCGATATTTCAATGACAATAAAGTCGGGAAACTGTAAAGAGTATTTGGCTGTACCAAATCCTGGTCCCTTGTCCCATTCGAGGTGGTTGATAACAGCCAATCGAACTCTCAGATTGTACATAAGTGAAGAAAGTCCGACATCTGAACTTCAAGAAATAGTTGTATTTATTCTAAAGCCATACATGCCAATGTGGTTTAGTATTAAAATAAGTAAATACTTTACAGACGGACTAAAACGTGTGTACCAAGCAATGTAATCCTCAAGGTACCTACCTAAAGATTTACGTAATATTGTCGACACTGTGATCGAAAGAAATGGATTTTTCGCTCATCCAGAACATTTCATGTTAGCCATCACACAAGATACTTCAAAAAACATAAGAAAGCTCGGACTTCGACGAATTCTAAAGGCAAGACAGTTAGATCAAAAGAGAATAACTATCAGAACACTCATGCCTCCAAAACTCAATTTCAAGGCTCGAGACTACTCGTATATAATTAACTGGATGGTCTGTGATTTATCTTCTCCCTCGATATTAAAGGATATTAGTGTGATGCGATTAACTCACATATTCAAAGTGACTTAGTTTCTAATTGGGATATAACATTCCAGAATTTCCCAGTCCGTACTCAAGCAGTTGAACGATGTTTCAAAAAGCCTCAGTAAAAGTTTGTGGAGCTGAGTCTAGTGATGGTTTTATCAGAACAACAATGCTGTCAAGGTCAACCAAGCCTAACTTCGCACATAAATCTGATTTCAAAGTACCTTCATCTAAGAATGAGTGAAAACGGTGATGTTCAATTGTTCCACATGCGTTTCGTGGACTTATGACTCTCTTCACATAAAACTTAGTTTTTTCATTAAGAAAATGTGTTTATAAATAATACTATTGGTCTAACATAATTTGTTTTAAACATTCAAACTTAGTTTCAATAAAAGAAACCAACAAAGAAAGGTAAGTTTTGAATTTTTTTCACTTGAACTGTGATTTACCGTTATTTGTAATTATTTTTTTCAAAATTTCATTAATGCAATTCGCGACTAGAATATGTTGACGAATTTAAGGATTTAAGTAATATTTATACATTATTTTTTTTCTAATACATAATAATTTCAGCTATTACATTCGTGAAGAGGCAATTTAAAAATTACAATTTTTTTTGTAAAAATGTGAATTTATGCCAAATTTCAGAGCACATGCGCGATCGGTAGATGTTGATGGATTTAAATAATATTTAAATATTATGTTTTGTTAGTGTAACACATAAGAATTTCAGCTATTACATTCGTGAAGAAGCTAATTTAAAAATTAAAAATTTTTTTTTTAAAGATGTCAATTTTTCCCCATTTTAGCAAATTTTACAGCACATGCGCGATCGGAAAATATAAACCTATTTTATTTCTTTTTTTACCAATTTTTAGTCTCCCCAATTCGCAACTTTTCCGCGGTATTACGACTTGAAAAACAATTTTTGAATTTTTTCGGCCCACCCTAATGAGTAGTTGCATTATCATCTTTTTTAAAATGTTCTGAGTATGCGCTTTAAGGAGACCTTCCTTGTAAGAAATGGCTTGGTAGAATTACATGAAATTTTGACTGACGTTATAAACTTTATAGATGAACATAATAACCTACATCAAGTATCTACATCTGTTCATCAAGTAAGAATTTTAGAACTTACGACTGTTTTTATTTAAAAAAATTCAAAATTCAAAATTTTGATTTTTTAAAATTTATTTTTTTAAGACCTACTTATTACATTTTCCCGGTGTAGGTCATTTTAAACACATATTATATCGCTGCTCAAATAAAAAAGTTTTGGTTGACTATGACAATTAATTTATGAGAAATCATGCTTGCAAGGCATATAAAGTGAATTTATTTATTAATAAATCATTAAGTTTAAAAAATTAAAAAACTTTGCATGCATCTAGACCAGCCATACTCAACCTGCGGCCCGGCGACCTTTTGTGTGCGGCCCGAGGTACATAGTCATTAATCCATTTATAAAATTAACTGAGATGTGTATAAAATGTATTTAAGACCTTCATTGTTGTTTTATATTTTTTCATAAGAAAACGAAACCTGTCCTGTCATTTCTAATTAATTTTAAATTATCTTAAAACATCTTAAATGCAGTTTCCTTAGTCAAAAGTTTTTTTTTTGCATGTAGTCCTATTTGTGTTACGTTACAGTGGTGTATGCATTTCTTAATCTTCAACACTAATCCAATTAACTATTCTAAATTAGTTAAATGTGCAGTATATATTTCTAAAATGAAAAAAAAAATAAAAAATAAAAAGTTTTTGCATTGAACAAAAGACTGATAGAAAAGATAGATAAGAAAATATCCCACTTTTTCCTTTAGAACTTGTATATTCTGCATTGTTATATTATTTGGTTTTACGGCTATGACCCTGTATATAGCTAATACTTCTTTATAGGGTTGAACGTTTGTCGCGGAAATAACTGGCATCAAACAATTTGTACACCATTATTTCAAACTTCGTGGCTTATTTCTACAACATTTGCAGTAAAAATATACTACTTATAAATTATTGTTTGAGAAAAGTGGTGTTAAAATGTTTTGGTAACATTTCTTCCGCGAAAAACGTTCAACAGTACTGATAATAACTACTAACTTTGTTATATTGTTTTGTTATACTACCTATATTATCTTACTATTTTATTTACCCTTTTTAAGTGTGCTGCGGCCCGCGTAACATCGCAAACCATTGTTTGTGGCCCGCTAGAAAAAAAGGTTGAGTATGGCTGATCTAGACTCTTTTTCAGAGCATTGGCTGATAGAATATATTATATCTTTTAATACGTGTTTAAAATTTTATATTCAAAAATTAATTATATATGGAGTTATTGAAATTTATATTAGGGTCACTTTTACATTTAATTTTTTTCAGTTAAAAAAATAACTGACCCTTTAAAATGCACCTGAGAGGCGAGACATAAACGATAAACTGAATAGATACTAAATATGTATTTGTCTAGCATTTAATGCTATGTCACCCATATTCAAGATAGGATAACTTTTTCCATTTCATTTTTAAATCTGAGCTAGACAGGTAATAAAAATTTTAAACGAGAACGACTTTCATGAAGCTTGGGCGATAAATCGCTCAAATGTTACTTTACATATTTACAGTACGAATTTCGCCAAATTGGCTAATTAGCATCCAGTTGACCTTGCTTTTTGCAACTTTTTTAGACACAAAATTTGGTGGGATTTAGCTAAGCACTACCAAATTTGGCGTTAATTTGGCAGATGTGCTCACGCGTACTTGGTTGTGTGTGTGTGTGTGTGTGTGTGTGTGCGCGCGCGCGCGCGTGCAAAGTCGTGACTATGTGAGTATATGTTTATATACGTGCTTATACATTTATGACTGCATGAAAGAATGTAATGTAATGGATTCTTAAATCTCTCTGCTTTTTCAGTTTTAACATGATGATATCATCTCCATCGTGTAATGATATAACAACATGACGTCAGCGTTACTAACAGAAATATATGTTTGGGCTTCATATAACACATAAATAGTTTAACATTCAGTCACTGATGATATTTAATTTTGTAATTACAGCAGTAAATTATTGACAACGATTTTCTTCTCAAACATGAAGTTAAAATTAACATCCGTTATGTTCTGTTACATGAAAACTGAATTTTTATTGTGACTACATATTTGTTTTATGATATTGTGTTTAGGCCTTTACTAAATCAATTCAATTAGAAATGCCCAATTGCATAATACTGTTCCATTTAATTGTATCTAATACTTAAGAAGGAAATTAATTTAGCTAATCAATATTTCCTTCTTTCTTTCTCTCTTTCCGTTTTCTTTTATGAAAAATTGAATAAAGAATTCTTATTATAAAAAAGTGTAAGAATGAAACTTATGATTTATGAAATCTTGCTAATTTTGATTTATAATGCTTACGCTTAAATAGCATAAGCTATTACTCATTAATATTTATCACATAAAAATGATTTCCAACTCACACTAACATTTGAATAGAAAATACAATAACTATTTTAATTTATTTTAGGTTATGGCAACATCGCACCCAAAACAGATCCCGGAAAGATAGTAACCATCTTATATGCCATAATAGGTATACCACTACTTCTACTTTGTCTCTCAAACATTGGAGATGCCATGGCACATTCTTTTAGATTCATCTATTGGAAAGTTTGCTGTTACTTATGTGCAAATCCTAAATCCCAAACCAGGAAAATGCGATCAAGTAGATCCACGCGATATATAGCTGAGCACAGAACACTACAGAGTAGTGACAGTGTAAGAGACTTGGATCCTCTGGAGCGCAGGATGTTTGGCGGACCAACGGACAGCTTTGATAGACAAAGATCATATACGTCTCTTCGAGCCATGAATCAACAATCCTTGAGTCGAAATCACTCCTACTATTCTCCGACTGAGGTAAGACATACAAATAAAAATAAAATCACTCAAAATACAGGGTGGTAATAAATTATTTCCCTGATTACAGTAATTTAAAACTAATATAATTAGACAGTATAATTTAAACCTAATGTAAAAAAAAACTAATATAATTAGAAACTAATATAGGAAAAACTAATATAATTAGGCATATGCTTGTTTCAATATATTGTAAAGATATTTATGAAGTTTTTAATACAAGTACTTATGTCATTAAATTTCGATGTGAGCACTCTTGGTAGCTCGAAGAATGTCAAGGCGGTATTCCATTTCTCGCCACGTATTGCCCAACATTTGGGCTGTCACATTAGACATAGCATCTGTGATCTTGACTTTAAGTGTGTCAATATCTTTTACCGGTGTTGCAAACACTCTGTCCTTTATGTACCCCCAAAAGACAAAAATCTAGAGGAGTAATGTCAGGAGAGGTTGGAAACCATGGTGCTAACAAATGAGCACACGTTGCCATTTCCTGAAGTATGTGGTCTTATTAAAACTTTATAATAGTACTTACAATGTGTGCAAACAAACTTATGTCTAATTATAATAGTTTTCGCATAATAAATATTTATAATCAGAGTAGACTTTATGACCACCCTATATTACCATATGAAAGAATGATTTCCTTGAGTTTTGATCTTGATTGATATGCTATTTTGTATATGTTTTCTCAAACTATGAATAAATCCTCGAGTCAAAATAACTTTTATTGTTCTCTGACTAAGACAATTCAGATACAAACATAAATAGAGTTATTAACATTTCTCTAAATCTCTATCGTATGAAAGAATGATTTTCTATCATATGAATGAGTCATTTTCTATCATATGAATGAATGAATAATTTTCTATCATATAAAAGAATGATTTTCCTCTAAGTTTCGTCTTGTTCGATCCACTATTTTGCATACGTTTCCAACAGCTATTAATCAATACTTGAATCGAAATCATTCCTATTATTTTCTGACTGATTCAATCTACATATAAACAGAAATAGAGTTGTCAATATTTTTCGAACTCTCTACCCTTATAAAGAATGCTTTTTCTCCCATTTTGGTTTTGTTTATTTGATACATTATTTTTTTTATTTGTTTCCTCGAGCTGTGAATCAATCCTGAAGTCGATATCATTCCTATTATTCTCCAATTGAGGTAAGCCAAACACAAATAAAAGTAAAAGCAACATTTCTGGAAATTCTAATACATAAAATAATAATTTTCCTTATCTTGTTCGATCTACTATTTTTTATGTTTCTTCGAGATTTGAATCTTTATTTGAGTCGAAATCATCCCTATTTTTCTTCAACTGAGGTAAGCCACACACAAATAAAAATAAAAAGTAACATTTCTGGAAATACTAAAATGTATAAAATAATCATTTTTTTCATTCTGATTTTATTTTACCACTCTTTTGCACATGTTTCTTCGAGGTATGAATCATTCCTTGAGTCGAAATCGTTCCTATTATTCTCCGACTGATGTAATCTACAGACAAACAAAAATAGAGTTATCAACATTTCTTAACTAGTACGCTGTGACCATCACAAAAATTTCTCCTATATCACATTTTATATATTAATGTAATTAGTGTTGTTACACACCAACAATAAGTATAAATAGCCTTAAAAAATTGTAATTTAACAAATTATAACAACCATTGGGAAAATGTTCCGAAAGCTGCACCAAAGTATTTAATAACGACGAGCAACTATGTAGAAAAATTTCGTCTGAACCATTGCCGAAGTTATCATAACCGCTGCCTACTGCTACAAATAAAAACATTTTCCATTATTACAGTTGAAGAGATCCTGGCATTCTCAGCCCTCCAAATAATATTCGTCTGAACCATCTACACAATCAATCTCTCCATCGCACACCTGACAGCGTTGAATGCATTCGTCATTCGATTGTAAGCAATGCGTCTTTCCATCATCACATGTCAATGTCGCAGATGTTTCAACCAGCAAACGATAAACATTGCGCGATACATAATAGTATTTAACAATATACTGTCTGGAAGAATTGTTTAAACGAGTAAGTTGATAAGAGAAGCAACTGAACGCTATTGAGTAACATTAAGTCGTGCAAATAAAGGGAAAGTTCTAACCAATATATGTTAACCAATATACCTTAATATTTTGTCGGGTCCTTCCTACAATAACTTTAACTCTTGTTTAAATTGATGTCTGAGCTAAAGGTATTGTGAGGAAATTAAAGTTGAAGACTAAGTTTTTTGCTTTATAAGACGATTTCTCAGCCGATGTCAATTTTTGAATTCGGCTTTTTTTCATATCTGATAGTTTGCATCTGTCCTTGCTGTAACTTTAACATTTTTGTAACGATTTTATGCATTTCTATTGCCTATTCAAATAAAAATTCTTCTAAAGTTACAGAATTTCGTTAAAAACGCTTAAAAAAAAATAAAGTGACGACGCCAAGAGGTCCAGAGGTCCATTCTCGACTGAAAACAACCCAATAATTAAAAAAAAAAAATTGCATTTTTCCTTTTTTTATTTATTTATTTTATTTTTATTATTATTTTTTTTTTTTTTTGGTTTTATGACACTTTATAGAAAATAGTAGCTATAGTCCAGGGGAAATGTACCAAAAAAAGGCGTTACCTTGCAAAAGGTCGGGTAGAAGATTTTGTTTTTCTGACTTGTATATAATGAGGCCAGCATGAAAAAACCGAATTATCCAACAAAAATTCTTAAGGGAGAATTTTCTGTGGCCAAAAAACAACAAATTTTTGGGACTTTTTTGTTGTTCTTTAAATATCTCGAGACTCGTTGTCGTAGCGTATTAATTGTTAATTACAATGTTAAAGAAGACAAAATTCTTTACAACTTTCATATTTACAGCTTTTTAATACACTCAATAGCAAACGCAGTACGACATTTCAAAAATAAGACAATTTTTTCGATTTCCTTAAAAACCGTGAAAACCGAAGTTTTGTCCTGTGATTCAAATGTTTTCCACGGATTTAATCATGGATGTCAACTTATACGTATTCAAAGCAGTAAATTATATGTTATTTGCACACCCTGTTTCTTAAGTGCAGTACAGCCTTTCAAAAATGAGGCTATTTTTCCAACTGACATACCCGCTCGATATAGTGGGTATTGGAAAGAGGGGGTGAGAAATAACTGCAGGAAAAAAGAAAAAATACCTCTAGAGCAAGTGTTGGTACAAACTGAAACTATGGTACGCAAAGCTCTGGTTACTGGTACGCACAGAAGTCCGATACTGGTACGTGGAATAAAATACAGAATGCAGCATATTATTGTGGAATCAAAAATACAGAATGCAGCATATTATTATGGAATCAAAACCGGCTTGTCTTTATTGCTTGGAAATTAAAAAAAAAAAAAAATTCGATTTTGGATCTGCAAACGCTTTTTTTTTCTTTTTTTTGTTACGAGAAATGTTTGTTATTGCAGACTTGCTGAAATTCGCACACACCGCTTATGATACAATCAATTTTCCAGAATTAAAAACGTAATTATTAGATTTATATGGATAAAAATGGAATTTTTTAATAAAGGCCGAATTATAAAATTAATGAATGAAGTATTTTTAATTAGCATAAGAACTTTTTTAAATATTCTTTATAAATTGAATTATTTGAAGGTAAAGTCTGGATGGTTGGAAGTAGGAGTAGCTTGTGTGAGTAGGAACAGCTAAAACAAAATAAAATTCCAAGTGTAATTTATAACACATTGTTCTCTTTGTACTGAAAGGGCTTCTAGGAGGTGTTGAAATAAAAGTTTTATTTCAAACATATTTCACAAATTAATTCATTCTGTTGATTGAAATATTTTTCTTCTCTTGTACAAAATGTGCATAATTTTTTTCTATTTCATGAAAATTAGTTTTTAACAGAGTAAGGTTATTTAAAATGGTGATCTGAAATCAAACAAAAACTGTGATCATATGCAGTGCGTATTTGAGGTAAAGCTACATATAGGTACATAATAAAGAGGTAAAGCTACATAGGTACATATAGCTACATAAAGATACATATGTTTTGAGGTAGTATATACATAAATGTATGAAGAAACTTGCAAGTGCTAATGCGCGATATTATTGTTGCATTTATTATTAATACAGTTGTATCGAGCCGATGTTAAATGCGCTAACTAAACTTTGGATAAGAAATTCGTTTCTCATTTGAGACAACCTGCTACTGTATCTCACGATAGAGGAAAGAAGTGAACTTATTCAGCTCTCCTGTGATGGATTACTGGAGTCCACATTCAAAAAGATGAATGTAACAGATTTTTTGTTGGTGAGAATGTGAGAGTACCGTCTGCTATCGTCAAAGTCTGCTTGTGTTTAGCACAACATATCTCTGTGAATGTGCTTTCCCCCCCTTTCTTATATCAAAAACAAATACAGGAATAAACTAAACATCGAATCTGACTTATGACTAAAACTACCTAATATTGAGCCAGACGTGAGGAAGCTGTGCTTGATAAAATAAGTTCACCCTTTTCATTAGCGATAGAAGCAAATTAGTGTAATCGGCCTACTGTAACAGTATCTGAATCCGTGTGCGCCAATATGTCATTAAGTATTGTGGCTTTTTTCCTATACCAAAACACCTTTTTTTATACTGTATACATTATTAAAATTTAATGGTGATACTACTTTTTACTTGAATGTTATTATGAAGCAGTCTATCTTAGTACCAATTTAGTCATGTATTCATTAATTTTTTATATACAATAAAACCTGCTATGACGGAAACTCGAAAGACCGAGGATATATTTCGTTTTAGAGAAGTTCCTTTTTATAGGTTTATCTATATTAGCTTTACGTTTCTTACTTGGTGGTACGCGGAATTATGAACTTCGATTTAGTGGTACGTCGGTCTAAAAGTTTGGGAACCCCTTCTGTAGAGGAACACGATCCTGATATATCTTCTATTGAGGATAACTGAATGCTAATAATCCTACAACAGTCCCATAAAAGAGACAAAAATGTTGTTAAATATCCCGTAGAAATTATTATTATTAAAATACATTTTTTCATTTAGCTTATGCAGTCATATAGCGTACCTTACTTTATTGTGTAGGGAAAGTGGACTTGAACGAGATAGGGGATGAATGTAACAACAAAAATGTTTATATGATCTACAATCATAAATAACTTGGTATTTCATTTGATAAATGGTAGCACTGAGATCATTCAACAGATATAGTTTCAAAACAGTACATTTTACAGAAGATTAGAATATTCCACAAAGTGTACTTTTCAACAACCAAAGTAAGTTTCTCTGTTTGAGCTTTAAGGAATTTAATAGATAAAATCTTAAAATTTTATATATTTTTGCACGCTAAAATGTTATAATATCTTGTTATATTTATATAATAAAAGTAGAAAAATGTTAACAATACTAAAACTAATATTTTGAACATTTTTATAAAAATAGTAATCTCAAATATTTTATTGATAGAATTTTTAAATTTTACAATAGATATAAATGCATAATGTTAGTTAATGAAATAATCTGTTGTCATTTTTATTGTAGATTAGAACTTTGAGGTAAAAGTTTTGTTACATAATATATATTTATTTTTTGAGTCCCTCCTTTTATATGGAACTACAATTCAATGTTTTCTATACTTAAAACAGTAAAACATTAAAACATATGTCATCAATAATTGGTAAATAAAGTATACCATTGTACTATAGAATAAGATGTTTATGAAATAAAATGAACAATATGTATGCATTTTAAAAATAATTATTAAAATTAAACAAGATTTTTTTTTTTTATTGAAACTGTCGTGCCAATAAGTTACTAAATGCTGAAATATTCTTTTAGACAATACTTTAAAATTAACAATTGTATATACTTAAAGTTACTGTCTAAATATGAAAATTGTCTCAGTCATCCACACTCTCCCCTATACTTGCTAAATTATATAGATTTATTGAATATAAAATATGTCTGTTGTGATGAAAATGAAGAAGAGGGTGTGCAAATAATAGATAATTTTCTGCTGTCAATATGTAGAAGTTGACATACATCATTATATCCATGGGGAACATTGAATCATCGGGACAAAATTATGTTTTTTCACGGTTTTTAAGGAAATCGAAAAAAATGTCTTATTTTTGAAATATCGTACTGCGCTTGCTATTGAGTGTATTAAAAAGTTGTAAATATAAAAGTTGTAGAAAATTTTGTCTTCTTTAACATTGTAATTAACAAATAATACGCTACAACAACGAGTCTCGAGATATTTAAAAACAACAAAAAAAGTCCCAAAAATTTGTTGTTTTTTGGCCACAGAAAATTCTCCCTTAAGAAATTTTGTTGGATAATTCAGTTTTTACATGCTGTTTTCATCATATACAAGTTGGAAAAATAAAATCTTCTACCCGACCTTTTGCAAGGTAACATGTACATTTCCCCTGTACTACTATGCCAATGGAAGAAAATTATGGAAGATTAATGGATTTAAATGGAAATTTCGCCAAATTAGCTTAGTTGGCCAAAATTTGGCACTATTGTGGTAACCCTGTCATTAGTACTTTTCAAAAAATACTCAGTGTATTCATATATATTCATCAATACATATTCATTCATATAAATGCTGACATCGTAATGATGCGGGCAACAATGTGATTAAAATGGATGAATGTTGCGACAATGGAACTTTTTTCAATTAATATTAAACAATTGCAATGTTATTTCTATGGGGAAAATACATGTTTTGGGTCGAGGTTGCCCCCCTTAGGGACAAAATTTTTAAAAACATCAATGTTCAATTCATGTATTGCCCTCAGAAATATATATTATATACCGAATATCAAAGCTCTATGTCAACAAGAAGTGGGGAAAAAGGGGTGACAAGATTTGACTGTCACATATATACATAATTGTAAAGTAAAAGAAAGCATGTAATAAAAAGGCACAGTTCAACTGTTCAACAGCGCTCCCTATTGGATTTTTAAATACAAAATTGAACGATGATATGTATTTTTAATAAATAGCACCAAATATAAATTTTGGTATATTTCTACTCAATAGAAAGTGAGATAGCGCTATGATGTTCATCGCAAAAATATAGCATAAGAGCGCCTCCTGTTGACTGGATAAAGTCAAAATCGAATCAACACAATTTCCAATAAATATCTTGCATACCAAATTTGGGGAACTTCCATCCCATAGATGCTGATATCACGCAAATCATGAAAAACGCAGCAAAGCAGCGTCATCTGTTGAGTTAACAAAGTCCAAATTGAAACAACATAATCCTACATATTATTTATGTTGTCAACATCCCTTTTTCTAAGCATTTACTTCTGATAGGCTAGAATTATAGAAAAAAAATAGGTACACAAATGTATTTCCGATGACAATACAACATTTTAATATTTTTAGAACTTAGGTAGGTGACTCAAAGAGGGCCATAGTTCAGCTTTGAGGATTTTTTATAATTTTCTGGTTGTGTGTGTGTGGCTGAATTTTTGTTTGTAAAATAAAATTTAATTACTTTTATAATACAATTTGATGCATAGTGCTTCAAAGGTGGCCCATGTATTGAAATCACTTTTAAAATGTGAAAAAAAAAAAAATACTCAGCAAACAATTTTACCTACGATTATGCTCTGATGATTCTTTCTTTTGATACCTTTCGAGTTTTTCTTCTTATTCTTCTATCTTATGATACGAAAATACCTTGAAGCACTTTTTGCGCATGGTAGTTCAGGAATTTTTTTCTGGGAGTTACTGACTTCTTTGGAGTGATCTCTGGTGTTAACAATAAATGGTAATAAGTTTTTTCAGATATTTATGTAAAAATTTTGAAAATCACCCTTACTTCACTGATTTCCACATTTATTTTCTAAGGTGGAATCATTGGGAACATGCGTATGGGCGCCATTTGCACGACGTAAAAGTATTAATCTGACACATTTCTTAGAATTGAAGTAAATGTGGTTAAAGAGAAGGAAATATGCTTTCAGAAAATGCATCATACCTCAAAGTTCTAAGAAATTAAACACGTGTAAATTAAAATATCTTCTTACCGGGAAATTAGAACAACTACTCCTCAAAAGTGAAATCTATACTAATATTATAAAGTAGTAAAGATTGTTTGTTTGTTTGTAGGGGGTAATCTCCGGAACTACTGAAGCGATTTAAAAAATGATGATGGCAAATTGATGGTGACAGTCCCTGCTCCAACATAGGCTATATTTTATGTCGGTGTCACAACCCCCAAGTGGGTGCAGGAGCGAAAAACGTTGTAAAATTTCGATTTTTTTTTTATACTGACGGAGCTAGAAACATGAAATTTGGCATGGTAGTTACTTATAAGATGTAAATGCTCTCTAAGATCAAATTCTAAAAAAAAAAAAATCGAAATTCAAAACTGTGAGATGAGCGAAAAGCGCTTTTAAAACATTCTAAATTACAATTTCTGTGGAATCTCTGGAACTACAGAATTATTTTCAAAAGTGATGGTAATAGTCCCTGCTGTAACATAGGCTATATTTTATATCGGTGACACTACCACAGGGGGGGTGGGGGTGAAAGAGCAAAATAAGAAAAAAAAACGTTCTAAAATTTCGATTTTTTTTTCGACATTAGTGTTGTTTAATTCGTAATTTCTGAATTATCTGTGGCAGTAAAATTTCCTCTAATAGAAATAGGCCAACGAATACCATTTGGCATTTTTCAAGAATTACGCGAGCAAAGCCGCGGGTTTTGCTAGTCACTGCATAAAATGTCGGAGTATCAAGGTGATCTCTTTAAATTCAGCCACGTGCACTGCAGATACATGATTAACAATGCAGTAGCACCAATTTGCGATTAAAAATTATATTAATTCTACTTTTGAGGGGTGGGCTACCTTAGGGACACTGGCCACCTTTGGTTCACCCACCTTATATTATAAATTAATAAATTAATTTTAAGGCCTTTTTCTATTAGCCAGGTGCAGGTGAGGAAAAACGCCCAAATAATCTTTATGGTTACAACACCACTGTTTCCGTGTTACAAAAACAATGGAGTTAATGATAACCAAAATAGCTCAACTGGCTGTGAAACTGCAACAACGAAATATTTTAAACATTAAAAGGTAGAAAATAAAATATAATTAAAAAATAAAAAGTGGGATAATTATTCTTGAAAATTACTTCTTTTATCATCTAATAGTTTAATATTAATTAAATTAAAAATATGCTTTCAGAAAACACTTTAGAAATCCTAAATATATAGTTTAAAAATATTTTTTTCTCTGTTGCCATATCTCAAAAAAGAAACAGAGCAATTATATATCTATACTAATAAAAGAAAGTTTCGCTCTTTGTGTGTGTGTGTGTGTGTGTGTGTGTGTCTGTTGGCGATGTCTAGGAAAATTTAGCGCACCTAGAAGTCTGTAAATTTAGATTTAGGTAGTCCAAACCCTCTCCTGGTATACCTGAGCGTCAGAATTTTAATATTTTAATTACTTTCTGAAATAATAGTTAAAATGCACAAAGAACTCTCATTAAAAATACGCTTTTATTCTCTTGGGTTGGTTGGTTCACTGCTTGGTTGCATCGATTCTTCACAGAAGTAATTAAATAAACCAGAGTAGCGATGCATAAATAAGGATTTCTGACTAAATAGTGTCAATATGGATTGAAGTTATCAACGTAGAGGAGCCATGCGAATGTCGCGCCACCTGTACATGACAACATACACATACGTCCCACTGATTGAAACATTTTCCAGGCACATTTTTCTTCATGACAATTAGTCGGGTTTAAGTTTTTTTTTTTTTTTTTTACATGACATTTATTATTATGATGGAGATTGTTAATACAGAAAACTTTATTTAACAGATTCTTTTTTTTATTTGCGGGAATGAAGAGGGGCAAGGGTCTAATTACATTTAAGCTTCAAGGTGTATTTCTAGAAAGCAGTTACCAGAATTTCCGCATAATAGTTTAAGCCAAATTTCAAATTAAATTCCTAGCTTAACCAAATGAATCAATCATTAAAGATGTATTGTGATTCTCCTAATTAGTTATTTGCTGAAGGCCACTTGAACAACCCCCCCCCCCCCTCCCGGCCCGTCCTTCAAGGTTTTTTCTCTAACTCTGCTCCGTTTCCATATCTCAGCAACTATCTTTCCGATTTCAACGCAAGTGATTTCAAACATTATAATTAAATTTAATAGTCACCCTTTATAACATTAAACTAAATTTATGAGTAGCGGTTACCACTATTTACGAATAACAGTTTAAGCCAAATTTGTAATTAAATTCAAAGCTTAAGGAAACGAACGAATTTTGAAAGATGCATAGTGGTCCTCCTAATTAGTCATTTGCTGAAGGGCACTTGAAAATCCCCTTCCCCCCCCCCCCGGGACCTCCTTCAAGGTTTTTTCTCTAACTCTGCTCCGTTTCCATATCTCACCAACTATTTTTCCGATTTCAACGCAAGTGGTTCCAAACATTATAATTAACTTAATAGTCACTCTTTATAACATTAAACTAAATTTATGAGTAGCGGTTGCCACTAATTCCGAATAATAGTTTAAGCCAAATTTGTAATTACGTTCCTAGCTTAAGCAAACGAACGAATTTTGAAAGATGCATAGTGGTCCTTCTAATTAGTCATTTGCTGAAGGACACTTGAACAACCCCCCACCCCCCGGCCCGTCCTTCAAGATTTTTTCTCTAACTCTGCTCCGTTTCCATATCTCAGCAATTATCTTTCCGATTTCAACACAAGTGATTCCAAACATTATAATTAACTTAATTGTCACTCTTTATAACATTAAACTAAATTTATGAGTAGCGGTTACCACTATTTACGAATAATAGTTTAAGCCAAATTTGTAATTAAGTTCAAAGCTTAAGCAAACGAAGGAATTTTGAAAGATGCATAGTGGTCCTCTTAATTAGTCATTTGCTGAAGGGCAATTGAACATCCCCTACACCCCGGGACCTCCTTCAAGGTTTTTTCTCTAACTATGCTCTCCGTTTCCTTTTTTCTCTAACTATGCTCCGTTTCCATATCTCAGCAACTATTTTTCCGATTTCAACGTAAGTGATTCCAAACATTATAATGGACTTAATAGTCACTCTTTATAACATTAAACTAAATTTATGAGTAGCGGTTACCACTATTTCCGAATATGTGTAAGCCAAATTTGTAATTAAGTTCAAAGCTTAAGCAAACGAACGAATTTTGAAAGATGCATAGTGGTCCTCCTAATTAGTCATTTGCTGAAGGGCACTTGAACAACCCCCCCGCTCCCCTACGGCCCTTCTTGCAAGCATTTTTCTCTAACTATGCTCCGTTTCCATATCTCAGCAACTATTTTTCCGATTTCAACGCAAGTGATTCCAAACATTATAATTAACTTAATAGTCACTCTTTATAACATTAAACTAAATTTATGAGTAGCGGTTACCACTATTTCCGAATAATTGGGTAAGCCAACTTTGTAATTAAGTTCCTAGCTTAACAAAAGAATTTTTATGCATGCATAGTGGGCCTCCTAATTAGTCATTTTCTGAAGGACACTCGAACATCCCCTCCCTTCGGCACCTCACTCAAGGTTATTTTCTGTAACTGTGCCTTATTGCAATAACTGGGCTAATAATGTTCCAATCTTCTCGAAACCAGCTCAATTTTGTAGTGCGTCTACTATACAGTAACGTAGGCAGCGGGGACCTGTCTCAGAAGTTCGTTCGGAAAGAGGTTTGTTTAGAACAGAATGCTCCCCTGGCGGTGGTAGGGCTGAATAAAAGATTTTCTAGAGCGTACGAGCATGCCGGGTATACGGTTCCGAAGCCATCGTAGACCGTGGCCAGAGTTCCGTTTTTTAAGAGATTTAAGTTTATTACAAGGGCTCGGGCAACGCCGGGCGGGTCAGCTAGTATATATATATAAATTCATTAGTTTGTACTTTCTATTAAGCATAAATTAAAGCTGTGGATTTTTATTAATAATCGGAGCCCGCCAACTTATCGTATTGTAACAACATCAACTTTTTGGAACAACATGAATTACAATCATGAAATCAGACGGGATTTTTAAGGTAAATATTGAATGCTTATAGAAGAATGTCTTTTTTATTATTATTTTTACTTTTATTTTCAGGTGGAATTTTCAGACGCCCACAAGGTTCCTATCATATCCAATAAGTACGCTCTCTATCCTATGGATAATGCAGATCTTCATCAACATCCCCTGCATTCATATCGGCATGGTAGTGCCATCGTTAGACAACCAAACCGAATGCAAGAGCCCTTCTTGCCTCTTACAGATGAATTGAGCTACGAAGCACCCTCTTCCATGGAATCTGAAAAAGACGACGACGACGAGGAAGAACAAGCAAGTGTTCCCATAATGCTGTGCATATCCATTGTCATCAGTTACATCTGTGGTGGTGCAATAATGTTTTCCTACTGGGAAGATTGGGATTTTGCAGATAGCTGTTATTTCTGTTTCATTACTTTGACCACGATAGGATTTGGTGACATGGTCCCAGGGACAGCAGTGTTATCAGAGGATGCACAGCTGGCGTTAGGGATGTGTTCTTTGTACTTGCTTTTCGGGATGGCTTTAATAGCGATGTCTTTCAATTTGGTACAGGAAGAAGTCACAAAGTCAATGACTAGCATAGGGAAAAGGATCGGTATACTTTCAGATGAAGATGATGACGATGATGATATCTAAGTTGTTAAAAAGACTCTCTCATTTTGACAAAAACAACAAAAATGTTGAATTTCAGATTTTTATCTTAAAATAAACATCTCTAGAACATCTCTATAATATTGTGTCCAAATTTCTTGACGATCTGATAAATAGAAAAGGAGATGCGGTTAATTTTACGCATCTCTCTTACGGGAAGGTGGCCTAAAATGATCCTAGCGGGCAAAACGATCCACATATGTTTTCTTCCAGACAGGTTGCGCTATCTACAGGGTAACACATAAACTAGTTGTGATAAGTAAAGAATAAGCAATGTCGGTATGCAAGCGATCGCAGTATTATGCATCTGAATAGAATTCTGTAAAAAATGGGTTTTTATAACATTTTTCATAAGGTAGGCACTAACTTTCATGTTTATTTCGATATACAGTCTTTCATGTGCAGAAATATGACTTGGTTTACTTAATGGAGTATGTTTTTAGATGTGATTTATACTTATGTATTGTCATAATTACTTTTATATCCTTTATTTTGCCGATAAAAAAACAATTGACAATTATTTTTAAATGAAGGATCATTTTGCCCTTTGGTGAGGGTAAAATGGTCCTTTGGATAATTTTTAAAAAGTCTATTTTTTTCACTACTCAATTTGAGTTTAAAATATTATTAAAATTTGTTTATAATGCAAAATATAGTGTCAAACATACTAGCAAAGAGCCAAAGTTTTATTTAAACAGTTATGTTATTTTACACAAGTTTTTCCCTTAAGGGGATCATTTTAGGCCACCTTCCCCTAATATCTCTTTTTTTGTAAATGAAATGTTTAAACTCATTTTTCTCAGATTGTTTCATATTATCTATGGGATCAAAATGCTAAGGCTTTCACAATGATTGAGCAAACTGTCTGAAAATTCTTTAATGTACATATCTTTAGATTCTATGAGAGATCGATTTATTTTGGATATCTTTGAAGTTTTTATTTTAAAGAAAAAAATCCGAACTTATAAATATATGCGATTTTCATAGTTTATTCCATATACATCCAATTGTTATTTTTTCTTTTTCTGATCCAATCTTTGTATAAAAAATCCGATACCTAGGTTTGTAGAAAAAAGTACCCTGAGTATAAGATTTTAAAAAAATGTAGTTTGAAATGCCAAAATTGGAAACGAAGAAGGAATTTTAAAATTGTTAATATATATATATATTAATTTATTACCAATTTAAGACCTTTTATTATCTGTAATGAATTTGAGTTATTGAAACATGATCACAAAAACTTTAATATTAGTGTTATTTATAGATAAAGTTTTTGGTATCCTAGTTCCCTCAATTCTTAAAATTGCTATGTTTGTTTTGGTTTGTATAATCTAATTTTATGAAGAGGCTAATTTTGGTCTCGAAATTTATTGCAGTATGAATATATAACTGAATTCTGTGCATATTCATCTTCGTTAATTACATTTGTGGTGATGAACCAATATTTTCATATTAGAAAAGATAGAATAATCCAGTCCGACAACTGTTATTATTTTTATATCTCTCTATTCTAAAATAAAACAACTAATGCTGCTGCCGTAACTGAATTTATTGTGAACTTTTCACTCTCTCGGCTTACAGTAAAAACACTATTCCATATAAAAACATGAAAACTGGTAGTTTCATAGTAAAATGTATGATAAACGTGCTGAAGTGGACAGTTTTTAAATCGAAGAATTATTTTAGGATGCATTTAATGTTGAAATCGGTTAAAATAGTTGCTAAAAAGTCTTATAGGGTCAAAAACTATGCATAGCAATTTAACAATCTTTTGCAAATACATACTTGACTAGATTGGGATGTTCAGTGTCCAAAACTTTTTTAATTTTTCAAGTTTTTTTTTTACAATTTTTTATTCAAAATTTCACTGTTTGGATTAAAGATTTAAGAGCTCTTTTTACTAACTGTTGCCATATTTAAAAAAACCCAAATAATATTATTTACAGACGCTTTTCAATTGAAAAATATATTTACACGTGAATATTAAAAAAGAAAGAAAACTGTAAAATAATTAAGCTATTACGTGAGAAAATGATTTAATGGTGAAAATTACAGCATGTTTAAAACCATTTTCTTATAGCGTTTCCATACACTGAATTTTTACTTGAAATATATATTTACACGTCGATATTTATAAAGAAAGAAAACTTTAAAACAAATGGGTAAGTGTGATCGAAGATCGCACAAAGGGTTTCGTTTAATATTCTTTTCAAAACACTTTATCCTTTTTTTAATAAATCCAAATAAATTTCATTTAGCAACAAAAAAAAGAAAGTCATGTTTTTTATAAAGTAAAAATTTACCAGTACCTTCAAAATGTTAAAATATGCCAATATTTCCATAATCGGTTTTTTATCACGATTCAATACGTTCCTCAAACTCATATGATGTTATAATCACTTGCTGACGTCATATCTACTTGCTTTCTCTATTACTCATATTCATATTCTCTTTGTATTAATCTCAAACATTTGAAAATGTCCGTTAAACTTCCAATATGACGTCAGATTAATTTTCTTTTTAATTCTCTAATGACATCATATTAACCTGCGTTCTGTACTTACACATACTCATACTCCTTGTATTATTGAGAAATGTTTGAATATTTCCGTTTTATTACCAATATGACGTCATATTAATATTTTTTACAATTGGTGAAACTTTTTATTTCATTTTCATTTTTCACATGGAAATCTTTCGATAGAAAATTAATTATTGTAGAAAGAATTTTAATGTGGATTTTTAATTGTTGGCAACTGCTATAACGGAAAATGTTTAAATTTAATAGGAAAAGGCTGTTAGATTTTTGGTTTTTTATCTTTCTATATTAAAATAATACGATTTTTTCAAAATTTTATGATTTTGAGCTTCATAGTCGGTATTCAGCTATAAGTACACAAAATTTCAAGTCTGTAAGTTGTAAAGTTTCTGAGAACCGGCTCTGTGACGGATAGACAACGTAGCGGGACAAATAGGGTTTCGTAAGATGAACGAAACTCTAAAAAAATTAAATTATTATGTGCGAAAATCATTTAATGGTGAAAATTACGTCATATTTAAAATGATGCATTTAAAACTTCATATTTAAAACGATATATTTAATACGTCATATAAACGATTTTCTTATAGTATATAAAAGAAAACATTTCTTCTAAACGTTATAAAGACTAGGGGGAAGCGGCATTTTTTACTTAAAATTTTATACAAACTGATTTTCAAATGTGTAATTGATCTTTCTTAATGAATCACGAAAACAGTCGTGAGCTGTCGCGACCTCGGATGTGGCTTTAGAAACCGAAAAGTGTCCCAGTCAAAGGGAAAGGAATGGAAATCTGGAAAACGGATTTCTAGAAAACAGTCCTTATACCTGACGTAACGTACAGGTGCATACAATCTTTAACATTTGCTATCACTATTTCCAAACAATAACTTTTGCCTTTATTAATCACAGAATTTCTGCAATTACATTAGGCAAAGATTTCTATTTAGAAATACTGAATTAAAAATTGTGTACGGTACGCTTATTGCAGAGGGGTTAAAAAGTGTAACTAATGTTTCCTAATTTTCATCTCGACTTAATCATTCTTAACTTTAGCCTGAATAATTTACTAATTATTAAGAGATTTTTTTTTAAGTGAGCTCTAGAGATTAGGCTCCTACATCAGTTGATTTTATATAAATACTAAAATATTCATTTATAAAGAAATTGTCAAAAAATTTAAATTTCTTTTGAAATTGGTGAGCTTTTTGCACTGCAGATTACTTGCTTGTAAAGTGGTAGTCAGTTCCAAAAATTGTTTTACTTAAAATTATTATTACTATCGCTTTAATGTAAAGAATAATCAGATAATTTTTTTCATTATCTTATTTCAGTAAAAACATTGTTTGGTTGAAGAAACCCCTACAAAAGAAAAGAAGGGGAATTATTTATGAAGTAGTGCACACCAATATTAAGATCCCCCTCACTTAAATTTTAATTTGTTTGTATATTTATTTTAGTTTTAAATCTTTTAGTGGACGCCATTTTAAAACAGGATTCAGGACCAAGCTGGCCAACGAAATCGGTTGAGACATTGGGGAGCTTAATACGCACAATTAGTTTCATCCAAATTGGTTTAGAAATGCGATTGCTATCGTATGACATATAAATCAGATACATCAACATTTGAACGGAGGGTGGTTTGGGGTCTGGGGGTCATGATCGGTGAAAATATATCGAAATTTTTCGCAATGGCTTTCCTCCGAACGGCTGCAATAGGTATCTTTATACTTTTGGTATTGAAAGCTACCTAAAAGGATCACTGGGGTGCACCACAACATTTTTTCTATAGATTATGGAGTTCGTAGCGTTTAGCGTTCATTTACAGAGACGAACGAAAAATTATTTGGTTGCAGGACTGACTCTACATAATTGCTGGACGTGCGTTTTCTGTTTTGATATGCATTTTATTTAAACTTATCTAATTTTTACTGTATTACGTAGTGTGCATAAATTCTATAAACCATATACAGAGGATCCCGAAAGAATTCCACATTATGGATTTTTACTGAGTTATGTGTTTTTTAAATTACTTATTTATAGATATCTCATTTCATTGCATGACAAAAAATTAAATTCCTTAATAATATTATGTTAGTGTTGTAAAGAGCTTCATGATATATGTAGTAATTTCTTATTTATAATCCTACACTTCCGTAAGTATTTACTTGACTTATAACTATGAAATGAGGATAGTTCTTCAATCTAAGTTTGAACGGTCTTTATTACTTACTCAACTAAACAAAGACAACGATGAGATTATTCAATACTATAATGTATTTGTACACAGAAACTTCAATTCACCTAGAATTGCACTATAAACTCTTTATTTTACATCCATCGAATCTTCCATCTTCAAACTTGGATACCAAACTATAGAACAACTACATATTTCTCGCTCTCTTTTATCTTTCACGAGTCTTTTAATAATCTTGCGATTTCACGTGTCTATTAATTAAATCACTGAGTTTGTATTATTGTGGCTATTGATGCATAATGTCTGATTTTCTTCTTCTTTTTTCACTTCATTCTATTTTAAGTTCGAAAACCTCTCTGGCATAATATAGTAGCAAAAATCCCTGACGGCTCGGCCTACAGGCACAGGTAGATTTCGAAGACGCAGACCGTGGGGCGCCTGTTTGTTGGGAATTGCAGAAGAAATGACATTTTCGTCATGATGCTATAGATGGAACCGCCCACTTCGAAACCTAACTTGTTTGCGGGCGGAGATTGCGGGCGAGGGATTTTTTTTTTTTAATTTTTTTTTTTTTTTTTTTTTTTTTTTTTTGGCTATAAGGGTTGGTCCTATAAAAAACTTGTCATTATAAAAGTTTTAGATAATATTAAGAGGATTTATAATAAATTTAAGCGGATTTGATATCTTGTGAATGGACGAAGTTATGAATTTTTTTCTAAACCACCCCTTTCCCCCCCCCCTCTTTGGGCCATTTTTAATGATATTAAAAATCTGTCATACATAAATTTTCGGTCCTTTTTCTAGAAGTAATAATAACTTTAAACGGATTCAATACGTATCATAATTACGAAATTATGGGTTTTTTTCTGTTTTCACAAAAAGCCCCCCCCCCCCCTTCCCTTGGTTCGATTTTGCCCATTAACGAACTTGACCGAGATTTTATGCCCCTTGATTTTATGTATCAGTTTGGAAGAGATTTGTGCAGAATTTCTCAAGTTATCGTATCCATAAAAAAGTGACATAGATATAGATAGATAGATAGATTAGATAAAGTTTTGAACTGGGGGTGGTTTTGGGTTCTGGAAGTCATGATCGGCGTAGATCTGCAAAATTTTTTCAAAAATTCCAACTTAGGGGATAATGTAATAGGTAGTACGTATTTCTTACGACATCTATTTAAAAGGAAATGTCAATTCGATTTTAATCAGTTTTCTATATTCTGGAAATCTAAATCTCAGTATGTTTACCTTCAGATACAAATTTGAAAATGCCTATCATGGACAAATGTTTATATTTAGCAAGCAAATTCACAATTCTGTATTCATGAAAATATTTTATCAAATGTTCTGGTTTCGGCTTTAACGTGGTGAAAAATCCCCAACATAATGATGAGTAATTTCCCTTCTTGACTTTTCTCAAATGTGTGAAAATGATTCTAATCAGGTAAAATAATTATCTACTAGAGTAATGGCAAAGACACTAATGGTGTTTATATATCTATGAGATACAACCCGGGTTAAAGAACATACTTCCCGGTTTACGGAATAGTTTTTTAGATTGCCCACCAATAACACCAAAAAGCACTTTTATATGAAAAATATCAATTAGGTTTTCAAATAAATTTTGAAATTTATTAAAAACGATACTTTAGCATTAGCTGCATGTCAGAGGTTAATAGCCGAAGAATTCGCCAAAGATTTTGCTACTTACAGCAGCCGTTTTGATTCTGATTATTTCGATGTTTAAGCACGTAGTTCGATTACATACCTGCTGAATTTGTGTTTTATTTATATTATTTAATTTATTTGTTGATAAAGTATTAATTTCGTTATGGAAATAAACACTGGAATAGTTATTATTGTTATTCATCCATAATCGAGCTGCAAGCGATAAATTCTTAAAAAATCCATGCTTGGAAATTATTTTCAAAATCATAAAAATTGAATAAATTACTGTATAGTTTTCAAACAAATTGCATCTGAAAGTACATTTTTGACTTATTCGAAGGTGTAATAATTTGGGATGTTTAGAAGTTATTACATTTCCGAAAAACGGGATTGGATTATTTTGATTGTTGCCATTGTCGATATGACGTCAGAATTATTCAAGGACATGTTTTTGCTTTTAATATAGGTATGAGATTTCAAACTGAAATACTAATTCTCTACAGTTGGATATGAAAGGTGAACACATTTTTCCAATAAAGTGAAAAGTATGTTGAGCAGGATTTGAACCTAGTACCTTGGCTATACGCGCCAAGGTAATTTACAGTTTCCATGTGTAAAGGGTTTTCATCGATTAAGATCACTGGTTGCACATATGATGATACTAACAAACAGGGCCGGCGCAAACATCGGACATACACTGTAAAAAATGACAATTGTTTCTTAATCCACGAAAATATAATACAATCACGAATAAATTTATAATATAAACTCATCTTTGTTAACCATGATTCTGAAGAGTATTTCTTTATCTTTAGAAACCTCAGACATCAATGGCTTTTCTCGATTTAAAGAATCATTTATAAAAACAAAATTTCTCTTGCTGCCCGTAATTTTCGAAACGTTTACGAGTAGCTTTTAAAGTGTATTAATCAGTTTTCTAAGTACGGAATATAGTTTTTTCCGATGCTATTAATTCTCAAGTACACATTTTCATGTTCAACAAATATTTTTAACAGACAAACATGAAAAATTAACTGCGTTAACATTAACATTAAAATTAAGATTATTTCTTTACTCTTTCATGTATAAATTAACTTATGCGGCTAAAAACGTTTACTTGGGAATGGATGACATTCGAAGAACAGGTATTCCAGGCTGAAGAAACTGATTAATACACTATCAAAACTATTCGGAAACGTTTCTGAAAAATACGGGCAGCAAAAAATACTTTGCTTTTAAGAATAATTCTTTAAATTTTTGAAATGTAGTGGTTGGTTTCTAGGGATTCAAAAGACAATGGAAGACGCTTTTCGGAATTTCGGATAACTCAGAAGATTATATTATATTTTCGTTCCTGGTTATAGTATATTTTCATAAAATAAGAAACATTGGTCGTTTTTTACAGTGTACGGAGCTACTGCGCTGGGCCCCGCGCCAGTTGGAGTCTTGTTAGGGGCCACAAACCTATCTATGCAATTCGAAATAACGTTACCGTGTGTAAAATAATGATACTATTGCTCTAAATTTGTCTTTAAATGTTTTTTCACGAAAAAGGTTAATGTTAACTTTATTTCTTACAGCCAAAGTTACAATTGTTGAGGAATGTATAGATGTGAGGATCCTGAAAGTAACCGTAAACTAAAAAAAAAAAATAATATATTCTAAAGGATAGAAGATTTTTAGAAATTAATTAAAAATAATTATACACATTGCATGTGAAAGAATTTGCGTGTTATTTTTCATACATTTTATACTCTATACTATAAATTATTCTATGCTATATAAAATTTTTAAAATGATTTTTATTAGTCGAGTATTACAGTCAGAGACGTTGGGCCCCGCTAAATGATTTGCCAGGGCCCCGTGCGATATTGCGCCAGCCCTGCCAACAAATGAATGAATTGTGTCAGGCTGGACATCATCTGGTAACTCAGTGGTAGAGAAATGGCGCGTATAGCGAAGATCCCAGGTTCAAATACCGGTCTAAGGGTACTTCGCTCTCTTGAGAAAATTTGTTCAACTTTGACCGCTATCTACAAAGAACACTAATGTTTAAAGAGAGAAAGCGATAAAAATTCAAATCTTAAATTTGCATTTGGAGCATCAAATTTCTCATTTTCATAAATTACTCAATAGACTCAGAATAAGGATAACAGAATTGATAACATTGATTTCTTGTCTAAGCTCATGTCATAGCAAGCAGTGTCACTGGCCTTAAAAATGGAACTTCTTTGACTGCCTGGATAATGACACTTGTCTTAGGAGTGCAAAGAGTTAAAGAAATATGTAATCTTTTCAAAATTGACATAAAGCTAGTCAGCAGTCTTTTAGTGAATAATAGATATTATAATCTCATACTTAACTTTTTAATCAAAGAAAAAAAAGGAAGAAAGAAAACGACATCAAAAACTACTACAAAGTAAGTCACCGTCAATGTAAGTCACCGTCAAAGTAAGTCACCGTCAATATAAAAAAATGTAACTGCAAAGAAGCGTAAATAATCCTTATATACTTATATATTATTTCTCCTGTCAACATCCCTTTTACTCAGAAAATATGAAACGCAGAACAACGAATGAGATACCATATGAAAGGTTTTAGAACAGGCTTCTGACATAGCCCACTTAACAATTCGTTAAAACATGTTTTTGATTAAAATTTGCTGAAATTAAAAAATTAAATCGGCATTGTTTTCATGAAAGAAATGAAAGGTTTTCCTGAAATTATTGTTGCCAAAAAAATAAAATACCACATTATATGATGCTCATAACAATTATTATTAAAAAAAACACCGCACGGGTTTATTTTATACTTATGATTAAAAAGCGAAATTGAAATTGAAATGTTTAGATTTATATTTCTGAAGTCCCATGGTTTTCCCGAAGCAGATGACGTCATCCTCTAATGCAGTCAAAATACGATTGTTAAATTTTTTTTTCTCGCGCGTGCCTTTAGCAATCTTGGATCTGTTTTTAGTCTAACTTTGATGGAATAAATTAGATGATATTCTGGCTTGACTAACAACTAAATGTTGTTTGCAGATATTTTTTATCCTTGCTTTTTCTTTAGAAGTTTAAACCTGCATCTAATAAATATTACATATTGATAAAAAATGATACTTCTCTATTATCCCGTCGACCACTTTTCATAATAAAAAACTATCGTCAAATAAATGGGAGAACGTTGCCATTGGAATATCAAAAAATAAATAAATAAAATAATTTATAAGAATTTAAGGACACAATTGTTATTTTAATGAATGAAATAACTACTAAATCAGTAAAACATAATGAAAAATACACGCAAATGTCGAATGTAAAACCACTAGATGACGTAACAAACACGCATAATGATTATGACATCAAGTAAATGGGACTGCATTTTTGGCGTTTAATCTTACAGTTTGGCGGAAGTTTTTTGTTATGAAAAGTGGTCGACGGGATAATAGAGAAGTACCTAAAAATATTAGATTTCAGTGCGAAATCTTCGCACGGGCCCTCTGGTAATAATAAATTACAGTTATCCATTAAAACCGAATCTAAAATTACAAGAGATAATGGTGTATACAACTGATTTATATATATATATATACATAAATTAAAATTTTGGTTAAGGTGGAAAATTTTCACCTTATATTTTTCTATATTGACGTCAATTGACGTCAATGTACCGTCAATTTTGCTCGCCCTGTATTAGCGTACAAATCCCTCCACAGTATTTTTTCAAATAAAGCGAGTGTGCTGCAGAAACCTTGGGTGAATTTAAACGCTTTATAATTTTATTTTTTGCCATAAAAGTTTTTAACGGTTAAAACATTACTTTTTAATTTTCCCTACAACAATTCTAGAACCAAAACCGTATAAAGAAGGAGGAAGATCGCCAGGTAGCAACTTTCTCACCTAGCAAATAGCGTTACGTCAATTGATGAAAATCGTTGAAAATGAAATATTTTAAAGATGTTTATTTATTTGTTTGGTTTTGTTGAATTTCTAAAAAAGTACTGAACCAATTTTGATGAAATTTAAATGGGACCCGTTCGAGAATATTCCGCTTTGAATTAACCAAAAATCATATGAATAGGTCGTATTGGAAGTTCGAGTTTCGGCATAATCGATGAACATACATAAAAAAAATACGTACGCGTCAAATGGAAAAACTCCTTTTTTTTAAGTTATTTAAAAACACAAATGCAAACAATTAAACTGAAAATAATTTTATTGACTACATGTAACAAAATATGAAACAGATGTATATAACAAATATGACTAAATGTATAACAAACATGACCAAACGTCAAGATTTTCAATGACATATGACAAAAAATATATAACAGATATGCCAATGTCAAGCGTTTCTTTGAAAAACAATACAGGTATTATGAATCCTTCGTTGGGTAAAAGTATCCTGATTACCAATTTAAAAAACATAGTATTTAAGTAAATATTTAAAATAACACAGAGGTGAGATATTAATTTTAAAATATGGATTTCTGTAATGCAAATTCTGTTTCAAGTGTAAAATATTTCACATAACATACCATACATAAAATTCCAAAAAATATAGAAATGTTAATTTTAGACTTTCCTTCAGCAAAAATAGGTTATCAAAATATATATTCAGCTATCTAGAGGTTGGACTAGTTACTCTAGAACTCTGCAAGTTTTCCCTTAAATTTTAACAAACACTGTACCTGAACTAGTATTCCTAGTCACAACCTTCTAAACAGACCTAAATTCATGAATAACGAGGTAGACCAAATTGTTCAGGTCTAAAAAATTCCATGGAAGTCAATGTCAAGGTGGCACTTTGACACAATTCAGGAGCTACTCTTGGATCGGGAACCATAACCACCTGCATTGCTGCTGCCAGTGCAGCTGCAACACCATTTGGAGAATCTTCGATAACGAGCACCTAAAAAAAGGAAAATTCAGAAATACAATGGAAATAAATTATTTATAACGAAACTTAAGAGAGCAGAAAATTATTCATTATTAATAAGCAGACTTCATTATAACCAATTCGCTTACAACATTAATACCTTTATTAAGAAATTTAAACACATTTTTGTAAATGAGACATCCAATGTTTGGAATAATGTATAACAATAATGAAAATTCTTTAATTTCCATAATGATCAAGGTTCACGCTATATAGAAAAATATAAGGTGAAAATTTTCCACCTTAACCAAAATTTTAATTTATGTATATATATATATATAAATCAGTTGTATACACCATTATCTCTTGTAATTTTAGATTCGGTTTTAATGGATAACTGTAATTTATTATTATTATTTACTCTTCTTTGCAGTTACATTTTTTTATATTCAGAGGGGAATTGCTTTGAGCCCTTTAGCTGCAATGCTCATGTACCGAATGGTCCTATTTTTACATTTTTACATAATCTTACAACACATACAAGACTTGACACAAACTTCTTTTTTTACCATCTTGTAATTCATTTCTTCATATACATTCTTCCATACACAAGGTGACAGCCTTGTTACAGATGATCCACAGTACGACACAAATAAAACCGGGAACTCCACACTACATGTGCGCAATGGAGCTATCGGGAGTTGACTACCACTGTGGCAGATGAACGCCTATATGCTCTCGGCCACGGGGAGCCCGCTTTTAGTCCAGTAAATTTAGACCAAAAAAGGCTTCTGCCTGGAAAGTTTTGGTGAAGTTTTTTTTTCTTTTTTCTTTTATGTTTTTGGTGGTTCTGAATACGAATTTTAACTTTGCCACCTCGTATCTGGTCGGCTTAAAAAATTAAATTGTTTTCGGTTTTTCCGTTGTATTCGGTAGAGGGTTAAATTGTTCTGAAAAAATTATTGCACCAAATTAAACTAGAGAAAATTTCCTACATTTTTCATATACAGTTTTTTTTCTGTGATTAATAGTTTTAGCATACGAGTAAAATGAATTAAAACGATATAATTGAAATTCCATCATCGCAGCGCGAAAACGCTGCATGTAATGGTTTTGTGAATTCAAAACGCGTGGGAGGGTGTCCTTGAATAACCCCCATGGCACCACGAACATGACATCACAAGAGTCATCTCTGCATCTACCCTCCTTTCTCTCCGTCAGGGCTTTTTTTGCACGTGTTGAATTTGAAAGCTCAGCTCACAGTTTGTTTTTAGACGTTTAGTCGGTCGGTTATGCATTACTTGTATTGCCTTAAAGTAGGTGTAGTGTGCATTTAATTACAGATTGTGTTATAAACGGTTCTGTGAGACGTAAAGTGATATGGCAGAGATGATAATGATGATATGAAGATGGCAGAGAAGTGTTTTATCTGTGATACGTAGTTAGAAGACGGAACTATAATAACAGACAGGCCCGGACTGGCCAGGTCGGCTGGTCGGCGATTGCCGAGGGCCCCAGGCCCAAGGGGCCCCCAAAAAATGATTTAACGTGTGCAACTTTATAATTAGTTACATTAGACAAATTTCGCTGTTTCCCACTAATTTTACGCGTTTACAATCAATTTTAAGCAGTGCCCAGTTGGGAAGAGGGCTGCTGGCTACTAATCGAGCTCTGTGTAGTGCTCATAGGCTTCGATTCAGGGCGCATTGCGACGCTCATTCGCACAGTTTCGTAGTATGGTTGTAGTTAGTGCAGTGTCACAGTTGTGTCAACATGAAACGTGTGTACCATAGTGGCGCTACGAAAAGGAAAAAAAAAGAAGAGAAAATCTTTAGACGTTGAAAAAAGTTCGAAAAGTTAAAATACTTGTTTAACTAGTGCCACTTCTCAGTCACAAAGTCAGCCTTTGAGGGACAATAGTGATACATTAAATACAGGTGAGGTAAGGTAAATCGAATTAGTTTATTAGCTCATAAGTACTTTCCACATACTCAGTATTTTGAGTCGCCAATTCCGTGTTTGTGTTTCTTGCCTATTATTAGTCCAGTCATTTGGTAGAAAATAAAAGAAAGTTTTGGTGGAGTTTTGACATTTGGTACTTTTATGTTTTCTGGAGTTGCTGAACACGAATCTGAGGTTTTCCAACAAATTTTTTTCTGGGAAATACTTTTCTTTTTACAAAAATGTAAAAAAACGGACTTTTCTCTGTTTTATCAAAATAACTCTAAAACTATGCATTTTACGTGAAAGTGGACAGTATATGAATCAAAGAGAATAAAATTTCATACATTTTATCAATTAAATTTTTTTCTCTGATCAGAAGTTTAGCCATGAGAGTGCCACAGAAATAGGTGTTAACAGCAAAAAACTGAAACAACGGGAAATACGGCACTGTACATCGATGTAACATGCAAAGTAACAATTTTACGCTATAAAGAATCCATTTTTACTTTTACGTGGCGGTGCGTGAGAACTAGTTTTTGGCATCTGAGAGTTTTCGTGTGAAAACGTCTAAAAGAACATTTCCAGCATATTTTCTCACATCGGTGTTGCTTTGAAACAGTGGCAATCCCGAACTTCTTGTGTGAACACAGAAAAACTTTAGAAGTATAATTGATAGCATTGTCCACCAAGGATGACAGGACTTACTTTGCTGGTGGCCTGTCTTGGTGAGAAAAAGATCTCCGTGAGAAACCACAAAGTGCAACTACTTATTTTCCCTTTTTTAGAAAGGAACCAATATCGCACTGGTTTGCAGGTGATGTCATGATGGTCACACGGTACAAGTGTAAGAGTCAACAAGTCCTGATAAGCCCCTTCCCGGACAAAATTCACTCCCATTGCGAAAACCATGAGCGAAAGGATTTTAATTAAGAGTTCAGATTGAGAAAAACGGTGAGAGGTGCCAGACCTCTATTCGAGAATACAGGGTACGCCAAGTACTCGGGTAACTGCGAGAGAAACGCAGAGAGGTGCTAGACCTCTGTTCGAGAATACAGGGTACGCCGAGTACCCGGGCGAATGCTAGAAAAGTCCGGCCGCAAGAAGCTTTGTGCGGACAGGGAACGAGAAACCTTTTGAGATGCAACACATAATCTGGATAAAAATCCTACTAGAGTGAGAGAGAAATTTAAATTTTCACGAATCGAGAAGAGTGCTAAACCTCTTAATATAAAACAAATCTAACTGTCAATTTTAGTGGACTGAACAGTCTAATAAGAGATAATTTAAAACGAATGATCGTCATATCGACGAACTCATGAAATTTATTCTTATTTTTAATCTTATTTTTATTTTTCATCTACCAAGAAAATCTTTGTTTATTCAATAAAATGATCTTTCGTATGTAAGAAATATTTTAGAAGTTTAATCCTTTCGCTGTCAAATCATTATTTCGCGGATTATCTTTGAAAGGGCGTTATAACGCAAATGTTGACCATTAATGATGCTAAAAATTATACGATTGACTATATTTTATGCATCTGAGGTTCATTGTTTTCTTCATAACTAAAAAATAAATACAAATGAGCATACCTGGGATCGGATCAAAATCTCCATTTGCTTTTACAAAAATATAGCACTTTATTTTGCCTTTTAAATAACACAAAAATAAAATAACTAAAACACACTTTCGCTAATAAAAGCTGACACGGACTTCAGTTCCTAAAAATTTTATTTTTAGCCTAAACGGATCAACTACCATAAGTCTGGGTAATCAGGCATTAAAGACGTGAACAGTGTTCTTGTTGGTGACTTTGGAACTGTCAAATTTAAACGGAGCGACAGAATAAAACCTCTTGTTGTAATGAACAGTGTGATACTGTGATACGAGTAGACGACGAATTGGTTTCTATTAATCCCACAACAACAACTTTGTTCCAACGAATTTCGGTTGCAAAGCAGTAGGATGATGATACTGAGGAGTTTTTGACGTATGATCCTAGACCTTATTCTTGTCCCTATTCGACAATGGCTGTAAAAGAACCAAATCTACTCTCTAAAAGGCATTCAAACCCCTAACAACCAAGCGGTTTAGCGGCAAGGTTCAATTCGTCATTGATAGTGGTTTATAATCGCATAGGGCTGTTTGGTCTAAACATTGGATAATAAAGTTTAATATCTAAAGTTTGGATAAACTATTGATCAGGAAAAAAACTTTTAATACTTTTAATACATTTTAAAACTTTTCGGAAATTTTATCCTTTTTAATTCATATACTTTCGTCTTTCACGTAAAATGCACATTTTTGGAGTTATTTAAAAAAAAAAAAAGAAAAAAAAACCATAGACAAGTCCATTTTTATGCGTTTTTTGTAAAAATATCGTATTTCCCTAAAAAAATATTATTGGAAAATCTCGTATTTGTGTTCAGCGACCTAAAAAACATAAAGGTACCAAATATCAAAACTTCACCAAAATTTTCTTTAATTTGCCCTTTTTGGGTACTTAATGCTGACTATATATTTTGTTTTTGTCCCTAAAATCATTATAATAAAAGTCCAAATCATGTGACTGAGAGCGGATTTTAGAGCTTCAATACACAAATTACGCTTCGTTTCTAAATATTATTTTTGCGCTATCTGTCGGTAATTAATATAAAGAAATTTTCTTTTGAAATTATACTTTGCTATGCATGTTATGAATTCTGAAGACATTGCGAATAAGGTGAATATTTCTTATAAAACGTAATTTTAATATAAGGAATATATAATGCCGTGTACTACATATATTAATTATATCAATGCAAATAAAATTTTGTATTTTAACATACTAGAAACTTTGTAGTGAAAATAAATTTGTAATCCTATTTATGTCTATTGTTTTATTAGATTTATTTATTGTTATATCTCCTATTTTAAAATATTTACAAAGTAAAACCATTGACTATTCTACAGCCTGGAACTTGGTAGAGAAGCTGCTTTAACAAATAAGGGATAAAAGGAGTGATAAACACTTTCACGCTGTGTATTCCAAAACAAAATATTATACAAGTATAGGTAATAGCAACTTAGACGATAACAGTATCTATGTTGAAGTAGAATTAGATTTCAAGGAAAAAAGAACTTAAAAGAAAAAGATAATGCCTGGTGAAAAATCAATAGACGAGGCTCCTGGAATCGCAACTGTTCAAAACTATAAATTGGTCTTTTTCAGTGTTTTAGATTGTGCCAGGGCAAGTATCGAAGAAAGATTTAGTCCAAACAAAGAATTTTCAGTAGATTGACCCTGGTTAGACCCAAAGAAATTTAATGAAATTGTAATGCTTGATAGTTTTCCTGTGAAAGTTCTTTGTAGCATTTCTAATCTTTGTAAACTTGAAAGAAGTCAGTTATAGATAGAATTGAAAGAGTTTTCAGATCAGTCTGAAAGCTTTACAATGGCTTAAAAAACTATCATTAAAAGAAAACAAGACAATCTGAATGGAGCTGAGGAAATCTGTGAGTATGACGATGTAGAATCCGAATTTGAAAAAGACAAAAATCTTTATGGTTACTGCTCTGACAAGAAACAATGTTTTCTGTGTTTATCATGCGCTTTTTCTGTTGTTTTTGAAATCTTAGAATCTGGAATGTTCACCAACCTGTATGTAGCTTACAACTGTGAAAGGGTGTTTTCTAAACTTAAAATAGTTAAGAATTGACTTAGATCTACTTTAAGCCAATACCTTATTTCTAATCTTCTTTTCATGAATGTAGAAAGATTTTTTTTTATAACTTGGATAAAGATGCTATTGATGAACTGACCAAAAAGGCATTTGGTTAGTAAACATGAACTTTCTTAGTTCGTTGTATTTGTACCAAGGTATTGTAGAGCCATTTTTCTTTTTGTTATAAAACCTATTTTACAATTTGTAACAACTAAATTAAAATTAATGAGGACATTGTTTTTTTTTTCAATATGCTTATTTTTTTACTACCGTTGTGTCCCTTTTTAATATTTACTTAGGTATACAGAAGGATTTAGATTATTAGAGCTTCAACTTCTGTTATTTGGTTGGCTAAAAATAAAAGTATTTCTCACTCTCACTTTTAAGTAATAAACAACTCGTAATTAATTAGTATACTTACTTTTGTCTAGCATGGAACTAGTTTAGGTACGGTATATAAAAATAATATAAATATTTATTGTGAAAGTAAACAAACTACATCAGAGAAAGCTTACTTTTTAACCCAACTATTTTTCAAGACAAAGTAGCTAAATGTGGTTTTTAGGCATGTAAACCTAATTTTCAAAAGTAAATATTCTAATATTCTGTGTCCCCCAAAGGAACCAGTCCGGGCCTGATAACAGAAGTCAAATCAAAAGGTCCTTCAGATTAGCAAGTGAAAAACGAAAAGGGAATTTTTTAATGAACAAGGAGTCTCTAAGGGTCCATGAAAAATGACGTAAAAAGTACCGAAACGAAAAGCTTATTGCTGCCCACTTTTACAACTCATGAACAACAAGTAGAGATGAGAAACTCCCGAGTTGCCCGGGACAACGCTGATATGAATAAATTATTGGAATGGGTTCACCAACACATTCCTTTACGAGAAACAAATGACCCCATTTCAATTTCTACTGGGGTTGTTGGAGATGAGAGAATAAACTGCCATATGGCACGGGAAGTTGGCACTGCTGGCATATAAAGAATCATTAACAACGATTTTTATTCCATTACATCCAAGCCTAATGAAAGAGTGCAGCCATTAGCTTTGATGAATAGCGCTGTCAAGATAGGTGAAGAAAAAATTCGCATCAACCCGACAGCACTCTTCCAAAGAATGAGTGTATCAAAGCAATCTGACCAAGAACTTAAGGAGTATTTGACTTACGAGCTCTCCAGACATCCCTTTTGGGAGCAGATGTATATATGTCATAGATGGCGGGTATTTACTGCACAGAGTTTTGTCGCAGGGTGGTCAATCATTTGGATCAATTTGTGACAGTTATGTGGACTTTGTTAAGTCGAAATACAAAGCGAACGCTCTAATAATCTTCGATGGATACCCAGAAAACATTACTGAAATGAGCACCAAATTTGTTGAGCGTGATAGACGATCTCGCAAAACGGTATCTAATGAGATTGTTTTTAATGAGACTATGGTGCCAATGGCTTCTCAGGGAAAATTTCTCGCAAACGACAAGAACAAAAACCGTTTAATAGCCCTGCTGATGTGTAGAATTGGCTCTGCAAAAATGGTTTGTAAGCAGGCAAAAGAAGATACCGACACACTCATTATCAACACTGCTCTCAAGTGTTGGCACCTAACCATGAGAACGTGATCGTAATAGTCATTCGTTGATCGTGATAGTCATTGGTGAAGATGTAGACCTTCTGGTAATCTTAATTGGACTTGGCAATTTTCCCAATGTTTATTTCTTGAAACCATGGAAAGGGAAAAATCCCTAGAAGATCTATTCACCTTTGAGTGCAGTAGACAAATTAATTGCCAACCACATACTATTTCTACATGCCATGAGTGGATGCGATACTACTTCTGAATTGTACAGTCAAGGAAAAACAAAATACTTTCAAATTTTGAAGAAATTTGCCGACCTGCAACATGTGGTAGATATATTTAAAAACCCTAGTGCTGTAGCCGACGATGTTATTAAAGCTGGACTGCTATTTCTGGTACACCTTTACGGATTCAGAGGGAAAGTAACACCTTCCCTAAATTGCCTGAGGTGCAGGTGCTACATAAAATCTGCTTTTAAGACCGCTGCAAATATAGCATCGCTCCCTCCAACAGAAGATGTAGCTCGATATCACTGTCTGCGAGTTTACCACCAAGTACAACTATGACTAGTTAACTGCAAAAATGCTGAGGAGTGGGGTTGGAATAAAACCAAGAGAGGCATCATACCCATAACAACTGTCAAATCTCCTGCACCAGAAACTGTTCTGCGAAAAATATCCTGCAAATGCAAAACAACCTGTAGTGGAATGTGTAGCTGTAGGAAAGCAGGTTTGTTTTGTTCGCTCCTCTGCCTAAACTGCGATGGCCATTGTGACAGTGTCAGCTCCTTCACCGCCGAAGATCACTTGGAAACAGAAGTTGACGACCCAATACAGGATATTTAAGTCAAGTGGAGACATAAACAGAGCCATCAAGTGATGATGATAAAGAAGAAGATACTGATGAACCTCTTGTTGAAGAACATCAACCAGGCCCTTCAAAGCGACCAAAATGACATTAATTGGAAAACAATACTACATTCTGATAGAAAAGTGATTTCAGAACTATAAACATTTTATCATGAATCAACTTAATTATCCTTCAATAAAATAAATAAGTGATTGCAACGAGGAAATAAAAATAAACACGTCTGCCGGGGAAAAGTTTTTTCTACATATCTATGAAATACTCGGTAAAAACTCATGACTCAAACATGCGAACTCTAAAGTTCAAGGTTCAGTGATGTCATACTTGACTTTTATGTTTTTCCTCTCAGAACTAAATAACGATCAGTCTCTATCTTGCTCTTTTTAAGTGAAGGATTGCAGAAAAATTCTCTGCAACTTAATTGTTTTAACTAATAAAATATAATGTAAATT
The DNA here is from genome assembly GCA_963931845.1 of Maratus michaelseni. NCBI lineage: Eukaryota > Metazoa > Arthropoda > Arachnida > Araneae > Salticidae > Maratus > Maratus michaelseni. The sequence goes on from OZ007596.1 coordinate 92,797,139, forward strand.
TAATGTATATTTAATAATTCTTTATTCTCATTAAATTAGTGCTTCTAGTTAATTGTGCTTTTCTTCACTGAACAAAACAACGGAAATACTTTGATATTTAAAGATACTTCAAATTATATAAATATGGATTATTCATTATTCCGATACGATGGATACTGCTGTCGCCGTGGACTTAACCGGTAAGAGAAATTTCCTTACCTATACTAACTTTTAAGAAAGAAAAAGAATTTATTTAGTTTTTAAAGAGAAACTGCAATTGCCGTAGTTCACAATTTTTATCAGATTATGAGCGCTGAGGAATGAACACAGCAAAACTTCTCTCTTATATGAAGAAAGAAATAAACTCAAAAATAACTATAATTTAAATAATAAACTATTCATTAAGGATTAATAGAAGCAAATTTAAATTAAATTAAAGGATTAATAAAATTAATAAAAATACAACATCATGGCTTCAAGTTCAAAAGAAATTTGTAATATAGACAAATTAAATTCAAATAATTATCCAGTATGGATATTCAAGGTGGAAATGGTTTTAATGAAAGAAGATTTACTTAACCACCTTACTGATGATCCACCAAACCTCTTAACTGGTGATTGGACGAAGAGAGATAATAAAGCTAGAGCAATTATTAATTTGAGCTTAGAAGACTCTCAGCTGATATATATTAAAAACGAAACATCAACTAAAGCCACATGGCTAGCTTTAAAAACAATTCACGAGCGCGCGAATTTGTCTAGTAAATTATATTTACTTCGAAAACTTTACAGTATAAAACTCGCCGAACATGGAAATATGATTGATCATATAGTTAAAATATTAGAAACGGCAGACAATTTGAAGGCAATAGGAGAAGAAATTAAGGACTCTCATCTATCTGCACTTTTGTTGTGCTCCCTTCCACCAAGTTACGACACTCTGATCACGGCATTAGAGGCCCGATCGGAGAACGAATTAAATTCAGAATTTATTAAAGGGAAATTAACTGATGGATCAAAGGAGACAAGATAAGTCCAATTCATCACATGAAAATGCATACAAAACTTTAAAACAAAACCCTAAAACAATTCCAAAGCGCGAACAAAATATTTTCTGCAAGCATTGCAAAAGAAAAAATCATGTGAGATCAAATTGTTGATTTCTTAAAAATAGAAATTCTAAAAACCAAACAAATGAAAAATACAGACAAAATTCGTCTTTATGCTTTAAAGCAAATAATATTACTCCGGAAACAAAAGCAGAAACACACAAACTCAGGAGAGTAATAGCGAAGAAAATCAAAACACTTTAGTGACACATACAGTGTCTCAATAGCAATTATCTTTTCTCGCACAAAATGAATCTAAATCTACTTGGGTCGTAGATTCCGGAAGCAGCTCACACATATGTAACGACATAAATATTATTTGTTGAAATTGATAATGATAATAAAAATACTGTCACGATAGCCAAGGAAAAACCCTAGAATTTTCACGGGACAGGTACAATAAAACTGCGGACACAATCAAACGACATAACATTAAAAAATGTCTTATATGTCCCTGATATTCAATCAAATTTAATGTCGGTTACTAAAGCCACAAAGCATGGTTATGAATTCATATTTGTAAATAACACCTGTAACTTATCCTATAATGGAAAAACAATCTTAGAAGGAAAAATGAGAGGAAATTTATATGAAATTGACCTATACAAACCTAAGCAAGAAATCTATGTCAATTTTGCTGAACAATACAAGAATAAAAACTGCATTGAGCTTTGGCATAAGAGATTAGGTCATAGAAATATAAATTCAATTAAACAACTCTTATCTAATAATTTAGTCACAGGTTTAGAAATTCAAAATTGCAAACATGATGTAATTTGCGAGAGTTGTATAAAAGGTAAACTAACAAATGCACCGTATCCAAAACAGAGTATGAACAAAGCTAAGAAGGCGATCGATCTGGTACATACGAATGTATGTGGCCCGATGCAGACAGAAAGCATAGGAGGAAAGAAATATTTCCTCACATTCACAGATGACTATAGCAGATTTACAATGGTATTTCTTTTATCGAAAAAAAGTGAGGTAATTACCAAACTAAAAGAATATGTAGCCATAACGGAAAATAAATTTGGTCGTACAATTAAAGAAATTCGATCAGACAATGGGGGTGAATACACAAATGACGAATTAGAAAAATTCTTATCCGATGAAGGTATACATCACCAGTTCACTATTCCGCATTGTGCACCTCAGAACGGTATTTCGGAAAGAAAGAACAGGACTTTAGTCGAAATGACAACATGCCTATTATCGGAAGCCCAGCTACCAAATGAATTTTGGGGCGAAGCTTTAAATACAGCTGTGTATCTTATAAACAGACTTCCCACTAAGTCACACAATTCTACTCCATACCAGCTATGGACAAATATAAAACCAGATTTAGCAAACATAAAAGTATTCGGCTGCAAAGCTTAGGCGTATCTCGACAAATCCTAAAGAGGAAAACTCGATGATAAATCAATAAAGGGGACATTCATTGGTTATGATAATAGATCCAAAGGATATAGGCTCTATATTGGTAATAATAAAGTAATAAGTGCTAGAACCGGTAAATTTATAGAAAACTCTAATTCAAACGAAACAACACCAAACATTGATATGAGAGATAATGGATTAGAAGTTCAAAAACAACCTGAAAAAGCAGGGGGGGATTCCTCAAAAATAGACATGCAGAAAGATAAACAGACAGACAATGAGGAAAATTTAACAAATAACGAACCTAGAAGATCACAAAGATCAAACAGGGTGTTCCGCTCGATAGATTCGCTTATATTACTAAACAAAATGAAATTGTTGAACCAACAGAATGGAAAGATATAGAGAAATCGAAAACCCATATGATAGAAATAAATGGTACGAAGCAACTAATGAAGAAATTAATGCATTAAGAGAAAACAAAACATGGGAACATGCTGATCCACCACCTGGAATAAAAGTTATTGGTAATAAATCGGTATTTACGTTAAAATATAGTGCAAATAATGAAATAGAAAAATATAAGGCACGACTAGTAGCTAAAGGTTTTTCTTAAACATTCGGAACCGATTATTTCGAAACCTTCGCTCCAGTAGTAACGTATACAACTATAAGAGATTTTCTAGCATGTGCAGCGTATAAAAATTTAGATGTAAATCATATAGATATAAAAACTGCATTCCTCCACGGAAATTTAGACGAAGAAGTTTATATGTCACAACCAGAAGGGCATGTAATACCGGGTGAGGAAAATAAAATTTGTAAACTGAGAAAATCAATTTATGGATTGAAGCAATCCGCAAGAGCATGGAACAATAAACTAGAAGAAAGTTTAACTAAACTTGGTCCATGTCTCTTCACACGAAAATGAAAGGATAGTACAACATATATCATTATTTATGTTGACGACTTATTAATTTCAGGGGAAACTAAAGAAATAAATGAAATAATAGAACAACTTAAAAAGGAATATGAAGTCAAAAATTTAGGACTTGTAAATTATTATCTGGGAATAAGTATAAAACGAAGTAAAGAAGGTAATTTCGCACTTGATCAAAGAAATAAGATAAAAGAATTGATCGAAAAATTTGATTTAAAGGACGCGAAACCCTGTGATACTCCGATGGAATCCGGATACTTAAATATAAATTATGAGGAAAATTTACTTCCTAATAACAGTAAATACAGGCAAGCAATTGGTACGTTGTGATATATAGCTACAATAACCAGACCAGACATTGCCGCCGCTGTAACATCCTAAGTCGTAGAAACGAAAAACCCACAGAAAAGAATTGGAACGCAGTACAGAAGGTTATTAAATATTTAAAAACTACACAAGAACTAAAATTAATTATTAGTACAAAAAATGAGCCAATTCTAACAACATATGCTGACTCTGACTGGGCAGGGGATAAAAATGACCGTAAATCAACAACGGGCAATTTATGTAAATTAGGAAATACAGCAATATCCTGGTCAACTAAGAAACAAAATTCAGTTGCATTATCATCCGCTGAGGCTGAATATATCTCAGCAGCAACTTCAGCACAAGAGATAGTTTGGATAATCAATCTTCTAAAGGGTCTTGATCTACAACAAAATTTGCCAATAATTCTATTCGAAGACAATCAAGCTTGCATCAATATGGTTAAAAATTATAAACATCATTCCAAAACTAAACACATCGACACCAAATACAACAGTATAAAAGATCTTAAAGAAAAGAGAATAATAGATCTACAATATTGCCCAACAAAAATTATGACAGCCGACATCTTCACGAAGCCCCTACCCAAACCTGACTTTATAAAACACAGGATAAGTTTAAACCTCAAGAATATTTATACTTCAGGAATCAAGCAGGGGTGATAGAAAAGTGATTTCAGAACTATAAACATTTTATCATGAATCAACTTAATTATCCTTCAATAAAATAAATAAGTGATTGCAACGAGGAAATGAAAATAAACACGTCTGCCGGGGAAAACTTTTTTCTACATATGTATGAAATACTCGGTAAAAACTCATGACTTTATGTTAACTCTAAAGTTCAAGGTTCAGTGATGTCATGCTTGACTTTTATGTTTTTCCTCTCAGAACTAAATAACGATCAGTCTCTATCTTGTTCTTTTTAAGTGAAGGATTGCAGAAAAATTCTCTGCAACTTAATTGTTTTAACTAATAAAATATAATGTAAATTTAATGTAAATTTAATAATTATTTATTCTCATTAAATTAGTGCTTCTAGTTAATTGTGCTTTACTTCACTGAACAAAACAACGGAAATACTTTGATATTTAAGGATACTTCAAATTATATAAATATGGATTATTCATTATTACGATACGATGGATACTGATGTCGCCGTGGACTTAACATGTAAGAGAAATTTCCTTACCTATACTAACTTTTAAGAAAGAAACAGGATTTATTTAATTTTTAAAGAGAAGCTGCAATTGCCGTTGTTCACAATTTTTATCACATTCCTCTTTTTTCCTGTTTATAATCTTCCACATATGTTATTATTATATTAAACTTACAATACTTATAATTGCACTTAAATCAGATTACTAGAAAAATAAAAATTGGTTCTCTCATCTATGCAGAGTGATTGCGTTTTTATATCTTTCCTAATCACCTGATTTCAATTTATTTTCATAGTGCTATAAAAGGTTTAAAACTTGATAAGAAAATGTAAACATATTCGAAATGCAACCAGAAATAACTAATAGCTTAAAATTGGTGATTAAAATGGCATAGTGACTGGATCGCGTTTTCACCCTACGATGATGGAATTTCAATTATATCGCTAAAATTCCTTCTACTCGTATGCCAAAACTATTCATCTTAGAAACAAATATTGTATATGGAAAATATAGGAAATGTTCTCTAGTTTAATTTGGTGCAATATATTTTTTTTTTAATTAACCCTTTCCCAAATACAAGGGAAGTACCGAAAAAACTCCGATTTTTTCATGGTTTTTCACTTATAATTTTTTAAGCAGGCCAGATACGAGGTGGCAAAGTTGAAAATCGTGTTCAGCATACCCAAAAACATAAAAGAAGAAAGCGAAAAAACTTCTCCAAAACTTTCCAGGCAGAAGCCTAGATTGACTGGACTATTTACGGGGAGTCTGATTTTATATCCTCTGTATAAATTGATTCCTGAATTTTCTTTGAATTTAGCGGTTTAAAAAGTTTTATACCGGAAAATACGGTATCTAAGTGATTGATCCTTGTTTAATTAAATTTGTTACAAGCGATTTGTATTTATGAAAATGAAAAAGATAAGCAAGGAACACTGAAAAAAAAAATGAAGTACTCAAAAATGAGTAAATCGATGTACTCATATCGAATTGATTATGTTTGGATAAAAAATGAACCTATCCTTTCTCAATTTTAAAACATCACATGTTATCAAATTCAAACGAAACGATAATTTTGTACTTTGCAAAGGTTTATTTCATTAATGGCGGCATAAAATATGTTCATTAATAGGAAAATAATGCAATATACCTTGGAAATAAGGGTATCAGCTGTACCTTCTGTAAATATTAATGTGAATATTAAATTATGCACAATATTTTATAATAATTTAAAATGGCTCGAAAACAATGCTCTTATTCATAAAAATATTTCATTTAAGTTATCTTGCTAATAATTTTGCTATTTTTCCTAAATAAGAAATCAATTAAATGTTTCTTTAAATTAAAGTCTAATTAATGCTTAAAGTGATAAAAACATAACAATAAATGTTTAAAAATACTTTTTAATAAAGATTACACATGTTTCATTCGCTCTACCGCGACATCTTCAGATCTAAATTTTAGATCTGAATATATTATTTGTAAATGTTTATTGTTTATACTTTTGAGCGGGAAATAAATGTCAGTAGATTTTTACTTTAATCTGTAATATACGATTTACTCCCACGGGGCGCGGGCCACAGTACCCTTTCTTATCTCCCGGCAGATCTGATCTCCGGTGGGGAGAAAACTAGTTTGTTCCTTTCTGGTCGAATTTCTTACCAGTTGAAAGTAATTAAGATGGTAAAATATAGGGGGTCGTGTTTGACTCTCATATTTTCATCTTCCAGGTCTTATTTGGACGAAGGTTCAAAAATGGTATTAAGGAAAAAAGAACTAGAAACAGATTTTCTTTCTTTCTTTCGCTTTTTCTTTTTCTTTTTGTAAAATTTTTACAAGATTTGAAATTAGAATTGGAATTTATGACTATTTTTTATGGCAAGCATAGCAATAATCACCAAACGTATTTTACTAAGTCGATGGCTGAAACAAAATATTCCCGTGTTTTTAAAATATTACTCATAGACATTTCTTTGTTTTGTTTTTTAGTATGTATTCATAGGTGAATGAATTTTTCTATGCATATTTATTACATATATACATAAACACATATGTGAATATATTTCCAATAAATATTTAAATGTGGATATATGTAGTAATTAAGTGTGTGAAAATTCAACTACTTTTCGACGTATGCGCATCTGCATATATTTTCATCATGTATTTCATATATTTTATTGTATCAGTTTTTAACACTTTCCAACATAATTGAAAAGTGTTTAGGAATTTGGTTGGTCTCTCTGCCTTTTTGTGCTGTAAAGCGCGTAAATATACTCGTATTGCCATGCAATTAATACATTTTAATTAGAGAACACGTTCGGCACTGAAAATGAAGTATGTAGCGTTTATTGTTCACTTACCAGAGACACTCAAAATAATTATGTTAAATTACGATCTATGGGGGAAATCATTTGCAGTGAATTTTGATTATGTTATACCATTTCAAACATGTTTAAATTGATATATGTCATTGATATGCACCATAAGAGGCGTACTAAAGAAGACAGTGTGCACAGATTTCATCGTTCATTTACAAAGACACACAAAAGAATTCGATTAGAGCACGGTGTAAGAACAATAATCGCCGTAAGTGCGTTTTATGTTGTGGTACATTTTTAAATTAAACTACTTTTTTGCCAATTACTTGGTGTGCATAAATTCTATAGATGATATACAGGCCAGCACAAAAGATCTCGAGTATATTTCCGTTTATTGACGGAAATTGCTGAACTGGAAATTACAAAAACTGTTTCATAATCGATGCTTGACGATTTTTTTCTGGTTCTATTGGTATTTGAATCATTATATTCATATTGTTAAATGGAGTTTCTTTTTATACAGGTAATATAATACTAATATAAAGCAAATGATGTTGTTTCTTTTAATATTGGACTATGAATTTTGATTTCATGTTCATCTAAAAAAATATTTATCCCCGCGTTCAACAATGCGAAATTTTCTGACACGTTCATGAGCTCATTTTTGTAGGTAGCATCAATTTGCAGGAACGGAACTTTTTCTACAGAAGTGATTTGGAACCAAATAACGATTTTCAACTTTCAATAACTGTATTACATCACGAATTATAATCGATCGAAAATCGCATTAAAACATAAACTTTGACACTATTTTCTAAAAGGTGATTTGCCTTTATAGAAAAAAGAAAAATGGTATTGGATTTCTTGATATCCAAATAACAGTGTCTATAAATTTTGTAACCTAAATATGCTGAAATTGATTTTATACTAATGTGTTCTGCGTTGTTTGAATAATGTGAGAAATGTTACTTGTAATCAATGCCTAATACAAGATTTTTATTGATATTTTTTGAGTTCATTAATTCTCTAATATTTCCAGATATACGTTACGTGCACACTAGTACACTTAAATTAGGTGGAAAATGTAACATAATTGTGAATATTGCAGGAACTTTTGCCTTTCAATTACAATTCTCTGATTATTTCTTTTTTAATAATTCCATTTCCATAAGCGTTTATTCCAGTTTCATCAGATATAATGAAAAGGAAAAAGTATTGCAATTCAATTAATACTACATTGTAGTGAAAGATTATACAAGATTTATCTTGCTTTGTTGCATAATTTAATACATTTGAAAGATTTGTTGAAATTATTAATATATGAAATATGGTAATCGAGCAAAAGTTATAAAGTAATTTCTAATAATTAGCAACATATGAATTAAGCTACAAATCTTAGATAAGAATCTGTTTCTATTAAAAAATTATTCTTTGTAATATCATATTATTAATATTATTTTATAAGAAATTACAGTTTCTATTGGAAATATATATATATATATGGGATGTAACAATACATACATAATAGATTTGGAGAAAACAGCAGAAAAAAGAAATATATAAAATGGTAAAAGGTGCCAGATAAATAAAATTAATATAATCCAATCACAATTTTAATAAAAAATGGAATTTAAATCACAATTGAAATTAAAATGGAATTCGAAAAAAGACACGTGGCCATGTATAATCTTCAGTTTGGTAGTACATTTCATATGATGTCAAATGAAAATGCAATATCTCATAAAAAATACTGGCGCATTTGCCAAGAATAGTATATTTCTGCCAAATATATTGCATTAAAAAAGAAAACTATAAAAAACTGATGGAAAAAGGGATAAAAAAAATTGCTCACATACCATGCTACATTACACGAGATTCAATTACGCTGCCTAACAGCATTTGAAATAGGCACGTGAACAACAATATCGCTAGATGGATGAATATCCACGGTTACAGTAATTTAAAATTGAGACATTTAAAGATTATAGAAAATCCTTAAAATATATTAAACAATAATTACAAGTATATACCCTAATAATTTATTTATTTAAAAATTTTCTAAGTTTCTCTAGTATCCTAATAGACAAAAGCACTGGATTGATTATTTATATTCTTCAGAGAACATGTGTTAACTCAGAGTAAACCATTTTATCCTGTTTACTTGTTTCGAACTTCAAAATATAAAATATTTTATCATCATTTTTTCCTTTTTTTTAGTAATTAAAGGTTGTAGACAAATAAGATAAAGCAGCTATTTTACAAAGGTAAGATACTTGTTTTTATTTAACTTTAAAGAAAGCTATAAATAATATTAACATGATTAACATGACTTCAACAAGGGGCACAGTGGTCCACAATCCAATCTGCTCCTGTAATGCAGAATGTTGAAAATATTTATTAATTTCTTATTTTTTATTGCCGAAACGTCAGTTGAGGCTTACTGTGGAGACCCGAAAAGTTTTTGGTTTCTGTCTGTCTGTCTGTCTGTCTGTTTCGAGATAACTGCCGCAAAAATGATCCGATTAGGTTGATTTTTGGTAGGTATGTTGGTGAGGTACCCGGAATTAGCTGTATAGTTTTTAGTTACATTTGGTTCATTCGTTCGGAAAATATAGCACATTTCTTTTTAGGTCATAATGCTTTTCTACGGGAATTCAGGACGATTTTGAAATTTTTCATTTGTTGAAAATAAAATGGCGCATTTGATTCATGTATTTAAACGGTAAGTTATGAGCGCTAAAAATTATCAAGTTAGGTCTTAATTTATTCAAATTAATTTGAAATTTTGTTAATACATTTGTCAGATTTTTTAAATTAGGTGTATAATTTTTGGTGCAATTTTATACATCTGTTCTAATAATATAATGGCACATATAATATAATGGAAGGATGGCACAATAAGATCAACAAAAAAGCTAACCACCATCATTTAAATATATATTCGCTGATTCAGCTTCTAAAAGAAGAACAGAATGAAAATGAAGCGATGATGCGCATGTTAGATGCCGGCCACGCTTGTGAAAGTGGGGAAAAAAGTATAAAATCATAAATATTAAGCTATCAAATATGAAACAGTTGTTCGTCAATGGTGAAATATCATTATTAGACTACATGGATGCTGTAAGCAAGCTGATACATTTATAATAAATATATTATTTCCACCTTTAAATCCTTGTTGAATTATTTATTCCAATGTTCAAACGTGCACATTATATTGTCAATGCAGTGAAAAAGACATACAATTCAGATTATTATAATGATTGAAATTAGATTTCTGCAATGTAAAACTAGAATTTTGCTTAAAATTAGAATTTTTTGGGCATTAATCTAATTTATTTAGGATGAGCTTATTGAAGTGATGCTTTACTTCTTTTTGCTAAAATCAACTTTTTATGACATGACTTAGAATATCTGCATTTTTTTAAACACTTTCTCTCTCAACAAATGAGGCTTCTTCAAAAAAGTAAGGATGATAATTGTGAAAATAACTATTTTCTTTTATTACATAAACAGAAATTTACATTAAAAATTTATATAATATATATATGTGACGATTTAACTGGAGTCACCATACTTTTGTAGACTCCTATTCAAGGCAAGGGAGGTTTCTCCGAGGAGATTTTCAGTCGAGCACCGAGACTTACTTCATTGTGTACGTATAAGCTACAGAGAAGAGGCAGTTCGTTCCAGTTCACACTTTATTCGAAAAATTTAAAGATTAATCGATTAAGCTTTACTCTATTGAAATCTCACTCCATGCACTGCTAATTTTAGGGTCGTGGCGAAACTTGATGATTTAAATTTAAATATAAGAAGACATCTTAGTTAGTACAGGCAGGTATTCTTTAAAATCAATCGGCGGCCAAGGAGAACCTTCGAAGATTTAGGAAGTACATGACTAGTTGCATCCACCACCGAAATCCCGGAACATTCTGCTCTAAACGCGGGAAAAAATCCGTATATCATTTTCCGAGCGCGCCAGAATACATTCTATCTAAAAAGCCTCTAGGCCAATCAACGCTCACGGCTTAACTTCTTCGGCGAATTAATATCGAAGTGAACTTACCGAAGCTGGCAAAAGCGCGCCAAAAAATGTTCTAGAACAATCTCGTGCCTTCTACTTCCTTCGAATAAATAAAATCAGAGAGAAAAGGAGTACATATGTTTTTATCAAGTATGGCAATATGCCAAAATAATTTTTACATTGAGATTAAAATCTTTCAGAATTTGAAAAGTAATATTTTGTCAGGAATCGTAGGGAAATAAAAAATAAAGAAAAGAAATTCATAGGTTGTTATTTCAAAAGAGTAAAATATTTTTAGCTGGGAAATGGGTATTTTTTGAATTATTAGATTCTCGGATGCTTTTTATTTAAAGAAAATAAAAGTGCGTAAATTTAATAGAGCATTCTATCAGTGCCATTTTTTTAAGAGAATGAATTTGGAATAAACTATATATTTCGCTAGATGTAATTTTGACAATCGAATACTGGAGCGAGAAAATAATTTAGAATAATGGGATTTACACAGAATTATAGTCTTAATGAAGTCAACGGCGAAAAAAAAAAATTTTTTTTTTTTTTTTTTTTTTTTTAATTTGTTTCAATATCCCCCCCCCCCAAAAAACAAGCTTATCTGAATAGCAGTTCCCTAACAGCAGTTCAGATAAAAAAAAAAAAAAATAGAGAATTTTCCTAAAATATAAAATTCTAAAAATTTTAAATCATCAAGAATCACAAACAAAGTAATTGTCTTAAATTTTGGAAGAATGGAAATTAAAATATTTTTAGAGTAAAGCATAACCTCAAATACATAAGTTTACAGCAACACTTACTTTTTGCAAGTGTAAATAAATGGGATACATCAAGATAAACTAAGAAATAACTAACATAATAATAATATTACCAACATAATATAATAGTAATAAATAATAAATCAATATAATAAATAATATAATAAATAATAAAGTTGGAAATTAGTTACATTGAAAACTGAAAAATATTACCAATTGAAAAAACTGTATTCTTCAGAATACTATTGAAAAACTTAATTACACTAATACTGAATAACTGAATACCGAAGTTTCAATAGTCTTAAACAGTCACTGTTTGAACAACAACAGCAGTCAACAACAGTCTCAAAACAGTTCTGACTAAATTTCAGTCTTTCTCCATTGTGGTTTTGGGATTACCCCCACTCTAATCTGTGGTGCCACTCTTTTTGTGGTCACACTGAAGACCAGAGCTAATTCATTTCATTCGATAGCTATCCTTTTTGTCGCAATCAGTAAAATTTTTGAATTAATAAATGTCCATATTGCACAACATGGTATACATACTACTTTGAAATATCACAACCTTGGTACAAAAATTCTAATTCATCATATATTTTATAACTACATTTCATTGTAAGCAGTTTACTCAATTTGTAAATAAAACTCTAATACTCTAATAACTCTAATATTAACTCTAAATCTCTCTCAACATTTTTTCTAATATTTTCTCTTAATAAATAATAACATTAATAAATCTTTTCAAAAATAAATAATATCAACAGACTTCAATAACTACTCTAACAATATAATATATCACAGTAAATATTACATTCAATATAAAATTCTTGGTTGAGGAAAAAAAAATACATAGCAAAATATGTTTGTTTCCTTACTTGAAAGGATAAGGAAATAATTTTTTGCTAGCCGAAATCTATATAAAAAAAATTTAACTCTACATTATTTTCCAATACTAAATAATTTAGATGCCCAAATATTTAGATAGGATTCACTCAACCAACAATTGTGAACAATAATATCCCTTTCTGATACTCTTCTTTTGACTACTAAAAAATCTATGACATAATCGGGTATAGCTAATTACCAAAATTTAAGTGTAGAATCCTCTACTTCTTTTTACACTTTTTAAGTAATAAGCAAAAATAATAATAATAATAATAATTGTTAGATAGATAGGTGACAGAGAATTGAAATATAAAACTATTATTTATACTATTGCAATCCTTAAATTTCAACTAATCTCTCTTAACATTTTACTACAACATCACAATATCAACTCTGACTAATACAGAATATCAGCATTCAAGAATAATTCCAGACCTTTATTGTATTAAACAAAATAAATATAGCTTCTGTGAATCCATTAAATAATATAACTAATATTTACTAAAAACTGTAATTATATAAAAATTTTAATTTCATTTTTCAACATCAATTTGAAAATTCCTAAAATCATAATACACATCTTATGCCTGCATAAGGTGTCTACCTAACCTCAAAAACTTTCAAAAACAAGTAATATTCCTGTGTCGACCCAAGAACATACCTGATAATGTTGAAATTATGGTAATAAGCGATATTTAAAAGAATTTGAGTTTAATCTATTGTTTTTACTTTAGTTTGATTTTGTGAACCTGTATGTGAAGTTGTTTGTGCTGGTTTTTGTGTATCTTCATGAAATAATTTGAAGTCATCTGGAAAATAATATTGTCGCAATTTAGACACATGTACAATTACTGAGTTGGCTTTAGTTTCATAATTAAATCTGTCTATTTCATAAGTCACTTCTGAAAGTTTGTTTATAATTTTGTATGGACCTGAAAAAGTGGGTTCTAATTTCCTAGTATTGGGATATTTGAATTCTTCATAAATTACAAAATCATTTACTTTTAAAGGACACTCAACAAATTTTCTATCATATAACCTTTTATTTTTGAAATGAAATTCTTTAGTACGTTTTTTAGCAATTTTTAGTGCTTCTTGAACAGGTGGATAATAATTTTGATTTAAAGGAGAGTTATAAGGTAATTTGCCATAAAATAGATATGCTGGTGGGAAATTAGTTATGGAATGAGGAGTATTATTGTATTCTTGAATGACATGCTCTAATAATCGAGTCCATGGAATTTTAGATGAGATTGAGTTTACTTTACATTTTAATCTAGTGACTATTGTCTGGTTAACCCTTTCAACCTTCCCATTCGTTTGTGGATGATGTGAAGAGGTAAATCTTTGTTTAATGTTATGTGTCTTGAGGAATTTTTTGAATTGAGGTGACCGGAATGCCTTGTGCCGATCACTGAGTATTATTTGGGGAACCTGACTATTGAAAATTTGTTTTAAGCAATTAATATATGTAGCTGATGTAACATTTTTTGATGGAAAAGCCCAGACATATCTTGTGGCATGATCTATTATTATGTGTAAAAATTTCTTTGTCGAGTTATAATAATTAAATCCACCCACAGTATCAATAGAGAGGCACTCAAAAGGTTGATCTGTGGCTGGTAGGGCTTGTAGTAAGCCAAATCTTTTTGTTTTGGGTTTTTTATTTTTTTGACAAGTGTCACAATGTTTTACATATTGGGTTATATCTATTGTCATATTAGGCCAATAATAGTTTGGAGAAATTAAATTTTGCATTTTTTGTATACCTAGATGTCCATAATTCTCATGTGCAATATGTAATAATTTTTTTCTTAAAGCCATTGGTACTACCACTTTTCGAAATCCATGTTTTTTAAGTATGATTATTCCATTCTCTGATCGATATTTCCTATCATTTACATTTTCCTTATTCTGCATCTCTATTATTTCATCTTTATCTAACAATAAATTAATATGTTGGTTGAAAAAAGTTACAGGGTTTCTGGACAACATGTCAGCTTCGACATTTGTTGACCCCTTTTCATACTTAATTTCATACTCAAACATGCTTAATTTTAAAGACCACCTAAATAATCTTCCTCTAGGATTCTTAACATTTTTTAACCAAACTAGAGATGCATGGTCAGTATGGATGGTAAATCTGACTCCATGAAAGTAATGATAAAATTTATCAAGAGTGTCAATAATTGCTAAACACTCTAACTCTGTAATGAAGTAATTCTGTTCATAACTCTTCAAATTCCTTGAATGGTAAGCAATTGGATGCAGAAACCCCTCTTTATCTGGTTGTTTAAGCACTGCACCTACTGCCATCTGTGAGGCGTCAACAAACATATGAAGTGGTAATTTTGCATCATAAATTTTAAGAATAGGTTTTTGGATTAAAGCATCTTTCAATTTATTGAAAGAATCTTGACATTCTGGAGTCCAATTCCATATTGTATCTTTTCTAAGTAATTTATTAAGAGGTTGTCGAATTTGAGCATATTTATCTATAAATTTATGATAAACATTTATTGATCCTAGGAAACTTTGCAATTGTTTAATATTTGTCGGGGGTTTTAATTTCTTTATAGTTTCAATATTTGCATTTGCAGGAGTTATAATTCCATCATAAATTTCATATCCTAAAAAGTTAATCTTAGTCTGAGCTAATTTACATTTGGATAATTTGAGTTTAATGTTTTCTAATTGACAAATTTTAAATATTTGATTTAAATGATCAAGATGTTCTTTTAGAGAGGAGGAGAAAATTATAATATCATCGAAATAGTGGCAAGCAAAATCTATTTTGTATTTATTTAGGATTCTTCTAATAGTTCTATTGAAAATCGGGGGTCCCGTTTTTATCCCGAATGGGAGGACTAACCATTCGAATAACCCAGAGCTAGTAGCAAAAGCTAATTTCTCAGTATCTGCGGGATGTATGGGTATGAGCCAGTAGCCGGAGGCTAAGTCCAAAGTTGAAAAATACTGAGCACCACTCAATTTATCCAAGATCCCATCGATACGAGGTAATGGTTCGGCATCATTTTTTACTATTGCATTTAATTTTCGATAATCAATACATAACCTAGTCTTTTTGCCTTCCTCTCTTTTCATAGCCAAAGTGACAGGAGCCGAATAAGGACTATTGCTCTCTTTAATTAATCCTGCTTCTAACAATCCTTGAATTTGATTTTGAATTTCTTTTTCCTCAGCTGGTGAAGTTCTATAAGGCCTCAAAGATATTGGTAGGTCAGATTTAAGATAAACGCGTTGTGGTTCAATATTAATTCTACCCACATCATATTTATGTTTTAGCAAAAATATCCATGTAATTTTGAATTAATTCCCTTAAATCCCCATTTTGAATCAAATTTATCTCCCCCATTAGTTCACAATTAGAAATATTAACTTCGCGAGAAATTTGAGGAGTCATGAGTCTTCTATAATCTGGTTGCACTTCATAGTCATTATTTTCCTTATTTGACTGCATAATTATACTATTACTACAGTTCTCAAAATTTAGTTGTTCATCATGATAAAAATCCAAATCATTATGCTCTTCATTACTTTCAAAATTGTTATTTACTTGATAAAAATTAAACTTGTTATAATGATCATACTTATTTTCAAAATTACTACTGTCATTTTCACATTTTATACTTTCATTATTCACTTGTACTTTATTAACATCAACAATATGAAAATGCAAAGCTTTCTCATTTTGTATGGCTACACCTCTATTTACAACTCTTTTCCCTTGTTTGACAATACAATGTTTACAATTAATTGTTAAATCAAATTTTGAACATTCTCTTAACCCCAATATTGCATAATTTAGATCTATATTACATACTAGAAAATCTATCCATTTACTAATTTTCCCAACCCTGATGAGCACTCTGCACTTCTGATTAATTTCCATAAACCCTTTTGCCTGACCAATAATAGTAGTAGGAATTTTTTCAATTTTAGCATTAAGTTTTCTTACAAATTTCAATGGTAAAATGGCAATTGTTGAACCACTATCCACAATACAAGGTAAATTATAACTAGGGGTGTACCCATACACTATTAGTTGTCATTCATTACCAGGATTACCATTAAAAGTAGAAGCATTTTGAGTATCAGAGGGAGTAGTATTACTTATAAAAACACACTCTCTTTCCCAATGGTAAGCATTTCTGACCCCCTTATTGGTGCAAATTCTGCATGGTCTGCTTGGATAAAGGTTTTGAAAATGATTGTTTTGTACAGGATTCCTATAATTAGGAGATCTCTGATTAAATTGTCGTGCTGGCAGCCAATTCCGAGGAGCATATTCTTGCCTAGGTGGTCGGAAAGGCTGATAATTTTGCCGAAAAGATTGCATTGGGAAACGGGGAGCAGAAAAATTTGGCTGACGATATGGTTGATTGATTGGTTGTCGAGTACTGAGCGATGGAGAAACTTCAACAAATTGTTTCACAACTCTATACCAGTCAGTGGTATTTTCAGGATGATTGACATTGATGGAATTTTGATATTCTGGTCGTAATCCATCCGTCAATCCTTGTAACAGAATAGTTTCACATAATTTTAACTGCCTACCTATCTCTACTTTTTTTCTAAAATATGCTTCTAAATCACTCAATTTATCAAGTTTAAGTGTAGTAAATTCAGAAAATTTTGGACATTTTAAGTCAATGAATCTCTCTATTAAAATATTTACAATTTGTTCATAATTATCACAGTTTAAGCAATCATTAACATACACTTTAAGAGCTTCACCTTTAAGATATTGAGATATATGATTAAATTTCCATTCCTCATTCTTATTTTCTCTTCTACAAATTTGGTTGAAATATTCTAGCCACTGCTGAATCCCCATTCCCGAATCAGGGTCAAATGCAATCATCTTAATTTCATCCATATTCTTATTACTTTTACCAATATAAATATAAGAAGGTACTCTATTATCTATACAAAGCCCCGATCTAAGTATCATTTAAATAACAATAGAATTTTAAATAATCATAAACAATAAAATAAAAAAAAAAACACATAAAAATATTCAAATATCATAAAGTCACAAAATAAAATATCAATCATGAAAAAATAACTTACACTGCCACGTCTTCTTTTTTTTATTTACTTGGCCGCAACTCATAAAATAAGTCTTTTCAAATTTCCATTTAATTCGATGATACACACTTCAAATCCGCTATACACACATATTTCAATCTTGATTACATCATACCAAAACATCGTTCCATCCGTCGCGACAGTTGCTGTCTGCACGCACCGGCAAAAATGTTTGAACAAAAGCACAACTTGTAGCATATTCGCTAGACTCCAAAAAATGTCTCAAAATCATGTTCGTCTAATGTAAGAATACTGTCAACATCCTGTCGACTAAAAAAATTCAATATGTGACGATTTAACTGGAGTCACCATACTTTTGTAGACTCCTATTCAAGGCAAGGGAGGTTTCTCCGAGGAGATTTTCAGTCGAGCACCGAGACTTACTTCATTGTGTACGTATAAGCTACAGAGAAGAGGCAGTTCGTTCCAGTTCACACTTTATTCGAAAAATTTAAAGATTAATCGATTAAGCTTTACTCTATTGAAATCTCACTCCATGCACTGCTAATTTTAGGGTCGTGGCGAAACTTGATGATTTAAATTTAAATATAAGAAGACATCTTAGTTAGTACAGGCAGGTATTCTTTAAAATCAATCGGCGGCCAAGGAGAACCTTCGAAGATTTAGGAAGTACATGACTAGTTGCATCCACCACCGAAATCCCGGAACATTCTGCTCTAAACGCGGGAAAAAATCCGTATATCATTTTCCGAGCGCGCCAGAATACATTCTATCTAAAAAGCCTCTAGGCCAATCAACGCTCACGGCTTAACTTCTTCGGCGAATTAATATCGAAGTGAACTTACCGAAGCTGGCAAAAGCGCGCCAAAAAATGTTCTAGAACAATCTCGTGCCTTCTACTTCCTTCGAATAAATAAAATCAGAGAGAAAAGGAGTACATATGTTTTTATCAAGTATGGCAATATGCCAAAATAATTTTTACATTGAGATTAAAATCTTTCAGAATTTGAAAAGTAATATTTTGTCAGGAATCGTAGGGAAATAAAAAATAAAGAAAAGAAATTCATAGGTTGTTATTTCAAAAGAGTAAAATATTTTTAGCTGGGAAATGGGTATTTTTTGAATTATTAGATTCTAGGATGCTTTTTATTTAAAGAAAATAAAAGTGCGTAAATTTAATAGAGCATTCTATCAGTGTCATTTTTTTAAGAGAATGAATTTGGAATAAACTATATATTTCGCTAGATGTAATTTTGACAATCGAATACTGGAGCGAGAAAATAATTTAGAATAATGGGATTTACACAGAATTATAGTCTTAATGAAGTCAACGGCGAAAAAAAAATTTTTTTTTTTTTTTTTTTTTTTTTTAATTTGTTTCATATATATATATATATATATATATATATATATATTAACCAATTGTATATAAATATATTTTAGTCGAAAGTATAATTTGCACATTAATTTTGCGCAAATGAAATTACATTCATATATTTATCTGTTATAGTTTTTGATTTGTATTTGCTAATTTTTTCATGTTTATAACTATCACCATTTCACAAGTTAAATTCATAGATTCAATTCTGAATTTATACGAAATTTACCATGCTTAGGAATGTTACCAATTAGAAATAAAGGTTATTTTAAATATGCCAGTAAACTTCTGTTGCTCTTTCTGTTAAATAAGTTGTTAAAGTACTTACTTTAAGTAACATAATAAACAAGGACTATATTTCTGTAACATAAAATTCCCCGATCATAAATCACCCATCAGAATCATGCTTCGACAAATGAAAATGACGTTATATTTCAAGAAATATTGCATTGGCATTCATAAAACTGTAATTTTATTAAAAGATTGCATTAAGTCTGTTATGAAATCCGAAGGAGTCATTTTCGGACACATTTCTGGATTCATTTTTGTTTGGAAACGAATGAAATTGGCAGCTGCTTTTATTATGATACTATACAAACGAATGCTGTTTTTTGATAAAGACAGAAGATGTTTTACAAAATACTGTCGAAGTTTGTGTTTAGAATCGACATTCAGGACGTAACAACGCGGGAAAGAAGAAAGCCTTTGTTCACGTGACAACAATCACTTATAGCGATAGACAATATTCATTTATCAAAAGATGGTAAACACCATTCGATTCCAAATCACTTCAATAATCAGGCATGCAAGTGCCATCAATTTTCCGTTTAAAAATGAGTCCGTGAATGTGTCAGAAAGATTCAAGTTGTCTTATTGATTGACAGATTAGTTCGTTGTCTTATTGATTGTCAGTTTAGTTCGGATGGTAATATTGACATAATTCTCAAAGAAAAAGATCATTTTCATTTATGAGAATGAAATAATTTAGTATGATTGAGTCAGTATGAACTCATATTCAATAACTTTTAGTTCTGCAAATAAAGTTCCTACTTATATTTTCCCTTTTTTTTTTTTTTTTTTTTTTTTTTTAAATAAATTTTATATGCACCAAATAAAAAGTTTCCTAAAATTACATTATTTCCTTGAAATAAAAATAAGTAAATCTATAAAACTCAGACATTTAAAAATGATTGAAGTAATTAATATACTTCACTCAGGTAATAATTTAGGTAGTGATAATCAAGTCATTCTAAAAAGAAGAAAAATGACTTTTGACATATAAGAATAAAATACTTTATTATTATTGTGTCAATAGTCAATGGATTTTATTCTGCACGTACAGATACTGAAACTTAACCATTTATTAAAAGATCTTCATAATGCATATATCTGGTAAGTAAATCAGAAGAAAAGTGAATTAAGAAATGGAAATATCAGGTTTTAAAAATTTATTCTATCTGAAAACACATTTTTAAACTTCTTATAAGTAATGTTTTATAAGTGCGTTTTGATGAATTTGAAAAGTTCAACGTTCTTACACAAGTAATAATAGTTTTTTATTCTTAATTTGTAAAATAATCAAGAATAATATTTTCAATAAACAGTTGCAGCCTTTCACTACAATACATTTCTGAATTCTTCAATACCATAATTCTTCATACACATATATGTCAAAACTTATTCCTCAGTTAAATGCAACATTTTATGCGATTAAGCTCAGCGGAGGGAAAGCACCAAGTGGTATGGGAAAAAAACCCTTAAATGTTAAAATGCGTACCACAACTGAAAACGCACTTCCAGCAATTACTTTTCATAGACAGTACTCAAGCCAAATTCTTTTGTGTGTATTTGTGAAAAAACAACAAATTCTATGCATACCATAATTCTACAGTAAGTGCGTCTTGTAGCACACCTCAGTGATGTATATTTTAAATGTGTTTAAAATAATGAAATATCATTGTAATACTCCGCAAACGATTTTTCCTGATACTACACCAAAATGTAACGGAATTCTTTTGTGTGTCCCTGTAAATGAACCGTAAGTGCTACACACTTCATTTTCAATACCGAACATGCCAACTTCAATAACATCATTTACATGAAAATCCGAGTATATTTACGTGAGTTAGAGCACTGTCAGACGGACAGACAAACCAAATTCATAAGAAAAACGAATATATATATTTAAAGCAATTAAAACGTTTTATATTCTTTTGCCAATAATTAGTCGTTAGCCCAGTTTAATAAAGAAATAATTATTATAATTTCTAAAGTTGCCCCTCCCCTTAAAAAAAAAAGATTTATTTATAGATGTACATAACTTTTATTTTGGATAGAAAACAAATACTATCGATGGGAATTGAAATCTCAGAAATACTCTTTTGATTCGCTTCGATGTCGAAAAATATTTAAGTTCAATGGAAAAACAATTATTGTTTTTTAAAGTATTATAAATATTGTAATATAAATATTGATATTGTAATACTGTAAAGTACTCTTGTAAATATTGTAAAAATGTCTTAACGTTGAAAATTACTAATTGGGAGTTAAAAATCATTGATATTATACATTTTAAAACATTCATGAAGGCTTCAAATCAGGGTACGCAAAAATCATGATTTTGTTTTTAAGAAAATTAGGATTTATTTAATTTAAATCATATATTTCTTTTTGTTATTTAAATCGGATTTTTTTAAATTTTAAATTATTATGTTAGAAAGTTAACTTTTCTACAAATTATACATATAAATTTAGCAAGAATGCTTGATGATTTTTTTAATTTTAAATGCAAGTACCATATGAAAACTAATAATTATAAATTAATTAATTTTTAAATTTATGAAAATATTTGAAGAAAAGAAAAACCTATTTTTTTTTCCTTTTTGCAATATTAGATAATATTTGTCAGCATATAAGATATGTCCTATTTTTAAAAAAATATTTAAATGTGTAAGTGTAAAATATATAAGATACCTAAAATCTTTTGAAATTGCATTTCTCATAAAAATATGCATATATACACATTGGTTAATACAATTTAATTTAAATATATGACATAAATGTTCAAGGTTTTTCTCAAAAGATTAAAGTTAAAAAATGTAACAATTAATAGTATTTTAGAGTCTCCTCCATTTTCATTTCTAATTTTATTAATACCTGATATTGAAAGTCAATGGAAACAAATTACATTGGAACTGCCTTGATGACTTTTAATAAGTAGATATATTGAAATGAAAAATAGACGAATACTTTAGAAAATATGAAAAATGTATTATTTTTTCAAAACACTCAAGGGTTTGGAATGCAAGGCTTTGTATAATAAAAACAATTTTCCTGCTTTTTCATTCCCCACTTTGTTTCTAAGTTTTGAATGTACTAAACCGTAAGTAGAAAATAGTCCTTTCTACAGAGTTGCTTTATTGCTTTTTCACCTGACATTTCACAAAAACTTGACTTGAAATGGGTTCTCCACCTCTCCGAAGGAGACATTTCGAATACAGTAATTTGCTCAAAAATAAAATCATAAAAAGGATCTGCCTTAGCTGGGAATCTCATGATTAAAGTTATAAAACTTCTAGTAAATTTATTCTTCTTAGCAAATTAAAAAAAAAAAAAAAAATATTTCCGATCTCAGTCAAATCGCATCTTTTTTAATTCATCATGCATGCTCTTGACATTTGCTGCAATATCTGTGTCAAGGCTACCAATAAAACAGTTACATTCAGCTTTGCACTTTAATATTACTTCATGAGCAATTTTTATAAGGTATATTCGGTTCTGTGTGAATTTTCTTATGTGTCAATAGAATCCACAAGATACCAATCCTTGCAGCATTTGGTGACAATTACACAAACAATAGGCTCATTGTGGACATTTTACCACCCATCTAAACCCAAGCAGGCTGTCTGGCCTTCAAGAACTTTACAATTTTTTTTATTGCTTGTCCTTCTTATAAACATGAGCTAAAAGCATACACCAATTTTTCTGCAGGTAAATTGAATGTAACCAGGACGTACTAGAATAATCATATTTTAAATTCAGGATGAATAAAATTAATTACATAGGTAATATTGTCTATTTATTACCACAAGAATTAACAAGCTATTCTTAGAAAGAAAACATTCAAAATTCTTTCAAAAATTGATCAGCTATAAACATCTGTAGTTTGACAGCATGTGACACAGCCATGGATAAAACAATTGCAAGATATTTAAAAATAAATATTAATATTGATTTATCAAACAAATTACAACAATATAATGTTAAATAGCATCTAAGTGAAATATATAAGGGTAATAATGGCCTTTTTAATAATGCCATATTAATGACCAAATGAATTTTGAGCCACTTTTGTTCTGGAAATGCCATCAGGATAACCTTTTTATAATAAATACTGTTCTATCATTAGTTTGAAGAGAAAAAAAAACAATATGTACAGATTGCAAATATAAAATTTAAAATTGAGAATTTTAAAGAAAGATTTCAGAGAGGCGGAGATTTTTTTTTTTTTTTTTTTTTTTAATCCAAATAAATAACATGTGGGTCGCTTAAATTTTATTATAATCTAAATCAAAGCAAAAATACATATTCCAGCAGAATAAAATTTTAATATTGATTTAAATCAATGATTTAAAAAAATCAGAGTGAAAATCGTCGCCAAATATACAGAGGTGTCGGGGTACTTTTCGGTTAGCCGGGCGCCAGTGATATATGTACATATATAAATACATATGTATATACATAAATTTGTATATATATACATCCATATATGCATATATATGTGTATGTCTGTAGATATGTGTAGATATATGTGTGCGTGTATATATACATGTACATATATTACTGGCGTCCGGCTAACCGAAAAGTACCAGTGTCGGTAACAGTGTCGCGAATTCAATGTTTTTTTCCCATCTCAAAAAATGCCCAACGCGCCTAAAGAAGTTTTCACTTCAAAAATGTGAACCAGTCAGTTGAGCTTCGTTGTCAAAACGAACATCATCTCATTGTAACGAGTGCCCTTGCGCTTAAATTAGAAGTTCTATGAAACTTCATCTGCCCCTTGGCAATAAAATAAATAATTTTATACTTACAGCCCACTGCCTGATTGCTCCCGACATAGGGTCCTAGCTGACCGGAGCACAGTGAATAATAAGTAGCTTATCAACTTTAAATCGCCAACGCGGCGTATTGTAAACTAAACTCCATAAAATTACGAAATTCGTCAATGAGTATGTGTGCACAGATAAAAAAGGAAGAAAGAACAGCAAGAACATCAGTTACGCTTAGAAAATAAAAGAATTTCGATTTCGGAAATTAAGACGTCACACAAGGATCTTATTTGTGCCTATACAGCGCTTACAGAAGATGTTGATTTAAAAGATTCCTTAGAAATAACAGCTGATCTTGAAGATGAACTGGAAGAATCAGAGGTAAAACTTAACATTTTTCTATCTAAATTAGAATGCTCCAATGGTAAAAAAGAAATTCCGACTGTCACGACTAATTTTTAAATACCAGACTTACCTCTACCTAGTTTTTCAGGAAAATATGATGAGTTTTAAAATTTTAAAATTCAATTTATGTCAATTATAGGCAATAATAAAAATCTAAATTCAACTCAGCAGTTATGCTACCTGAAAGGCTGTCTAAAGGGTGAAGCCAAAAGGCTTGAATCAGCACAAGACACTTAAGAATATGTTTGGTCTTCTTTAGAAGAATGATACGAAACAAAAGGGCAGTTATGGATTGCCATATTATTAAATTATTAAACTTATCAAAAGTACTAGATTCTCCTAACCATTTAATGCAATTAATTGATAAAACTAAATGTAATTTGCGTGCATTAAAATTACTCGAGTTTGAATCAAACTAGCTCAGATGCTTTAATAATGCACATTACTGTTTCAAAAACTGGGTCCTGAAATAAAAAGGTGATTCGAAATGAAATTAATTAAAAATTAAATTCCTAAACTAGAGAATTTTTTAAGTTTTTTGGAAGAAAGAAGTAGGATTCTTCAAAATACTACGCAACCTAGGGAAAACAAAACGTTCCCATACAATTGGAAATCTGGCACTAAGCCAATCAATATGAGCCAAGCCAATTAATATGAGTAATAGAGAATAGTAAATATATGAGTTTGAATCATGATAAAAACCCGATTATGGAAATATTGGCTTATTTTAACATTTTAAAGGTCTCTATACAACATGTTTCATTTTGAAATTGATTTTTTTTAAATATCGCATTTAGTCCACGTGACAGATATTATGACAGAGCATAATAGCGGGCGAAGCCCGCTATCAAACCTGTTCAGATTTTCGCAAAAACGAGAAAAATAGTCCGGTAAATTTTTACTTCATAAAAAACGTAACTTTTTTTTTTTTTTTTTTTTGAAAATGAAATTTATTTGGATTTAATAAAGAAAGGATAAAGTGTTTTGAAAGGAATATTAAACGAAACCCTTTGTACGATCTTCGATCACACTTACCCACTTGTTTACAGTGGTGTGATTCACCCTTCAGTTACGAATGATTCATTCAGTCTGCAAATATATTTCGAAGGAGATTCCTTTTTGTGATAAATTTACGGTACAAAAGTTGTACGCGATATTAACATTTTTTCGTGTTCCTTACTAGGCAAATAAGAAAACACGAGAAAATCTTGCAATTTACAGATAATTTTAAAAAAGCAGATATTTAGAGAATTTACCCGATAGTTTGAATCAACCGGACTAGCATATGGGTTCAACTGTATTGACATCAAAAATTGAAAAAGCTAATTTTTGTTTCTTTACTTAAAAAAGATAATAATAATCTAAAAAAATGCAGTACTGTGTTTAATAAATAATATTATGTTTTACTGTTTATACCGCTGGTACAGTTGACGAATTTTTATCAGAATTTTATTAAGCTTTTTCTCGAATAATGTAATGCTTTTATACTAATAAAGTTTTTCAAATTTAATAAACTTTTAATCTTTAATTATATACGTCAGGTCATTTTTCAAGTTTTACACTATACATACATAGAAATTAAATAATTTTATGGCAAATGTGTTATGATAGCAATGGTGGCTTCTGATTCTTTATTGGGGAAATGCATCTTACACCAACAAAATGAAGATATAGTTCCTGAAAGTGAAATGTATAGTGTTGCCAGGTGTACCGATTTGCGCAGGACGTCCAACTTTCAAGGTTTCAAGACCCGTACCGCAAAACCTCTTCGCAGGACGCTAAAAGTCCCGATTTTTCATCATGCACAAATTCCATTTAAATTTCTTTAGTACTATATCATGTTATCCGTTAGTCGGCATCAAGTGGAATTAAATGCAATAAAACCTGTGAAAAAAGAACCTGTTTATAGTGGAAGTTTTTTATGGTCCCGCTGAAAATAATACCGTACAAATTCACCTGCTAAGCCGGAAAACTGTCCAAAACAGAATATTTCTCCGGTCCCTATTTTGTTTTTACACGTTTTAATGTACTTGTTTCAGTAAATTCTGAGAAAACGGAATTTGTATATATCAAAATTCTGTCGTACATGTAAAAATTTTATAATTTTTGTACAGAAGGAATACCATACAATTATAACAGCTCAATCGGAAACCTCTCTAAAACGGAATTTTGTTTCGGTTCCTAGCGAATCCGCTTTCACAGATTTTACTGTATGATATAACTTTCTTTTTTTAGTACAGTAAAACCTACTAAGACGGAATCTTGTGACCAGATAAAGATTCCGTTTTAGACAGATTTTCATCCTAGCACATATAATTGTATGACCGTAGAGACCATGAAATTTTTACGTTTAAGACAAGATTCCGTTATAGCCAGGTTACGTTTTCATAGAATTTACTGTAATTTTATGTCCCGATTTAGAAGCCGCTGTCCCGCTTTCTTTGCCTCCTTGTCCCGTTTTCTGTGACAGTGGACCTGGCAACACTAACAATTTACACCCGCTTTTCAAAAACTAGTCGTTGGGGGCCACCGTAATACTTACCCATCATGGATAGGCATAATATAAAATATGAAAATAAAACATGTGTAAACTATACTTATAAAATGCATTGCAATTCGAATGAAATCCTGGCTTGATGAAGTCATAAACTTTAAATGCTCTATTACTGAATTACGTAAAAGAAACATCCTTATAACTCTAAAAATGATAATCCTACTAACTAATTATTTCCTGTGTCAGAATAAGCGTCTCATTTCTAATTAAAATACATCTTTGAATAGAAATTTGAATGAAATAAAAGGTCATGAAAAATCAAAGAGTGTGAAACATAATATGACAAATATCTCGGCAACTCATTATCCGATCGACTTCATTCTTTATGCAAAATTTGTTTTTTTTATTGTCTTTTATAGTCACTCCTTAAAATAAACAATTTCGAAAGTTTTTATATACCTTTTATCAGAACGAATATTTCGAGAGTCCGAAAAAAATAGTTCCAGATAATCGAGGTTACTGAAATTCAAGAAGCTTCTTTCCATTATTACATATTAAGAACGTATCAAATTTCAAGTCTCTATCTCAATTTGTAAGGGAGATAGAGCGTTTACAGACACGCACACACAGACACACACACAGACACACACACACACAGACAGACGGACGGCAAAAAATGTTTTTCTAAAAATATGTTTTTCGGAATCTCTAGTGTCTGAAACGTGTAAAGTGTCTGAAACGTGTCAATTTTTTTCTTTTCTATTTTCAAAACGATTACAAGACTTACCCTATACTACGTATGATGGGTAAGTAACAAGAAAGAGTAAAAAGTTGTGAAAGATTTCTTCTCTAGAAATGTTAAATTTTTGATTAAAGGTAAAATTACCTGATCTGGGGAAGGAGGATTATCGAAACGGTTCTTGCAAATCAAGAAAATATCTGGAGCCGGTTTACCATGCTTCACTTCTTCGTCAGTGGATCCGCAGACCACATGATGAAACTTGCTGATGAGATCTTGGTGGTTTTTGGTTTTCAATTTAAAAGCCTCTTTCGACGAACTAGTAGCAATAGCTATTGGTATTTTGTGCTCATGAAGATGATTGACTAGTATTTCAATACCTAAAGAAAAGGGAAAAACGTAAATTAGGGACAGAACTGAAAAAAAAAGTGTAAAGGGAAAAAAAAAACTTAACCAAGTTTGTTTTAATTGGATATGTTGGGGTTAAATAGTATATTTTTATGCTAGCAAAATAATTTAACTACTAAACCTATAATAGTAGTATACATTTGTTATGTTGTCAATATTTAATATATTATATAGAATTTATGTACAACCACGTAATACACTAAAAATCAGATAAGTTTAAAAATGCACACCACACCGGAAAACAGACTTGTACAATAAGCAGTAATTTTTATCATTTATTATTTTTATCATTGAAAAAATTTATGAGAAAAATTCGAAAAGTTTTAACCAAATGTTATTTATGATTTTTTTTTAACTAGGTTTTATTCAGTTTTTGCGGTCTTAATTTCATGCTTATTGCATCGCCCCTCTCACTAGATTCTTTTTTTTTATTATCAAACATTGAAGGAATTTCTTGTGGAAGAATTTCAAAATTTAGAGCGTAATCTCGCCCTGAATTTCAGGCCCTGGAGAATGACACAAAAAATGTGTTTTTTCTGAGCTATTTTAAATTAAAATTTTTAAAATGTCACTTAAAAATATTATGCTAATTATAATCCACCTGGCAAGGAATATATAAACTGGCTTTAAAATTATACTGGTAGTAATTTTTTTTTCTGAACTTTCACGAAGTTTTTCTCATTTGTGGAACTCAGGGGTCGCCAAATGTTTTTGTCCGTCGACCCTTTCAAGAAGTTTTCAGCTGTTTATCGACACCCCCACCAAATTACTATTGCTTAATTATAATTAACCAGTAAAAATACGCGCTTAAGCAATTTTTTTATTGATTTATATTCATACTAGCAGGCTTTGCCCGCTACGCTGGTCGGTTTCTCCAAACGAAATATGCCCGTGAATTTCATCTTTTGTTTTAAAGAAATATGAACCTTTACCTTCATTGTCCTTCCGCAAAATGCTGCGAAACGAAAGTAACGCCATTGCGTTGTTAAATTTCTAATTTTTGCACAAAGTTTGGGCTATTTAAGACAAACTTGTTTATTTAATCATTTACAGTAGGATTTGCTAAAGAACGATGTAACAATATGCAATATACTAAAACTATCCCTGGAAAATAAACAATGCAAATCCCATCGAAATCCATACTGTAGAATTTAAAAAATATACATTTCATGGGTTCAACTGATTACAAACTTTCCCCCTATTTCTATAAGTAAGCAACGTAGAGCGATTATACGATAATTGTTAAAGAATATGCAATATATCACGAACTATCGGACTTAGAAGAACTTTCTTGGTACCATTCGATTCAGCATACAAAAATATATTAAAATGTGTTATCATTTGTCACATAACTATAATACCCGATATTTAAAGAATTTTTTAAAAGTTTGTTACCTTTTTACCCCTCTTAGGGGTGGAGTTTCTGAAAATCCCTTCTTAGTGCGCCTCTAGATTCTAAAAAGTATTTTTCATCCAAGTTTCGTGTTTGTAGGTTCAGTAGTTTTGGTTGTGCGTTGATCATCTACCCAGAAAGGACTTTCTTTTATATATATAGATTATATACCGGGTGTCCTAAAATCGACTGATTGATTTTAAGATTCAATAACTTTCAAACGGTGACAGACAGATATTTAAAAAAAATTATTGCAGGAGAGTAATGTAAGATGTCAAGAATCTTTTTACTGTAATTTCTGATTTTAGTTCGAATTACCAGCAATAGATGGCGTTGCGAACAACAGAGTCCATTTGAGGCAGAAGCAGAAATCACGGAACATTGATGGGAAAGAAGGAAGTTAAATATGTGGAGTAGATCCTAAGAACACGATTATATTAGTGAATGAGACCCACTTCATATATTTAACCTCCTTACTTCGCATCAATCTTGGGTGGTTTCAGTTTTGGCCTCGATTGAGCACCTATTGCTTTCGGCGCCATCTACTGTTGGTAATCCGAACTAAAATCAGTAATCAAAGTTTAAAAAAAAAAAAAACTCCTGACATCCTACACAATTTTTTAAATATTTGTCACCGTTTGCAAGTTATTGAATTTTAGAATCAGTCAGACCATCTTAGGACATCCAGTATGTTTAACATATACTATGTAATCAGATGCATTATAATAAAACTTTTATTGAATTTCTAAAATTGGTTGATATTATTAACGTGATTTACGGTTCATGACAATGAGTTTAAAATTCGTGAGTTTCAGTATCAAAGCTTCGTGCTATTAAATATCCAAATTACTTCTTTGTTTTTTAAAGATAAAATTAGCATGGCTGAAACCAGATCCGACCATATACTAGTTTGGAATTGCAAACAAAAATGGGAGTACTACTTCAAACTGCTTAGGGCATTTATATGCAATATTTATGTTCGTCGAAAATTATCTTTTTTAAAGGGTTGATTCTGAAGTCTTATTTGAATTATTTGATTATTATTTGATTATCTTATTTGATTATTGAGGCATTTGAATACTGAAGAAAGACTTTGATTTCCATGGCAATAATATATTTCCTTTTTGTTGTTTTTGACACCAATGTAATTTTTTGACGTCATAATGGTAGGAAAAATATTTAAAATCAGATAAGTCAAAAACTTTATAAATAATATTCTGAATCAATGCTATAAATAATCATATGAACATTTATAAAAGTTTATCATACCAGGTAATACTTTAGTTTTGGGAAACTCATCTTCAAAAATTATGGCACATTCTTTTTGGAATTCCTCAACCGTCATGGGTATTTCTAGTTCCTCGAGGAACATTTTCGAAGATTCATCAGAAACTTTGCCCATTAACTTCATATTCAAATCCCAGTTATAGTTCTTTCCATAGCGAGAGGCAACTGTTTCAAACACATTTCTGTACATATCTTCTGTATCTGAAAATAAAGATTAAAAAGTGTCCAAATAAGCTTATTATACTGCCAACAAATAAATATTACAGAGTGTCTATTAAAGGTCTGACATATTTTAATGTTTAATAATTCATAAAATAATGAAGATATAAACAAACCTATGGCATTTATGCATAGAATAACTCATATATTTTATTTTATAGTGTGAACGTTTTCATAGACAATTTCCTTTTCCTGTTTGAATATATTTTTTTGTAAATATTAACCCTTTCTTTTTCACTGAATATACAGTCACATATGTCATTTACTTAGACATGTTGGAAAATTTCGCATTTCCGCAACTCGAAGAGCTTCAGCCACATGTTCTTTTGCAACAAGATGGTGCACCACCTCATTGTGGTATCATAGTTTGTAGTTCTTTGAATAATCTTTACACAGGACGATGGATTAGGCAAAGTGGTCCAATTCCTTGGTCACCCAGATCACCTGATATAACGCTGCAAGACCTTTTACTTTGGGGATTTGTAAAGGACATCGTTTACAGGAGGAAAGTGAACATTGATGGCCTAAAGGACAGGATTACAACCGCAATAATCGCTGTGGATGCTAAAATGCTTGCCCATACCTGGCTTGAAATCGGCTACCGTTTTGGTATTCTCCGTGCGACGAACGTCGTACATGTGGAAATTCATTGACAAGGGCCATAAAACGTTTTGAATCTATCTAACGGTTAATGTTATTAATTTAAATCTATCATCATTATTTTATGAATTATTAAACATCAAAATGTGCCAGACCTTTTATAGACACCCTGTATAATAAACCATGTTTTCCGATTCTCTGCAAGTTGGGTGTTTGTTATACGACTTGGGAACAGCAATCTAAACATTTTTATTGCTCTACAATAAGAGATATCCAAATATTTTTCATACAAGGGTTGTGCCGGCTAATTCGTAAAACACCTATTTCACCAGCGCATGCACCCTTGTGAACTCTTTTGATCCGAACTAAACAGAAATAATCTGATGTTGATATGCTATATTCTAACAGTGCGTACACGTGCGTACACGTAACACGTGATAATTTGAAGGGACGAAAATTGAAGCGACTCGTCAGTGTTCCAAGAATTTCATTGACTGTTCAAGAAAAAGCTTTTCCCTCGTCAATTTTCCAAGTATTTCGTTGGCTGTTCCGGGGGATCCTAAAACAAAGAAGTACCATAGGTGACAAAATTGCTCCCAATAAAAAGTTGCTTGGAGCAACTCTTTTGAAGCCATAGGTTTAACATGACGTTGCACGAAATTAGCGGCAACTTTAGCACTTTAAGATTATTGTTTCATTGGTCGGCATTTCATTTTTGTGACTGTTTATGGTACTTGGCAATAAATTGCACTTTGATAAGATTGAGTATACTGTAGCGATAGATACCGTAATTATAGAAAGGTGAATTCATTTTGCCGTAAATCACGCAAAAGTGTAGCCGGATTTAGCCATGTCATTTAGCCCAAACCCTTCCCAAATTGTCATTGAATCAACTGATTTCTACCCTGCCCAGATAGCTGATTGGTCAGAGTCAGAGTTCAGTTTTGGTTCAGGATTTTCACGATTGGTCAGAAAGGTTATAGCGCCCTTTTGTGTAACTTCATACATTATAAGCAAATGAGTATGCCTTCTTTATATCGTATGCCTCGGTTATACCAAACTCCCATTATAAAAAGGATATACCAAAATTTTCAATAAAACAATAAAAATTTAACTTGTATGGTGACAAACTAAGTTGAGTTATGCAAATTCAGCTCAGACGGTTCATTCGAATATTAAATTGATCGTTTTTAATCTACTTTTTATTAAATCTAATTTCCTAATAGGAGGTTATCGGTTTGCTCGTATGACAGGTTTTAATATTTGCTGTAACAGAGCTCGCAAAAATCTTGTGTTGTGTATTAATCTCTTCCTGCATACACCTATAGGTACCATCTTTATATTTGCAATATTTGTGCCAAAATAAGTTAGACTAGTAACTTTTTACAGCTAAAATGTGGATCGTTTCGAGCTGGTTTGGCGATATTTGTTGCGCTGTTTCTAATTTACACACGCAAAAACTAAAAGCTGACGAAATTTTAGAAACGTTACTATTCCATTAGGCATGGTTTCACATATTATAAAAAGGTTGAAAACACCAGATATGATTGTTTATTTTTGTTTCTGCAAAGACAAAAATAGTTAAGTGGTGTAGAAACAGAAAATAATTGCTAGAGTACTAATGATAATTTTATCTAATGATTCTTCATAGCTACTGGATTATATTTTTTTCCGCGGTCATCGCATTATTACATGCAGGGAGACTATCTTTGTAAAATTTAATTAAATACTAAGAAAGTAAACAATTTAACATAGACATTTTCGGTAATCAAGTAAACTAATTAAGAAAAAAAACACAAATAACATGAAAACGACGGAAGAATACATTTAAACTGCAGGAATATCAACCAAAATATATTAAAATATCATCCTTGCTCTACGATTTAGCAGAGAAATTTATGTAAACAATACACCAAATGAAGAAAGAAAAAAAAACAGTAGAAACACAATGCAACTTAGATGAAACTTGACACAGAGTATGCCTTAATAATAGAAATATCAACTAAAATAAATTAAAACCTTAAAAAAAAAAAAAAAAAAAAAAAAATTAAAATTGCAACCTTAAAAAAAACAATTTAAAATTGCAACCTTGAATTTTAAGTAATGTGTATTTCATAGATTTGACAACATAAAATTTGTAAACAAACAAATGTCGCCAAGCAAAGGTGCCAAAAGTAAGGGTTAACTTACCGGAAGTAACAAACGGAAGTAAAAGGCAAATGTTTCGACACTAGCGCCCTCGGCCTGAGTTTTACAGAAAATTCGGTCTATTGGCAATATTTGTACCCTGCTAATATAAAAGAACCAGTTACTTCTTTGTGATAGCGACCCTCAAGGAGTTGAGCCAAGTGACTGCCAAGTTAGGTTGTTAAATATCGTCAAATAGTTTGCAGCCCTAAAGAAAAATAACGTGTTTATGCCATTGAAATATTGCTTTTTCGTCGATGTTCCAGAACTTGAACATTTTTCATATGCTTTTTTATTATTTTAACCACTCCCCTATACTGATTCTTGAACTTGATTTATGAGTTGTTGAATCATGCATCGTGTTTTTTCAAGGGGGGAAAAAATCCCTCTTTCTCTAAGTTTGATTTCCCTAGTCTTAAATTGTCGAAAATTGTTTGTCGCGTAAGTAGAATCGCGCCAAGAGAAATCGGCGCACTACTATATTAAATCTGTTCGTAAAGGAAATAAATATCCGATGCTGCTATTTAAATTATACATCAATATTAAAAAATGAAGATACTTACGCATACCCTGAAGATACAACTGCGCCAATAGTACTAATTACAGCTACCCTTATGTTTGACAACCATATAATTTATTTGGTACTTCTCTATTATCCCCTCGACCACTTTTCATAACAAAAAACTATCGCCAAACTGTAACGCCAAATAAACGGGAGAACGTTGCCATTGGAATATCAAAATAAATAAATAAATAAGATATAAGAATTTGAGGACATAATTGTTATTTTAATTAATGAAATAACTAATAAATCGGTAAAACATAATGAAAAATACACGCAAATGTCGAGTTAAAAACCACTTGACATAACACATACGTATAATGCTTCTGATATCAAGTAAATGGGACTGCATTTATGGCGTTTAATCTTACAGTTTGGCGATAGTTTTTTTGTTATGAAAAGTGGTCGACGGGATAATAGCGAAGTACCATTTATTTATTAGAGTTTGCTTATTTGGAACAGCTGTCGCAGACGCACCGGGGTTAACCGGGGCCTCCGAGATGTCGCTGTGTGTCCTTAACCGGGCCTGCTACAAGTATTAGTGACGTCACAATAGTGATCCACTTTGGTCAATGTATCGCAGCAGAAAGATGTAATAAAAAGAGCATTTCCGCTCTTATAATTTGTGATTACATAAATAATATTAAATTTCATAATCGTGAAATAAAAGGGAATTAATACACTTGTTTTATTAAAGGAAATTAAAAGTTTTAAATTAAAAAAAAATGCTGAGATTAAGAAATCAGATTGAACCCATTGACTTACCTTTTCCTAAACACATTATTTTACAATAAATATACGTACAAAAAATATAATAAATCTACCAAAAACTTTACAAAATCAATCCCAATCCTCCCTTTTACAACTACATACCATAATTTAACCACCAAAACACAATAAATGTCAATTTAAATAGAGAAATCGACATTTTTTAACTGTAGAGACCTTGGCACTTTTTAAGGTTAAGGACACACAGCGACATCTCGGAGGCCCCGGGTTAGCGCGATTTTTGTTTTGCACCATTTTGGCGAGAAAACCCCGTTTTCGGGTACTCGTTAGGCCTAGCTTGCTAAAAGAGCATATTAGTTTTATTTTATTATGGAATAATTTATTTTATTATAAAACACACACAATTTTTATTATTTTTATTAACACACACAAATTATTCTATTATAAAACACAAAATATTTGATTTAATGTGAAACATACGGATTCTGCTCTACCGGGTTGCCATACGATGCAAAATCTCACCAAAATCGCCGGGTTTCCCCAGCAAAAAATTGACATTTTGGCGCCAAAAAGATAGCCCTGTGCGTCTGCGACAGATGTACCTATTTCAATATTTAAGTACCTATTCAATCCATTTTTAACAATGTTATGTATTTAATAATGTTAAGTTACAGTTTTGAACGTAATTGGCATTGATAAACAAGATTTGCATTTGACAACCATTTTTGGCGATCTGTATTTAGAGCACGGATATACGTAAGCACCCAAATAAATTGTAAGGTAGCCCAGAGTGTACGTCATTCGTTATTTAAATCACATCAATTGTTTTATGAAATATTATTGAAAGCAGAATTAGTAACGCAGGAGAAATATTAAATCTGAATAAATTATTAAAACTCTTCAAAAATACCATATAAAAAAATGAAGAACATATACGATACTATTTGATGTTGATAAATCGTCAGCAAAATGCTGTATTTTACGCAATCATCCTCAACGAGATATTTATGAAACCAAATGAATAAAATTTCTATTATTCTATTATTTTAATACAAGAAATTTTCTAATACTTACTAAATATCGTTCCATCCATGTCAAAAATTACGTGTGTGACCGGTTTAAAATTCGACGCCATGATAACCAGAAATAAAAATAAGAAAAAGAATATAATGCGAAATGCGTGCGGTGTGATAGCGATAGCAATAGACGCTTTCTGTGTGACGTCAGTCATGACATTTTGGTTGGATACTGACCTGTTGTTTATTGAGAACATACATCTGACTTGTGTGCTTGACATCAAGTGCCCGCTTATAAATCATCAGGATACTGACCTCTGATTCCAAACAAACGGTTGCTATGTTTCATTTCTTATTCAATATAAATCGTAGAAAATGTTACCACTGCATATAACGTATTAAAACAGTTTATCGTGAGATATTGCTATAAGATATATCTATAATATACAAATATAATAGAAAATACAACATAGCCACCGTTTGTTTGGAGTCAGTTTCCAAGCAAAGTCTATAACCACAACAGAAAGAGAAGCTTACATTAAATCTATGGCTCTTTTCATGATCTGTGTCTGGGTCTCCAGATCACAAAGGAGATTGAATCATATGGAGTGCATTCTTTACCATAGATGTATGCATAAAATAAAAATTCCATTACAATGAACTTGAGGGTCAGATGTTTTGATCACGTATTTGAATACTTATAATGTTTAGTAACATTTCGTAAATGAGTTTGGTGGTCAATTGGTCAAAACGCTGAGTTCGAGTAGTTTGTGGACTCAAGTCTTAACCTTTTTTGCCTTTTCTCCTTTAAAACCTTAATACATGTGTCCGGGAGAGACATCTATGCTCTACATACGTGATTTCTATGTCTGAGCAGTCCTGCCAGTCAAGAGCTCGAATTTGTACAGTATGGCTTCGAATCACTTGTCTTCCTTTTGTTTTAGAAAAAAAAAATTCTCCTTTTTCATTTAAAAAATGTTTTATCGGTTGCTTTATATTTACCTTGATAAATGGAATATTTTTTATAAAAGTAAATTTTTATACTATTGATAACATATACAGACTTATTTCTATTATTAAAACTAAATCTAAATATTTAAAACAACAAGCCGGTTTTTTTCATCATCTGTCCTGGAGTTTTTGCTGAACCAATTTTAATATATGTATACTAGCCGCCACTGACGACCAGTTTAGTCGCTCTTAATGTATGCTAAGCATTGTAACACGTTACTTTTATTCATAATTTATTTTTGAAGTGAAAACTTCTTTAGGCGCGTTGGGCATTTTTTGAGATGGGAAAAAAATCATTGAATTCGCGACACCGTTACCGTGACCGTCACCGACACCAGTACTTTTCGGTTAGCCGGACGCCAGTAATATATATACATGTATATATACACGCACACATATATCTACACATATCTACAGATACATATATATACATACACATATATATGCATATATGGATGTATATATATATATACAAATTTATGTATATACATATGTATTTATATATGTACATATATCACTGGCGCCCGGCTAACCGAAAAGTACCCCGACACCTCTGTATATTTGGCGACGATTTTGCAATAGCTAGTTCAGGTAAGCAACCATAGATTTGCTTAAATTAATATCTCACTTTGACAGCAAAAGTGACATTATTCTCTATTTAGCATTATTTGAAAGACAAATTTCTCGAATGAATATAATAAAATAAAATTGGGTCACACATTTGTTAAGTTTAATTCCGTTAGAAATCGCCAATATTATAGCTAGAGAGACAGAAACATTGGCGAACAATTACGATCATGTAAAAGATTTACTTCTTAAACGCTTCAAAATGACGCCAGAAGAATTTAGGCAGAAATTAATGTCACATAAAAAAGAATCTTCAGCCGCTTGGCGCGATTTAGCATTTGAATTAAGAAATCATTTGGAAGAATGGATTAGCGGTCTTAAAGTATCTGATTTCGAATCCTTAAAAGAATTAATAGTAGTAGATCAAATTAAGAAAAGGTTACCTATAGAAATGAAAGAACATTTTATTGATGATCTTCCAAAAATTAATAAATTAGTAAGTAAACTAGACGATAATGATGCGGCGAGACGTAATGTTAAAACCATGAATAGAATTTCACACCACTTTGAAGATGGGTTCTTATATCAACGAAATTTTATGTTTCAAAATCTCTCGCATACGATATTGTAATAGGGCAAGATGTGATCAGCAAACTAAAGTTGGCGATAGATGAAGAGGGAATTAAAATTGTTGGCGAGCGCAATACTTTTCAAGTACGTTGCCTTAAAGTTGTAAATAATTCCGATAAAAAATTAAATTATGTTGCCAATTCATACAATGAATCGAAAGTATCAAAAGGAAATAGTTCACGTGCAGAAAACGAAATGATTGGTATTATGAATAAAAATAATTCAGAAAATTATTTCAAGATAAATTTAGCACGCGCGGTGAAAACTGATAAAAGTGACTCAACTCGCGAGACCAAATCAAAAGATGAAAATGAAATAACAAAACACGGAAAATATTATAATTTAACGAGACCGAGAAAAAAAAATAGACAGAAGTAATATAAAAAGAAAAAAGAAAATAATGAAATATTTCAATTTATAATATAATATTATAATGTACAATAGCGTATTAAATGAAAATTGTAATATAATTTTTGTGGTAGTAGTTTATAATAATGGATAAAAAAACACTTCATTTAAAAGTATCTCCTGCACAATAAAACGTTTCCTGACGATTCAAAAAATACACACGTAATTGTTCAAGTTTTCACTTCTGTCGGCACTCCCGGAGTGCCATTTTTTTCTTCTTAATTTTTCGCGAAATCGGAAGATTCTAATAGAAAAATCAAGAATTTTTGCGATCATGGTAGCATTTCGCATATTTTTTGTTGTTATATAAGTAGTGGGAAAACAACAGTTCAAGCTCAGCCGGTGGCACTGTGGCACCGTGCCACCGGCCGGAGGCACCGACCCTCCGATCGCCCCCGCAACGCACCCTAGCGGGAAAAACGGAAATTGTGAAAAAAGGGTTAATTTTTCTACTCTAACAGTAGGGGTAAAAATAAGAACTGTAAGAAGAGGTTAAATGGACAAGATTATCATACTATAAGATGAATATTGATTTTATATACTAAGTTTGAATGACAAACACCTTAAAGAGTATCACTAATTAAGCGAAACAATGAAAAAATATTAATTTTAACAAAAAAGCTGATTTCTTAAGAATTTTTCAACTATAAGATGAGGATATCAACTTATAAGAAGAAATTTAAACTTACATTTTAGTTTTTGAACAATCATCACATTAATGAGTACTGACAATTAGACAAAACAATACAAAACATCAATTTTAACGAAAAAACCTTATTTCTTAAGAATTTTTCAACTATAAGATTAGAATATCAAACTATAAGATGGATTTTAAACTTATATTATAGTTTCTGAACAATGGACACCTTAATGAGTATAATAATTAAGCAAAATAAAATATTAATTTTAACGAAAAAAAGCTGATTTCTTAAGACTTTTCAACTATAAGATGAGGATATCAAATCATAAGCCGGAGATTAAACATATATATTAATTTTGAATGAGGAACATCTTAATGAGTATTACTAATTAGACGAAACAATCTAAAAATATCAATTTTAAGGTATAAAGCTGATTTTTTAAGAATTTTTCAAGTATAAGATGAGACTATCAACTTATAAGAGGAAATTACACTTATATTTTTTAGTTTTTGAACCGTAATACATAGAAAATAGTAAACATTTGAATGATTTTTACCAAATTAATTGATTTTTCCATGCAATAATAAGTGTTTTAGCAGCAATTACATAATTTTTATTGTATATAACTGATAACTGTACATAATATAATCTTTTTACATCATTTAGACTTGAAATAAGGACCATACGTAAGTAAAAAAAAAAAAACAGATATTTCTTTATTTTCAATACGCGACATTTTTTTTTCATTCCTCAATTGTAGCACTTATGAGGGATGGCAATAATCCAACCCCCCACATTCTAAGAAAAGGGGAGACATAACAATGACCGTCTAGGTCAAAACTTTTACTATAATATAAATATTATTCACTATCAATGTTTACAAAAAATCCATGTTGGGAGATAGATATGTGTTATATTTTAATAAAGATTACCCTCCTCCATCTTCTTAACGATTGCTAATAATTATACAAAACAAAAGAAATATAGATTTTTAACGAAAAAAGGGTGAATTTTAATGAATTTTACACAAGTTTTCGGTATTATTATACATTAACACATAGGATTTTATTTCTGAGGTGATTACAAT
This sequence comes from Maratus michaelseni, assembly GCA_963931845.1. Taxonomy (NCBI): domain Eukaryota; kingdom Metazoa; phylum Arthropoda; class Arachnida; order Araneae; family Salticidae; genus Maratus; species Maratus michaelseni. The sequence continues at coordinate 92,837,906 of OZ007596.1, forward strand.
ACAGAGAAAAGTATTAACCTTTAGATTACTTTTCGTGAAAAATTTAACAGTAATTATATAAAATCCTGTTTACAACACTAATTTACATATGAAAATAAGAATTTATAGGATAAAATAAATAATCTTAACTTATACTTAGTAATTTTTACGCAATTCCAATGATTTTATAACATGTTTTTCCCGAGTTTTATATTAATTAGTAATTTTATATTAATTAACTTCCAATGTTTTCCATGATAAGATTAAATCTTTTCCATCACAAAAATAACACTATCTAAAATTTCACTTAAACTATTATTCTAAGTATTGATATTCACTTATAGCTTTACTTAAACTTTTACCTGAAATCATGTGAACTTATAGAATAATTACCCTGCTTACACATATCGAATTTAGTAAACAACATTCTTTTCTACACGAATACACGAACCTTTTTTTAATTTTCCAGTTTTAACAGAATATGCCTAAATATAAACTTTTATTTCAAATAGCCTAGTTTATGAAAACAATACGTAGTACCAAATATTAGGCAACATTTTAACCCGAACTTAGATACTTTTCACATACCTATTTTAACATAACTTAGATTATTTAATATTATTTTACCCATTTCTTTCAGAAATATACATATAAAATTATGGATTTACCGAGTAAATATCATGTTTTAGCTTTCACTTAATAATTTTTTACATCATTTCAGCGATTTCAATCTATTTTCATGTCACAGAAACGAAAAAATAATTGAATACAGACGCGGGTAAATAATATTTGTATTGTATTTTCCATTCAAAGATTTGAAACTCAAGTTAAAATTTATGTTATAAGTAATGATATTCACTTTTAGTTATACTTTTACTTGAAACCATGTGGACTTGTAGAACCTTGCTTATGCATATGAAGTTTAGTACATCTCACTGTTATCTAAATGAATATGAATACCTTATTGTTTTAAATTTTCCAATTTTAACAGAATATGTACGAATATAAACTTTAATTTTATCCAAACATTTTATTTCAAATAGCCTAGTTTATGAAAACGATACATATTACCAAATATTAGACAACATTTTAACATGAACTTAGATACTGATCACATACCTATTTTAGCATAACTTATTAACATGCAATAACATTTCATCCATTCCTTTCAGAAATATACATATAAATATAGAATTTATCGAGTAAATATCCAATTTTAGCTTGCATTTAGTGATTTTTTACACCATTTCAATGATTTCAAGCTATTTTATATCACAGAAACGGAATTATATTTGAACATAAACGCCTGTAAAATAATATTTGAAATGTGTTTCCTATTCAAAAATTCAAATCTCAAATTAAAATTTATGTTCTATCACTTATCAACTATTTATCCCACATAATTTTTACCATACAAACATCGTAGAAATTAAATATACGTTAAATGAAAATAATAAATTGTAAGTATCTAAAAATATCAAACACAAAAACTATTAATCAAAACTTAAAAAATTAAAAAAAATTAAAAGTTTTTACAAAATAAAAAAAAATTACAAATTAAAAAAAAATTTACAAAAAAAAAAAAAGTTTTCTTAAAGTTAAAAAAAAAATATTTTACAAAAAAAAAAGTTTTTACAAAAAAAAAAAAAAAAAAAAAAAAAAAAGTTTTTGCAAAAAAAAAAAAAATGTTTTGACAAAAAAAAGGTTTTACAAAGGTTTAAAATATTACAAAAAGTATCCATTTTTTTTTTTACAAAAATTTTAAAAAATTACAAAATTTTTTAAAAATTAGAAGTTTAACTGCTATCATTGCCACTATATCTTCTCAGAATATAGCAGCCTAGACTTGACTATAAAGAAAATTTCAACTACAATTGTACCAACACTATTATTAAGTTCGCATAAACCAAATTTTATACTGTATTTAGCGAATTTCCAATTAACATCTTTCGTGTAGAGTAACTTTTTCCTCTAACATTTGAAATCGTGTATATCTGCTACTTTCATATTTATAATTAATATTTCAGAATTAAGACCATACTAAACATTTTAATGTAAGACCATATTTAAGCAAGATTTCATGATAAAGTTTATTATACTGATTATTTTTATTACGTACGCATGCGCAGTTTTGTCACATGATCACTTTAACTGATGATAAAATAAAATTTTGAAAAGTGATGCAGAGGTTCTCATTTCCCAAGTCAAATTCTTGCATGAAGATGACTGTATATGTGTAGCTCCAGTAAATTTCCTGATTTTAACCCAGTTGGGGAAACAATTTCTCTGTTAACGAATAAAGTAAGTTGTACTATATCATTGTAAAACATCAATAAATGATTATTTATCTATTAAATATTTTCTAAGTATATAATTATATTTCTTTTATTGTATAGATGTTACGCCAAGATGAATCAAAACAGCAGAAACTCTCTTTATCAGAAATGGATACCCCGGATGATTCGCCGTCAACACATATAGAGTTAAAGAATAATATACATGTGAGTACTTATATGTGATATATTAGAATACATATATTAAACATAATTAGAGTGAATTTACAGTAAAATATTGTATAAGGTGTTCTATAAAATGTGATGTTTTTTCGTCTATAGTGTTAGAAGGAATTCTAAATATATGCATTTATTTCTCTTGCAGATGTGTTCCACTTGTAATAAATACTTTTCAAGTAAATGGAATTTAAAAGAGCATATACAAATCCATACTAGTGAAAAAGCTTATACTTGTAATCATCGTCAAAAATCATCTACAAGAAAGCGTGAATTATCTTTTACTAGAAAATGCAGACCATCAGTTCATATGAAAACACATCCTGTTAAAAAATTGTTTCGGTGTGAAAAGTGTGAGAAAATATTCGTTATTCGTAATAAACTGAATAGACATATTACTATTATGTTGAACTTGTCGAAGACAGTATCCCAAATCATATTGAAGATGGATATTCAAAAATTAACCAGTAGTTTGAAGAATTTAACAGTCAAAGATCAGATTGGATGCTTCGAAAAATTGACTGTATAGAACATAAACCAACATAACATTTACCCAAACTACTCATGCAGCATTATTGATTTGACATATGATATCCAAAAAGTGAAATTTGTAAAGAAAAATCCAAAGTGTTGTAAAGAATTTTATTGATATAATTGATAAAATGTATTGAAGAGAAATTGATATAAATGTAGACAATATTTACAATGTATTGTTTAAATACCCATAACAATAATAAAAAATGTACCTATACACATCTGTGTTTATTTTTATAAAACATATTTCATTGTTAAAATACATTGTATGATTTCTAACATAAAATTTGTACATGACAGTAAATAACTAATTTTGCCTTACGTAAGACTTGAGATTTATCATAACTTGTTCAACGAAACAACATTTTCCCCAATGAATATCCAGTTTACACACATACATATGAAAATCAACTTTTGATAATACTATACATCAGATTAATGAAAAATATATACAATTCATTAAAAAAATGTTTTTACAAATAAAAAAATAAAAAGTTTTTACAAATTTAAAAAAAAAGTTTTTTACAATAAAAAAAGTTTTTACAAAAAAAGTTAAAAAAAAGTTTTTACAAATAAAAAAAAGTTTTTACAAATTAAAAAAAAAGTTTTTACAAATAAAAAAAAGTTTCTACAAAGTTAAAAAAAAGTTTTTACAAACTAAAAAAGAAAAAAGTTTACAAAACTAAAAAAAAAAAAATTAATAAAAAAAATTACAAATATTTCAAATTTTTCTAAAAATATTTACATTTTAACAAAAATTTACACAAAAGTCAGAGCCAGACCTATGTCTAACATAGCATTTTTCCGACTTCAGTTGTTACAATCATAGTGTTAGCACTGTGAAAATACAAAATAATACCTTCAAATGGTAATCTATGTTGGATCCAATATATGGTATATTAAGAATCATTTGTGATTTGGACAAATTAAATATGCATGAGAAAACCATTAATGTATCAGCAACCGATGGGACTCATTTTGCTGATTTTATATCAATCAATAAATCTGAGCCCGCGGGCCGGGCTCGGGCCTATTTTTTTTCACGGCACTCGGGCCGGGCCGGGCCCGGGCCATATTTTTTTCTGAAGGCTCGTGCCGGGCCGGGCCTAGTGATTACTCTTTACGGGCCGGGCCGGGCCTTACTTTTTTCCTGAAGGATAAGGCCGTGCCTTAAATTATTTTTTCCGTACATAGCCGGGACTGGTTTCATTCTTCCTAGTCTTCACGCCTCAAAATTTTTAGTCCTGGTTTTGACCCGTATGAAAATCATTGTCTCGGCGTGCCTGGTCCGTTCGAAGGGCAGTAAAATAAGATCTGGCATAAAAATCTTTGCAAAACATGCATACATTTTTAAATCGACATTATTTTATAAAGATTAAAATTTATTCTTTTTAAAAAATACTAGATTTATACGCTTATTAAAATATGGCTAAATTAAAATATAGTAAAACGTGTGAAAAAGAACCTGCTTATGATGGAATCCTGTCTTAAATTGAAAAATGTGTTGATCCATTAAAAATGAATATACTAATACGTAAGAAAAGAATATATAATACATTTACACCTGCTAAGAAGGCAAATTGTCTATAATTCATTTTTTTTTCTTCCCTATGCAATTCCATCTTCGAAGATTTCACTGTATTTCATTTTTCTAATTTTTAACACTTCAATAAATGGAATATGGATTAACAATATTGATGATAACTTAAACACATACATACAACAAATAGAGATTTATTAAAAAAATAAATATTCCAGCTTGCGGCACCTCTATAAAAATGAAGATTATAAACATGAAAAAAAAGGCTAAGATAGGAATTTTTGATTAGATCTCCTCCTACGAGGCAAATTTTTAACCAAATCGCCATAAAAAATATGTTTTGTAGAAATTCACTCGAGCCGGGCCGGGCTCGGGCCGAGATTTTAACTTTTTTCCGGGCCGGGCCGAACTTTTAACTTTTAAATCGGGCCGGGCCGGGCCAATATATTTTGTGTTCGGACCGGGCCGGGTTCGGGCCGAACTTTTAATTTTTGTATCGGGCCGGGCCGGGCCAAATTATTTTTTGTATGGGTCGGGCCGGGCCCGGGCCTGGAAATTTCGGCCCGTGCAGACCTCTAGTAACAGTAACCAAAGACTAACAGATAGAGATGCTTTAAGGGTGTTGTTATTACAGACAGATACAAGAAACAATTTATATCAGTCTTAATCAAATAAAAAAGCTTCAGAGTTTCCTTTAGATTTGCCTACTGAAGTGTAGATAACTGAAAACATATCCATCGGTTTAGAAGTGACTAATATAACATCAAAGGATACAGATAATGGGTATCGCGGTCTTTTAGTTTATGTTATCGCTTCAAGTGATGAATACTGCTCATTTCGGATAGATATGCATACAAGTAAATTATATGATGAGTCGAAAATGAACCTAGAATTCGTATCGGAGTATAACTTAAACATGTGTATCTGCTTATGACTTGAGAAATTCACGACATTTTACAACGACTGATTTCAAATTACACAACCAATAAAATATTTACCTTCAAGGAAAGAAAATGAAACCCCATTCAATTGTTTCAGATATTCAAGTTGATCACGCGATCGATGTTGAACAGCAGGACCAGGCCTAAATCTAACATCGCATTTTTTCTCGATTTCGGTTGTTTAAATTGTTATTTTAAAGAGTAGTATAATGATTGCCCAACCATTGTACATTTCTTTAAAATAAGAACTTTAAACAGCCGAAATCGAGAAAAAATGCGATGTTATCATTTTGGCGCAAAAATGGCGATTTTATGCCTGGCCAACCCGGCAGTTTCGGCTAGATTTTGCTTCGTAAAAATCTATTACCGTTGTCCTGTCATCAAGGCTGTCTGTTAGATGGCTGGTGACTTTCTCTCCAACATGGTTTATTAGTGAGAAATTGCAGACTCAGGAATTGGCCGGAGTGGCTCAGTGGTTAGAGCGACAGCCCGGAACGCTGTGGACCCAGGTTCGATTCCTGGCTCTGGCTAATTTTTCACTCCATGTTGGATTATTGTAATTATTGTATGTATGTCTGTATTATAATATTTGTATATCTTTAAATGCTGAATGCAGGCGTTGTTTATGTGTGTTTTAATAACTTAAATATTATGTGTTTTATAATAAATTAATCATTGTGTGTGTTTTATAATAAAATTGTGTGTTTTTTTAAATATAAAATGAACTATTTCATAATAAAATAAAAGTAACATGCTGTTTTAGCAATCTCTAACAGGTGCCTGAAAATAGGATTTTCTCGCCAAAATGGCGCAAAACAGAAATCGCGCCAACCCCGATGCGTCTGTGACAGCTTTTCCAATTTAAAATGCATGCCGTTCACACTTTTCATTTAAAATAGAAAATAAATAAATAAAAAATAATATCATAAATCAAAACATTTGATTGCAAAATCAAAGTATCGTTTCTAATTTGCACACGTGAAGAATAAAAGCTGGTATTGGTGATTTTAAAAATTCTATTGGCGAGATTTACTCTCAAATAACATAAAAGTACTTAATGATGTTATGTATTTTATAAATGTATATTAAATTACTGTTTTGAACGCGATTGGTCATTAGCAATGGTAAATATGATTGGTGATTAACAATCATTTTAGGTAATCTCTCTTCCTTCCACGTATAATACATAAATACCAAATAAACTGACAATTCGTTTCGAAATTTGATTCATTAACTATCATTACATGAGTTGTATTTGTTTACATTCAACTTCGTCAAGAAAAGATTCGGAAGGAAGTTGAGTTGTATAGCACTGCATCAAAAGAATTATGGTAAACTTTGATTGTCTCACAAGTCCTGGTGCAAATTATTTTTTTGACACCAGGCAGCGCTCCAAAAATTCATTCGCGGAGAACTTGCTTTGCAATGATTACCTTCATGGTTTTATATTTCTACCTTTCAGGACGAATGAATTTTTTTTTGTTTACTTTCCTGGATAGAGAAATTGAACTGCGAACCTAATTTCAACTGAAGTTATTGCAGAATATATACATAATTGAGCGTAAGTCATCGCTCAAATATTAATTTATTTTGAATGATCTTTCTAAAAGTGTAACTTTTATGCAGTTTTATCAACGCCCCCTAGAGATAATGCCTTAGAACTCAATTTTGACGTCACGGTAGATCGGCTAATGATTCAACTGATTACATCCTACCATTCCTGCAACCACAATAAAACAAAATTCTAAATGACTTTTTTTTCTTTAACTTGCATAATAAAATTGAAGATCAACTATTTCAAAACAGACACAATTTGCTTACACCCCCAACCGCCCCCCCCCCCCAAAAAAAAAAAAAAACTGTAGGATTTAGTATCAAGAAAATTTTGTTTTATGTAACAAAATTTGAAATATAAAATAGTTATTTTTATTGAAAAATAGAAGCTACTCTTGAGGTTTTATTAACAAATTTTTTTTTTGTTGTTGTTAATGTGCAAATGAAAGCTCATACTTGAATTCTAGCATATTTCATGAAAATTAATAATATTTCGGTGTTAAAGATTAGATTGCTGTCAATTAAAGTAAGTACTTATTTATAGTATATATGTGCATTTTTATCAATATTAACAATGTTAATCATCATCTATTAAAATATGTTTACTTTGTCACTGCTGAATACTTGATTGAATATTTGCAAATTTCATTTATTTTGCCATATATGCAGCTTTTTTTAATAATCCCCAATAAAAATCACCAGTAGTAGTTTACTATTATTATAAATATTAAATATATATTTTAGTTATGTGCGATTGAAAAGATATAATTTTGTTTTGGTTTATATTTATATATTTTGTTTTTGTTATGCAAAACTTGATAAGATAAAAACTAACTTTTAATTAGTTTTTAAATATTTTTAACACAAGAGTAATTACAAATTTTAAATGATATCTCTAAAAAATTTGCTAGATATCTGCATTTTATACACAACACACACATTTTTTTTTTTTTTTAATGCAAAGTGTAACCAAAGATGTTTTATTATATAATATAATAATTCTACTTATAGAATAATTAATATAAATACCTAAAAATCCATATAATGTGAATATAATTATGAATTCCATTTATCGTGGTCATCTAAATAATATGATTATTATATTTAGATAAAGTAAATGTAATCCCAAAAATATAATAAATTATATATTAGTGGTCGATGCAGGGTTTTTTTTCTTGGGGCCGATTTTGTGAAAGGTAAAGGTTATTTTGTGAAATAAGTTTTCTTCTCTGGTGAACTTGTTTGTTTACAAATTACACATTTTAAAACATCACAAAATAATAAATGGTAAGTTTTTATGGAACAGAATTTTGTGAAAGGACCTATTTTAATAAAAGGAATTTTGTGAAGGGACACATTTTAACGAATTGATTTTTGTGAAGGGGCCCATTTTATTGAATTGAGTTTTGTGTAGGGGCCCATTTTATTAAATTGATTTTTGTGAAGGGGCCCTCAAATAGGCCCCAAATTTTGCTTGGATCGACCCCTGTATATAATAATAAATATAAAAATAAAATAAATTGTAATCGGAATTATGATGTTTTAGACCTTATTTGAAGAGGATGTAATCAGTGTGGTATACATGTAACATGCATTTATATAACAAATAAGTAATTAAAAAAACATTTTTTAGCTAAGTGTAGTATATTTAAGGCAAAGGCAGATTTGAATACTAGCCGTAATAATTTCATTTGAACATTAGTAAAAATATATATTTAATATTTTCTAATAATAGTAAAATATCTGTGGTGATTTTTATTGGTGACTATAGAAAAACTGCATATATGGCAAAATAAATCAAATATGTAATTATCAAATGATAGTGCATTATATTAAGTTTTATCTTAAACTTTTCACTAACTGATATAATTTTTCATATTAATTAGTGACAGGATAAGCATTTAATTAAGTTAATAAATTTATAATTTAATCTCTGTATGAAAAAATATATTAATATTTTAGCGATAAAATACATGAAACATGAGAGGGGAGCATCAGAATGAAACAATCGTGAGTTTCTCAAAATTTATTTTTATAAATAAAATGTACATTTTTTTATGAGAAACAAATGTTTCTTGAATTTTTGTTAAAAATTCATAGCAGTATTAAAAATATTTGCATAAATCGTGCGAAGTCTTTAAAAAGAATTGCATTGAAAAATATGAAAGCTATCATAAGCGAACAAATATGAAATACAGTAAAACCTGTGTAAGTTGACCACTTGCGGTGTTACACTTCAGTGGTCAACTTATAAATGATGATGATAAATTTACTTTTACTTTTTTATGTAATATTCATACCACAGTATTCTTTACCACAAAAATTTTATTTATTGACAGGGCTTTGAAATAATATTGTATTACCATGCATATTTCTAACACCTTATAAAAGAAAAGATTAACTACAAGAATGAATTAATAGTTTTGTATCATTTTAAAATCAATTAATATACTACTTTTTTTTTAACAGTCAATCAATATACAGCCAATTAGTGATTCTTCAAACTATACTAGTTATTACACATAATGTATAAAAAAACACTTTTTTTTCACATGTTAAGACACATACACATTCTAAAATTTTAAAATTAAATTTGTCATTTACATTACCTATTTGTCCAAGAAAAACTCTGTTATTGTAGTTTGATGCTGGTTTTTGGACTTTACATCAGCCCAATGTTTTTCAATACAAACATACAGATCCATTATCTTTTCAGAAATATCAGGCTGCCTATCAGAAGCATAGCACATTAAATTTTGTACACAGTCTAAAGCGTCTGAAAAATTAAAGGTGTCTTCCTTGTGTTTTCATTAACGATCTCCTCTTCGCTGTCTTCTTGATTATCTTCTATTTCTAGAGGTGTTTTCATCTTTGATAAGATATTAGCAGCTATGTCCTCTGCATTCTCTTCAACTTCTTCGTGCACAATGATGTCATTCTCAAATGAGAGAAACAATTTTTCATCGACCAGCTGTTGCTGAATGCTTAATGGCAAAGTTTGAATATCTCTCTTCAAACAAAATTCACTCTCTTCTTCATTTAATATTTCATTCACACTTTTAAATCCTGCTTTATAAAACGATTTGGAAATATTTGAAGCAGATAAGTTTTTCCAAGAGTCATTAAGCCAACGAATTGCGTCCAAAACATTTACTGATTTAGTAAAGTCTGAAACATCATTGCAGTGTTCAATTTGTGTAATGAGGCACTTCAACATTAGTTTATGATAATGTAACTTAACTGCACAAATAATGCCTTGATCTAGAGGTTGCACGAGTGACGTTAAATTTGGAGGCAAAAATACTATTTCAATATTGGTGAAAGATTTGGAAATTTTATGACTGGATACATTGTCAATAAATAAAATTATCCACCTACCCTGTTTTTTCATTTGGGAATTAATATCTCGAAGCCATTCTTCAAAAATTGATGAATTCATCCTGGCTTTTTTATTATATTTCCATGTCACATATAGAACACCATTTCTTTTAAAAGCACGAGAATTAGCAGCGTTTCCAATTACAACGGGTTTCAATTTTTCTCCTGTGACACTACAACAAAGTAAAACAGCTAGTCTTTCTTTCGGTATTTTGCCTCCGAAACATTTTTCATTTTTTGATACAAGGGATTTTGTTGGCAATTGATGGAAAAACAGCCCTGTTTCATCTGCATTGAATTGGTTTTCAGGAGGATAATCTTTCACAATTTCAGTTAATTTTTCTTTCCAGTCTTCTGCAGCATTACAATCTGCTGAAGCAGATTCATCACAAAGAGTACAGAAATTTATATTGTTTCTTGATCTGAAGGATTCTAGCTATCCATTACTTACATGAAATTCAGAAATATTTTTGGAACGACATAGCTTAAAAAACTTCTAAACTGCCAGATTAATTTCTTCATTTGATGTTTTTCTCAATTTTCTTTTTCTATCACCACTACAGTTCTCTAACCACAATTTAGTTATTTCTTCCCCATTCTTTGACATGTTAGACACTGTAGTTTTGGAAATTCCATATCTATCAGCTAATTTTCTCTTGCTTTATCCTTTTCCAATTAAATTTAATGTTTCATATTTTTTATCATTTGAACTCATTTTCTTTTTGCAGCCATTTTAGGTTCCTTGTTAAAAAGCAATTACAAAATATAAATGCCTTGTACTACGTCTATACCAAGTTTACTGGATGAAAATAATAATCCTTCTGTACTACAACACAGTTCTAGTGTAACTCATCATTATCACAAATAATTTTCTTAACTGGGTTGTTACAATTGCCACAAACTATTGCAACTGGTGGAAATATTTCTGCTTACCAACTAGCACATGGGGTTTTTGAAAGAAGGGAAGGAATGATAAGAGAATGGGGAATAGAAGAAAGAAATCTAGAATAAAAGAATGGAGGGGGAGGGTTGAAAAGCCAAATCCATAAGAGCAACAATGTAAGAATAGATAAGCCTTGAATTATTTACCTACACCTATCATTACTAAAAGCATTTCCCAAGTTAATACTATTTCACCCTTTTAGAAATTCTAGTTAAAAAGAAAAAAAATAGAAAATTTTGTGGAGAGTTACTGTTTTTTATTCATGATTTGTTTGTTAGCATTTTGGGTGGTCAAGTTATAAAGGGTTTTGATGGGCATTTTATAACAGTTCTAGTCAAATTTGAATAATTTCAGTGGTCAAGATACAAGATAGACAGGTGGTCAGGTTACAAAGGGTTTGTCTTATAGTTTTGTATAGGATAAATTTGGTTCCTGACAACAGATGTCAACATAGACAGGGGGTCAACTTACAAGGGTGGTCAACTTTACAGGTTTCACTGTACATGAAATTATTTATGCACAATTTTTTATTCATATGCATGAAAAGAATGGCAGTTTTTAACTAAAAAGTATTACATTTAAAAATAAAGCAAATTCATATTGAATACAAAAACTGTTACGCGAGATGCTAATTATTTACTAAATAAACAAATAGTGCCAAAAGTAATACGATACTTTTCACACCACCAGCTTCGAAAAAAGCAGTGGAATTAAGCCTACTCCGGGAAAAGGACCAAAGTAAACATATTTTAATAGATAGTGATTAACATTGTTAATATTCATAAAAATGCACATATATACTGTAAATAAGTACTTACCTTAATTGAAAGCAATCCGGTCTTTTATATAATTAAAATTAATTTCCATTTGACAGCAAGAACTTTCTGATTACGAAGCACGTTGCCGCTACAATGCACGGTATATGGGTTACTCTCCCACTCTCCGCCTCCTTACGCTGCAGTACGACGAAGGGCGAATGGCCGATCTGAAAATACGTCATTCAATCCAGTATTGCCAGTCCTGAGGCATTATCTCTAGGGGGCGTTGGTTTTATTCGAAAAAATAATCTTACTTATAATAAAATCCAAAGGCGAGAAACTGTCTGTAACCAATCCGGGCTGCACCACTCTGATCTGCGAATTGACCGTAGTTAAACGCCATGTTAGGCTTAATGAAGACTCTGTTCTAACATATAACAACTAAACGATAATTTATCCTACTTGAAATCACGTCTTTCAAAATAAATTAATGTTTGTGAAATGGCTTACATTAAATTATGTTTATATTTTGAGATAACTTCAGTTGAAATTAGGTTTATTGCTCCATGAAAGTAAACAAACAAATGATTCATTTGTCGTGAACGTTTAAAATATTAAACCATGAATGCAACCGTTCGGAAAGCGATCGCAAACGGAATAAGTTACCATCCTCGGTGATTGAAACTCGCTAAAATACTTCGTTCGTTCGTGAGCCTTTATCGCCATCTATCGGAGATTAATGTAAACAAAATTTTAAATTGAATACAGTGACCTCTCACTTATACGCGATACACTGTAATTATTTTTCAGCACCAGTTCCTTTTTAAAGTAATTTTCTCCTTATTTAATCGCAGAATTTATAAATCGAATTTTACTGTTTTAAAATAGTGGTACAAAAAGTAATTACTGAACATCGCGTATAAGTGAGAGGTCACTGTATTTCTTATAAAATGTAATTGGAATATAAGGAACATGTAATTGTAATACCGTGTACTACATATATTAATTATATCAATGAAATAAAATTTTGTATTTTAGCATAGTAGAAACTTTGTAGTGAAAATAAATTTGTAATTTAATAAATTGTAAATTAATAAATTGTAATTTAATAAATTTGTAATTTAATAAATTAAAAAAAAAATATTTATTTAATAAAAGGTGATTTTTAATGATCAAAATTTATCACAGATTTCTTTAGGCATGTTTATAAAAAATCAGAATTTAATTTGAGATAAACTTTTTAAAATTTAAGTTATTTAATTATTATTTTGGCAAATAAACTTGCTGTCGAAATTGCACTTTGTTCTGTATTTAATCAATTTTGCTTGCATTGTAAATAAAATGAATATTTTATATCAAACATAATTAAAATATAAGGAATATAATGTAATACTGTGGTACAACAAGTATTACTTATATCAATGCATATAAAATTTTGAATTTTAACATAGTAAATTTGTAGTGAAAAAAAATGATCAGTCATATTAATACAATTAATAGATGCGATTTAATCAAGAAATAAAATAAAATAAATTATTTTAATCATCGAAATTTATTACAGTTGTATACAGTTCTGAAATCGGAATTTGAATAATGAAATGTTTAATCTGATATAGCAGGGCAGTTTAAAAGGTCAAAACGACGCAGATTGTCGAAATGACTCGTAATTTTTAATGTCGCTTAAAAATATGCTTTGCAGCGCTGCCTCGTGAAATATTAGAGCAGCTTTTTACGAGGTTTGTATGAAGGCACCGCCCCGATATAATTGGGGGGCCGCTAGCGGGCCCGGAGATGTGTTAACCCAGCAATGGGTGTTTAAACAACTTTGTTGATCTAAATAATGTTTTGAAGATTTTATCGCTCTTAATCTTTACAGAATTTTTTTATAGTGAAATCTTTAAACTATTGAAGTTCAATCAAAACAGTTTATTTCCTTCGGGAATGGCGTTGTTTATTTCAAAGGATTGAATATTATTTCATAATATCTTAATGCTGTTTGTTTGTATGAAGTCTTATGAAAATGAAACGTAACATTCCGTCATTTTTGACGGGGGTTATATGCTAGTTTGTAATAAAAATGGCCGCCTGGCATATGAAAAAGCGATGCGGGCATCCCGGAAATGTAGATGACAGCCACATGACTTACGCTTTTATTATAGAGAATTTTAATTTGAAAGCTGTTTATTTGTAGAGGACTTCGCACTAGCTAATTTTAAAATATTTCCATTTTTATATTTTATTTTTAATCTTGAACATTTTTAATTAAATTTCTCGGGTTACTTATGTTTAATATTTCGTTGAGATTGTGCTTAATAGTAATAATTGCATCAGAATAATTTTCTATTCCCTCCACTACTTTATTTCAATTCCTACTATTAGCTCACACTCTCTATATATTTATATATCTTGTTCAAATTTTCAATAGTTAATAAAATATTTTTTATTCATCCACTCAAGTTCAAATACATTTTTTTTAAACTTGTAGTGGATGACACTTGATGTTAATACAGTTTTTTCAAATATTAATTAATTCATTAAATTTAATTAATTAATTTTAGTTTTATATGGGAGGAAAAAAAATTCCCATTGTTTTCATAAATGAAATGAAAAATTTTCCTCAAATTAGTGATGCCACAAAAATAAAATACCGCAACGATGATTATAAAAAAAGTTGACACAATAAAGATAACGTGGGACATTAATGCTGCGCGGGTCTATTTTATATATTTATGGTTAAAAAGTAGGAATTGACTTTAAAAAAAAAAAAATTATGTTACTTGTTAGTTTCAGTTACATCGCATTTATCAACCTTTGGCATAATATCAATAACAGAGTGATCTACATTTTTAATTTCCCGAATTAAACTTTCTAATTTGGAAAAAGAAACATCCGAAATAGATCCTTTATCAAATGATTCCCTTGCTATTTCAGCTTTAAAAACAATTAATGTTTTAGTAAATGATGGGCGTAAAGGTATACGCTTTTTAATACTTTCTAACATAGTTGAAAAGTGTTTATGAATTCGGTTTGTCTGTGTGTCTGTCCGTGCTCTAACTCGCATAAATATACTCAGATTGTCATGTAATTGAGGTTTACTATGGAATGTTTGGTATTGAAACTGAAGCGTGTAACATTAATAGTTCCTTTACAGGGACACTCAAAAGAATTCCGTCACTACGGTGTATGGTGAAAAGTCATTTGCGGTTTATTTTAATTATATTTCACTATTTCAAGCATATTTAAATTGATATATTTTACTGAGGTGCACAACAAGAGGCTTACTATAGAATATTATGCGTATAGCACCATCGTTTATTTTTTAAGTGCGTTTTCAGTTGAGGTACGCATTTTTAAATTTAACTAATTTTTTGTCTATTACTTGGTGTGTATAAATTTTATAGCTCATATACAGGGTAACACAAAAGTTCTCGAGTAGATTTGCGTTTATTGACGGAAATCGCTGAAGGGGAATTTTCAACTGTGCTGAGTTTCCTAACTGAACTAAATGTTAGTATTATATGTAGTATATGTACATATCTACAGATCATACACAGGGCTTCACAAAAGAATTCGGATATATTGTATTTTCCGAGTATTGTTGGTTTAGATGTGTTATGCGTTTTCCAAATTGTTTACTTAGACATCAGACATTAGATTAAACAGTAAAGATTTTTAAAAGTACTTTGGAACTGTTGGAAAGTGTTACATAATCTATACTTAACACATGAATTTTCGTTCTTGTTTTTAAATTGATTCATATTAACGATTAAAGATAAAATGTGCTATTTAATAATAATAATATTTTAAGTATTTTATACTTCAACAAATTGTAATCTATCCTATAAAATAATACAAATCTTCTTTAGTTAGAATAACTATCTTGTCGCGGACGCCTCTAATTATGATAAGAATTGCTATGCAGGCCTTCTACCCTTTTATTTCTTGGTACTTTTAAATATAGTAGGTTAAGGTAATTCTTACATGTATTCTTCTAAAGAAACAGTTTGAGGAGGTATCCAAAAAACTATTTCTTGAGCACAAATCAGATCAATTTTTCAATTTATACAGTTTATTTGACTAATATGGAGCAGACAAAATACGAACACTAATTAATATATATGACTATATACAAATTGCTATACACAGATTCACAATTTGAAACAATGCTGGTATCTCTGCACTAAGGCTATTATTATAAACAGGGAATGATGCTCCACGAACTATCTATTTACGGAATATAATATCCTAGTTGGCCATTTTTTTTCTTTTATCTTTAAAAATAGTGATCAGCTAATTATACGACGAATTCTTCATACCTTACATTCAATTGTCGTGTCGTTCTATAAACGGATTGACGATTCTTAATTGATATCAGATTTTACCGCCATTCTGTATCAATTAAAAGTGGCGAAATAATTCTCGGCCTCTTCAGCGTCCGATTACGAACTTGATACTGACGCAGATGCCCCTTTTATGATGACATCACTGCTTTTATTTTCTGCAACTCAACAGATAGCTACATCCTCACCGCACTAAATGAAAACAAAAAGAGAAGTTGCCAGACAATTAATTGTCGCTGAGCTGAGGTTTCATCTTACATGATTTGGCATTTGCGAAACCTAAAATTACACATCATTCCCTAATATGAATGTTAAAATTCCTATATATATATATCATATATTAATTTAATTTAATTAAATAATTATTATTTTTTATTTTCTTTAACATACATTAGCAATTAAAGTGATATCTCAGCTGTATATATATATATATATATATACTGTAAAAAATTTGCAGCAAAGTATCAGGTCATTCGACCATTTTTATAGAAAACGGTTACATAACCGTAATTTAACAGTATTCTGACCATAATATGGGCAATATTATGGTCAGAATAGCGTTAAATTACGGTTATGTAACCGTTATGACCGGATACTTTGCTGCAAATTTTTTACAGTGTATATGTATATATGTGTGTGTGTATACATATATAATAAGACTATGTTTTTATAAGATAGACTAAATCATTTTTCAATGATCTGTATTTTATATTGTAATTTTCATTCCTTCAGGAGGCACAATTTTCCATTGAAATGATTCAATTTATCTGAAGATACGAGACCATTTTCATCATTAAATCGCATACTCTTATAAAGATTACACAGAAAAAAGAATTAAATTACCAAATAATGCAAATTTACGACACCAAATCCCATTTAAAAGTAGGTTAAAACTGGGTACCTTAACAGTTTTCTTTTGTTGACCAGAAGGGCGGAAAAATCAGAACACCACATAAAAGTGTTTGGTGATATCTGGGCTATTCAAAAACACACCTGTTGCTACAAGAAAATTATTTTCTACTTGTGAAAAGACATTTTCTATCTGAATTCTATCTGAATTCTGCATCTGAAATAGCTTCGAATTTTGGTGAAAACAGGGTACTAATCAGAAATTGTTTTTACACTTTCAAAGATTTATTGTAATAAATTTTGAATCAAACTTTAAAACATATATACATTTTCTAAGGTCAGTAACTTTTTTTTTCACGTTTTTAAGCATTTGTTCATGTTGTCATTTAATGTCTTTTTCAGCTTTAACTTCTCGTATCCGCTGCACTCCTTATGTGCCCACTCTTTGCAGACTGAACATTGTGCCCATCCTTCACGACCAGTTGATTGAAGGAACAATTCATTACAGAATTCAATGTAAAACCAAGGGTACCCGGTTTTGCCCCAACAAACGACCAAAAATCGACAGGGTCGTTCTTCTGGATAGCAGGATGTACAAAATTGTACTTGGCATCAAAATATCGTGTGGAAGCTATAGAAAACAGTCGTTTATTTACCTAAATCGATCCGGCGGGCTAGATTTATTTGAAGAGCAGAAAAGACGGCGTAAAATTAAAACTTTTGAGGGAAATTTCTTTCCAATAACACTGCACATACACAGAGAATAACTCATTTCAAAAGCCGATGGCACACTACTAGGAGAAGCTAATAGACCGGGAGGCGGCAGCACAGACAATCACCTCATCGAGTTCACGGCTGAAATTCCAGAATTAGTTGAAACTCGATTCTCATATTAAAACGCAATCGGTCTGCCAAGTCATATCTTATGAAAACATGGAGGACTTGGAGCAGGAATACACAATGGTAAACCTACGAGTCAACCGCTAAAATCGGGTTTTCGGGTGTTTTCCACCAAAATATGACTTGGTAGACCGATTGCGTTTTAATATGCGAATCAAGTTTTAACTAATTCTGGAATTTTAGCCGTGAACTCGATGAGGTGATTGTCTGTGCTGCCGCCTCCCGGTCTATAAGGGATGTAGTTACGACAAGTGCTGTGAATAGGACAGCGTAAATCAGTGAGTAAACACGGTACCCGGTTTTACCCCACTCTCCCCTATGTCGTATAATATCAAATGCTATCTATTAAAGTGAAGATACTTTTGTTAATTCTTAATATTTTGATACAAGTTGAGCTAAAATTTTTGCAGCACACTTAAGGTCTTCTCGCGGCTCACCACTGTGCGTGGTACACCGGTCGAGAAAACACTAGCTTTTTGACTAAGAAAACTAATTTTTTTACTTTGTTCTAGGTCAAGTCTACAAAGAGTTTACATGTCCACCGCTGTAGCCCTCTTTTTTGTAGCGTTCACCCCTCCCCCATCAGCTGTCAAGCAGCCCCTTTTTAACACTTTCTAACCTAGTTGAAAAGTGCTTATGACTTCGGTTTGTCTGGCCGTCTGCCCGTACTCTAACTCCCGTAAATATGCTCGGATTGCCTTGAAATTTTTGTATGTTATTGTTGTTTACTATAGCATGTTCCCTATTTCAACTGAAGTGTGTAGCACTTATAGTTTTTTTACAGTGAAAGTCAAAATTATTCCGTTACATTACAGTCAATGGGAAATAACCGTTTCAAGTGCATTTTGATGACGCTACGTCATTTAAAAAATAATGAAATTGATATATAATCATGAAGCGCATTAAAGCATGATTTTTATAGAATACTAGCAAGCTACGCCCGCTACGCTGGTCAATTTCTCTTAACGAACCTTTAATCAAACGAAATATTGACCTTGAAATTGACCCTGTGTTTTAAAACCATACGGACCTTTACTTGGAATGTCCTTCTGCATTTCTGAAAACGATACTGAAAAATCATTTCCTTTGGATTTTATTGAAGTTACAATACTTCAAATATAATGAAATTGATCCTGCACTCGTGACATCATAATTCACTTTTATATTTTAACAGAATAATAAGGCTACTATAATTTGTGACTCGTGCTATAGTCAATATACATACGTCAGGACACATTGACGTTATTATCATTATATTTTTATGCGTGAAGGTTTCGCTTTGGGACTCCATTGTAAAATTTGGTAATTTTTGAAATCCAATATTTGAAAAACGGCATACTCATTAGATGTGAAATTTATATCAAGAAAAATACAATTTTTTACCTTTCTAACGCAGTTTCTCTACCAATTTTCTGGCAAATACTTTTCGAGTTATTAATTTTTCAATAACTTCAAATGTTTCATTTTCCGAGATTAATCTGTGGCAACGATTAGCGAAAATTCCAGTCGTCAGCAACACGTACCTTTTTATTAAAGAGGATGGGGTGCAAAGCATTTATTATTCATTTGCATGGTCAAACAAAAGAATTATATTACACATCGTTCTATGGGGAAAAATCGTTTGCAGTATAATTTAGTGATATTTCACTATTTCAAACATAATGAAAATTATATGTATTACTGAGGTGCACTATAAATTGCTCTTTTGTGTGCATTGCGTTTATTTACAGGGACACACAAAAGATATCGATTAGAGTATATGTGCGATATTTACAGTTTATGTGTGATAAGTGAGTTTTCAACTTTGGTTTGTGTTTTAAGTTTAACTAAATTTTTTCATAGTACGTGTGTGTTTATAAACTCGATTGATCATATACAGGGCTACACAAGGGAACTCGCATGTATTACAGACTATGGGAGTGAATTGCTCAAGGGTAGTTTTTAATTGTGTTTACGCATTATCCTGCTGAACTATATTTAGTAGAATAATAAAAGTTTGTGGAATATAAATAAATTCATATGCAGGGCTACGCAAAGAAAAAAGATACATTGTCGTTTACGGTTGGTAATTGCTGCGGGTGAGTTTTAATTTGCCTTTTAGCTTAATATGTGGTGTGTACTAAAGTCTTCAGATAATATACAGGGCTGTACAAAATATTTCGAGTGCATTTTCATCGATTGGCGAAAATTGCTGAATGTAAATATTCTAATTGAATTAAATTGTATCATATTATATATATATCCACACTTATTGATCATATACAGGGCTGCACAAAATAATTCGACTACTTTTTTGACACTGGAAGGTAATTTCGAAAACTGCATTTCTCAATCTGTTACATGTTTTCTAAACTGTTTACTTCTTTACTGTTTATCTTCTTTCGCTTTATTTAACGGTGAAGTTTTGTTATAGTTTTCTGGCTGTGTTGGAAAGTGTTTAATAATTTATGCTTGACGCATGATTTTTCGTTCTTGTTTAATATATCAACTAAACAAAAATGCTGCTTTCTACATTAATGTATGTGTAATAAATTAGTGTAAATGAATTTTCATAGAAACTTCTGATTTCTTCGAAAAAATATTCCTGAAAAAGACTTTATTTTCAGGGAATCAAAGTGGTGTTATCTATACTATTATATAAAGAGGAAACGGTGACTGACTGACTGACTGACTGGGTGACTCATCAACGCCCAGTCGAAACTACTAAGGTCAGGATCACGCAATTTGGACTGTAGATTGCTGTTATGGCCTTTGCAAGCAATAAGAAGGGATTTTTGAAAATTCCCCCCCGAAGGTGGTTAAAGGGGGATTCGAATGTTTTAGGTCATTTTGCCATATCTCAGCAGCAGTTATAGGTAGGAGCTTGAAATTCCAGAAAACAAATATACTAAAAAAAGGATTAAACACCTGTTTCAGCGATTTTAGAAATTCCCCCCAGAAGGGGGTTAAAGGGGAGGTTCGGATGTTTAGGTCATTTTGCAATATTTCAGCAACAGTTATAGGTAGGAGCTTGAAATTCCAAAAAACAAATCTACTTAAAAAATGATTAAACACCTGTTTCAGCGATTTTAGAAATTCCCCCCAGAAAGGGGTTAAAGGGGGGGGGGAGGTCGAATGTTTTAAGTCATTTCGCCATATCTCAGCAGCAGTTATAGGTAGGAGCTTGAAATTTCAGAAAACAAATCTACTAAAAAATGATTCAACATTTGTCTCAGCGATTTTAGAAATTCCCTCCAGAAGGGGGTGAAAGGGGGGGGGTTCGAATGTTTTAGGTCATTTTGCCATATTTCAGCAGCAATTATAGGTAGGAGCTTGAAATTCCAGAAAACAAATCGACTAAAAAAATGATTAAACACCTATTTCAGCGATTTTAGAAATTCCCCCCAGAAGGGGGTTAAAGGGGGGAGGTCGAATGTTTTAAGTCATTTCGCCATATCTCAGCAGCAGTTATAGGTAGGAGCGCGAAAATCAGGAAAACAAAGCTACTAAAAAATGATCAAACATATATTTCAACGATTTTAGAAATTCCTCACCCGAGGGGTTAAAGGGGGGTGGTCGAATGTTTTAGGTCATTTCGCCATATCTCAGCAGCAGTTATAGGTAGGAGCACAAAAATCAGGAAAACAAATCTACTAAAAACACGATTAAACATGTATTTCCGCGACTTTAGAAATTCCCTTCCCGGAGGGGGTTAAATGGTGGTGGTCGTATATTTTAGGTCATTTCGCCATATCTTAGCAGCAGTTATAGGTAGGAGCGCGAAAATCAGGAAAACAAATCTACTAAAAAAATGATTAAACACGTATTTCAACCATTTTAGAAATTCCCCCCTGAAGGTGATTAAAGGGGATGGTCGAATGTTTTAGGTCATTTCGTCATATCTCAGCCGCTGTTTTATGTCGCTGTTTTAAAGCAGCTGTTTTATGTAGGTGCGCGAAATTCAGAAAAACAAACCTACTAAACAAATAATTAAACACGTATTTCAGTGAATTTAGAAATCCCCCCCCTCTGAAGGTGGTTAAAGGGGGATTCGAAAGTTTTCGGTCATTTCGCCGTATCTCAGCAACAGTTTTTGGTAGGAGCGCGAAATTCAGGAAAACAAATGTACTAAAAAAATTACATTGCCTACCCGTGCAAAGCCGGGACGGGACGCTAGTCCCTTATAAAGAAAACATTTATTCCTTTAAAGGGGAGAATACAGAATATTTTTTTGACCGAATGCTTTAAGAGCCTTTCCTAGCCACACGACAAAATTCATAAACTAATGTTAATCCAGTGGGAGAGGCGTTCTTTTCAAGTTTCTCGTTTACATTTCAGTATTTTTAAATGATTTCATTTTCTTTTGCATAGGATAGCTAAAGTGAATTTCTAACTGTGTTCTTTTTTCCTTTTTTGGATTTTTGTTGCAGACTTTTTGTTTTATATTATTGTGGAGGCACTTTCACTTTGGGATCGGATTCTGAAATATAAAGAGACCTCATAAAAACAGTCTGCAACCAAAATCGAAAAAGTAAAGAAGGACCCGTGTTTAGATCGCCCTCAGCTGTTCTATACAAAAAAAAAATCATTTAAAAATATTGAAATGGAAACGACAAATTTGAAAAGAACGCTCCCACAGGACTAACATTAACTTACGAGTGTCTTAGCGTGACAAGAGGCTGCTCTAGTCAAGCGACGACATTAGCTTGCAAATGTTAAACTACTGGGGCGTTCTTTTCAAACTTCTCGTTAGAACTACAATATTTTTAAATGACTTTTTTGCGTATAATACCTCAGATCCTCAGATCGATGTCCAACAGGATAGTTTTGTACTTTTTCGATTTTGGTCCTAGTTTCATTCTGGAGTCACTTTCGATTTCGCAACTAAATTGATCGGTTGGTTCCGAAATTCCAAGTGTCCTTAGAATAAAACTGTATCCGAAATCAAAAAAGTACCAAACTATCACGTTAGACATTGGTTTCAGATATACTATCCAAAAAGAATCATTTAAAAACTTTGACATTCAAATTTAAAGATTTAAAACGTCCTTCCGGTCTGTACCAGGAGAAAAAGGTAGCTCTCCTATATCTTCGTTTTAAAATTTTAGCTAATGTTACTCGAAAACAGCAAGCTAAAATGCAAAGAACCCGATTACAGAAGATTCGTTAATACTGAATTTGAATAAGAAATTCGCCAAATTAATCAGCTATAGTCAAGTTGGCTTCATTTATGGAGAATTATTTTTGGTCGACAAATTTGGCGATATTTCACTGTCGCCAAGCTTAGCGAGAATTTGACGCTAACGGATATGGATATTCAGTTTTATACGTATGATTGGAAAAATGATTACAACAATGAAAGATAATCATTTGCGAAAAATCACGTTCACAAAAACTCATAAATTAATCCCTGATTTTTTGTAATCTGCTGTCTTGTTTCAAAATGTCAGCCACCCTAGAATTTTAATGATATATCTCAGCCATTTTTACTTTCTTCCATCTATAATAGAAGAAAGTAATGTAATCGAAATTTTTTTAGACTTCCGGTTTTCGACGGATTTACACGTTTTAGGGATCAGAGATTCCGAAAAATATGTTTTTACAAAATGTCTGTCTGTCCGTCTGTGTGTCCTCATTGTATCATCGAAAAGTGTATGAAGTTATGCTCCAAATTAAACCTAATTTTTTTTCTATGTTTTTGGCTATGGCAAGCAGATCCTATCAGAATTTAGGGATATTTCGACGAAAGGGGGCGCTGTGATCGATATTTTTGTTCCATTTTCACTATTGTACCATCGAAAAGTGTATAAAGTTATGCTTCAAATTGAACCTAATTTTTTTTCTATGGTTTTGGCTATGGCAAGCAGATTCTATCAGAATTTGGGGATATTTCGACGAAAGGGGGCGGTGTGATCGATATTTTTGTTCCATTTTCACTATTGTACCATCTAAAAGTGTATGAAGTTATGCTTCAAATTGAACCACATTTTTTTTTCTATGTTTTGGCTATGGTAAGCAGATTCTATCAGAATTTAGGGATATTTCGACTAAAAGGGGTGCTGTGATCGATATTTTTGTTCCATTTTTACTATTGTATCATCGAAAAGTGTATGAAGTTATGCTTCAAATTGAACCACATTTTTTTTCTATGCTTTTGGCTATAGCAAGCAGGTTCTATTAGAATTTGGGAATATTTCGACGAAAGGGGGCGCTGCGATAGCCATTTAAAGATTTCAAATTCTAAAAGATGTGCAAATTAAAAAAAAATTAGAAATCCTAAAACTTTTTTTCGTTAAATGTTCGGCCTTGATCCAGAGTATACGGAACAATTTTTGTTTTGCCTCTATCTTAAAAAATGGTTGAGATATAGCGGTTTAAAATTTTAGAGTGGCTGACATTTTCAAACAATACAGCAGAATTCATCCATAAACGGGTTTAATTTATGAGTTTTAGTTAACATGGTTTCGGCAAATTTTCTTTCATTGTTGTAACCATTAATCCTATTATATGCTTATCACTATATATTTATATTCGCCAACGTCAAATTCTCGCCAAACTTGGCGACAGTTGGCGGAATATCGCCAAATTTGGCGACCAAAATAAGTTGCCATAAATGAAGCCAACTTGGCTGTAGAGGACTAATTTGGCGATATTCTCATTCAAATTCAATGTTGACGAGAACTGGAATTGAATCTTCTTTATTTAGGTTCCACCCATTTGAGCTTCGTGTTTTCCAGTAAAATTAGCTAAAATCATAAAACCAAGGAATAGGGAGGCTATCTGTTCCTGTCGGTTCAGGCCAGAAGGACTTTTCGTAGTTTAGTATACATCGGTTGTTCGCATCCTTGTAACCCGACGATTCGCAAGCAGCTGACGTACAACAGAATGACGAAAAATATTGATTTTATTGGCGATGTGATAGCGAATTTTGAAGTATTAACATGACTGAGATAGAAGAAAGTTTTGGGATTGGCACATCCGACTAGTTTAAAATAAAGGCAAAACAAAAAATTCTCCGGAATCCTTGTATCAAGTCCTAACACTTAGAATTTATTTGTATATATTTTTTAGTTTGAAAACGTTTAGTGGACGCCATTTTGAACTCGGACGAGATATTGGCGAGCCTAATACACATGATTAGTTTCATTCAAATCGGTTTATAAATACGAGTGCTATCGTATGACAAAGATCAGAGATAAATACACACACACACACACACACACACACATATATATATCAACATTTTAACGGAGGGTAGTTTTGGGATCTGGTGGGTTATGATCGGTGAAAATATACTAAATTTTCCGTAATTGCTTTCCTCTGAACGGCTGCAATAGGTAGGTTTTTACTTTTTTGTATTGAAAGCTATCTAAAATTAGAAATATAAATTTCGGACATATTGATTCAGGAATTGAAAATTGTTCTCGATTTCTAAAAGAGAGAATCAAGAACAAGTGGGTAAGTGTGATCGAAGATCGCACAAAGGGTTTCGTTTAATATTCCTTTCAAAACACTTTATCCTTTCTTTAATAAATACAAATAAATTTCATTAAAAAAAAAAAAAAAAAAAGTCATGTTTTTTATAAAGTAAAAATTTACCGGTCTATTTTTTCGTTTTTTCGAATATCTAAACCAGCCCGATGGCTGTCATAATACTATCTGTCATGTGGACTAAATGCGATATTAAAAAAAATAATAATTTCAAAATTAAACATGTTGTACGCCTTCAAAATGTTAAAATATGCGAATATTTCCATAATCGGGTTTTAATCATGATTCAATATGTTCCTCAAACTCATATATTTGCTATTCTCTATTACTCATATTGATACTCCCTTTGTATTATTCTCAAATATTTGAGAATTCCGTTAAACTTCCAATATGACGTCAGATTAATTTTCTTTTTAATTCTCTAATGACGTGATATTAATCTGCTTTCTGTACATACACATACTCATACTCCTTGTATTATGGAGAAATCTTTGAAAATTTCCGTTTATTACCAATATGCGTCAATCCTTTTTATTTCATATTAATCTTTTTTAAATTCCTACTATTAGCTCACACTCTCTCTCTATATATATATCTTGTTCAAATTTTCAATCGTTAATAAAATATTTTATATTCATCCACTCAAGTTCAAATAAATTTTTTTAAACTTGTAGTGAATGACACTTTATGTTAATACAGTTTTTTCAAATATTAATTCATTAATTAAATTTAATTAATTAATTTTAGTTTTAAATGGGAGAAAAAAATTCCTCCCATTGTTTTCATAAATGAAATGAAAGATTTGTCTCAAATGAGTGATGCCACAGAAATAAAATACCGCAACGATGATTATAAAATAATGTTCAATAAAGATAACGTGGGACATTAATACTGCACGGGTTTATTTTATATATTTATTATTAGAAAGTAGGAATTGACTTAATTTTTTTTTTATATTACTTGTTTCAATTGGTGAAACTTTTTACTTCATTTTCATTTTTCACGTGGAAATCTTTCAAAAGAAAATTAATTATTGTAGAAAG
Organism: Maratus michaelseni; assembly: GCA_963931845.1. NCBI lineage: Eukaryota > Metazoa > Arthropoda > Arachnida > Araneae > Salticidae > Maratus > Maratus michaelseni. Next base: position 92,864,645 of record OZ007596.1, read on the forward strand.
ATTTTTATTGTGGATTTTTAATCGTTGACAACTGCTATAACAAAAAATGTTTAAATTGAATAGAAAAAGGCTGTTAGAATTTTGTATTTTTAGCTCTATTTATTAAAATAATACGATTTTTCAAATTTTAATATTTTGAGCTTCATAGCAAGTATTCAGTTGTATATACACAAAGTTTCAACTCTGCAAGTTATATAGGTTCTGAGAACGGCTCTGTGACGGACAGACAACGGAGCGGGAGTAATAGGGTTTCGTGAGATGAACGAAACCCTAAAAAAGATCATATATTATTACAATTTATGTACAAAATATTAATAATCACAACAAACATTTTAATTAGAATTGTGTTTTTATTTTAAGTTATACTGTGCACAATAACTTTTATATAAAACTATACAAGAAGAAAACACATTTCCTATAATTCTGGTGCTGAAGAAAAGAAACTGAGCTATAATTTACAAAACTTTGGTTTGAAGCTGCAATAAGAAGTTTTCCCCTTCTTTTACCATAAAAATACTTTTCATTATCATACATTTTTTTTTCATACATTAAAATGAAATTACCTTTCAAAAAATAACAATTTACATGTCTGAAAACATCTTGAGTGCAATAATAATTTCTCAGTGCAAACACAACAAAATATACTAAATATTACTTATTTATTTTAATAAAAATGATTATTCAATTGTAAAAATAGTATAGGTATAGGGTTTTTTTTTCTCTGAAAAGCTGAAGATTTAATTATACAAATTATCACAATTATATATTTAATCAGTTACTTAAAAAGGATATTTTACATTTTCTACTTAAGGAACTAGAGTATCTTTAAATAAGCCAAATAGATTTTCTATTTTTAGCTTTTTTTCTTTAAGCTATTTGAACATTCTGTGAAAGAACCGCATTTAAAAATATCATTATTACAAGAATTATAGTTCGGTTAACACTCAATTACTACTTTTGTATCAGTAAGATACCGTGACTTTTTTTCTGACTACAAAGGCGTATTTAGAGACGCCAATTTGGTATAATTTTTTTAGCGTTTGGGATTAAGGGCAATGAAACACACTTCTATTGGGTCATCCGGAAAGTTCTGCGTTTTTTTCAAAAAGCGGTTTCGTCAAGTTATTTTGCTACAGCTGATAAGGAGTGACCTTGAATGACTCAGATATGTACATTCGGTCTTTTCTGCTTTCGCTGCATAATTCTCTTTTGTATTTTGGCATAATTTTTGTTTCAGTGCATGGTAAGCATAGAGTGTGAAAAAGTTCATTTTCGACCTATTATGCTCTTTTATTTCAAGAAAAGTAAAAATGCTAGTCAGACTGCTCGTAAAATGTGTGCTGTATATGGACAAAGGGCTGTTTCAGATGACACAGTTCGGAGGTGGTTTGAGGAGTTTAAGCGCGGAAATTTCAGCCTCGAAGACGATACAGTGGGCATTATCTTCGAGGCTGGACGACCGTCGTCTATAAAGGAAGACCTCTTATAAAAGAAGCTATCAAATGATCATGCACTATACTTTTTTTGAAATATTTAGACTGTGTGATAGCTCCTGAACTGTGTAACATAGATTTTCAGCGATAGCTTCTTTTAAGAGGTCCTCCCTTACAGATGATGGTCGTTTAGAGCGGGCATCATCTTAGAGGCTCAAATTTCCGCGCTTAAACTTCTCAAACCATCTCCGAACTGTGTCATCTGAAAGAGCACTTTGTCCATATACAGCACAAATTTTACGAACAGTCTGACTAGCATTTTTACCTTTTTTGGAATAAAAGAACATAATATGACGAAAATGAATATTTTGGTTCTCCATCATGCACTGAAACAAAAATTTTGCCACAACACAAGCGATAATTATGCAGCGCAAGCTGAAAAGACCGAATGTACATATCTCGGTCATTCAAGATCACTCCTTATGAGCAGTAGCAAAATAACTAGACGAAATCACGCTTCAACCGTAGAACTTTCTGGATGACCCAATAGTTAATTTCGAACTTCCCCCAAAATATTGCTGTATAAATCGTATAAATGTGGAAATTACGTCACGCGATTTCACATATACAACGACAGCAATAACGTAAGTTTTGTGAGGATAGTAATGGAGTGTTAGACAAAACTGCACCATTGAGCCACATTACTACTTAAATCTTTAAAGATAATTATTTTTAAGATGCTGAATACCGAGTTTCCTCACACTGGTTATGCTAAAACCAAAAAATAAAGCGAAATTTTGAAAAACAAAACAAAACTGCATATAAAAAATGTGAAAAATATTTGAGTTTTGAGATTTTGAAAAAAAAGAATGTTAATTTTTAAATTTAATGAAAAGTTTTTAAAACAATTTTGGTTTTAGATTAAAATTAAAGATGCGACAAATTTATTTTTGACCAAAAGTGTTTATATATATATGAAAGTACATAATTATATCACGGACACAACACTTACGTGTTTTTCTATCTCGTTTTTAACTACATAGATTTTTGAATTTAAAATACTGATATTTATCAAGTGATTAACAACTTTAAGTTGTTACTATAATATCAAATAGAATATGCATATACTTCATACATAAAGTGATTTTTTTCCTTTTATCATATCGTTTGAGGAGTTGCAACATGGTTATATTTATGATAATTGTGACAAATAAAAAGAAAATGTAGTCCCTTAACCAAATAATAAAATGCTTTTATTTTATTCGTTATTTTTTTTAAGAGCCTAAAAATTTATGGAATTCGAATTAATTAGAGGTAAAGTTCTTTACAAGAATACAGTTTTATTTCAACCCTTTTAATATATAATTTCAAAACTGATTGAAAAAAAAAAGTTTTATTAATAATTTTCAAAGATGATGTAATCTTTTATGTATTATTGATATGCTATCGCTTAGAAAAAACATTTCAGAGTTTAAGAACCGTTTGGTTATTTATCAGAAATCTGTTATAATAGCAATAAATTAATGTGATTAGAAATGTGTAAAATTTACTCACGCTTATAAAAAGGCAAACATAAAAAATATTTCCTTCACAGAGAAATGTATTTTTATTCTTTTTAAGAAAATCAATTATTAATTAAAAATAACATATTGCATTTAGATTTGCATTTTATTATTTTTAAATATTTTTATGCACAATAATATTACTAATTAGCAATCTTTTTTACATGAACGTTAAGTTTATACAAAACATTTGATACTTTTCACCTTAAATATAATAAATAGAAAATAGATAATAATTTACATTTTTTAAATCAGATTTACAAAATTTCAAAAAGGTTTAAAATACAGCATCTACAAAAAAGAAAAACTTCACATGTATAAAAGATTTCTTTACAAATATTTACACTTTAAGCTGATGTTATCCCTAACCATAAGTGGTTTACATATTTTTCACATGTTTACATTCACCATCAGCGTTTACAAACGCTTAAAAATGTTTGTCAAAAATTCAAAAGCCAGCCATGTTTTTTTCCCTTTCAAAGTAAAATATATTTCTGATGATTTTTTTACACCGATTTCGGGAAAAATACTTAACAAAATTCTTTCACGTATAGATTCTACATAAATAGATAATTATTGTATATTTAGTGAATTATAAATTTAGTCATAAGTACATTAGCATTTCGGTGAATTATAAAGTTAATCATAAAGACACTAGATATCTATAAGCATGATAGAAGACAACTGCTTCAAAGGAAGTGACCATAAGTAGTGTAGAAGGCTAAGAAAAACAGGAGAAGGAGATCGGAGAAGGGTGGTATCTGTCTTCGTTGGAAAGAAAATGTATTGAAATGATTTTTTATTTCTGGCAATTGTGATAAACTTAATAAATTAATACAAATATATAGATATTACTCTGCTAGGTCTGTGTGAATTTTCCTATTTTCCTGAATGTTCATCTTCATTTTCTAGGAAAATTGTACGTAATAGACGGGAAAGCTTGATATTTTTTTAGCTAAGCGTATGGAAAAATATTAGTAGTACCTACAGTGTAGAAAATATATAATTTCGGAAGCATTTTAAAACAATGTAGTAAAAAAAAAAAACACTGGTGGTATATCCCAAAACAATAGTAAAAATTTCTTCAAAAACAATAGTAAAACAAGATAGAAAATTTTGCTTTTATTATTGCTCACGTAACCCCTTCGCGACGAGCGTCCTTTACAGAATTTTTAATCTTTCACCACCGGTTTTTCAAAACAGAAATTTTCGCCTAATTGAATCGCAGAAATGGTAAGATTTAATGCGGCAAATCTTACAATAAAAAATAACTGGTGGGAATAATCGAGGATTCTGAGCATCTTATGCATCACGTATATGTGTCGCTCGTCCCCAAGGGGTTAAAGCATGCTTGGAGTTTCAAATTTTTATTTTTGCTATAAACATTATAAAAATTTCAAGTAAACACAGGTACTTATACAAAATTTCAGACCTCAAGTCCCAAAAAAGGACTACACACTATGTTTCTAGGTTTCAGCGATTGCTACTTTTATCAATCACTGGTTAAATTAATCAGCCTTTTTTGTGAAACAAATTCGAAATCTTATTTACAGTTTTACCGAGCAGTACGATCAGATGCATAAACTTATTATTCGTTTAAACGGAAACTATCGTCATGCTTTGCCCGTAAAGAATGCATGGTTGCAGGGACGTTTCTCTGACTTTACAGCAAGTCACGAATATCATAGTTATATAATAAGGTCGCTGCAACGTCATTGAACGACACGAATGCGACTGTGAAATTCGGGTCAAATATGCCAATATACTCTGATATGGTATTTGAGACTAAAATGTGAGTAAAACAAAGAAATATTACTTAGTTTGCTTAAAATTACTATGTTATCCTGTTTTAATCTTGGCAGAAATTTTAATTTATATTGAGATAAAATTAATTTAATAAACAACATAGATAACGATCTAGAGTTCATGGAAAAATTGCTATTTAAAACTTTTTGCTCAAGCAGTTTGTGACTGATATTACAAGAGTGGATGAAAACAGACAAAACGATGTCGCAGCCAAACCATTGCAGTGTAGCATCAACGACACGTGACATTACTTCAAATTACAATATGACATCGTGGCGTTGTTACGATGCTGTCTGGGCGATCTGGAACTTTCTTCTTCTCTTGAAGCCACAGAAGAAATGTAATATAATAATAATGGATTGGACTTCATTTTTAAAGAGAAAAGATCAATTGATTAGGCAACATTGGTCCACACTGAAGGGGATAATGTATGTTATTAAAGTTAATTTCTCCTGTTTTAATAAAAGTATTTGTACAAATATTTCTTTATGTAAACATCTAAAAATTTTGGCAAATATAAGTATCTTTTCGGAAAATATATACTTTATTAAATCAAACGTTATATCGAGAATAAAGGGACTGGCACAGTATAAAAGTATTATGACAAAAAAAAAATTCTTTTATCTTCATCATAATAAAATAACACGAAACATGCTTTTTGCACAGAAACATTCACCGTTTCTTCTTCAGATGTAAGCATGTATAGGCAAAAAGCATATCGGCAAATACTATGCAAATATTTATCATAATAAAGGTTATTGTGCGTTTACCGACATGTGTTTATATCTGAATAAGAAATATTGAACTTTTCGGTCGAAAATATATGTTGGGCGTTTTTTAATTTAATGATGAAAATTTTGTGAATACGAATTAGAGCATTTTAGTCTTAAGCTTATAATTGATCATTGATTATAATTAATGATTAATAGGGTCATTATTGCTAATGCCGTGTAATGTTATTTATTAAACACCGAAAAATCTTGAGGATTTTGCAGTGTTTAAAACTTTTCTTTTCAAAAATTGCACAGTAAACTCAGTTCATGCCCACGTTTTTTTTTTTCAACCAAAATAATCCATTGGAATTCTTATATATCAAGTTAATTATCACAATTTTCAATCAGATATCACATCAGTGAAACTGTTGTCAAATAATTATAAAATTAGCATTGACAGTCTATGATATCTTTTCAAGAAGACACATTTATAAAACATTCACTTTATTCAACTGCTTCAACGACGACTACATGTTACTAATTGAACTTAGTTACCTAATTTTTTAGGTGCGTTCGTAATTATATAAATACGTAGCACATATTGTCGTCGTCTGGTCCGTCCGTCCGTCCGTCTGTCTGTCCGTCCGTCCGCATATAACAACGTAAAAACTACCCAACCGAATGGTTTGAAATTTAAGATATATTATCTTTGTAGAATTTTGTCGAGACATTTCAAATTTTTTGAAAATCGAATCAAAACTTTAGAAAATATTAATAAAAATATTTATTAAAAATTTTGAATTTTTTTTAAAGAAATCGGCGCTTTCTTGTTATAGGAGCTTCCGAGGTTTAATCGTCAAGCAAACGAGATACCTATTGTATTACAGAAATTAATCGGCAGACGATATAATTCATTTCACAGAAGAAAAAATCATCAAGATCTGAATATTTATATAACTAGCTATAGTACGAACGCACCTCATTTGTCACGTTTGACGTACAATTTCCCACTTGTTTTATATTATTATTACTAAAGTCATATTAAAGCAAGCGCAATACCGTATTAATAGGACAATCATTACGACCTACAAATAAAAGGGCTGAGGAAAGTCTCAAGCGTTTCTATTTATTTAAACATACTCATACACACAACATTTCGATTTTATTGACCACTATCAGGCTTCGATCAGCTTTTTTCTAAAGGAGTCTGTTCACAAAGTTGACCAACTTATAAGATTCCTTAAACAATTTAATTGGACTAAAACACCCTATAATGCTTGGCCTTAGATCTTCCATTTGACCTGAAAATGAAATGCACGAAAGAGTACTTAAATCTTTGAAAGTCTCAAACTTTTCAATCAAGCTATTTAGCAATGAGTCACAGTGATATAATAACGTCACAGAGAGCTCCACAACGTTTTCATGACACACATCGATGCAGATTTTTCATGACGTCATAGTTATTTATAAGCAACTGCAAAGCAAACTTGGGTATCCAGCAGTCAGAAAGGATTCTTCAATGTCTTTTGTCAGCAGTTAGACTCTCCTGAATTTTTAACTGAACGGTGACCACTGAGTTCACTGGAAGTGTCCGGCGAATCAGAATAGACACCTGGCAAAGTCGAATCTCCGGATACTGTAGTTACTAAATACAATGTGCCATCAGCCATTTGCTGCACTTTACGGCTTACTGTAGGAACTGTCCGAGGTTCCAAATCTTTGCTTTTGTTTTTCTCTAAAGAGAAAAAATAGTAAAATTAAATTAAATTATACATTAAGAGCCTACACTAGTCACGGGAAGAAACAGTCAAGCTAATGTTATGTCTATGGGAATTGTTATTTTCAAATTTCTAGCTCGCATTTTAATTTTTTAATTTTTTTTTCCTAGGATAGCTGAGGTTGATCTCTATCTCTAACGTTGTTAGTTTCTACTTTTTCGATTTTTGTTGCAGCTCTTTTTATAAGCGTGCATTTTCAATTTTGGAATCGGTTGTGAAAGTGAAAGAACACTTATATATAAAAAACTGGAACCAAAATCGAAAAAGTGAAAACTCACAACGTTAGAGATCGACCTCAGCTATCCTAAGGGAAAAAATTATTTAAAAATATTAAAATGCGAGCAAGAAACTTAAAAATAACCTCCCATAGACTAGTTTACGCGTTTCTTCGCATGACTAGTGTAAGGTCTTAAGGCAGGACATTAGAATAATAATTTAACGACAATTATTTAAGAAAGAAGGAACAATCTCCAGTTCTTGTCCATTACTATTGATTAACAGTAACTTGTCTGTAATTATAAACGGGTCTATAACAATAGTTTATTCGGTCGCGGAAAATTTTCTATGGGGGAATAATGTACATCAGTCTACGCTTTTTAGTGTAAAACTTTCCAGAACGACGAATCGGTTTGTTGATGTAAACTTGTCTATAAACAGTTTCACGGTTTTAGCAAATTTTTCATAAAGAATAAACTACGGCAGAACTCTTTATAACGGCGACTCGTTTTGGTGTAAATCTGAATTTTTACAGTCACGGCATATGTTCTATGATGAATAATCTAATACCAAAACTATGTATAACAATAATTCGTTTAGATGTAAAACTGTCTATAAAGGCACTTTCTTTTGCTATTACTATCATTAATGATAATTCATTTTGGTGTAAAATGGTATATAATGATGATTCGTTTAATTCTAAAACTGTCTATAGCAATAATTTCCACACTCCCGCCAAATTTTCTATAATGAACAATTTATAACAGAACGTCTATAACAATAATTCGTCTAGATGTAAAACTCTAACGATAAATCTGACAGCAGAACTTACTGTAACAATAATTCATTTTGATGGAAATCTGCCTAAACTGCAGAAAGGGTTTCTTGATCAAATGTTTCTTAATCTAGGAAAATATATCATAAACACGAGAGAAAATATACACTAATCTCTTCAGAGTTATATAGTTGAAAGATGGTTCGCTCGCAATAGGATAAAAAAAAGTTTAGTTTCGCAATTTTCAGCATGAGGAAATTTTTAAAGTTCCAATTCTATACTTTATAGATGCAATCAAATGGGCAATTCGAAAAAGGCAAATATATCGTTATAGACAGGTTTACGCCAAAACGAATTACCGTCATACACTGCAGAAGAAAAACAAATGCTTTACGAAAATGTAATATAACCACGGACGAAAGTATACAGTAACTTTTTCTGAGTTACCCGTGATTCCGAAAAGCGTTGTCTATTTTTAGGAAGCTCAGAAATCAATATATTTTTGAGATTTAAAAAAGTATTTAAAAAAAAAATCTTTTGCTGCCACAGATTTTCGAAAATGTATCCAAGCTGTTTTTATAGTGTATTAATCAATTTTTTTTTTTAAACCGAAATATTGATTTCTAGGGTGTTATCAGTTCTCAATTAAACATTTCCAGCTGCGTAACTGAATTTATACATGCAAAAGTAAAAACACAATATTAATTTTAATGTTAGTGTTGTTAATTTATCATGTTTGTCTGTAAAACATGTTTGTGCAACAAGAAAATGTTTACTTAAGAATTGAGAGCATCCAAAAAACCTATATTCCAAGTTGAGAAAAATTAATACGCTATAAAAACAACTCGTAAACATTGCCGAAAATTAATGGAAGCAACAGAAATTTTGTTTTTACATATGTTGCTTTAAATATAAAAAATATATTGGTATCTGAGGTTTTTAAAAGTAAAGAATGCTTTTCGGAATCGTGGCTATTATATCTGGATTCTAAAGATGCTAAGGAAATTGAAAATTTATAAATCAACTTTAGCTCGGAACGAAGTGTACGATATTTTTAAGGTCCCTTCAGTATAATTACAGATATACTTCACTGTATTATGAGAAAGTAACGCCCATGAGCGAGAGTATAGACGCAAAAGAAAAAATGTACTATTATAAGTTCTCCAGACAATATCTTAAATTAATTTTGATTAACGCAAAATGATTATGGTGGTTTATTTCTTTATAGTATGGCTGTAATCAAAGTAGAGGTGTTTAGAGGTTGATTGTAAAAATATCCACTGGACCAAACAGAACATATCTTGGTGCAAATATTATTTAGACCAATCGTAATAGATTTAACGTAGAAAAATAATTTTCGACACTGGGAGTAAACATGGCACCTCAGGCTGATTTTGGGGAGTAAAATAGGCATAGGAACTGAAAAAGGGAACATTTCATGTGATTGTCTAAGATCATTTGATGATGCTTTACTTCCTTTGCCATGAAGCGCTATTTTTGGTACTGGTAAAACATGTCTGTTTTGTTTTTCTTATTAAATCTATGGTTACCCTATGGTTTAAATTAGTGTTTTTTAAAATGGTGTAAGCATACCCCTTGATGGTAGTTGAAGAGGTTTTAAAGGGTACGCGTTGAATATGTGTCGATAACTAACATATGGTGCAGCGCAGCTAAATGAATCAGTGAACAATTTTACTCTTTTAAAAAACAAAATATAAAAACTAGAGATGTAATGAATATTCGGCCAGTATTCGGTATTCGGCCTTTTGCCAAATACTAATCACTAACTGGCCGATTCTTCGGACGAATATTGTTAGATTCTTCGTTGAATAAATTCAGAATTTTTTTAAAATGTTTTTTTCAAATGTAAGTTAACTAATTTCTACATTAAGCTATTCTTAAACGCACAAAATTAACAATTATTCTTATTCAGATAATAAGAAAGCAAATAGCATTTCCAATAGAGAGACTACGGATCTTTTAGAAAAAAATGTCAAAGTTGGAGATTCCAGACAATTTTAGAGATACAACTGCCAGGGAAAGGTCTTCATTGAGTAAAAATCGATTACAAATCAAGATATAATAACATTTATGGGAAAATAAAAAATGACTATTTATTTCTAAAGTATTTGGATAGTAACGTTTGTAAATTTCATGTACATATAAACATGTCTTTTTAAATGTGTCAGAAAAATTTTCAATGTTCAGCTTTTTTTTTTTTTTTTTTTTTTTTTTTAATCACAGCCTTAATAGAAAATTTAATAGAAAATATTTCAGCAAATTCAAGATCTTTCATATTCTTTTTCTCAGTTTCTGTGTGTATTTAAAATACGCGAGGAGTAAATTCTTGTTGTATTATGCTGGTTCAACTGTCAAAGGTTTTGTTAAATAGGTATTTTTATTTAATTCGAAATTTAAGATATACAAAGAAATGTAAATACCGGTAGTGATTTCAGAAAAAGATCCATTGCTGCAAATTCGTTGATCAATAGGGATACAAACTCTTTATAATAAAATTTACTTGACCAAGGGCTAATTTAGGAAGTATCTCACTGTGAATTATGGGGAGAGTATAAGCATTATAAGAATGTCATTAATTTTGAATGTAAGAAATGATACAAATATTACTGAACGATAGAAATGAAGAATATTCTTTATATTTTTGTGGAAATAATTTACCATCCTCACTTTCAGAAAACCAATTTGATATGTTTAATTATAAAAGGTAAAAAAATGAAAACTCTAACTTTTTTGTGCTAAGTTTTCTAAACTAAAAAATAATAAATTTAAATAGCCCATTTAACAGTGATAATGAGCTCCTATTTTAGATAAAACGTAAATGAATTACAATTATCTATAGATAAAATTATGCTATTAGTAATTTAGATTTAGCAAAAGCAAATAAAAATATTCATATTTTATTACTAGCATCAAAGTGTTTGTATTACGAAAAGTCTTTCCTTGATTGCGAAATATATTCATATCCGCTATATATAAGATAGACATGTGAAACTGGTGCCAAAATGTTGAAAAACTAGTGTAGCAGTGTCAGTGTCCAGGAAACCGGAAATGTTCACAAATCAGGAAAACGCTCAATGTGGCCTCTGGAATGTCTCATTTCTTCCACCCTTTCAGCTGAGGTTGATGGTCGGTAAGTTCTCGGTACATGGTCCAGTTTACTGGACAGACACATCTACAATACAGCCACGTTACAGAAACCTGCAACTTAAGAACTTGGTTAGTTTTGCTACATTTCGGAACCAGTATCGCATATCTATCTACGGTATATAAATACAGATATGAATAAATTTTGGAATCAGTGAAAGACTTTTCAGACACTTTGTATTAAAAAGGTACATCGGGCTGTTAAAACGTTTAAACATAAATTAAAAAAAATAATTTGCGTTTAATATTATTTCTCTTATTGAATATGAGAATTAAAAACAAAACAAAAATGCATGTTTAAAAATATATATATCGATATTCGGCCACTGAATATTCGGTATTCAACCTAAGTCACTTTTCGTTACATCCTTAATAAAAGCATACTAGATGTTGACGCTGGCTTAACTCTACTTTATCAAATTAACACCAAACATTCAAAAAATGTGGAAGGATGAGCAAGTGAAATGAGAAGCAAGAATACCCGTCACATTAAAAGGCTACCTGTAAAACTTTCTTTAAATGTAAAATAAAAGATATATTTGCTTGTATCCATTTGTTGTTTTCATTGTTTCTATATTTCTATCCATGGCACTTAAAAGTAAGAAAAAATAAATAAATAAGGAGTACACCAGGTATATGTAACTCTCCAAAGTGTATGCGAGGCATAAAACTTTGAGAACCAATTTCTAAATAATAATAATACTTATTTTTTTCACTTTTGGCTCAGTGAATTTTTTTACAGTCGAGCTCTAAACAACTTTACTTTAATTATGGTTATTTTATATTTTAATGAACAAAATCTCTTTTTTAATAAGCTTATTAATTAACTTACTTCCTTTGTCTTTACTTCCACTTTTCTTTTTACTTTTTTTCTTATCAGAATGAAAAAGTTCAGAATTAGATTTCCAATCGGTCAAGTCGCTAGAAGATCTTCTTGCTTTTGCTCTATGAGCATCAGACAAAAAACCAGAGTCAAATTCATTTCTTCCATTTTCTCTCCAGTAACTTTTATCATTCTTCTTACTTTTCGAATCTTTATGTCCCTTTTTTCCTTTTCCTAATTCAGAATTACTTTTCAATTCTGCAAGATGGCTGACGTCAACATGCTGAGTGGAAGGCAAGCCTGAGTTTTTAGAATGATTTTGCAATCTTTTAAACGTCAGAATTATCCCATGAGCTATGTCTTTAATCTTGATAGAAGAACTCCTTTCTGTTTTCTTCGGTTTTGCAGGAACTGGTGTGAAGCCATGTTTAAAAGCGGAACTAGCAGCGGTTGCTGTTGAATAGTAGTGTGATTGTGGATCAGAGGGCATTCGATTCAACATCCTGGAACTCTGATGTGGAGGGGCATGAATTGATGTTAGAGGGGATGTAAAAAGATGCCTGAGAGTTTCAGGAGTTGGTGGATTGCTTTTAGAAGCATTCGATGGCTTTCTGTTACTTTCTGTTTTATCGTTACTTTTGTTCTTACTCAACTTTGGCTCCAGCATGTGAGAGTCATAATCTCGAAGGTTGACGTAAAAGCTAGAACTAGCGTAACTTGAATGGCGACTTTGCATTGTGCTGCTTTCCGAACTTGAAGCGTAATCGCATTTCACAGACATGGAGCAAGAATCGGAGAAGTCCAGGTCGTTCATCGACGATGACCTACCATTTACATAATAACTATTACGCTTTAAAACTGTCCAGGAAGTTTCTGAATCTGAAGGTACCGAAGGCGTTTCTTTAAACATGTCTTCATAGACGTGCGATGAATCTGATGGACATGGACTTTCAGTTCTGTTGCTTGGCGTTATGGATAGAATACTTTTCGATATTCTTTTATCGTGATTTGAAACAAGTTTTGCGCAAAGAGGAATTTCCGAATCACTTTCGAAATGTTGAAATTCTATTTGAGGATGGCGATTGGCTGTTTGTGAGGACGAGCATAAATCAGCAACCGATTCATGTTGGCGGAATTTGATTTCTTCAGAATGTGCGGAATTACTAATGCGAGATATGTCACACAAACTTTTACATTTTGCTTGTAAATCAGAATATTTTTCTGAAGTGTTAAACCTGTCTGTATTTTTATTCGTCCCATTTATATTGTTATGATGGTAATTTTCGGTTTTCGATATATCACTTCTTGGAGAGTCTTTAATTTTTGAAATAATGTCTGCTTCATTTTCTTTTACATTTTCACTGTTTATCTTATTCTTTTTTCGCTTACCATTTGAGTCAGTATCACACACTGAAGACTTCGTTGGAGACTCTTGCTCTTTTTGAATAAAGGACTGCACATTACTATATTCTGGTTTGATAACATTTTGTTCAGATTTAGACATAGTTATCCATTTGCTCATACCCATTTTTACAGGTTCTTTAGAATAATTGTTCACGTTGTTCCTATTTCCACTATGTTTAGATGAGGATGTTTTAGTGTCCGGAAAATCACCATATATTGAATTCGGAATCATGCCATTACATTTTGAGCTTTTACCACTTTTTGAGATATAATCTTTTTTTGTCTGTTCTTTATTTTCCTGCACTTGATAGAATGGCGTTTCTTTTTTTAAATTTTCCAAAGATGATAATTCTGTGGATTGATTAAATTGCATTCCTTCCTTTCGATTTTCTGGTGAGGATGATTCTCTGTGTTGAATGAAAAGCTTTTCTTTCATCGCACTTTCTGGAGAAGGTGTTTTTTTGGGTTGGTTGGACTGCACTTCTTTCATCAGACTTTCTGGAGAAGGTGTTTTTCTTGATTGCATTTCTTTCATTAGACTTTCTGGAGAAGGTGTTTTTCTGGATTGCATATCTTTCATTAGACTTTCTGGAGAAGGTGTTTTTCTGGATTGATAGGACTGAATTTCTTTCATTAGACTTTCTGGAGAAGGTGTTTTTCTCGATTGATGGGACTGCATTTCTTTCGTTAGACTTTCTGGAGAAGGTGTTATTCTGGACTGATAGGACTGCATTTCTTTCATTAGACTTTTTGGAGAAGATATTCTTCTAGATTGATTAGATTGCATTTCTTTCTTTGGATTTTCTGCCTGGGATATTTTCCTAGAATTGTTTGATTCAGAAGAACTCGATGATTGCTCTCTCATTCTAGGAATACATTCAAATACCTCATCCTCTGAGGATGATCCCATTTCATTTTTACCGGAAAAGACTCCTTTTTCTTTTTGAAAAAATAAATTGCTAGAACAGTCTGTATTATTTTCTAACTTATCAATCATGCTTTCACATGTACAGTTACAACTGTTATTTCCACTTGTGATAGATGTGTCACAAGAAATATAATTTATTTCGTTTACAAAATTTTCGTTCACTTCTTTCTTTTTCAGTTTCTCGGATACAGGCAATTTTTCTTTCTCCAAACAAAAATTATCGGCAGAACATACAGAAACACGTTCATTTTTACGTACAAAATTACGCTCATCTAAAGAATCGCATAAATTATCTAATGATTTCGAAAGGAAGTCTTTGCAAGCAGGAGCCTCTTCAGATTTTTGAAGGCCATCAATTTTCTTATCCTGATAATGAGCTACTTCCCATGATGAAAAGTTGAACAATGATTCATTTTTGGTGCTTTGCTTGTCACTTAGAACTTCCCTTTCATCATTTTCAAGATCCTGTGACTGGTCTTTTTTGGTATGCGCTACAAATTGTACTGTTATCAACTTTTTCTGTTCTGGACTATTGGAAACGACTTCATTGTTGTCAGGATATGGCATAAATATCACATCGTTGTTGAAACACTCAGAATTTCGAGAAAAAAACGAGTTGGAAAATGTGACTCTTTCTTCGGATCTATTCGAATTATCTTGAGAAAGAGACACACGTTGAATTCCGGTATCCTCAAATGATTGGTCATTATAATCAAGTTCTTGAAAGTTTCCAGAATTTGATTCTTGGTCAAATTCCATCTCCTGATATTCCCAACAACATTCTTTTTCAGGGTACGTAGCAGGCTTATTATTTTCTTCATAATTCAAATCTTCTAGATGTGTACTATTTTGTTCAAAAACAGGGTCGTCTTCCAGTACTCGATCTTTGACGATGTAATCTAATTAAAAAAGAAAACAAATATATATAGAGTTATGAAAATGAACAAAAAAATGTTTTACATAGATTTGATAACAGAAGATCTCGAAAATCATTATCTTTAAAGGCAGTGAAAGATTCTCCCAAGGCTCTTTGTAGTATTGAATGTTAAAGATATAGAGCTTTATATACAGCAAAAAAATAATAAAGGTAGCCAAAACAAAAATCCTTTATTAAAGATTAGTAGAAAATTGATTAGTAGAGTTGCGAATAATAATGCGAAATACGATTTCATGCACTGATATTCCAGGATTGTCTCAATTTGATAACCGTAATTCTCTGGAATTCAGTACCTTAAATATGTTTTCTAAAATACATAATTAAAATAGTGATTTTATGACAATGGCGGTAATAATTAGTTTGAACAATTAATTATTTTCATAAATATTTTGTTAATTATTGATAATTTTGTAATTGTTTAATTTATCTGAAAAGCAATAGTTGAGCCCATCTCATAATTTTTGAATTGCTACGCCACTGAGACTATCGATTAACAATAATAATAATAATAATAATAATAAAATCAAACACATACTTTTACATGCCACAGGTCTCGAATGAGTTCTGATCTCTTTGGGAATCGCCGTGCCTTGTGAGATATCTGACAAAGTTTCAGAGCTTGTTTCTTCGGGATCTGAAGCATTTAACTGGTTGTCAAGAGCAATGGCTTCTGGATCATCTGAAGCAGAAGAAAATAATCAATGGAAGCTAAAATGTAAAACTGATTGATGAAGAACTTTTCAAATAAACAAAGAAAATAAAACAATATATATAAATAGTTTTCTTTTTAAACACTTTGTAAAATTTGCTGGTTTGTATTAAAGGGAGATATTATGCTTCTCTGTTAATAAACATAGGGTCATACATGTAGTGGGTATGAAGAATTAACTTTAAATTAATATTAAATAATTAAAGTATGATTCTGAAAATTATGAAGATCCTTTAAATCATAAATTTGCGCTAGAATGCAGGATGTCGGATTTCCGCAATACTTCTGAAAATCCACTAAATAAATATCAAAATAAAAATAGTCTTTTAAATACACTCTTTTATAAGCATTCAATGTTTATCTTAAAAATCGCGCCTAATTTCAAGTCTGCAATTCATGTAGTTGCAAAAAAGTTCCGCTACAGTAAATTTATTTGGCGCGGGCCTCGATTATGGAAAATTCACTGCTTTGTTTTACGCTTGATAGAAAGCGTGAACTCGTGAATTTATTTTTAAAAATTATAATGTTTGCTTTGTTTCTTTTTAAGATATAGCAAAAAAACAAAAACAAAAACAAAAAACATTATTTAAATTATCTATTCAGGAATTCTAAATTGTTTTCCCAACGTGTAATCATAATTTAATTAATATTAAACTATTAAATGATAAAAGAGTATTTTTTATAAAAAAAGTATTACACTCTTTATTTTTATTTATATTTTATACTTATTAGTGTTTAAAATATTTCGTTTCTGCCGTTCCAGAGCGAGTTAGCATATTTTGGCGAAAGTGGTTTGACGCATCATTAACTACATTGTTTTTGTAAGTAAACAATTGTAGATTTATCTCCGGCTGCGGGCTAAAAAAATTGCTTAAAATTATTTTATTAATTTATTATTACGATCTAAACATATTAAACTGTTGTACTGTCATCGAAAATTCAACTGTGTACATAATTTTCATAATTTTGAAGTGAGTGAAAAATCGATTACAAAATTCCATCTTTACATACAAAATTCAAGTTAATTTATCAATTATAACTAAATTTAAAAATATTAAAGTGTAGTATTGTCATCGGAAACACACCTGTGTACATAATTTTTATAATTCTTAAATGAGTGAAAAATCGATTACGAAATTCCATCTTTACGTACAAAAACCAAGTTAATTTATCATTTATAATTAATTAAAAAAACTATTAAATCGTTGTATTGTCATCGGAAGCACACCTGTGTACACAATTTTTATAATTCTGAAGTGAATGAAAAATCGATTACTAAATTCCATCTTTACATACAAAAATTAAGTTAATTTATCAATTATAATTAATTAAAAAAACTATTAAAGCGCAGTTTTGTCATCGGAAACACACCTGTGTACATAATTTTTATAATTCTTAAATGAGTGAAAAATCGATTACGAAATTCCATCTTTACGTACAAAAACCAAGTTAATTTATCATTTATAATTAATTAAAAAAACTATTAAATCGTTGTATTGTCATCGGAAGCACACCTGTGTACACAATTTTTATAATTCTGAAGTGAATGAAAAATCGATTACTAAATTCCATCTTTACATACAAAAATTAAGTTAATTTATCAATTATAATTAATTAAAAAAAACTATTAAAGCGCAGTTTTGTCATCGGAAACACACCTGTGTACATAATTTTTATAATTCTTAAATGAGTGAAAAATCGATTACGAAATTCCATCTTTACGTACAAAAACCAAGTTAATTTATCAATTATAAATAATTAAAAAAACTATTAAATCGTTGTATTGTCATCGGAAGCACACCTGTGTACACAATTTTTATAATTCTGAAGTGAATGAAAAATCGATTACTAAATTCCATCTTTACATACAAAAATTAAGTTAATTTTTCAATTATAATTAATTAAAAAAACTATTAAAGCGTAGTTTTGTCATCGGAAACACACCTGTGTACATAATTTTTATAATTCTGAAGTGAGTGAAAAATCGATTATAAAATTCCATCTTTACATACTAAAACTTAATTTATCAATTCTAATCAATTAAAATAACTCTTAAAGCGTAGTATTGTCATCGGAAATACACCTGTGTACGTAATTTTTATAATTCTGAAGTGAATGAAAAATCGATTACAAAATTCCATCTTTACGTACAAAAACGAAGTTAATTTATCAATTATAATTAATTAAAAAGAATATTAAATCATTGTATTGTCATCGGAAATACACCTGTGTACACAATTTTCATAATTCTTAAGTGAGTAAAAAAATTATTACAAAATTCCATCTTTACATACAAAAACCAAGTTAATTTATCAATTATAATTAAGTTTAAAAACCAGTAAAGCATTATATTGTCATCGGAAACACACCTGTGTACATAATTTTCATAATTCTTAAGTGAGTGAAAAATTGAATAAAAGGTAAATAAAAGAGTGTAAAAATAAAATAGCCTTAGTGACAGATTCCCGCCAAAGTGACTAAGAATGATAAATATTTTTTAGTTTTAATAACTTCATGCTGAATACTTCATGCTTACAGATATTCTTTTCTTATTCATGTGTGTTACATACTATCCATATTTTACATATTTATATTCACCTTATGTTCATACATTCTTCTTAAAGCATACATACGTTCTTACATTCAACAACTTTCAATATGACATAACATAATATAACTATAATATAACAACTGCTTTTTCAAATAATAAAAGTAAAAATATATTTTTTAAAACACTCTTTTATAAACATTCAATGTGCATCTTGAAAATCACGCCTAATTTTTTTAACTGCAATTCATGATTTTTTCCCAAAAATTTCCGTTGGCTTGGGCATCGAACTCGATTATGAAAAATTACTACTTTTTTACGCTTGTCAGAAAACAGAAGCAAGTGAATTTATTAAAAATATGTAATTTTTCTTCTGTTTCTGTTTTAGATATGGCAACATAAAAGAAAAGATGAAACATTATTTAAACTACATTTTTAGGATTTCTAAATTGGTTTCTGAATGTATAATCATAAATTAATTAATATTAAACTATTAATTGGTAAAAGGGTAATTCTTTATAAAATATTATACTTTTTATTTATTTATTTTATTTTATTTTTTACTTTTTAGCCTTTAAAATGTTTAATTGTAGCAGTTTCACAGCCACTTGGCTTATTTTGACGAGCGTGTATTGATGCATAATTAAATTCATTGTTGTTTCAACATGTATTACAACTGTACGAGTTACAGATAATATTTGGCGATTTATTACCTGTACGGAAAAATGCCTTAAAATTAACGTATTAATTTATTTCTAAAAATGTTTAAATGTTGTATTGTCATCGGTAACACGCCATTGTACGTAATTTGTTTAATTCTTGCATATCAGGAAGTTAGTGAATAATCGATTACAAAATTCTATCTTTACATACAAAAGCCAGGATGAGTTAAATAAGTAAAAGAGAGTAAAAATGAAAATAATGGTAATTAGTAAAAAATTTAATAGTTTCGTTTTTTTTTTTTTTTTTTTTTTTTTTTTTTTACACAATAAACTAAAAATAGGAACGAAACACTACTTTTTTCCTACTAAAATATCTGCCTTATATATAAATAAATAAATAAATAAATAAATAAATAAAGCGAAAAGATGAAAAGAAAATTGCTGACGGCTCGGCCTACAGGCACAGGTTAGATTTCAAAGACGCAGACCGTGGGGCTCCTGTTTATTGGGAATCGCAGAAGAAATGACCTTTTTGCCATGATGCCGCAGTTGGAACCGCCCACTTCGAAATCTACTCTTGTCTGTAGGAGAAGCCGGCAGGGACTTTTTTGTTTTAATTTTATTTATTATTATTATTATTATTATTATGCTGTAAGGGTTGGTCCTATAAAAAACTTGTCAGTATAAAAGTTGTAGATAATATTAAGAGGATTTATAATAAATTTAAGCGGATTTGATATCTTGTGAATTGACGAAGTTGTGAATTTTTTTGTTTTTAAACCCCTATCCTCCCCCCCCCCCCTTGAAACCATTTTTAATGATATCAAAAATCTGTCATACATATATTTTCAGCCCTTTTCCTAGAACTAATAATCACTTTAAACTTATTCGATACGTATCATAATTAAGAAGTTATGATTTTTTTCTGTTTTCACAACCCCCCCCCCATTTCCCCCCTCCCTCCCATGCTTCGATTTTGCCCATTAACGAACTTGACCGAGATTTTATGTATCAGTTTGGAAGATATTTGTGCAGAATTATTGAAGTTATCGTGTCCATAAAAAAGTGATATATATATTAAGATTTGAACTGGGGGTGGTATGGGCTCTGGGAGTCAGGGTCGGCGTAGTTCTGCAAAAAATTTTCAGAAATTCCAACATAGGGGAGAATGTAATAGGTAGTATTTCTTACGAAATCTACCTAATAAATAGACAGATAG
Organism: Maratus michaelseni; assembly: GCA_963931845.1. Taxonomy (NCBI): domain Eukaryota; kingdom Metazoa; phylum Arthropoda; class Arachnida; order Araneae; family Salticidae; genus Maratus; species Maratus michaelseni. Next base: position 92,885,323 of record OZ007596.1, read on the forward strand.
ATAGATAGATAGATAAAGTTTTGAACTGGGGGTGGTTTTGGCTTCTGGGAGTCATAATCGGCGTAGATCTGCAAAACATTTTCAGAAATTCTAACATAGGGGAGAATGTTAATAGGTAGTATTTCTTACGAAATCTACCTAATATTTCTTACGAAATCTACCTAAAAGTAACATAACGAGAATTAAACTTTTCAAATACACTCTTTTAATCTGCATGTATAAACTTTTCTAGTTTTTTTTGTTTTAATTTAATTTTAAAACTGATTTCTCATTTATTATGAACTATGTATAAGAAGTCGGATAATTGAATTAAATGTGTTATCCATTCAGATAATTTCTAAAAAATTAAAAAATCCTTTTATTTTTTAAATACAGAGACTTTAACTTCAAAAGTAATACAGAAACGATGTAATTTACATTGTTATTTAAGAACTAACTTAAATAAGTGATTTCTAACATTAATTTATTCATCCGTTATCTGGAATCTTTTAGGTAGATTTCGTAAGAAATACTACCTATTACATTCTCCCCTAAGTTGGAATTTTTGAAATTTTTTTGCAAATTTACGCCAATCATGACTCCCAGAACCCAAAACCACCCCCCAGTTCAAAACTTTATCTATCTATCTATCTATCTATCTATGTCACTTTTTTATGGACACGATAACTTCAATAATTCTGCACAAATCTCTTCCTAACTGATACGTAAAATCAAGGGGCATAAAATCTCGGTCAAGTTCGTTAATGGGCAAAATCAAACCAAGGGGGGGAATGGGGGGGGGGGGGTTGTGAAAACAGAAAAAACCCCATAATTTTTTAATTATGATGCGTATCGAATCCGTTTAAAGTTATTATTACTTCTAGAAAAAGGGCAGAAAATTTATGTATGACAGATTTTTGATATCATTAAAAATGGCCCCAAGGGGTGCGGGGGGGGGGGGGGGGGAGGGGGTTTTAGAAGAAAAAAATTCATAATTTCGTGAATTCCCAAGATAACAAATCCGCTTAAATTTATTATAAATCCTCTTAATATTATCTAAAACTTTTAAATTGACAAGTTTTTTATAGGACCAACCCTTATAGAAAAAAAAAAAAAAAAAAAAAAAAAAAACCCGCCTGCAAACAAGTTAGGTTTCGAAGTGGGCGTTTCCAAATGGCAAAAAGGTCATTTCTTCCGCAATACCCAAGAAACAGGCGCCCCACGGTCTGCGTCTTCGAAAGCTACCTGTGCCCGTAGGCCGCGCCGTCACGGATTTTTTTTTTTTTTTCACCTGTAATATTGGAGTGGCTTGTATTTTGGATAATTGTCTGTTTATTCTTAAGACAATAAACAAACAAATAAATAAATAAATGAATTAAATATGCAGCATATATATGTGTGTGTGTGTGTGTGTCGATATTGCTACCGTTTATTTTCTCTAAAATTCAGTAAAATGAAATGAACTCAATGGTTGGAAATAGCGTGCTACTAGCAGTGTTGAATTCAGGGCCCCGGGGGATTTTATGCTTTTAATGGTCAAAAAGTGCAATTTCCCCTCCGGAAATCTATAATGTCCTCCCCGGAGCCACAGAAATCTATCCCGGAGAAAAATGTCTGAATTCAACACTGGCTACAAGTAGCTAAACTTCAGTAGTCACTACTTTCTGTAGTAGTTTGTACTGCAACGAGATAAATTTTGAAAAAATGCAATGTAGTGAGTAGTACAATACAAAAAATCAGTAGTTTACAGCGAGCAACTGACACAACTTTTAATGCTACTTCGTGGGAAAAACACACCATTCTACAAATCACGTATTGTAATTTGCTTCTTTTTTGCAAAGTTTGTTCTGCGCAACAATTTGCGAATGTTAGCAACAAATTTCAACTGCTTAGCAACGCATTGTATGGCGTCATTGATTTTTCTATGATTTTTCTACCCTCTGGTAAAACCAAGTGATGATTCAACAAATAAAGCAATTTTCTTGCTTTCAATACTTGTCTATTTACTCATTATTAAACTTTCATGTTTTAATGCAAAGTTTCTTCTTTTGGATTTGCTTTATTTAGAGATGTTTTATTTTGTTATATATTATGTCACAGGTAATTAGTATTGAACTACTTAGGTTGACTATATCGATTATTTTAAAATTATCGAACAATAATACAGTGGTAATCTTGTAATTATCTTGTAACTTGCAAACTTTGCCCATTTAAAAAGAAAGGTGATATGCAAGTATTATGCAAATTCTATAGATGAGCGTTTTCAGTCCAACACACTGTCACGGAGGTGCATCTACAAAAATTGAGGTGGAAGGTCTGTCAGTAACTCGGTAGTGGTACCTATACAAGCAGGCAATGCCACCTTGCATTGATCCGGAAAACATAAACCACTTCATACAGAAATTTAAAGAAAGACTATCGAAAAAAGGGATATCTTTCTATCATATTATATGCAAGAAAACACAAAGTAGTCTTATCTGCTTCTATAGGCACCACTACCGGGTTACTGATAGACCTTTCACCTCAATTTTTGTAGGCGGATTTTGTTGCTTAATTTTTTAATGTCCTCGGTCATATCGCACTTATTTGTTTATATTCATTCACCGCAATATAACGAAGGTCCACTGTATTACTTAGTCCATTCTCCCGATTTCAAGTGTAGATTGACAAAATGTAAAAGTAGCGAAGTAGTGACTACTTTGAAAAGTAGTTTGTAGTCGCTTACTTTTCAAAATAAGTAGTTGTAGTTAACTACATTTAGATAAAGAATTTGTAGTTGTAATTCGCTAGAAGAAAAAAGTAGCTTTTCCGACCACTGAATAAACTGTAATAAATTTATATTCTTTCTTTTTTTTTCTTTCTCTCACGTTACATCGAATATTTAAAGTCATTGGATTTTTTCTACTTCGTCACCCAAAATTACAATATTCAAATGACTAAATTTACATAAGAAACTCTCAGGTGTGAGCCATTTATACAGAATAGCTCAGCTGATTTTTCTTATTTCACAAACATAACCAATAACCAAATTTTGATTAATTATTTCTGTTATGCTATCTATTCAATAGATGGCAGCACTACAAAGTTGTAAAACTAGGATGTCGGAATCCTGGAAGGAATTGAATGAAACCGGGTGCGACTCAAACGTGAAAGGTTCCATTCTCCCATTGGTTGACAAAAAACCGGCATGCATTGTAGCTAACATAACATCGTTTTGTGCTGCTGCCCTCTGTGGACAGGATAATAAAACAGAATTATGCCTTAATACTTCGTAACAAATGTTTTAACAAATGTTTTAACTTGTTTTAACAAATTGTATAATATTAATTTGTAAAATTTAATACATATTTCTTTGCATTTCTTATATTATAATTTATTATTATTATAATTTTTGTAAATAATTTAAATTAAATATTTATAAAAATAATATTTCCCATAGTGATATTTTTATTCTTGGTCATGAAATCATGACATGGTTAATTATAATAATAATAATAAAATTAATTAAAAAAGAAGAAAAATTAAAGAGAGATGTTATTGTATTCGATTAGGTTATAAAGTGACACCTAAAAATAAACTATATTTTGTTTAATACATTTTTACTTATTAAATATCAATTAAAATTTTTATTAAGAAAATATAGATTTTATACAGGGCCCCTAGATCAAACTTTTGTTGTTTCTTTCCAGTATGACAGTATAGTAATATACAAAGATTAATCAATTAATGTTTTTTATAATCAGTATAATATTGGTGTATTATTGCTGTAGTTTTAACATTTTCTTACTCTTACACTGCAATCCAATAAATCTGACATAATTTTTTCTTGTAAAAGTGAAAACATATACAATACACATATGCATGTATGATATATGTATGAATATATATATATGTATATAATTATATGAGTATATATATTTATATACGTATTTATATTTATATTTACATATATTTATATATATATGTATATAAATATATGTAATATATAATTATATGAAATATACATGCATACATGTCTGCATAATTTTTATATATGTATGTCTGTGTTTCTAACATAGTCGAAGATTTTATATGATTTAGATATTTGCTACTCCAGTTTTCAAAAATTTATTGAGATCACAATGATATTTTATTATATTATTGATGTAGGCATATACAATAAATGAAAAAAAAAAGTCAATACTTCTGGATTCTAATAAGAACCAAGAAGCATACGTTTCTATTATGTATTTTTAATAACAGATAATATTTATAAAAAAAAGTTTAGTTTAATCCTAAACATACGTACGTGTAATGTTTGGGCTTCTACAAAGTGTATCATCCAAAACTAAAATTCATTGTTTGAGTTACATTTAAAAAAATCCCAATTTTTTCTTTAAGATATATTGGCCTATTTTCTTAAATGTCTTATTAATTATTTACTGAAAATTGAAGAGAATGTATTACAAACCACTGAGTTAAAATATTAATTATATGCATTTAAATAATATTTATTAATATTAATTATATATGTAAGTAATAATAATAAATATTAATTATATATGTATATACCCACACACACATATTTAAATAAACTATTAAATATTATTAATTATATATATTTAAGTATAATACTAATTACTAATATTAACTATATATATTTAAATATAATATTAATTAAGATTTATTATATATTTACATAATAATTTAAAAAAATTTATACTGATCTTTAAGTCAAGTAAATAATCTTTATTAATTAATTCCGTAAAGATCAAAACAAAACTCTAAAAAGGGATTTTTTTTTTTTAATCAGAGAGGACAAAACTTAAAACCTTCAGTTTACAAGTCCGGTGCTTTAACCACGGCGCTATATCGTTCACAGACACAATGTGCTTTAAGCAAAGTTGTACGAAAATATATTTTTTGTCAACCAATGGGAGAATGGAACCTTTCATAAGGTCTATGGTTGCACCCAATGAAACCAGCCAAGGCTTCACTCTATCTAAACTTGAAATACAATGAACAGTGAACGAAACGATCGAGTTGGCCCGTGACCTGAAGAGCTGGCTGGATTTCCATTTTTTATGCGCTCACGTAGGTGGTCGGATCTGATCAAATTTGCCCTCCCCCTTAGAGCCATATTATAACAAAGATCAATCGGGTACTTGCCCAGAGCCCCGAGATTATAGATGTCAAAAAAGGATCCTCATAAATGGGAAACTAACCATCAGGGCCTGACTAATGCAGGGGCAAGCAGGGCAGCTACCCCCCCCCCCCCCTATGGGCATAAGTGGGATTGATTTTCATTAAAATGGAGCCATATGTTAAAAATTGGCCAAAATTGACTAAAATTCTATAATTTTTGTAAAGATGTCTGAAGGGGGTTGGCCCTTCTCCTCAACTTCTGCACCCTATGACCCCCCCACCCCCCACCCCAAAAAATAAAAAAAATAAAAATAAAAATAAAAATAAAATAAAAATCAGAAAGCTGATGATTAAAACTGTACTGTAACAACCATGTAATCCATTGTTTTCAAGAGAAATTCATTATTGACATTATCCTCGTAACAAGACAAATTGAAACTTTTAATGATGACAAATTGGGGACATTTTTCTTTTAGACATCTTATGGCATACATATGATATTATGACAAATAGCCAAGAATAACAGAAATACCTGTATTTGCATTTCAACGGCTCGCATAAGCCCTTATATTCCTATGCAAAATACAGAAGTATATTCTAACATCGCTTATCTTTCTTATGATATGTATATAAAAATGAATAGTACCTAGTACGAAATTTATGCGTGCAGTTTAGTCACTTCAGCATAATTCAAGAAAACTTCATATGGATAGATGGAAAGGGGGGCCCCCGGAATGCTGCTTGTTCCAGGGTCCGAGATATTCTAATTCGGGCCCTGCTAATCATTAATATAGTTTGTAATACGGGAAAGACCCCTGTGACAGAAATCTCTGTGACTTTTCTGCTATACTGTTTTTGAATTATGTGTATCACGTATCACATGTTAGAACCATAATGCCATAAAATAGCTGAATTCGATGTTTTTTCCAACGTTTTATTATTATTATTGTATTAGTTTCTTCATCTATGACGAGCATCATATCTATGTCCATCGAGAAAACACACAGATTTCTACAAAATTTAAATGTTTTTTTGAAGAGGAGAAAAGTATTTTCTTTCTGAAATTCATTTTATGTTTTAACAGAGGTGTGTCAAAAAACTCAAATACCGGGTGGTTATAAAATAAGTATCTCTATTTGGAGCTGTCTGTAGCTTGAAGGAATAACCCGAATGAAGCCAAAATTGGTACACTTACTATTCAAGAAGGGGGAAGAAGAATGAAATAATAAAAAATAATAATAATTGCAATAATCACCGACAGATGGCGCTATTGAGTGTGAAATGTAATGTGTAATACAATAACAAAAAATTAAGGCGTAAAGCCGGATGGCATACCTAATTTGTTGGGAAATGTATCAGTGAATGTGACTACGCTTTCACATGCCGGTGCCGATCATATTCAGGTTCCTCATGGCCATTTTGCTGGAGGACACATTCCAGGTGGTACACGACGTGCTCAACTACAGAATGTAACGCATCAGGAGTGATGTTTCGCACATGTTGTGATATGCGGTAAAGTAATTGACGTATGTGACACCTCCACGGGGTACACAGTATTACACATTACATGTCACACTCAAAAGCGCCATCTGTCGGTGAACATCGCAATTATTTTTTTATTATTATTCCATTCTTCTTCCCCCTTCTCGAATAGTAAGTGTACCGATTTTGGTTTCATTCCGGTAATTCCTTCAAGCTACAGACAGCTCCAAATAGAGATACTTATATTATAACCACCCTGTATATTATCTTTTAACCCTTTCAAGGGAAAAGTACTTCTTTTACTAAAATGTTGAAATATTTGAATGACACCAGAATTAAGGATCAAATCTATTTGAAAATAACTAAAAGATTTTCTTTGCGTATATTATAAAAGCAAAATTTTATTAAAAAATTCTGGGTGTCACTTGGCAGTTTGGAATTAAAATTAAGCGTTCGCGCCTTGCAAACACCGCCCTTGAAAGGGTTAAGGTCACCGCAAGTATCTTCAAATCCCCATGACATTTGACTATGGTGTGTAATGTGCACCTGCGAGCATGTGATTATAAAGCAGTAGTATTCACTAAAATTTTTGAGCCAAAATGTGGCAGAGATGTGAGCTCGAGGGCCGCATTTACGTTTTTTAAGAATGATATCTCTATTTATACTAATGTTATAAAGTAAACGTTTGTGTGTTTATTTGTAGAAGGTAATTTCTGGAACCGATTTCAAAAGTAACGGTGGGAAAATGATGGCGTCAGTCTCTGCTGCTCCAACATAGGCTATATTTTAGGGCTTAGTCACTACCCCCAAGGGAGTGCAGGACCGAAAAACGGTCTAAAATTGCGAGTTTTGTGATATTGTTAGGGCTAGAAACTTGAAATTTGGCATGGTCGTTACTTATAAGATCTAAATGCTTGCTAAAGACGGTTTCTAGAAAATTCGAAATTTAAAAGTGGGAAATGAGTGGAAAACATTTTAAAAACGTTCTAGATTACGATTTATATTGAATTATTAGGGATAGAAACTTGAAATTTGTAATGGCTGTTACTTTTAAAACGTAAATGCTCGCACAAAGCAGGTTTTTTTTTTTTTTTTTTTTTTTTTTTTTTTTTTTTTTTTTTTAAATCTAAATTTAAAGGGGTGTAGAAGAAAACAACATTCTAAAATTGCGATTTTTGTGGTATCGAAGGGGCTAGAAATTTGAAATTTGGCATGGTGGTTACTTATAAGATGTAAATGCTCTCTAAGAACGGTTTAAAAAAAATAATAATTAAAGAGGATGAAGTGAGCGGAAAACTTTCTAAATTACGATTTAATTCTCATTGTAAGATATTGAAACTTGAAACTTAGCATGGTTTTTACTTTTAAGGCGTAAATGCTCGCACAAAACAGTTTTTAAAAAATAGAAATTTAAAGGGGACAGGAGAAAAAAACATTCTAAAATTGCAATTTTTATAATATTTTTGGGAGATAGAAGCTTGAAATTTATCATAATGGTTACTTATGAGATGTAAAAGCTACTTAAGAACGGTTTCTGAAAAATTCGGAATATAAAAGTGTGAAATAGGCGAAAAACACTCTAAAAACGTTAAAAATTACGATTTATTTGAAACTGCAAAATATAAAAACTTGAAATTTGATATGGCTATTATTTTAAAGACGTAAATGCTCGCACAGAACTGTTTCTAAAAAATCGAAATTTACAAGGATGCACGAGAAATAAACGCTCTAAAATTGTGACTTTTGTGATACTGCTGAGGCTAGAAATTTGAAATTTAGCATGGTCGTTACTTATAAGATGGAAATGCTCGTTAAGAACGGTTTTTAAAAAATTCTAAATTTAAAAGGATGAAATGAGCGGAAAACTATTTAAAATTGTTCCAAATTACGATTTACTCGGAATTATTAGGGATAGAATCTGGAAATTTGAGATGGCTGTTACTTTTACAATGTCGCATAGAAGAGTTTTTAAAAAATTCGAAATTAAAAGGCGCGCAGGAGTAAAAAGCGTTCTAAAATTACAATTATGTGATACTTTTGGAGTTAGAAACTGGAAATTTGGTATGGTGGTTACTTTTAAGATTTAAATAATTAAGTTGTAAATGGTTTTAAGATGTCAGAATGGTTTCTAAAAAAAGCGGAATTTATAAAGAGGAAATGAATGGAAAATATTCCAGAATAACAATTATTTTGGAACTACTGAACCGACGTCAAAAATCCTTTGGTGATAATATTGATGACATTCTCTGTTTAATACTGGGCAACTTTTATCTCTGTGCAACTGCTTTCAAAGGGGAACAAGAGCGACAAAATATAATTTGGCATAGAGATAACTAAAATGTAGACGAGCAAGAAAAATGCTGTTTTACAATTTAAATTTTAAAAAATTTAATGAGAAGGAATGTCAATTATTTGCCATGCCAATGTTAGATATAAATTTTCTGAGTCATAAGGGAAAATGCAAGTGCCAGCAACTACTATTATGAATTAAAATGACAGTAATAAAGAAATATGATTGCCAACTAGGTGATGAAGTATTGCATATTTAGCCTTTCGCCACACAAAAATGATAGTTAAATATACTAAACCAATGTTTTCCAATTTAATGCTTAACGGAATTTTAATTTTTATGGTGAATCAAGTTATACAACTATTGTAAAAACGAAACAATTGTTTATTTGTGGACTGCAATGCATCTGTTTTTTGGAAAGGGGGGGGGGGTCTGCGCATGGGTTGGAATGAAGACTTTCTTCTTAATTCAGGTCTCATGTTCACCTAATATAAGGTTTCCTCAAAACGTGGCTTAGTTAATAAAATTTAAATTGTCCGTAGCAGTATAATTTTCCCTAATAAAAATAGGCAGACAAATGTCACTTGGCATATTTCAATAACTACGCGTGCAAAGCAGTGGGTTTGCTAGTTTATTATAATGAACTATTAATATATTAAGTATTAATAAAAGTAAATAGTAATTTTAAATAATATTATAAATTTAATATTATCTGCATTTGGATAAGGTACAATATTTAAGGTCCATTATTATAAGGTCCATAATTTAGATATATGTCCAACACGCTGGGCCGCGTAGTGAATACAACTGATATAGAGTGTTTAGATAGAGTGTAGCATTTCCACTTTTGAAAATGATCATCGTGAAACACAGAGATTTTTAAAGAACCATATATTGAAGAATTTAAGTGCTGTAACCGCTGATGTTTACATTTTTGAAGTAACGAATTACGATTAAAAAAAATTGAATGACAGGTGCATCTACAGAAGTAATAGGTGTGATGATGAGGATCCGGATGATGAGGTGAACCAAGCAAAATTATGTCATCGTCACTCTAAAAGCACCAAAATCTGAGCGTAAGTAACAAAACCAAGGTTATAAATTCTATCCACTCTATCGTTATTGACAAAAGAGCATTCATTACCATCCGATTAACCGCGATTGTTCAGAATAGGGAAAAAAGTCAAAACAGAACAGTCAATAGTCCAGGAAATCATACAATTTTCCAAATATTATGCCACAATATCCGCAAGGTCATAAAATAGCATCTCCATTGTCGCCCTCACCATTGACACTTCGGCCCTGAAGTTCGAGAAACCGTTGAACCATAACTCTGGAGGTTAATCGCCAATTCTTTGTGTTTGGCTGGAATTGAGACAATGGCAGAATGAGACATCGTAATTTAGACGCAGACAGAAATCAAACTGTTTTTCAGGGAAAAACTCCACATATTGCCGCATTCCTTACAAATATTTTTGATGAGGAGCTGGATGCACATGGTAGAAACATGTCAACAGAAGAAAAAAATAGTATGGTGTGAGGAACCTGGACCAATGAAGAAGTGGTGGCCCCCTTAAGCAAAATGAAATAGAAATCGTAGATTACTATTACCACCGGTACAAAGGCTTAGAAGGCTGAAGCTCTAAACAAAATTTTAGAAGTGTAAAATTATTATTTTTATTCGTCACATTATCAATTTCACAATCATACATCACTCAAAATATGGTAAAATATCTCTCAGAAACAGTCCATCATCATAAAAATGTTTAAAAGTTTTGTTAAAAGTTGTTAAAAGTTTAAAAAATAAATAAAGTTTCCAATAAAGTTTGAGTGATGTCTGATTGTGAAATTGGTAATTTGAGTGATGTCTGATTGTGAGATTGGTAATTTGAGTGATGTCTGATTGTGAAATTGGTAATTTGCGTGAAGTCTGATTGTGAAATTGGTAATGTGAGGAATAAAAAAATTGAAATACAGACATTAGAAATTGAGATGTTAATATTAATGTTTTACATACATATTTACATACATATTTTTTACATACATATAGATGTTTTTTAATATGTATTTTTTTTTACATAATAAAAATGAACATTTCCATTTGCTTTCCCAATTTTTACAAAAGTAAAAATTAAGTATATATGTTCAGTTCTAGAAGTATGAATTTATTTAATTTTGTTTTCGAACTCTATTCGAGTTATTTTAAACAAAGTTCTTATATTAGACGAGTTATAACGTTTGCGTTGTAGACTAATTGCCCATAAAAATCTCCGCATTTAGTACATCAGATCTCTTTTAAAAGCGTGTGTAATCTGATAAGCCTATATTGCCTGGTACTTCCATAATCTGAACTTCTTTCAGGACCTTATTTGTAATGGTGAACCTATGTTAATCGTGTTAGAGTATCACTGATATAATTACTACTTTATTATACAATGCATTACAATTAATAAAGTTTAACTTAGACATGGACCTTCCTCAGACGAAAGACGACTAACGCTGGTATTCACTATCTACCTCAACACCCGGTTAAGTACAATAGCCGCGGTAGACCGCCCAAAATGTATTCACCATTAATCTGATTGGAACTGATTGCAGCCCAAGTCCAATCAGGTTGATAGTGTATATCATTTAAGCGTTCGACCGAGCTATTCGTGCTAAACCGGGAGTTTGGATATATTGTGAACACAAGCGTAAGACTCTTCTAATCGAACTTAGACTATCTTTATAAGAAAGTAGCGATATATCGACAGAAACATTTGATATATCGATTTCGATAGGTCGAAGATTTTAGAGAAAATCATTGATAATCTGAGGCCTGCCAATATTGCAAAGCTACTTTTTTATTCAACTATTTAAAGTTGCAGTGTGTTTTAAGTTGATCGGTCTCTTTGTTAACAACCATTCTTTTCTTTGTTCATTTAAATGTTACTAAAATAATATTTACTGTATTTAAAAGAATGTTTATCAGGCAGGAAATTAGACTAATTGAATCTGCTTCATTTTTATTGCGTACACAATGCTACATTAATTCTTCACATGCCTATAATTAAAAGAAACATTAATTAAATTGTGTTTTTATTTGTTTTTGTAGTCATTGCGATGGTATATAATCGTGCTTTTATTGCTTGTTAAAACACAAAATCTGAATGATAATAAAATAAGCAACCCAAAAGAAAAACTATGCATGCAACATAAAATTTTGAACACAGTTCTCTTTAAATTATTTTAAATTAATGTACAATACTATCTTATCACACTTAATACTTAGCTTATTAAGGCTGTTTTCAAATCCAAATTAGCTACTTTCTCATATATTTTTTAATTTTTGCTTGGAAACGTATCAAATTTACACGTGCTCTTTAGAGTTGAGAAACTATGTAATCTAACTGTTATTTTACGTTTTTCGGTAAAAAGAAATTTTTTTCAGAAAATGCCCTCAAAGTTTGTGTTTAGAACCGAATTTCCCTACGCGAAAGCGTAGGAAAGAAAAAAACTGCCGTCCTGATACAATAATCGTTTATAACTCAAAATGTAATTCATTGATCGAAAAAAAAAACTGTTCGATTACAAATCACTTACAATAATAATTATGCCTAGAAGTATCATGCTTTCATCTTTAAAAATGAGTCAAATAATGTATCAGAAAGTTCCAAGTTGTGGAGCGGAATTTCTTTTTTTTTTTTTTTTTTGAGAACCACCTTAAGGCGGTATTCAAAAAAAAAAAATATTTTTCCACGCTCAACAACTCAAAATTTTGAAACACATTCCCAGACTCATTTTTAAAAGTAACAACAGGAAACTTGGCGGCGTGATTTATAAAGACATTTATAAGGGCCCCATGTTTTTATTTTTCGTTCAATTAATTAGAAATTGATTTACAGACAATTATTTAAAAAAAGTACGATCATTTTTTTTTTTGTTTCAAGCGATATCGCGTTGGGAAATTTGGTTCAAAATGTCCACTTTGACAGCATTTTTTGAAATATATTCTGCCTTTATGAAAAAATCGAGACAGTGGGGACATTATAAAGTTTCTGAATAAGAGAACCTGCCAATTGGATGCATTTTAGAGCAAAAACAAATTTACAAATGTGTCTCAAAATAAGCAGTTTGGATTTGAATACACCCTTAAGGTTTATATGTGTTGAATCCCACTCATGAAATTTAACACAAAACTAAAAATTATCTTTCAATGATGAATTCGTCTTAAAGGGAATTGATAAGTTTTGTAATGTGGGTTGCAGAGGCAGCAGTATTAGCCAATACTCGGGAGAGTTTTTATTTAGTTCCTCTACGAATGAATAATATCTTATAATATAAGTATTATGAAAATTAAGTATTTTTTGTATTTTCAACGACTCATTTTTTAGCGCACTAGGCGGTTGCCCGACCTCGCCTCCCTCTAAAGCAGTCTTTAGTTAGGGAAATAAGCTATACACTGCAAAAAAAAAAAAAAAAAAAAAAAAAAAAAGTGTTGATTTTACAGTATAATACTAGCATCCCAGCTGCCAGTATTATACCGTAAAATTAACAATAATAAATAGTAAAATAAGCAGTAATACGCCCCGCGCCCCGGTTCGCATGCGCGGCAGCATATTACTGCTTATTTTACTTCTATTTATATTATAAGCGTATATTTAGATTATAAGCGTATTACTGCTTATTTTACTGCTTACTTACGTATTACTGGTTATTTTACTGTTTATTACTGTTAATTTTACGGTATAATACTGTACAATCAACACTTTTTTTCTTTTTTTTTTTTTTGCAGTGTAGTGATGAAACTCTTTCTCTATAAATGATGAAAATTTATATCTTTCCGTACCTTCAAAAGTCTAAACATGCAATGTGGGTTCATGCTATTCATTAGTTTTAGCTACCGATTCTAAATAGGGAATGTTGTTTTATAACGACCTGTATTTTTGAAACTCTTATAACATTTTGTATGCATTCATACAAATATGCAAATGTACGTGCTTCATTGTTTATAGAATTCAGATGCTTCCAGAATAACACATGTTGTGCTCTATAAACTGCCACTTAAAATTCTGAGAACAAAAATGACCGCGTCTTATTCCTTTTAAACAAAAACTTTCATTACAATTATTTCATATCTATCAAATTTAAATTTTAAAATAATAACTATTTCACATTCAGCATATACACTGCTATTGTTAGTTAGCTCACTTGTCAGTGTGTGGGATTCGAGAGTTATTTCTTACCTATATGTGATTCGATGAACTTTGCCCTGAGTTTTTTGCTGAGACTGACCCATTCCGGTTCGCACTCTTTCTTCTGCTTCAATTTGTGTCCTTTAGGTTTACCAATTTTCTCGATTATTCTAACATCGCCATTTGGTTCTACAAGTTCCGGAACTTCCACGAAATGGCCATTGGTGATGGGGGGATATTCTGTTGGCGGAACAGAGAGTATTGGTATGATTATCATATAGCAAGAGATATATATAAGTTTCATATTTCAATTAAAGAAAATATACTCTATAAAAATAATACGGACGACACCAAACGATGGGAAATTTTAAAGTGTTAAAAGCACTATATAAAATAATATGTTCTATAATATAAAATGAAACAAGTCTAAAATTTTCCTGAATTTGATGCACTGTAAAAAAAATTATTAGGATTTCCCATGTTTTAGTAATTTTCAAAATTCCCTTTCCAATAGAACCTAATTTATTCCTTCGTTTAAACCAAGTTTCTTCCCGTATTTATAACTGATCTTTGGATTAATTAATGTCGGTTCAGTAATCCGATTTATATAAACGAAGGGCGGTCCGTGGGATGAACAATCGGGCAACTGTCTGGGGCACCAAATCGGATATATGATTAATACGTTTTATGTTCACATCGGATTCGATGTTTGTCAATTACATTTATTTACCTTTACATTTGCTCTTTTATAAACCCTTTATTTTTAGTAATTAAAAAAAAATTTAACAGTAAAACGTGGTATATCACGAGTTAAATGTAACATTTAAGCATAAACTAAACCCAAGCAAAACAGATAGTTAGCCAAACTTTTGTTGTTGCTATTTCGTTGGGAGCTCGTTATTGTTGGGAGAAGATCTGAGAATCACAATGGGCCTATGATAACATATGTTTGTTTTTCCAATAGTTAAACATTCATGTTTACCTTGCGCCATCCGAGACGGCTTTGATGGCCGCTTGACAACTCAACTTTCTAAAAGCAAGAATCCATATTTTTTTTATTTCTTTGCCGCCAAAAAAGTACGAAAGTGCGATTTGCCTTCTGCGAACTTGAATATTTTCTTGAGGTAAGTGTACTTTCCTGTTTCACTTAATTTTTTTTTATTATTATTATTAATGTTAATCAGAACGTTCTAAATTCCGTAAGTAATAAACAGCGCAGAAGAAGATCCCCTTTATTACATTTATTACGGGGATCGTGTTAACTAAAATGTTGCATTAAATGATAATATTGCTTGTAACTACGAAATACTTCATCCAAAATTGGAGTTTCTTTTGTATTTTACTTAAGTATCCAAATGATTGATATATATATATATATTTAATGCCAGCTTTTTATTTTCTAATATCAAACAAAATGTTTGGAGTTTTACTTTATAATTTATATAAAAAATATTGAAACTCTTAGTACTCGTATTCTTACATCTTGAGTCTTAAAATTTATTAACATGATAGTTTAATATATTTGTTAAATTTTTTTTTAAAATATTTTTTAATTAAACCTAACTACAGTCAATGATATAGAACATCTATAATTTAAAAAAAATTGCTATGAAGTCAGTAAATAATTTAAAGTTTCTTGTAGTTAAAGTCAATTGCTGGTGTATGTGCAATTTTTGACTTTATACTCAATCGTTGTTCTACTAGCAATTCGTACCATTAGTCAACAATCAGCCAACCTTTGGATTACTAGCAATTCTTACCATTAGCTCAACCGTTGGCTTATATCCAATTTATGCCTCAGCTAACCGTTGACTCAGATGCAGTCTAGTCTGTTGGCCTAACCATTACTCAATATTTGGCTTAAACGCAATGCTATCCATTGGT
Source organism: Maratus michaelseni (assembly GCA_963931845.1). Classification (NCBI taxonomy): domain Eukaryota; kingdom Metazoa; phylum Arthropoda; class Arachnida; order Araneae; family Salticidae; genus Maratus; species Maratus michaelseni. The sequence goes on from OZ007596.1 coordinate 92,901,256, forward strand.
TCAAGCAACAGCCAATTATTAGGCCAACATAAACAAGACAGCCAAAATCAATCGTTGGCTAACGAAGGGAGAGAATGGTGGGTCAATGATTTCGCAACAATTCTGTGTTGCTTTGGAATCGTATCCCATAAATTAATACTTTGATGTTTTAAATATTCAAATTAATTTACTTTCTAGTGTACTTCAAATGTTTTTAAAAATAGTGTCAGAAGAAGGATATTGGTTGAAAGATAGAGCTAGTTAAATCGGATGAGGGGGGGAAGGGGGCAAAATAAAATTTTGCCCTGGTGAAAAAATCTGCCTCTACCCGCCTCCTGATAACAATGTTATAAGGCCCAAAATATTGTTTGTATAATGGGATTTTAATACTTTTTAGTCGATTTTTTAGCAGATTGGATTGAAAAATAATAATAAAATTCGTTTTTAAACATCATTATTGATGTTAATAAAACGGATTATTATAAAGTTTCTAGTCAAAATATTTAATGGAATTTTAGGTTACGTAAAAGATTTGAATAATGAAAATACATTTTTTTTAAATTTGTGTTTTGAGTCTCAAATATTAATCGAGATTCGAATTTTATTCCATGTTTTCCTACTACATATACAGCAAATTGTGTTCAATAGTATCTCATACGAAATCATTCTTTTTCCAATCAACCTTTGCATTGTAATTCTATTTAATGAATCTTTTTATTTCTTTAGTCAAGGACTTCACTTTAGTAGGAAAATAATGCCCAATTGTCCTACAAGCAGTGCATGCACATTTAAGCCTTTTGTCTTAAAACGAGAGAGAAAATTCAGACATCACGAAATTTTACCATAAACAGGGAAAGATCCTATCAGATAGTCAGAGCTGATTCACACACTGTCGCAGAGGGATCTCTTTCCTTCTTCAGTTCGTGATCAGAATTGTAAGCGACGAGTTCTCTTTTATCTAGTTTTCACATTTAAAATACGTTTCACTAGTTGCGTTGCAGTTCAAAAATTATGGGAGTGCTCAATTTACCATTTTCAAATAAATTGAAAAATAAGGATTTTTTTCAATAATTTATAAAACATTCATGAGAACAATTAATCATTTAAATTATTTATTAGCGTCTTCATCACAAAATTCATATTTTTAGTATTTTCTCTCACATGTATGGCCCTAAACATATCTTAATGCAGCATTTTCTCAATATTAATGTGCACTTACGTGGAGTAGAAAACATTGTTCTAATATATGGAGTATATTCTTGGGAACTCAATAACATACCAATGGAATTCTCATGAGTAGATTTACGCTTTCTTAATATATGTTTTATGTTATTATCATTCTAGGGGTGTACCAATAACTGGTACGTTATTGAGTTCTCATGAATGTATTAAAAATGTTACTTGATCAGAATTTCTGTGGTAAAATGAGTTCTTTGACCCTTTATAAACTCTACCTCTTGAAATTGTTTTTGCAATTAAAACGCAAAACTCATTTCATATTCTTCATTTTCACACAAACAAGTTACACACAGAATTATAAAGTGATGAGAAAAATTAAAAATTCAGTACGTTCTACAGTTAAAGACTAAAAATAATAGAAATATAAATATTTCAGAGCAGTGCACTCTTATTATCTACAGATAAAAAAGTAAATCAAACAATAATTTTTACATGCAAAAATAACGATGTCGATACGGAAAATTAAAGTATACAGCGAATCAGGAGCGAAATTTTACTGTAAGCCTCTATTCAAGACAAATGGTTCACCAGGATGATAATAATATAGAACATATATTAAGAAAAGCGTGAATCTATTCACGAGAATCCATTGCTATGTTATTGAGTTCTCATAAACGTATTCAAGATGTTAGAACAATGCTTTTTACTTCATTGGAATTTCTATGGTTTATTAGATGAGTAGTTTAACAGACCAAAAGATACATTAAGAGGGGAGGTCACGTTCAGCAGCCTAAAGAATGACATTATTTAAAGTAGTGCGCAAAACTCTGTTGTTTTAAAACCAATGAATGAAATATAAAAAAAAATTTCCTGTTTTTTCACACATTTCTATTGTTTGAATGACGTGTTCAAAAATATACGTATGACAAAATTAACTAGACCAGCGGTTTTGAAACCTTGTGGTCCTCGAACCCAAAGGAGTCCGCAACGCATCTGTAAGGGTTCGCGAAGTTGTCAAATAATATATATATATATTTTTGGTTTATACAATCTTGCTAGCGAAATGAAAATAAAAACTAAGAATGCTGCAAAAAAAATCCATTATCATTACATTATATACAATAAAACCTGTAAAAACGGTACCTGTTTATAACGGTATCCTGACTAATGTGTGGTGAGAAATTTTTTATACCACTTAATTTTAATCAATATTTGCAACAGAATATTTGAACACGACTTCTATATCTTTGGGGAGAAAGCGCTGTAAAATTGTATTTCCTTATTTTCAAATAAACTTTTTGAAAATTCTGGTGTCAATTCAACATTACAGAAACGCAATTACGTGCCCATGAAAGGGTTAGAAGAAATAAAATCATGGTCCCAGCGAAAGCAAAATCACGCAATTATATTTTCTAACGCAAAAACTTGTGTAAAACGGAAAGTTTTCATGAACCAAAGATACTAAAGAGATTTTGTCTTAGCAGGTTTTACTATATATCTATTAGTGTATATATATCAGGTTTTTAATAAACATCAGTAATTACAATCTTACATCTTGGTGGGTCCGCGAAGACAGGGAAAATATGAAAAGGGGTCCGTGTAATTAAAAGTTTAAAAACCACTGATATTTAGAGAAAGACGATTTTTTTTAACATAGGCAATAAAATGAAGTTTGAGCGTAAGATTTAAAAAATCTATTGCATATAAAAATTTGATATTTCATATATTTTAACTTATACAAGTGTATTTCACTCTGAACTAAATTTAAAAGTATATTCAGAATCTTTAATATAATTGATGGCTTTCATAATTCTATTCAGCAAATTTTTAACAAAATTTTTGAGTTTATTTTTCAATACACGATTTTTTACGACAAAAATCAGACTAAATTTAGGTTCAGCATAAAAGTATACATGCAGATTAATAATATGTACAATTTCGAGGTTCTATGATCATTGGATTTTTAATTAGAGTAATTTAAACCCTGTTTTGGGGAAAGGGGTTTTAACCGCAAATTTTTGTTTTTGTTGTTAAGTATTTTACATAAGTTGTTATAAGTTGTATCGCTTATTTTCTTGATAAAATCACTTTCCTTCATAAAATCATTTGATAATATGCGAAAAGCATAGAGTACTTAACAACTAAACAAAAATTAACAACATTTTTTAAGTGATAACTTCTTTTCTAATCAAGATTTTTGGAATATTCTTTTTGCAGTATATTTGTAACATTTCAAGGTCTCCATAGTAGAAACGTAACCATCAAAGTGACCTCCACATCCTTATGGGGAAGGCTGCATTTTTCGTCTGGTGTACAATGACAAAAATATCGATGTTCTAGTTTTTTGCTTAAAATGTATTTTTCCCTAGTATACCTAGTATATTCTGACAAAGTTTTGTAAAGATTCGATAACTGTAAATATGCAAAAAAGGCTTTTTACTGCACCCGTGTTCCTTTAATTAAGTCATAGTCAAAACTTTAAAATTCATTTGTCACAGTTTCAGTTTTTTAAATATATCAGTATGTTCAAAATGGTAAAACTTCAATACCTTTTTCTCAGCTGACTGGATTTTTTTTTATTGAAATTCCTTATAGTGCCTTTTATAAAATTAAGGTTCATACTTGCAATAATATAAAATGCTTACATTTAAAAAATAAAAATATCAATAAATAGTTTTCTTATGTATTTTTACATACATTACTACATTTTCTTTTAAACTAATTAACATTTTGAAAATCTGATTCTTTAAGAACTTGAAGGGCAGTGGGATATGATATATTCCGCATAATTTTAATCCCCAAACGCCACAATTCGCCAGAAATTTGGAAAAAAATTTGCCTTTATGATAAACGTGAAGAAAAGATTTTACTTATTTTCGAATAAATTTGTTCGTAAATTCCGGCGTCATTCAATTATCTCAACGTTTTAGAAACATAAGTGCTTTGCCCCTGAGAGGGTTAAGTTCAAATAATAGACAACGTTTAATTAGGCAACAACAACAATAATTTTCTTTAATAGGCAACACCTCTAGGAGGAATTAAAAAAAAAAAAACATTTATATTTGTGGAAAAAAGAACTCGAAAATTTTCTTTAATTTTTTTTTCAAATTGTTTCGCTTATTTTATTGATAAAATCCCTTTCCTTCATAAAATCATTTAATAATATGCGAAAAGCATAGTGTAAAATACTTAAATTTAAGAAACTGTTCAAAGCGAAAGACATAGTATAACTTATCTACCTATGTGTTCCTCTATGAATTTGTTGCACAGTTTTCTACTTAGGTGAATCCACGGAGGTCCGTCACTTGCAGCTGCTTCTTCAGAAGGAGTTACAGCAGGAATAATTTTGTTTTTCTGTGTTTCTGGTTTGATGATCGTAGAGCTGGGATGGGAATTATTCTTTTTAGATGGAGGACTAGGGGTGAGATCCTCTCCGACTCCTTCCGGTTCCTCATACGGATAGGAATCGGGGGAGTTTGGTTCTGGAAAACAAAAATAGAAAGAAATGCATGAAAGGTATTAAAATATTAAAAACCTACTTTAAATCTCAAATTAAAATTAATTTACAATTCATACATTCAAACTCTTAATGTCTAATTCTGAATCTCCCCCTTTTAAATTTGTTTTTCAGCCCAGCAAATATTACTTTTATATATTAAATTGTAACCAACTATAAGATTCAGAGTACAAACTAAGCGCAATTAGTAGGCGTTTGTGGTTAGTGGAGCAACCAAAGCTTGACCAGCTTTTGCTCACGTCACAGAGCCGAGCATTAATCGGAAGATATTAAACCACTTAAGTTAAAGTTTCGTCCCAATTTAATACCTTCCTTCCCTGCTGCAAAATATTGCGAGTGCTGTTTAAAAAGTCGGAATCCGTGCGAAAAGGACAGAATTTGTAGTTTTGAGCCAGCTGTAGGCCAGACTGACTTTAGGACGATGTAAGGAATTTAAATACTTATATAGTTCTCGGGACATCCTCCGAACTACTACGACTATGTCTTTATCATCGAAATGATAAATAAAATAGATCGGTCTACAAAGGGATCCCCAGTAATTATTTCCACCAGCCAAGTCTTCCAAGTAATTCTTTTAGTATATACTCCTGCTGGATTCCTTACATGCATATATTCATATAAACTATCATGGAAATATGTAGGGTTATTAAAAAAATATATTAACACTGTATGGACAATTACACTATAAAGGCTGTCTCAAAAGAATTAGTACAATCATTTAAAGGGCAATAACACTCATCACATTGTGTTTGCTTTGATAATCGCGGCGATGGGCACCAGAATGATTTCTTTTAGATACAAAGCTGAAAGTGCTCTCCGATTCCTACCAATTATTCACATGTATGATATAGAATCATATATATTTTGCGTTTTACTCTAAAATTTAATTTTCCTATCTTAAAGTTTCTCTATGTGAATTAATTTCTGTATTCAAAATCTTTTTATTCTTTAATCCGAAAAACAATCATTTCTTCCTAGCTAAAATTGTTCCCAGATATTTTTTCGTAACATTAAATGTACGTTACTCTCATGCGGTATTCGAATATTAATGTACTGCAGATGACCGTAACATACGTTGTTTTGTCTTTCTTCGTATCTTGTGTTAAATGCAGGCACCGTTTTCATAATTTGACTGCTGCAAAAATATGCACTATAAACTCTTTTCGTTAGATTATAATAACACATGCCTAATTTTCCCAAAACAACGCTCGGGTGTAAGTTAAAAAATCACAAAAATTGATGTTCCGCCAAATTATGGCATCCTTTCATTTCTTATTCAAAAATGCTCAATATTGGTTTATTGCCAACTGTCTAAAGTTTGACGGTTCATGCCTGGCTAGAAATGTAACGATTGGCATGTTACATCTAATGTGTTGGCGATAATGAATCTGAAAAATTAGATCAGATCTTCTCTTGCTTTTGTCGGATAAACATGTAATTTTTGGTAGAATAAGCGAAGGCCACCCTCTCTGATTTCTTGTGTCGATGTTGTGCTGGTATAAATAAAAAAGAATTCCATGGATTACAAGACTTGTTTTCATCTAATGCCTCTTGTGTGGATTAATTTTTTAGGAAACGGACTGAATTGCGGTGCATCCACTGTGCTACTATACGGCGGCAATGATTTTTAAAAAATGTCCATTTGAATATATCAGGACTTCACACCATATAACCCACATAGATGAGAATCGGAGGAGTTTGATTCATGAAATCAACAATAAAAATGTTTATAGTATATATACAAGGTGTCACAAAAAGATTGAGACGCGCTTTAATTTTTTACTTGTTGGAGATACGCATGCAATGTATATTGCAAAAGTGTTGAAAATAAAGTACGAATCCAAATTATCTTGAAGAAACGGTCCTGGCATTAATTTTCAAAACGCTTCACTTTTTAAATTTTTATATGATCGAGGTGTTCTATCAGTTATATTTAGAAAACAGTTCTCCATGACCTGACAAGTAAAACAGTAGAAATTCCATTCTTCTACTACCAACACTCGCCCAGTTATAATATTTTGAATTTTGTGAAATTTATAATCTATCCGGTGCTATAACAGAAAATTACAAATTACGTTTTCAATGCCAATCTTTCTTGGATACCATGTCTCGTCATAGAAACTATTGGGTTAACATAAAGGGTGATTTATAAAAGTGCTAATACTATGTATATGGGAAATTACACTATATGAATATCTTGGAGGGAAAAAAAAGTAAATATTCTCCACTAATTCTGTTGCAAATCATCTTATGCAAGTAAATTTTAGCAAAATAAAACCGATTTTAAAGGATTGCTCTTTATTTTCATGCTTTTCTGCAAATCCTGAATTTTTTTCCTACATTAGAGTCTTGCACAAGCTCGGATTATACTGATACCAATCCAAAAATTATATTTCAAGTCAACCCGAAACCTGACCCCAATTCGATATGTTAACGCATTAATTCAAACGCCATATTTTAATGTATTAATCCATATTTTAACGCAATTAGGAAAAATACTCCGTAATTATATTTTTAATATCAATTTAATTTTGTATGTTGAACTACAGTAAAATTTTTATATCGGACACTCCCAAATACAGACATCTATATTTAACGAGCGCTTTTAACACATATGTCATTTGTATGTTACACCTCCAAATAGTTTTAATATATACTAGATGGAACCCGTCCACACGTGACGGAAAAAAAATACTATAACAATATCAGTAAAATAAGCTTCTTTATTATTTAAGTAGGGCTTCGTATGAAACAGTCTTTCAAATATTTTATTTTAACCCCCCCCCCTTCCCCAGTGAAATGCTATTTCCGATGTAAACTCCAAATGAACACTCCGTAAATAAATGTGTAATGCAAATCAGTTTGACATTACCACCATATTCCCCACGACAAAAAAAAAAAAAAAAAAAAGGTCATGGATCTATAAAGTATCATACAAATAGTCCTATCATAAAGTATTATACAAATTTCCTACTTTCATCTCATATTCAGTAAATAAAAGAACATAGTATAAGCACCACCCCCCCTCCCTGTGATAATGCAATCGAATGAGCTTCTATGCGCATATGTATTGCATGTGCCCAAAGGCACCGTTGAAACTCGACGTTAAAAAAAGTTTTAAAATGTTTAAATTAAAAGTTTTAAAATGTCCTCTTTAATCATTGTTCATTTCAAATCCATATCTTCTAAAATGCATCCATTGTTTTAAGCTAATCAATTTTTATGTAAAAATGAAGAATTTTTTTAAAAAATAATAAATTAATATGCAGATGAGGGAGAATTTTAATGTTTTCAATTGTAATTTATTTGTATGGTTTCTTCTATCCCTTTTCATAATCAGGATGATTATTCCTTTTCCATCACAGTCGGTCTCTTATACAGTTAAATATCCAATGGATCTTTAAAAAAATAATAAATAACAGTTCCAAGCATATTCTGATTCAACATATATATACATCAACGAATTCAACATATCAATTTTATGTTAATCATAAACTAAAAATAGTTTTTTTTTTCTTTTGACAGATTTTATATTAGCGCCAAAATACTCTATCTTATGGATAATCTGATCTTATGATTTATCAGGTTTTTATTATTATTATTTTCACTTTTCATGAAGGTTAGGGATACCTATTTTCAATTGTTGCAACTTTCCAAGGGGCTGTTTTACATTATTAAAACAAACGGATGGTCATTGTTAAGATAGAATTGAAAAATATTTCATGCTTGAAAATTATTTAAAAAGTCGTTAAATTAAGCAGCAGATTTCAAATAAATTTCAATCGAAAGCTAATTTTTTTTTTCTAATTGAGGATGTAAGAATTGAAATTGTAAAATGTAGTAAAAAAATAAAATTTTTAGTATTTAGAAGTGATGTAAGCGCGATGTAAGCTAAAGCGATAGTGCCGTTTGTTGTCACAACCGTTATACATTTCTAAATATTGCCACTGTGTTTTGTTTGGCGTCCAAAAGTAGACTACCATTTTTTGACATCGAAAGAAAAATTCACAGTGAAAAAAATAAGACTTTGCCGTTAATAAGGAACTGTTAAATGAACTTATAACAAACCTATCAAAATAATTCCTATAAAATATTAGCCTTACATTGTTTATTCTAGCTAAAAATACAATCATTATTTCAAGTTTTTTTTTTCCTGAAATTCTTTACTTTTGTGAATTTTTTTATTAAAAAAGGAAATCTTAATAATTTAAATCCTATAATTCCTATAACTTAATCCTATAATTAAAAAAAAGTAATTGGTAACATGTAATCAAGGTATGCAATCAAGATGAAGCAACCAATAAAGGCTCCAGTCCTAATCTTTAAAATTAAAAATTGAAATATCAGATAATATTACGCCATGTTGACACAATCATATAAATTTTTATTTTTATTTTTATCAATGTTAAAATGCATTTCAAGCTAAGCATAACGTCATTTTCACCCGTACAAACTTTTCATTCGTACATTTATGCTTAAGCACCATGCATACAATAAAAATATATTTTGCATTTAATTGTAATGAAAAAAATGGCAACTAAGTTATAATGCTTAATGATAAAATGAACCCAATGGACAATATTTCCGTGACGTCACAGTAAATATGAATTTTTATTTGCTTATAAAACACACGGATAAATATTTTTACCAAAATACTTAAACATTTTAACTATATTTTAACTTACAAATTAAAAAATTCGGCCTAAAAGTCACGTGCTTTTAATATTTAATATTTATTTTTTATGCTCGCAATCATTGAGTTCAGAAAATAAACTCTGTACGTCGCAACAGTGGGCGTTAATCTGATTGCCGACTTTATGACGTCATAAGGAGAAGTAAAATTTTAATTTAAGATTACAGCTAATTAATTAAATTTTCGAACAAACGAATATACGATAACAAATCTGTGACCAAATATCTTTCATTTAAAAAAAAAGAATGATGTAATTTGATGTAGTAGTTTGTTCTCACGGATTGTCGAAACAAAACGCTTAGCGTTTTAAATATATAGATACAGTAAAACCTTTAAATAAGGACGACATAGGGTCCGTGAAATTTATCCGATATAGGGCGGTTTCCGCCATTAAGAGGTAAAAATAAAATACAGATGATATACGTGTTGGGGATTAAAAAAGCGCTCGCTAAATAGAAGCGTCCGTTGTTTGGGAGTGTCCGTTGTGGAGATTTTACTGTATATGCTCATTTATATTAAAATATATAGGGTTTTTTCCCATACAATAAGAATTCTTATTCCATAGTTTTTTTCATCTTTAACAATATTGTGGACATTCTTTTGAAAAACGAGTTACCAAATCCCACAACAATAGACAAAACCTAACCCTAAACCAAAACAATTATAATCAACCCAACCCGCTACGAATGAAAATTATTGTCAACCCTACCCGACCTAAACCGCGGGTCGGATTAGGGTCATGTAAAATCGGTTTAGTAGACCTAATGTAGTATTATAAACTATAACTCACATTCATTTTAAAATTCATTATTTTAAATATCGCTTAGTTTGACACACAGTGTTATACTATGATATATGTATTAAATTTTTTGAGATATACTGCTTAAAAAAACTATACACGATATGACGACTATTTTAAAAACGTAAAGTATCTTAACATCATATTAAAATTTCGTGACGATGGGTCAATTTTTTATGAAAGTTAAAGCCTATATAAAGAAAGAAAAAAAAGGCAAGAAAACAGACAGACAAACATATAATTTCTAGATCTTAATGATATTGAAACGGAACCATCTGCAGACCAAGACCTTACCAAAAGAAAAAAAAAAAAGTAATTCAAATTGGACACTCTATTCACGAGTTATGCATGAGCAAGGGCATACATAGAATAAAAAAAGGATACAAACGAATTGTTTCCGAAACGTCATGTTGAGGCTTACTGCTCAAACACGAAACATTTTTGGTGTTCTGTACTTCTGTTTGTCTGTTTGTCAGTTTGTATATACCTGTCCCTTCGATAACTGTCGCAAAAAGCACCACGATTAGCTTGATATTTGGCAGAATGTTAGTGAGGTAGCCGGATTTAACTGTATAGTTTTTGGATAAATTTGGTTTGTTCGTTCTAAAAACATAGAGCATTTTCGTTCATGTCAATGATTTTAGATAAGAATTCAGAAGATTTTTAAAATTTTACCATTCACTGAAAGGAAAATGGCACACTTGAATAATTGATTTAAACGTTAAATTATGGATGCTAAATTTTCGATTTGAAGGTCTTAAATTAATCCTATCGATTTCGAATTTTGTCAATACATATATCAAACATTCTAAATTTTTTATATTTTTTTAGTGGAATTTTTTACAAACATTTTACCATTTTTATTTTACATTTCTCCCATCTTTTAGATAAGTAATTATTTTTTTCCCTTTTACTTTAACAATTGCATAGCAACTGTATTTCATAAATCATAACATTTCAGTAAAAAGAAAATTTACTAAAATAATTCATCCATTGTGACTTTCCTGATTTCAAAATGTTGGAGAAAAAAAAATAATAAAAAAATTAAATAAAATAACTAATCTTGCGTAATAGAACTCATGACCAAGGTTAGCATCAAACCTTAACGATGCAATATAGTTTAAAAGTTAATTATTAAAGAACTATATTATTTGTCACAAAACCACTCTATTACGCAAAATCACTCTTGTTAAAATACGCCATTTGGCAGTGGACCTAATTAAGGAAGATCACGTAATAGGTTTAAATGTCTACAGCTACACATAAGTGATTGCATGCGTTGCAAGTAGACATTTTGGAGCATATCTGACGAAGTGAATAAGTTAAGTAGTTTTTGTCAAGCTACTGGAAAGCTGAAGTACGTAGCAATAAAAATCTGTACGAAACACTCCCATGGTGGAAAATTATCCTTGATGTCGCTATCAGTTTCTCCAGGTTTGGTGGTGTATACAGTAAATAAATTGATTTGAGACAATATCGTGTTGCAATGCATAGTGTACCAAGCTGGTCATCACAATACGATATTTAAACTAAAATTTTAACATTTAATTACCGAAAAAACATTTTTGTGGGATGATTTTGGCATGCCTCTTGTATCGAAATAGATTAGGATTTATTTACATAAGAGCTTTTTTTAAAATTCTCTATAATAACCACCAAAACTGTTTTTTTTTTCAAACAAACATTATAAAAACGTTGGATTTCTAAATTAGATATCGATCTCGTAATGGGAGTCAACGTTTGCATAAATATTTTTGTTATATAAGATTTTATCCAAATTTTGCAACCAATGCGGATGTTTCGTGGTTTGCAGATATGCCAGTATCGTTATTAAGACAAGATAAAATCGCCTGTAAACGAGACGCTTTTCTTAAAAGTACATTTTAAAACGCACTCGTCGAAATACTAAAATCTTGAAATAGCAAAATTAGTGACAGTTGTAAACATAAATTCAATGAGACAAGGGGGGGATCAGGGAGCAGAGCCCCGCTGAAGAAATGTACTACATTTAAAAAAAAAATCCAACAATAAACAGTTAGCATAATTGCAGGGAACCGTGTTTATTACCACAGTTCTTAAAAGTTGGATTTCTATGAATCTTTGTAAAATCTTATATGTTTAGAAATATACATATTATCAGACATTATTAAATTGCGGACTCCAGGATCCTTGATATTATGTAAAAGTGAGATGAAATTTTCTAATTAAAATGTCTTGCAATATTGACGTTGAGAACCTCGACCTGCAGATTTAGTTGTATAACTCTTACGTTGAAAGTCGATTGAATATTGCACCATTATCATTCGATTTGGAATGACACCTGCTTTTAAATAGTATGCATGTATATAGGTCTGAAGGCCATTTACATATTAAAATTTGAATTAACTTTTTCTTTTTATTTTCAATGACATTACCTTTTTTGACAAAATATTCTCAATCTGCATTTAATTTTTTGTACTGTATAAATTGTACTTAAGCTTAAAAAAGATGCACGAATCACTAGAAGAATAAAATGAACAAGGGAAATGACATGTTTAGTCGAAAGTTGTCAAAATGCACTTAAAAACGATACGGCGCACTCAGAAAATGACATAAACGGTATTAATACTCGGAAACTATAAACGGGTTTTTCTCAAAACTATATTTAACACTGCAGGAACAGGAATATACATAAAAACTTTTAAATAGAAATTATTCCTAAATTATCCTCTCCCATATAAGGTTATTTGGAGTTTTGCCGTTTTATGTGTTTTTCCGCTTGAAAATTGTTTTATGGAAAAATCATCATATATAGAAAGTTTTCAAACTACAAGTTTACATAATATGAAATTCGATATTACACTCCCCTTTAACTCATAATCTCCGTCGTTGGGTTCCAGAGACTCCTATACATATTCTTCAAAATGAATAAAACAAAACGCGACTTATTCACAAAATCTGTTGTTCTTCCATCTATATACTGGGACATGAATCTTCATTATCGCTCTAAGATAAATATGTTCTTTTTTTACCAGACTTCCTGCGATAAACATATTTCACTATGATTTTAAAACTTTTCCAAAATGCTATTATTTTAATTTAATGGATATGTATACTCTGAGAAACTGTATTTTCCTCAAATGCATTTTGTATGAGGAAGTGAAATTTAAGGAAAAATGACCATTATACATTGTATTTTTCCCTCCCAAAAAAACTCACAAATAAATGACTATTGAATCATGTCTAAACAATCGAATCAAAATACTGAACATTACACTAATTCAGAATAATTGGTCTTTTAAATATTACATTTCAACATTTTCCGTGATCGCCCCAAAGACGAAAATTATATTACCTATGTGACCTTCAACAAATTTGGCACAGAGTTTCCTGCTCAAACTTATCCATTCGGGTTCTTGAACAGTGGGATTTCCATTGACTGTAACTTCACCAATGGTATGACTTGAATGGTGGATCCTTCGATATCTGTCTTCTGGAACTCGATACAGCATGGTGTCATCTGGTCTTACATCTGGAAATAAATAAAATAAATCAGAGTGATCTACGAACCTAAACTCACGGTTGAAGTGAAAACTTCCATGGTAGGTTTAACCTTATATATATATATATATATATATATATATATATATATATATATATAACAAATTCATAGGTTGTAGTATGTATTGTTTTCACTAAAAAAGAGTAATAAAAAACAAATTTTATGAAAAAGTACATGTAGGCTGATAATGTGGACTGTCAGCTATAGGAGACAAACAAATTCAAGATAGCATCACAGTAACTTATTCAAACACTCCAAATAATTCAACATTTAACTTTAAAATTCGGGCGGAAAAAAAAAAAGAGATATACTGTTTTTTTGACATTTTTATTCCCCCCCCCCCTCAAAAAAAAACAAAAAACAAAAAAAAAAAAAACAGGGTTAGGGAATTACATCATTTTATTTGCCATTGATGAGTGGATTTACTAACAAGGAGAAAGAATCTTTAAGAAATCTTTTAAACTTCAGGCTACAGAATATATATATTTTTACTTGTTAGCTATATTTGTAACTCTTCAAATTACCGCAATGTAAATAAGGTACTAAGAAATTTACGTAAATTACGTAAAATTACGAAAATGTGTTATAGTAGTAATGAATTATTTTTGCAGTTGCGTAGATTCTGTCATAACAATTTTCAACTGTACATTCTTTCTTGCTGGCTGGTAAGATTTTCTGAAAATTCTCACCTCTGCCCCATAAAGAAGACCAACTCAAGTCCTTGATTGTTTGGCGGAGGTATAAATCTTTGGAAGACAATAGTATCATATCAGAAAATCCGAGCGATAGAGGACTTTTTTCTATTGATTAGGTAAACTATTCTAGATCCCAATAAAGGCATCACGGTACACATTTGCTTAAAATCTAAACGTAGATGTTCTTTCAAAGGCGTGTCACCTGGAGGTGAAAATGGGTGTTGGTGGGTAATTTTGATGCTAAAAATTAACAAAACCACACATTCAACAATTATTAATGTTTGAATGTGTAGTTTTGTTAATTTTTAGCATCAAAATTTACTGTGAAGAATGAATTCGACTCATTTTTCTCTTAAACTGGTCAAAATTCAACTGTCACTTCTGTGTTTGATTTCAAGGCTAAGACCCCCTTCCTTAAAACATTTGGATTTGTTTTGAACTGTCCGGACACTGATCTTGTCGTGGCCTCCAATTCCACGAGTTTTGAGGACAGCTTCATTGGTTTTAAGGCCTAGTTTAAAAGCATGCCTTAACCTTAAGATGCATAAAATCTCAACATTTGTATCACTCTTTACGTAACCTAAAAATGAAAAAAAGAAGCTTGTATGATTATAATATATAGAGAAACCTGTATTCTCGTAAATTTATATATTTAAAACGCTAAGCGTTTTCTTTCGACAATCCGTGAGAACAAACTACTGCATCAAATTACATCATTCTTTTTTTAAATGAAAGATATGTGGACACAGATTTGTTATCGTACATTCGTTTGTTCGAAAATTTTATTAATTAGCCGTAATTTTAAATTAAACTTTTACATCTGCTTATGACGTCATAAAGTCGGCAAAAGGATAACGCCCACTGTTGCGAGGCACATAGTTTATTTTCTAAACTCTGTGGTTGCGAGGATAAAAGAGAAATAATAAATATTAAAAGCACGTGGCTTTTAGACCGAATTTTTTTATTTGCAAGTTAAATTTCGGTAAAAATATTTATCCGGGTGTTTTACAAGCGAATAAAAGTTCATAGTTATTGTGACGTCACGGGAATATTTTCCATTGGGTTTATTTTATCACTATGCATTATAACTTTGTTGATGTCATTTTTTCATTACAATTAAATACAAAATATATTTTTATTTGTATACATGGTGTTTAAGCATAAAAGTAAAGTATATAAAGTACGTGTGAAACGTTTCCGCCGGTGAAAATGACGTTATGCTTAGCTTGAAATGCATTTTAACATTGATAAAACTAAAGAGAAAAATTTATATGATTGTGTCAACATGACGTAATTTTAACTGATTTTTCCATTCTTAATTATAAAGATTAGAATTGGAGCCTTTATTGATTGCTTCATCTTGATTGCATGTTACCAATTACTTTTTTTTTAATTATAGGTTAGAAGATTTCATTTTTTAATATAAAATATTCCCAAAAGTAAAGGATTTCAGGAAAATTAAAATTATTAAAAATAGTGTTATGGTAGAAAAAAAAAAGAAAAACTTTAAATAATGATTGTATTTTTAGCTAGAATAAACGATGTAAGGCTAATCTTTTACAGGAATTATTATGGTATGTTTATTATGAGTTCATTTAACAGTTCCTTATTAGCGGCAAAGTCATATTTCTTTCACTGTGAATTTCTCTTTCAATGTCAAAAAATGGTAGTCTACTTTTGGACGCCAGCGAAAACACAGTGACAATTTTTAGAAATGTATAACGGTTATGACAACAAACGGCGCTATCGCTTTAGCTTTCATCGCACTTACATCAATTCTAAATGCTACAAATTTCTATTTTTTACTACATTTTACAATTTCAATTCTTACATCATCAATTAGAAAAAAATTAGCTTTCGACTGAAATTTATTTGAAAACTGCCGCTTAATTTAACGACTTTTTAAATAATTTTCAAGCATGAAATATTTTTCAATTCTATCTTAACAATGACCATCAGTTTGCTTCAATAATGTAAAATAGCCCCCTGGGAAAGTTGCCACAGTTGAAAATAGATTTCTGTAACCGTCATAAAAAGTGAATAATAATAATAATAATAATAAACCCTGATAAATCATAAGATCAGATTATCTATAAAATAGAGCATTTTGGCGCTAAACTAAAATCTGTCAAAAAAAGAAAAAAAAAACTTTTTTGAGTTTGTTTAACATAAAATTGATATGTTGAATCCGCTGATGTATATGTTGCATCAGAATATGCTAGGAATTGTATTTTTTTAAAGATCCATTGGGTATTTAACTGTACAAGAGGGAAAAGATCCCTGACTGTGATGGAAAAGGGATAATCATCCTAATTATGTAAAGGGACGGAAGAAACTATACAAATAAATTACACTTGAAAACATTAAAAATCTCCGTCATCTGAAGATTGATTTATTATTGTAAAAAAATTCTTCATCTATACATACAAATTGATTACCTTAAAACAATGGATGCGTTTTAGAAGATATGGATTAGAAATGAACAATGATTAAAGAGGACATTTTGAAATTTTTAATTTAAACATTTTAAAACTTTTGTTAACGTCGAATTTCGACGGTGCTTTTGGGCAGATGCAATGCACATGCTCATAGGAGCTCATTCGGTTGCACTGTCACAGGGGCGGGGGGGAGGGAGAGATGTGTGCTTTATTTACTATGTTCTTTTATTTACTGAATATGAGATGAACGTAGGAACATGCTATTTGTATGATACTTTATAGGTCCATGAAATTTTCTGTCTTGCCGTGGAGAATATGTCGGTAATGTCAAACTGATTTGCATTACACAGTTGTTTACGGATTGTTTGTTTGGAGTTTGCATTGGAAATAGTACTGTATTTCACTGGGGGGGGGGGGGACTTTTAAAATAAAATATTTGAAAGACTGTTTCATTCGCACTCTTCTTAAATAATAAAGAAGCTTATTTTACTGATATTGTTATAGTATTTTTTTCCGCCAAGTTTTGACGGGTTCCATCTAGTAACATTTTAAGTTCAACAATGGGAGTGGTAACATACCAGCTACAGGCTTTGGTATAGAAACATTCAAAAAACGAAAATACGTTTAATACAGCCTAATAAATACACCAAGATCTTAATTCAGTCTTTAAATTAAATATACCTAGATCTTAATTCAATCTGTAAATTAAATATACTTAGATCTTAATTCGGGCGACTGATAGCTATGGAACATTAGCTGTCAGTAGTCTCGGATATTTCGTTCGCATCTGCACGATCTTTAATCATCCAATTCCGTAGCATAGATTAAGTTTAACAAGCTGATTATTAGGATCATAGGGAGAACCTGCGAAACTGTGCTCCAATAAAGAACTGCCCCTCTTTATACGCATAACAAATTTTACATCATCTACTGTATTCTAAATGTATTATTTGGAATGTAAATGAGTTTTCAGTTTATCTTCTTATAATATTAATTTCTCTAGTTACTTTTAGTAATTTTAAATTATCTGCTCAAATAATGTGCTATTCATGAAATCCTCTAAAACTAAAACGCCTGAATAAATTTCTTAAATATTAAAATCACACAGCCATAAATGTAAAGTATCCAAAAAATTTCACAGGGAAACAAATTTATCAGGTCAGAAATTTTAAATCTCAATTAGCATAAGTTAAATTTGTATGTATTGTTAGATGCAAACGGTTTCGTGATTGGATAAAATGAAACCGTGGATAAAATTTTAAATGCCACCAAAAAATGTTATTGATACATGAAGCTTCTTAAATATAATTAGAACTAATAAAACATTCAAACAAACAGTAGTCGTTTGTTTAAAAAGCAGATAACACAGATTATGTATTTCAAAAAGTACCTGCTAATCAAAAACATCTAATCACTACCAAGATCAAGTTCGAAATAAATCGAAAGAGAATCATGAAAATTTGTCAATCACTATTTTTGTAAAACGCAGGAACTTCAGAAAGTACCTACTAATCAAAAAATTTTAATCACTAGCAAGAGCAAGGTCGAAATAATTCGAAAGATAATCATAAAAATTTGTCAGTCGCTATCTGCAAAATGCAAAGCATCAATTGGCGCAGAACAATTATTTTTATCGAGAGTAAAGATCTTAATATGGTAAATATTCTCTTGCTTGCTAATATTTAGCATATTTGAAATTTCAGGAAATAAATTTCAAATTTTAATCTAGTAAATGGGCATTTATAATTGCCGTTTTTAGATGTATGCACACAATATGAAGATCAATGGTCAGAAATGAAATAAAATCTATTTTTGGTATTTTTCAATCATGCTAATTTCAATGGACTTGGAAATAAAACATGCACATTCAAAAAGTTGTATGCTTCTATTTATATATTTTTTAAATAATTGTATCATTAATTATTAACTAATAGTTCAAAAACAATTTAATCCAAAACATGTACGAAGTTCATATTAAAGGGCATCACATAAAACAAACAACAAAAAAATAATGAAATACATAAATTATTCTGATTCCCATGAGAAAATAATTGATGTTTCATTTTAATACTATTTGGTTCATTATTCAATATCATAAAAATATTCAATATTTCAAACACTCAGAAATATATTTAGAAGTCTATTCTTTCACATAGTTCAAGATTTTCATTAATGATTGAGAAAATGCATTCCAAATCACTCCCACCCATAAATGATATAAAATCGTGACAAAAACTCATGCTAAAAGAAAGACTCGGTATTTCTTGGATGATTCAATACAAAAACAAACGAATGAATTGCGAAGGTCGGTCATTTTGCGTATACAAACGACAAGAACAGATGTTCTCGAAATAGTGTTGAACCAGCTGTTGGAATCACATTTAATGTCACGATGGTTAAAGTAAATTTTCTATGTCTTCAAGGACAATGCTTTATGTGTATAATAACAACATGAAAATGTAAGAAAAAATTGTTATGAGTGAGAAGCATGTGCACGAAATATAGAACAAGAATGCCATGCTGCCCTCTTTCTCCCCTAATATATATAGATATGTGTGTAAACTATACGCACAGCCTGTGCGAAAATTATTTGATTGCAACTCATTAAATTTATTGATGAATTGTCAAACAGACATAATGTCACATATACATAATGTAACAGTCCAAGTAGCGGCAATGACTATCACAAATGCTCAATGTAAGCAACCTTCTTTATTCTGCACACATCAACTCTATCCGTTTAGCAATTATTCTCATCAATGATTATGGTTTATACAAAAGCGCTAATGCTTGTGGAAGATGTGGTTTGTAAACAAAAGTCCTTCATATGTCTCCACGGTAAAAGGACCGGGTGAAACAGGTATCATGACTCTGGGTAGGGTTGACGTGTGCAAGAAATGAAGGGTACTTACATTGAGCATTTGTGAGATAAAATTATGATACTGTAAGTACATATGTGTGAAACTGTATTTAACTTTGACGATTTATATAATTCGTTTTAATAATATTATAGCTACTTATTATTATTTTTTGGTAGTAATATCGTGTTTCTTGTAAAAAAAACACTTCTTTCCCATTTTGAAATTATTTTGAAATTGGTTAGCATCCATTACATCAATTCGTCGAGTTAATTCGCTGACTGTCTAACAAAACGGCAAAATTGCAATATTGTTTACATTCTATTGTTTTAATGCTAAAAAAAGATGATTATTCCAAAATTATATAAAAAATTTATGTACATGAATTAATACAAAGTTAACAGTGTAACACACTACTAAATGTTTAAAAATATTGCAAAATCTGTAAAATTATATGAATTTAAAGAATGCATGTGTCGAAGTGAAAACTGCTCTTCAATGAACGAGTTATCTCTGGCTTGACAATCAGAGGGTTAATGTCAACCAACACTATCTGTAAAATTATGATTTTCCTTAAGTATGACAAAATTATACTTTTATTTAAATTATTCCTTTATTTTTAGATTAACTTAGAATCCAGCAATCTAAGCATCTCATCACGTAAATAAATAATAATAAATATAAAAATAAATCCAGAATTTGGAAACGGGCTAGAATGCTTAATACCGGATCCAATGTCAGGTCGCAATTTAGGGGAATTTGGATTTCCAAATTCCCCTATTTTAGGGCAATTGGGGCAAATTTTAGGGCAATTTGGGGAATTTTTTTTATGGTGAAAATCACATCTCTTAATAAAGCATCTATTCAATTTTGATATTGCAAACAGAAAAATCTGTCGTTTTGTAGAATTGTCCTTGATTTGGGGGTTAAGCGGGGTAATGACACTCCTCTTGATTTCGTTCTTCTTTATACCCTAAATACTAATTTTTACATGATCTAAGTACTTTAAAGATATTTTACTAATTCATTTATAATTATCCCTTTTCATAAGTCGTTATATGCACGTAGAAATCAAGTAAAAAATCTTATTTACACAATTATATTCTCTCTAAATAATGTGTGAATTAGGGAATAAAATATAGATTTTCTTGCGTTTTTTTTTTCTCGTTATTTTTCACTTTTTCACACTGCTATTCGCTCAGATTCCCTATTTTAACATTCGGTTATTAGAAATTCATAACTCACTTTCGCTAATTTAAGTGAATACAGTAATGATTGTCAACGGAAAAAAAAGTAAAAAAAAATTTAAAAAAATAAAATTAAAATATATAAGCGTAATTATATTGAAATATTATATATACATGCATCTGTCTTCAATTAAAAAAAAGGCATAAATCAAATTCTATCAGATCAAAACAATAGATTAAGCTCCATTAAACAGATTATGATCCTTTACGAAAATAATTTATTTTTTCTGCATGAGAACTACAATTTCATCATTTCTCTATTGTTTTGGAAAAAAAAGAAGAAACAGAAAAAACCCAGAACATTGTAGTAATCCGTTTGTTCCGTAATGTTTATTGATTTAACAGTATCCCCAAGTGTTTATTGATGCAATAACTCATTGTGTTTCTGAGACGCATGCTTTATGAGAATGCTCAAACTTTTATTATTTTATATTTATTCGTTGATCTATTGAAAATAAAAAAAACTCCTGATACCAGGCATATGTTTTGGGAGTCACTATCCTGGAAAATTTCATCTGTAAGGCCTAGTTATAGATCCTGAGATACAATTTCCCCACCCCCTGAGTGGGGAAAGCGAGATGATTTTGAAAAACATTTAGTTTTCCACCCCTATGTTCTAAAATTCATCAACCAGCAAATTTTCATGTGTGAGGCTCTAATAAATAGATAGAGTTTTGCTTTGAGAGAAGCGGGTCAGGGAACAGAAATGAAAAAAGTCTGTACTTCAATGCCAATTGAGAGTCATCACCTCAAAATGCATCTGCAAGGCCTTGGTAGATTCTGAGATATGTTTCAACCTGATTTCTTCAAAACAAAAATCTTCCTTATTCTGCTTCTATGTTTTGAAATTCACCAATCAGAAAAATTTATCTGTAAAGATCTGATTTTTAAACTTACGATTCTTAAACTACGATTTTTAAAATATGACGAATTATGTTATGTTCTTCCTTGTATTTCCTTTTAAGATCTCCCTAACAATGTTACACACAGAAATGATTTATCTGTGCTTTTCTTTAGCATAGTTTTGACATGTTTAGAGGTTGGGTGTTGGTGTTGTTTATTATGGCTGATTATATATGCGGCGGAAATTGGCCGAGGGGTGTCTTTCTAAAGGCACCTAACTAGTTTTTACGCAAAGTTACCCACGGTTCGCAGAAAACCACGGAAAACTCCGAACGATTAGGCCTATGGTTGCGAATGTATTTGAACCCAGCACCTCCCGTCTACTAGCTTTGAGAGCAGAAGCTCCCAGCCTTTTAGAGGTTGGGAATTATATTGACTCCATGGTATCTTCTATAATGTAAAAAGGTGGTGCTGTACTCTTCAAGAGTATGTGCTCTACATCTCACAAACTTTTCGTTACATTGAAGGTCAATATGACCCAGCTTTAAAAACTGCAGTAAAGAAAAACACAAGTATGTGTAGCATTGTTAGAGAAGTCTTAGATGAAAATATATGAAAGGACCTTACATGAATCATAATGGTTCAAAAATTGCCATGTCTCAAAGATGGTGGATGTAAAATAGGTCCATGATACTACATGAGCCTTAATGATAGATATTCATCCGCGGATCTCTCTGTATGTGTTTGTGCTGTTCCTAACTCATCATACAATCTATTTCGATATAGAAAAATACTTATTCCCGCTATTTACAAAACTAAAAGCTTCATGGCTTACCTCGAACATAAGAAACCAATTCGCCCTCCTGCAGATTATCGCCATTTTGCAGGCTTCCTTTATACTTGGTGCATATATAGGAGTCTGGCATGGCAGAAGTTTTCGTATCACAGATTTCTTTGTCACTAAAACGATTCTTTGGGCCAGTTTTAGAATCTTTTTTCGATTTGGAATGCGATTCGTACTGCGTCCTCCTCTCCCAGGTCTGAATTAGAACTGCACTTCTTCCCTGGACATCAGAATTTTTGCGCTTTAGTTTGGCATCGACGGAGAATTGCCTAGCCTCTTCCACCAGACTGGGCTCTTTGGAAGTTCGAGGTAAGCTTGGTTCTAGTTGAAAAGAAGAGTGAATGAGTTTTAGACTCAAATGTTTGACAATTACCTCAATGAACAACTACACAACATAATCCCAAGCAAAGAGGTAATCCACAGATAAGTAATCATCATTGTGATACTTTTTTTCACCAAATGTGGATAACTAGATTATATTTAGGTGGATTATCGAGATTTATCAGTGTCTGACCCATATACCTCGCGAGACTTACAATACAGGCTGCTTACTATGCGTTGAGCATCTTTCATAAAAGGATAGAGCTGTTAAACACCAATATGAAAAAATAAATATGAATATATCGCATGAATTTGTCTGACTAATTGAATTTAGCTAATTCTGTTTTAACTCAAAGGAAGCTTACAAATTCTTATTTTTATATATTAAACTTTTGGGGTATTTCTTGATACTCGTTATTAAACCATTGAAACAGTCTTAATAGTAATTTATCGGATTGATATCAATCAGAAACTAGAGCAAAAAATAATTGCTTACGGATCCTTTAAAATATCCTCAAAAGTTTTCCAGTCACATTTTATGTACTTTTTTTACTAAATTTACAAAAGTAAACATACTTTATAAAATGCACATTCTCTAATTATCCGTACAGGCTTGCTTCAACTATGATAAAACAGGTTTGTAAAATAATAATATTTTTTATTCCCAAATTAAAAGTAAAATTAATTTAAATTTTACTTAACTGCTCTTTCTTCCACTAAAAATTATTCTTTTTAAAGGCCCATTTCTCCCACTTTAGGGACAAAAGAAAAAACAAATGGCACATTCATATTTTACTCCAATACTATATTTCTCCTATCATTCATTTTACTTCATCTTTTTATCACTTTTTTTTCCTTTTATGAAAAAAGTAATTTAAAAAAATGAATATTCACTATTAATCACGATAATTGTAGAATTTGTGATGCCCTTCATTAAAACTTGCTAAAACCACAGTGGTGTAAATCACAAATTTTGGAACTTGGCGCTAAGTGTATACAGGAATTTAGACATATCAAATTATTAACAGAAAAAAAAGTATAAGTCAACACAGAATTACCTATTATTGCTTTCGTGTAAATGCTTTGTACGGAAATTCATCTTTTTTATTCGAAAGTTTATACAATAGACACTTATGTGTACATATCATGTGGGTCGCGTAACAATCACCTATCTAATCTCTCATTGGTATTATGATTCCATTGATGTATTATATTTTACAATATTGTTTGTAAATAATACCAGAAATTAAACATGATTTTGAACATTTAAGAAGATGTGACTTAAAACTGTCCCTTTAAACACCTCATTTAATAAACTTACCAAATATTTCTTTTTAATAGTTGCTTTTAATGCATAACCTCAGATATTTAAATCATACTCATTTTCAACTGTCATTCACGTTTTGAACGCAACGTTTTTACATTCAAGTACTTTTTTTCTTAGACGTATTTTTTTTATAATACGCTTTAAGCAGAGATAAATTTGAAAGGATTTCTGTTTTTCATATAAGATAAACATATCTTTACTCCCATACCAAGAAAATTTCTGGAAGGATTCACTGTACTTCAGTTATGGTTAATTAGTTATGATTAATAATTGTTACTTTTCCTTTTTTTTTTAAGTGAGAGCTTAGTAAATTCCTTTTGCACAGGTCATTGTACTCCTCTAATTTTTTTCCAGTCTGTCGATTTTACTTTAAAGAAAGGTACACGTTATTATTTTATGACCACTTTATTAAAGATCATTGCAAGATGATGGCATAAACTGTAATAAAACGGTCGGAATTAGAACACAATAACAAAACGGCACAGTCGATTGTATTGTAAAGTGTAAAATGAGATAAATCCTATGAGCTATATAACAAATACTTTCAATATAAATATCACCCTAAATAAAAGCACATCACCATATATTCAAAACATTCAGCATTGGTCACTGCAGAAAGCAGCGTGTTGTTACTCCTGTCACTAATACCACAGCCTATCTCCATCCTTATATTGAGTTCTGTCATGCTAATACTTACTCTTTTACAGTTTGCATTAAGAAAGTCTTCAAGGCGGTTTTTATTTTAATATTTTTTTCCGCTCAATGACGCGAAACGTTTTGACACATTTTCTGACTCATTTTTAAACATAAAAGTGTGATACTTGCAGGCATGATTATTGAAGTAATTTGTAATCTAACAGTTTTTTAACATTTCCCAATAACCGAATTATATCTTTAGTCATGAGCAATTATTGTCTCAGGACGGTAGTTCTTTTCCTTTACTACGATATCGGGTTCAGAAATTTGGTTCAAAACGCCACCTTTGACGGCATTTTCTGAAAAATCTTCTGTCTTTACCGAAAAATGGGAAAACAGTTCAATAACGTTGCATTAAATAAGAGCACCTACCTTTTTGATACGTTTGCGAACAAAAATTAATTTAAAAAAATGTGTCAGAAAAAAGCGAGTTTGGCATTAGAGAACAGCGTTAATTGGTGCATTGAAGGAACTGAGAACAGCGTTAATTGGTGCATTGAAGGAACTATGAATTAATTCCTCCCTGACTTTTGCTTCTGCTATGAGCTGCTGTTGAACTATTTAATTTTTAATTTTTTATTTATTTTTTTTCACTGTTTCTCACACATCATATGTAGTTTGCAAAATATTCAACATATGACAATCTACTGAGATGGATTTTTTAATACTTGGCAGGCTTTAATTTAAAAATAGTCTGCTCAGTTAATTAAAAAAAACCTGTTTATGATATTAGTCTTATTAATGATTGTCTAGAAACAACGGACAGGATTTCCCGTGTATACTGACAATGAGAAATACACCAAGTTGGAATATGAAATAAGTATCAATATTAGGATGGAATTCAGTGTTTCCCCTTAAAAAGAAAAAAAAAGTTGAAGGGAACATTCAGTTTGACTCAAGAAAATTTGTCATTTTAGCGATGACATATACTTGTATTTGTCTGCATCCAAGCAATCATAGATTATGCAAGCGATCTCAGTGGCATGTTCAGTTCTAAAAACCATTTTGTTTTTTTTTTTACAATACAAACAATATCCATGCATAGTGCAAAAAAAGACAAACGTTTCTTAATCTAGGAAAATATAATATAACACGAACGAAAATATGCAATAATCTCTTCTAAGTTACATGAAGCGATTCTTATATTTGGAAACCCCAAAAACCAATATATATAACACTCACAAAGGATGTGAATTAATTTCCGTAATTTAATTTTTAATTCGTAATTCAATTTTAATTATTTTAATTCGATTTTTAATCCGTAATTTTTAAATTAATTAGTAATAATCGCAGCGCAAGATGGAATGTCATATATGAGCACACTACCCAGTGGCGTACATGAGACGAATAAATTCCCAGCATCGGATAATATCTAAATTTCCAATTAAATTTTCAGCAGGACTAAATTTACAGGGAATTTATTTGTCTTACGTACACCACTGGGTAGTGTGCTAATATATGACATTCCATCCTGCGCTGCGATGTTGCAGTCTTGCCAACATATAAGTGAAAAATGCCAGACTAGATGTCCTCCAGATGGTTTAAATGGTACAGCACCTGGTGCGCTATACCAGGATATCTGGGTTCGATCCCCGGTCTGGACACATTTTTCACTCTGTTGGTTATGCGTTGTTTAGCAAAGTGAAAATTAAATCACATCCTTTGTTAATGTTATTAAATTTACGCGCAGTTTCAGTCCTGCTGAAAATTTAATTGGAAATACTAATATATACATTCGAAATTAAATATCTAAAAACAAAGCTTCTTTTGCTGCCACTACTTTTCGGAAACGTTTCCTAGTCTTTTTTAGTGTATTAATCAGCTTTCTGAAACCGGAATGTCACTTTTTAGAATGCTATTAATTCTGAATTAAGCATTTTCAGTTGCGAAATTGAATTTATACATGCAAGAATAACAAAATAATATTATCTTAGTGTTAATGTTAATGCTGTTAATTTGTCATGTTTGTCTGTAAAACATGTTTGTTGAACATGAAATTGTGGTACTTTTCGGTTAGCCGGGCGCCAGTGATATATGTACATATATAAATATCTATGTATATACATATAAATATTCATACATATATATATATATATATATATATATATATATATATATATATATATATATATATATATATATGCATATATATGCATATATATGTATATGAGTAGATATATGTGTATAAATATATATATATATGTGTATATATATACATGTATATATATCACTGGCGCCCGGCTAACCGAAAAGTACCGAAATTGTTTACTTGAGAATGGGTAGCATCCTAAAAACCAATATTCCGGGTTGAGAAAAGTTATTAATATACTATAAAAACTACTCGGAAAATGTTTCCGAAAATCAGTGCCAGCAAAAGAAACTTTGTCTTTAAGAATGCTTCTTTGAATCTGGAAAAGAAATTGGTTTCTGCGGTTTCTAAAGATAAAAAATGCTTTTATGAATCGTGAGTAACTCGGAAGAGGTTATTGTATATTTTCGTTCGTGGTATTATATTTTCCAAGATTAAGAAACATTTGTCTTTTTTTTCACAGTGTAGTGTATTTGCGTTGTATAAAAATCTTTGTGTTCAACAAATGGTATAAATATTTCACGGTACTTTTGAAGGAAACTTAGTAGGAATTCCAAAATTTTAAACTTTGTATTTCCTCTCGTTAAATTCCCAAAGCGTTTAGTGCTACGAGTAACCTGTGTCCCTCAAGAAAAAACGCACTAATTGCATTTATATAAAATTGAAGATTTGTATAAGCAAATGAAGGAATTTTGTTTCTTTTTCCGGGAAAAATCGGAAGTGACTCCACTCACCTTTCCGAACAATTTATAGAATACCGTAGATTCAGATGAATTTATGACACAATAGAATTAGCTGGATTCGAACAGTAGACTTCCCGTTTCGAAATTGGAGATATTATCTCAGAGCCACGAATGCTTGATTAAATCGCCTCAATATTAACCACTTATATGCTCTGTCACATTTCCTCGGTGATTTTCCCTATAAAATCCATTGGTGTAGTAGTAAAAATACCAGAGGGTATAAGGCAGAGGATATACACCAGAGAGTGTACGCTAAAGCTACGGAGTTATCTCCAAGGTGTACGGCGTATACCACCGCATGCCCTCCACTACATCTCTAATAGGATCGGTCACGAAATAGTTTATAAATGGTTTAATTACCTAATCCTTCGGCCAGGGATCGGAGAAACTACTTTTTTTTATTGTAGCGAACTACAACTACAACTACTTTATCGAAAATGTAGTTCACTACAACTACTTGATTTAAAAATTAGCGACTATAAACCACTTTTTAAAAGTAGTCACTACTTCGCTACTTTCAGATTTTTTTAAAAGATTCAATTTACACTAGAAATTGAAGACACGGATTAAATAATAAAGCGACCCCTCCTTACTTCACGTCTTCCGGGATATAAGTAAATAACTGAGACATAACAGAGAGCATTACAAAAATGAGAAACATAACATACATGAAAATTATTTGTGTTTGTCTCCAAAATGTTAGTTCATACACATATTATAAATTTCGTAGCAAAATTAAGAGAGATATTATAACGTAGAAAATTACAGAAACACAACTCTAAATAAAAACACTAAATAAACCTGTAAATAAAGCAATTCCTAATAAAAAGAAACCCGACTTTAAAACATAAAGCGTAAATAGACAAGTGTTGCCAGCAAGAAAATTAATTCCTGTGTGTGTGTGGGGGGGGGGGGGGAGGGGTGTAGTACTTTATATTAGCAACAAGTGTCAATGAGAAAACTCTATGGTTTCATGCGATACGTTGCTATACACTGCAGCTAAAATTTGCTGCTGAGATTCGCAAATTATTGAGCAAAACAAATTTTGACAAAAGAAGAAAGTTTCGAACACATGATTTTCAGAATGATACATTTTTCTCCCCTGAAGTAGCGTTAACCCGTCAGCACTCGCGCTGGGATAAAATCTACCCCAGCTCAGAATATAAGACGTTCTTGCTTGAAAAAAAGTATAAAGCTCAGAATGATAACGAACGAGTTTCTGACATTTTAAGTAATGATTCTGAGCTGGGGTAGATTTTATCCCAGCGCGTGTGCTGACGGGTTAAAAGTAGCGTCGATTCTCGTTACAAACTAGTGATTTTTTGTATATCTCTACTCTTTACACTGTATTGTTCTAAATGTAGCGCGTTACATTACAAACTACTGTAAATAAGTAGCGACTACTGCAGTTTCGCTATTTCCTGTCGTCGGCCTATTTGTATGAAAATCTATACAGGTTTTGCGACAGTGTTCTATAACATATTCGCCAAATCAGAGCTCAATCGGTAGTACCGTATGGTAGCTATCGTGTTCACACATACACACACATCATAAATAATACTTTCCTTGCACTATTTGTGTTCAGAAAGTAAAAATAACCGGCATATCTCTTAGTATAATAAGATTAATAAGTATGCATATTTAAATACCTTTTTGAAAGGAAATAAAACAAAGTTACCTTAAAAGCGACTTAATGTAAGAGAATCAAATTACAATTTAATAACCGAAAATATTGCACGTTCGAATTACCTAAATTGTACTAATAAAAATGTGGTGCCGGCAACTAACTTTTGATGTAGCAGTAGCTGCAACCATAAGTTGGTGAATTCGTGTTCCAACATTTGGTGCTCCGATCGAACCATAAATTAACTTCTGTACGTTTAACCATGAACTGGTAAAATGCTGAACTATAAACTGGTAAAATGTTGAACAAAGAATATGTGAAATATTGAACAAAAATCGGAAAAATCATTCTACCTATTTATTAGAAATTTTACCTTATTTATTAGAAATGTTGGCTATAAAGAAGTTATGAACTTCAAATAGAATATAATATTTTTGAGTTCTTCACCACTAATATTGTTGAACTAACATTGATTATATTTTGTTTAATCAGCTGCACATTTATTATTGTCCGTGTTTTATTTTTCTTGGAATGTGTCACAGGTTTATATTTTAAATTTGATATATTGTATGTTCCCCACTCACAATGGTCAATTTTTAATTAAGGATAAGTCATTCAATTTTAACGATACAGATATACAATTTTTTGTAATGATCTTGTTACAATAAAAAGAAAAATTTTCTAATTGACCAAATTTGTCTAGAAAAGTCGTATAAAAGTTAAAAAGCGTAGCTGCCTAAAAATTAAGGGCAGGATTATTTCATTGACATAATGTTAATTCTTACCTTATTTTGTATACGTTTACAATTTACATTCCCTACTAATCTTCAACAAGTAAAAAATTAAAGTGCATTTCAATATTTTTGGGACACCCTGTATATTAAAAAATAAAAAAAAAGATATTTATTTTACAAAAAAATGTCCCTAGAGTAATACAAATAGCTGATATTATCACAAAAGGAAGTGTTTTTTTTTTCCTTGTACTATAATTGAAAGGGAAGTAAAATACACCAAAGTGACTATTTTTTTAGGTATACTTCTTCAAAGTATAAGTTCTTGCAACCTGCATTATTTTACTAAAATACAACTTGCAACAACAAAAGATATACACTGTAAAGTTTTGCTATTAATAAATAAAATCTTACCTATATATGATTTCGATGAATAATCTTGGGATGAGGTGATGGGGATATTTCCGTTTGGCAATTCTGATTTGGTAGCTTGAACAGGAGTAGATGCAACTATTTGTCTGTGATTGCTAAATGTGATAACGTTCTGGTGAGTTTTAGAAGTTTGTTGCAGCTTAGAGCTAATTATTGCTTGGTGGCGATTTTTATATTCCGATAGTTTTTGATTTTTAGAGATATCGTAATCTTCATAATGATTAGATTTATTTGGAAGATGTCCGTTACTTAATACGATGCAGTGATTTTTATCTTCCGATATCTTTGGATTTTTAAAATCACCATTTTTTTCATAACAGTTATATTTATCAGGAATATGACCGTTACTTAATTTGGTGTAGTGGTTATACTTCGATATATCCCGACTTTCAGAGTCATCATTATCAGTGCAGGGGTTAAATTTATTAGGAAGATGTCCATTTCTTAATTTAGTCACATTCTGATGATCGCATGTAATCCCATTTTGAATATTCCTGGCGACAGAGAATTGAGAATGGTACTTAGAATTCACCTTATTTTTGCTTTCGGAGTTAGAATTTTGTTTATGACTACTTTTGTCTTCTTGCTTAGCTAAGGAACAATTCTTTTGGTTATTTACCGATAAAACTGTCCTTTGGTTATTACCATTTAAATCGAAGCAATTATTGCCGTAAATCTGCTTAATAGATCCTATTACATCGCGATAATTGTCCGCTACAGTTCTTTTTTCAGAGTACTTGTTGCTGCTGGTGAAATTTTTCCCGACAGTCACAGATTTTGGATGATTATCCAAGGCTGTTTCTCTAAGTATTTTGGTCGGAGAGGCTTTTTCTTGGATGAAGCTGCCATCAGTATCATGATGATTGTGGAACACGTCGATGATCTGTCGATCATTAGGAGATGACAAAATGAGTCTGAGGTTGGAACGAGAGGGTTTTCTTCTTCGACCCAGCGACCCTTTATTAACAAGTTCCAGGCGATCCTTTTGAAAGCTGTTGTCCAGCGGAGCCTGAAACAAAGGTAGAGGTTAGGACACATCAAGTTGTTGAATATTAATAAGAACTGATGAGTTTCAGAATATTTCTTAATGTTTTATTTGTCCTTGGAACTCTTTAATGGCGTAGGGGGATAACGAGACATGAATAATTATTACACTATACATTTATAGTGTTAGTAAAAGTCCGTTAAAGTTATTTCTGTTTTTTTTTTTCTTGTTCTTTGACACTTAGCTCACGCGATATTTCGACATTTGATTGCCGATATTTCCAATGTAAAGCAAAAATTTAACAACTCTGTAAGGAAAGATAAATGTTTCTCAATCAACGAAAATATAATATAACCACACTCTAAAAAAGACATTTTCAAAACTGAGCAAAAAATACTCAAATCTGAGTATGTCACATAGTCAAAATGCCTCCGAATCAAAATTACTCAAGTTTGAAACATGTATATACTCATTTCTGAAAACATTCACACACTCAAGAATAAAACATCATGTGCTCCTATTTGAGTAGGCCCATGTTTCAAAAATGAGTATGAACTGACTTCTATGTGCTCATTTTTGAGTATTTCCATGTTTAAAAATGAGTAGGAACTGATTCTAATCATTTTTGAGTATGTCCATGTGTCAAAAATGAGTATGAACTGACCTCTATGTGCTCAGTTTTGAGTATTTCCATGTTTCAATATTCTGAGTATTTCTGGTTATTTCAGAATTGAAAGCATTGAGTCGTCCTATTTGAAACAAAAAGTTTCATAACAAAATGAAAACATCGATTTACTCAGATTTGAAAGTATCATTTTTCTCCGTGCATGAATGAAATAAACTTCTTCTGACTTACCCATAATTCCAAAAATTGTTCGTTACCTTTGGAAACCTCATACACCAAAGTATTTTCGAGATTTAAAGAAGCATTTATATATAAAAAAATTCTTTGCCACTGATTTTCGAAAACGCTTTCGGTTAGTTTTTATAGTGTATTAATCCGTTTTCTCGAGCCAGAATATCGGTTTTTATTTACTATCAATTCTTAATTAACCATTTTCAGCTGCGTAGTTGAATTTATACATACAAGAGTAACAAAATAATATTAATTTTAATATTAATGTTAATGCTGTTAATTTATCCTGTTTGTCTGTAAAACATATGTTTGTTGAACATAATTGTGAAAATATTTGTGAACATGAAAATGTTTACTCGAAAATTTATAGCATCCAAAAAACCTGTATTTTGGGTTGAGAAAAATGATTAATTCACTGTAAAAACTATTCAGAAACGTTTCCGAAAATCAGTGGTCGTAAAAGACAATTTGTTTCTATAAATGCTTCTTTAAATCTCGAAAATATATTGGTTTTGGGGGTTTTTAATAATAAAAAACGCCTTTTGAAATCATGTGCAACTCAAAAGAGGTTATTATATATATTTTTTTCGTTCGTGGTTACATTATATTTCCCTGGCTTAATGAACATTTTTCTTTTTTTACAGTTTTAAAGACAAACGTGATACATTAACCACATTAACATTAAAATTAACATTAATATTATTTTATTAATCAGTTTACTCAACCCGGAATATAGTTTTTTCGGATGTCATCCATTCTCAAGTAAACATTTTTATGTACAACAAACATGTTTTACAGGCAAACATGATAAGTTAACAGCATTAGCATTAAAATTAATATTATTTTGTTACTCTTGCATGTATAAATTGAATTCTGCAGCTGAAAATGTTTAATTGAGAATGGATAAGATACTAAAAACTAATATTTAGGTTTTGATACACTATAATAAAAATACTGGAAAACGTTTCCGAAAAAAAGAGGTAGGAAAAAAAACTTTGTTTTGTCAAATGCTTTTTTAAATATCGAAAATATATTGATTTGTGTGGTTTCTAATGATAAAGAACGTATTTCGGAATCATGGGTAACTCGGAAGAGGTTATTGTATATTTTCGTTCGTGGTTGTATTTATATTTTCGTAGATTAAGAAACATTTGTCATTTTTTACAGTGCACCAATAAAAAAAATTTCTATGGTCAACTTATGATTTCCTTCAATTTACAAATACAAGCTTCACGGATTTGGCACTGTTTTTAATTGCTATGTACTGACAATTATTTGATCGCTACAAAGGATAACTAAAACTCGAAATAATCAACAACATTGTAATGACTTCAAATTTTGCGCCTATGGAAAGTAAGTAGTTGTTATAATTGAAAGAAAGAAATTGTATTCTATAGTTGCAGGGTTTTATTATATCTGCTGTGAATAAGACAGTGAAATACTCACTGGCACTGGCTCTGGCACTGGCACTAAAAAAGGGAAGACTTTTGAATAGGTTTAATTTTTTAATTTTAGTAATTGTAAAGAAACTTTTTCCCACTTGCACTTGAATTATTATATAAATGTTCATTTATATCAATCCATTTACGGAATTATGTACATTTATGAAATGTGGACTCTCAATACGCTCATTTAAGGCCGTCCGGGGGCAAAATTTTATTTTCTTTATTTATGGGTAATTTTTAATGACTTTTTTTCCATGAAATGTCTCTTTCTATGAAGATTACTTTTCAAATAAAAAGTTTTTGAAAACATTGATTTTTTTTTTTATTTAAATTTTAAATTTATTTAACTGTTATGTAAGTCATCAATCACTTGCCTGATTTCATTAGTTTTTTTCACTTTTGTGTGCAGAAAAGGCTTCTTGATAATTGGACTTCAGGATTTATAAGTATATTAGTTACAAAAGTTACAAATTAGTTACAAATTTAAAAGTAAAAAAGAGAGGATTTTTTAGAGTGATTTTTACTTTGTGGAAAATATTTTCAAACTTTTCACATGAAATAAACAATTTTGTAGACAATTAATTAAAAACATAAGAACATTCCGTGCATTAGACAAATAAAAATAGATGAAACTCCTAGTGACGATGCATCCATTTAACACTTTTCTAAGCCACATTAAACAGCCATTGCTGGCTGACTTTTTACACAAAACTACCTGTAATTAATGTATATATATATATCTACCCTATATATATAAAATCCTAATTAAACGAATTTGTGAAACGATTTTATGAAACGATTTTATGAAACGACTGATTATGTTTCAGGGCTATTTTTAATAAAATATTAAACGCTTGATGGTGAAATTAATACCAATTGTCCATAAAAATCCGCGGATGTCAAAACTGGTAATAGAATTTCGAAATTGGAATTAGTTTTCGAGATATTAATTTTTTTCTAATTTTAATGACATTTCTGTATTGATGGCAACTAATTACTCAGTTTTTTTTGTGACAAAAAAGGGAAAAAAATTGAAAAGGATCCCGATAGGGATTATTGATTTCTTTTTATTCGTCATTTTCAAATTGAAATTGAATTTATCTTTTATTTCAATCGATAATGAAGACAAGATTGTGATTAAATTATGTTTTTCAGGAAAATTTGAAAAAAAAAAATCACATTTCTATCGTCAGGATTCAATCGTCTGTCAGCATTTAATTTAATTTATAAACTGAAAATATTTTGAATAAATTCGTCCAAATGACGTCATTTATGTAAACGCAAAAGAAAGAGGGAAAAGGAATTAATAGTAATTATTATTTATTGATATCATTTTGTTACTTTTTTGTAAAATTTAATTAAACGAATTTATAAAATCACTAATTCGGATATTTGAAACGAATATATAAAATAATAATTGCCCAACTGAACGGAAGGAGAATAAAATATCCTGCTTGGTTTTCTATCCTGCTTGGTTTTTTCCGACAAGCTTTTTAAAAAACGTCAAGACCCCTATAATAGAAAAGCAACAAAAGTTCATTGGGTTTGTTTTCATAATTTTTGGCAACAAATCTATGTATATTAACGAATCTATCCCTTTTTCAAGCTCGAATTACGCCAAACCTAAAAGCAAAGGATCCTATACTGGAAAAATACCCGATTTTCTTATGGACAGTATTCAAGTGACATAACATGGTGTAAAATTACCGCGGATAGCAAATTTGTTTAAATATCTCATCAATTGATGCCGAATAAATGCAGGCATGCATGCACAAAATATTTAATTAATTTTTTATGATAAATAAGTATTAGAAAATTCTTATATACATATTAATTAAAATAAATAATTTACATATTTAAAACAACATGAAAATATGCTGGATGGTGCACTAAAATAGAGAGAAAATTAAAACCTGTTACTGAAAACGTCTATAACATAGTACTTTTCAATACCGTGGTTCTTAAAGTTATTCACAAGCAGATGGAATTTTTCTCATCCTTAAACGCAAAGGAAGAATAGAATAAGTAAAGTCCGAGAGGTAGCCACAATTTAAACCTAACCCTTTTATACAAGCTGGTTTTCAAGTTGTAATTGATTTTACTTATCAATCCCGAAAACAGTCGTCCGTTGTCGCAACAGCTGTGTATGAGGCCATGATAATCAAAAAATGCCCCATTAAAACGTTAGAAGCATGACAACCCAATTACAGATTTACCAATATTTAAAAAATAAAGCACGCTGCCATGTTTTTAGAGGCCTTGAAGTCTGAGCGGGGGTTGGCGAGCGTAGCTCGCAGGGGGTAGGTCCCCTAGTATATATATATATTACAGGAAAAAACTGAAATTTTTAAATTAAAATTCCGAGTTTATTTTTTTCCTAACTTTAAATATAATACTCAAACCAAAATTTGGCCCTGTTAAGTTTGTTCTTCAGTCCAGCATCTATTACTGTCAAGCCTTAAATTCCGATTAACTTTAAGAGTAAAAATGCAAGCGCTATCGCAATTCTCATTTATTTACTCTCAGTGTTGGCCCACGGCCTATTCAATTATCCTGGAGTAGGCCGTGGTTGCACCCGGGCTTCGGAGTCGTCACAGGCCTGAATATCTTAATCAAATTGAAATTAAATTCCCACCCATTTAGACTCTTTCGCCCCCTACTGGAAAAAAATCAGCATTACCAAATAAAAAGGCTGAATCTCGACTGAAGAGAAAATCGAGGCCTTTTTCTTGTAAAGTACTTGTTAGCATTATCTACAATTAAATACTCGCATGCGCTTTTTCCGATAAAATGCTTGTCTGATCATCAGTAGGTCTCTCGGGACCCTGGGCCGGACTTCAACAGATTATCGTGTAACGTAAAAGGGATAAAAGTACCATCTTAACTAAACTGGTGTATTTGTTTAACCTACGACTCAATTTAACTTTCTCCTAATATCATATGATGAGGGTAAAAAAAAAAAAAAAAAGTAACTGCTAGCGAGCATTTTACATATATACATATAAATATGACCAACGAAGGTGATTTTTTTGCTCACAGGCTACCAAAGTCTGAGAGCTAATGTGCCAGCAGGTTCTGTATGTATATATGTATGCATGTATGTACGTAACGCGATAGCTTTTGATAGAAATAACCGATTTGCTTCAAATTTTGTATATAGGTTCATTCTGATAAGACAATTCCCTGATTAATTTTGGGGGTTCATTGGTTAAATATAATAGAGGAAAGGGGCTAATCCCCCCTTAATTTAGATAAATGTGTTTTTTATGCAGAATTATCCGATTTGCTTCAAATTTTGTATACAGGTTCATTGTGATAAGGTACTTCTCTGATTAGTTTTGGGGATTCATGGGTTAAGTATAAAGGGAGGAACGGGGGGCTAAGCCCCCTTAATTTATTGTCGATTTCTTTATTTTTCGAAGGGCATTATTTTTGGAATTAAGAGTATAATATACAATTAGTGTGAATAGCCTCTGAGTTCAATGTCGTCAGTTTAACTGAGCACTTTTCTTTTTATTTATGTATATTTTAGAATGCTTATGATAAGTAAAGCTTTTTTAAAGTAAATAAAAATAATCCAATTTTCCTTTTTTATTTATTTAAAAAAAAGATTTTTTTAACTGCCTCAAGTAAAACTAGGTATTATCGATTAAAATTTCAGAAAGTTTATCAAGATCAACCTTTGATCAACTTTCTTGTGGTAAGAATATATTTTAAAAATAATTTAAGAAAGAGAGAAGCAAATAAATTATATTTACAACAACATTTTCTTAAATCAAATTTATGAAAAGTAAGTAAAAAAACTTCAGAAAACTGTGATTTTCTGGAAAATTAATAAAATATAACTAGCATGCATGGAGTGATTCTAAAGGATTTTGATACTGTCTATCTAGTTTTTCATTTTGAGCATATTTCTCATTCTTTGACTTATGTAAAACTTTTTTGAAAAAGAGGAATTGAATAAAAGCAAACTCTCTATAATTTCAATCAAGAAATAATAGCAAGACTAGAATAGTCTAATAGTACCATGCAAAACACTTATGAAAATCTAACAGGTGACACTTGTAACAATTATATGGTAAAAGAATATTACTTTAACAAGAACTAAAAGAAAAAAAAATATAGCATTTAAATTTTTATTCAAACATGAAAAACAGCAACAGAAAAATGAATGTGTCTTTAAAGATATCTTATATATAAACATTTGACACAAACTGATAAAATTTCATTACCTCGCATTCTACTAGATCCATGTTCTTTCAAAACAACCTATAAAAGAGGAAAAAATATTATAAAAACCTTGATGAATCGCATATACATTTAAAATTAGCAGTTTAGAAAAATTAATTAAAAATAATAAATCTTTTAAAAATACTTTCATAGGCCTAAAATGTGTACCTTACAAAAAGTTTATTAATAAAAAAAATCGAAACGAATAATTAAGCCTTATCATTTTAGTAAAGTCATCCTCCATTGTTCAGATTTTTATCATATATATAAGCCAATAAAAATGCACTAATTCAATTCATGTGATCTAATTATAATGTTTACTTTTTCACATTTTATCGAACATTTTCTTCTAGTATATAGTGAAAACTCGGAAAATAAAAAGCTTTGTTTTCAAATTTACCATAAAGAAAACGCAGCAAATGGTTATATGGGAGTTGTGTCAAAGATATTTTGTAGTGAACACTATTTACATTTTTGAAAAACACACACAAGCACTAAACAAACATTAGGTTTCGTTTTCATTTTCAGCATGTTACAGCGAAAAAACTGCACGTGTATTATAAATGCTTATTTAACTACTTGCACTTATTTCCCTAAATATATTAAACAGCTTATATTTTATACAGATATACAAACATTCTACATAGAACTACATATACATTTACATTAAGAAATTAAATATAATAATATGATATACGATTGTGAGCTTATAGTTTTCAAAAACAGAAAAAAAACGAGCGCTTGTCAACGTTATGAGAAAGTTATGAAGTGAAATACAGGGTGGTGTCCATAATTAAACGACCCTACTTTAAATTTGTCTACAGACGAAACTATTAGTCAGAAAGTTGTGAAAATTTGTGAAGGGCGTAACGAAGCAATGGGAATCTGTTTAAGCGAAAAAAAAATTAGTTCAAAATTTCGCCACCAGATGGCGTTTCTTTATGAATCAGTCGCATTTGAAACATTTGGTAAGTCATGATAAACCAAGAACGTTTAATGAATTATACATGTAGCATACATTTTCGATAGTTTACACATTTTATTGCAGCAAAACGTGTTCCATATGCCGGCCTTCATGTTCAGCTACCATATGGAATCGTAGGATAGCATGTTCAACAGTTAACAACAGTATGTTCTGGAAAATGCTAACAACATGTCATGAACATGTCTTTAAGATCAGGTAAAGTTCTTGGTTTATCATGACTTACCAAACGTTTCAAATGCGATTGACTCATTAAAAACGCCATCTGGTGACGAAATTTTGAACTATTTTTTTCCGCTTAAACAAATTCCCTTTGCTTCATTATGTCCTTCACAAAATTTCACAACTTTCTGACTAATAGTTTGGTCTGTAGACAACTTTAAAGTAGGGTCGTTTAATTATGGACACCCTGTATATCACGATTCCTGCAACGGTTTCTCACTGCTAGAAAAATATAAATACAAATCGTTCAATCATTCTTAATAAATTAGCTGGGACAGCTACTATTCTTTCGCATTATTAGGTGAACAAACTTAAGCACATTATTTTTTCTTTAATTTAGAAATGACAGTCTTTATTAGCGAAGAAAGGTTTCTATAAACCAATTTCATTAAAATAATGGTGAAAGAAATAGTCGCAGTAAATATTATATTCAAAGCACATTTTGACATTTTGAGTAAAATCTACAACCAGAGCCTTATAGCGTATTGTAACGCATTGTAAATCACAGTAACAATGAGATGACCCAGTTATTCTATTAACCCCTTTAGAACGTACACTGCGTACGTCACGATTTTATCGTACAACCCTACCCCGTACGTCTATATAATATTGAAGTGTATGGTGGTGTTTTATTTTGTGGTAAGTAGCTGCTAAAAATTAAAAAAAAAAAAAAATTCGATATTTTTTGAAAATGTGAACATTTAGGATACCGGTTTGAAAAATAGACATATTTTACGAAATTGTTTTAAAGTCTAGGAACAAGTTACAAATGTGTAGGTTTTTGCATAAACATAATATATTTTGGTATTATATATATATATATATATATATATATATATATATATATATATATATATATATATATATATATATATATATATATATATATAATACCAAAATATATTATGTTTATGCAAAAACCTAAAACGTAAGTTTAAAATCAAATTTTTGTGTTCAGTATTAAAATTGATTAATCTATCCCGTTTATTTTAAAGAATAATAATATAGAAATGATTATAAGTTATTCATTTGAAGTAAAATTCTCAAAAGATGTCTCGTTATAGATGTTGTGAAATATTAAGAAATAGAAATTATATTCAAACAAAAAAATATTTTTACTTTATATTCCAAATTTGGCAAAGTTAAGTTCATCAAACGCAAATTTTAGAACAATTAAATCAAAACTATTTGGCTGACTTCCACTGGAAAATAGGCAAAACTTGTTTTCCTGCTTCACTATTTCATCGATGCCCCCCTCATCAGGTGTAGATTTTTTGTGGCACTCGTCTATCCGGACATTTCAAACATTCGAAGCATTTCCCGAACGTGCCAGTTAATTTAGCCTTTACAGCATCTGGAGACTAGAAATTTTTGCTGAGTTACCATATTTTATCAAATTTGTAAAGCCCTATATATATATATATATATATATATATATAATAATTATTATTGAAAAATCCGCCCTTTGAACTCGCTTTTCCTGACATTGCAGGGCCTGTAGCGTTCGCGTACCAGAGGTTAAAATGTGAGCCGGTCCGATAGCGGGCGAAGCCCACTATTATACTCTGTCATAATAATATCTGTCATGTTGACTAAATGCGATATTAAAAAAAAATCAATTTCAAAATTTAAAATGTTGTATAGAGATCTTCAAATGTTAATATATGCCAATATTTCCATAATCGGGTTTTTATCATGATTCAATACTTTCCTCAAACTCATATATTTACTATTGTCTATTACTCATATTGATACTCTCTTTGTATTATTCTCAAACATTTGAAAAATCCGTTAAACTTCCAATATGACGTCAGATTAATTTTCTTTTTAATTCTCTAATGACGTCATATTAAGCTGCTTTCTGTATTTACACATACTCATACTCCTTGTATTATTGAGATATGTCTGAAAATTTCCGTTTTATTACCGATATGACGTCATATTAATCTTTTTTTCAATGGGTGAAACTTTTCATATCATTTTCATTTTTCAAGTTTAAATCTTTCAATAAAAAATTAATTAATGTAGAAAGAATTTTATTGTGGATTTTTAATAGCTGGCAACTACTATAACGAAAAATGTTTAAATTTAATAGAAAAAGGCTGTGAGATTTTTTTTATCTCTCTGTATTAAAATAATACGATTTTTTCAAAATTTTATGATTTTGAACTTCATAGTAGGTATTCAGCTGTAAGTACACAAAATTATTTCAAGTCTGTAAGTTATATAATTTATGAGAACCGGCTCTGTGACAGACAAACAACGAAGCGGGACTAATAGGGTTTCGTGAGATGAACGAAACCCAAAAAAGCACGTTTAAATATATATTATAAAGCAAAAACATGTCCATGGGTTACGCTGACGTCATGTCGACGGTGGCAACGATGTAAGCAATCAATTTTCCTTTTTAGACAAATTTACTTCTAAACATCGCAGAATTTTAATTTTTACACCTTCGAATATGAAATCATGTACTTTCAAATGCAATTTGTTTGAAAACTGTATCTCATCTTGCTGATTTTTTATGTTTTTAAAAATAATTTTCAAGCACATTTTTTTAAAAAATCTATCGCTATTGTATGCAGCTCGGTTATGGAAGATTAGCCCGTTTGCGCTTTAAACAATATAAATAATTCTGCTTATGTTTTCGGGTAATAGTCTATAACGTTCTCCAATAAATAAATAAATCA
This sequence comes from Maratus michaelseni, assembly GCA_963931845.1. Lineage (NCBI taxonomy): Eukaryota > Metazoa > Arthropoda > Arachnida > Araneae > Salticidae > Maratus > Maratus michaelseni. The sequence goes on from OZ007596.1 coordinate 92,943,262, forward strand.
AATAATAAATAAAACATAAATTTAACAAATATGTAATCGAACTACGCGCTTAAACATGGAAATAATCAGAATCAAATAGTCTGCTCTAAATAACAAAACCTTTGGCGATTTTTTTTAATCGCTATTAACCTCTATCATGCGGTTAATACTATAGTATTACCTTTAATGAATTTCAAAACTTTAATTGAATACATAATTGATATTTTTCATTATAAAAATGCTTTTTGGTATTATTTGTATGGGCAATCTAAAAAAAATACATTAAATGCACAAAATCTATTAGTTTTCAACACACACACACACAAGAAAAATAGTTTTCATTATGATTTGTACATCGGGCAGTATGTTTTGTACCCCTGATTGGATTCTCTGGTATCTAGGATTGTCCAGTTCTTGACGATTTTTTGAAATTTCGCATTTTTAACAAAATTGCAAACTTACAAATTTAGTATATCAGTTTTCAACAAAAAATATTATTCTGTTTTGTTTATAAAAATGAACGAATTAATAAGTGTAAAAAAGCATCGGTCAAGGATTATAGAAATACATAAGTTATGTTTATATGCTAAATATGCTATACATTTCGTTTTACGAAAGCCTAGATGTGTAAATTAGACGATATAAGTAAGATTTCTTTTTCATTATTAGTATTAATAAATACCGAAAGATAGAGTGTAAAATGCTGCCAGGTAAAAAAATAATAATTAAAGCTCTATATCAGATCAGTTACAGTACCTATAATTGGTTAAGTGTAAACCTTATGCGCCACTTACGTCACAAACATACGATAAAAGTAATTACAAAATATATATCGCGATAGTATAATTTTTTTTTTCATAAAGATAGTAAAAATCAAGCAGTAAGGGTCTAACAATTGTTACATCTATAATTTTCAGTTGATTTTCGCCAGTGTTGTATGATCAGATTTTATCGTTTAATGACAATAGTCATTAAAATATTTATTTTTAAATAGTACAGATAATTTTCGTTTTTCCTGTTATTTAAAATAATGGGGTAATCTAATGTATATGTAATGACATAACCAAGAACAATGAAAAATTACTAGCATTTAAATTTCCTTATAGTCGACGGGAAAAATTGTGCATGATTTGGCCTTCGAGAAAAATTTGCAAGTCATTCAAGAAATCATGTACAGTGCAACGAATGAATATTTGACACCAAAATATAGAAATTTCGTGATTTTAAAGCAAAGTCGTATCATAAATAAGACGGAACATGTAAAAAATAAAATGAAAATACAACATGACAAAATAGTGAAAAATTTGAAAATTTCTAACTTGGAGAAAAATAGAATGCAAAGTGTATATCAGATATGATAGAGAAATATGATTAACTTTAAATATGATTAATTTGTTAGATATTAGGGATATAACGAATAGTGATTTGGCCGAATAGACGAAAATCGACTGTTCGGCCCAATTTTAGGCCGAATACCAAATATTCGACGGTCGAAAAGTAACAGTTTTTTTAAATATCCATTTTGATTACATGTATATATTAATTAGACATACATACATACATATTAGTTTAAATCTATATGTGTGTATATTAATTACGTATACATATTAATTTAAAAATAGGAATTAAATGAAACACAAATCAAAACTTTTTTTTTATTTGTATGTTTAAAATTTTTAACATCTTGATGTATTTATGAAATATTTCAAACACCTTGATGCTAATAATAAAACATGACTTTTACTAAGTCTAAATTACTAATAATATAATTTTATCTTTAGACAGTTCAACTTCATATACATTTTATCCACATTTAAATGGGCCTTTTAAATGAGAACTTCTTGCATCACAAAAAATTAAGAATTTGCATTTTAATTTTATCCTTTTACACATAGACATTTCAAATTGACTTTCTCTAAGTATGGTTCGTAAGTTAATATTTCTCTTAAAATATAAAGAAAATTCTTTACTTTAACAATTCAATGATGCTTTTATCCTTTCTTACATTCAAAATTGATGAGCCCTTCACAATGCTTACTCTTTCTTACCCTTGTTTCACAATGAGACACTTCCTGAAATAGCCCTTTATTATACAATAAATTTGATTGTAAAGAGTTTGTGTTGCTATTGATAAACAAATTCGTAAAAAGTAGAAATTACATATTTGACAAAACTTTTAATAGTTGAACCAGAATATACACAACACGTTAAGTTCTAGAACTTACTCAACACATATTGAAAGTACACACAGAAAATGAGACCAACAGTATAAATAATCTTAAATCTTCTGCTATATTTTGCATTTACTTAAAACTGCTCTTTAATAAAATTAATATATATATATATATATATATATATATATATATCTTTGTTTTTCACAAGTGTTTTCATTTATATATATATATATCATTAAATATGTATAAAAATTATAAAATTGAAAACAATATTATGTAGAGAGGGCATGGATTGCTGAAAAAATTATAAACTTTTTTTTTTAATTTAACAAAAAAAATCCCAAAATAACAAAATCCTCCCCCACCCAAAAAAAAATTATAAAATCAAAATGCTATCAAGAAGGAATGACGCGGAACTGCTAAAAATGCTACAAAATTTGTTTTTTTTTTAAATTGGGTTTTATGCAGTTATCCCTTTTATTTACATAACAAAATAATTTCCACAACATAAATAATACACACTTCATTTTACTTACACGCTGTATTCTTATACATGGCTAATTATTGTACTACTGTCTTCCAATTTCAGCTTTCATCTTTATTAATATTTAAATTTTATTTACATCCTTTAGTTTTCATCACATTCTAAATTTTATTTACATTAATTACTACTTTTTTAAAAAATTTATTTCTTTTAATTCCATTGTCTCCTCATTCCTAATAGAGGGCAGCACCAGATTTATCATTTAACTAATCTATAATTTCAGCTTTTCCTTTTATTTTTATGAGATAGATGGCAGCACCAAACAAGTTTATTTTCCTTTTATCATTTCTGATGAAGATTTATTTCATATTTCATAAAATCCATTATTTGAATTGCTGCCAATTTGTAAAATAGCGCACATAAATATATTCCCTTTCAATTAAGAAATGTATTTACACCTGACTATTAAAACAGAAATAAAACTTTAAAATAATAATTAAATGATCACGTGTTAAAAGCAGTAAATGCAGAAAATTACGTAATAAAATATACTTGCGCGTGAATATTAAAAAGAAAATAATTAATTTATTACGCGTTGTCAAAGCATTAAGTAGGGAAACTTACGTCATATTTAAAATGCTCAAATAACTATATTTCCCAGCAGTTTCAATTAAAAAATATATTTACACGAGAGATTAATTTCTTTCGACAAATCTTTTACCTACTAGCCGCCACTGGCGACCAGTTTGGTCTCCCTTAAATGTATGTTAAGCACTGTAACACGTTACTTTTCTTCATAATTTATTTTTTTCCGTAATCCTTCGCCAAACCGGAAGATTCTAATAGACAAATCAAAAACTTTTGCGATCATGGTAGCATTTTGCATATTTTTTGTTGTTATGTATTTCATCTTTCTTAGCAAAAACCGCTTAACCAACTTAAGCATTTATGCTTCATATCCGTTTGCTTATCAGTTGCAATATGCTTGCTAATGAGGAGATTCTTAAACATATTAAGTAGTTTTCCGTAATTGGATCCATTTCCAAATGGCGTATTTTAGTTAATACGATTTGGTACAATGAAGTCTATTTTGTGAAAGTCTTTAATGATATCCACATTTACACTGAACCATATTGTTGCCAATATTTTTTTGTTTGTTTGTTTCTCGCTAACTTTGGCTGTAGACTTGATTACGGGAGATTAGAAAATCTATCATTATTCTCATCTAAAAGTCTTGAATAATGTGCCATAATCGTGCTTCATATTATTACACGTAATTTTCGAGTATGGTTCGGTGAAACATTGAACTTTTGAAGGTCAGTTTTGATAATCACATTCCGATTCCGTTTAAACCATATTTTCTGTCAGGACTTTTGACCCGTGGCGTAGAATCTGATTAAAATTCATGAACTTCCTTCTAGATGCCGATCTCTGTTCGACTCTGTTTTTCTCTGCTCTCCTATTTTGATATAGTTCAGGAATTTTCATAACTGTATAATTCCCTTACTTTGTCATTTCTGCTTAATGTCTACTGACTATTAAGATCCGTAACTTGTAAATACGCCACGCCAACATTACCGCCTATAATTCTAATTACAACAACCCGTTTTTTCTCTATATATTGTAACTCTATAGTTAATATAGTGCCCCGGTGCATCTACGACAGCTGTTCCATCAGAACATTTGATTTCAAAATCAAAGTATCGTTTCTAATTTGCACACGCGAAAAATAAAAGCTGGTATTGGCGATTTTAAAAATGCTATTGGCGAGATTTGCTCCCAAATAACACAAAAGTACTTATTGATGTTATGTATTTTATAAATGTATATTAAATTACTATTTTGAAAGCGATTGGTCATTAATAATGGTAAAAATGATTGGTGATTAACAATCATTTTCGGTGGTCTCTCTTCCTTGCACGTATAATACATAAATACCAAATTAACTGACAATTTGTTACGAAATTTGATTCATTAAATATCATTACATGAGTTGTATTTGTTTACATTCAGCTTACATCAAGAAAAGATAAAGAATGAAGTTGAGTTGTGTATAGCACATAATTATGGTAAACTTTAATTGTGTCACTGGTGCGAATTATTTTTTTGACACCAGGCAGCGCTCCAAAAAAATTTTTCACGGAAAACTTACTTTACGAACGATTATCTCCATGGCTTAATAGTTTAATATTTTAAACCTTCACGACGAATGAATCTTTTTTTTGTTTACTTTCATGGATAGAGAATTTGAACTGCGAAGCTAATTTCAACTAAAGTTATTGGAGAATATATACATAATTGAACTTAAGTCATTTCTCAAATATTTATTTATTTTGAACGATCTTTCTAAAAATGTAACATTTATGAAGTTTTATTCGAAAAAATAATTTTGAATAAAAATGGCCGCTTGGCATATGAAAAAGTGAAGCGGGCATTCCGGAACTGTTGATGACAGTCACATGACTTACGGTTTTATTATAGAGATTATATTGCAAATTTTAAAACAGCCTAAATAATAATATTTCCTCTTAATTTAAAACTATATTTTTACTTTTAATAATTACCTTTAAAATACCGAAATAATTAATAAATTGTTAAAATATCATTAACAATATGGTACTTCTCCATTATCCCGTCGACAACTTTTCATGACAAAAAACTATCGCCAAACTATAGGATTTAACAAAAAATGCATGATCGTGGCGTCACATTCACTTGACGTCAGAAGCATTACATGTGTTTGTTATGGCATCAAGTGGTTTTTAATTCGACATAAACATATATTTTTCATTATGTTTTACTGATTTATTAATTATTTCATTACTTAAAATAACAATTGCATCCTTAAACGGCAGTGCCACGATATTAAAAAAGAAAAGGCATTGAAAAATGTTGCGATGAACAGTTACATACTATAGATCAGTTTCAACTTACGTCACAAACCAGCCGAGAGGAATAATTAAGAAAAATAATGTAAATAAATATCCAAGATAATTTTGTTTTCTGTTTTCATTAATATATTGTAAATTTTATTGTTTAAACTTACTGATAGTTGACAGTTTGGTGAGTGGGGTTTTCCGAATTTCTTGTATTTTTATATTGTAGAGGCGATGCAGGTAAGCATACCTGTAACATGAACTTAGCCCTACAATGTCGCCGACAGCTTAATATCGTTGCGTATGAAAGTATGTAGACGAATAGCTAGACCAATGGAAGTTAACCAATTCTTTATTAACCTAACAAACATAAGTTAAGAAATTTATAAAATAAAATTAACGTGCTTTTTGCACTGCTAAAGACACACATGAGGCTATAATGTCCAGTTTGCATAGAAAGTTCTGCCATGCTCTCCTGACCTGCTCCTCACTTGTCAATAAATCCCAGTTTAAATGCAAGAGCATTCGACTGTTGCCATTGTGAAAAGAACTAATGAATCCAGTCCTGTTTAAGAGATCTTGCATCTTATCAACCTGTCCGATTCTGTCATCAGAAAATTCGCATCGGAAATCAGAACCATTGAAGTGGGTGTCGAGAAGTAGAGTACTTCCATATCTCAGCTCCAGTAGGTCTCGCTGGTGAAAATTGTCCACTGTCGAAACACCTAGAGTGACTGCATGAATAGGTTGCTCGAATCTAGGGTAGTTAGACTCTGTCTAGAGTTTGTCCACAGCGGCAACAGCTAGAGAGCACTGCGTGGATGAGTCGCCACAATATTTTTGAGATTCCAATTGCAAATTTTTTTCTATTTGTTTATTTGGCGTTACAATTTGGCAATAGTTTTTTTTTTTTATGAAAATTGATTGACGGGATAATGGAGAAGTACCAAAAAGACAAATAAACGTTGAATTAAAAATCCTTCGATGAAATAACTAATACTGAGTAATGCATCTGATGTCAACTGAATGCGATCATGCTTTTTTGGCGTTAAATCATATATTTTGGCGACAGCTCTTTTCTTTTATAGAAAGTAGTCGACGGGATAATGGAGAAATAGCCAATTTTCTATAGCATTGTTATAAAATTCTCCGATGCAGCGACATTGTTTACTTAACCATTTTACACAAGTCGATTTGTTAATATTTAATTGAACGTATTTAATCAATCAGGAAAACAGTTGTTAGTTGTTTCGACAGCAGTTGATTCGACTTTAAAATCCCTCAGTCAAAGGAAAATGAATGGAAACCCAATTACAGCAGATCGCCAATGGTCGTTTAATTATAATACAATCTTCCGTAATCATTTTAGTGTTGATTTTCAAATCAGAGTGTTTTTAAAGTTTGCGGTATCAGAACGGGGGTTGGCGAGCGTAGCCAGTAGGGGGCAGAGCCCCCTAGTATTTAAAAAAAATAGTTAATAGTAATTAATTTTTTATAATTAATTTTTAAATAATTTTAATTATTTAAAATTTTAAATTATTAAAATATTTTATTAAAAATATTGAAGATGTTTTATTTTCTTAGCCTCTCTGATATGAAAATAAAGTTTGTCAATAAGGTAAATATTCTTAATATAAAGTTTGTTTTAGAACACAAACCCCAGAATTAATACACTAGAAACAATGGACGTGCGCAGGATTTTCTTTAGGGGCAGGGGCTATGTAAAGCATACAAGTTCCAGCAAACAAAAACAGTCAGTTCTGGGGTAAAAAAGGGAATCAGTACTTTATCGAAATTTACCGTAATATTTTCGAAAGTGTTCCTTAATTTGATCAAGTCGATAGGCAAAACTGGGGAGAGGATCCCCCCTCCCCCGAAATAAGTGGGAAAGGATCTATTCGAAAATTTTTATTTAAAAGAAAGTCATTTCAGGTGAAAACTTAAAATCGCATCCCACCCCCGACCCCTTAAAATTTTGGTTATGAGCTTGAACTTTTTAAACCCTTTTGTTGTTTAACCCGTTGGGGACGAGCGACACCTATACGTGACGCATACGATGCTCGGAATCCTTCATTATTCCCACCAGTTAATTTTTATTGTAAGCTTTGCCTTATTTAATCCTAGCATTTCTGAGATTCAATTAGGCGCAAATTTCTTTTTTGAAAAACCGGTGGTAAAAGATTAAAAATTCTGTAAAGGACGCTCGTTGCGAAGAGGTTAATATCATTAGATTCGAAAACGGAAAGACAGTAGAAAACTGAAGAGAGTTAATGGTTATGTAAGCAGTGCTAGTGAATTAAAGAAGGAGTCAAGCTAAAATAAAATTACGGTTTATATTTGTAATGAAATAGAATGAAAAAATAAAAACCCTTCAAAACAAAACTATTATTCAATGAAATTGTATTCTACAATTAGTTCAATCACTATCACGACACTTCCAACTTTTAGGCTTTTCTAATACTACTAAAATTTAATAGAAATTTTTGCCTCATTAATCACTGAAATTTGCGATTAAATAAGGCAAAATTCCCTATTAAAATTTAGTGGTAAGAAAAAAGCGTAAAAGTTGGCAGCTATGCAATCACAAACAGTTTTCGTTATTTACATTCTCTCGGTACTTTTCTTTAGCCCTTTCAAGGGGCAAAGTACTTATACTCTTAAAATGATGAACTGATCGAATGACACCAGAATTTACAAACAAATTTATTTAAAATAAATAAAAGCTTTTCTTCATTTACTTTATAGAAGGAAATTTTTCTTTCAAAATTCTGTGACCAATGTGGCATTTGGGGATTATAATTAAGTAGTTCAAAAATGAACCACCGACCTTCAAGGGGTTAAATTCTTATTTTTTCCAAGTTCTTTCGAGAGTGATTTTCCCTTGAACCTTTCCCTCCACCCTTTCCTGTGTACGCTTATGTGAGCAACACAATTGATTTCGATTTTTAAGATGTTTTGATTTAATGTACTGATGCTAAAATATAGATAGGATTTACTAAGTATCTATTTTGATATGACGAAACAAAAAGACAAAAGAAGGCGTAAATGACACAAGGCTAAACAAAGCCAATAATAATAATAATAAAATGGCGCAATGCAAAACAACTTGTTTCATAACGTTCCAATCACACCAATTAACTTCCCATCAGCTTCACTTTATATCCAGATCATGTCACTATACTCTATGGCCTACATTTTGATTCAACCACCAGGCAATGAACAAAAAAAAAGAAGAAAATAATGGGAAAAAATAATCACCTTTCAGTAAAAGTAGATTCATATGTGATGCGGAAGTTGGGGGGCGGGATCCCTGGGGTTGTGTTGAGATGTATCAGGATGACGGCATGGTTCGTCGGCTTTGGCCGGAAGATAGCAAACAAGTTTCCGGCCTTCGTTAGATTGGACCATAAAATGAGATTTTTCAATTGTGAGGTTCTTTGAAATTTGTGATGACTATTGAATAAAAAAAATGTACCACATAACTTCTGAATCAAGTTGTTTTGAAGTGTTCTTTGGAATTCTTTTTAGCTCTTTTGACTTTGAATAAGTGAAATGTTTCGCTGGTGTGAAACACGGGATATTACCTTATAGAAGTGCAAGCTGTTACAAGTGCATGTAGGTTAAATTTTGCGGATATGTCACTAGTCGGCAAAAGAGATGAAGGAACTTTAAACTTTTTTTTTTTTTAATGATATCCAAGGAAAGAATTGCTAAGTATTTTTTTTTCTGATGTTTTACAAAACTAGAGAAACTTTACATATTACTCTGATGCAGCCTGTTCCATAACAATATAAAATAAGACATACACAATATCATACACTATATATTAATTTATCCCAAGGAACCATTATTATTCATTCCTATGTAGAAGTTCACATAGTGCAGAAGGATCTATGGGAATGATTATATAGAATACACGCTGTGCATGTGTATGCGCAGGTACCCCAGACTGTACCCTGTACAGGGGCGCCTTTAGTAGCCACGCCGCCCTGTGCGAATAAAAAAAATAACGCAAAGTGAAACAACTTGTTTCACAATGTTCCAATCACACTAATTAATTTCCCGTCAACTTCTAAAGAAAATAGTAAATTTTTTTTTAATCAAAAATTTCAAAGATATAAAAAAATCGATACTTAGTCATAGAATCTAAAGGTACATTAAAAATTTTCAGACAATTTTTTTAATTAGCCTTAGTTTTTTTATTCTATAGAAAATATGAAAAAATACGAACTGAGAAAAATTAGTTTAAAGATTTCATTCAGAAAAAAGAGATATAAGTAAAGTTAACCATTATCCTTTACTATTTGAGATGTTAAGGTGCATTTTAGGATAAAAATCTGAAATTCGTTAGTTTTGTCATTTTTTTTGTCAAAATGAGAGTACTGAGTCCCCTTAACATATTAATTGTTTTGGATAAGCTTGGAAAAGAAATATCATTCTACATTGATTTATCGGGTCATATTTTATAAAATTATTTAAGAAGTAACTTATACACATAGGAGATCCATGAAAATTTTTTAAAAAATCGACCTTATTGATTTATATCGCTTATCTATTATTAAACTCTTGAAATATCAAATTGATACATCAAAAGTTTATTATTCACCTGATAATACAATTTTCTCATAGCTTTTTATTTCCTACAATATTATTTTTATTTATAAACAGCAATCACTTTTTTTTTTAAATTAATATTATAGCTTATGAAGGTATAGATAAAGTATGGTGCAAGGAATTAATTTCCATTGGTTTGGCAGATTTTAGATATTTTTTCCTCTTAGAACCTCTATTTCTATTTTACTTGAACATTTTACCATCTTCCCCACTCAAGCCATTCGGGACTATGGGTGCATATATGTATCTTTTCAAAAGGTGCATACAGAATTTAAGGGCATGTCCGCGTTAATCGTCGATCGCAAAATCTCATGTTAACTTAGGAAAAAATTTAATGATTCATTATTTGACAGGAATACTGTAACACAGTTTTCAACATCAGAGAGTACACGTCAGATGCAGACGTAATCCGTTTTCAAAAAATATTTTCCTACATTTTAAGTATTTTTAAGAAGACGATAAATTTCGAAAATTTTGCCCGAGTCGAAGTTTATCGTATTTTTAAAGATATTTAAAATGTAGGAAAACAACTTTTGAAAACTAACTACACCAGCATACACTGAGAAAAATGATACTTTCAAATCTGAGTAAATCGATATGTTTTCATTTTGGTTATGAAACTTTTTGTTTCCAATAGGACGACCCAATGCTTTCAATTCTGAAATACCAGAAATACTCAGAATATTGAAACATGGACATACTCAAAACTGAGCACATAGAGGTCAGTTCATACTCATTTTTGAAACATGGACATACTCAAAAAGGATTAGAATCAGTTTAAACTCCTTTTTGATTCATGGAAATACTCAAAAATGAGCACATAGAAGTCAGTTCATACTCATTTTTGAAACATGGACATACTGAAATATGAGCACATAATGTTTTATTCTTGAGTGTGTGCATGTTTTCAGAAATGAGTATATACATGTTTCAAACTTGAGTCATTTTGACTATGCGACATACTCAGATTTGAGTATTTTTTGTTCAGTTTTGAAAATGTCGTTTTTAGAGTGTAGGGCGTCTTCTTTCTGATGGTAAAAACCGTATTTCAATATTTATATGAGGGAATGAGTCATCGCCTAATTAAATTTCCTTATAAGCTAAGATGAGATTTCGAAATCAGCTAGAGGAAAACGTGTATGCGCGAAGCATGAGACAAAAAATTTAACTGAAAAGAAAACTTCCGTCCCATAAAATCATATACACTATTATTGGATTATATTTTAAAGCATTAGTAAAGAAGTATCTTAATACATAAACCATGAAAATTTAACATTTTTATTTTATTATTCACTACCAGACCTGCCAGGTGTTGTCCATACTAATGTTAGGAGACCTCCCGTGTAAAATAATCAAAAATGAAACAGCCCAAAAATACAGCGATCACTGTAACCGGGCCCTGTACTGTTAGCGCTCCATAAATTAAAACGATAGTCCCTATAATGGGGGCCCTTACTATAACGAGAGGATAAACTTTCTACAATGGGTATAAAGATAGAAAACGAATTTCTCTTACGAATACAGAAAAATCGCCAAAGAACTCCGGAAAGCAAAAAAATGCGAAAAATCGCATAAAATATAAAATTAAAAACATGAATTAAAAAAGTCTAAGCACCAGGTGCATTAGAGCCTATTTTCTTCTATCCGAAATTAAGTTTGCAGACTTCTTACGTGCGATAGATTTTGCCACCGATCGCCCATATGTACGCCCACACACAAGCAGAGATACAAACCTTTTATTTTATTAATATAGATTTTTTGCATGAATATCAAATCATAAGAAATATTAAATTAATGAATCTACTACTCACCTGATGACATAATTTTCACACGACTGCATATTTTTGTATGCACTTATAAACAACAAGCACGTTATTTTGAAACTAATATTCAAGTCCACGAGGGTGCAGTAAAATGAGTGCAGGTCACCGGATCACTGTAACTTGTCACTTTTCTCAGAACTTTGTTACATTAACGACATTGGCATTCAAGTCAGATTCAACTCATCTTCTTTGAAAGATGGGAAGAATTTAAATAAAATTTAATACATATTCATAAAAACTGAGGCTTTTCTGAGCTAGCATGTAAAACCTTTAACAATAATAAAGTCCTATAAAATCGTAACAATAGTCTGAAAGTGTGTTATAGTGATGACCTCATTAAACATAAAAAAATAATAATAAAATCTTAATCCGAGTAGGATGCCTCCCCACGCATCAAAATTTGAATACAAGGTTGATATCTTAACTCACATTTCCTCCTTTTCTCTTTATAGTATTTTGTTGTTTGTACCAATATATTTAATAAAGGATGGTTTACTTTAATTGGACAAAAGAACATCTCACTATGATTAAAATAACTTGCCTTTAAAAGTGATTTAACCCTTAACTGCTGTTGCAGTCTCACAGACCGCTGATTTTTAGGTGTGTTCGTAATTATATAAATACGTAGCAACTATAGTCGTCGTCTGGTCTGTCCGTGCGTCCGCATATAAACAGCGCAAAATCTACCCAACTTCATGGTTTGAAATTTAATGTATAGAATCGTTGCAGAATTTTGTCGAGTCATTTCAAATTTTATGGAAATCGAATCAAAACTTAAAAAGATATTAATAAAAGTTTTCTTTATTCTATTAAATCTTATCATACGTAATCTAAATGTAATAAAACACAGTGTATTGATTCCGGTACGAACTCAACTACACTGCAAAACAAAAGTGTTGATTTTACAATATAATACTGGCAGCTGGGGTGCCAGTATTATATTGTAAAATCAACACTTTTCTTTTGCAGTGTAAAGAATGCATTGCAAATAGAGGCGTCTTAAATTCAGACGCATATGTGTCTGAAAAGTAATACAGACACTTAAGTGTCTTAATCTGAAATTTCAGACATCATAGATGTCTGAATTTAGGACACCTAAGTGTCTGACTATGATCATTGTATAAACGAACTGAGAAACATGTCTGAATAACGATGATATGTCTGAAATTAAGATATTTAGTAATTCAGTTATTTAAGTGTCTGAAAGGCTAGCATTTTTGCAAATTCTTCTCCTGCTTCTTTGATAAGATCAATCAAAGAAGCAGGAGAAGAATTTGCAAAAATGCTAGCCTTTCAGACACTTAAATAACTGAATTACTAAAGACACCATTTCGCCTAAGCTTTTTACTGCTGTCTTAGAGAGTATTTTCAAGAAGCTGGATTGGGAAAACAAAGGGATTAGAATAAATGGGGAATATTTAAGCCATCTCCGGTTTGCTGATGACATTTTAATTTTCAGTAATAGCCCTGAAGAATTGCAAAATATGCTAAAAGATTTGGCAGAAGCTAGCATTAATGTGGGATTAAAAATAAATTTGGAAAAGACTAAGGTGATGTTCAATTCATTTGCATCAAAAAAGAAAATCGTCTACAACAACACTGAGATTAAAGATGTTGAAAGTTATGTGTACCTTGGACAAGAAATATCTTCAGACAACAGTATCATGAATGAAATCAATAGAAGAATAAGAAATGGATGGAGTGCTTTTGGGAAGAACAATATTATTCTGAAAAGTAACATGCCTCTTTGTTTGAAAAGAAAGGTGTTTAACCAATGTGTTTTGCCTGCACTAACTTATGGAGCAGAAACTTGGACACTAACAAAACGGATGGTACAAAGATTACAAACAACACAGCGAAGTATGGAAAGATGTATGCTAGGCATAACCAGAAGAGACCGAAAGAGAATAACGTGGATAAGAAGTCAGACGAAAGTTTTTGACATTATCGAGAGAATTAAATGGCTAAAATGGAAATGGGCTGGGCACATTGCAAGAAGACAAGACAATAGATGGAGCACAAACACCCTACAGTGGTATCCCAGAGATGTAAAACGACCAAGAAGACGACCTCAAGTAAGATGGAGTGACGAAATCAGAAAAGTGGCCGGTGTTAATTGGATGACTAAAGCACTAGACAGGCAACAATGGAAAAATCTGGGGGAGACCTACATCCAGCAGTGGATTGAAAACGGTTGATGATGATGATGATGATGATGAAGTGTCTGAAAAGTGATATAATACTAACATATGTGAATGACTGTATTAAAATTGTATCTTTATGTATGCCAGTACCATCAGGGAACGTTTTGAAACAGATAAAAGGTGTTTAAAATACTTTCCAATACACTAAATTTGGTATTACTTTATAAAAGGATTAGAGCATGGAACATGTGTTAAAATTGTACAAATTTGCTTACTCAATTATTTTTAGTGTATTAAATAGTTAAAGAATTTGTTTTCACAAAACATAAAATTCTCCAAAAATTACTTACATTGGTGTATGTACGCGGAAGGGCTGCAGTGAAGGGTAGCCTCCCTCTCATAAATCTTGATATATATAATTTGAAATACAAAGAAATGTGAGTGCTGACAGAAAGATAAATTCAGACTATAAATATAAACAAACTAACAATTTTGTGTCAGAACTCTTAGGGGGATCTGCGTCAATTCGTCGCGCACAATTCATCGCGGAACAATTCATCGCGCACAATTCGTCGCAGCGTCAATTCGTCGCGAGCTCAATTCGTCGCGACGTCAATTCGTCGCAGCGAAAACGCACAATTCATCGTGCACAATTCGTCGCATCGTCAATTCGTTGCAGCGTCAATTCATCGCGGGCTCAATTCGTCGCAGCGAAAACGTCTTTGAAGGCTATTATGATAAAAATAAAGATAATTCAGTAAAATTACTTAATGATAATTTGTTTTTTAGATTTAGAGAATTGTAACTAACATTTTAAGGCAATTTTGGAGGAATCTTTTTTCATATGTGATTTTTGTGAATTTCCCTGATGAGAACATGAAGGTTTAATGTATTAGAACAAATCATTTCTTATTTAAATTAGAGATGGAATAAATATTGCTTTAGATTACCGAAAAAATGGCGGAAGATTTAGGATAAAATCACCCAGAGCATGAAACAATGACGTGAGTCTTAAATCTCTAGATAAGATTGATTCGTAATATTACCATTTGCATGCTTGCATGCAAAATTTTCACTAGGGAGAAGTGGTATGTAGTGTTAAAAGTACGTATCTTCAACAACGAAAAAATTCAATAATATTTTCTAAATTTTAAGCCCATATATATGTTACAACGAGGCTAGGAGAGGGCAGAGGAAGATTCTTCCCACAAACCAGTAGGGAAAGTTATATAACGTTTGTTCTCAATTCCAAACTGGCTACTTTATGACATAATTTTTAATTCATTTTTGTTCGAAAACACATGGAATTGGCTCGTGTTCTTATTCAGAAAGTTCGCAATCCAAAGACATTTTCCAGGTTTTAATGCAAGCAGAAGATCTTTCAGAAAATATTGACAAAGTTGGCGTTTTGAACTAAATTTCCAAAGCCACAGCACGAAGAATGAGATAAACATGTTGCCATGTGACACGAATCAATTATAACTCGATACGTAACTGAAAAAATATGGAAAATTCATTTCGACTCCAAATCCCTTTCACAATCAGGCCGGCCAATTTTATGCCTTTGCGTTTAAAAATGAGTCAGAAAACGCGTCAGATAGTTTCACATTATTCAGCAGGTCAGCTGAGAACCATCTTAATATGCGTTTAAAATAAATCCATTGCAGTTTATATAAGGTACCCTTTGCTCATCAATAAAAAAACAAAAAAACAAAAAACTAGTTGGATATGCCAATCCCAAAACTTTGTTCTATTTCATACATGTTAATGCTTCAAATTCGCCATCACACCGCCAAAAAAAATCAATATTTTTCGTCATTCTGCTGTACGTCAGCTGCTTGCGAATCCTCGGGTTACTTGGATGCGAGCAGCCGATGTATTATACTAAACTACGAAAAGTCCTTCTTGGCCTGTACCGGCAGCAACAGATGCCTCCCTATTGATTGGTTTTGAGATTTTAGCAAATTCTACTGAAAATACACGAAGCTAAAATGCGCGAACCCGAAGAGTCATTCCCAGTTCTCGTCAATATTGAATTTGAATGCGAATATCGTTAAATTAGACAGACATAGCCAAGTTGGCTTCATATATAACAACGTACTTTTGTCGCAAAATTTGGCGATATTTCACCAATTCTCGCCACGCTTGGCGAGAATTTGACGTTGGGGAATATAAATATATAGTGTTAAGCATGTAAGTGTTGAAACGATGGTTACAACAATGAAAAAAAATTGGGGAAACCATGTTACTGAAACTAATAAATTAAACCCGTTTAAGGAGGAATACTGCTGTATCGTTTCAAAATGTCAGTAACCCTGTAATTTCAAACTGCTATACCTCAGCCATTTTTTAAGATAGAGGCAAATTAAAAGATGCTCTAGAATCCTTGGATCAAGACAGAACATTTAACGGAAAAGTTTTTAGGATTTCTAATTTTATTTTTACAACTTTTTGAAATTGTAATCTTTAAATGGCTATCAGAGCGCTTCCTCCAGACGCAATATCTCCAAATTCAATTGGGACCTGCATGCTATGGTCAAAAACATATACAAAAAAATTGGTTCAATTATCTGCATAACTTCATAAAATTTTTGATGATACAATAGTAAAAATGGAACAAAAATCGCAATCACAGCGCCCTCTTCCGTCGAAATAGCCCCAAATTCAAGTAGGACATGCTGGCCATAGCCAAAAACACAGAAAAAAAATTTTGGTTCAATTTTTAGCAAAACTTCATACACTTTTCGATGATACAATGAGGACAGACAGACGGACGGACGGACAGACAGACAATTTGTAAAAACATCTTTTTCGGAATCTCTGACCACTAAAACGTGTAAATCCGTTGAAAACCGGAAGTCGAAAAAAATTTCGATTACAATACTTTCTTCTATAGAAGAAAGTAAAAAATCATAAATTGGAAACATTTACTGAATACAACAAGCAGCATTAGCAGATGAAAATAATTAAAATATAATAAAATTATGGTTTACTTTCTAACCAGGTGACCCACCCGGTGTTTTCCATGCCCGTGATAATAACCATAAACGGAACTCAAGCTTCTCTTTTAAAAGAAGCTGCATAGAGAGGATCCCAAGAAGGGGATTAATATTTAAAATTGGTGGTAGCTGAGGTCCGAGATTTTTTTTGTCGTTCAAGTAGTAGTTGGAAGTCCTAAGTAGTTGTCAGACAAAAAAAAGCTAGTGAATCGGCCGATTTTTAAGGGAAGCTAACAAAGGGGGCTAACTGATAGTTTTGAGCTAAGATGAAAACATCTTAAAAGATCCTGGTACTTAGCGCTTTAGAACTTCAATTAGTCGGAGTTAAATATAGGGTATAAATTAATCATTATAACAAAATTTAAAGAAATGCTTAAAAAAGGGCCCTAAAGGCCCAATGAAAATATAAGCGTGGTGACCCGGGTAGAGTAATCCAAGGCTAAACTTTAAGTCGCTTTGTAAGAGGGTGACAGAATTAAGGGGGTGAAAAATGCATAGCACACAAAAAGTTCAAGGGGCCTAACTGGAATGTAGAAATGTAGGAATAACTAAATGGTATAGGTGCAGATTCCCAAAATCTGTAAGGAGCCAGTGGCTCCTAAACCCAAAAATTCCAGTGGCCACATTCTGAAACAAACGCATAAAAACAACAGCATTTATATGGCTATATGGGATTTATTGTTTACTATTAAAGCTTAAAAGTAATAAACAGTATATTTTAAAATAAAATTTACACAAAACTTAAATGATTTATTTTTTCTTTATTAAAATTGGGCAATGGGATTTTATAGAATCTTCCAACCATAATTGTATACAGTTTGTAGGAATAAATATTTTTAATGTAAGGCCCCAAATAAACGATTATCTAACTTTTTTGTTCTATAGATAAATCCCCCCCCCCCTTTCCAAAGTGTTTTTCATAGCTGAAAATAAATGCTCACCATGAGCATTTGCATCAAAAAGTATGTCTATAAAAATCAAAAGAAAAAATATATATGAAAAAAATATGGAGAAGATTTATTTTCTTTTAAGTTTTAGATTTTAATAAAATAAATTGAACAATTTTTGACATTCAGGGATAATTTCTTTTTAAAGAAGAAAACGGGAAACTTGTAGATCTGCAGAAATGTGGTATCCATGCTTAATCATGTTTTTTAATTATGGACAACAGAAAAAGTAAGGGTGTAAATATCGCAGAAAATGTGCAGAATTGATTTAAAAAATATTTTTTTTTTTAAAAAGCGGAAATCTGACAGTCGGTGGAAAAGGGGCATCCCTGTAAGACACTTAGACTTAGGCGACTTAGACATGGAAATTTAGTGGCCAAAGAAAAAAATCCAGTCGCCACGCGGCGACTGGCGACCGTGAATCTGCACCTATACTAAATGGAGAAAAGGCACCAAAAACGAAAAAAAATCGGATTTAAAGGAGCAAGTTATTAAAAATTTAGGGAACAAAAACTTCAACGGTGCCCCTATACCGAGTCCTACGGGGGCCCGGGTCTTAACTGGAACATAGAAATGGGAGAAAAGCCTAATGGAGAAAAGGCACCAAAAACGAAGGAGATCTGAGAAAAATGGGGCAAATTATTAATAACTTAGGGCACAAACATTTTAAGGTGCCCAGGGGACCCGGGACTTGTCCGAGAAATTTTTTTGCCGTTCATATAGTAGCTGGAAGTCCAAAAAAGTTATCATTAAAAAAAAAAAAAACTAGTGGATCGGTCGATTTTTAAGGGAGCTATATTAGAGGTCCCAAAAATGGCCAAATGATAGTTTTGAGTAAGGCCTTAAGAGGAAAACATCTTAAATCCTAGTACGTAGCGCTTTAGATCTTCAATTAGTCGAAATTAAGCATAGGGTATAAATTAATCATTAGAATAAAATTTGAAAGAAATGTTAAGGGCCCTAGTGCCACAGTAAAAATATGAAGGTGTTGGCCCGGGGAAAGGAGTCGAAGACTCAACTTAAAAGTTACGCAGCATTGAGGGGGTGAAAAATGCATGGCGCACAAAAGGTTCAAGTCAACACCGCATCGGGCCCAGGGGGCCAGGGTCCTAACTGAAATGTAGAAATGGGCGGGGAATTTAATGGAGAAAGGCCCACAAAAAGAAGGGAGATCAGATGAAAATGGAGCAAGTTATTAACAATTTAGATGCAAAAACCTTAAAAGGCCCCTAGGGTACCCGGTTCTTAAAATATTAAAAATCTGAGCGTCAGGTCTGTAGGACCTGCCTTGGACTATCCACATCCAAATTTTCAGACTTCTACATGCGGTAGATTTCGCTTGTCATCGCGCACACGTACACAGAACTCAGACAGACAAACACTTTCCTTTTATTTGTATAGATGAAATAAATGAAAAAAATTATAAAACCAAAATACTACTTAATGAAATTGCATTCATGCAGCAATCAGTTCAATCACAATCACAAAAAGTATTTTATGTTTACATCTCTCAATACTTTTTTTACTTCCTAATTCTTTCAAATATAAGGGAGGGGGGGGGGGGTTGTACCCAGTGTACACATATGTCAACTAATAATTTTTTTAAAAACATTTCTAGCATTTGTATCGTCATTTTTTCATGATCTGGGTGATTTTATCCTAAATCCTTCGCCATTTTTCGGTTATCTAAAGCAATATTTATTCTATCTCTAATTTAAATAAGAAATGACTTGCTCTTATTCATTAAACTTTCATGTTCACAATAAGGAAATTCCCCAAAAAAATCACTTATAAAAAAAATTCCTCCGAAATCCCCTTTAAAATGTTAGTTATAATTCTGTATATCTAAAAAACTAACTATCATTAAATAATTTTACTAAATTATCCTTATTTTTTATCATAATAGCCTTCAAAGACATTTTCGCTGCAAGGAATTGATATTACGACGAATTGCGTCGCAACGAATTGAGCCCGCGACGAATTGTGCGCGATGAATTGTTCCGCGATGAATTGTGCGTTTTCGCTGCGACGAATTGACGTCGCGACAAATTGACGCTGCGACGAATTGACGTCGCGACAAATTGACGCTGCGACGAATTGACGTCGCGACAAATTGACGCTGCGACGAATTGTGCGTGATGAATTGTTCTGCGATGAATTGTGTGTTTTCGCTGCGACGAATTGAGCCGCGACGAATTGACGCTGCGACGAATTGTGCGCGATGAATTGACGCGACCCCCTCTTAGGGTAGAACAATGTTTAAACTTACCGATATAAAAATACAAAAATGTAACAATTAAGAAATATTAAATATTCAAAAATTGTTTCTAGCATTTTTTTTTCATTTCGAGAATTGAAGTAGTTGATTCTTTCTTTCGTTAGAATGTTATAGTCCCCCTGAACAATGTTTAAACATACCTAAATAAAAATAGAACAATTTAACAATTTAGAAACATTAAATATTCAAAAATAGTTTTAGCATTTTTTTTTTTCAAATTGGAGAATTTAAATAGTTGATTCTGTTTTTCGTTAGAAAGTTTCATACCCCCCCCCCCCCCTCCCCCAACCCTCGTTTCAGATAAATTTTAAACACATGAACAGGGTGAATAAAATTAAAAATTGACTTCTACGGTGGATTTTTACTCCCCTCCCTGAAGAAAAAATCTTAGTCCCTTATTTTCTTGGTGTTTATTTATTATAAATTCACTGGGGTATAGTAAGTTTTATCATTTTTAAAAACAATTTAATATCATATTTTTAAAATAATAATTTTTAGCTGATATTTTAAACAAAAACGGGATTTCAAATTTCCAAAAGCGATCGCAAAACTCAAATCTTTTCATTACAATTAAATAGAAAATATATTTTTATTTGAATTTATGGTAATTAAGCATAAAAGTATGTATATATAGTACGTGTGAAAAGTTTTCACCGGTGAAAATGACGTTATGCTTTGCTTGAAATGTATTTTATATTGATAAAACTAAAACAAAATTGATAAGATTGTGCCAACATAATGTAATTTTCACTGATTTTTCAATTGTTAATAATAAAAATTAGAATTGGAGCCTTTATTGATTACTTAATCTTGATTGTATACCATGATTACATTTTAGAGATTGCTTTTGTAGAAAACTAAATATACGTCAGATGAATTAATTTTTTAATAAATAATTCAGAAAAATAGAGGATTTTAGGAAAAATAAAATTATTAAGTTATAATTAAAAAAACTTGAAACGATTACGGAACATTAACGAACGTAAATTAGGGAACAGATGTTACAGGCGCACCGCTGTTGGCGAGATTTTTGTTTTGTACCATTTTGGTGAGAAAACCCCGTTTTAGGGTACCTGTTAAGTTTACAAAAACAGTATGTTAGGTTTATTTTATTACGAAACAGTTTATTTTACTGTAATAAACACATAACTTGATTATAAAAAACACACAAATTTTATTATAAACACAAACAAATTATTTTATCATACAATGATTCATTTATTACAAAACACACAATGTTTAATTTAATATAAAACACACACAATCTGTTCTGCCGGGTTGCCATACAAAGCAAAATCACCGGTTATCCAGGCATAAAATAGATATTTTGGCACCAAAAAGGTACCCCGTTGCGTCTGCGACATCTGTATCCAAATGAGAACTACACCTATATCTGTTTCTTTTTACTAATTAAGAAAGATATGTAATTTCTTACTTAATGTTAATTATTTCGTTCATCGTGAGTCATAGAAATATTAAACCATGCAGGTAATCATTCGCAAAGCAAGATCTCCAAGGTGAATTTTGCAGCGCTGTCTGGTGTCAAAAAAGAAAATCGCATCTGTAAACGTGGCATACGTAATAAGAAAAATAAGTTGGAAATTGTACGTCAAACGCGACAAACGAGGTGCGTTCGTACTATAGCTAGTTATATAAATATTCAGATCTTGATGATTTTTAATTCTGTGAAATGAATTATATCGTCTGAAGATTAATTTCTGTCATAAAATAAGTATCTCGGTCGCTTGACGATTAAACTTCGGAAGCTCCTATAGCAAAAAAGCACCGATTAAAAAAAAAAAATTCAAATTTCTTAATAAATATTTTTTATTAATATCTAATAAAGTTTTGATTCGATTTTTAAAAAATTTGAAATGTCTCGACAAAATTCTGCAAAGATAATATATCTTAAATTTCAAACCATTCGGTTGGGTAGTTTTTGCGTTGTTATATGCGGACGGACGGACAGACAGACGGACGGACGGACAGACAGACGGACGGACCAAGCGACGACAATAGGTGCTACGTATTTATATAATTACGAACGCACCTAAAAAGGAATGCTCATTTTGCTCATAACAGACGATATAATTAATTTCACTGAAATAATAATGATGATTTATTTTACATTCTAAAACTAGTTATAGTACG
Source organism: Maratus michaelseni (assembly GCA_963931845.1). NCBI lineage: Eukaryota > Metazoa > Arthropoda > Arachnida > Araneae > Salticidae > Maratus > Maratus michaelseni. Next base: position 92,965,731 of record OZ007596.1, read on the forward strand.
AATGCACCTCATTTGTCACGTTTAACGTACAATTTCCAACTTGTTTCAATCTTCACAGTTTAACGTGTAACTTTTAGTTTAACTACAGACACCAGTCAAATTTTATCTCGTTTGGAGCCCTAGTACTATCGCTAGAGACTTTCTGAATAGGGGAATTTTAATTATAAAAATCCTGTACAGAAAGAGTATCCTATCAGTTAATCTAGTCTTTTATTCGCCTTTCGATCAAACAGCCTCAGAGACCGCTCGCAATAGTTATGCAACAATTTCTATAACAGTAGTTAAGAATTAACAGGAGACATTAATCTTCTTACTAAAGGCAACTTTTCTGACTGCATTTCACTGATTTCTCCAGGCCTTTTTTTTTTTTTTCTTTTTAATTTTGCTCTTCTTGGCCCTTTTTTCCCCTTGACTTTCCCTGATTTTTGAGAATGTGAACATCATGTAAATTGGCTTCAATTTAATATAAAAATTGGAAATTTCATTTTTTTAAACTTCTTTAAGGGAGTTTAATCTTAAATCTTCAAAAAATTCAATTTTTGAACAATATACATATATATATTATAGAATAAAAAAATTTTAATATTTTAAAACAAAATTAATGAACACTCTTAATAGTTGTTAAATATGGACTATTTTCAAAGAAAGAACTTTAAAATAATTTTTTCTCAAAATGCGATTTTGGGGCATTACGCACTAGGTAGTTAAAAACTTTTCAATATTTTTTCATGAAATTTTAAGATATATATGGTATGTAGTGTATATGGTAGTCTCTCTAAAGTGAACCAATTTTTTTCTTCTTTTTATGTTGAAAACTATTTTTTCTTTATGTTATATTGCCAAAATTTTAAAAATTTTATATAAGCAAGATACGGTTTTGTTTTTAAAACAAAACAAGTTGGAAATTGTACGTCAAACGTGACAAATGATAATTGCGTTTGTACTGTTATTATTTCAGTGAAATTAATTATATATCGTCTGTTATTATGATATGATTCATTTCTGTAATAAAATAAGTACATTTTAAGTTGACAACATTTTATCTTTTGTTGACATTTATTGAAAATTCCAATGGGAAACTTGAGCCTAGATTTGAAAATTTCAGAACTTGAAATCCATATGTAGACTCTGTTTCCATTTAATACCTATTTCTCCGGAAACATCTATCCAAAAAACTGTCGGTAGATTATTAGGATTGCTATAATTAAACAATTTTAGTATACAAATTTGGTTTTTAAATTCAATAATACGGAAATAATAGGACTCCATCTTAAATAGGACGTAATCACCATGGCAACATATAATCATTACCTATCATGGGAAATCATTGAATTAATTACGTATGATGGGATTTAATAGAATGAAGACAACTTTTATTGATATCTTTATAGGTTTTGATTCGGTTTTCATCAAATTTGGAATGACTCGACGAAATTTTGCAACGATTATATATATTAAATGTCAAACCATTCGGTTGGGTAGTTTTTGCGCTGTTATAAGCGGACAGACGGACGGACCAGACGACGACTATAGGTGCTACGTATTTATATAATTACGAACGCACCTAAAAAGCTATAAAGATTAATTTCTTGGATTCATTGTAAGCACAAGACTCTCAAGTATAATTAGGTACGAAAACTTTTCTTTTACATGCAGAAATAGTTTTGCAATCAACCTGTAATTTCACATTTGTCTCGAAAAGTTTAAAAATCTCTATAAAACTGATTAATTTTCCCCATAATGATATGAAAAACATATTAAATGAAAAAAGAAACACATATCTATTACTGCTGTGATATTTTCCCATATCCCAGCTGAGTTACGTTACTATTGACCTCAGGAGTTGTCGGGTCAGATCAAACGAAACGATCGATTCCCGATGCTGAATGGCGTGGACATTTTAAGAACAATAACCGAGACTGCCTGGCACCTAGTCCGACACTAACGGATTGATTACTCTCCTTGTGAGGTCGCAGATGGAGAGATTCCCAGAGACTTTCGGACGCCAAGGGAAGTCCTTTAAAATCTGGGAATGAGAACCAGAGATCCACTACGATAGGCTGCCGTAAGTTTAAGAGGCCGGGAGGAACCTGCCCCCGCCCCCCTTTTTTCGGAGGCGAGAGGAAGAAGAGAAGACGAGAGAGATGGTTCTTCGGAGGCAAAAAGGGTAGGACGTGACCCTGAAAAAGCAGAGTCTTGCAGTGAAGCGAGAGCGAAGTGAAACGGAGGGAGGACAGACGGCCAGGTCTGTGAGAGGAAAACTCGGAGGAGCGATCCGTCTCGATCACCCAAGGACACCCTGTCCTGTTTAATTTGTATCACCGAATACAGAGAACGGAAATTAAGTTTGGAACGAGACTGTCTGGTGTAGAGACCTAAGGAGAAATTAGAGGACTTTATGGAACTCGTTTATAATCACCTGCACCCACGCATTTCATCTTATTTTATTTTGTTCTATTTTATTTAAATAATGAAACCTGTAGAAGGAATGCTCTGTACTTCGAGCATCGAATAAAGAAACTTTTCTTTCTACAAATCAACTTGAGTATTTACTCCGGTTAGCCACAGCTACCAGTTCGAATTTTATAAATCCCGCCGGAGTTTTTACAGATGGTGGCAGCTTCAAGGGATTTAAAGTGGTGAAAGAAACGTGCGTGACAAAGTTTTATGAATTCGGGGCAGAGTAGGACAACTCGCCGAATTTCTTCAGAATCTACACCAGCCGTTGGGAACCTGAATCTACATACCGAATCGGGGCAGAGCAGGACAACTCGCCGAATTCGTACAGAATCCTGTGATAGAGAGACAGATTCCGCTGAATCGAGGAAGATCCACCGACCCCAAAGTGACCCGCCAAAACCAAGGCAGAGACCCGAGCTGATCTGAAACTGCATCCGCTGAACCAGAAACCAGAAGCATCCGAACTTTGCTGACAGTGTGGAGAGAAAAGAAAGCAGAATCACCGCCGAGAATCGCAGACAGAGCTATACCCAGGTGAGCACTTGTTTTATTCTCAGTGGAGGCTTAGTGTGTATATTTTTAATTTTGGACAGGAAGCAATTTTTCTTTAATTATTTGTGTTCGGTAATATAAGTAAAAATTTTAAATATTAATTACCAACAGATGTTTTTGTGTGTTGAAGGTAAATTAAAAGTGTAACAAACTTTAAATTCATCTTGTTTCTAGTAATTGAAAAATTCTTTTAATCTTTTTAATTAAAAATTTTTTGTTTGGTGAAAAGCAAATTATGTTAATTGTATTTTTCGGCCGAAATTTTTAATGTGCGCTCTTATTTTGAAGATTGCTAAGGAATTAAATTTTGAATTTAAAGAAGTTGTAAGATTAAGTTGAAGTCTGTTAGTAATTCAGTTAAGTTAAAGTAAGATATATGTTTTTTTTGGCAAATTGTAGCCTATATGTGGAATTAGTTTGCTTGTAATTCAAAATTTGAAAAATCTGTGACCTGCGATCAAAATTTCATGAATATTGATTGTATTTTGTGTCGAGCAGAAACTACTGTATTTATTTTTATGTTGTTTTGGGGGTGAAAAAAATTGTGTATTTTTTTTTATTGCATTTATGTGCGGGAAATTGGAATTAAATTGTGTTAGAATTTAAAATTAGTGATTATGGCAGGCATATCGGGATTTCGAAAATGCGATCTGCAAACCCTTGCGATAGAATTTGAAGTAGAGGTTTTGTCAAATGATACAATTCCTAAATTGGTTAAAAAGATAACGGAGGCCCCCGATTATGATGAGACTATGGCGTTAAACCAATTAAAGTTGATTGAAGAAGACCGTGTAGAGAGATCGAAATTGGAAAAAAATAAAATTGAGAAAGAACATGAGCTCGCGAGAATTAGGGCCGAACGGAAAATGATACTTTAACGTTATCATCTAGTCAAATAGAAAGGGAACCTAAAATTCTGTTAAAAAATGTGTTACCTAAATTTGAAATAGGAAAATCGGAGATTTCCTTATATCTCAACTTATTTGAGAGACAGGCATTAAAAGCGCAATTAGATAAGTCGCAATGGGTAACAAATTTGCTAGGTTTACTTCCTATAGAATTGACAGAAGTTATTCTTAGAGAACCACCAGACGAAACGGACAATTTTGATTTTGTGAAGGGAAAATTACTCGAAAGGTTTAAAATTAGTGCAGAAGACTTCAGAATCAAATTCGTAACAACACCACGGTCCGAAGAAAAAAATTGGAAAGATTTTTCGTATGAAATTACGAATTATTTCGACCAATGGTTAAGCGGTGTTCAGGTGTCCGAATTTAGTCAACTTAGGGACCTGATAATTACTGACCAGATCAAACGGAAAGTGCCCTCTGAAATTAGACAACATTTCATAGATTCCTGGAGTGATTTAATTACGCCCGGGGAATTAACCCAAAAACTAGATCATTATGAGGCGGTTAGAAGAACAGAGATGAAACAGTCCCCGCCTAGATATCCAAATAACGGCAAACAGGTTGAGGGAAACAGATTGGTTGATAGACCAGAGACAGAACCCCAAAACGCGGAAATGAAAAGAAATTGGAGGGCGAGGGAAGATAAAAAAGATAGAGATGTAATTTTTGATAAGCGGAAAGACAGGTCTTGTTTCCATTGTGGTAGTTTTTCTCATATCCGCAAATTTTGCACCAAACTAAAATGGAGTAGTGAAATACCTGAAGTGGTTAATCAGTTGGCTGACCTCGATGAGTTAAACGAAATGTTCCAGCCCTATTTAACAAAAGGGATTATAAATGGGAAAGAAATGAAAATTTTTAGAGACACTGCTACGTCGCTAGATTTAATTAGTGCCAACCAGGTGACCCGAGAACAATACACAGGGAGAGTCGTGTGGGTAAAGCAACCGTTACAAAATGATTTAAAATGTCTACCCCTCGCAGAAATAGAGCTTAATCTGTGTGATTTAGGAAAAAGAGTTAGGACTTACGCAGGTATTGTCGATGCAGACATAGAAATGGATTATTATTTATTGGGAAGCAAAACACAAAATTTGCTAGACAGAATGAAACCGAAACCGCCTGTTAGCTTTGGGAGTGCAGTACCGAAAAAAAGGCACAGGAGTGACCGCCCAATTCCCCCCAACCCCACGAACCGCTTAGTTTCGGCTTATCAAAAGAATGAAGTGAGAAAACCGGACAGGAAGGAAAAGAAAGGCTTTGTTCCCTTTCCCCTTAGCCAACGTGCAGGAGTAACGCATTGTGAATCTTCCATTAAAACGAAATTCGCGACGACCCCGATCCGCGCGACACCCAAATCGAGGATGAAGGAAGAGGGTTATAAAGAAAGAGCCAGGGTGTTTTATTTAAGGAATGAAATCCGGGAAAGTAAGCATGGGGAAAAAGATAAAGACACAGTCTTAAAACGAAAGGAAGATTTTAGGTTTAAATCTTCGGGACAGAAAACAACAAAAGGGGTAAACAGTTATTGTGCGTTAGGAAGGAAGCGAAAAACGGTTTTCAGTTCTGATTGTTTAGAAACCCCAGGATACATATCGCCGCATAACGAAATAAAAGGCAGCGATGTTAAACAGTTGAAAAACAACGCCGGAGATGATTTCCGACTAATTAGAGATTGTGGAAAAGGGCAGGATATTCGCAGATCGTTAGGTTATCGGCCAGGTATACCAAATTCCACATGTAGACTGTTTAAGTAGAATGGAATAAATAACATTCCACTCAGTAATTTTGTATATAGTTTTTAATTTTGTAATTGAAATAATTGTGTATTTGAATCATGCAATGAATATTGAAATTTAATTTAACGATGTGAGTCTGTAGAGTGTATTGTAAACTTGTGAATAATAATGTTTAAGGTAAGCCTCTATTGAGAATTAACTTGTGTATTGGGTATGTATGGAAGGCTAGCGCTCCAGTAATGATGTAAGATTTTCCAAATGCTTGAAAAATCTCAACTGCTGGAGGGGGTAATGCTGTGATATTTTCCCATATCCCAGCTGAGTTACGTTACTATTGACCTCAGGAGTTGTCGGGTCAGATCAAACGAAACGATCGATTCCCGATGCTGAATGGCGTGGACATTTTAAGAACAATAACCGAGACTGCCTGGCACCTAGTCCGACACTAACGGATTGATTACTCTCCTTGTGAGGTCGCAGATGGAGAGATTCCCAGAGACTTTCGGACGCCAAGGGAAGTCCTTTAAAATCTGGGAATGAGAACCAGAGATCCACTACGATAGGCTGCCGTAAGTTTAAGAGGCCGGGAGGAACCTGCCCCCGCCCCCCTTTTTTCGGAGGCGAGAGGAAGAAGAGAAGACGAGAGGAGATGGTTCTTCGGAGGCAAAAAGGGTAGGACGTGACCCTGAAAAAGCAGAGTCTTGCAGTGAAGCGAGAGCGAAGTGAAACGGAGGGAGGACAGACGGCCAGGTCTGTGAGAGGAAAACTCGGAGGAGCGATCCGTCTCGATCACCCAAGGACACCCTGTCCTGTTTAATTTGTATCACCGAATACAGAGAACGGAAATTAAGTTTGGAACGAGACTGTCTGGTGTAGAGACCTAAGGAGAAATTAGAGGACTTTATGGAACTCGTTTATAATCACCTGCACCCACGCATTTCATCTTATTTTATTTTGTTCTATTTTATTTAAATAATGAAACCTGTAGAAGGAATGCTCTGTACTTCAAGCATCGAATAAAGGAACTTTTCTTTCTACAAATCAACTTGAGTATTTACTCCGGTTAGCCACAGCTACCAGTTCGAATTTTATAAATCCCGCCGGAGTTTTTACACTGCCTTTAAAAATTGTGTTTTTGTAATGTTTGCTTTTTAAGATATAAAATGACAAAAATTGCCAATGATTTTCACTGCTCGACATCCCACTGCTCGAGTCCCAAGAACTCTTCAGTCTTTTTAGGTGCGTTCGTAATTATATAAGATACATAGATAATACATAGCACCTATAGTCGTCATCTGCTCCGTCCGTCCACATATAACAGCGTAAAAACCACCCAACCGAATGTTTTGAATTTTAATGTATATAATCGTTGTAGAATTTTGTCGAGTCATTTCAAATTTTATGAAAATCGAATCAAAACTTAAAAAGATATTAATAAAAATATTTATTAAGTAATTTGAATTTTTTTAAAATCGGCACTTCCTTGTTATAGCAGCTTCCAAGGATTAATCGTCAAGCGACCGAGATGTATCGCCAAGTTATCTGATATGTATGACGTTATAGTCATATATGACGTATATGACATTTTATAACCTCTATGACCAAGTTAAAGTCACATTCTTCAGTCTATTAAATCCTATTATACGTAATTAATTCAATGCTATCCCATGATAAGTAATGATTCTAGGTTGCCATGGTGATTACGTCCTATTTAAGATGGAGTCCTATTATTTCTGTATTACTGCATTTAAAAACCGAATGTGTATACTAAAAGTGTTTAATTATAACAATCCTATAATCTACCGACAGTTTTTTGGATAGATGTTTTCGGAGAAATAGATATTAAATTGAAAGGAGTCTAAATATGGATTTCAAGTTCTGAAATTATCAAAGCTAGACTTAAGTTTCTCATTGGAATTTTCAGTAAATGTCAACAAAAGATAAAATGTTGCCAACTTAAAATGTACTCACTTTATTACGGAAATTAATAATATCATAAAAACAGACGATGTAATTCATTTCACTGAAACTAGTTATAATACGAACGCACCTCATTTGTCACGTTTGACATACAATTTCCAACTTGTTAACCCTTTGTATCACCGCGTTGCACATTTGCAACATACCCAAAAAGTCAATGTTACTTATACAGTTGGCTTTAAAAGACGATTTTATTTAGCGCTGTTATCTCCCAACAGCAGTTAATATCAACAGCTCATAGAATTCTTAAAGAGATGGAGATACTGGGTTAATTTTTCGTGCCAAAGTTTTATTTTACAATTTGGTCAGTTTCACATCATTATTGCTAAAATGCACTTTGTAAATTTTGTAAAATTAACACGTTCACTGTCGGGTTAAAATTATCGGAATTTTATTTATTTAGAAAGTTGGAATTCATACCAGAAAAAATACTAATAGCAATATTTAGTTTATTTAATTACAGATATCTCGTGATTACGTAAAATAAAAATTGTTCTTTCGAAATTTCCGGTATGAATTCGTAATTTTAGATTGAAAAACCACGAGTATACTCGTGGATGGCAGCAAATGTGTTAAAAATGCTGGAGACGTTCAACAATAGATTTTTTACAAAGGTAAGTTCGTATATTTTACAATTTTGTATTAGAAAATTGACAATATTTATGAGAGGTATGTTAGTTTCTGTTATGTGTAAAAAGTAGCTTTTAGTCAATATTTCTTTTTATTTTTATGTTCTAATTTTTTTAAATTATTTTTTAATGCTTCAAATAATGTATTCTAACATATGAGTAAATATTTTTCAAATCGGAGATGTTGAGAGCCACAAAGGGTTAATGCCAATAAAAATCTCTGAACTCGAAGAATGATAGCAGTGTAAGAGACATCCATCAACAGATCTATTATCCTCTTTTAATTATACGACTGGTTGCCTCTCTAATCTGATACCAGGAAAAGAATATGAAACCTATTACACTGAAAACTACAACGCAACTGAGACCGTAAAAAAATATGTATAAACAAATGAACTACGCAACTTTATACAGACTGAAAAGTAAAAATCCGCAAAACAGATACCATCCACGCAACATAGCGTGCTGTCACACATTGATAATAAATGAAATATCGCATGGTTTTTTTGGAATAGACGCCATTGAATCTGTTTGAATGCATTAACTCTATGCCAAATCTCGCACGCATTCTTGTCTAGTTGGATTTATTTCGAAATACCACTACTATCAATAAAATCTAAATTCTTTTGTAATTTGTATTCCGTTAACCTTCATGACTTCAATAACCCAGGTCCTGAAAACAGGAAAAATGTCGGTGGCCTACGTGAGAAAGTAATTCCATTTTTGAAACAAAATTGATATAGATTCTTTCGTTGTAGAATTAGTAAAATAGAAGGTCACTATCATGTCACGAGAAGGAATTGGACAATATAATTATTAATTGTTCGACAGTATACATATAACTGAATGACATAACGAACCATACCACTCGCTGTTAATTATTGTGGGTTATGAAAATGATACAAATTGAAATTATTTTATTAAACAATGCATTATGATTCGTGTTTCATCTTGATACAGGCATTGGTTTTTTTTTTTATTCTATGAAAGTTATATAATTGGCATTGTGTAAGATTGTTACTTGATGCAGTATAATTGAAAACAGTTTTTAAAGAAATTTTATTATTATTATTATTATTATTTTAAATTAAATTATTTATATATTGTCTTTCTATAGCCAATCGTCTTTCTGTAGCTAATCGTATCCTTTGTACAGATTTTGTAGTTCTACACTGGGGCAGGCATACCAACCTCTAAGGGTTTAAGGCTTTTTATCCGGAGGGGGGGGGGGGGAGGATTACCTTACATACACTATTGATAAACAGACAGACAAACTCTTCTTTTAATTATCATAGATGTACTGTATCTCCATTCTTGTTATTTTACGTTCAGTCAATTTATTGATACATTGATCAAATTTAATTTAATGAAAGATTTACAGTATTTTTTCATTGAAGAAACAATTTTTTTTATAAAATGTTTAAAATATTTTATAAAATTGCTTAAATATGTGTATAAAACATATGAAAGTACCGCCCAGTACAGAGATGCATCCATTATAACAAACTATGCAAAAAATTCTAAATATTAATGCATTCATGCAGCGTTGTTTATGATCATACATTTCAATATAACAACTATTTCCAACTTCCCTACTCAATTTTGTTTGTTATTGTTTTGTTTAAAGATTTTAAAATGTTTCAAAAAGTGATTTTTTTTTTAATTAGAGCATATTTATCTATTCATCAGAGAAAAATATCTTCGATTGAATCGAAATCGATTTGATAAGTATCGTCTATGCCTATTCTGTTGACAAAAAAAAGACTTCTACGTCCACAATTGTTTGGAAAATGTTTTGACATTGAAGTGCTTTTATGGGGTACTAAGTATTTCGAGAAAGAAACATTTAACAACTAAATAAGGGAAGATTAAGTACAGATTTCAAAGCTGAATTCTGATTGATTATTCATTAGCTAATATCTTTATATGTTAGTTGTCCCTTTTTTTCACATATAGATGAAATTAGAACACACCGAAAAAAAAAGAAAAAGAAATTGCTGATTTTACGATATAATACAGGCATTCTAGCTGCCAGCATTATATTGTAAAATAATTCTTTTTTCTTTTTTTCAGTACACATTTCGTATAAAGGACAGGAAAGGAATTCTAAATCGACATTATTTTTTAGTTGAAAAAAACTTTCCTTATCTGATAATTGGGGAAATGGTACATTAATATCACGACTTGTTGAATATTTTTTTTAATTATAATTTGACGTAACTCAGATGAATATAAGTATTTTTTTTACACGTTTTTTTATTAACTTGCCTTTTTTCAAGTTCGTAAAGATGGAAGTTTCAATCGATTTTTCACTCACTTCCTGGTGTACTTTGAGATCTGCAATTATGCACAGTTGTGCGTATGATTTGTTCTATAGCAATGTTGGTGGCATACAGCAACGTTGGTAGGAATTCTGTCAACAATGTAATTGCATGTGCATGAAAGTTACAACAATATAGTTCATTATAGGGCAAACCACGCTCACTAAAATACATCATTTGTTTGTGGACAGGATTATGAAACTAGAAAGTAGAAAATATACTAAAAATAAAAAGATATATAAAAAAACTTTTATTAGTGAACTTAAAACTAGAAAAACAATTTTATCGAAAATCTGCAAGTCAAAACAAAACTCTTAAAATCTCGAGTTATATAGTATTAAAAGCAATACTACATAAAGAAAAAGAAACTAAGCTATGTCGAAAACCAAAAGAAAGAAAATTAAAATATATTATAAATTTGATTAACATTTCAACTTACTTATTTAGTATTTCTATCAGCTCCTCACGCTTTTACAAATTTTGTTTTAACTTCCAGATTTGTGATAAAAAATAAATAAATAAATAATAATCATAATAATCTACTTTTTAATAATCTAATATAAAATCTTGTTTTTAAAAATTAGTATTTTAATAAATAAGGACTTTACGTTGTATACTCAAATGCGCGAACAAAACAATAAGGTGCTATTGTACGTATACTTTATTCCGAGATTTTAAGCAAAGATGTAAACATTAAAATCACAAAAATAAAAATGATCCTGGACGTTTCGGTTTATCCTTAAAACCATTATCAGAAATAAAATTTCTTAAATACAAATCGGCAAAAATTATGAATTTATGTTTGAATATAAGCGTCAATAATGTAACATGTAAATAATTTTTGGCGTTTTGCATTTAAGAAATTTTACTCATGATGATGGTTTTAAAGATTAACCGAAACGTCGAGAATAATTTTTATTTTTGTGATTTTGATGTTTACAATCTTGGAATAAAATGTACGTTAAATAGCAACATATTATTTTGTTATCACATATATATTTTTTATTTTTGTTTTATGAAATGCTTCTATTACAGCGACTTCACATTATAACGATTTTTTTTCTTAAGACCGAAGGGTGTTGTTATAACGTGTCATGACCTGTTAAAATGTGTTAAACACTAAACTTCTTTAAAATATACAAACTCAAAAGGTAAACTAAATTGTATCGACCTTAAGACATTGTTATGTAGTTTGAAAGTTTATTCAAAAATTTATAATCCAAAAATAAAAGGTCGCTAAAAAAAACAAAAAAAAAGAAAAGAAATAGAAGAGTTATACAACGTGAATTTAATAAAGAGTGATGTTAATCGCATTAAATACTTATTTTTTTCTTTATTTTCTCAATCCTCCCCATTCTTTATTATTTAGTCGGTATAAGTAAACTTTCTGCATATTAATGGAAGTAAAACAGCATTATCAAACTAACATGAAAGGCTTAACCTTGGAAAAATGCAATAAATCAACATATTTTAAACAAAGGATACAATGAAATGACGAGCATAAAGCTTCGAAAACTTTGCAAAAGCCAAATTTTATTTGCTTGTAAATAATGAAAATGGCAGGAAACTAATTCAGCTGTTTTCTTCCTTTAGTTGAAATTATTTTTAGTTACATAGAAAAACAAGGAAATATCCAAAAGCTTTGCTGAAAAATTAATTAGTTTATATCCAAAATATATTTTGCAGTTTTTAGTGGTACTTGCTTCTTTTAAGGAGACAAGAGACTTTCAAAATCACGAAATTCGACTAAAAAATCGATTTTTTTTTCAAATTATTATTTTAAGAATTATGAAACTAGATATTTAAATTTATCTGACTCAAAAAGAATTTTTCAATTCTGATGCTTCTTCGCAGAGATATGAGCTTTTATATTTGTAAAAACTCTATCTATTTATGCAGTTTTTTAAACTTAAAATGCTGTTTTCTCAAAATTGAAAATGTCGCACATTTTTAACTTTTGAAACTATTCATGCGCATTCCTAATTATCAGATTTAACATAAAAAGTTGTATTTTAGGGGTATTTTAGTGTTGAAAGTTATGTGCATATGGAAATATATAGTAGCTACTTGTTTTAGAAAAAACAAAGCATATTTAAAAAAATATTTTTTTTTACTACTTATACAGTCAACAAACTTTTACAATTCCTGCCAACTTCCATTGTAATATATAAAAAGTATCTCATAAATAAATATTGTCATTTTATGCAAATGAAAAGCGCATGGGGCATTTTAAAATATGACAATTATTCGTTATTTTGAAATTTTAAAAATTTAATAATTTAACAACTTTTTATTATTTTAACACTAAATTTTGAATATCACTATTTGAGCTTCACATTAACAAGTCTGCCAATTTTCAAATGAATCCACTGAAAATTGAAGACTTTGTTTTTTTATGCCTACTGTCCCCTTAAACGTCTTCACCAGTTTCAGTGTTATCTCCTGACCAAAAAGACACAAACATTTTAGAACGAAAATCCTTCCTGCGGAAATACATAGAAACCATACTTCTCCTTTGAATAATTTTCAAAATAATGTCAAGGGAAAGTAGCATGTCACATACAGGAAAAAAATCTTTATTTGAAAATAAGTACAGGGTAAGTCAAAATGATTTCTCTGATTACAAATGAGAATCACTTCGTTGTAAACAATGATCGGTAAAAACACTCTAAGCACGTCATAGAAAGAATCTCAAAGGTTTGTTTGCATACTTCATAACTCTTCGATGTGGCTCCTTTAACTCATACACAAAACATCCATGAAATCGACCAATCAATCAATCCATTTTACGCCAGATATTGTGAATAATGTTTGTATAGACACTCGTGCCTGTGCATTTTCTAAGTGCACTTTCAGTTGGACCACTTTTATAGGCATTGAAGTTAATATCTCCATAAACAGGAGTTATGCACAATGCATTCACAATGTCTAGTGAAAAAGGGACTATCACTTTGATATTTTCTGTGTGACTAAAAAACGCCACATAGAACAGCTATGAAGTGCGCGAACAAAACGTTGTCCTTTTTCTGTAATATACTTAAGGCGTTTCTTCAAATTATTTTTTACAATTAAATTATTGTCATTTGTAATCAGGAAATCCTTTTGACTTACCCTTTATAAATGAATAAACGCACAAAATGAACTCTGATTTTATCTTAACATGATTATGAGAGCTGAAAATGGCAATTTCTATGCAATCTAACAAAGATGAGTCTTTAGTGGTAGAAGCTGGAGCAACTAAATATGTATCTACAGTAACTGGCGTTCGATATATTTAATAGACTCGTAAAAATCAATTTAAATCCGATTAGTGTGCGCATATATTTCATATTTTTATGCATATGTTTATATCATCCGTAATGGAGATTCACATGTTTCTAATGAAACATATTTTCCGTGTACTGGATATAACAGTTTCTTTTTTTTTTCTTTTAACACTTTCCAACCTAGTTGAAAAGTGTTTATGACTTCGGTTTGTCTGGCCGTCTGGCCGTCTGCCGTCTGGCCGTCTGTCCGTGCTCTAACTCCCGTAAATATGCTCGGATTGCTCTGCAATTTTTATATGTTATAGTCGTTATCTATAGCATGTTCCCTATTTCAACGGAAGTGTGTAGCACTGATAGTTTTTTTACAGGGAGACTCAAAAGAATTCTGTTACATTGCGGTCTATGGGTAAAAATCATTGACGGTTTATTTAAATAATGTTTCACTATTTTAAACGCATTGAAATTTATATATATCACTAAGGTGCATTAGAAGAAGCTTAATATGGAATAGGGTGTGCATAGCACTTATAGTTACTTTACAGGGACAGTCAAAAGAATTCTGTTACATTACGTCTATGGAGAAAAATCGTCTGCGGTTTATTTAAATAATGTTTCCCTATTTTAAACGCATTGAAATTTATATATATCACTAAGGTGTATTTCAAGAGTCTTACTACAGAATAGTGTGTGTACAGCAGTCATCGTTCATTTACAGGGACGCACAAAAGTTCGCGAACACATTTCCGTATTATTTAACTCCAGACGGATAATTTTAAACTGTGCTACGCGTTTCCTAACTGAACTAAAATTTAACATCCTATGTAGTATATATACAAATCTATAGATCCTATACAGGGCTGAATAAAAGTATTCGGATTACTTAGATGTTATCTTTGAGCTTATTAAACGGTATGATTTGTAAAATTATTTTGGAAGCGTTGGAAAGTGTTACATAATCTATGCTTGACGCATGATTTTTCGTTCTTGTTTTTTTCGAAACTGTACTACGAGTAAGGAATTTCGCTTTGCACAGTTTATGTGGTTGAAATAAAACACCATGTATAATTTCTTAATATTTATTTTGTAATGAAAAATATTCTATATAACACGGATCGTCAATCACGCGCCGAGGCCAAAATTTAGTTCAATTTGAAAATTCACATTTAGTAATTTTCGCCAATTGATGGGAATGCACTCGAAATCTTTTTTACGGCCCTGTATATTATATAAAGACTTTTGTAACACACCCCATATTAAGCTAAACATGCAGGTAGAAAACTCTATGAGGCATATTAAAGCTCACTTCCAGCAGTTAACAACCGTAACCGACAATGTATCTTGTTCTTTGTGTAACCTTGTATATGAATTTATTTATATTCCACAAACTTCTATTAGTCTACTAAATATAGTTCAGCAGGTAAATGCGTAACACAATTAAAAACTACCCTTAAGAAATTTACCCCCATGGTCAGCAATACTTAGGAATTCTTTTGTGTAATCCTATACGATCAGCAGAATTTATAGACACCACGTACTATACACAAATTTAGTTAAATTTAGAAACGCTAACCAAAGTTGAAAACGCAATTATCACACACAAACTGTAATTATCGCATGTATACTGTAACCGATATATTTTGTGTGTCCCTGGTGTAAATGAACGATAAACGCAATGCAAACCATACTTTTAAGTGAGCAATTTATAGTGCGCCTCAGTAATGCATATACATTTCATTATATATTTGAAATAGAGAAACATCATTACATTACACTGCAAATGATTTTTTTCCCGTAGAACAATACATAGCAGAATTCTTTTATTTGACCCTGTAAATGAATAATAAATGCTTTGCACTCCATATTCTACAAAATGCATGATAATTGTATATCAATCCATAATTGTGTATGAATTTCATCATGTTTCAAAAGGCGTAGCATCATCAAAATCCACGTGAAACTATTATTTCGACTAAAATGTAACGTAATACTTTTGACTGTCCCTGTAAAAAAACTATAAATTCTACACACTTCATTTTCAATAGGGATCATACAACAATAACATACAAAAATTTCAGGGCAATCGGAGTATATTTACACGAGTTAGAGCACGAATGGGCGGACAGAAGGCTGACAAACTGAAGTCATAGACACTTTTCAACTAGGTTGGAAAGTGTTAAAGATGAAAATATTGAAAACAAAGGGAAATTAGATTACACAAAACATGTAGCTATAATAAGCTAAAAAGGTTCAGGATTTGAGCTATCGTACGTAAGAAACCATAAAAAATTGATGAAAATATAACCTACAAAATGAGAGCAATATATTTAAGTATATTTAGTATATAATGCGGGACAATAAGGCAGACCCACCTCTTCCAATAGCATCATTGTTTCATGCTTATTCGAAGTTTATATATATATATATATATTATATATAATCCGTTTATCTAAAAGTATATTCACTGATAATAAAATCCAATAGCTTCTGTAACCAAAATCACTTTAAAAAGTAAAACAAAACAGGGTGGAAGAGAAAAGAAGGTTACAGTTAAACCTAGTGCCATTTTAAAACTGGTCAATCAGTACAGACATCACGTTTCCGACTGGAAACAATTCCCACGCACCTTGTCTGCAACAGATGGGACTTGGAGATAGATATAACTGGATATAGTCTTTCTTCTACCTCCATTATCATTAGTAGTGTGTTTCAGGATGTAAGAACTTGTGAAAATAAAAAGACAGCTACGAGAAATGAAGATTGTCTTACACGCGATGGTTGTGCTAAGATATTAAATACTTCGGGATTTTTTTATTATTATTATCGCGTCTTTTAGTGTTACCTGTAACAAGTAATAGCAATTTAAAAATTATTATTATCAAAAGACAGATTTATTTTACATCATCTTATTGAATTTATTATTATTACACTCTTATTTAACGCAACTTTGTTTGTGTGCGTAGAGATGGAATTTCGTAATCGATTTTTCATTTACTTCTTATGATATGTTAGAAATATACAAATTATATACACAGATGTGTTTCCGATGGCGATACAACGTTTTAATGTTGTTAGAACTTAATTATAAGTTAATAAATTAATTTTAAGGCATTTTTCCGTTAGCCAGCCACAGGGCAATAAATCCAAAATAATTTATGTCCAAATACACCAAATATTCTTCATGGTTATAGCAATTGTATACGAGTTACAACAATGGATTTAATGATGCGCCAATTTACGCTCACCAATAATAAAGAGTGTAATATATATATATATTTAAAATAAGCTTTAATCTAATAATAAATTGTTGTGATTACATTGTGTGCAATTAGATTGTGATTCTACGTTGAGAAATGTATTTAGAAATCCTAAAGTAAATGTTTCCTTTTTTTTCTTTATTGTTGCCATATCTTAAACAAGAATGAAAAATCATGCGTTAAGCATAGATTATGAAACACTTTCCAACCTATTCAGAATATTGCAACAAAATTTCACAGATTAATAAGGTAAAAGGTTATATTTAAGTAAACAAGTTGGAAAACGCTTAACATATTTGAAAACCCAATTTCAGTAATAATCGGAAAAATATTCACATTTTTGTGTGCAGCCCTGTATATGATAAATAGATTTGTATATAATCTACATAGTACGCTAAAATTTAGTGTAGTTAGGAAAAGCATAACACAGTTGTAAATTCCCATTCGGCAATTTCCGTCAATGAACATGAACGGCAATGTGATATTTTGTGCAGCCCTGTATCTGATCTATAGAATTTATATACACACTAATCAATATGCAAAACAATTAGTTAAATTTAAAAACCTGTGAAACAACTAAAAATGCAGTTGCAGTAATTATTGTTCATTGTCAGTACGGTAACCGGATTCTTTTGTGTGTGCCTGTAAATGAGCGATGAATTCCAGGTACTGCATAATCTATACATAGTAAGCATTTTGTAATGCCCTCAGTGATATATATGGAATCTAATAGGTTTGAAATACAGTAACATACTTAAAATACACCGCAAACGATTTGCCCCCATAGGCCATAATGTAAAAAAATTCTTTTGAGTGGCACTGTAGATGAACTATACATACTACACACTTCATTTTCAATACCGAACATGCCATAGTAAACCTCAATAACATATATCAATTGCATGGCAATCCGAATATATTTACGTGAGTTAGAGCACGGACAGATAGACAGACAGAAAGACAAACCGAATTCATAAACACTTTTCAACTTTGTTGAACAGTGTTAAAAAAAATAATGAATTCACTCGCTTGCGCTTTCTACCAAAAGTAGAAAAAAGCGTTGAATTTTCCATAATCGAGTTCGGTACTCACGCCAAATTAATGTATTGTAACGTAAATTTGGGGGGGAGAAACATGAATTGCAATCAGCAAATGGGGCGTGATTTTCAAGATAATCATTGAATGCTTATAAAAGAGTGTTTTTTATAAAAATTATTTTCCTTTTATACTTTCTTATTTCTTTATTCATTGTTATCGTCTTTGGGTCAGTTAGAAAAAAAAAGAAAACGACCGTTTCAAAGAATCCTCTTTATTAAGCGATAGAGTTGCTGATTGCTGTCAATCACTGGAAAAAAGACGTATCGTTTACGATAAAAATACACGGATCATGGAAAGAATCAGTTGTTGTATCATTGTTGGGGGAGAATCTATTACTAATTCATTTCAGTAAGCTATACATCTAAAATAATAATTAAAAACTACTACCTCTTACTTGACATAATAGATTTATTTACTGTTTTATTTGATTCAGAATTATGGAAGATTCTTCATTCGTCACTATTATT
Organism: Maratus michaelseni; assembly: GCA_963931845.1. Lineage (NCBI taxonomy): Eukaryota > Metazoa > Arthropoda > Arachnida > Araneae > Salticidae > Maratus > Maratus michaelseni. Next base: position 92,984,408 of record OZ007596.1, read on the forward strand.
TACCAATTTTTGTTCGCAGATAAAAAGTTGTTATATGTTGAAAGTTGCCGTGTGTATGTTATAATATGTAAGTATACTGCAAAAATAGACAAATGTTTCTTAATCTAAAAAAATATAATATTAACAATTAATGAAAACATGCAGTAACCACTTCCGAGTTACACACTATTTCGAAAAGCGTGCTTTATCTTTAGTGACTGCAGAAACCGATATATTTTCCAGCTTTAAAGAAGAGTTTATAAAATACAAAGTTTATTTTGCTGCAATTGATTTTGAAAGTAGTTTTATGGCGTATTAATCAGTTTTCTCAACCTGGATAGTAGGTATTTTGGATGCTATCCATTCTCAAGTAAACATTTCCATGTTCAACAAACATGTTGTACAGACAAACATGATAATCTAACAGAATTAACATTAAAATTAATATTATTTTGTTACTCTTGAACGTATAAATTGAATTACGCAGCTAAAGATGTTTAATTGAGAATGGATAGCATCCGAAAAAACTGAATAATACGCTATAAAAACTACTCGGAAAAGTTTCCGAAAATCAAAGGCAACAAAAGAAACTTCGTTTTTATAAATGTTTCTTTAAATCTCGATAATAAATAGAGAGTTCTGCTACCTCTGAAAGTTTGTCCCATCTTTTTGGGGAGAAAGATTGTATGTTTTACGTCTCGATTGAGAAATGATAATCCCGCTATTTGAGACAGTGTATCTCGCAACACTATTCCAGCCTAGAGTCCTGCATCGGATCAGACAACCCAATTTTATCCGCACCCGACTCAACCCGCGGTTCGGAATGGGTCGGGTTGACGCCCGAATATTTTTCAAATGAATATACAGGGTGTCCCAAAAGTATCCGTACAACTTCAAAAATTAATTACAAAAAAAAATAATAGGCCTACAGCAAAAATAATTACAACAGTACATAGAGTAAATTAAAAAGTTTTTTTCTACTACCTTAGTATACTTGTATATGAGATCCTTTCGTTGCACGAAGAATATCAAGTCGATATTCCAATATCATCCATATGCGTTTCAGCATGCTAACACCAACAGTATTTACAACTGTTTGGTTCTGTTGTTTCAAGTGAACAGTCTCGTGGAATTGAAACAAAAGATCAACAGTAACAGCAACAGTAGTTACAACTGTTTAGATCTTTTGTTTCAATTCCACGAGACTGTTCATTTGAAACAAAAGAACCAAACAGTTGTAACTACTGTTGGTGTTAACATGCTGAAACGTACATGGATAAAATTGGAATATCGACTAAGTATACTAAGGCAGTAGAAAAAAACTTTTTAAGTTACTCTACGTAGTGTTGTAATTATTTTTGCTGTAGGCCTATTATTTTTTTTTTTTTTTGTAATTAATTTTTGAAGTTGTACGGAGACTTTTGGGACACCCTGTGTATATATATATATATATATATATATATATATATATATATATATATATTAATGAGTGTAATCGTAAATGTGTTCATTCATATATATATATTAATGAGTGTAATCGTAAATGTGTTCATTCATATACAAAACTAGTCGTTGGGGACCACCGTAATACTTACCCATCATGGATATGCAGAATATAAAATACGAAAATAAAACATGTGTAAACTATTTATAAAATGCATTGCAATTCGAATAAAATCGTGGCTTGATGACGTCCTAAACTTTAATTAAACCTGCTATTACTGGTTGTTGGTTGGTTATATAGGGTTTTATGGCGCAAGGTCCCATAGGGGACAAGCTGCGCCAAACCTGCTATTACTGAATTGCGTAAAAAAAAAAAAAAATATCCTTATAACTCCAAAATTGATAAACATATTAAAGGGTCTCATACCTTTTGAAATTTTTCCACCGCCAGTAAAAAGTGATGTGGTTTCAAGTTCTCATAAATTTTTAAATACTTAGTGAAATTACACAGACCTTTGTAATACATTTAAGCCATATTTCAGGCTTTATAAAATGTAAAAATAAACACTTATAATATAATATAATAGTTTTAAAAAATTTAATTAGTATTGCAACATTTTTTCAAAAGGTATGTCACAATCCGCACGATAACTTAACATAGAATGAATATATGTACATAAAACTTATGCTAAAATGACCTTTAAACTCTATTTTATAGAATGAATTAATGATATATAAATTCATTGACAGAATTTATTTAAAAAGTTCAATTAAGTTTCAAAAATAGGAAAAAATTTGAAAAAATAATTAATTAGTCATTAAAAAGTAATGAAGATACTTAACTATCCCAATAATATTAATTCATTCTATAAAATAGAGTTTAGCGGTCATTTTAGCATAAGTTTTATGTTCATATATTAATTCTAAGTTAAGTTATCGTGCGGTTTGGGACATGTCATGTGAAAAATTTTGCAATATTAACTGAATTTTTTAAAATTATTATTATATTATAAGTGTTTAGTTTTACATTTTATAAAGCCTGAAATATGGTGTAAATATATTACAGAGGTTTGTGTGATTTCAATAAGTATTTAAAAGGTTATGAGAACTCGAAACAACATCTCTTTCACTGGCGGTAGAAAGATTTCAAAAGGTTTGAGTCCCCTTAACTGCGTCGGATTAAGCGTCTCATTTCCAATTAAAATATATCTTTGAATTGAAATTTGAATAAAATACTGGGTCATGAAAAATCGAAGAGTGTGGAAAATAGGATTACAAATATCGTGGCAACTAATTACCCGATCGACTTCATTTTAATTCAAAATTTGTTTTTTTTATTTGTCGTTTTATATTCACTCCTTAAAATAAACAATTTCGAAAAATTTTATATACCTTTTATCAGAACGAATATTTCGAGAGTCCGAAAAAAATAGTTCCGGATAACCGAGGTTACTGAAATTCAATAAGCTTCTTCCCATTATTACATACTAAGTTCATACCAAATTTCGTCTCTATCTCAATTTGTTCGGGAGATAGAGAGTTTACAAACACACGCACAAACAGATGGACGGCAATTTTTTTTCTCTAAAAATATGTTTTTCGGAATCTCCAGTGTCTGAAACGTGTAAATCCGTCAAAAAATTTGTTTCGATTTTCAAAACGATGACAAGATTTACCCTATACTACGTATGATGGGTAAGTAAAATATAAAATTGATATTAGACATATAATTGTACACTACTTTTCCATAATTGTATTGAAATATGGATTAAATTTTTTTCACTTCGGGTTCGGGTTTGAATATTTTGGGTTCGGATTTGAATATTTTTGGTTCAGATTTGAATATTTTGGGTTCGTGTGTGAATGTTTCAGGTTCGTGTTGAATTGATCGAATTTTGAGTTGACTTTTAGCAGAAATTTAAAGTTCGGGTACAACCCGACCCGTGCATAACTCTATTCCAGCACCAAACTGATATAAACCTACAACCGTGGGAAATATTCCTTTGGCACACACACACGTCACTTTCTCTATCACACATACAACACAATCAACTTTCATTCCTATAGCTATTGGTCAGCCTTTAATCGTCTATAATTAACATAATTCATTGCCCTTGTTAATTACATTACAAAAAAAGTAATGGAAAACTAAGAAACAAAACGATTTCCTTTCCATTTCATTCCTCCTGAACAAATTATCTTTTCTTACCAACATCACTTGGTGAGGGAATACTGTGCCATTAGACAATAGAGAGGCATAACGGTTATGATCTTCAGAATGGGCAAACAGGTTTCAGCTGGCCTTGAACACATCGGTGATATAACGGTGATATTTTTTTTATCGTCATCTTTGAAGAGAGAGAATGAAAAAAATTACGCTGTCCAAGAGGTGATATCTGGGAAAATAATCCATTTCCTTTCTCATTGTCGTATCTGTTGTATGAACAATAAATTTAGTTTGGGCTGGTTAAGATTAAGGCAACCAATTTTCGAAAAGTTCAGCGCTGGATGTCATTATTGTCTTGACCGAATATAGTAAAACCTCGATAAGTCGGCACACTTAATAAATCGCCAAATTTTCTTGGTCCCGTTTATTTCGCATAGATACAAATGTTAACTAAACTTCGGCATAAATGCGATCCTAAACAGTATAAGTCGTTGTATTTTAAAAAGCATCCTTGGTCATTTGTAAATTGACGCCTCGAGTAAAACATCTGTTATGCGTGGGAAACACAATTGTATTTAAACAAGAACGAAAAATTATGCGTCAACCATAGATTATGTAACACATTCCAACGCTTCCAAAATAGTTTTACAAATCATTACCGTTTAATAAGGTGAAAGATAACATCGAAGTAAACAATTTGGAAAACGCATAACACATTTAAAAACGTAATTTCGGGAAATTCCAACATTTATTTCCAACATATACAATATTCGGAAAAATATCCGAATACTTTTATTCAGCCCTTTATATGATCTATAAATTTGTATACATACTACATAGTATGCTAAATTTTAGTTCAGTTTAGAAACGCGTAGCGCAGTTTAAAATTCTCCTTCTGGAGTTTCTGTCAATAAACGGAAATGTGTTCGCGAACTTTTGTGCTTCCCTGTATAGGATCTACATAATTGATACACACCACGTAATAAACAAAAAGTGAGTTAAATTTAAAATCGCTTTCAGCAATTTAAAACGCACTTCCAGGAATTATTGTTAACAGACAGTAGAGAATTCTTTTGTGTGTCCCTGTAAATGAACGATGACTGCTATACACACAATATTCTATAGTAAACCTCTGGTATTGCACCTTAGTGATATATATAAATTTCAATGCGTTTAAAATAGTGAAACATTATTTAAATAAACCGCAGACGATTTTTCTTCATAGACGTAATGTCACGGAATTCTTTTGACTGTCCCTGTAAAGTAACTATAAGTGCTATGCATACCCTATTCCATATTAAGCTTCTTGTAATGCGCCTTAGTGATATATATCAATTACGATGTGTTTGAAATTGTGTAACATAATTAAAATGAACCGCAAATGATTTTTCCCCATAGACCGTAATGTAACGGAACTCTTTTGAGTGTCTCTGTAAAAAAACTATAAGTGCTACACACTTCAGTTGAAATAGGGAACATGCTATAGATAACGACAATAACATATAAAAATTGCAGAGCAATCCGAGCCTATTTACGGGAGTTAGAGCACGGACAGACGGCAGACGGCAGACGGCAGATGGCCAGACAAACCGAAGTCATAAACACTTTTCAACTAGGTTGGAAAGTGTTAAAAAATATTATCTCTGTGGGTGATCTGCAAGTATAGGAACAATACAAACTACTCTACAATGCATTAGGTCTATTTCAGAAACGACAGCGAGTGGATTCAAAATATTGAATGCATTAGAGAAGAAATTCTGAAATACGAGACAAACTGCCGAAATATGATGCAATGGCAACAAGTGTTTGCATACAGTGCAAACAAACATGTAGTAATTCCTCATACATTACAAACCAAAAACATATTTTTATAGTAATTAAGATCTCATTTTGCTTTTAAGTTTTTTATTTTATTTTTTTTTATAACGCGAATGTGTGTTTTCCCGTACACATTTGACGTTTTATGAAACATTCTGAAAAAACATTCTGAAAAGTCTCTCTTAGTGATTCCCACCTGAGGTACGCGTTTCCCTGGGGTACTCGGTGGCTCAATTGGGGTACCTGAAAATAATATTGGTAAAAGCAGAAAACACAAAAATGAAAGGTCAAAATAAAAACACAAAAACTCAACCCCATGAAACAAACTCAAGGATTGCATTGACATAATTAAAAACCACGTTTGAATTATTTACATATCAATAGGAATATTTTTTTGTAAACCTGTATGAGAAATTATCGTGGTTTAAATTATTTTAATTCTGTTTCTATTTGTTTTAACATTAGGCTGCCATTATAAATTGTTAAGGCAAACTGCAAAATGTAACAATATATATAAATGTCGTTAAGTTAATTTGTCATTGATTATTTAGTTATTATTAATTAGATTATTTATTTATTACTAAATTATTAGATTATTTATTATACTAAACATTACATATATTAGATTATTTATTATACTAAAAACAATTTTAAATAACAAATGCGAAAAAAAGGAAAATCATGCTTTAAGCACAGATTATGTAACACTTCTAAAATACTTTTACAAATCTTTACCGTTTAATAAGAAAGATGGTGTTTAAGTAAACAATTTGAAAAACACATAACACATTTGAAAACCAAATTTCAGTAATTACCAACACTATTCGGAAAAATATCCGAATTCTTTTGTGAAGCCTGTATATGGTCTATAGATTTGTACATATGCTACAAAGAATGCTAAGTTGAGTTAGGAAACACATAGCACAGTTTAAAATTCCTCATGTGGAATATTCATCAGTAAACGGAAATGTGCTCGAGATTTTTTTGTTGCTCTATATATGATCTATAGAAATTATACACACCAACTAATCGTCAAAAAAATAGTTCAATTTAAAAACGCGTTCCACAACTGAAAACGCACTTCCAGCAATTATTGTTAACAGACAATACTTTAACCGATTCTTTTGTGTGCCTTTTTAAATAAACGATGAATGTTATGCACACAATATTCTGTAGTAAGACTCTTGTAATGCACATTAGTGATAGATATCAATTTCAATATATTTGAAATCGTGAAACATTATTAAAATAAACAGCAAACGGTTTTTCATCATTGACCGTAAGGTAATGGAATTCTTTTGCGTGTCCTTATAAAGAAACCATATGTGCTATACACACCATAATCTAGAGTGAGCCTCTTGTAGTGCACCTCAGTGATATACATCAATTTGAATATGTTTAAAATAGTGTACCATCATTAAAATAAACTGGAAATGATTTTCCACTATAGACTGTAATGTAACGGAATTATTTTGAGTGTCCCTGTAAAGAAACTCTTAGTGCTACACACTTCATTTTCAATACCGAACATTCCATGATAAACCTCAGTAACATATATCAATTGCATGACAATACGAGTATATTTACATGAGTTAGAGCGCGAACAGACAGACGGCTGACAGACAGACAAACCGAATTCCTAAACACGTCTCAACTATGTTGGAAAGTGTTAATATAGGGGATGTATAGATTGGGACGGATTTATGAGAAGAGGTGTACTCATAAATAAAAAGCCTAAGCAAGTGGTACGAGGGAGAGAAAATGTTGGGAACCGCTTCTCCTATATATTTAAAACGCAAAGTGAATCTATTAAAACCGATTTCGGCTGATCTGAGAATGCGCAATATGGCGCAATGAGTACTTTAAGGTGCTTTTCTGTCGCTAAATGGAGTGGTAAACTAGTTATGAACTGGTTTCATTTCAGAGAGGCTTCAAGCGAAGTCCAAATGGCCGAATAGTCTAAGGCGCCATAAAGATCAATTCTGGTTCACTAAACGTGTGTATAAATCCCGCTCCTGGCAAAACATATTTCTCAGATATTGTTAGAGCTCTGAAAACTCAGTTCAGTAATTTAAATTATATTTTACTTCATAAGGAAAAGTTATGGAATTTGTTTTCTTTTTCTTCATTATTAATAAGAAAAATTTACCATCAACAATATTTTTTTCAATTAATGATCCAGTATTTTAAATTTTAAATAAAAAGCTTTGGTTTGTATTTATTGATTAAGTAAATTAAAAAGATCTACAATTTTCGATATATTTTTCACTATAATCGGTTAAAAATAATATACACAAAGAAAACTGGGTTGATTACTCGCATTAAATTTTAAAAAACAGAAAGAAGGGATATATTTATATAAAAAAAACTGTGCCATCTATTGGTATTGCAATACAGTTAAATGCTTATATTTGAGAAAACTAATTAAATTTTAACTTCAAAAATTTCTTTATTTGTAAAATTTTTAAGAAAAAAAAAACTTGGAGCTATACTCTTTTTTAGATCCGAAAACTAGATTCACTGGAGAATGTTCTGTTGTCTGTATCCATGTAAAGAGAGTTAATAGGCGGCCAATCCTCGTCCCTCTTATAAAAGGAGACGTTTTTAATACCTTTTAAATATTGCTAACAAGTATTCTGTAAAAAATTCTCACATTTTAATATTGTTATGAACCTTTTTTTCTGTGGAACTTGCCGTCGAGTTTTTACGGATACTATTTAGTGTTTTATTACGCCATATGAAAAATAGTCGTTGGGGGCCACCGTAATACTTACCCCTCATGGATATGCATAATATAAAATATGAAAAGAAAACATGTGTAAACTATTTATAAAATGCATTGCAATTCGAATAAAATCGTGACTTGATGAGGTCATAAACTTACAATGCTCTATTACTGAATTGCTTGAAAGAAACATCCTTATAACTCCAAAATTGATAACCATATTAACTAACGGTTTATTGCGTCGGATTAAGCGTCTTATTTCCAATTAAAATATATCTTTGAATTGAAATTTGAATGAAATACAGGGTCATGAAAAATCGAAGAGTGTGGAAAATAGGATTACAAATATTTCGGCAACTCATTATCCGATCGACTTAATGCTTTATACAAAATTTGTTTTTATATTCATTCCTTAAAATAAACAATTTCGAAAATTTTTATATACCTTTTATCAGAACGAATATTTCGAGAGTCCGAAAGAAATAGTTCCGGATAATCGACGTTACTGAAATTCAATAAGCTTCTTCCCATTATTACATACTAAGTACATGCCAAATTTTAAGTCTCTATCTCAATTTGTTCGGGAGATAGAGAATTTACAGACACAGACACATACACACACAGAGAGACACACAGACACACACACAGACGGACGGCATTTTTTTTGTTTGTTTGTTTGTTCTAAAAATATGTTTTTCGGAATCTCCAGTGTCTGAAACGTGTAAATCCGTCAATAAAAAATTTTTGATTTTCAAAACGATTACAAGACACCCTATACTACAGTAAAATTTGGATATACACGTTTTGCTTGAACTTGCTTTTGATAAAAGAAAAAAAGGGGAAGGCGGTAAATGTTGAATCTTTTCTGGTGAATCATAATACTCAAAGGTGTTTATGTTAATCATTTTTGTAAATTTATTTTTATTTGTTTATTTATTTTCTTTACTAAACGGTAAATCGGATCCTAAACGGTAAACAAAAGATTGAATTACTACTGTTTAAAGGTGTAACTTTTGATATACCGAATTGAAAAAATTGCACACTTCAGTTAAGACTCAGCAACTATGCTTTTAAATGTCCTTTCAAATTGTATCATATTCTACAGTTTGGAGATGATTTTCCAAGTTTCAAGGACTATCTTTTTTTTTCTCTTCTCTTGCGATTTCACTGATGATTTGTTTGCTTGTTTGTTGTTTAATTTGTTTATTTAGTCATCGTTCAATTTTTCAACCGACGACGCGCAACCAGAGTCTCAACACCGATGAACGCACCTTTATCTGTCAAATTGACAGAACAAACTTATGCAGTAAAAATCTGTGAAAATGTAATCTAATATACAACGGTATCCTTTCTAAAACAAAGAATTTTTATGGTCCCAGGGAAAAGAATGTGATACAATTATAACAGATAATGTACCAGCTGAGACGGAAACCTGTCTAAAACGAAAATTTTCCCAGTTCTTTGTGATTCCGTCTTCGTAGGTTTCACTTTATTAACTTTCGATAAGATTAAATGAGTCGTTGCGCATATTAAAGTATTTTAAAGTATTTTTAAAGTATATTAAAGCCAGTATATTAAAGGCAAACTCGACAAAGGTCGCTTTTTTTTTTTTTTAAACATATGATGGAAGTCTATAAGTAAGTGTACAATCTCTTACAAGGTATGCGTTTCGACTCTGATACTCTGAAATTTGCTTTATAAAATAAACTGACAATAATGATAGATGTTTATTACACTGCAAAAAAAAAAAAAAAAAAGAAAAAAGAAAAAAAAAAAAAAAAAGTGTTGATTTTACAGTATAATATTGGCATCCCAGCTGCTAGTATTATACCGTAAAATTAACAGTAATAAACAGTAAAATAAGCAGTAATATGCTGCCACGCATTTTTTGCAGTGTAAAGATAAGTTCGGGTTCATTTTTCGGAGCCCAAGTCCGCCGATTTTAAATCCAAGCCTGCCCGAGCCCGAAAAAAATTGTATTATTAGAGCTTGAACCCACTCGAGTACTGAACTGAACGTACACAGTAGAAAATTGTTAATAACATTTTAAAATTGCTTCAAGATTCATTTTATCATTTAAAAAACTCTTCGTACTTAGACACGTATACGTGCCGAATAAGATGCTCAGAATCCTCGATTATTCCCACCAGTTATTTTTTATTGTAAGTTTTGCCTTATTTAACCATAGCATTTCTGCGATTCAATCTGCGAAAATTTCTATTTTGAAAAACCGGTGTTATAAGATTAAAAATTCTGTAAAGGACGCTCGTCGAGCAGGGTTCCTAATTACTCCCTCATGACATGACAACGTTTCATGATTTTCATGTCCCTAAAAATCAGTTTATAATAGCAAATTTGTTATTTATACTCCTGACATCTACCAAAAGTCACAATTCTTATTCTTTTAAAATATCATTGTACAACTATGGTAGAAAGACACGAGTTCTGTTTTCAGTAATTCTGGAAAAGGACTCCTAATAGAAAGCGAGAATAGACAAGGGACATCCCACGGCTTCTTTACGTTACTAACACTAACCGTGGAAAGGCTTCATTATCAGGTAGAATACTTCTCCATATATCCCATCAATAACAATTCAATTCACTTTCAAACTGATTTTAAAAGAATTGTAAAACACTTTAAGAAACTTATACAATCTTGGTGTCTCAAATTAAAAGTTTTTCTGTTTCAATGTGTAAATAAATATTTGTTTCTTTGAGCCGAGACCCCGCGAGCCTGAAGACTGGTATAAAAATCAAGCCCGAGCTCGTTTTGGTCCCAGGTTCGGGCTCATGGACTTGAGCTGAGCCCGTCTCAGCTGTAATGTGTATTAGTTAAACTGCTGGTTCTCAAAACTCAAGTTTTACGAGTTTACTTAAAATTATTTCCAATACTTATTTTACTAAACGGTATAAATAATTTTCAGGAGGAAATAAATTTAGACATTTTTCCTTAAGTAAAATCTATTTAAAATTCATTCAAATAAGCAAATATCGACCAAGAATACGAATTTTTGTTTTTGTGTTATTAACTTGTTAAAAATTTTAAAAAATACAAATATAATACCATATACGAATAATATGCATATAACATACAATACCATATACATCGTCATAACAGAAAGTGTGTTTTTATACCTCTTTAAAATAAGTCATGAAAATAACATATCATAACGTATTTACAATGCATTTTTCTCAAAACAAATTTTTCGCAGTATATACATCTTTAATGCTCCATGCGGTTTATTGTTATTATTTTTTACAGTTCTTCATATATCTGAAGGACAATCTTGCTAAATTCTGCAACAAATTTGTACAGCTATTTCAGAATTTTGATGTATTAAGACCCTCAAATAAGTATTGTCTGTCTTATTAAAAATTGGATACAAAAAGTTTTTAATAAAGTACTTTTAAGTAATAATAATTTAAAAAAAAGTGGAGAAAATATTTTTTTTAATTAGAATGCATGGCGCGCGTTAAAATTAAAAAAAAAAATCTAATTAATACCTTTAACAAATTTTTAAAATATTTTATCTGGCGACCAAAATATTATCTGGCGAGTTTGTTTTGGGTATAGTCCTTTCCCCTCAACTTTCTTTCTCTCTTTTTTAAACAATATTTTATAAGCATGAATCATATTTCTCTTTTTATGCTTCCTAATGAAGGCCCCTATAATCACTTTAGGAGCGTTAGAATCCAGTTAATTATACGCGCTAATGACAATTTTAAAACAGGTAGGTGCCTATCAGGTGCACTGCGCCCTAACCCGGGATTTTAGAGGTGCTCCTGACAGAGGGTTACGGTGATTCTCAGAAAATATTTATGTCCGCTCAACAAAGCGAAACTATCTGACACATTTTCGGGCTCATTTTTAAACGTAAAAGTATAACACTTGTAGGTAGGATTATTGAAGCGATTTGTAATCGAACAGTTTTTTTCATTTTCCGATAAATGAATAAATAATACCTTGAGTTATTAGCTATTGTTGTCTCATAACGGCAGTTTTTTTTTACTTCCCCGCTCTGTCGCTTCCAGAAATTCAGTTTAAAACTCCAACTTTAATAGCATTTTCTGAAAGATCTTCTGTCTTTACAGAAAAACAGAAAACATTCTTCTATTATGCAGTTTCTCTATAAGAGTATCTGCCAATTTTATGCGTTTGCAAACAAAAATGAATTCAGAAATGTGTCAGAAAGCCAGTTGGGATTTGAGAACAGTTTTAAAGAGAAAATATTTGAAAACATTGAACGTCAATTTTGTATAAGGCAAAATTAACTTTTTTACTCACTTGTCACTGGCTACATGGAATTTTTCACTGGCCAGTTTTTTTTAGCATAGGCCACTAACAAATTTACAATTAAAAAATTTTTTTAGATAATGTGCTTTTTCTAACTATTAACATCTTAATTTATTAATATCCTTTATTTACCCTTTGATAAGATTACACTCGATGAAAAAAACTGACATTCAATTGAATAGAGAAATATAAACAAGTAATTACTGCGTAGCCAAATTATAAGTGATAAACTATATTTAAAGATATATTGATGGATTGTATAAAACAGACAAGAAAATTTGCTTCCTCAAATTAAAATATATTTTAGTTTGAAAAAGAATTTCATATCTTGGATATTTTATTTTTATTTAAAACTTAAATCTATTAACAACAACAACAACAATTGCAATAATCTAATGTCGAATAACGGTGTATATATAAAGTAAGATAATAATAAAAAATCCTTTTATTTCTTTTTTGGAACTAAAGTTTATCATTTACTCCGTGCCCTAATTCAGTCCTCCCACCACAATTTTATTACAAGCAGTAGGATTAAATTCGTTTAATTTAACTTTAGACTGTTTGACAATTAGGCGATTATGCAATGTGTCGTCGATCTGGGTGGCGTGATTAGTGTGCGGCACGTTTCCAAACGAAATTGACTTTTCGTACATTTTCCATGAAACCATCGCCATTGGAGAGTGGTGGCAATAAAGTCCATCATCAGATTTTCAGTATTACTCGCCAATTGGCGAGTGGCGAGTGCTATTTTTGCCCTATACATTTTTGTGATAATGAAATTTTGAGAATGTGCTAAATAATGCGTAATCCTGCATTTAAATTTCGCCATAAGTTAACACACGGTATTACAATGAGCAGGTATAGCCGAAGCGTCGTCGCCTACGAAATCGAAGCGCAATGACGGCAGACAATTGAATGCTTCACGTAAAGGTTAATGGTGGGTGGAATTAAAATATCCTTTTGAGTACTTGTGAGCAAAACTCCATAACCATTAAGTCACAAAACAATTTATTGTAAGTACATATTACTTTTATTTTCAGAAATATGTCTTTGTGAAATGACTATCTTTTTCAATAGCCCTTGCACATGCCTTCAAAATACTATAACTATAGGTAGATGAATGATATTATTTAACAAAGAAAAATGTATCATCATTAACATTAGAGCAGCGGAACTGCTGTTATTGCTTATCTCAAAAAAAAAAAAAAAAAAGAACTCATCCATGCCTAAATAAATTTACGGTTAACAGTTTGCATACAATTTAATCGATTCCCATGGTTTGTTGCCAAAAAAATAAATAGATAAAAAGAAAAAATATTATTCGTGGCCAGAGGAGAGGATACGGGGATGAACTCCTTTCAATGCACAATCATTAAGATGGATCGTTTAGTTCTTGAACATCGTGATGAATCAGTTCCGCTATAGCGAAAACAAAATCAAAATCAATAATCGTTGATTATTTTGTCTTTGACTGTGACCAGTAACGATATATTTTGGATAAAGGAAACGATTTGATTTATAGACAGCAAAAAACTTTTGGGGATCTCAAAAAGAAAAGATTGAAAGTGCTTTGTAGAGAAGTTGTTGTTGTTCATTTAAAGACTGGACAGAAAGATGAAATTTCAAAGTTGATAAACAGGGTGTTCTATAATATCTCAAAAAGAAAAGCTTAATACAAGAAAGTGAGTGTTTTGAAGAGAAGCTGTTGTTGTTCATTTAAAGAGTGAATGGAAAAATAAAATTTCAAAGCTGATATACAGGGTGTTCTATAATCCTCCGTAGTACCAATTCAACTAAAACTTATTAACATATAAATATTAGTTTAAATTAAAAAAATTTAACAAACGAAAATAACAGCTACTCTGCCGTTAAAAAGAATCGTCACTCCTTATCAGCCTAATGTCTCTGGAGATATGATATACTTATATATCATGTTTTCACAATGTCAAGTCTAATTTTGATATCAGTAATTTCTCCTTTCTGTTGGTAGTATTTGTGTTGCTATTCCATGAGTACCTTATAGTTACACTGAAAAAAAAAAAAAAAAAAAAAAAAAATGTTGATTTTACAGTATAATACTGGCAGCTGGGGTGCCAGTATTATACTGTAAAATCAACATTTTTTTTTTTTTTTTTTTTTTTTTTTTTGCAGTGTAGGGACATGTATGTACCGCATTCCATTGCTATAAACAAAAGTGTTGCATAATAAGAACAGTTTTAATTAGTAATTATCGATTTTATGCCCCACTTTTTATTAATTACTCATTACTTTATAATGGTCAATCCATAATTTCTTAAAATAAATTATGTTATTCTTGAAGTGTTCTAATTATAATCGCAATAAAGCTGCCTAATTGGAAAACAAAGTAAAACAAATGAAGAAATTCGTGTAAACGATGATGGCATGATATTGCTTGTAACTTCAAATAATGAACGCATACGCATAATCAATGCCATTCTTAGAAATTAAACTGTCATCGGTTTGCCCCTTTATTAATCTGAGAGACGTGTTTTATTTAAAGATCAAATGGTAAGCGCTCGGCTCTATTGTTCTCTTGTTTGATATCAGATTATTTTTGAGTAAGAAGACCATCATTAATGCAAAGTAGTCTTAGTATAAAATTCACTTGATGGACGGATTAAAAACTGTGTAAGCTGCTTAAACTTTCATTTAAAAACGTTTCTCAGCATATTATAATCCTGTATCACCACAGCATGCTGAGTTCGTATCATTGATTTGACACAGGAAAAAAAATGTTATGTAATAGAAAGATTAATGTAATTTTTGTTGTTGTTGGATTGAATTATTGTTTAATACAACCAAAGTGAATAAAATAGCCCTAGAAGATTTGATTATTTACTAAGAGATGAGACGGGATCAGCCAAACTGGATCCTGGGTCCCAAACGGGCTCGGACTCGATTTTTATACCAGTCTTCAAGCTCGGACTCGAAGTGAAAATTGTATTTATTCACAAATTGAATAATAATAATAATAATAATAAAGAATAAAAACTCTTTCCAGATGTTTTTTGAGAAACAAGAATGTAGTCTAAGATTCTTTAGGTGTTTTACAATCCTATAATAATCAGTTTGAAAGGAAATTGATTTTTTATTTATGGGATACAGAGAAATATTTTGTCTGATTCTGGTGCCTTGGCACAGTCAGTAAATTAGCAATAAAGCAGCCGCGGGATAGCTATTGTCTATCTTCTCTCTTTGTTTGAAATCCTTTTTCAGGATTACAGGAAGACAGAACTCATATCATTCTATCATAGTTGTAGAATGACATTTTAAAGACTTCTTTTAGAATTCTGCCAGTGGTTTGATATAAATAACAAATTTGCTGTTTCAAACATATTTTTAGGGACATGAAAATCAAGAAACGTCGACATGGGGAAATATTTAGGATTAATAGTGATTTACATGTGGAAAGAGAATTTCAAAGGAGAAAATTAATCTTGAAACCATTTTAAAATGTTATTAACATTTTTATACTGCATACTTCCGGTATCGGCATCGAAGTCTGGTGATACAAAATTTTTCATGCTCGGGCGAACTTGAATTTCAACTCGTCAGTCTGGAGATTCGAAAAAAGAGCCATTAAGCAATTCACCCATATAGACAGTAATGCTTTCAAATTATTTTGTGCAGCCCTGTATAGGATTTATAGAATTTATGTACACCATGCAGTATGCAAAAAGTGAATTAAACTTAAAAACGCTATGAAAACGCACTTCCACTGATTACCGCTCATTAGACAGTACTGTAATTGAATTATTTTGTGTGTCCCCTATAAATAAACGATCTGTATATTCTATAGTAACACTCTTGTAATACACCTCAGTAATATATATAAATTTTGTTATTTTTCAAATTGTGTCACATCATTAAAAATACGCTGTAAACTATTTTTCCCCGTAGAACATTATGTAATTGAATTCTTTTGTGTGAGCCTGTAAATGAATGATGAATGTTTTGCACTTCATGTTCTACAGAAAGCATGTTTTACTGCACCTCGTAATTTTATATCGATTTCATTACGTTTGAAATAGTGTAATATCATTAAATTACATTGCAAGCGATTTGTCCCCATAGACCATAATGCAACGAAATTCATTTGGATGTCTCTTTTATGACTTTCTTAGCATGTCTAAAGTTCAGAGGTCAAAGCAGTAGCAGTTGACAGGAGGGGACAGCCGTTGACACCACACAGTATAATACTGGCATCCCAGCTGCTAGTATTATACCGTAAAATTAACAGTAATAAACAGGAAAATAAGCAGTAATACGCTAGCCGCGTATTACTGCTTAAAAGGTAATGTTGTTTAACTTCACGATTATGACGGAAAGGGCTTAAAGAGTTAAAAAATAATTTTAAATTTAGCATGTTTTTGTGCCATTCACGAATGACGTGTGCGCAAGAAATTAATGTAGACCAGCTCAGTGCAAGAAGTGGACGAAAAAGAGTATCATAGGAAAACGTTGACGATTATCGCCTTGATCTGCTTCATGCAACCAATGAAGTACATAATATAGGTTTATTTATTGATGCAAAAGAAAAAAAAACTTTCAATATAATCTCCTAACATTGTACTACTTTCCATACACGTATCTGTTCATTTGTGTTTGTAATAAAAGCTTGAAATGGCAAAGAGAATTTGTGAACTTCACACAGTATGTCACTTGTTTTCGTTGACTTTTAGCTAATGCCTACACTGTAAAAAATTACTGCAGTAAAATTACTGCAGCAGAGATTCCAGGCAAAGTCCATTTAAAAAAACGGCTTTTGTCCCTAGATAAACGAGCTTTGCCAATAAATTAACGGTTTTGGCCGTAAAAACATGAAATTTACGAGATGTGACTGTTTCTCTTGAAAAAGGGGAATTTCCCGTAAAATTACGGCAGCAATTACGGAAAATGCCCGTGAATTTACAATTATTTTTTACAGTGTAAACCGTTAGTTTTAGAGATATAGTTACAATTGCAAAAAATGTTTCAAATGTTGCTGCAACACATCAAAAGCCATTTACGTCAAAATAATGTATTTTTAAAAAGTTACGAAATTTAACTTTTTATTCGGTTATTTTGGTCCTATTAGTTATACTTAGAAAAACTTTTCCCTTGCTCTCACAAGTCAAACAGTAAAAATTCCATTGTTCTACGTCCGAAACATATCGAGTTATGATATTCAATTTTATGAATTTTTGGCGTTTTCTAGCACTAAAAATGGAAAACCGCGTTGATCGTACAAAAATGGAATATTTACTGTTTTTCTTGCTAGAGTATAAAGAAAGCTTTTCTGAATATAACTTATAGGACCCACAGACTGTATGAAAATTTAAATTTCGTAACTTTTTAAAAACATAATTATTTTGACGTAAACGGATTTTTACATGATGAAGAACAACATATGAAACATTTTTGCAACTGGAACTATACCTGTAAAACTAACGGTTCCATTGGTCAACGATAAGATGGGACACCCTTTATCATTTTATTTTCATTTCAAATTCGGTTGTGTTTAAGTATTTCGGGTTCATGTCGATTTCTGATTGAAGAGTATCGAGATCGGGTCAAATTGCGGTTGAGGAAAATTATTTTGTCTAATTTGGATCAAATATCAAATCGATGAAAATTGTTTTGTCGGGTTAGCGTTGGTTTTTGGATTGATACCAAATTAAATTTTCGGGTCCGTTCAAAACTTTGAACAGAGTTTTCTTAATTGAATACCAATTGATGATGAAATTACAACCCAATGAACGAAAACAATCTAATCTAGCGCACTTGACAATGAATGAACAAGAAAACCGTGACCTTCTAAAATCTGATACCACGCTGATAACTTTTCTGGATTTCTCGATCTTGTCAAATGAGCATAATAAAAAAAGAAAATAATCCGTCTTATAACGGTGTGAGTACAACACTATACGACAGAGCATTATGTTCGAAGAAAGCTTTTGTTCTATTCCGCCTTACCATATGAATTGCTAAAGTTTATAACTGGTCATTTCAATACAATATGTGAGAAGTTAGATAACAGAACAAAGGAAATTAATCAAATGGTTCGAGGGAAGAATTCGAAATGGCACTTGGAATTTTAAAAATGATGATTAGTGACGATGCCGTGAAATTGAAATTGGATACGAACGCCTTTTACAACATCTTCAAGGAAATAAAAATGGCGTAGGAAGTCAATGGTAAGGCTAGAATTGCCATGGACTACAATAGAATCATTGCCACTGTTTGATCGGCATTTTAATTTTGGCGAATGTCTAAATTTGAAGCAATATTTGTCAAAGAAACCGAAAGAAATCGATGTAATAATTTCTATAACTGAAATTTTGAAAAAAAAAACAACAAAAAAAAAAAACACGCACTATATTTCTACACATTGTTTAAAATGCTTAGTACAGGTATCCATCGGTTAGGGCATTTTTGGTTATTGCTATTTTCAGTTAGTGAGATAAACTTTTTTCTTAGTTGCCCCCTCGATTAGTGCACGCAAAATTTACAAAATGTACAACAACGAATGAGGTATCATTCGAAAAAATTTTGAGGCTGCTTCTGACATAGCACACTCACAATTCGTTAAAGCATGTTTTTTTTATTAAAAATTGCAATTAATTAAAAATTAAATCAGCATTGTTTTTATAAATGAAACGAAACGTTATTCTCAAATCAATGTTGCCACAAAAATAAAATACCGCATTATATCATGCTCAGCAATGATTATAAAAATAAAATAGTACAAAAAAAAGATATAGCGTGATTTCTCCGCACGGACTTATTGTATATTTATGATTAAAACGCAAAATTGAAATTGAAATAACTTTAAATTTATAAATGTACTAATTCATCAACAGACGTGTTTTTTTATTAAAAATTAAGTCAGCATTGTTTTCATAAATGAAATGAAAGGTTTTCTCCAATAAATGTTGCCACAAAAATAAAATACCGGTGTTATTACCGCCGAGATTGGGCGGTTAAAAAATATTAGACTCTGCAGAGCGAAATCGTCGCACGAGTCAGGTAAATAAATAATAATTATAACAAAAAATAAATGATAATTATATCTCGTTCAATAATAATAACTTATTCAGTCATATTAATGAAAGAAAAACTTATGATAAGCTTATCACTATTATGATAAAAAAGAAAATTATTGAAAAATATTGAAAAAAAATCGCGTTTTATATTATATGCACCTTTATCAGCAAGTTGGCGAGAAAAGAGAAAACTTTGAAAATCCATAAAAGGTCATGAAAAAAAAAAACAATATAATACGCGTTGATAGTACTAAATTATGACAACAACTATAAAAGTAACCGCGTTTCAATTTACGCGAAGAGGCAACAACTCAACTTAACTGTTAGTTTTTCACTGATGATGACCGAGTAAGTTCGGTTGAAAACGTTTTGAATTTTTAAAAGGACTTTAATGTGCTTTTAAATGTTTTATGTATGTTTTTACGCATCTTCAAGCAATATATTTACATTTAGTTATAACTTTATGAATTTTAATTGTTAAACAAGGTGAATTTGCACTGAAATTTTAACTTTTTATTGAATAAAATTCCCTTTTAGGAAAGTTTCCATCTTTGTCTAAATATACTTTGTCTAATCTTGTCTAAATATACATGCAAGCAGATGTAATTTTATGATATTCTTTCCGTCAAGACCATGAAGTTTTTCCGTTTGGGGCAGGATTCTGTTATAGACAGGTCCCGTTTTCAAAGGCGTTACTGTAATAAAACTTCTTTCTAGCAAAAGTTGGCATCTTTAAAAAATGTTCTATTTCTGTTAATGATAAACAATAGTATCAAACCTAGGCGGGGGAAGAATGGATAAAACACCTCTATCAGCAAGTTGGCGAGAAAAGAAAAAACTTTGAAAATCCATAAAAGGTCATGAAAACAAACAATATAATACGCGTTGATAGTACTAAATTATGACAATAACTATAAAAATAAGCCTTTATTTTCTCCGCCCAAAGTTTTTTCTTCCAATTCATGGACAACAAGGAAGCAGGTAAAATTTTATCCTCTCTCAATACCTGAAATAGGTAACCATGGAGACGAGAATAATAAATATAGACACACCCGCCCCACGCTGCGGGAATCTCAATAACCCGATGTGAGTCATTCTACAACCAGATCCATTCAGTTCTCTAATATGCGTGGAGCTATGCATGTACACATGCATTTATTTCCCATTTAGATTTTTTCCGTCTATCATTTCCATAAAAATGGACGTCAGTCGTTCAGCTCGAAACTTGAAATTTAGTGTAGCAATAGCCTCGAATCAAATTTAAATCGAGATTTGTATCGTTTCACACTGCAAAAAAAAGTTGTTGATTTTACAGTATAATACTAGCTATTAGCACCCCAGCTGCCAGTATTATACCGTAAAATTAACAGTAATAAACAGTAAAATAAGCAGTAATACGCCGCTTAATAAGCTTAATAAGCAGTAATGCGCTGCCGGCAGCGCGTTACTGCTTATTAAGCTTATTAAGCGTATTACTGCTTATTTTACTGTTTATTACTGTTAATTTTACGGTATAATACTGGCAGCTGGGGTGCTAGTATTATACTGTAAAATCAACAACTTTTTTTTGTAGTGCAGATATATCTGAGTTTTTCGCACGTCCATCGGTAGGTTCGTATTTAGAAAGATTTCATGAATTCTCAACCTTTACTGACACTTAAAAACGCATTTTTAAATGACAGAAGCTGAAAGTTCATAAAATTCAAAACATCTTAACTCGGTAAGTTTTAGTCGTACAACAAATGTATTTTTTACTGCTTTAGCTATTAAAGCATGGTGGAAGTTTTTCTAAATATAACTTATAGGACCTAACCTAGGAACCGTATAAAAAATGAACTTTCATAACTTTTTTCCAAAAATAACTATTTTAAAGAAAATGTATTTTCATATGATGAAAAACAGCATTTGATTTTTTTTTTCTGTTTGAACCATACTTCTAAATCTTAAAGAATTATTAGTCAACGATCTATTTGTCTAATCTATTAGTCAACGATAAGAGTAGACACCCTATATATGCATCACAAAATGAATAATTCCAAATTTTTAAAGGTGTTTAAAAAAATTTTATCAGATTTTATTGCAACTATCCTCTGCTACTAGATTATTTTTCACTAAGTTATTTTAAATTGCATTTATAACTATTAACTTCTTTTATTCTCGATATTTATCTTTGGATTTCATAAATTAGTTAAGCGTGTTTAAAATTGGAACATAGTTGTATCACTTGACACCATCTCTTATAATGACCCAAATAGAAGTTCGTCCACAAATTTAAACGGAAAGGGAGAAATTTTCTTTATTGAATTACTTTCCTTTTATAGGTCAGACGTTTTGAAAACAGCTGTATTAAAATATTCAAATTGTTACTATTACACTTGTTATATTTAGCATGCTCGAAGACAAGAAAAAATCGCAATATAACTGATGATATTAGTAAAATTAAAAATGTGATAACTACTTTCAAATACACGTTTTATATTTGTCTCCGAATCAATTTAGACCGTTTGCTACCAAACTGGGGTACCTTTGGAGGATCATGGTAAATTGGTTCAGAATACGAAATTAACATTAGTAAGGAATGATGACACATGAAATAAATAAATATGTTCATTTAAAAAAAAAAAAAAAAAAAAATTATATATATATATATATATATATATATATATATTATCCGAAAAAAAAAATCCGATATCTATAAAAAAGGAAAAGCCTATAAATGTTGTTAGGTTAATTTGAGTGTACTTTATTCTTTGGCTAACCTAAGGACTTTCCTAACTAAAACAAACATTTTATTTTTGGGTGGGGGCAGGATTATGAGAGAAGTCCTTATCTAGGTAATACCTAACCAAAAGACATGGGAAAGGAAAAGGGTTGGAAACTGCTTGTATAGACTCAGATTACAATTTTCTAAAGAAAATTAACAGTAGATACATTTTTGTAATCGACATATTAAACTTTAAAAGTGCATTTAAAATAGAAATTTTTTTTCGGGTTAACTCAAGAAAGAAAAAGAAAGAAAAGAAAAGAAAAAAAAAGAAAAAGAAAGTTATATGTTCCGAATGAGCGATACAACGATATAGCAAGAGGCTATACTCTATTATTATTATTGTTATTGTTATTATTATTATTATTATTATTATTATTGTTATTATTACTGTTGCTGTTATTGTTATTATTATGATAGTTATTGTTATTATTATAATTATTGTTATGTATTATTATTATTATTATAACGATAGAAAAAAAACTAGAAAACGTTTTTATGTCTATCGCAATCTATTAATAATAATAGTAATCGTATATATAGAAACTAGAGAAAAATAATTGGAGAACTGATAAATGAGCTTCGTTAA
The DNA here is from genome assembly GCA_963931845.1 of Maratus michaelseni. Classification (NCBI taxonomy): domain Eukaryota; kingdom Metazoa; phylum Arthropoda; class Arachnida; order Araneae; family Salticidae; genus Maratus; species Maratus michaelseni. The sequence goes on from OZ007596.1 coordinate 93,007,233, forward strand.
GCACATAATAACATTAGAAATGGCTAAGGTGAAATGTAAACCTATAAAAAATAATAATTAATTAAATATTGGTTTAAAAAACTATTTTTGATCAGTTTATTAATTGACATCAATACCATTTCGACATCGAAATGGTTGGTAAAGAAATTTTTTTCACTGACTATTATAAATTAAAAATTGATTAAGAGTAGAAGTCGAGATTAATAAGAGTAACCTTATGAATATCCAAAAATGTTTTCTTAATTACATTTTTTATTATTAATTTTATATATTATTGCAACATCGTGGTGCAAATGAAAAGAATATTTACATTCAAAATATTTCAAAAGTACACATAAGCAATATTTGATTTAACATGCTTTTGAAAAAAATATTTAATGTTAATTAATAAACTAATCAAAAATAGTTTTTTAAACCATTATTTTTTTAATTATTATATTTTATAGGTTTACATTTTACCGTAGCCATTTCTAATGTTCTTATGTGCTGAACGAAGCTCATTTATCAGTTCTCCAATTATTTTTCTCTAGTTTCTATATATACGATTACTATTATTATTAATAGATTGCGATAGACATAAAAACGTTTTCATATTATATTTGGAACAGAAAAAAGCAAATAATATATTTATATGCTTTTATTTTATTAGAACTAGATTGATTTATTATTACTGTGTAATAACAAAAGTTGTTGTTGTTTAACAAATTAAGGCTACTCATTATTTGGGATATGAAAAAAGAAAAAAGAAAGAAAGAAAAAACATATTTTTATTTGTTTTTATATTTTAAGCTAAGCTTATAACATATAAGCAGATTACAACAATAAACAAAAATAGCCATCGAAAATTAAAACAAGATTACAACATAAGATTACGACTAACTAGATTATGTTTCATCTCATCGTGGTTTTCGAGCACTTTGTTTTTTCCCTTCAACTTCAAGTTGTTTCATCAGTTGAGAGGAACATAGATAGTTTCTCAGTGGCAAGACGTCATAGAAGGAAAAATCAGTTTCACAGGATTCGCGAAAATATTTTAACTGCTTTTATTATTGATATTATTTAGGTATGTTTATGAATTTTTTTTTCTCATTTTAGGTAAAATAACATTTTGTAACGAAAGATCAAATCCAGTTACTCGAATTCAAACTAGAGTAGCTGTTCCGAATTATTATATTTTTCGTAATTATATATTACTTACATAACACAACAAAACTCACAAAAATACAAAATTGTTTAATGATTTAAAAAAAAAAACTCTTTTTTTTTTAACAAATATTTTAGTTAAAAGTTTCGTACGCTGTCATTTTTTAGAAACTTTAAGAATTAAAAACGAATACGTAATTGCATGCAGTTGAACATTTAAATCTAACTATTATTATTCTAGCTATTTACTCATATATTAAAAATATGGGTATGTGCTCAATACTTTGGGACAAAACTGTAGTACAAAAATAATAATAATAATAATAATAATTTACAAATATTTATTTAGCATTACCTATTTACTACTAAGTAATCACGCGTAACAAAATTTAGATACAAAGAATAATGTAACAATTTATTAACTCTGCATGTCTAGGAAATATAGGAAAGATTCGTTTCTCTAAAATATGTAATAGCAGTCATTTAAATAGATAGTTATAATGTTATTCGATATATTATTTAATCATACACTTATTTATTATTATACTTCAAGTCAATATGTAGTTTTTTTTTTTTTTTTTTCAGTATTCAGTATAAAGTTATTCAGCTCACAATCAGTGTTGAAATCAGACACTTTTCTCCAGGAGGGATTTATGTGGCTCCAGGGAGGACACTGTTAAATTTCAGAGGGAAATTGCAATTTTTAACCATTAAAAGCATAAAATAGCAAATCTCCCGGGGGGGTGGCATTTCAATGATCCGGAGGGGAATATCCCCCACCCAGGCCACCCCCAGAATTCAACACCTGCTCACAATTAATCCGGAAACTCCCCACTAGTGCGAATTGGCAACGACTAAAATTTCAAATGTCGGCGTTTTTTGAAAACATGCTTTCATTTATTTGCATTTCTCATTAACAAAATGAATTTTTTGATAGAAACAAATATCCCAGTTCGATTCCTGGCAGTGATTATTATTTTAATGATTTTTTTTTAATATGCTAGCAAACAAAATTCAGAAACAATCGTCAGTAAAGGATTAATTTTATTTATTTATTTATATTTAATAAAGCAATGCTAGCAAACAAAATTCAGCAACACACATTCATTAAATTATTTCTCTTTTTTTTCCCCTTCACAACTCTTTTTGCAAATAATGAGGACAAAAACAACTAAGCGTTAATTGTTTATAATTTTGTTCAACAACTTCTCCTGTATAAGCAGCGCAGGCAAACAGTCATAAATGTCAATATAACTATTCTGCAATGTTTTTGCAACATTTCCATGCACGAGGGAAGGTTACTTGTAGGGTTGCACGTCGAGGGAAGGTCCATTTCTTTTGGAATTAAAGATTATCGTGGAGAAATGCTGTCAAAGATAGATACACAGTAAACGACGAAAAAAAAAAGTGCCAACAGTCTACAAAAGTGATTGAAAACTTCTAAGGTTTCGTTGAGGGGATTAATAGTGGGAGACAGGGGGGACTCGAAAGTATGTCTTTCCACAAAGATGTTTTATGCTTTGGAATAAACTATCTGTTTTCTAGCGATTTTATGATTTTTAGTGATAGAGAAATCTATATTTCGCTCGGACAGCTGCCAAAACGTTACTACTAAAAAGTATACGTTACTCATTTGATATGGCATTATTTTAAGTTTGTCATCTCTTACAGACGATTTGAAAGAAGAACCTTTTCCTTTTAATCCTTTCGAGGCGAGCGTCCTTTACAGAATTTATACTTTCTTCTATCTTTACAAGAAGAAAGTATTGGATTCATGAAAATTTTCGACTTCCGATTTTCAACGGATTTATACGTTTTAGAAGGTCCTGAACACGATTGAACTGTTTTCAGAAAATGTCTGTCTTTGAGTCTGTGACTCTGTCTGTCTGTCTGTATGTGACAAAAATTTTGTGGGCGCTCTATCTCAAGAACTGATGCACGAAATTTAATAAAACTTTATATTCAGTTAGTTCCTGATATAAATTGGTGCTGATTAGTTTTTGGTGAAAATCGCCTTAGAGGTGGCGCTGCTATACTGCATTTTTCGCGATTTCCGCAATAGCTCTATCTCAAGAACTAATGCACTCATTTTCCTCAAACTTCAGATTCAGTTAGACCTTGTCATAAATAGACGTTGATTACGTTTTGGTGTAGATATCCCGAAAGGTGGCGCTGCTATACCACTTTTTTCATAATATTTACGATAGCTGTATCTCAAGAACGAATGCACGAAATTTCATAAAACTTCAAATTCTGTTAGACCTTAACATAAATTGATGCTGCTTATGTTTTGGTGTAAATAGCCCTACAGGTGGCGCTCTGTGCTACTTTTTTCATTAATAACACGATAACTATATCTCAAGAACTAATGCACGGATTTTCATAAAACTTCAAATTTAGTTAGACTTTGACATAAGTTGTTGTTGATTAGGTTTTGGTCTAAATCTCCCAACAAGTGGCGCTGCTAGGCTGCATTTTGCAGGATTTACGCAATTTTAGCAATAATCGTATCTCAAGAACTAATGCACGGAATTTAATAAAACTTTAGAACCATTTAGACCTTGAAATAAATTGGTGCTGATTCTTTTGGGTGTATGCGAAACCTGTGTGAGATAGAAGAAAGTTTTGGGATTGATACATCCGACTAGTTAATCTTCTCACCGGTAATTCCGAATAGAATTTTTCGTCTAATTTAATCGCAGAAATTCGGTAATGAAAAAAGGCAAAATTTCCTATTCAAAATTACTCGTACGAATATTCAAGGATTCAAGGCACACTATACATCACGTATACGTGACGCTCGTCGCGAAGGGGTTAAGCAACAGAGATACTTGCTATTTTCAATCTCAGTGGAAAACGTAGTGTCATTTATGATAAAAGCACTCCAATCATGAAGAAAAAAAACGTTTGTTGTGTTGAGGATTAGGACAGTGATAGATTCCTCATCAGTCACTATGACTATTTTTGTTTAAAAAATAGGTTGTCATATCCATTGTATGTTATGTACTGACCCTATCCTGGAAAAGGGACAAAGTTTATAACTCAACGTCTAATTGAACGAACAGTCACACTGTTCGTCAAGTAATACTACGAGAAACAATTCAGAATGCTAAACTTCTTTTTACAGTATTTCTATATAAAGTTACCGGGGATATTTGTAAAGCATGTCATAGGAAAATTATACAATTGATCTATGCAACGACTAATAACGACAGTCATATTAACACCCAGCCTCAAATACTGATCCTAAAATGATGCAATTTAGAGGATTACCTCTTGTAACGTAGTTACATAAAATGAAATGATTTTGAGGAACAGATAAAATAAAACTAATTTAAAATTTAAATATTTACTAGCTCTCCGCCCGTCGTTGCCCGGGCCCGTGATAATAAATAAATAAATAAATAAAAATATCAAGTTTTTATTTTATTTTATATCTTTAACTCGATTTTGTATGAAATTATATTTTTAAATGAAAAATTCACGAAAAAATATTGATATTTAGTGATAAAAGCGCTCATTTTCTTGTTTTTTTTTTTTTTTTTTTTTTTTTTACCTAGGGTCGTTTTATAGTTTTAAAAAAGAAAATTCTTTTTGTCCGAACTCTTTGAAATCTTTATTGGTGATGAATAAAACTGTTTTACAGCCCGTGTAAAAAATTCGTGAAAAACTATTGTTATCTAGTAGTAAACGAAATGTTTTCTTCTCGCTTTTTTGTTTGTTTGTTTGTTTTCGCGTCGGCTCCTTTAACATAGCAATAAAAAAAATAGTTCTCATCGTCCGAACTCTCTGACATTCCAATCGGTTATAAATATAACTGTATCTAAGCTTCCTTTAAAATTTAGCGAAAAAATATGCATATTTAGAAGTGAAAACATTAGTTCTTTAAAAAAAAGATTTCAACCTCAGAGAGAGCAAAAATAAATTAGAAGGTCTATGCTTTCAATGCAATGGCTTCATCCGTTTTCAATCAACCTTTTTCAATCCCCCCTAGGCTAAACAGGTGAGGGTTGGGTTAATCAATCAGGTTCCCCATTTCTGAGGGTAGTAGCCTTAAAAAACACGTTGACGCATGTGCAAAGAGACGATTTTCATGTGGATTTGACAGAATGCGCTTTTCATTTTAAATATATAGATTTATCTTAAATAAAATCTACCAATAAAGCAAGGGGGGGGGGGGTTCTCGAATTTTTGTATTCTTTTTTTTTTTACATTTCCTCTCAAAGAATTGTTTAGAGTTCCCAATTTCATCTTAAAAACAAATATTTACATAGAAAATATAGACATTTCCACTTATCCAGAAAAGCCAGTTATACAGAATATATCTGGTCGCGACCATTCTGGATAAATGGTTCAATATTGCATTACTTATAAAAATTTTTACACAAAATGCTATTTAAATACCAAGGTAAACTAGAAATACTACTATATGGAAAACACATATAGACTTTTCCACTTATCGAGATAAATCAGTTATACTGAATACATCTGGTCTCAACCATGCTGGATAAATGGTTCTGTACTGCATTACTTATAAATGCAGTAGAATCTCGTTACAATGAATGTCACTTTAACGATTTTTTCAGGTTAACGACTAGTTTTTGGATTGTCAAAAAAGTCTTATGATTTCACATTATAAAAATATTCACTTTAACGAACTTCATATTAACGTATTTTTTTTTTCAAATTAACGAATTTATTGAAGGCTTAAAAAGAACAGTCATTCCATCTTTACGAATGTTGAGTTGGCAAGAAGAAAAATATCTCTATTGAAAAACTAGCCTTTGGAAGAAAGATTTCGTCGGAAACTCAATAAAGGAGAGGCAGACGACAGTCAAAATGAAGCTGGTAATTATTGTGCATCAAGTACCAAAGATTGTGTTGTGCGATCAAAAGGAGCTCTATAGAACATTGAAACTCTTAAAAAGTAATTATCCCAACAAAATAATGTTCTGAAAACATTTTGTACATTTTTTTTAAATGCATTGTTAACTTCAGTGCAGAAAAAAAAAAAAAAAAAAAAATCCGATTTTTTTTGTAAAGAAATAAAGTTACATTAACGGCAGATGTCAGTGAGGTTTTTTATCCGTCAGGTATGTAAGATAAATTATAAATCTTTTATAATAGTTACACTTAAAATCTTGAAACTTAATTAACTTAATAATTATATTTTTTAACTAATCAGTTCACAATAGTAATATACTCTATATTTATTATTTACTGACACGTTTGCATGCTAACCGAAATTTAATATATGTGTAGTAGTAACAAATATTTTTACTCAATGTACGTGCAAATTTCCTTTAAAAAATTATATATATATATATATGGGTGTCATCGATGGGGATGTGTTTTCAAAAAAGTGTGCTCTCAACTTGTCTTTCAAATCATTTCTCTCAACTCGACTTAGTCAACATGTATGATGCATTGCCATGTGGATGTGAATATTATGCAGAAGTTGTGACATTTTAAGGATTCTGTATAATTATTGTGAGTAAAATATTTTATCTACACTTTACGCGTTCATATTTCGAATTTTATTATTTCAGAACTGTTATCTCGTGGTAATTTCGTGAGGTGTTAAATACAGTTTTTGGGATAATCGATGTGAGTGAAATATATTGTATATTCTTAATGGTTTTTTATTTCCTATTTAAATATTTCCAAATTTTTATTTCCTATTTAAATATTTCCAAATTTTAATATTTCCAATTGTTGTCTGGTAATAATTCAGTGTACCTGGATGATTCTACTGATCTTAGCATTATGGCAGTAGAATTATGAAACACTGAATTATTATTTAAAACACATGTGGGTGCATCCAGGCTGATGAGTACATGTGCATGTGTTTTTTCATATCCAATTCATATTTAATTCTCATGTGATCCAATTTTCCATTGTATATGGTTCATATTTAATTTATTAATCCATTTGTATTTACTTAATTGCAACTCCAATTTATAATTTTTTTTTCCCTTTCTCTCTATTTCTTTTTTCTTTTTTCAATATTCTTTAGGTATGAGTAAAATTTGGCCAATTACCATTGAAGCACAAGCTATGGTAATATTATGTTTGCACATGTTAATTATTAGCTATGTGGTATTCTGTATACACAATATCATTAATTATCTCTTTGGAGATTTAAGTAGAATGATAATAGAACTTGATATGTTTTTTGAAATTCATAGATATTATAATTATATATATATATATATATATATATATATATATATATATATATTGGAATTTCACATTAACGAATTTAATTGGTGGTCTCCAGAAATTCATTATAATGAGATTGTACTGTATATTACACTAAATGTTATTTTAGTACCAAGGTAAACTAAGAACACTACTGCTTCTACATTTCATTTCAACGTTATATAAGAAAATACTAACTTAGAAACCCGTTCTAAATTTTTACTGTGAACAAATGAAAGATTTGATGTAAAATGCAATCGAATGAAAATTCAAAATAGAATGTAGTAAGAGAGAGTGTCATAACTCGTAATAAGACATTTAAGTCTTATAATAACAAGCAAAAGTTTTATAATTAACGTCTTTTATGCTAAAAAAAATGTAATTACTTTATTAATTATTAATTCTTTCTTTTAATATGTTTCAATATTTATCATCATGAAAATATATATGAAAAATACTTTCAAATACATGAATATAATTCATAAAGATTAGAATTTTCTAATTTGTCTTTACATTTAGATGTTTTTCTCAGTTTCCCCTAGTAATTGTGCATTTTTCCCGTTATTTGCTTGTTTTTCCCACTTGTATGAAAAATATGTTAATTTCGAACGGGAAAAAAACCAACGCTGCAACGGAGATACGCTAATAAGTTTCCTAACCCGTATAAAACTAAAGATATTTAATAATTAGGATGGTAAAAAGCATAAAAAGTAAACAATAATAAAAGATAGGCTATTGAACCGTACAATGTTTTAACGTACGATGGTTTCTGTTGATAGTATACACATCAAAAAACCATATAGTTATGACTCTTTTTAAATCTTTTAAAATTCTCGTTTCCAGTCACATTACCGTTTTCATTCACAAATGCACAAAAAAGTTCATACCAGAATCATAATAATAGATTGAATTCTTTATTATTTGCTCATTTTAATGCGTGTTCCAAAAAAAATTGCTAAAATTGAAATTTTAAGCCATTTTTTAAGACATTAACCCCTTAAGGCGGTATTTAAAAAAAATATTTTGCCACGCTCAACAACTCAAAATTTTGAGACACATTCTCAGACTCATTTTTAAAAGTAGCAACAGTAAACTTGGCGGCGTGATTTATAAAGACATTTCTAAGGGCCCCATGTTTTTTTTTTTTTCGTTCAATTAATTAGAAATTGATTTACAGACAATTATTTTCACAGTACGATCTTTTTTTTTTTGTTTTTGTTTCCAGCGCTATCGCTTCTCGAAATTCGGTTCAAAATGTCCACTTTGACAGCATATTTTGAAATATATTCTGCCTTTATCAGAAAATCGAGACAGTGGGGATATTATAAAGTTTCTCAATAAGAGAACCTGCCAATTGGATGCATTTTAGAGCAAAAATGAATTTACAAATGTGTCTCAAAATGAGCAGTTTGGATTTGAATACACCCTTAAGCACCATGACGTACCTGCGTACGTCATGAACTTTTCTATTTGAAATACCAGGACGTACGTGCGTATGTCCTTATTACAAGTACAGACTGCAATGTTCTAAGCATCTGTTTTTTTACGTCACTAATTGCCATTGTGATTTGTTTTGTACGGGCTTTTTAGCAATGATTGCTTTCGCAGAGAATATATGGTGTTACGTGTAAAAAAACTTATTAGTTTCCCGCTGCGATGAAGATTGGAATTTCAAGCCTTATTTCTGTTTGTATAATATAAATAAATCTTTATTTAATCTCCTTACATTACATGTAAATAAATATTTCACGTGTATTTAAAAATAATGACATAAACTACTTGTGACGAAATTTAAGAAATCTGGTATTCAGGATACTATCACTAAATTGAATATGGTGCTTAAGGGATTAAACGCCTATAAAAGTAAACGTCAGCTAGTAATCAACTATAATACTACATACAATGTATTGGCGTCTAATCTTTATAAATGGAAGATTCTTCCTTATATATATTCTTAGAATTTTGTATTCTTTTAAGAATTTAACATAAAAAGGTGAATAAAAGGGGACACGCGACCATTTAAAAGGATGAATACGTTTGGCGGAATATTTGGCGTCCCGCGTAATGTTCTTTAAGAGACAGATCTTGGAACCTTTGTAAATCGACACCTGGCAGCACGCAGCGGATGTTATCATATCCCCTCGGAACAGAGAGCAGTGGCTCTGCGCCTATGCATCCAGGTTCCCCTCTTCCTCCCCAGCGATACTAAAATATTTTTTTCCTTTTTTTTTTTTTTTTTTTTTTTTTTTTTTTTTTTTTTTTACCTTTGACGAAAATTAGACCCTCAAAAAGTTTTTTTGCCCCCGGCCCTCTTTAAAGAGAAAGCCGATCTTGAAAGTACAGAATTTATGTAAATCCCGATCAATACAATTTGGGTATAAATTGCATTTTTATTTTATGAAACCCAACATATATTTAGAATTATTTAATTTATACCATATGTATACACCATGTTTCTCACTATTTCATTGTCAAAAGTTTTTAGTTAAACAAGGTGTTAAACTTGAAAAAAATATAAGAATAAAGATTCAGGGCCCTCTTAATTTATTCGGGAAGCTCTGTGTTAATTTATTTTTACCCTTCTCCCGCACACACACACACATTTACCTATATTTACTTTTTTATATAAGTAGTAATCACTATATTGTGTTCATAAAAGAGAATCTACTGAATGTTTCTATTGCATTCTTAGCAATTTATAGCAAAAGTATCCCTAAATACATAAAATGTTATTAATTTGCCATAGAAAAGTCCGGTACATAATTCTGGGAATAATTCCTTGTACTTCCTAATATAGATAGTAATACCAATACTATTAAGAAAAAGTTCCAGTCATTCATTATGATTCTCTGAATTCTAAATATACAGGGTGTCCCTTTTTATTGTTTACGTTTACCAAGTTTAGTTCTAAAAGTGTAGTTCCAATTGCAAAAATGTTTAAAAATGTGTTTTTCATCATATGGAAACCCATTTACGTCAAAATAATTATTTGTTAAAAAGTTGCGAAATTTAAGTTTTTATACGGCCTCTGAATCCTATAGGTTATATTATTTAAAAAAAAAAAAAAAAAAAAAAAAACCATGTTCTGACAGGAAAAGCATTATTCAAATCCCACAAAATCCCAACATTCTACAGCCAAAACTTATTCAGTTATGATAGTTTGAATTTCATGAAATTTCGAAGCTTTCTGGCACTGAAACAATGTCTTGTTATTTGTAGTGCCAGAAATTTCATAAAATTCAAAGTATGATCGGTGATTGAAAAGTATTCGGTGATCTTTGGTCGTAGAAGAAGGGAATATTTACTGTTTTACATATTAAAGCATGGCGATTTTTTTTCTTTTTTCTTTTTAACGATAACTTAGAGGAATCAGAAAACGTTTAAAATTTAAATTTCGCAAATTTTTAACAAATAACTATTTTAACGTAAAGGGATTTTCATAAAAATATCATAATTCGGGCAGTTTTGGTAGTAAAATAACGGATTTTTACTGTTTTACTTGTCAGAAAATGGAGAATTTTTTTTAAAGATAACTTATAGAAACTAGAGAACGTATAAAAATTTATATTTCGTAAATCTTTAACAAATAGCTATTTTGACGTAAAGGGAATTTCATAAAAGTATCATAATTCGGGGAGTTTTGGTAGTAAAAGAATGGATTTTTACTGTTTTACTTGTCAGAAAGTGGAGAATTTTTTTCTAAAGATAACTAATAAGAACTAGAGAATGCATAAAAATTTATATTTCGTAAATCTTTAACAAATAACTATTTTGACGTAAAGGGAATTTCATAAAAGTATCATAATTCGGGGAGTTTTGGTAGTAAAAGAATGGATTTTTACTGTTTTACTTGTCAGAAAATGGAGAATTTTTTTCTAAAGATAACTAATAAGAACTAGAGAACGCATAAAAATTTATATTTCGTAAAACTTAGCAAATAACTATTTTGACGTAAAGGGAATTTCATAAAAGTATATAATTCGGGGAGTTTTAGTAGTAAAAGAATGGATTTTTACTGTTTTACTTGTCAGAAAATGGAGAATTTTTTTCTAAAGATAACTTATAAGAACTAGAGAACGTATAAAAATTTATATTTCGTAAATCTTTAACAAATAACTATTTTGACGTAAAGGGAATTTCATAAAAGTATCATAATTCGGAGAGTTTTGGGAGAGAAAGAATGGGATTTTTACTGTTTTACTTATCAGAGCATGGAGAATTTTTCTCTAAGATAACTTACAGAAACTAGAGAACGTATAAAAATTTAAATTTTATAATTAAAAAAAAAACTATTTTGACATACATGAATTTTCGTCAAAGTATCATAATTAGGTGAGTTTTGGAAGTAGAAGAATAGAATTTTTACTGTTTTAACTGTCAGAGAATGGAGAATTTTTTTCTAAAGATAACTTATAGAAACTAGAGAACGTATAAAAATTTATATTTCGTAAATTTGTAACAAATATTGTAACCATTTTGCGTAAAGGGACTTTCATCAAAGTATCATAATTCGGGGAGTTTTGGTAGTAAAAGAATGGGATTTTTACTGTTTTACTTGTCAGAGAATGGAGAATTTTTTTCTAAAGATAACTTATAGAAACTAAAGAACGTATAAAAATTTATATTTCGTAAATCTTTAACAAATATAACTATTTTGACGTAAAGGGAATTTCATTAAAGTATCATAATTCGGGGAGTTTTGGGAGAGAAAGAATGGGATTTTTACTGTTTTACTTATCAGAGCATGGAGAATTTTTCTCTAAGATAACTTACAGAAACTAGAGAACGTATAAAAATTTAAATTTTATAATTTAAAAAAAAACTATTTTGACATACATGAATTTTCGTCAAAGTATCATAATTAGGTGAGTTTTGGAAGTAGAAGAATGGAATTTTTACTGTTTTACTTGTCAGAGAATGGAGAATTTTTTTCTAAAGATAACTTACAGAAACTAGAGAACGTATAAAAATTATATTTCGTAAATTTGTAACAAATATTGTAACTATTTTGTGTAAAGGGATTTTCATGAAAGTATCATAATTCGGGGAGTTTTGGTAGTAAAAAAATGGGATTTTTACTGTTTTACTTGTCAGAGAATGGAGAATTTGTTTCTAAAGATAACATATAGAAGCTAGAGAACGTATAAAAATTTATATTTCGTAAATTTTTTGCAAATAATTATTTTAAAGTAAATGGATTTTGATCAAAGTATCATAATTCGGTGAGTATATATTGGTAGTAAAAGAATGCGATTTTTACTGTTTTGTTTATCAGAGCAAGGAGAATGTTTCTCTAAGATAACTTACATAAACTACAGAACGTATAAAAATTTAAATTTTATAAATTTTTAACAAATAACTATGTTGACATACATGAATTTTCGTCAAAGTATCATAATTAGGTGAGTTTTTGTAGTAGAAGAATGGAATTTTTACTGTTTTAGTTGTCAGAGAATGGAGAATTTTTCTCTAAAGATAACTTATAGAAACTAGAGAACGTATAAAATTTTATATTTCGTAAATTTTTAACAAATATAGCTATTTTGAAGTAAATGGATTTTCATCAAAGTATCATAATTCGGGGAGTTTTGGTAGTAAAAGAATGGGATTTTTACTGTTTTACTTGTCAGAGAATGGAGAATTTGTTTCTAAAGATAACATATAGAAGTTAGAGAACGTATAAAAATTTATATTTTGTAAATTTTTTGCAAATAACTATTTTAAAGTAAATGGATTTTGATCAAAGTATCATAATTCGGTGAGTATATATTGGTAGTAAAAGAATGCGATTTTTACTGTTTTGTTTATCAGAGCATGGAGAATGTTTCTCTAAGATAACTTACAGAAACTAGAGAACGTATAAAAATTTAAATTTTATAATTTAAAAAAAAACTATTTTGACATACATGAATTTTCGTCAAAGTATCATAATTAGGTGAGTTTTGGAAGTAGAAGAATAGAATTTTTACTGTTTTAACTGTCAGAGAATGGAGAATTTTTTTCTAAAGATAACTTATAGAAACTAGAGAACGTATAAAAATTTATATTTCGTAAATTTGTAACAAATATTGTAACCATTTTGCGTAAAGGGATTTTCATCAAAGTATCATAATTCGGGGAGTTTTGGTAGTAAAAGAATGGGATTTTTACTGTTTTACTTGTCAGAGAATGGAGAATTTTTTTCTAAAGATAACTTATAGAAACTAAAGAACGTATAAAAATTTATATTTCGTAAATCTTTAACAAATATAACTATTTTGACGTAAAGGGAATTTCATTAAAGTATCATAATTCGGGGAGTTTTGGGAGAGAAAGAATGGGATTTTTACTGTTTTACTTATCAGAGCATGGAGAATTTTTCTCTAAGATAACTTACAGAAACTAGAGAACGTATAAAAATTTAAATTTTATAATTTTAAAAAAAACTATTTTGACATACATGAATTTTCGTCAAAGTATCATAATTAGGTGAGTTTTGGAAGTAGAAGAATGGAATTTTTACTGTTTTACTTGTCAGAGAATGGAGAATTTTTTTCTAAAGATAACTTATAGAAACTAGAGAACGTATAAAAATTATATTTCGTAAATTTGTAACAAATATTGTAACTATTTTGTGTAAAGGGATTTTCATGAAAGTATCATAATTCGGGGAGTTTTGGTAGTAAAAAAATGGGATTTTTACTGTTTTACTTGTCAGAGAATGGAGAATTTGTTTCTAAAGATAACATATAGAAGCTAGAGAACGTATAAAAATTTATATTTCGTAAATTTTTTGCAAATAATTATTTTAAAGTAAATGGATTTTGATCAAAGTATCATAATTCGGTGAGTATATATTGGTAGTAAAAGAATGCGATTTTTACTGTTTTGTTTATCAGAGCAAGGAGAATGTTTCTCTAAGATAACTTACATAAACTACAGAACGTATAAAAATTTAAATTTTATAAATTTTTAACAAATAACTATGTTGACATACATGAATTTTCGTCAAAGTATCATAATTAGGTGAGTTTTTGTAGTAGAAGAATGGAATTTTTACTGTTTTAGTTGTCAGAGAATGGAGAATTTTTCTCTAAAGATAACTTATAGAAACTAGAGAACGTATAAAATTTTATATTTCGTAAATTTTTAACAAATATAGCTATTTTGAAGTAAATGGATTTTCATCAAAGTATCATAATTCGGGGAGTTTTGGTAGTAAAAGAATGGGATTTTTACTGTTTTACTTGTCAGAGAATGGAGAATTTGTTTCTAAAGATAACATATAGAAGTTAGAGAACGTATAAAAATTTATATTTTGTAAATTTTTTGCAAATAACTATTTTAAAGTAAATGGATTTTGATCAAAGTATCATAATTCGGTGAGTATATATTGGTAGTAAAAGAATGCGATTTTTACTGTTTTGTTTATCAGAGCATGGAGAATGTTTCTGTAAGATAACTTACATAAACTAGAGAACGTATAAAAATTTAAATTTTATAAATTTTTAACAAATAACTATTTTGACATACATGAATTTTCGTCAAAGTATCATAATTAGGTGAGTTTTTGTAGTAGAAGAATGGAATTTTTACTGTTTTAGTTGTCAGAGAATGGAGAATTTTTTTCTAAAGATAACTTATAGAAACTAGAGAACGTATAAAATTTTATATTTCGTAAATTTTTAACAAATATAGCTATTTTGAAGTAAATGGATTTTCATCAAAGTATCATAATTCGGGGAGTTTTGGTAGTAAAAGAATGGGATTTTTACTGTTTTACTTGTCAGAGAATGGAGAATTTGTTTCTAAAGATAACATATAGAAGCTAGAGAACGTATAAAAATTTATATTTCGTAAATTTTTTGCAAATAACTATTTTAAAGTAAATGGATTTTGATCAAAGTATCATAATTCGGTGAGTATATATTGGTAGTAAAAGAATGCGATTTTTACTGTTTTGTTTATCAGAGCATGGAGAATGTTTCTCTAAGATAACTTACATAAACTACAGAACGTATAAAAATTTAAATTTTATAAATTTTTAACAAATAACTATGTTGACATACATGAATTTTCGTCAAAGTATCATAATTAGCTGAGTTTTTGTAGTAGAAGAATGGAATTTTTACTGTTTTAGTTGTCAGAGAATGGAGAATTTTTCTCTAAAGATAACTTATAGAAACTAGAGAACGTATAAAATTTTATATTTCGTAAATTTTTAACAAATATAGCTATTTTGAAGTAAATGGATTTTCATCAAAGTATCATAATTCGGGGAGTTTTGGTAGTAAAAGAATGGGATTTTTACTGTTTTACTTGTCAGAGAATGGAGAATTTGTTTCTAAAGATAACATATAGAAGTTAGAGAACGTATAAAAATTTATATTTCGTAAATTTTTTGCAAATAACTATTTTAAAGTAAATGGATTTTGATCAAAGTATCATAATTCGGTGAGTATATATTGGTAGTAAAAGAATGTGATTTTTACTGTTTTGTTTATCAGAGCATGGAGAATGTTTCTGTAAGATAACTTACATAAACTAGAGAACGTATAAAAATTTAAATTTTATAAATTTTTAACAAATAACTATTTTGACATACATGAATTTTCGTCAAAGTATCATAATTAGGTGAGTTTTGGTAGTAGAAGAATGGAATTTTTACTGTTTTACTTACCAGAGAATGGAGAATTTTTCTCTAAAGATAGCTTATAGAAACTAGAGAACGTATAAAATTTTATATTTCGTATATTTTTAACAAATATAGCTATTTTGAAGTAAATGGATTTTCATCAAAGTATCATAATTCGGTGAGTATTGGTAGTAAAAGAATAGGATTTTTTCTGTTTTACTTGTCAGAAAATGGAGAATTTCTTTTCTAAAGATAACTTATAGAAACTAGAGAACATATAAAAAATTAAATTTCGGAAAATTTTAACAAATAACTATTTTGACATACATGGATTTTCGTCAAAGTATCATTATTAGGTGAGTTTTGGTAATAGAAGAATGGAATTTTTACTGTTTTACTTATCAGAACATGGAGAATTTTTTTCTAAGATAACTTATAAAAACTAGAGAACGTTCAAAAATTTAAATTTCAAAAATGTTTAACAAGTAACTATTTTAACGTAAATGGATTTTCGTCAAAGTATCATAATTAGGTGAGTTTTGGTAATAGAAGAATGAAATTTTTACTATTTTACTTGTCAGAGCATGGAGAATTTTTTTCTAAGATAACTTACAGAAACTAGAGAATGTATAAAAATTTAAAATTCGGAATTTTTTTACAAATAACTATTTTGACGTAAATGGATTTTCGTCAAAGTATCATCATTCGGTGAGTATTGGTAATAGAAAAATGGGATTTTTCCTGTTTTACAAATTAATTTTTTTATTATTTTTAGTAGTAATTTTTTATATTGCTTAAAAAAGGTGAAATTATAGTTTTTGACTTAGATTTGTAAATTAGTTTCTAAAGCTAACTTATAGAAACTAGAGAATGTATAAAACTTTAAATTTCGTAAATTTTTAACAAATAGCTATTTTGACATGAATAGATTTTCACATGATGAAGGATTTGAAATATTTTTGCAATTGAAACTATAACTATACATCTAGAACTAATGACTTAGGAATTAGCTATTTAAGTTTCACAAAGTATAAAAGCATAGAACAGCACAGATGCCATGATATGATGTTTATAATTATATAACTACTTCAGTATTAAATAAATTAATTAATAAAAATAAAATAAAAATTATATTATGGGCAGATTTTCTATATGTCGGCTATAATGCTTATATATGTTAGAAAATAGTATAAAATGAGTACCTAGCGCTGTGATAAATTTCAGGGGACGTTCCCCCTCCCTCTGAGATAAAAAATAGCCCCTTAAAGCTTTTGAATTTTCCACTGTGTTAGTAACTCAACTCTGAAAGAAAATTTCCCCGATATAAAATTCTAAATTGTAGGCTAAAGAAATTACCCTCTAGGAAAAGGGTCTGAATTTATATACTGATATACTATGGAAAATAAAAGCCGTAGGCTTGACTGATTGATATTTTAGAGCTTTTACACATTAAGTTGGTCAAGGACAGAAAATTTTATTTTATTTTTTTATTTATAAATATTTTTTGCTCATCTTTTTCTTTGACATGTATATTTATATATATATATTTCTTTTCAAATGAAAATTCTTTTTAAAAAATATTTCATTTTATTTTTTTTAAATTGAAATTTTATAATTTTGTAATGTTTAAAATTTCACGTATCTTCTGAAAGAATATATCTTTTTTCCATTTTTTTTTCTTTTTTCTTAAATAAAATTTAAAAAAAAATCAAAAGTAAACAATTTTGTAAATTTTAAAATATTTAATCTATTTTAAAATATATATATTATTATTATTTTTTTTAATTTAGTAATTTAAGAAAAAAATATTTTTTATAAGTACTTTTTGCTACAAGAATCACATTTCAAAAATTATCTTTCAAAAAAAAAAAAAAAAAAAGAAGAAGAAGAAGAAGAAGGCATAGAATATATAACTGAAAAACATAGTGCGAAGTGTTAAAACTTTATATTTTATATAAATTTCGGTGTATCACTTTAAATATAACAAATTTTGAATGCATGTATTGTAAGATAAATGCAATTAAATCCTGGAGAAAGAAGTTTCAACCACACAAATAGTACAACATAACAAGTGTTATGTCTTTTGATGTAATTATCTTATTTACATACGATTTATGTCCTTTTATTCTAAAAACTCTGCAGTATTTTTTAAGCTAAAAAGGTATAAAAGTTACATTTTTGAGGTTTTTGTTTTGTTCAGAAACACTTTAAATGTACTTTTACGTATTTATTTATAAAATGGACTTATTTCTGCATAGAAAGATATACCATCATGGTATTTTTAAATTGAATTCGATGACATTAAATTCAGAAATATATTACCGTCTTATACAACAAAATTATTAATTTTTAATGTATATACAATAAAATGCGATACTTTCATGAGAATAACTTCATGCAGTTAAAGAAAAGAAAATATCATGTTTATCATATTTCATTGCTAAATAATTTTCAATATTAAAATTTAAAAGAAATACAATGTATATATATATATATATATAGAGAGAGAGAGAGAGAGAGAGAGAGAGACTATTAATTTCGGGTAACTGGGGGCGCCCTGCTAGCCCACGACGGTACTTATTAAAAGCACTCTGGTGCGTAGGTAAAAAAAATTTTTTTTAATCGAACATACCTTTAAGGAGGTGTCAGGTATTCCAAAAATAGAGGCATAACATCCCCTCTCATCCAGAGAATTTTCCAAGTTCGTATCCAGCGCCATGCGATCCGGACGAACTACATCGGGATAAAACGCAAAACGACGATCCGCTTTGAGCAAACGCAAAAACGGCGGGAAGAACAACAACAAAAAAGTAACAAAGGTTCTGGCACAGGATGCGATTTCGACGGATGGATGTGCATGCAACTGAGATACACCTTTGCGAAACGCCATCGGGCTCGCACAGGTAACCCGCTTGGCGAAAGCCCTGAGGGGAAAGTCGCCAAAATGGGGATGGACAACAGGCGAACAGCGACAAAGAACAAAAAGTTTGTAACACTTTCCACTGTAGTTGAAAAACATAGGAGAACTGTTTACAGTGAGCAATTAAAAATTATGGAAATAAGAATCTATCAAGTATCTTCAAATAAACTGTACAATAGGATTATCAATAATTAATAAAATAGTTATTAGAGTAATTAATCGTCCAAATTAATTAATGCCATTATCACATAATCACGTATTTTAATTGTTTTATATAGAAGATTTAAGGCACTTGAATTCTAGAGAGTTATGATTATTAAATTAGTGAGATAACATGGATTTTTATAGGCAGAGCCACTCTCATTTATTAAAATGTTTTCACAGAAAATAAACAGTTTTGTAGTATCAATGCATGTAATCGTATTTTGCGCTATAATTTCCAAGATTTAAATCTCCAGAAAATAATTAGTAATACTAATATAAAAGTGATGAAACTGCAGATTGAGAGTTTTAAATCTATAATGATATAGAATTAAATAAAGCGAGTTCAAAATAAAAACAACATTTGCAGAGATGACGTCGAAGGCTCTAATTTTCGTATTTAGATGTTAGAAATGTATGTCCAATTAGCCAAGCGGAAAAGAGAGAGAGAGAGAGAAAGTAAAGATTAATCCTTGTCCCAGAAAAAAAAAAAAAAAAAAAAAAAGGAAATATTATTATTTAACCGCAGACCAGACCCCTACTTGTCGATCATTATGCCTAGCTTGACGGATTGTGTACCTGGCCGCGGGTTGATAGTTGATATTCGCCTGATCTTTCCATGGCGGAGATCAACATGACTAGCACCTTGAACGTTATGGCTGCGCGATTCGGTGAATAACTTTAATTACTGTGTTGGCCGGTTCTAGATTGCCATTATCTATGGTTTTGTAGGTACGTTGTCAAATAAGGGTAAAAAAAAGTGGAGGGGGGGGGGGCTCACTCTTGCACAGAACTCGTATGAGCCGCCTATGCATCGGGATCGCATTCACGCCGAAAGGCATGAGAGGAGTACACTTATGAAAGTTGCTTAATGCTAATATAAACTAAGGTTGCTAATATAGACTGTGATAAGTTAATATCATGCAGTTTAAACCTTTGTGTTTTATTATGTGTTACATAGAAAATAAATATACTTATATTATTCCTTTTGTCACCGTTGATTTGTTTTGTAGTCAACCTTTGGTGTCGGCACAAAGTTCGTCACTCTTGTTTTTCGTCACTCTTTTTTTATTGTAATTGAATTTAGAAAGATGATTTCATGTTTCATATGTGCATATTTTTACTTTATCATACTTGGCTTTTAAAACAAACTAATCCAGTGCCGTTCTTTACATTTCTGTGAAGTAACTAAAATTAAAATAACTTGTTATAAAATTTTGAATAGTTCATTTTCATTGATAATTATAAAATAAAATTTATTCTATATATTTATGTTTAGTTAAATGAATATTTTTTAAATTTCAAAAAGGTATTGAATATTGAATAGTGAAATATGATGAAAAACATACCTACAAAAATAGACCTAAAGTTATAAAATTCATACGGTCAGTAATTTTTTTAATCAATTATATATATAAAAATAATAATAATAGAGTAAAAGCCATCATATTAAGAGCCTCAAAATATTGCATATTTTAAGTTGAACTTTTATAAAATTGCATAGACAAATAAATAAAATATTAATTAATTTTTCAATAATTAAGTTATCCATAATTAAGTTCCATTTATAAGTTGGGGCTTTTCTAAAAGAATTATAAATATTTAATTTTGGATGTTTTACTGTAACTTTTGAAATGCAATTTACAGTACCGAACTCAAATGTACCACAAAAAAGATAGCGTATTTTAATTAAAAAATAAAATATAATAGTTTACAGATTCTCTCATAAAAGAATTTCTGTACTTTATATCCGGAAATTAAAAATATTTTTAAGTAAATAAAGGATTTGAAAAAAAAATCTATTTTTGAAAATGTGGAAGCGACCACCCAAAATTTTTTATAATAATACTAATGATAATTATAATATGGATATGGATATGTATAAAAATATTTGGTAAAAGTAAATCATAATCGGCTCTTAAAAACCATTTTAATATTTTAGTTTTAAGTTATGGTGTTCGTTTATCTTGATGTAATTAGAAATAAAATAAAATTATTTTAAAGTATAAAAAAAAAAAAGAAAGAAAGAAAGAAAGAAAGAAAAAAAAACTAAATTTATTTTTTGATAAAGCGTCTTAAAAACTCCTTGCCTATTTATTTTTAAATATAAATCGCAATTTAGGATTAAATTGAAAATGCTTTTCTGTTAAAAAATAATTAAAATATAAAAAGACATTTTCTCTTCACAACATATCTATGTTACATGTCTATGTTACATGTCTATTACATATCTATGTTATCAATCTATGTTACTTTCCAATTAAATCAAATTTTTTCTTCTTTAAATTTACAAGATATTTAAAAATTAAATTAATTATTTCGTTCTAAATATATATATATAATACTTATAACAATAATGCAAGCAAATTATTATTAAGTATTCTCACTAAATTGTTTGAACTTACAAAACAAAAAGATAATTTGTATAGCATAAAAAATAGTTTTCAACTTGTCAATAATATTAAAAATTTAAATAACATAAAATACATGAAGACGTTTGATTTTAATGACTTATTTAATAACATTGATATTAACGATATGTTCAAGATAGTAAATTTATTATATAAGGAATACAAGGATTCTATTAAATTAAAAAATAAAATTTCGTTAAATTACTTTAAAACATTAACTAAATTTATTCTCCATTATAATTATATTGTTTTTAATGATACTATATATATACAAAGCTGTGGACTCCCTCAAGGTGGCATTGTTTCTTCAATTCTTGCAGAATTGTATTTATATTATTATGAACGTAACTCTAATATTGCTAATTGTAAAATATACCGTTATATAGATGACATTATTGTCTTCTATTTTAATAGTAATTCAAATTATTTATTACCTATAAAATATCATAAAAATTTAACTTATAGTTTCAATGTTATGGCAAATAATGAAATTAATTTTCTTGATCTTAAGATAATTCTTAAAGATAATAAACTTTTGTTTGACATTTATGACAAGCGAAATGATTTTACTTTTAAGGTTAACTTATTTACTAACTATTTGTCATGTATACATAAATCAGTATTTGTAAATATTTTACTAAATTTTGCACATAGAATTAATAATCTTTGTTCAAATAACTTTAAAAATCAAAATTTAAAACATATCCTTCAAATTGCACAAGTTTATGGATATCCTTACTATTTAGTTAAATCAATTTTACACATATAAATATAGATTTAATTTGGGTTAAATGTCTGTATTTTTTTTTTTTTTTTTTTTTTTTTTTTTTTTTTTTAAATCTCCTTGATAAAAATGATAATCAACTTTTGATTGTTGATATATTTGGCTAAACTATGAATCCTATTGTGTGCGTTGCTGCATAGGATTATCCTAGTTTAATGTCATTCATATTTTTAAAATTTAACGTTAATTTTCAACTTTTGACTGTAGATATATTTCGCTAAATTATAACTCATATTAAGAGCATGTGCTGCATAGGATCATATGAGTTAAAAGTCATTCATAAATTAAAATTTACATGCGGGCAAATTCTATAATTGTTGTTATGATTATATGGAGTTAATATTATTGGGGTTGTAACAAAAGTTAAAATTATCAAGGATGTTACAATGGGTTAATCAATACAATATAATATTAATATGTTAAACATATTTAATTTTAGTAAATATTAAATATTTATTAAATATAGTACACTAATAAACATATCTCTTAGTTTTATATTATTTATTTTATTTTATTATTAGATCATTTAATTTAATTAATATTTATGTTTTTTATATATTTTTTTTTCATGGTAGATATTATTTAAATAGCTGGATTTAAATTATAATAAGTGCATTACCATATTGAATAATCTATGTTATTTCTAAGTATAATACTAATTTATAAAATGAAAGCATCTTCTACATTAATGTTTGGGTTAAATTAAGATATATTTTAAATGGGTTAGTTAAAATATAAATTATATTATACTAGTAACTCTTATTCTCTATATATATCATTAATATTAACTAGTAAAATTAATATATTTACACTACATTACAGCTGCATATAAGTAATTATACATACAATATTAAAGTTTTAGTAGAATATCTGTACACCAGATGTCAGCAGCAATGTATTTGATAGTATGCTAAAATAGTCTAATATTTTTACAATAGATAGCAGTAGTATAGCTTATTTAAAATATTAAAACTTGGAAATTTAGTATGGAGGTAATAATATCTATGAAATACTTTCAAATTATCAAGTAATATTATATATTTTAATTTATAAAATTAAAATTAAATAATTAATGGTTTTTATTTATATGTATATCATAATTTTTTTTCTACATTTTTTTAAATGTTGTAATCTATTTAGTTAAATAAAAATAACTGTAACTGTAGGTTACAATTTATGATCTGAAGGATTCTCTATTTAACTGTGAATTTAACCTCTTCTTTTGTGGATACAACTTTGTACATGTGCTCACAATATACTAAATATCTTGGGATATTATCAATATAAGTAATATATATATTTTTTAATTTTTTTAATTCTTTTTCACACTCCTTTTCAAATTGTATGTATAATTTATAATATTCCATTGTAAAGGTCTTGTTATTCAATATTGTTTCAGCGATTGTTCGGGCAAGATATGGCACTATATTTAGCAAAAGCTGGTGTCATATACAGAAAACAATCGTTCTTTGCTTATAAATGTGATTTTCTTGCCCTTGAAAAAGTAAATTACTTTATAAGCTTTTATTTGTGTATATACTCATGTGGTTTATATTTCATTCCTTATTTTCTATTTATTTAATTTTTTTTTTTTCTTCTTCTTAATTTGAATTAATAATGTTACTTTTATTAGGACTACAATTTTAATTTGTAAATTGACAGGGCTCTTTGGTATCGGGATTTCAGTGTATGTGGTCAGTTTCTTATGTTTCAATGGTTAAATTTTACTTAAAGTTTTATATATATATATATATATATATATATATATATATATATATACAGTAAAACCTGTTAAAACGGAATCGCCAGAAAACGGAAAAATTCTGTTTCTGATAGGTTTTTATATTATACTGTATTATTTTCGTAGGGAGCATGAAATCGTCCGTTTAATGCAAGTTTCCTATATGCAAAAGTGCCATTTTCACAGTTTTTAGTGTATACATAAGAAGCAACTAAAATTTTGAATTTCCTGAAGGCGGCTTTTTCGCCAAATAATAATGCTCTTCTATTTCCGCTTCTATCAAAATCCCTACACACACACTCCTCTGTGTATACCGGAAGCCACCGCTCACTACCCCTAAATATTCTAGATGACGTCATTTGAAAGACCCTAAACACGGCACACCTGTCCTGCTACCTGAATGCCATCAGCTGTTTGCCGAGTAAACAGATGATCGGCCTCAAAATGAGGAACAAGTAACATTCATGACCGTCTGCTCTTTTTAAAAGCGGCTATTCAACAATATATATAAATAATTTTATTTTCTGATGTCATGAAATAAAATTGTAAATTTACAATACACGACATAAAATTTAGAAAACATGAGCTGCATACAGTTTTGGCCAAAAGTATTAGGCATCCCCATATTTTAATACAGTACCTATAAAAGAAATAGTCAAATACAAATGTTTAACTGCAATGAAAATTTGTTTTGTTGTTACCATTTGTTAAAAAAAAAAAAAAAAAAAAAAAAGAAAGAAAGAAAGAAAAGAAAAGGGAAAAGAAAAGAAGAACAACTCAACTTTTAATTATATCTTTTAACTAAACTACTTGTTTTAAAAACTTTTTTTTTTTTCTAAACTACTTTGTTTTACTGGAAAATTCATTGTGTTAAGCAAATTACTAGACAATCATAAAAATTAGAATAATTCTTGCAGAAAATGCCAAAACAAAAAGAACTTAGTCTTAAACAAAAATAAATAAATAAATAAATAATAAAGAATAAGCATTTATTAATATTAAAAAAGTTTAAATAAAAAAACACTTTTAAAAATTTATTTGTAATTATTTTTGTTATTTTTATTAACACGTGTAAAAAAAAAAAACTATAAAATATGTAATAAAAATATGGGGGTGCCTAATAGTTTTGACCGATGCTGTATATGTTGTTTAAGGAACTGCTATGTTATATTGCTATACCGATTTCCCGTTTTTTTATTTAAATATTGGATGTAAATACTGGGTAGTATAGAAAAATGCTTTAATTAAGAGATTTCGCTAAGTTTTGCCACTGCAACAAAATTTATTACAAAGCTAAATTCTTTTTTAAGCGACAGAGTTGTTTATTGCTTTCAACCGCTGGAAAAACGGCGCACAGTGGGATATTTGTCGATTCTAGCTGGCCAAAAATTGATTTTTCAAAAAAAAATTCCATCTTATTTTTTTTTTCAGCTGATATAGCTTAATAGTTGGGAAGATGGACCTTGCAAATGGTTTTGATATGAATACAATTGTACAGTCCGTAGGCTAGTGCAAAGTTAGTACGTCTTAGTTGTGAATGAATCTACTCCTTCGAATATTGTTGTTTATTCTGTTATTTGAAGTAGAAGAAAATATAATGTACCATTATGGACGCTTCTGAACAAAATATGGACTTTATTTTATCGAATTTATGTGTGTAAATTTTCCACGTCTCAACAATTATTTCATATTTACTGTAGCAAAAAACTCTGTTTTTTGTAATGCATTTTTTCCTTTTTAAAATATAAAACATTATATATTATCAAGTGATATCAAGATCATTTTTAAACACTTTCAAACATAGTTAAAACGTGTTTACGATTTCGGTTTGTTTGGCCTTCTCTCTTATTGGTCGTCTGTCCGCGCTCTAACTCTCTTAAATATACTCCGATTTCCCGGACATTTATACATCTTATTGAGGATTATTATCGAATGTCCCCCATTAAAAATGAAGTGTGTAGCATTTGTAGTTCGTTTACAGAGACACACAAAATACAGAGATATCAAAATAATTCCGTTATATTACATTGCATGGAGAAAAATCGTTTGCGACGCATTTTAATGACGTTATGATATTCCAAACACAATGAAATTTATATGTGTATCCTTGAGGTGGATTACAATACAACGTGCTTTCTGTGGAGTATAGAGTAAGTAGCATGCGGTATGAATTTTTTTATATAACTAAATTTTAGTGTATTATGTGGTGTGTATAAACGCTATAGATTATACAGAAGGTTGCACAAAAGAATTTGTAAGCATTACCATGTATAGGTGTGAATTCACTAAAGTGTATTTTTAACTGTGTTTTTCATTTTCTAGCGGAACTGTATTTTAGTGTAATAAGACATGTTGTTAAAAAAAAAAAATCATATAAAAAGCTGTGTAAAAAAAAAAGGAGGTACATTGCCGTCTATGGATGGTAATTTCTGGAAATCAGTTTTTAACACTTTCCAACCTAGTTGAAAAGTTTTTCTGACTTCGGTTTGTCTGCCGTATGGCCGTCTGTCCGTGCTCTAACTCCCATAAATATGCTCAGATTGCCCTGAAATTTTGGCATGTTATTGTCGTTTACTATAGCATGTTCCCTATTTCAACTGAAGTGTGTAGCATGTATAGTTTTTTTACAGGGACAATCAAAAGTATTCCCTTACATTACAGTCAATGGGAAATAATCGTTTAAAGTGCATTTTGATGACGTTACGTCATTGCTGAACAGGTGAGAGGGTATAGGACAATCTC
This sequence comes from Maratus michaelseni, assembly GCA_963931845.1. Classification (NCBI taxonomy): domain Eukaryota; kingdom Metazoa; phylum Arthropoda; class Arachnida; order Araneae; family Salticidae; genus Maratus; species Maratus michaelseni. The sequence continues at coordinate 93,033,990 of OZ007596.1, forward strand.
AACGGTCGCACTCACAGTACTAACGGGGATCCCTCCAATCCTAATATCACTAGAATACGAGCACCAGAAAAACAGAATCCAACACCTAGAATATGAACCAACTACTACGCTACACTTCCCAAAAACAATAATACAGAGAAAAGTTCCAAGTTGGCACCTGCACCCCGCGGAGGAGACATCACAATTACAGGTATGCATCGCCAAGAACAGTCACAGACCATCGCAGCATCCAACCATCTACACTGATGGGTCGCGTCTGAAACTGGCGTGGCCGCAGCCTTCTGCGCCATGATAAATGGAGTGCCGACCTATGAGTGGGCCTCCAGAATTGGAGACGATAACTCAGTATATCAAGCTGAACTGTTTGCAATTCTGAAGGCTTTGGAATGGATTGCTGCCTCCACCACGCAGGAAAATTTTAAAATTTTCAGTGATAGTCTTTCTGGACTTCAAGCAATTTTTGCCCTACGGACAAAACACCCTCTCATACTGGAAATTAAAATCAAACTTCACCAACTGTACAAAAAAGTTACCCTTGGCCACGTCGCTGCACACATTGGTATCGCAGGCAATGAGCTGGCGGACAGCCTTGCAAAAGAAGCCACCAAACGCCAATCAACAGACTTCTCTCTTCCGCTACCCCCATCTTTTATTCGCAGAAAACTCAAATCTAAAATACTCCCCAACTGGCAAATCTACTGGGGCACCTCCACAAAAGGTAGACACACTTACAACCTAATTCCAAAAGTTTCCAGAGAGCTACTTAACCTCACTCCTTATACAAGTACTTTCTTATCCGGGCATGGCCCGTTTAAAAATTACCTCTTCAAATTAAAAATTTCACGAACCAATGTGTGCGAGTGCGGCGATAGTGGTACCCCCATGCATTATTACTTTTCCTGCCCACTGACTGTTGCTTGGCATCTTAGGCCTGCTCCTTCTAACCCGCCTCCTTCTTGGCTGCTGAACATAATTACGCGTCCCATCTTAACTCATAAACTTTCAGAAATTTACAAATTACTAACACACCTATCTAACATAACTTAATCATTCAAAGCAGTTTTCTTTCTCCATAAATTAATAATAACTCGCTTATTTTAGTCATTAACGTAATCATTTCATCATTTTTTATCTGCTTAGCTTTCTCCATTTAGCTATTTTGCAGCTTAATTGTTTATCTCATCCGCAAGTAATGTTCTCTTCCTAGCAGTGGCTGAGTCCCCATTAATTAATTTATTCTTATCGGGAACCGCAAGTTTGGTCAGCAAGCAACGTATCGTCACCTCTAACACGAAGTGCATCCACCCTCCATCCAGTGTGAGGGTTCCAGCGCAATTGTGTGGCGCTCCTTGTCGCGTGGGAATCTCACACTGGCACCTCCACATCTCAAGTGCCGTCATTTACGAACTGTACAATTGGTACAGTCTTACCTAAGAACTGCACCCTTCTACTAAATTAGCGGACTGTACAACTAGTGCAGGCGCACCTGTGGACCTCGTCCACCCTGTCTGTCGCTCCTTGTCGCGTAGGAACACTGGTTCCAGCGACAGACCCTGTATTATTATTATTATTTTTTTGTATGTGTTTAGTTCCTGCCACCTGTCGCGTGGGGCTTTGTCCGGCAGGACCAGCCATTGGCGAAGCTTGTACTGCCACGTTTAATCCCTGCGTGCCGGGGAGCTAGCCGGGGAAGACATTAAACGCTCAACGGCTGGGTTCGCCCTTAGCCGAGTGGTCTTCCTCAGGCATTAAAATTAAAATTAAAATTAGTGGGTCATTTTGGTCATGGGTTATGATATTTGAACTCAAATTTAATTTTGACCGAGCATAGCTCGGTCTTCCCTGCTCGTGAAACTTATGCTTAGAACAGACAAAATATAATTGTATCAAATCCCTTTTTTTAATAATTATTTGTTATTGTAAGAAAAAAATAGCTTTTAACAAATAAGACCAATAACCTTTTTCAGAAATTCGAAAAGGATTCTAGTAAAATAGCTCACATAAAGTATTTTAAATTTATGTCTGAAATTTCAATACCGAAAAAAAGTTTAATGTTTGATCAGTTGTTAATCAGGTTCGGACTAAGCACAAAAGGTCTACTAAAAATTGCGCTATCAAAAAAAAAAAAAAAAAAAAAAAAAAAAGAAAAGAAAAGAAAAGAAAGAAAAAAAAAAGAAAGAAAAAAGAAGGAATTTTTTTTTTCTAATCTACCAACAACATTTTAGTAGGTTATTTTTTGTAATCTAAACATCTTTTATGTATTTTACTGTGAATTCAGCTCGAAGTCTCATTTCACTTATTAAAATAAGCTGGTTTTGCATGTTTATTACATTACATTAATAATATATTTTAATCTAGATTTCTAATATTTAAATTAGAATTATATTTAATCATTTCATCATTTTTCATTAAATGAAGTGTACCAAGTCCTTTAAAAATGTTTGAAAAACTTTTATTCAAGTCTGAGATGTTTCATGCCTTTTAGCACTTTCCAACATAGCTGAAAAGTATTTATGAATTCGGTTTGTCTGTCTCTCTGTTCGTCCGCCGTATGACTGTCTGTCCGTACTCTAATTCTCGTAAATATACTCGGATTGCCATGAAATTTTTATATATTATTGATGTTTACTATAGAATATTAGGTATTGAAAATGAAGTGTGTAGAATTTATAGCTAGTTTACAGGGATACACAAAAGAATTCCGTTACATTATGGTCTATGGGAGAAATTTTAATGATCCTACAATACTTTAAACATGATTAAATTGTTATGAATCACTGAGGTAGACAAAAAACATGCTTTCTCGGGAGTATAGAATACGTAGCATTTATAGTTCGTTTGCAAAGACGCACAAAAGAATTCCATTACATTAGGATCCATGGGGAAAATCGTTAGCAATGCATTTTAATGATGTTATGATACTTCAAACATAATGGAATTTAAAAGGGTCACTTACAAAGAAAGTTTCCTTAAAGCGCATACTCAGAATATTTTGAAAAAAAATGCTAATAAAACTACTCATGTACGTAATAAAAGATCAATCAAATTTAGCTGCGGAATCTAAACAGAAAATCTGTAAAAAAAAAAAAAAAAAATTGAGTGTTTGGCGCAAAAAGACGCGATTTGGCGAGCAACACTTTTTCCTCGCCAAATGTAAGAGATTTTAATGCTTTTGAAAATTCCTGATTAAATGAGTGTTTAAATGCGTATACTTTATGAATTTAAACTATATTATAAAGGACAAACGTGTCCGTTCGTAACGCTGACGTTATTTTGCGAATGGCAACAGTTGACGATGAAATTTCGGTTTTGTGATTTTTGCTACTGCAATCTTTTTTATTTCTAAACATCGCGCATTTTTAATTTTTTCACCGTTATTTAGGGGGAGGGGTGATCTACATTGAAATTCAATTTATTTGAAAACTGTAAAAATGATTTTTTTTTTTTCAATTCCTTCTATTAGCTCACACTCTCTATATATTTATATATCTTGTTCAAATTTTCAATCGTTAATAAAATATTTTTTATTCAAACACTCAAGTTCAAATACATTTTTTTAACTTGTCGTGGATGACACTTGATGTTAATACAGTTTTTTCAAATATTAATTCATTAATTAAATTTAATTAATTAATTTTAGTTTTATATGGTAGAAAGTTTTTTCTCCCATTGTTTTCATAAATGAAATGAAAGATTTTCCTCAAATTAGTGATTCCACAAAAATAAAATACCGCAACGATGATTATAAAAAAAATGTTCAATAAAGATAGCGTGGGACATTAATGCTGCACGGGTTTATTTTATATATTTATGATTAAAAAGTAGGAATTGACTTAATTTTTTTATATATATACTAGGGGGCCTACCCCCTGCGAGCTACGCTCGCCAACCCCCGCTCAGACTTCGAGGCCTCTAAAAACATGACAGCGTGCTTCGTTTTAAAAATATTGGTAAATCTGTAATTGGGTTGCCATGCTTTTAACGTTTTAATGGGGCATTTTTTATTATCATGGCCTCATACACAGCTATTGCGACAACTGACGACTGTTTTAGGGATTGGTAAGTAAAATCAATTACACCTTGAAAACCAGCTTGTATAAAATGGTTAGGTTTAAATTGTGGCTACCTCTCGCACTTTTATAACAACGATCTGTATTCTATTCTTCCTTTGCGTTTAAGGATGAGAAAAATTCCATCTGCTTGTGAATAACATTAAGAACCACGGTATTGAAAAGTACTAATGTTATAGACATTTTCAGTAACAGGTTTTAATTTTCTCTGTATTTTAGTGCACCATCATGCATATTTTCATGTTATTTTAAATATGTAAATTATTTATTTTAATTAATATGTATATACGAATTTTCTAATAATTATTTTTCATACAAAATTAATTAAATATTTTGTGCATGCATGCCTGCATTTATTCGGCATCAATTGATGAGATATTTAAACAAATTCGCTATCCGCGATAATTTTACACCATGTTATGTCACTTGAATATTGTCCATAAGAAAATCGGGTACTTTTCCATTATAGGATCCTTTGCTTTTAGGTTTGTCGTAATTCGAGTTTCAAAAACGAATAGATTCGTTAATATACATATATTTGTTGCCAAAAGTTATGAAAACAAACCCAATGAACTTTTGGTGATTTTCTATATGAGGGGTCTTGGCGCTTTTTTAAAAAGCTTGGCGCAATTCGGGCATCAGAAAGTGAGATTTGGTGCCAAATTACATAAACAGCCATGGAAACAAATTCGACGATTTTTTTTGTTTATATGCGTATTTTAATTATACGTATATTATTATTGTTTTTTCTATACAAATTACTTCTGATTATATATAAAATAGGATAAATGACATTTTACGTTAAACAAATTGTATAAATATTGAAAAAATGCTTCTGTATACGAAATGACAAAGTAAATAGGTTGACAGAAAGTATGTTGCCAAATTTCCTTTTCCGCCAAGGCTATTTTCTCTGTTTCGTCAAGGCCCCATATACTGGAAAAGCACCGAACTTTTATGCTTGTTTATACATGTATTTATATGTATATATACAATTTATTTATAATTGTCTTTCAATTTACCTCTTTTTGTACATAAAAATAGATAAATGGCTTCTTTATATTAAATAAATTGTATAAACATAAATGACGTATTTACATAAATGACGTCATTTGGACGAATTTATTCAAAATATTTTCAGTTTATAAATTAAATTAAATGCTGACAGACGATTGAATCCTGACGATAGAAATATGATTTTTTTTTTCAAATTTTCGTGAAAAACATAATTTAATCACAATCTTGTCTTCATTATCGATTGAAATAAAAGATAAATTCAATTTCAATTTGAAAATGACGAATAAAAATAAATCAATAATCCCTAACGGGATCCTTTTTTATTTTTTTCCCCTTTTTGTCACAAAAAACTGAGTAATTAGTTGCCATCATTACAGAAATGTCATTAAAATTAGAAAAAAATTAATATCTCGAAAACTAATTCCAATTTCATAATTCTATTACCAGTTTTGACATCCGCGGATTTTTATGGACAATTGGTATTAATTTCACCATCAAGCGTTTAATATTTTATTAAAAATAGCCCTGAAACATAATCAGTCGTTTAATCAGTCGTTTCATAAAATCGTTTCACAAATTCGTTTCATTAGGATTTTATATATATAGGGTAGATTACTTGTTTTATCTCTCTCTATCGCTTGCAGACGATTACAAAATATTAATCCGTTTGCACTTAAAACAATATAAAAAGTTGGTTTCCAGGTAATATTCCATAACGAAATTAAAACTTCCTTAAGCAATTAATAAAATAGTATAAATAAAACACAAATTTAACAGACATTGTAATCGAAATAAGTTCTTAAAACCGTTGAAAATATCAGTATATATAAAAAAAATGCTATAGATAACGAAATTTTTAGCGATTTCTTCCACTCTTAACTTCTCGCTCGAGGTCAATACGAAAATATCACTTTTAATAAATTTCATAATTTTATTTGAATATATAACTGAAATATTTCATATAAAGATGCTCTTTAGTGTTGTTAGAGGGCCATCTAAAAGAAAAAAAAAATAAATATAAAAAATGTATTAGAGTTTTCAATAAAAAAAATAAATAGTTTTCACATATATTCTCTATCCCGGGAAGCCCGGGTTGGATGCCATAGTTTATCATAAAAGCGTATTAATTTTTTATTTCATTGTGTCGCCAACCAGCGATAAATCGGCAAAAACACGCAATTTTCATAATTATTTTAAGGACGTTATTTCAAGGCTCCGCACCAATTTTTTCTATAAACGTATATATCCTCATGAGAAGGGAATGTTGTAAATTTTTCAAAATTTCCTAAGTATGCGCTAATGGGGAACTTCCTTGTGAGGTAGGTATACAACAACATGATTAAGAAGAGCGTACTATTTATCTTCATTTTCAGAAACGCACAAGAGAATTCGGTTATAGGACGGACTATAATCGATTTCATTGTATTAAAAAATGAATTTTTTTAATAATATTCTGTTAGTGTTGGAATGTGTTTCATTATGCCTGCACAGAAAAAAATAAAACCCAATTTGGGTTGAAAGATTCTTGGGCATGTGTCCATATTGGATCATGCCTGTTTTGGTTACCACTGTGTGTCCATTTTGGGCACTGTTAAATACCCATTTTCAAAAAAAAAATTTTTTTTTTAGAAAATGGGTATTTAACAGTGCACAAAATGGATACACAGTGGTAACCAAAACAGGCATGACCCAATATGGGCACATATCCAAGAGTCTTTCGGCCCAAATTGGGTTTTATTTTTTTCTGTGTGATGCATGATTTTTCGTTATTGTTATTCACATTCAATAATACAACATAAAACTGAACATTTCTACCACGCCTTTATTTAACTCCTGGGATTACATCATATACACATGAACACAATCTTGAAACATTGTTTTTCTCACTATAACTACTATTGCGAAAGTACATATATAAAGTTTGCTCTCATAAGTAGGCTCAAAATAGTCACAAATCTGGACTCCTTTTAATTCAATAGTTCTTAAACATTCACCAGTAACATTATCGTACAATTTAACAAATGCTGTGCTGTCGCTGCGACGTTTTGCGAGGATTGTAAAAATGTCTAATTCGGCTTCATAATCAAACTTGAGTACGTCAATCCCGGCATCATTTCGCGATTCATCTAGAAGTTGGAACGAAAACTGCCAAGAAACCCGGCTCTTATCTTTTTTTGAAATTATTTTATAACAATCAACTGAATTTCTTCTTTGCACAATAACTCTGTTGGATTTATCAGGATTAAATTTTACGACGTCACTATAAAAATAATCTTCATCACAATATTCAATAGACCAGGGCTTGTTAATAGGCGTGTTTGTTCCCGCCGCAACGATACAAACATCAGAGATTTCATTTTCATCATTTTCCTTGGGATTCACTGTGATATAATGGCTGATGTAGCCGTCAAAGCAGATGATATCGTCGGTACCATTCCGAACTATCGAATGTGAAAAAATGCATTTTTCATATTTTATGCCAATCTTTTATATTGTGTATGACGCGTACGTTGCCAAATCGTCACTTTTCTAGCTTAATTAGAACTTACTTGAAACTTAGAAAATGCAAATTTCAAACTATCGAATTTGCACATTTTTTCAAAAAATTACCATGTCAAAGTGTCGAATACGGCAAATTCGATACTTCGCCGTAAACTTTTGTATTTTTTTTTACTTTTTTAACCATTTGTACCATGTCAAACTATCGAATTTGAAAATAGTCACTTTGTAGGAAGGCAAAGATCTAAAACTTTTAATTATGGATTCAAAATTAACAGAATTGACGCATGTTTTTTATGTTAGTATAGAATGTTTTCTACTAAAAATGGAATGTGTAGCATTAATAGTTCATCTACAGGGACACTCAAAATAATACTTTTACATTACCCTCAATTGGGGAAAAAACGTTCGCGGTGTATTTTAATGATGTTAATCTATTTCAACAATATAGAAATTGACATGCATATCTAAAGTGCATTAAAACATTTTTCATTTAGAAGATAGTATGCAAATCATTTATCATTTATTTACAGGGCCACTCAAAAGAATTCGGTTACGTAATGGCGTACGGGAAAATGTTTGAAGCGTAATTTAATAATGTTACAATACTATTTCAAACAAAATGAAATTGATATACGTAATTGAGGTACACTACAAGATGCTTACTGTAGAATATGACGTGCATGCTTCTAATCGTTAATTTACAGGGGCACACAAAGTAACTCGGTTACGTAATGGCGTAAGGGAAAATGTTTGAAGCGTAATTTAATAATGTTACAATACTATTTCAAACAAAATGAAATTGATATACGTAATTGAGGTACACTACAAGATGCTTACTGTAGAATATGACGTGCATGCTTCTAATCGTTAATTTACAGGGGCACACAAAGTAACTCGGTTACGTAATGGCGTAAGGGAAAATGTTTGAAGCGTAATTTAATAATGTTACAATACTATTTCAAACAAAATGAAATTGATATACGTAATTGAGGTGCACTACAAGATGCTTACTGTAGAATATGACATACATGCTTCTCATCGTTAATTTACAGGGGCACACAAAGTAACTCGGTTACAATGTTTTGTATTAGCGATAATTGATGGAAACCGTTTAATTATGGAATGCTTCCTTAAGTTTAACTCTTCGCATACTATGTGGTGTGTAAAAGTTCCACAGATAGTACTATACAGGGCTACTCAAAAGAATTTGTAAGCATTAATTCGTATGCGTGCTAAATTACATAAACGAGGTTTTTAATTCTTTTTCGGAATTTTGAGCGGAATTTTATTTTTCTAAGAGATGTTTGTAGAATATAAATAAATTCATAATATACAGGGCTACACAAAGCATTGTGGGCTATGTATGATAATTTCAGAATGTGTGTTTTAAACAGTGTTATGTGATTTTTGCCTGAATTAAATTTTATCATATTATGTGACGCGTATAAAAATCTGCAGATAATATACAAGACTGTACAAAAGAATTAGAGTAAACTTTCGTCTATTGACGGAAATTTCTGAACTGTGTTATGCGTTTTAAAATTAAACAAAATTTTCAAACACTATCTAGAAGATATACAAATCTACAGATCATATACAGGGCTTCACAAACGAATTCTATTATTTTTCCGTCTATAGACGGTAATTGCTAGACGGTTATCATTTTATAATAATGCCTTTTACTAAATTATTTACTTAAATATCTTCTCTCACCATATTAAATGTTGAAGTTTCGTTAGAGTAATCTGGAAGCGTTGGAAAATGGTTCATAATCTATGATTGACGCATGATGTTTTTTTTTCTTATTTAGATTTTTAGTACGATTTCTTTAATCCTGACAACTCGGTAATTTAATTTTTTTTTCTGCTGGTTTTTGTTTTAAGAAACTTTAATTCTAGAATACACTTGTATTTCATCAAATTTAAAATCGTCTGCGGTAGTTAGTAACTTATTTCTTAAATCTGGTTGAGTTAGTTAAATTTTATTCCAATCATTTCTATCCTCTGTAATGTAACGAAAATGGCAAAACGGATTTTATTAAAAAAATATCAAGAAGAAATTAACATTGGAATTAAAGACGTCTGTATATCGAGTTCGCCGTCGTCATCTCGACTCCGAGATAAAAACGATATCCTCTTTAACACAGGTATTTATTCTATTTTTAATATTCTGCTATTCAGCGTAATTAATTTGAATTCGAATGTTGTTTTAATTTTGTATATTGTGTCTTCTTTATTTAGATTGGAATATTCACCCTGTACTCGATTTAAATTTGATTAGACCATCCCCTTCAACACTGATATCCAATGCGGAGAATGAAAAAGGTAAACAATTCCTTTATTTATTTATCTTGCTATGTTTTGTATTCTTCGAATACTAATAATATTTTACGTTTATTTTAGGTATTGAAAACTGCAAATTATCTAACGTTGGAGAAAAGTACAGAAATATTAATAGTTTTGATGTTACTTTTAAAGCAGCTGAAAAATTTTTTACAGATCAACAGGCTTCAAACTTTTCTTTGCATAATGGTAAGTGGCTCATTAAGCCAGACAAACGTTTATTTATAAATTTAACGCGTTTTTCTTGATTTTATCATTTTTTTCTGTTAGATTTATATCCAACCTCATCTGATAACATTGATTTAGACCCAACATTTCCTCCAAGTCACACCACTGAATCAGATGGCAGCTATATCGACCAAAGGTATTATTTAATTAATTTTAATTGTATATTGTTTTTTATGGCTCAGACAGTAATCTTTTTATTATTGCTAGGTTTTATTAACCATTGGGAAAAGGGTTGATACTTTCGGTCGAGAATGGACCAAATGATGTACGCACTTTACTCTTTAAACCGTTTTTAATGAAATTCTGTAACTTTAGAAGAATTTTTTAAGCGTTTTTAACGAAATTGTGTAATTTTAGAAGAATTTTTTAAGCGTTTTTAACGAAATTCTATAACTTTAGATGAATTTTTCTCTGAATAGTCAATAGAAATGCATAAAATCGTTACGAAAATTTTAAAGTTACAAAAAGGATAGATGCAAATTATCAGATATGAAAAAAAGCCGAATTCAAAAATTGACGTCGAATGAGAAATCGTCTTATGAAGTAAAAAATGTGGTCTTCAACTTTAATTTCCTCAAAATACTTTTAGCTCAGATATCATTCTAAACAACAGTTAAAGCAATACTTAAATTTTTCTTAGGGGATGGTCTACAAATAGAAATTGTACCAAACTTTAAAAATGTCAATGCTAACACCTAAAATTGGCATCCTATTTCAATATTTCGGTTTATTCGACCTTCGGATACCAAACGGGAAGTCAGTAGATAGGAAATGGGATTTCTGCGTCAGCAGCAGGCGATGGTGGCGGTAATACCGCCTTCTGCCGAGATCATACTATAGTAGGTCGTTAGAATAGCTAGCGTGGGGAAGCTATGTTATAGTAGGGTGGGGCGAATAGCCTGCTATAAGACGGGAAGGGGGGGGGGGTATTTTAGGAGGGCTAAATTAATAAAATTTTTAAATGTCTTATAGTACGAGGTAACGGTTAGGGTAGAGATTGAACACTGCCCCGCTATCCCTCTGTATTTTCCCAATGGTCGTTGTAAATTGTTAAATTAGAATTTTTCTACTATTTCTTGGCTCAATTAAACACACAATTAAACGCTTAATTAAACACACTCTTACAATACATTTAAATGAAAACTTGACTTCTAAAACAAAAACAATTTAACAACAGAATTTCATTAATTTATATTAAAATGACGACAAAGGTATTTTCTGATTTGATTCTCTGCCTGCAAACGAAATGCCTGTCCTTTACCATGGTTTTTGGGAAATAAAAATAATTAATGATAGACGTTTTATTTTTTTGACACTGAATTTCATAAAAGCACGTAAATTAAGCAATTACCTGTCCAAAAATGCAATCTTTACTTTTTTCTGTGCATTAGTTCAGGTGTAGGTTGTTTGGAAAAAAAATTGACGAAGAAAAAAGTGATCATTATAAGTAATTCGACATTATTTTAAAATATATATATCTCTGTTTATATATCACTCATGATGATGAGTTTGATCTCAAATTGAAGAATTTCTTCATCAGATTTCATCAAATTCTTCTAATTTTCGGGGGTTTTTTTTATATGTGATATTTTAATCTGGCATGTTTGGTCGATTTAACATTCAAAATTTGTTTCCTGTAAGAAAACAGAACCGGTCTGTTGTCTTGTTCTTGGCGTTTATTTGTATGGCTGGCTTACCATTTTTTGTTAGCTTGGCTTGACAGAACGACCGTCCTGCTTGATTAATAAGATTCTATTTTGACTTGTAATTTTATCACAATGCTCACAGGACAAAAATATCCCGTCCGTTTATACTTTCGTTGCAGTATATTAAATAGGGGATGTATTCCGGGCTTCCCGCATTACATAAGGTAAAGCTAGGAGAGTCTGCGCGCAATTCAAAAGAATAGCAATAAAAAATCTAAATATTAATTTTTTGCTAAACTATTCATGAATAATTTTTACTTCATTTGTTTTTTATGCATTTCCATTGCTATTTTGTTGTTATGTTGCAATTTAATAGAACAGTTGTAATAAAACCAAGAAAGTTATTTTGCGCAATCTGTCCTTACAGGGTTGGTGTGATTGCGCACATGGGTACGAGAGATTGTTACTAATAATAACTACAATTAAATTGTTAACAATAATAATTACACTTAAATGACATTGCTGTAAGGTTTTTGTGAACAAATTTTATTGTATTGGGAGTGAATATTTCAACCTAATGCTTAAAGATTCAGAAAAAGGAAATAATTTTAAAAATGATTAAAAAATTTTAATTAAAGGAAAAAAAATAAAGAATCTGAAAAAGCAAGTCCAGATAAGATTACAAAATAAAATTATGTAACTTAATAACACGTTTAACTTAAAATTAGTCCATTTTTATTTTTCAATTTTTATGCAAATTTACCAATAAGCTGCGTAATCTCTCCTAGCATTTAAACTAATGGGAACAATGCACCATCTCTCCTAAGTAGCAGATACGCAAACCCTCCAATTTTGGTAGGAGAGATTGCGCGGCCTTTTATTTAAACATGGCCGCTACTAAAACGAACCGTTGATGTTCACATTGTTAGTCTAGAATAGTAGCTAATGAGAAATCGTTTAAGTTTAAAATATTTTGTACTATTGACATTGTATAGAAATTCTGATGAACAGCTATGAAAATTCAAGCACTTACTTTGGGAAAACAAAACAAAATAGCAATACTTTATCTTAGACGCTCAAAGCAATCAACGTGCACTTTCAAATAGACACTCCACTACTGTTGTTCTACAAATACGTGGAGTCTCTGCGCTCTCACTCTACTCCTTCCCCCCGAACCTTTATGTGCGCAATCTCTCCGACTGCGACATCTCTCCTGTCTTTACCTTAACATAGGTGAAAATCTTTTTTTTAAAAACTCTAGTAGATTTTTTTATATTTAATTTATATATTATGCATAAGGTAAAGCTAGGATAGTCTGCGCACAATTCAAAAGAATAGCAATAAAACATCTAAATATTAATTTTTTGCTAAACCATTCATGAATATTATTTACTTCATTTGTTTTTTATGCATTTCCATTGCTATTTTGTTTTTATGTTGCAATTTAATAGAACAGTTGTAATAAAACCAAGAAAGTTATTTTGCGCAATCTGTCCTTACAGGGTTGGTGTGATTGCGCACATGGGTACGAGAGATTGTTACTAATAATAACTACAATTAAATTGTTAACAATAATAATTACACTTAAATGACATTGCTGTAAGGTTTTTGTGAACAAATATTATTGTATTAGGAGTGAATATTTCAACTTAATGATTAAAGAATCAGAAAAAGAAAATAATTTAAAAAACGATTAAAAAATTTTAATTAAAGGAAAAAAAAAATTAAAGAATATGAAAAAGCAAGTCCAGATAAGATTACAAAATAAAATTATGTTACTTGATAACACGTTTAACTTAAAATTAGTCCATTTTCCATTTTTTATTTTTTTATGCAAATTTACCAATAAGCTGCGTAATCTCTCCTAGCATTGAAACTAATGGGAACACCGCGCCATCTCTCCTAAGTAGCAGATGCGCAAACTCTCAGTAGTGTATATTAGCCGGTTCTGCGCCACCTGAGTCGAGCAGCGGTGGCGGTGGACAGCGGTGGGGGTGCGGTGGACAGCGGTGGAGCAGCGGTGGAGCAGCGGTGGAGCAGCGGTGAGCGGTGGAGCACAGGGGGGAGCAGGTGAAGGTGGCGATAAGAGCATGAGCACTGATAAGAACGGAGGGTTCGATGGGAGGGGGGTGCGATAAGGATTTCTACTATAAGATAAGGGGATTATTTTAATGAATTTTAATTGGGGGACTTAGAAATTTTTCGACGCATTTTTTTTTTCGCGGAGAATTGGTGGACGAGGTGAATGTCAACGGATTTATTATAGCGAATTAGAAATTTAATTAATTTTAATTTTAATTAATTTTAATTGGGGAACTTAGAAATTTTTTGAAGCAATTTTTTTTTTCAACGAGAGTACGCAGTTTGATTATGAGTGTATGCAGTAGAAGTGAATGAATAATTAATTAAAAATATCAATTAAACATAGTAATTAATTAATTTTAATTGCAGAACTTAAGAATTTTCGCGAGATTTTTTTTTTTTCAACGAGAGTAGAGTATTCGATATACACGTTAGTGGAGAATTTTAAAAGTCAATAATGGTTTAATTAAAAATGATGATTAATTTTAATTGGGGAACTTAGACATTTTTCGAAGCAAATTTTTTTTTCAACGAGATTAGGTTATTCGATATACATGTTAGGGTATATTAGAGGTGAATTTTAAAAGTCTATAAGGGTTTAATTAAAAATAGTGATTAATTTTAATGGGAGAAGTTAAGAAATTTTGGCGAGATTTTTTTTTCTTCCTCAACGCGAGTACGCGGTTTGAAGGGTGAATGAAAAATATTAACTAAAAAGGGTCATTCATTCATTTTAATGGGCGTACTTCAACATTTTTGGGGCAAACAGGCGTGTATTAATGAATTCGATATAGGTTGTGGTAAAAAATATAGGGTCCCGTATAAATTATACTGTATTCAATTTAATAGCTCCCCCCCTCCCCCTTCCCCTCGCCACTTTTTTTACCCAGAGGGCCCCCTTCGATAGACTAACAATACGCACTTCAAAAAAATACATAGTGGTAAAAAAGAAGAATTTTAACGTATATATAAAAGTGTAAATAAACAAATATGAAAAATCAGGCATAGTGGCATAATTCATAAATCACTTTCCAACATTAACGAAATGGTATGTGAACAAAGTATAATTTTACCATCGAGTGCATTAGTTAATTAAAAATAGTGAACCGATCCCCTTTTTAATAAAAAGGCCTAAGGCCCTTCACAAAAAATCAAAAAGGATTCAAGAAAAAGCTTTACCCTACTGATAGCCAAAACATATAGGATTCTTAAATGGATTGAAGTATACAAATAGGTTCTATAGGAATACATTTATTTAGGTTAGCATGCAAAAATAGTTAAAAGTTATAGGGAAGCCTTCGAATGGAGTGATTATACGTTTTGGGGACCCTTCAAAAGAAACTGGAAACAGTTATAGATATTGAACCCTTCACAAAAAATTGGACAAATCCCCTTTTTAATAAAAAGGGCCCCTTCACAAAAATTCCAATGAATTCAAATTATGCATAAATACTAGAACCCTTCATACATTCAGTTCATCAATCCCCCTTTTTTTTTTACCCTTCGAAGTGTGAACTCGCATTAGACAAAAGGCCCCTTCATAAAATAAATGAGATACGTGCCCCATTCAAATAAAAACCCTTCACAAAAAATTGTAGGAGAACCCTTCACAAAAATTGAAATGCGTGTTAGAGGAATCATATGATATAAGAAAATAATTAATATATTTTATTTTAACTGGGCCCTCCTCCGCCCGCTATTTTTTATATAGCGCCCCAGTATTTTTGCAGCAAACTCTTTTTTTTTTTTTCAAGAGTATATGAAAACTGTTAGGCTCATATGAAAAATTCGCACTTAGGCAAAAAAAAAAAAAAAAAAAAATGCAACTTATGAAGAAAAAAAAATATTTTTTAAACTGGGCCCTCCACCGCCCGCTATATTTCTTATAGCGCCCCAGTATTTTTGCAGCAAACTCTTTTTTAATTCAATGTTTCATATATGAAAAACTATTATTCTCATATGAAAAATTAGCCCTTAGACGAAATAAATGCAACTTATGAAGTAAATAATAGTTATTATTTTTTACTAAAATCATTCAGAATTAATATCTAATTTTTAATTATTAATTATCTAATGTTTTATATGTGAAAATTAAATTCTCTAACCTTTCCATGCTACACAAGTCCAGGTAGGCTTTCTTATCGCTATTGTCATCAGAGGTAATCCCCAATACTGAGTCACTGATAACAGATTGTATGAAGCCTGGTTTAAGGGCTTTCTCAAATCCAAAACAGGCTACTTTCTGACACATTTTTAAATTTCATTTATGATCGCAAATGCATGATATTGGCAGATTTCCTTTTTCAGAAACTATATGTAATCGAAACATTTTTTTTTTAATTTTTTTTAATTCTTCAAAAGATATGAATAAAGCACATATGTTTTACACTGAATACATTATTTAGCATAGCATGCAAATAAAATCTTGGAACTTTTCGAATAAACGTTACTAACATATTCTAACTTCTAAGAAATAATCGCTTGCCTCAGATTTTTTTTTTTTTTTTTTACTAGTGAATCAATAACACTTTTTTTAATTAGAATTCAAAATAATATGATAGGAATGAAATATTTTGTTTAAAATTTTGTGAGAAATCTATACAGTTTAGTTTTAGACCGACACTACCTTACATATTAATTAGTAAAACAAAATTCAATTTTATGCTTACGAATACAGAAATTTTAATAATACTGCTTGAAAAAGATTTTTAAGTAAACTATATTTCTGTTTATTGAAACTTTACACTAATGTTTTCTCAAGAATTTACACTAACTGAAACAGTGACAATTAAAAAATATTAATTACTTATGCAAGAAATTATGTATTTGGAGGTTTGCCTTTTTCATTCAATATGTAAACTTATAGCATTGATTGCGTATGTTATGAAAAGAAAACATATGCAAATAATTTTACTTAAAATAAATACTTTAAGATTAGAATTTACATTTAACTTACCCTATAACATAAATAGTTTACACCAATGTGATTATAACAGCACGAAAATAAATTCATGAATAATAATAAGTACAAACTATGTCACTATAATGTGGGCATATTTTAAACTGTAATAGGTTAACAGTTATATTATATGGCATAAAGATTTACATATGAATATATCATTTTACTCCGATATAAAAACACAATTTTAAAATAAAACATACATTATTAAAAACACAATTTAAAATAAAACATAATTATTAATAAAACATGTATTATTAGGCTACAGCGTGACCATAAATTAAAAGAGGTCCCATTTTTTTCCTAAAGGGCTCATTTTTCTAAAGGCCCCTTTGAGCGTAGTGAGACTAGTTCTATACGAATATATATACATACTATAAAAAATTAATTAAGATACATACATATTTGCAAAATTATGAAAAAGAAATCACATTACCTCTTATTTTGTATTCAGAAAACGGTAGAGGATTCATTCCCCACCGAACTAACTTGATATATGCCTTAGAGAGATAACACATACTTATGCTTATCGCATGACTAATAAGTGTATCACCCCCTATTCACAAGTAGAATTTCGTGTAAAGTTCTTCTCAAATACATACAGACCCCTTTCTGACACATTTTAAAATTTATTTTTGTTCGCAAATGCATGAAATTGACAGATTTTCTTACTGAGTCACTATGTATTCGATACAAGTTTTTCATTTTTTGGTAAAGACAAAATATTATCAAAGTCGGCGTTTTGTTATCGCATAAAATATATTAACAAGTCCTGTAAAAATATATTGACAAGACATGAACTATTAATAGATGATTTAAAACATATTGGTTATAAAACACACACACACACACACATATATATATATATATATAATTTTTATCGTTACCTAAAATTTTCAAGCACGATTTACTGGACTTCATCCAAATTCAACTAGATTCTTCACCACGTGGTTTGATGGGAAAAATCATGAATCATGGTATACTTTATGAAACACTTTCCAATGCTATGGGACTATCGTTAAGAATTTGAAATAAGTGAATTAGATTTAATAATTCATACTGGAAATGTATTTTTTTTAAAAATTAGTAGCTTCGCATACTTTTAAATCATTCAAGACATGTGATGAAGATTTAACCGCTGCAGAACGACTAAAAACTAGTATCTTAATGAATCGACCTATTTACGTCGGGTTCACAATTTTAGAATTATCTAAATTAGTTATGTATGATTTTCATTACAATTTTATAAAGAAAACATACAAAGATCGTGCAGTTTTACTCTTTACGGATATAGATTCCTTAACTTATCATATTCAAACACATAATATTTATAAGGATATGGAGCACATGTACTATGTTTTACGAAATAATAGAAAAATCATGTATTAATTTATCTATATATATTATATAAATCAATTAGAGGTAAATTGTTAATTGCAATTAGTAATTGGTTCTTTTATGACCTAGTCACGTGATCTCTGACGTCACTGGTGACATATTGAATGATACCACATGGTCACGTGATATCACTTAAACAGTGACGTCACTTGTTTAAATCTTATGACTGATTATATTAGCTGATAAGGCCCTGAACAAGCATTCACTTTTCTCAGAGTCTTGGTGTGAGACGATTGGGTGCTTAGCTAGCTGGCGTGTTAAGTAAGAATAGTATTTGTATATATATTTTTTTAATATGACTTTAAATTAATTTGATACTTACTATGTAAAACGCTATGAATATGTTTTGAATATTATAACTAAAAAATAATACTTTGAAATAATAGACTTACTAAACAGTAAAATTTAAAGCTATGTAGATAAATTTCCTAAAACTAAGTTTAAATGAAAATGGTAAAAGTTTAGTCAGTCTGATGTTAGTGTTTATCATATTAAATCTACAAAAGAAATGTTTAAGTGTGAATACTAATAATCCAAGTTACCATATAGATATTATAAGTTAGTAGATTCATAAACTAATAAGAATGTATATAATTTTAATATACTATGCTGATTTCTACAGATATTTAATAAAATACAAGTGAGTTTTCGAGGGAAATGTATAGAGTTTACCAATTTACTTCCGAGCTTTATCTTACCATAGGCAATGGTCTAAATCAAGTCAGGACATATACCTTGGAAATCATATTCATGTGACTAAATAACCTGGGGCTCACTCAGTCCAGTAGTTAGCGTAATGGCTATAAAATACCTGGGGCTTAATCAGCCCAGTAGTTATCATGGTAGATATAAAACAGCCTGGGGGTCACTCAGCCCAGTAGTTAGCTTGGTGACTATAAAATAAGCGGGGCCTCACTTAGCTCTGTGTATAAGCGTGGTGGCTATAAAATAAGTGGGGGCTCATTAAGCCCAATAGTTAGTGTGGTGTGTATAAATTAGCCTCGAAAACTCGAAATGGGGCTCACTAAGCTAAATAGTTAGCAGGGTGACTATAAAATAAGCGGGGTCTCACTTAGCCCTGTGGTTAACGTGGTGGTTATAAAATAAGCGGGGGCTCACTCAGCCCTGTGGTTATCGTGGTAGCTATAAAATAAGCGGGGGCACACTAAGCCCAGTAAACGTGGTGGGTAGAAAATAGCCTGGGGCTCACTCAACCCATTAGTTAGCATAGTGGGTATAAAATAGCCTGGGGCTCACTCAGCCTAATACTTAGCATGGCGACTATGAAATAAGCGGGGGCTCACTTAGCCCTGTGGTTAGTATGGTGGCTATAAAATAAGCGGGGGTTCACTAGGCCCCAAAGTTAGCGTGGTGGGTATAAGTTAGCCTGGGGCTCACTAAGCCCAATAGTTAGCATGTTGACTATAAAATAAGCAGGGGCTCACTAAGCCCAATAGTTAGCGTGGTGGATATAAATTAGACTGGGGCTTACTAAGTCCAATAGTCAGCGTGGTGACTATAAAATAAGCGGGGGCTCACTTAGCCCTGTGGTTAGCGTCCTGGTTATAAAATTACAAGTCTGATTATATGTTTGTGGGTTCGAAACTTGTGCGGTTTAGACGATGGGATTTCGAGTATTCAGAAAAGTCGAAAAAATCATAATGGTGCTCCATATCCTTATAAATATTATGTGTTTGAATATGATAAGTTAAGGAATCTATATCCGTAAAGAGTAAAACTGCACGATCTTTGTATGTTTTCTTTATAAAATTGTAATGAAAATCATACATAACTAATTTAGATAATTCTAAAATTGTGAACCCGACGTAAATAGGTCGATTCATTAAGATACTAGTTTTTAGTCGTTCTGCAGCGGTTAAATCTTCATCACATGTCTTGAATGATTTAAAAGTATGCGAAGCTACTAATTTTTAAAAAAAATACATTTCCAGTATGAATTATTAAATCTAATTCACTTATTTCAAATTCTTAACGATAGTCCCCTAGCATTGGAAAGTGTTTCATAAAGTATACCATGATTCATGATTTTTCCCATCAAACCACGTGGTGAAGAATCTAGTTGAATTTGGATGAAGTCCAGTAAATCGTGCTTGAAAATTTTAGGTAACGATAAAAATTATATATATATATATGTGTGTGTGTGTGTTTTTTATAACCAATATGTTTTAAATCATCTATTAATAGTTCATGTCTTTTCAATATATTTTTACAGGACTTGTTAATATATTTTATGCGATAACAAAACGCCGACTTTGATAATATTTTGTCTTTACCAAAAAATGAAAAACTTGTATCGAATACATAGTGACTCAGTAAGAAAATCTGTCAATTTCATGCATTTGCGAACAAAAATAAATTTTAAAATGTGTCAGAAAGGGGTCTGTATGTATTTGAGAAGAACTTTACACGAAATTCTACTTGTGAATAGGGGGTGATACACTTATTAGTCATGCGATAAGCATAAGTATGTGTTATCTCTCTAAGGCATATATCAAGTTAGTTCGGTGGGGAATGAATCCTCTACCGTTTTCTGAATACAAAATAAGAGGTAATGTGATTTCTTTTTCATAATTTTGCAAATATGTATGTATCTTAATTAATTTTTTATAGTATGTATATATATTCGTATAGAACTAGTCTCACTACGCTCAAAGGGGCCTTTAGAAAAATGAGCCCTTTAGGGAAAAAATGGGACCTCTTTTAATTTATGGTCACGCTGTAGCCTAATAATACATGTTTTATTAATAATTATGTTTTATTTTAAATTGTGTTTTTAATAATGTATGTTTTATTTTAAAATTGTGTTTTTATATCGGAGTAAAATGATATATTCATATGTAAATCTTTATGCCATATAATATAACTGTTAACCTATTACAGTTTAAAATATGCCCACATTATAGTGACATAGTTTGTACTTATTATTATTCATGAATTTATTTTCGTGCTGTTATAATCACATTGGTGTAAACTATTTATGTTATAGGGTAAGTTAAATGTAAATTCTAATCTTAAAGTATTTATTTTAAGTAAAATTATTTGCATATGTTTTCTTTTCATAACATACGCAATCAATGCTATAAGTTTACATATTGAATGAAAAAGGCAAACCTCCAAATACATAATTTCTTGCATAAGTAATTAATATTTTTTAATTGTCACTGTTTCAGTTAGTGTAAATTCTTGAGAAAACATTAGTGTAAAGTTTCAATAAACAGAAATATAGTTTACTTAAAAATCTTTTTCAAGCAGCATTATTAAAATTTCTGTATTCGTAAGCATAAAATTGAATTTTGTTTTACTAATTAATATGTAAGGTAGTGTCGGTCTAAAACTAAACTGTATAGATTTCTCACAAAATTTTAAACAAAATATTTCATTCCTATCATATTATTTTGAATTCTAATTAAAAAAAGTGTTATTGATTCACTAGTAAAAAAAAAAAAAAAAAATCTGAGGCAAGCGATTATTTCTTAGAAGTTAGAATATGTTAGTAACGTTTATTCGAAAAGTTCCAAGATTTTATTTGCATGCTATGCTAAATAATGTATTCAGTGTAAAACATATGTGCTTTATTCATATCTTTTGAAGAATTAAAAAAAAATAAAAAAAAAATGTTTCGATTACATATAGTTTCTGAAAAAGGAAATCTGCCAATATCATGCATTTGCGATCATAAATGAAATTTAAAAATGTGTCAGAAAGTAGCCTGTTTTGGATTTGAGAAAGCCCTTAAACCAGGCTTCATACAATCTGTTATCAGTGACTCAGTATTGGGGATTACCTGTGATGACAATAGCGATAAGAAAGCCTACCTGGACTTGTGTAGCATGGAAAGGTTAGAGAATTTAATTTTCACATATAAAACATTAGATAATTAATAATTAAAAATTAGATATTAATTCTGAATGATTTTAGTAAAAAATAATAACTATTATTTACTTCATAAGTTGCATTTATTTCGTCTAAGGGCTAATTTTTCATATGAGAATAATAGTTTTTCATATATGAAACATTGAATTAAAAAAGAGTTTGCTGCAAAAATACTGGGGCGCTATAAGAAATATAGCGGGCGGTGGAGGGCCCAGTTTAAAAAATATTTTTTTTTCTTCATAAGTTGCATTTTTTTTTTTTTTTTTGCCTAAGTGCGAATTTTTCATATGAGCCTAACAGTTTTCATATACTCTTGAAAAAAAAAAAGAGTTTGCTGCAAAAATACTGGGGCGCTATATAAAAAATAGCGGGCGGAGGAGGGCCCAGTTAAAAAAAAATATATTAATTATTTTCTTATATCATATGATTCCTCTAACACGCATTTCAATTTTTGTGAAGGGTTCTCCTACAATTTTTTTGTGAAGGGTTTTTATTTGAATGGGGCACGTATCTCATTTATTTTATGAAGGGGCCTTTTGTCTAATGCGAGTTCACACTTCGAAGGGTAAAAAAAAAGGGGGATTGATGAACTGAATGTATGAAGGGTTCTAGTATTTACGCATAATTTGAATTCATTGGAATTTTTGTGAAGGGGCCCTTTTTATTAAAAAGGGGATTTGTCCAATTTTTTGTGAAGGGTTCAATATCTATAACTGTTTCCAGTTTCTTTTGAAGGGTCCCCAAAACGTATAATCACTCCATTCGAAGGCTTCCCTATAACTTTTAACTATTTTTGCATGCTAACCTAAATAAATGTATTCCTATAGAACCTATTTGTATACTTCAATCCATTTAAGAATCCTATATGTTTTGGCTATCAGTAGGGTAAAGCTTTTTCTTGAATCCTTTTTGATTTTTTGTGAAGGGCCTTAGGCCTTTTTATTAAAAAGGGGATCGGTTCACTATTTTTAATTAACTAATGCACTCGATGGTAAAATTATACTTTGTTCACATACCATTTCGTTAATGTTGGAAAGTGATTTATGAATTATGCCACTATGCCTGATTTTTCATATTTGTTTATTTACACTTTTATATATACGTTAAAATTCTTCTTTTTTACCACTATGTATTTTTTTGAAGTGCGTATTGTTAGTCTATCGAAGGGGGCCCTCTGGGTAAAAAAAGTGGCGAGGGGAAGGGGGAGGGGGGAGCTATTAAATTGAATACAGTATAATTTATACGGGACCCTATATTTTTTACCACAACCTATATCGAATTCATTAATACACGCCTGTTTGCCCCAAAAATGTTGAAGTACGCCCATTAAAATGAATGAATGACCCTTTTTAGTTAATATTTTTCATTCACCCTTCAAACCGCGTACTCGCGTTGAGGAAGAAAAAAAAATCTCGCCAAAATTTCTTAACTTCTCCCATTAAAATTAATCACTATTTTTAATTAAACCCTTATAGACTTTTAAAATTCACCTCTAATATACCCTAACATGTATATCGAATAACCTAATCTGGTTGAAAAAAAAATTTGCTTCGAAAAATGTCTAAGTTCCCCAATTAAAATTAATCATCATTTTTAATTAAACCATTATTGACTTTTAAAATTCTCCACTAACGTGTATATCGAATACTCTACTCTCGTTGAAAAAAAAAATCTCGCGAAAATTCTTAAGTTCTGCAATTAAAATTAATTAATTACTATGTTTAATTGATATTTTTAATTAATTATTCATTCACTTCTACTGCATACACTCATAATCAAACTGCGTACTCTCGTTGAAAAAAAAAATTGCTTCAAAAAATTTCTAAGTTCCCCAATTAAAATTAATTAAAATTAAAATTAATTAAATTTCTAATTCGCTATAATAAATCCGTTGACATTCACCTCGTCCACCAATTCTCCGCGAAAAAAAAAATGCGTCGAAAAATTTCTAAGTCCCCCAATTAAAATTCATTAAAATAATCCCCTTATCTTATAGTAGAAATCCTTATCGCACCCCCCTCCCATCGAATCCTCCGTTCTTATCAGTGCTCATGCTCTTATCGCCACCTTCACCTGCTCCCCCCTGTGCTCCACCGCTCACCGCTGCTCCACCGCTGCTCCACCGCTGTCCACCGCACCCCCACCGCTGTCCACCGCCACCGCTGCTCGACTCAGGTGGCGCAGAACCGGCTAATATACACTACTACTCTCCAATTTCGGTAGGAGAGATTACGCGGCCTTTTATTTAAACATGACCTCTTCTAAAACGAACCGTTGATGTTCACATTTTTAGTCTAGATTAGTAGCTTATGAGAAATCGTTTAAGTTTAAAATATTTTGTACTACTGACATTGTATGGAATTTCTGATGAATAGCTATGAAAATTCAAGCACTTACTTTGGGAAAAGAAAACAAAATAGCAATGCCTTATCTTAGACGCTCAAAACAATCAACGTGCACTTTCAAGTAGACACTCCACTACTGGTGTTGTACAACTACCTGGAGTCGCTGCGCGCTCACTCTACCCCTTCAACCCGAACCTCTATGTGCGCAATCTCTCCGACTGCGTCATCTTTCCTGGCTTTACCTTATATATATATTACATACACAATACGAAAATACATTTTTATATAAAGAATATTAATTATGTATTCAAAGAAATTTTTGTAATTTATTAAAACTGATACTTTCGTATTAGCCGCATGCCCGAATTTAATAGCCAAATAAATCACCAAATGTTACATTAGACATTAATTAGACTACTTAGACCTACTTACTTAGACTACTTACATTAGACATTATTTTTAGAGCCATAAAAAATGGAGAGAGTTTTCAGACACAGTTTTAGATACAGTTTTCAAATAAATTGTAGTTAAAAGAATATTTTTTCGCCTATTCGACGTTATAAAAATTGAAATTGTTCTGTGCCTAGAAGTTAAAAAAAAAAGTAGTAAAATCAGCATTTATTGATCCGTTGTTGCCACTGTCAATATGACGCCAGTGTTACTCACGGATATATTTTTGCTCTATAATATAAAATTTTCTTAATGTTCAAACGAAAACTCGAGTTCGGCTTAATCTCTTTTCTCGTTTTCTTTATGTATAATATTAAATACTCTACAGCATGTTTCAAAAGTGTCTTGACATTTTCATGTAAAAACATTTTATAATGATTCCTTTGTTTCTCAGGTTATTTAAGAAATGTATAAAGGTACATTCCTAAGTTGAATGTGTGGATGGGAATAACTAAAACAAAGATCTATGGACCTTTTATTTTCTCGGAGCCAACAGTTACAGGAAACATCGACCTTGATATGCTGCAATTTTTTTTTTTCAGCCACAATTAGAAAGTGATGGTATTTTCTAGCAAGACACTGCACCATCCCATTTCGCATTAATTGTTCAAGACAACCTGGATGAACAATTCCCCGATAGGTGGATAGGTCGCGGTTGTGGGCGCCGCGGTCTCCTGACTTAACACCCCTTAGACTTTTTTGTGTGGGAGTTCATAGAGTCGAAGTGTACGCAGTGAAGATCCACACAATTGAAAAAATAAATTAACGAATAACTGACGCAGCAGCACAAATAACACCACATATGCTAGCAGATGCTTTTCGCGTCACCCATGAAAGATGGAGCCTAGGCATAGACTTACAGGGCAACCATATTGAAATGTATTGATTATACCTTGTACTTCTTATTTGTACTAACAAGTTCTTTATTAAAAGCACTTTGAAGGAAAATGCCAAGAAACTTTTGAAACACCCTGTAAATGATTGTTGTTTTCATTATTATAATTATTAATTTTTATGTTTTTTTAGGAGCTGGAAAATCTAAAATCACAATTCATAAGAAAAAGAAACCCACGAAGGTTATAAGTAAAAAAAAAAGTTCATTTCCGTTCAGAACTAGACCATTTCCAGGCTGCAAAATGTGTGAAAAACATTGGTTTAGAACATACTTTTAGCTCTTCCGCCAACAAAAATAACAAGGAATGCTGTCCTGCTACAAATAGCTGTAGTTCACATGATTCTACGTTAGATGAAATTATCGAGCCTGTGAAACGGTACAAGTCCAATCCCCATAAATGGAGAAAAAATGTAAATAAAGCCAAAAGATTAAAAGGTGCAGCATATGAAACTGAAAACCATAAAATAATTCCTGCCAAACCAATGAGAAGACCTACTTGCATAAATAATAGAAAACATCAATGTTGTGCAAAATTTCCAGAAGAGAAAAGAAAGATTATATTTGATAATTTTCATTCCCTTGACTCATTACACAAGCAAAGAGAATTCTTTGTTAGGCACATCACTCGGAAAAAACCGAAAAGACATAGTAGTGAAATATCTAGAAAAGAATTCACAAAAACATACACATTTACTTATGGCAACGAGAAACACATTGTTTGTAGAGCCTTTTTTCTAGATACCCTTGGTATTAGTGAGGGACTAATTAAGGGAGCATTTAAAAAAATTAACAAGACTGGTGTCATAGAGTCTGATAATAGAGGGGGGTGCAGAAGAAAAAAAAATCCAGGAAGTAACCCACGGATCAACTTGAATGATGGTGAAGATTATGTGAAACAGCACATCCTTTCATTTCCTGCTGTGGAGTCACATTATTGCCGCAAATCAACTGATTTTAGATTTTTAGATGCAAATTTAAATATAAATATCATGTATCGACTGTATAAGGTAAAATGTAAAGCAGAAGGCAGAAAAGAACGATGTTATGAATCATATAGGAAAACATTTAAATCCTTCAAATTAAAATTCCACCAGCCCAAAAAAGATTTATGTAAAGTATGTGCCACTTTTGAGGCGAGCTCAGAGGCGGAGAAAAATACAAACAGAGAAGAATTTGATCGACATCAAGAAAGAAAAGAAGCCGCAAGAATGAAAAGGAACGAAGACAAACTCTCCGTTTTAGGAAGTGAAAAAGAACTGGCTTTCAATTTTGATCTGCAGTCAGTTTTATCAACTCCAAAAGGAGCTGCAGAATCTTTTTTCTATGTTCGAAAATTGGCCATCTATAATTTAACTATTTATAATTTGGAAGATTCGAGTGTTCAATGCTATATGTGGGATGAAACCGAAGGAAGAAGAGGCAGCATTGAAATTTCATCTTGCATATTCAATTACATTATGGCCCATCCAGAAATAGAGCACGTAAAAATGATGTCGGACAGCTGTAGTGGCCAGCAAAAAAATTTCCATTTTTCTGCTATGTGTCTTCATGCTGTCAAAGTACACCCAACGTTATCCACCATAGATCACGTTTATTTTGAGCCCGGGCACTCGTACATGGAATGCGATTCCATTCACTCAAAAATAGAGAAAAAAGCAAAAAATACTCCTATATATACACCTGAAGAATGGGCACAGCTTGTGAGAATGGCTCGCACGAAACCTAGTCCTTATAAGGTTATTAGATTACTTCATGATGACTTTCTCAATTTTAATTCACATGAGGCAAAATTTGAAATAGAAAAGCAACATAAAAAAAAGTCCAAAAAAAATGGAGACAGTAATGAGGAAAAAGAAATAAACAATCACAGAGAAAATGAGCAGACATATAAATTTAGTGACGCTGTTTGGTTTCAGTACCGAAAAAGCAACGAAAACAAAATATTTATGAAAACACGAATACAAGATGAAAATTTCATTGAATTATACATTAAAAAACGAAAAGGAAAACTAAATAGCAAACCAGTCAAACCATACCAGCAACGTCTACCAGTTTCAAACGAAAAGAAAAAATATCTTTTGCTGTTATGCACCCACAATTTAATACCAAGATCCTATCACGATTTCTACAATTTACTACCAACTTCTTCCACTGCACGCGATAATTTAGCAGAACCTGATTGGAGTGACATTGAAGAAGAAATTGATTAAGATTAATTTAGTTGATAGAATTGAATCTCACAATTCAAGTTAATATTAATTTTTGCTACATTTTATAAAACTTATGTAACGTTTGAAAATAAATTATTTTGTTCTATTAAATTAGTATTTACTTACAAATAATTCACTAAGGAAAACTGTTATGCGTTTGATAGTGAATATGTAAATATAAATAAAATACTAAAAAAACAATTCAAACTATCGTGTATGGCACAATCGCTACTTTGATGCAGGGAACCTTGAAAAAGTACATAACAGCTTAGTGATTCAATTAACGAATGTATTCTTTGTCGATTAAAACAATGAAATTGTAAATTTCGGTGTCAATATTAAATAGTACAGATTAGGAAAACTATAACAATCAACAACTTCAGCATTCCACTGATGTTGAATCCACAATAAAAACATTTTCTCGCTCTCCACACAAAAGTTTTAATATTCTTATTCGATAGTTTGACATAGTAGTGTCGCATTTCACTATAAAATTTAAATTGTTATATATATTATATTGTTATATTAATTGATTATACAATTAGTCATGTTAATTGATATAATTATTGATGATTAATTTTTAAAAAAACATCAAACTGATTGATCGGAAATTGGTGCAAATGTACAACTTTATGTACAGTGAATTGAGTTTTAAAATGCTGCTCTGTCAAAAAATAAAGAAAAAACATACGTCAACAACAGACTATGAAACGCTTTCTAACGCATCCAGAACACTGTAAGGAACACTATTTAAAAAAGGCAAAAGAAGATATCAAAGTGAAACCGCGATTTCGGAAATTAATGTCCATATCCGGAAAAGTATTCGAAATCTTTTGATTATCCTTACACGCGATCAATAGATATGTAGCTTAGTTACAAAATGCATAGCACAGTCAAAAATTTACCTTCACCAATTTCTATAATTAAACGGAAGTGTACTCAAATTATTTTGTAGAGACTTGTTTATTATCTGCAACTTTATGTACAGTACACATCATGTAGCTGACTGTACTGTACTAAGGCAAAATTTAATTCAGGTGAAAGACGCTTAACACTATTAAAAACACACTTCCAGAAATTACCATTTATAGCCGACAATATATCCAGTTCTTTGCGTAGCGCTGTATATTATGAATTTATTTATATACTACGAATTACTAAATATAATTTGGCCCGAAATAGCATAACTTAACTAAAAAATACTTTTAAGGCATACCCACCCATACAGAGTAATGCTTACAAATTCTTTTGTGTAGCCCTGTATATGATCCACAGAATTGCTATAAGCCACGTAGTATGCAAATAGGTCAACTTAAAAACGCATACCATAACTTAAAACGCACTTCCAGCAATTACCGCTAATATAGAGCACTATAATCTATATCTCTCGTGTATACCAGTAAATAAACGATAACTGTCATGCCTTGTCATATTGTACAGTTAGCATTTTGTAGTGAACTTCAGTAATGCGTATAATTTCATCATGTTTCAAATAGTGTAATATTATAAATATACGCTTCAAACAATTTTGCACCGTATATTATTATGTAAACTGATTTTTTTGAGTGATCCTGTAAATAAATGATAAATGATTTGCACAACATATTCTACATAAAAAATATTTTAATGCACTTTATAAGTGCATATCAATTTCATTATAGTTGAAATAGTGTAACGTCATTAAAATACACCGCAAACTTCTTTTTCCCCATTGAGCGTAATGTAATAGAATTCCTTTCATTTCCCCCGTAAATCAACTAACAAGAACAAAAAATAATTCGTCAAGCATACATTATGAAACGTTTTACAACACATCCAGAAAACGTTAACGAAACTTCGCCGTTAAATAAGGTGAAAGAAGATACGTAATTGAACAGTTTAGAACACATTTAACACATTGAAATATCCAGTGTTCAAAAATACCTTCCATTGTCAAAAAGGTAATCGAATTTTTTTGTGCAGCCCTGTATATGATTTATAGATGTGGATATTTAATACATGGAGGATGAAATATAGTTCAGTTAGAAAATTCACATTTAGCAATTTTCGCGAATCGATTGAAATCACTCGAAATATTTTGTGCAGCCCTGTATATTATCTGAAGTCTTTTGTACACACCACATATTAAGCTAAAATGCAACTTAAAACTCACTCGCAGCATTTACCAACCGTAAATGACAATGTATATTTTCCTTTGCGTAGCCCTGTATATGAATTTATTTATATTCCACAAATTTCTATTAGTCTACTAAATATAGTTCAGCAGAAAAATGCGTAACACAATTAAAAACTACCCTTAAGCACTTCACTCCCATAGTCTGTAATGATTACGGATTCCCTTGTGTAGCCCTGTATATGAACAACTCAGTTTATAAACACACACGTACTATGAAAAAAAATTAGTTAAACTTAAAAACGCAAACCAAAGTTGAAAACGCACTTATCACACATAGACTGTAAATATCGCACATGTACTGTGAGTAATATATTTTGTGTGTCCCTGTAAATAAACGCAATGCACGCAAGAGAGCTATTTATAGTGCAC
The DNA here is from genome assembly GCA_963931845.1 of Maratus michaelseni. Taxonomy (NCBI): domain Eukaryota; kingdom Metazoa; phylum Arthropoda; class Arachnida; order Araneae; family Salticidae; genus Maratus; species Maratus michaelseni. The sequence goes on from OZ007596.1 coordinate 93,064,573, forward strand.
CTCAGTAATGCATATAATTTTCATTATGTTTGAAATAATGAAATATCACTAAATTACACTGCAAACGATTTTTCCCCTTAGAACGATGTGTAACAGAATTCTTTTGTTTGACCCTGTAAATGAATTATAATAAATGCTTTGCACCCCATATTCTAGAAAAAGTATGTTTTAGTGCACTTCACAATTGTATATCAATTTCATCATGTTTTAAATGACGTAGCATCATCAAAATGCACTTGAAACGATTTTTTCCCATTGACTGTGATGTAATGGAATAATTTTGACTGTCACTGTAAAAAAAAAACTATTATACATACTTAATTTTCAATAGAGATCATGCTATAGTAAGCGACAATAACGTACAAAATTTTCAGGGCAATCCAAGTACATTTACTAGAGATAGAGCACGGACAGAGTGACAGACGGCAGACGGACAAACATAAGTCATAAACACTTTTCAACTAGGTTGATAAGTGACTATCTAGGTTGACAACCATATTGATACAAATATGGTATATTCGCTACTTTGACTTGTAAAATTTTGCAAAAAACTGAGAAAGTACAAAATTTTACAAATCAAACTATCGAATACGGCAAATTCCCTACTTTGAGTTGTAACATTTTGCAAAAACTGAGAAAAGTACAAAATTTTACAAATCAAACTATCGAATACGGCAAATTCGCTAGTTTGAGTTGCAACATTTTGCAAAAACTGAGAAAAGTACAAATAAACATAGCATTTCAAACTATCGAATGTGATTTTTTGGCGAATAAAATTAGCCAAATGATTTTTCTCGATAGCAAGCTTAAATAGAATATTAAACAGCACAAGAAATATATAACAATTAGTTACTTCCGCCAAGCGCTGATTTTAAATCCATAATTAAAACAGTTTTTTTGCCTTCCTGAAAAGTAGCTATTTTCAAATTCGATAGTTTGACATGGTACCGACGATCTATTAAATTCTGTTCAACTTTAAATAATAAGGGAGGAGCTTCATCATATGTAAAATTCAGAGGTAGACCAGTAGGGTAAGAGCCTATTTTGCTCTTGTTCTTATAGACATGACCCAATCTGTATGGAGTAATTGTACCTAGGTATTAAAAAATACATACAATATAAGTATATTTATGTCAGAAAAGTTACTTGATATCAAAAATATTTGTTTGTTTTTCTAAAATTTCAAAAGAAACACGTTTTTCATTTAGCGAGTGTATCCTTTTTAACACTTTCCAACATAGTTGAAAAGTGTCTATGTTGTCTCGCCGTCTGTCTGTCTGTCTGCACGCGCACTAACTCGCGTAAATATACACGGAATGTCATGTAATTGATATACAGTAAAACCCCGGTTATCCGAAAAGCATGGGACCAAAGGATTTTCGGTTAACCGAGATTCCATAGGAATTTTCGGATAACCGGGAGGCTTCCTATAATTATTATACCAGATGGCGCTACGCATCCTTCTCAGTCCCGCACTGTCAGGTAACGCGTTCGAACCATTGACTACAAATATAAATATTTATATTTCAAGTCAATGGTTCGAACCTGTAGATGCAGCTAGAGATCCTATAATAGCCTTATATGCAGTAAAGCAAGAGTCCATATTCTCTGCGATTTCCCCTTCCTGTTTACACGCGTTTTAATTTCCTCCAAACTTTATTTATGATGAGTATTTCTTTAACATTTCGATTACAGGGTTGGGACATATGTCGTCCCAGAAACTATTTCTTTATCCTGTTCTTACCATTTTTTCAATACGAATACCTGCCATATACACCTATACCAAGATAATTTCAAGAGAAATCTACCACAAAGAAATTCTTCTGTAAATTGTTGTACCAGTGAATATCAGAATAGTCACAAGTACAAGCCCGTAATCAGGAGATTAAAGCGCAAATGGGTTTTTATAAGTATGAAGATCTCAACGCGTTGAATAAAGAGTTGATAATGGCACTTCAATATATTGAAGTGCACTGCAAAAAATAATTGTCGATTTTACAGTATAAAACTGGCACCCCAGCTGCCAGTATTATACCGTAAAATTAACAGTATAATACTGGCAGCTGGGGTGCCAGTTTTATACTGTAAAATCAACAATTATTTTTTGCAGTGTGCAGGAAGATGCAACAACAGCATCAAATGTGTTGTTGTTCAAAAGGTAATGTGATAAGACAGCATTGAAGCAATGGAAAGTTGAATAAAAGAAAACTGCCCAGTTAAACTGACGGCATTGAGCTCACAGGCTATTCACACTAACTGTAAATTATATTCTTATTTCAAAGAATTTGAAATAAGCCCTCGAAAAATGAAGAAATCGACAAAATATTAAGAGGGGGGAACCATCCCCCGTTTCTCCTTCTTATAATTAACCAATGAACCCATAAAACTAATCAGAGAAGCGCCTTACCACAATGAACCTATATACAAAATTTGAAAAAATCGGATAATTCTGCATGAAAAATCCATTTATCTAAATTAAGGGGGGGGGTAGCCCCCGTCCCCCCTTTATACTTAACCAAAGAACCCCCAAAACTAATCAGAGAAGCGCCTTATCACAATGAACATATATATAAAATTTGAAGAAAATCGGATAATTCTGCTTAAAAACACATTTATCTATATCAAGGGGGGTTAGTCCCCCCCGTTCCCCCCTTTATACTTTACCAGTGAACCCCCAAAACTAATCAGGGAAGTGCCTTACCACAATGAGCCTATATACAAAATTTGGAGTCAATTGGATAATTCTGCATGAAAAACCCATTTATCAAAATTAAGGGGGGGGGGGGTAGCCCCCGTTTCCCTCCTTTACACTTCACCAATGAACCCCCAAAACTAATCAGGGAAGCCCCCTACCACAATGAGCCCATATAGAAAGTTTGAAGAAAATCGGATAACTCTGCATGAAAAAAATCATTTATCTAAAATAAGGGGGGAGGATTAACCCCCCCGTTACCCCCTTTATACTTAACCTATGAACCCCCAAAACTAATCAGGAAAGAACCTTATCACAATGAACCTATATACAAAATTTGAAGAAAATCGGATAACTCTGCATGAAAAAAATAATTTATTTAAAATAAGGGGGGAGGATTAACCCCCCCGTTACCCCCTTTATACTTAACCTATGAACCCCCAAAACTAATCAGGAAAGAACCTTATCACAATGAACCTATATACAAAATTTGAAGAAAATTGGATAATTCTGCATGAAAAAACCATTTATCCAAATTAAGGGGGGTTAGCCCCCCGTTCCCCCCCTTTATAGTTAACCAATCAATCCCCAAAACTAATCAGGGAAGCGCCTTATCACAAGGAACCTATAAACAAAAGTGGAAGAAAATCGGATAACTCTGCATGAAAAATTCATTTATCTAAATTAAGGGGGAGGATCCCCCCCCGTTAGCCCCTTTATACTTAACCTATGAACCCCCAAAACTAATCAGGAAAGAACCTTATCACAATGAACCTATATACAAAATTTGAAGAAAATTGGACAATTCTGCATGAAAAAACCATTTATCTTAATTAAGGGGGGTTAGCCCCCCGTTCCCCCCTTTATAGTTAAACAATCAATCCCCAAAACTAATCAGGGAAGCGCCTTATCACAAGGAACCTATAAACAAAATTGGAAGCAAAACGGTTATTTCTGTCAAGAGTTATCGCGTTACGTACGTACATACGTACATACATTACATACATACATACATACATACATACAGAACGGGCGGGCACATAAGCTTTCAGGCTTTGATAGCCTGTGAGCTAAAAACTAAACACAACCTATTTTGGTAAATAAATGAAGTGTTGTATGTGTCAATGCAATAAAAATGCCTGCATTTACGCAATGATCATACAAGTAAGTTGACTCTGTTTAATTATTTCATAAACAACATGCTTGTATAAAAAGAACATTTTTCCTAAAAAAAAAAGTTTTAAGGTGTTTCGGTTAAGCCGATTTTCGGATAACCGAGATTCGGATAATCGGGGTTTTAGTGTACGTTTTTGAGGCTTACTATGGAATTTTTGCTATTGAAAATTAAGTCTGTAGCATTTATATTTCATTTACTGGGACACTCAAAAGAATTCCTTACATTATAGTCTAAGGGGAAAAATTGTTTGCATATTTTAATGATGTTAGATTATTTGAAACATATTGAAATTGATAACGTGACTGAGGCATGCATAGCATTTATCGTTCATTTACAGGGACACGCAAAGGAATTCCGTTACGCTGTCTATCAGCAATAACTGCTGGAAGAATCTTCACTTGTGGTACGCGTTTTTAAAATTAACTATTTTTTTGCATATTACTTGATGCGTCTATAAATTCTTTAAATCATAAACAGGGCAGCACAAAAAAATTCGAGTACATTTCCGTTTATTTACGGAAGTTGCTTAAGAGGAATTTTCAACTGTGTTATGCGTTTTCTAACTGAATTTATTTTAGTTATATATACATTGCATATACACCATTATGTAGTGTATATACAAACATATAAATCATATACAGAGCTTCACAACAGAATTAGAATATTTTATCCAATATAGACGGTAATTGTTGAAATTGGATTTTCAATGTTAAGCGCTCTCCAAATTGTTTACTTAGGTATCATCTTTTACCTTATATTAAACGGTAAAGTTTGGTTGAAGTAGTCTGAATGTGTAAAAAAATATTTCATAATCTATGCTTGACGCATGATTTTTAGGTGTGTTCGTAATTATATAAATACGTAGCACCTATAGTCGTCGTCTAGTCCGTCCTTCAGTCCGCATATAATGGCGCAAAAACTACCCAACCGAATGTTTGAAATTTAATATATATAATCATTGCAGAATTTTGTCGAGTCATTTCAAATTTTATAAAAATCGAATCAAAACTTAAAAAGGTATTAATAAAAAGTTTTCTTCATTATATTAACTCCTATCATACATAATCTATATAATAAAAGCGTAAGTCATGTGACTGAGCGCAAAAGGGTTGGCATCAAACATGCGTGATGTTGGCAACAATGTTGTGTAAATTGGATGTCGGTACAACTAATGTGTTGCCACAAAAATCCCTCCATTGCGCCAAACACAACGCTAAAATACGTCGATTGGCGGTATGTCCAATAACAGATTATTAGTCCAATGTCGTTACCAAGACACGCCCCCCCCCCTCCCCTTATCATACCTCTTGATATGAAGTATGATAAAGGGTATTGTTCGTTACCTGTGTATTATTCTGAACGTTTTTAAAGAACTATTAATTTAGCGACGACTGAGCTTTCGATTTATAACCCAGGATAACATTTACTGCAAAATGGATATTGTCCCGAAAAGTATTCGATTTTTAGAAAAAGAAATGAGTAAATATTACAAAGTTAATGAACATGAAATAAAAATATTCTCGGGAAAAAATTGATTTAGCATAAAAGTTATATTAATCTGCAAATGCGAGCAGGAAAATAATTTTAAAACTATGAAAATATAAATGCAATATGATAAACTATTGTTCCTCATTATTGCTGCTTAATTTGAGGAATCAAGTCTACACCAAAGGCTGGCGTTAAACACGATTGATGATGGAAAAAAGTCCTTCCGGCCTATACCGGGAGGAAAAGGTAGCTTTCCTATATCTTCGTTTTAAAATTTTAGCTAATGTTACTCGAAACAACAAGCTAAAATGCAAAAAAACCGTTTACAAAAGATTCGTTAATACTGAATTTGAATAAGAAATTCGCCAAATTATTGACTTATAGCCAAGTTGGCTTGATTTATGAAGACTTATTTTGATCGCCAAATTTGGCGATGTTTCGCCAATTGTCGCCAAATTTGGCGAGGATTTGGCGCTAACGGATATGAATATATAGTTTCATGCGTATGATTGGGAAAATGATTACAACAATGAAAGAAAATAATTTGCGAGAAATCGCGTTCACTAAAACTCAAAAATTAATCGTTGGTTTTACGTAGCTTTCAATACAAAAAAGTATAAAGCTACCTATTGCAGCCATTCGGGGGGAAGCAATTCCGGAAAATTTCGATATATTTTCACCTATCATGACCCTCAGACCCCAAAACCACCCTCCGTTCGAATGTTGATTTATATATATATATATATATATATATATATATATATATATATATCCATATATATATATATATCCATATATATATATATATCTGATCTATGTCATACGATAACGCTCGTATTTATAAATTAATTTTGATGAAACTAATTGTGTGTATTAAGCTCACCAATGCCTCGACCGAGTTCGTTGCCCAGCTTGGTCCGCCATCTTGTTTCAAGATGGCGGCCACTTAAAATTTTAAAACTAAAATAAATATACAAAAAAGTTAAAAATTCAAATTTATTTTTTAATTAAGTGTTAGGCTTTGATACAAGGATTCCAGAGCATTTTTTGTTTTACCTCTATCTTAAAAAATGGCTGAGATAGAGCAGTTTGAAATTCTAGGGTGGCTGACATTTTGAAACAAAACAGCACAATAACGCGATTACTCACAAATTATTTTCTTTCATTGTTGTAATCATTTTCCCAATCATACGCATAAAACTATATATTCATATCCGTTAGCGCCAATTTCTCGCCAAACGTGGCGACACTTGGCGAAATATCGCCAAATTTGGTGACCAAAATAGTCTTCATAAATGAAGCCAACGTGGCTATAGCTCAATAATTTGGCGAATTTCTTATTCAAATTCAGTATTAACGAATCTTTTTGTAACCGGTTCCTTTGCATTTTAGCTCGCTTTTTTCGAATAACATTAGCTAAAATTTTAAAACGAAGATATAAGAAAGCTACCTTTTCCTCCCGGTACAGGCCGGAAGGACTTTTTTGTAATGTGCTGTCTTGTTTCAAAATGTCAGCCACCCTAGAATTTCAAACTGCTCTATCTCAGCCGTTTTTTAAAATAGAGGTAAAACAAAAAATGCTCTGGAATCATTGTATCAAGGCCTAACACTTAAGTAAAAAATAAATTTGAATTTTTTACTTTTTTGTATATTTATTTTAGTTTTAAAATTTTCAGTGGCCGCTATCTTGAAACAAGATCGCGGATCAAGCTTGGTAACGAACTCGGTCGAGGCATTGGTGAGCTTAATACACACGATTAGTTTCATCAAAATGAATTTATAAATACGAGCGTTATCGTATGACATAGATCAGATATATATATATATATATATATATATATATATATAAATCAACATTTGAACGGAGGGTGGTTTTGGGGTCTGGGGGTCATGATCGGTGAAAATATATCGAAATTTTCCGGAATTGCTTTCCTCCGAACGTCTGCAATAGGTAGCTTTATGCTTTTTTGTATTGAAAGCTACCTAAAATGTGGTTCCAACTGTATAAAATTTACTAAAATGAGGCTATTTGTTTCCGAATCCACGTTCGTCTATAAATACCAATTGGCTGTAGACTCGATTATGAAACTTTCCCTACTATCTCGGTAGGGAAGCAAATGAGCTCATTCATTTTGCACAAACGTTTGGTGCTTATTCATATAGAGAAAATAGATCTACAAAAATGCACAAGTACTGTAATTTTTAACTCTTGTTTTATTGTTACTATTCACGCAGTTAATGCATGCCATTGGGAACTTTTGATCTGTTTACTATCGATAGGTTTTTTTTTTCTTTGTAATGGAAGTTAATGTTTAGCATTATTGTAGATTATTCTTTTATTTTGTATTATGGCATGCTATTCTTAATGTTTTTAATTATTGCAGGTTATAACCTGCAATAATTACTTCTTTAATTATTCTTTAACTATTCTTTAACTATTTAAATAATTATTCTTTAACTATATACATATGAATACATAGGCATATAATTATATAATTAATGCATAATTATATACATGAATACACGCATGCATGCATGCATACATACATACATAAATACACTACATATAATGAAAAAAATACAATTAAATGCTGGCATGCGGTTAATACATAAGTATAGATTTTTTTGGTACCTTTATGTTAGCTAGGCTCTCGTGATAACTCGCCAAATCTTGTGCAATTGGCATCATTTGAATTGGAAACGACTAACGATCCATCGAACAACGATTTGAATAACTAACGATACATTTTCTTAATTTCTAAATTATATTAAAAGATTTTGGGGATCTTATATAACATAAGTTTCTATCTTTGTGTACATAAAATTAGATATGATGCTTTCATTATGAAATAAAATGTTTATACTTTATCTTATATCTTATTTTAACATTTTTGTAATGGACTAAGCTAATCATTAATAGATTTATGAAACTTTCTATCTTTGTGTACATAAAATTAGATACGATGCTTTCATTATGAAATAAAATGTTTATAGTTTATCTTATATCTTATTTTAATATTTTTGTAATGGACTAAGCTAATCATTAATAGACCCAATAACGTAATATTTGGTTATTTGTATTCATATGTTCGTTTTACGCATTGTATCATGATTATATTTCAGCTATTATTAAATAAGTTTTTTAAGATATTGTACTGCAATGTTAAAATATTGGCTATTTGTTTCAGCTAATGCTAAAAGATTGCCGAGAAAAAAGGATTGGCGAGACTCAAAAAATTTTGGCGATCACTGGTGCCTGGATAAATAAAAGTACCGATTTTTTTATTCAATATGTAAAATTTAACATTTCAAAATGTGCTAATGAATTTAGATAATGATTGAAATATCGCTAAAATTATGCTTACCTTCCCTTAGAAATTCATCAAACTGATAAACAGCAACGCATGTTGAGTACATGACCGTAAGTAATTGGTTACAAAGCTTTAGAGACTTCACATCTTCACCAAAGACAGCATCTTTAATTTCCATAAAAGTGTAAAATTCCATCGGAAATGTCAAAACCACAAGATACTTTATTTTCTCCAGTTTACATTGGTTAGCAGTCAAAGTTCCACCAATGAAGCTAAAACTCTTCCCATACAAGTTCCATTCCAAATTGTCATATGACATGTATTTTATCTTTTTTATATAAACTGCATTCATCAGCTTTCCGTTGATTGCTGAATGTTCGCATAAAAAACCCTTTTCAGTAATTGATAACAAGCTAGAAGAATTTCCCCCATGGTAAATTCGGCGGCAAATTGCTTGTCCTTTACTATTTTCCACCACGAAGAAAGGAGGAGACTCGCTATTATCTTTATTTATTGAGTTCAATGTGCAAAAGATTTCAAAATGGTTAAAATATATACATCCGTTTTCTGCCGAAATATTTCCGATAAGTGATTTTGTGTACCTTTCACCATATAAGTCATTATTGGAACTTATCAATTGGCGAACAGTTTTTTTACTCCAAAATGAAGGTGCATATTTAATATTTAATTCTCGATGTTGAAGCATGCAGACGATATTTTTCTTTACACTTAACATTTTTTACTTGAAATGTAACACACTAAAGTGAAAATTAGTATTTGAATAGACAAAAAATAGCTGTGCGTAAATTCTTTAAGAATTCGCCACAAGTTTGTAAACATGGAACATGCATAAGTTGCTGCCAAAATATTCTTGAAATTTATTGATTTTGCTGCAACCAAGGCGTAGAAACTTAGATGCGGGCTCTTTGACGTCAAATTTTAATCTATATACCTACTTCTAACTATCTCTATTATAAAAGACAAACATTTAATTTTTAAGTTGGCAACACCAGACGATTAAATTTCGCTTTTACTGGATTTTTTTTAACTTCTAAACATCGCACATTTTCAATTTTTTACACCGTCCAATATGGAAAAAAAATGTACTTTCAAACGCAGTTTGTTTGAAAACTGTCTCGAAATTTACGTATTTTTTAAAGTTTTAAAAATAATTTTCGAACATGATTTTTTAAAAAATTCAATATCCAGAGACCCGTGCAGACGATGACAAAATATAAATCCGTTTGCATTTAAAATAATATAAATCGTTCAGCATTTCTTTCCGGCACAAAAGTACCACTATTAATATATTTCCAAGCTTTACTTGAATACAGACACATAATAAATCGGTCAAGTGCGAATATAACTAGCGCTCAAAAGGTTCCGTACACATTGAATTTATTAATTACTATTTATTAATTAACAAACTCCTACTCCCCTAATTTTTTCATAATTTTAGTTTCGGTAGATTCGGAAATAGGAAGGGGGTGGGGGGACATAATTTTGCAGTACACTTCCGACGATATCTCTGAAAATATAATACCAAAATTAAAACAAATATATTTTGGACTTCGGTGTTACGAGATCTTTCCAACGATAACATACACGATATATAAAATAGATTTTTTAAAGTAACTTAATTAATATCTCGACTAATTACCGACAATTTTTTTTTTCGAAAAACATTACCAACTACATCCTTGGATGATTCTGCGTCGATTGGTATCTCGAGCGTCCGTCAACTCCTCCGCTGACCGCCCGTGAAGTGAAGTTTGTGTGTAACGGAAAAGGGCGTTTTTCTCAAACACTATGTGACCTAGGAAAATCGCTATAGTTTTCCTACAAGTTTTAAATAAACTCCTACTAACCCCTAATCCTCTTTAATAAAAAGCTATGCGTTGCTGACGACTAGGATTTTCGATAATCGTTGCTACAGATTAATCTCGGAAAATGAAAAATTTGAAATTGCTGAAAAAATTAATAGCTCGAAAAGTATTTGTCAGAAAATTGATAGACAAACTTCGTTAGAAAGGTAAAAAATTGTATTTTTCTTGATATAAACTTCAAATCTAATGATTATGCAGTTTTTCAAATATCTCTATAATAAAACCGTAAGTCATGTGACTGTCATCAACAATTCCGAAATGCCCGCTTCACGTTTTCATATGCCAGGCGCCCATTTTTATTCAAAATTATATTTTCGAATAAAATTTAATAAATGTTACATTTTTAGAAAGATCGTTCAAAATAAATTAATATTTGAGAGATGACTTACGTTCAATTATGTATATATTCTTCAATAACTTCAGTTGAAATTAGCCTCACAATTCAAATTCTCTATCCATGAAAGTAAACAAAACAAAAAAGATTCATTCGTCGTGAAGGTTTAAAATATTAAACCATTAAACCACGGAAATAATCGTTCGTAAAGTAAATTTTCCGTGAAAGATTTTTTGGAGCGCTGCCTGGTGTCAAAAACATAATTCGTACCAGTGACACAATCAAAGTTTACCATAATTATGTGCTATACAACTCATCTTCATTCTTTATCTTTTCTTAGCTGAATGTAAACAAATACAACTCCTGTAATGATATTTAATGAATCAAATTTCGAAACAAATTGTCAGTTAATTTGGTATTTATGTATTATACGTGCAAGGAAGAGAGACCACTGAAAATGATTGTTAATCACCAATCATATTTACCATTATTAATGACCAATCGCTTTCAAAACAGTAATTTAATATACATTTACAAAATACATAACATCATTAAGTACTTTTGTGTTATTTGGGCGCAAATCTCGCCAATAGCATATTTAAAATCGCCAGTACCAGCTTTTATTTTTCGCGTGCGCAAATTAGAAACGATACTTTGATTTTGAAATCAAATGTTCTGATGGAACAGCTGTCGTAGACGCACCGGGGCACTATATTAACTATAGAGTTGCAATATAGAGAGAAAAAACGGATTGCTGTAATTAGAATTATAGGCGGTAATGTTGGCGTGGCGTATTTACAAGTTACGGATCTTAATAGTCAGTAGACATTAAGCAGAAATGCCAAAGTAAGGGAATTATGCAGTTATGAAAACTCCTGAACTATATCAAAATAGCAGAGCAGAGAAAAACAGAGTCGAACAGAGATTGGCATCTAGAAGGAAGTTCGTGAATTTTAACGAGATTCTACGCCACGGGTCAAAAGTGCTGACAGCAAATATGGTTTAAAAGAAATGTGATTATCAAAACTGGCTTCCAAAAGTTCAATGTTTCACCAAACCATACTCGAAAATTACGTGTTATAATATGCACCCCGATTATATCACATTATTCAAGACGTTTTAAATGAGAATAATGATAGATTTTCTGATCTCCCGTAATCAAGTCTACAGCCAAAGGTAGCGAGAAACAAACAAACAAACAAAAAAATATTGGCAACAATATGGTTCAGTGTAAATGTGGATATCATTAAAGACTTTCACAAAATAGACTTCAATGCACCAAATCGTATTAACTAAAATACGCCATTTGGCAATGGATCCAATTACGGAAAACTACTTAATATGTTTAAGAATCTCCTCATTAGCAAACATATTGCAACTGATAAGCAAACGGATATGAAGCATAAACGCTTAAGTTGGTTAAGCGGTTTTTGTCAAGAAAGATGAAATACATAACAACAAAAAATATGCGAAATGCTACCATGATCGCAAAAGTTTTTGATTTGTCTATTAGAATATCCCGGTTTGGCGAAGGATTACGGAAAAAATTAAATTATGAATAAAAGTAACGTGTTATAGTGCTTTTAACATACATTTAAGGGAGACCAAACTGGTCGCGAGTGGCGGCTAGTTGAATTATAAAAAATTACCAAATTTCACAATGGAGTACCATAGCGAAATCTTCACGCGTAAAAAGATAATGATAACGGCCATGTGTCCTGACGTATACTAGATATAGCACGAGTCAAATTAAATTCATTTTCCGAGATTAATCTGTGGCAAAGATAGCGAAAAACCCAGTCATCAGCAACGCATAGCTTTATATTAAAGAGGATGTTGGAGAAGGGATTGTCACCATCACTTTTGAAATCGGTTCTGTAGTTCCAGAGATTCCATAGAAATTGAAATTTAGAATGATTTTAGAACGTTTTTCGCTCATTTAACACTTTTAAATTTCCAATTTTTTTTAATTTATTCTTAGAGAGCATTTACATCTTATAAGTAACTGCAATGCCAAATTTAAAATTTCTAGCTCCTTCAGTATAAAAAAAGTCGCAATTTTCGAACATTTTTCACTCCTGCACCCCATTGGGGTTAGTGGCACCGACATAAAATATAGCCTATGTTAGAGTAGGGATTGTCACCATCAATTTGCCACCATTACTTTTGAAATCGGTTCTGTGGGGTTCCAGAGATTCTATTGAAATTGTAATTTAGAATGTTTTTAGAACGCTTTTCGCTCATTTCACCCTTTTAAATTTCGAATTTTTTTTTTATTTTGTTCTTAGAGAGCATTTACATCTTATAAGTAACTACAACGCCAAATTTCAAATTTCTAGCTGCTTCAGTATAGAAAAGATCGCAATTTTAGAAAGTTTTTCGCTCCTGCACCCCCCTGGGGTAGTGGCACCGACATAAAATATAGCCTATGTTGGAGCAGGGGTTGTCACCATCAATTTTGAAATCGGTTCGGTAGTTCCAGAGATTACCCCTACAAACAAACAAACAAACAATCTTTACTCCTTTATAATATTAGTATAGATAAAGTAAACAGTAATTTCGTTCCGGCCACTTATAACTTGGATTCTACGGAATGGATTTTGATGGGACTTGCACTATGTTTAGTTAGCACACTGGTCTAAAACTTGTTAGTTAGATAATTTTACAGCGATGATTTTAGTATATTATACATCGTTTTACGTTGCTTAGTTATAGAGTTGTGGGGGAAAGTTTTGTATACAGGTGAACCCGATCATGAAATATTAGCCTTTTTAAAATATTCTGCTGAATGTAAAATATTCTGCTGAGCAGATTTTCATATTATTGATGTTAACCTTTTGCTTACGGGGGGATTACCGTAATCCCAAGAAAAATATTGCTGAAAAATACGGGGTGGGGATTGCCGTTATCCCGAAAATTTCCACCCCTCAAGTATGACGCGCAGGAAATAATCAAAAGCGTTCAGCTCAACAGGGGTCTGACTGCGTATCGGAGAAGAGAAATAATGTAGGGAAGATATTTATACTAGGAAAACGCGGGGAAAGTTTCCGCAGTAAAGAAAGTAGTTTACTCAGACGTCTTCAAGCTTTTTCTCATACTTTTTTCACTTTTTTGTTCTTAAAGTGTAAAGTAACTTAATTTTTTTTAATGACAATAATATACTAGATATCTTAAAATTATTTAGGAAACTTTATTTATTAAACTGAGCGAAAACCAAATGATTATATACATATTAATACTTAAATAAAAATACAAATTATTTTCAAATTTTTCTTAATATAGAATTAATAAAATAAAATAATTGTTTTTGTTCAGTACAAACATATTATGAAATGTTTAATTTTATGCTCAAACAAGACAAAATAACTATGTTTATCGTCTTTATATGCAAATGCATTTTGCCTGTTTAAGAATGGCATTAACAATTAATCGAATTCTAGAGCTATTTGCAAGTAATTTATTCCGAAATCGTCTGATTAGAATAAAATATTAGTTTTTATTCAGAAAATAATAAATGTTACATTAATAATTCCTTATGTATTTTTCAAATATATGATTATTTAAAAAAATAAATGTAAATGAACGGGCGAATAAAAACCCTACGCACGTCCCAGTTAAGGTTAAGAAGGCAACAGCTATTTCAAATCTTACAAAGAACAACTATGTTATTAGCGTACGTTTTTTCTCGAAAACAACTGAAGCGATTTCAATATTTTATTTTATTTTATTATTATACGAATTTTTCTGGAAAATTTATATATTTTTAATAAAGTTCTCAAGTAATAAAGTAAAACACAAAATATTTAATTTGCGAAATTGCGTAGCGATTACATTTTTTATTTTTTGCGAAGGATCAATTTATTAGTTTTAAAAATGCCAAAGAATGCTTTTTTTTTTTTTTTTTTTTTTTTTAGTAATTTTCGAGTATTGAAATTAAATAGAGCGCTATTACATTCCACGTCTTAAGGGAAAAATTACATTGAGTTATTGAAAAATAGCACAGCACACGCGTAAAAATGTACATCTTTAGTCCTATTTTCATTTGAATATTTTTTGAAAACACTTTCATATGTCTTTTAACATTTAGTTTACCACACCAATGGATTTTAGGTAGATTGAGTAAGAAATACTACCTATTACATTCTCCCCTAAGTTGTAATTTTTGAAATTTTTTTGCAGATCTACACCGATCATGACTCTCAGAACCCAAAACCACCCCCAATTCGAAACTTTATCTATATATCTAATCTATCTATTTTACTTTTTTATGGACACAATAACTCTCATAATTCTGCACAAATCTCTTCCAAACTGATACATAAAATTAAGGGGGGGTGTAGGGAATGGGGGGGGGGGCTTTTTGTGCAAACAGAAAAAAACCCATAATTTCTTAACTATGATATGTATCGAATCCGTTTAAAGTTATTATTACTTCTAGAAAAAGGGCCGAAAATTTATCTATGACAGATTTTTTATATCATTAAAATAGCCCCAAGGGGGAGGGGGGGGAAGGGGGTTTTTAGAAGAAAAAATTCACAACTTCGTCAATTCAAAAGATATCAAATCCGCTTGAATTTATTATACATCCTCTTAATATTATGAGAAACTTTTATATTGACAAGTTTTTTATAGGACAATCCTTATAGGGGAAAAAAAAAAAAAAAAAAAAAAAAAAAACAGGTTCCAGCTGCAAACAAGTTACGTTTCGAAATGGGTGTTTCAAACTGCCGCATCATGGCAAAAGGGTCATTTCTTCCACAATTCCCAACAAACAGGCGCCCCACGATCTGCGTCTTCGAAATCTACCTGTGCCTGTCGGCCGAGCCGTCAGGGATTTTTTAGTTATCTACTCTCATTTTTTCTATTAGAATTAGTTTTTTGCATCCATGTCTGGCCTTAGAGGGGGCGAGGTCAGGTGACTGTATGGGACAATAAAAAACAAAGGGGTGGAAAATTCACAAAATAAAATACTTAGTGATAACTTGATATATATTTAGGAATATGTCATTTGTTGAGGTGCAGAACAAAATCTCACTCAGGGTGAAATTGCTTTTACCCCCTCCCCTCCCACCCCCTAATATAATTTTCCCTCTCATTTTGTCATTTCTAAAACTGAAAAATTACGCCATTTTTTTTTCTTATCCAGATACGGCCGTAGAAACTGCGTGGTCGGACGACTGCACGAAACACTAAAAACTAAGGTGTGGGAAAATTCACTAACTGAAAAGTTATAACTTAAGGTAGTTCTCAATTTTCTTGCTGAACAACGTGAAACTTTCTGACTCATTTTCTAATTCATTTTTAAACGTAAACAAAATAAAATTGGCAGGCCTGACTGTGGAGATGATTGGACATAAATTTCTTATCGAGTTAAAACGATTGTTGTCACATGACGACCATTTTTCCCCCTTCCCGCGTTGCCATGTCCGGAAATTCTATTTAAACCGCCAACTTTGACAGTATTTTCTCAAAGAAATTTCTGTCTTTACCAAAAAAAATAGAAAACACATTCGATTACATAATTTCTGAATAAGAACATCTGCCAATTTCATACGTTTCCGAGCAAAATTTAATTCAGAGATGTTTCAGGAAGTAGCTACTTTGGATTTGAGAACAGTCTTAAAAGGTTTTTTTTTTTTTTTTTTTTTTTTTTTTTTTTTTTTTTTTTTTTGATTTACACATAATTTTGAAAATTAGCGTCAGGTTCAGGAAAGTCTCTAAAGACATAATAATCTATAAATAGGAAGAGCGGTAGAAGTGATAGTTCCAGGAAACTGCTATTTGTTGTGGGGTTATGGGGTTCTTTCTAAACAATTAACTTAAATAAAAAAAAAAAATCCATTTACAACTCCTCACTTGACAATTAAATATTTAAAAAAGAATAAGTATGCCTTGATTAGCTCCACTGAAATCTGTTGCCATGGAAAGGGGAGTAAATTTGTCAAAATATCAAAACTCAAAAGAATCCGAATAAGTTAAAACACCATGATGATTTTGAATTCATAATTTTAAAATAATTCTAAATGTAGTAAGGGGCAACAGATTTCTAAATCAAGTAGCATACTGAAATGCGAAAGAACACCCAACTCCACTCCAACCCGATCAAGCTCAAACCTCCATACACAATAAATTAACAAAATATAACTATCATTGAATTTAGACAATTGAAGAAAGCCTGAAATTCCTCCAATATGAGGACAAAAGGGAATAGAGACAAATTAATAAAATAAGCATATGATGGAATACTAAAAATTTAAGAATAAAAATGGAGATTTTGACCAAGATCAGATTGGTTAACCGAAAGATCGTATAGTGATTGAAATTTTACTGACCAACTCTATATATATATATATATATTTTTTTTTTTTTTTTTTTTTTTTTTAGAAAACAAACATTCTATCGTTTGTTTTAAATAATATTTCCAAGAGAGGACAATTAAAAATTAAACTGATCAGTTATGAAATTAAATTTAATATTATTCATTCATCACTTATTAATTTATCCATCATTAAATCAAGATCAAAAACACGATTGTATAACATTGAGTGAACCTCAATTAATATTCATTAAAACAGTCAGTTATGAATTTAAACTTAAGAAATTTTAAAGTCTTAATTTAATAAAGTTGGATTCTCCCTTTTTTTTTTTTTTTTTTAATATTACTCACAGAAAGGTTAAGCCTTTCTTATAGGTATACTGTGAATATAAAATATTAATTATTTAGAGATTTATACAAAGAAAAACATACCATCCTTGATAATAAACAAAGAACACAATTTATTTGAACATTTAAAATTATGAAGCAACTAAGTTATCAAAAATAATCTTAATAAAACAATATAACAGCTGATCTTTTAAGTTGAAACCACTCACTGGTTACTTTTAAATTACACATCATATTTTTAAAATTATCATCACATTACCATTTAATGGTCGTTCAATTATACAAACATTATATATCAACCTACAGACTATTTTACAATAGGGGGAGGGTTCTACAATTTTAGTCAGTGGACACTTAGGAGCATTTCGTCCTTTTTCAAAATCTGTTGAACACACTTAAGCTGGAGTATTCAGGCTGGGGAAAAATTCTGTCAATACCCATGTGGTTTCACGCTAACATTCATCATCACATGATGTGTCAAATGCCATCACGATGGAGATTTGGTTACCACTTCGTACCTCTCATCACACTGCATCACTTGCCATCAACTACTAGGTCCATCATCTTGTCAGGAGGGGGAAATTGTCCCACGGCCCAGAATTTCACTGTCGGAGCCAAAAGTTTCACTTTCATGGGACATGTGTTTTATTCTAAGATGGCCATCACCTTAACTCAGAACACTACTATTTCTAACGACCGTTTAGTTCAATATCTATGATCAACTCTGAGGATTAAGAAGTCATAATAATGTAATACTATTTCTTAGAACGCCACTACGCAAAAACGGGCTAAACATATCTTCTTTTTAATCTCTCGCTAACAGTTATAGATCCGCAACTCGAAAATGCCCTTATAGCCTCTTTTCATCATAACACTATGATTTAGGATAGTTAGTGTAGGGCCATCAATGCCCCACTTTCGGTAATCTTCCAGAAACCTGTCCGCCTTCAACAGCTTCGCGATCCAGCCCACAGGCCAGTTTTCGAGCCCCGTAACAAGTCCAATTTTTACGAGCCAAACGACAGGTATCTCAGCCAAGCAACAACTGTCGTAAACATTCACTCTCCCGCGCCGCTTGAAAAACGGGACCGATCCACTCTGCCAGGGGTACGGGAATGGAAACAAAAGGAAAAATGGACTCTTCCTGAAGGCAACAGCTTGTCGCTCAACTCTGCCGGCCGCTTCATGGGGGAAGGCAGCCATGCTTCACCCCCATGGCGTGTGCTGAAGGGGGGTCCTGTGAGCCTCTGTTTACATGGGCGCCAGCTATCCGCCTGATAGCCGAGCCAATTGAAGCCTGTCGTAAACTTACAAAGCCTAATTGCGTGTATAAGTACACTCATAAGATAACGTAATTCTTATACAGGGCGGTCGGTCATTCTTATATCAAAGTCAGACTAGATGACTCCAAATTTTCCACCTGTGCGGTCTTTAACTGACAAACATCCCTTCTTGCTGTCTGCTTTTCGTATTTCAAAACAGGAAGCTACGCTAGATTATGAAAGTTGAAATTGCTTTGCTTAAAAGAAAAAGAAAGAAGAGGAAAAAAAAAACTGCTTTTATTATTAATATTACAATTACTTTTATTTATATATTTATTTAAAACAGAAACAAAAAGAAAACTTCTAAATAAATGTTGAGAGAGTGATTTAAGGTAATTAATGTAGATTAAAAAAAAATTGGTTGAAACCAACCGTAACAAGATTGCTCCCCCCGGATAATTAAAAAAAAATTTTTTGAGAAAACAAATTATTTTTTTGAAAGGTAACTGGGTACCACATGGCATGCTGGGACCTCAACACTGAAAAAACTGACCCACAAACACAAATCATACATCGATCCGGGACGGGATCCAGAGAGTTCACCGCTGAAATACCACCCTGACAATATATTCCGGATATATACAACCAGAGCTCGCACATCCGTAGAAACCATTACCTAAAATATTACCTGAAACATGACCATAAAAGAGTACTACCAGAGGAGGGACCACAAGGCTGATTTTACCACTAAAATGACCAAGATATTTTCTGCACCTGTAAAAGAACACATGTTCCACCTGACTGTGAAACCTCACCTCCCTACTACTGCTCTTCCTACGCATAACTACATCTCACCTGAAATTTCTGGTAACAGAACTGTAAACAATACATAAATTGAATTTTGAGAGAAAAATTAAGCCGAAAAAGAAGGAAGTGCCCACTGATTAAGTTTCTTTACACTGCGTATATACATAAATTTGATAATTGGCATCACAATATATTACAACACTATATATTAATGTAAAAAGTACTAGTAATAATATAGTTATAACACTGTACATGTAATGCATTTTCTTGTTTAAAACACACATTAACTCTACCATACAAAATACACAAGAGCAACTGGCGACATAAAAATAAAAATATATACATACTGTAATAGAAGGTTATACATATAGTAAATTAAGAGCAAGACACACAATTTGGTAATTATAGACCATGTTATAGAATCACGTATACATTTGTTCGTGAAGTTATGTTTGTATTTGAAGAAAGTTCTTAGAACCGTGTAACTGTGTAGATTTTACAAATGCACTTACAAGTAATGTGCATGGGAAAGAGTATCTCTGCCTCTGTGCTACTTATAGCAAAAGCAGTCTCGGGCTTTTGGGCACTACAGGGAAAACATTCCACAAAATAAAATAAAAAACAGGGGTGGTGACATATATCACCAGGAAGGAAAAACACACACTCCACCAAAAATAGGAAGTAAAATTAAGAAAATACTTAATTCTAGTAATTTAAGTCATACACAACCACATCCAGGTATGTACATGAGAACGTATGTACAAGAAAAAAGAAAAAGGGTCCACACTCCTTAAAGTTAAAGTTCAAATAAACCCACAAATTGCATAGTAAATAATAAATCCATCTAATTAAAGTGCATTAATTAAAGTAAACACACACTTAAAAGGTTATATACAAAACACAGATGCATTTAAAAAAATGAAAACACAGAACAACTTCGGCAAAAGGGTAACCAAACATACCATCCTAAAAAAATGTTAAAGTCACGAAAATTACACTCTTTTTTTTTTCAAAAAAAAAAAAACAAACACCCAAAATCTACGAAAACGGGGTGCGGAAGGGTATATACCACAAAAACTACCATAAAACAGACAAAAACCTTAAGTATAAGCATAAAAAGGGTTAAAAATGCCTACATGAAAGTATCAAAACACAATCAAAACAAACCTTTAATACGCTAGAAAAACTAAGTTCCGTTTTAAAAATGCCAAAAAAAATAATTAAATATACATACACATTAACTAAACTATAAATAAATAAATACAAATAAACAAGGTAAAAAAATTGAATAAAAATGCCTGAATAACGAAAAAAGGTATTTAGTATTTATAACTCGGACGATCTCTCCTATCCCGTAGCGAATAGTCGGTTCTAGAAATCGATATTGAACGACTACTTCTATTCGATTTAGCAGCTGGACGAATCGATGAACGAGACCTGCGCGAATCGCTGTGCTCAGCAGTTGAACTGCTTTCTGCCGTGGCTGAATTTTTACCTAAGCGCATTTCGCTGCTTTCTGCCGTTGCTAAATTTTTATTTACGCACATCTCGTTATTTTCTGGCGCTGCTAAAGTATACCTTTCGTTGCTTTCCGTCGTCGCTACCTCCGGAGACACGGGAGGTGGGGAACAGGGAGTTATGATTTCAGTTCTGTCACTGTCTGTTTCTTCCACTTCCGTCGCTACCGGAGTTTCGTAATTGTTGACGTTCACTTCTGCTGGTGCGCGGTTATTATCATATGGTGCCCAGGGAATGAATCGGTTGCGTTTACACCTGCGTACAGGAGGAGAATCGCGCGGTTGGTGTGGTGAATCGATGGTCACGTTTTTAGTCGATCCCAGGCCAATTGTTTGTTTTGGTTCACTGGACCAGATGGGAAGTCTGTCTTTGAAAGAAGACAACCTGTCAACATGGACAACCTGACAATTTTTGGGATTAGCAACTAGCGCTATTTTAAAATTAACTTCAATTAGCTTCTCAATTATAGTAAAAGGACCATTATTTTGCTTGCTTAATTTTTTTGTATTACCAGGGGCGACTGTGGGTGTAAATAACCACACAAGATCTCCTATTTTAAAATTTTTATCAACAGCTGTCTTTTCACGGTATTTTTCCTGCTGCTCAGAAACTTTAATTAAATTACTATGTACTTCAGTGTATATTTTTTGAAGAGCTGGGATTAAGAGTTCACAAAAAGAGGGTGCATCATTATAATTAAAAGAAGGTGGTTGAGAAAAGAGATTATATGGTAGATTCATATTTCTGCCATACATAACTGCAGCTGGGCTAAGTTTAGTTGAAGAGTGGACAGCTGAACGCATAGCTAGTAGCGCAAATTTTAGTTTAGTGTCCCAGTCAGATTGGTTTTGATTGACTATGTGACAAAGTGCATTTTTAAGAGTACGATTTTGTCTCTCCACTTGCGAGTTGCCAGCCGGGTGATAAGATGAGGTCTTAATATGTTTAATACCAAACATTTTATACACGTGTTCAATCGCATCTGAAATTAGATTCTTCGCGTTGTCCGTCGTAATAAAACAGGGCGCTCCGTAGCGTGAGATGAAGTCAGCTAAAGTGTCCGCAATGACATCTGAAGTGGTTGAACTAACCGCATATGCTTCTGGCCACTTAGTAAATGAATCTATATATGCGACAATATACTTATTTCCCGAAAAAGTTTGCGGTAAGGGTCTAATGAGATCCAAATGAACCTTGTTCATGGGAAACTGGGGGGTCGGCATACGTTGCAGAGGGGCGAGCTGGTTCGCTCTATAAGCTCTCTTCTGCTGGCAACTAATACATGACTCCACTAGATGCTTGACATCTGACGACATTCCTGGCCAATAGAAGTGCTCACGAATGCGATCAATGGTCTTTTGAAAGGCTTGATGACAAGCCGCTAGGGACTCATGTGTTAGTGCAAATACTTGAGTAACCAATTCTTTTGGCACGACTAACTTTACAGATTTATTCAAAATAGCTGACTCCCTTGTATCCTCACAAACTAAAATGTCATCTCTAAAAAAAAATTTCATGTATTTAGGAGCAATTTCTACACCTTGGTCTAGTTTTCTTGCAATCTCGCATCATTTCTTGTCTGATTTTTGCAATTCACCAATTTTTTCAAGTAGATTGGAATGAGACATAAAAGTAACTTCCTTTTCGACTTGTATACAAAAATTACAATTAACAGTATCATTGGAGTTATCATTGTTGACATACCTCGAAAGGAAATCTGCGACACTGTTACACTTGCCTTTAACAAACTTTATTGTAAAATTAAAGTGTGAGAGAGTGCAGATCCATTTAGCCATGCGAGATGTAGGGTCGTGAATTTTTAACATAAATGTTAGAGGCGCATGGTCTGTATAGATGAAAAAATGGGTATTAGCAATGTAACATTTAAAGTGGGTAGTTGCCCAAACTAAAGCTAGTAATTCCCTTTCAGTGGTGGAGTAGCGGGTCTTAGCATCTTTCAATTTTCTGCTGGCAAAGGCAACAGGATGGAGCATGTTATTTTCATCTAATTGTGATAACACTGCCCCTAATGCTTCGCCACTGGCATCACTATATAAATGGAATTCCTTCACAAAATCAGGGAGTGCAAGACATGGTTTTGAAATAAGAGCCATTTTAAGGTCTTCAAATTCTTTCTGGGCATCTTCATTCCACGAAAATTTTCCTGTCTCTTTAGTTAGATTGATTAAATTTTTGGCCCTCTTAGTAAAGTCTGGTATAAATCTCCTATAAAAAGATAGAGTTCCAATAAAGGATCTAACAGCCTTTCGGGTAGTTGGAGGTTTGAAATTTTCAATTACCGCAATGTTTTTATTAATAGGTGACACTTGGCCACTACAAATCTCAAAACCTAGATATTGTATTTTATTCGAAAGGAAAGTGCATTTACTGGGCTTAAGTTTCAATTTATGCAGTCTTAACCTATCAAAGACCATGTTAAGCTTCTCAAAATGAGAATTTACATCACAGGAGGCAATTACAATGTCGTCGATATAAACAAGAATTCAAAGATTGCCTAAATCACCGAAAATAGCATTCATAAGTCTCTGGAAACTGTTACCGGAATTTGAGAGCCCAAAACAGTTACGGGTCCACTCAAAAAGTCCTTTGTGGGTGATTATAGCAGTTTTATGCCTATCCTCTGGGCGAATAACCTGCTGAAAGAAACCACTAGTTAAATCTAGCGTTGAAAAAAATTTAGCCCCACTTAAAGCATCAACAGAGTCGGTGATGTTAGGAATTGGATAAGCATCTTTAACAAGATTTTTATTTAATCTTCTGTAATCAACAGCAAGTCGATAGGAACCGTCTGATTCCGAACCAGAATAACCGGAGAAGCAAATTCCGACATGGAAGGTGAAATTATGTCCGCCTGTAACAAAGTATTAAGTTGGTCTTCCATTTCTTGACGTAGTTTGTAGGGGACTCTATAAGCTTTGCGTTTTACTGGTTTATTTGAAGTTAAGTTAATTTCATGAGGGATTATATCACAGCCGGGTAAATCTAAGACCGATGCTGCAAATACATCTTTGTTTTTGTCTAGAAAATTTTGCATTTTAAGTTTTAATGGGGGTTCTAAATGATCTAAATTAATTTCAGAGCTCCAAGTGAGATCAGCGTGATCAAAGTCACCAATTGGAGGGGCCAAATTTACATTACAAGTAAGGTTATTTTTAGTTACGGGTACATTTGACTTGTCTACACATTTTTGAATTTTGGCAACAAAGGTTCCTTTATTTAAATGAATACTATTGTCTGAAAAATTTGCAAATGAGATATATAGGCCATGTTCTTTAGTGCAAACGGCTCTGGAGGTAAGGAGACCTTGATTTAAATTTTTCGCCAAAGGTTCTAACATAACAATATCATTTTCCTTAATAAAATTTTCCTTATAGCTTTTAACCTGGGCTAACATTTTTGACTGCGGGGGAATTGAAATTTTACTACATAACATAGCGAAACTTATACCTTTATTTTTACTGGTACTATCACTACTGCTATCTTCATTGCTCTCCTCCTCGACTTCAGGTACCTTATCCTCTATACTTATCAAATCTTCACTTTCATCAATATTACAAATTTCAGTAGTATCTTCAGCTAAATTACCCTGAGTTACCTGACTCGCTGCTGAAAGAATGTTGTCGACACTTTGAATACTTGAAGAATTTTCAGTATTATTACCTTCAGAGCTACCACCTGATATTGTTTGCATGCAAAAGTTCTGCGCAACACTTTCAACTTCCTTATTTGACTCAGTTTGAATGACTATCTCAACATCTTTTCCCATATTACTCAACTGCGGGTCCTGAACTACCATATTTTCACTACTATTATTCCCATTTTCAATATTAACTGAGTCATGAACTTTCTCACATGCACAATTTTCAGGAGGGCTATTGGCATTACTACTTTTTGAATTCTCCCCTACTTTGTTGACACATTTTATATTTACAGAACTATTTTCAACACAATCATTATTCACACAATTATTATTAGAATTTACACTATATACAGAATTAGAAATATTTACAGAATTAGTAGCAAGACAAGTATTAGACCCTGAAGTATTACTTGGGGTTTCTACGCTTTGTTTACATTGGCCTGCAACTGGCACTTTAAGAGCGACAGCATTTGTATCACAATTTATACTTGCCCGGTACTCTTTCAAAAATGGCATTCCCAAAATCACATTAAATTCCTCAGCTACTTTTCCTTCAATTACATAGAATTCAGCTTGACACTGAATATTATCAAAAATAAAATTTAAAAATATCTTCCTATTTAGGTGCACTTTCTCACCGGTGACAGTCATAATGGGGATATTGCAATTCTCCGTTTCAAAATTCTCTAAATAGTTACAATCAGTACCACTCAGGAGATTAATTGCAGAACCCGTGTCACATAATGCATTCAGGCAAACTTTATTTATGTAAATTCTTGCAGTTGGTAATGTATATGAAAAACGCTATATACAGCTGGGGGGTCCAGGGGCCTGTGGGGGATCGAGTTGACCACATCTGATCCGGCCACTAATAGTTTAAAGGTTCATTTACACTATTTGCTATTGGGGTGTTATTTACCGCCTGCTCCTCATTTCTGTTCGCAGCTGTGTTCCTACTGTTTTGGTAATAACCACCTCTTCTTCCCCTGTATCCGCCTCACTGATTGTGGTTCCCTCTAGGATTTTCACCTCTGTTTCTATAATTTTGCCCACGGCTCCTGAAATTTTGACCACCTCCCCTTCTAAAATTATAGTCGACAAAATTTAGTGGACAATCTCTGGCATAGTGGCCCTGTACGGAACACCTATAGCAGGTTACGGGTCTTACTTCCTGGTTTTTCTCCTGTACATCCCGAGCCCTAAGATCAACTAAACTATCTATCTTAGCTGCTAATACATCAATTTGTGACTTTAGTTGGTCTATCTCCTTCTTTTGTGAGCTGTCTTGCTGAAAAACAGCAGCACAGGGTAGGTTTTGGGTCAAATTAGGGTTGAGAATTTCCTCGCGGTGGTTGTAAAAAGGGTTAATGCTCCTATAAGCTTTTTCCTCAAGAAGCGCAATTTTGAGAACTTCTTCTGGGGATTGTGGATTTCTCGCAATTACCCCCTTTCGCACTTCTGGTGTAAGGTTGCTCAAAAGCATGGAGTGGAGTAGAGCCGTTCGGCTTTTATCGACTACTTCACCCTGGATACCTTCAATTACAAGGGCTCTTAATGACATATCATATGCCTTGTCATAAAACTCCTGAACACTCATATTGGGTGGCTGTTTAAAATTTAAAAAATGACTGAGGGCAACATCTGGTGTGGCCTGTGAAGTGTAACTCTCTTTTAGTATTTTCAATAACTCATCAGAAGTTTTTGCTTTGTGAATTTTTATCCGCCTAGATGCAGCTCCTGAAAGTCTAGCAAGTAAAACAAACTTCTTCTCTTCCTCAGTCCAGTCGAATAATTTTGAAAAACTCTCAAATTTCTCAGAAAAATCTGAGAAGCAGACTGAGCTGGCCTCTCCATTGAATGGGGGAATGTTAGACAAATTGTCCACTAATGCATTTTTTCGCTGAATAGTGGCAATTGCCTCTGAATGTTTATCAGCCATGGTTAGAGTTAGAAAATGACAAACAGACCCAAAAAAAAAAGGAAAATTGGGGGTGGGCAACTTAAAAATGGGATAAAGAGAGGAAAAGAAAAACCCTTACAAATACATAAAACTTAAGTACAGGATTATGATTTTAGTAAATGAGGTAAAGTTATGCATACGACACATAATTTTGACTGGGAATTGTAACTAATAGCACAGAGAGAGAGCCTAGACCTCTTTTTACACTTGAACATATAAATAAAATTTTAATTGCAAAAACACCCAGTTGCTCTTTGATATATAAATACATACAAGTAAACAATAATAAATAACCCAGAGACCGAATTGTTACGGCTCCATTTGTTGTGGGGTTATGGGGTTCTTTCTAAACAATTAACTTAAATAAAAAAAACCCATTTACAACTCCTCACTTGACAATTAAATATTTAAAAAAGAATAAGTATGCCTTGATTAGCTCCACTGAAATCTGTTGCCATGGAAAGGGGAGTAAATTTGTCAAAATATCAAAACTCAAAAGAATCCGAATAAGTTAAAACACCATGATGATTTTGAATTCATAATTTTAAAATAATTCTAAATGTAGTAAGGGGCAACAGATTTCTAAATCAAGTAGCATACTGAAATGCGAAAGAACACCCAACTCCACTCCAACCCGATCAAGCTCAAACCTCCATACACAATAAATTAGCAAAATATAACCATCATTGAATTTAGACAATTGAAGAAAGCCTGAAATTCCTCCAATATGAGGACAAAAGGGAATAGAGACAAATTAATAAAATAAGCATATGATGGAATACTAAAAATTTAAGAATAAAAATGGAGATTTTGACCAAGATCAGATTGGTTAACCGAAAGATCGTATAGTGATTGAAATTTTACTGACCAACTCTATATATATATATATTTTTTTTTTTTTTTTTTTTTTTAGAAAACAAACATTCTATCGTTTGTTTTAAATAATATTTCCAAGAGAGGACAATTAAAAATTAAACTGATCAGTTATGAAATTAAATTTAATATTATTCATTCATCACTTATTAATTTATCCATCATTAAATCAAGATCAAAAACACGATTGTATAACATTGAGTGAACCTCAATTAATATTCATTAAAACAGTCAGTTATGAATTTAAACTTAAGAAATTTTAAAGTCTTAATTTAATAAAGTTAGATTCTCCTTTTTTTTTTTTTTTTTTTTTTTTTTTTTTTTAATATTACTCACAGAAAGGTTAAGCCTTTCTTATAGGTATACTGTGAATATAAAATATTAATTATTTAGAGATTTATACAAAGAAAAACATACCATCCTTGATAATAAACAAAGAACACAATTTATTTGAACATTTAAAATTATGAAGCAACTAAGTTATCAAAAATAATCTTAATAAAACAATATAACAGCTGATCTTTTAAGTTGAAACCATTCACTGGTTACTTTTAAATTACACATCATATTTTTAAAATTATCATCACATTACCATTTAATGGTCGTTCAATTATACAAACATTATATATCAACCTACAGACTATTTTTATTCATAATGTAAATTCTTATTGGAATTATCTAAAGATATTCATTTCACTTTTAAACTCTGGTATAGCAAACATATATTTTTTTTTTTCAGAAAGATGTACAAATAAAAAAAAAACTATGCAAAGAGTACTTACAATAGGGGGAGGGTTCTACAATTTTAGTCAGTGGACACTTAGGAGCATTTCGTCCTTTTTCAAAATCTGTTGAACACACTTAAGCTGGAGTATTCAGGCTGGGGAAAAATTCTGTCAATACCCATGTGGTTTCACGCTAACATTCATCATCACATGATGTGTCAAATGCCATCACGATGGAGATTTGGTTACCACTTCGTACCTCTCATCACACTGCATCACTTGCCATCAACTACTAGGTCCATCATCTTGTCAGGAGGGGGAAATTGTCCCACGGCCCAGAATTTCACTGTCGGAGCCAAAAGTTTCACTTTCATGGGACATGTGTTTTATTCTAAGATGGCCATCACCTTAACTCAGAACACTACTATTTCTAACGACCGTTTAGTTCAATATCTATGATCAACTCTGAGGATTAAGAAGTCATAATAATGTAATACTATTTCTTAGAACGCCACTACGCAAAAACGGGCTAAACATATCTTCTTTTTAATCTCTCGCTAACAGTTATAGATCCGCAACTCGAAAATGCCCTTATAGCCTCTTTTCATCATAACACTATGATTTAGGATAGTTAGTGTAGGGCCATCAATGCCCCACTTTCGGTAATCTTCCAGAAACCTGTCCGCCTTCAACAGCTTCGCGATCCAGCCCACAGGCCAGTTTTCGAGCCCCGTAACAAGTCCAATTTTTACGAGCCAAACGACAGGTATCTCAGCCAAGCAACAACTGTCGTAAACATTCACTCTCCCGCGCCGCTTGAAAAACGGGACCGATCCACTCTGCCAGGGGTACGGGAATGGAAACAAAAGGAAAAATGGACTCTTCCTGAAGGCAACAGCTTGTCGCTCAACTCTGCCGGCCGCTTCATGGGGGAAGGCAGCCATGCTTCACCCCCATGTCGTGTGCTGAAGGGGGGTCCTGTGAGCCTCTGTTTACATGGGCGCCAGCTATCCGCCTGATAGCCGAGCCAATTGAAGCCTGTCGTAAACTTACAAAGCCTAATTGCGTGTATAAGTACACTCATAAGATAACGTAATTCTTATACAGGGCGGTCGGTCATTCTTATATCAAAGTCAGACTAGATGACTCCAAATTTTCCACCTGTGCGGTCTTTAACTGACAAACATCCCTTCTTGCTGTCTGCTTTTCGTATTTCAAAACAGGAAGCTACGCTAGATTATGAAAGTTGAAATTGCTTTGCTTAAAAGAAAAAGAAAGAAGAGGAAAAAAAAAACTGCTTTTATTATTAATATTACAATTACTTTTATTTATATATTTATTTAAAACAGAAACAAAAAGAAAACTTCTAAATAAATGTTGAGAGAGTGATTTAAGGTAATTAATGTAGATTAAAAAAAAATTGGTTGAAACCAACCGTAACACAATAAATCCTGTTTTTTGAGTTCTTAAGACAATGTGACTCATATCACTACGACTTTAAATGCATCAATTGTAAAAATTTGCAATACTACAACTAGAGTAAAATCTGGGAAAATAAAAACTCTCTTCAATGGAATCTAGTCTTAAATGAAAATATTTACATGGTCCCAACAGAAAGCATACCAACAATTTTACCTGCTAAGACGGAAAATTCTATAAAGTGGACTGTTTGCGGTACTTCTCGATTCTGTTTCACAGTTTTTAATGAATAAATATTTAAAGGATGATTAAGTATTTCAATATTATGTATTTTATGATTATAGATTTTAAATTTTAAAATAAGTCGGCAGTTAGAAACTTAGTAAAATTATCTTTGTAAATTTACTTTGCGGAGGAAGGGGAACGGGGTATGAAAATCCATGTTTGCCCCGGCAGTGTTGCCTTTGGGCTGCTTTTTGTAATTCAGATTGCTTGATTAGCGCTACCTTTTTTAAACGGTATATTTCGCCCTATTTTTGCCTTTTTAATGGGTCATAAATTAGGTGAATTTTTAATTTATCAAAAAACTGGTGGCAATCAAGAAAATTGATTTAAAAAAGAAAAAAAGCCCACTGGCACCACTGTGCCCCGGGTGAAAAAAGGCTAGTTTCGGCCTTGTGTCGAACTGGGACAGAACTCTTAGCTACGGAATCCGTTTTTGCAGGTATTACTCTATCTTTATATATATATATATATATATATATATATATATATATATATATATATATATATATATATATATATATTATTCATTTAAAACAAATAAAGACGCAATTAAAAAAACAAAATAACGAAATAACTTACGATTTAGAAAGTACAGCGTCTTAGCAGATATGACATCACTTTTATTTGAATGTATTTTAAAACCTGTGAAAAAGGAATTTGTCTATACAACCGAATCTAACCTTAAACAGAAAATTTTTATCGTAAATTAGAGTTGCAAGTTTCGATAGAAACAGTCCGCCATCTTCAGACCAAGCAAGTAGTATTTCTTTTTTTTTCTTTTTTTTTTTTTTCCTAAAATATACATTATTTTAGATTATTTGACAGCGTATGAAATTCTGTAGTAAAACAATTCTAAATTAAACTTTGCGATTTAAAACTTATTAGGTAAAGGAAATATAAGAGACCTCGAATTACTAAATAACATTTAAAAAAATATTAATTTTCAGGAGAAAGTTAAGAGAACAATAAGTTATAAACACAACTATACATAATCAATATTAATTCAACAAAATTTACTAAATTCTATGATACATATTTCATTCAGTCATGAGATTTGGACACGTTTTTATATTCAGATACCTGCCACTATTTCCAAATAATAATATACAATTGATCAATTTACAAATTAAATTATAATGCTATTCGCAAATAATGGGTGTAAACATACTTAAAAACTAAGGCTCAACTGCGAACTCTGATTCCATTAGGTATCATTTTATTATTCTCTACTGTATTGTTTATGGATTTCTAAGTGTTTATTTCTACATTCTTTTCTTGCAATTTCTTTTATATATATATATATAATCTGATGCGTAATGATAATAATAGTAATAAAATGCTTATTTAACGAAATCAATTTTGTATTACTTATTTAATTATCTGAAAGTTCAACGC
Source organism: Maratus michaelseni (assembly GCA_963931845.1). Lineage (NCBI taxonomy): Eukaryota > Metazoa > Arthropoda > Arachnida > Araneae > Salticidae > Maratus > Maratus michaelseni. Next base: position 93,096,030 of record OZ007596.1, read on the forward strand.
CTTTTTTATATAAGGATTATAATCGCATACAATTTTATTTATTTTGCTATCACATAACGTTTTTATATATACTCTACATTTCAAGAAATAAAATACTATTAAAACATTCAATGAAATTAATTTTTCTGATTTATTTTAAAGATATTTTAAAATTTTTAAATGAGTTTCATATTAGCATACAATTTTAGTTATTAAAAAATATCGATTTATTATTATTTGATTTACACTCAATTACTATTTAACCAAATCACTAGAATTTAATTACATTTACTTCACAGAAAAAAATATAATTCACAACGCTGTATTTTTAAAGTAAGGTTCATATTTGCATACAAATTTAGTTACTAAAAGTGATCCATTTATTATTATTTGATTTACACTCAATTACTGCAAAACGTAATCACAGAAAAATATTATTTCAAGAATCATGATAGAAAAAGATAATTTCCATTGCAGTATATCATTTAAAACTTATTTACAAACAAGGATTACTTCGTTCAGGTAAGAAGGGTCATCAGGTAATCAGGTCCTTTCAGGGAAAATAAAATCCCCAACGCTCCCACGACCCACTAATGATTACCAGATGTGCCTACCTTAGAGCAAAGGTGCCTACTGATTGCAACATTAGTCTGATCACCTGCAGTGAGTAATCCATAGAAAAGGGGGTGGAAATTTTGAGATTCTCCCGTAGTTAACGCATATGTAAGGAATTCAGTCCCCGTAAGCTAAACGTTAATTTCATTTTATGAAATTAAGTTTCAATACACTTTTACAAACAATTAATTACAATTCTGTTACATTAAAATTATACACTGGCTTCCAAAAGTTAAGGTACAACCGGTTTTTTGCGTCTAATTTGCAAATGAATGAATATAGAAGCAACAAATTTGGAGGAAATGTGCGCTAAACTGTTATTTATTAAATGCGACATAGAAATTTACTTAAGTTAAACGTATAAATTAAATTACAACAAAAAAGCACTCATGGTGGCAAATTCCATTCTTGAAGAAATCAGTACATCGCAGTATTATGCACTAAAATGTGACAGAAACATTAAAAAACTGGTTCTAATACGGAATATGTCCACCCCGGACTTGAATGCATTGGCGGCATCGACTTTCCATGCTCTCAATTAAATTGTCGGACATCGAAATAGGTAACGCTGACCAGATTTGGAGTAAAGCATTGTTCCAGCTCATTTAATGACCTTGGAGGAGGACTTAAAGCCGCAACCTGTCTTCCAAGATAGTCCCAAAGATGTTCTATCGGATTCAAGTCTTGAGAGTGAGCTGGCCATTCCATTCTCTCCAAACCGTGATCCTCAAGATAATCCTCAACAACCACAACTCGGTGTGGTCTCGCATTATCATCCATTAGAATGAAACTACGGCGGCTTGATTTGCTAGCCACTCATATTTATATATTTATTATGTCGTCTTATGAAAAGACACAGACGATGTGTGTGGAGGTTGAAGAATGAATTAGATACACACAAGTTTACTTTAAAACAACAACATCTTATTATTCAGGAAAAACAAGTACGAGATGAGATGGAACTGACGCGACCAGATAATCAACAACACTCAGCTAGCTGCAATAACAGACTGCCTGTTCCGTTGCAGTTACAGTTAAAAGTAACTCATTACACATTGAGTTGAGTTGTATGAAAAATGCAATACAATAAAATAAAAGTTAAAATTGCAGTTAACATAGATCATGTTTAACATGGAGTTAAAGTTTATGGCTAAACAGTTCAGGGTTACAGTTAACCCGCTACAGTATTCCCCCCCCCCCCAAGTACTCAAGGTACTGACAACTTCACAAGTAGCGAGGGTTAAACCGCACAGTTCTACCAGAACGGGTAGCTGTTTTGGGTGGCAGAGATGGTGCCACCGCCACTGGTTCATCTTGACTGACAGTCTGAGCTGGCGGGTTGTTATGACTAATTACCACTGGCGATGCAGGAGTTAAATCTCTTGAATAAGGAATGCAGGTTTGAGACGGTCGATGCCAATCACTGCGTCTTCTCCCTTTATGACAACAGTAAAATGTTTAGCTGTGCGTTTTGTCACTCGAAACCCAACTAACACAGAACTTGCGGGCCACTGATGGCTACGTTAGCCTTGGCCCAAACTAGTAGATGAGGGGCCGCAATCGTTTGCCGTAACGGCAACTTAAAAAAACTGTCACGCCGGCCACAATGTGGCCGCAACAGAATTGGCCATAACTACATTAAGATGCCCATAATTGTGCCACAAGTGGTTAATCATAATTGACGGATAGCCTAAAACTGGCCACAGTTATACTTTAAGTGGCAATTATTAATGAAAACTAGCCACAGTTTGGCCATTAACGATCATCGTGAATAAAATCTAGCCAGAAGATCGCCACAGCCATGCCACCTGCGTTTGTTAAGAATAAAAGCTACCCCAAAGCTGGCCATAAATGTTAATTTATTGGTCATCATAAATGTAAACTAGCCTTAAGCCAGCCATCCACATACCATCAATGCTATTCATTAATGAATGCATGCCGAAAGCTAGCCACTTTGTTGCCATGAATGGGCATCATTAATGTATGCAAGCCGAAAGCTAGCCACTTCGTTGCCATCATTAATGAATGCAAGCCGAAAGCTAGCCACTTTGTTGCCATCAATGGTAATCATTAATGAATGCATGCCGAAAGCTAGCCACTTTGTTGCCATGAATGGGCATCATTAATGTATGCAAGCCGAAAGCTAGCCACTTCGTTGCCATCATTAATGAATGCAAGCCGAAATCTAGCCACTTTGTTGCCATCAATGGTAATCATTAATGAATGCATGCCGAAAGCTAGCCACTTTGTCGCCATCAATGGGCATCATTAATGAATGATAGCCCAAAGCTAGCCATATTCATGCCACTATTAGATATCATGAATGGAAGCTGGCCAGAATTATACTTTTTATGGTCCTCAAAAAAGTAAAGTTGAGCAAATCTCCATTTTTACTCCTTTGGCAGGGACAATTTTTCTTCTTTTTTTAAGTTATTTTAAACTTTAGAATCTAAATTTACTGGTCCATAATTTTTGTCTGAAAACTCTAAATATTTTATTCAAAATTTGAAAAAAAAAAAAAAAAAAAAAATAATCTATTGGAATATTTTTCTTAACAAGAGCTCATAACACCAACCTGACTTTTATGCAAACATGTTTCACTTTATTATAATATTTTTCAGTTAAAAACTGCAATGGTGTTATAAGCACCCCATATTAAAAAGGTCAAAATACAATAAAATCGAAAGTGCTTCAGATCTTGTATAGAATACTTTCAATCTGGAAGCGATAATAATTTTTTCTTTTTTAAAGTGTCCCAATGGAGGCAAAAATTGGCCGTATCCACTCATCTCATTAGATCGGAATAAAAGGCCATATGGTTATGATTTATTTTTTAATGTTATTCTGAAAAAGTTGCAAAAGCCATAATTGTAATTAATAAAAAAAAAGTTGTAAAATAAGGTGTAACACAAGGTGTAAAATATATATTGAGCGTTAAATTACCAATGATGGTGAGAATACGAAAAAAAAAACTAATTTTCTTCAATTTTTAATTAAATTATAGGTTTAAACATTCTATTCAAAGGAGTAAATTTTTAAGTAGTTTCAATTTATGTTTCTTCAAGCTAATTCACCAGGTGGATTGTCCAGCCAGAATTTCCATTGAAAATTGTTATCTAATGATTATATTCAACATCCCTTTTTCGAAGCAAATAAAAAATGTATAATGTTAAATGAGATACCATATGAAAGGATTTTCAAGCGACTTCTGACATAGTACACTCACATTTCTTTAAAACATGTATTTTGGTTAAAATTGCAAGTAATAAATTAAATAGGCATTGTTTTCAGAAATAAAATGAAAGTTTTTCCTCAAATTACTGTTGCCATAAAAATTAAATTCCACAACAATGATTATAAAAAAAATGTTCAATAAAGATAAAGTGGACATGGTTGCTGCATGGGTTTATTTTATATTTATGATAAAAAAGCAAAATTTAAATTCAAACGCTCAATTTTTTTTTTTTTTTTCAAAACATTATGTCTCTCTCTAATGTAGTTAAAATACAATTTATATATATATATATATATATAGCTCTTGATATTTTCAGTCAGTTTTTACTGTAAAGTATGAAAGAATAAATTGGATTATATTCTGGCTTTATTTTTTTTTAGAAGTTTAAACATGCATCTAAAAAATATTAGATATTGCTAAAAAATATTAGGCTGCAGTGTGAAATCTTCACACAGGCCCACTAGTATATATTATTTCTGTTATCAACATCCCCTTTTCTCAGAAAATATGAAATGCACAACAATGAACGAGATGCCATAAGAAAGGATTTTGAACCAGCTTCTGACATAGTGCACTCACATCTCGATAAAACATATTTTTTGATTAAAAATTGCTGTAAATTAAAAATTAAATCTGCATTGTCTTCATAAAAGAAATGAAAGGCTTTCCTCAAATTAGTGTAGCCACAAAAATAAAATACCACATTATATAATGCTTAAAATGATTATAAAAAATAAATACTACAAAAAAGATAAAGTGGGACATAGTTGCTGCACGGGTTTATTTTATATTTATGACTAAAAAGCAAAACTGAAATGCTCAATTTATTTTTCTTTGTCCCATGTTTTTTTCCGAAACAGATGATGTCATCTCTAAAGCAGTTAATTAACTATAGATATATATATTTTTTTGTCTTTGCTATGCTCGATCAGTTTTTACTGTAACTGTGATGGAATAAACGAGATGATATTCTGGCTCGACTAATGTTGTTTGAAGATAGTTTCAGTCCTTAATTTTCCTTTACAAGTTTAAACCTGCATCTAAAGAGTATTAGATATTGCTAAAAAGTATTAGACTGCAGTGTGAAATCTTCTCATGGGTCCACTGGTGCTTTTATAATACAATTTCTTACCTGGATGTTTCTTCCAATTATCCAGCTTGAAAATAAAACAAAAACGCAGGAACTCTATTTTATAAAATTGGTAAAATGTTGACATTACTGATCATTGAAATTTAAGAATTTTTTTTAATGATGTAACTATATATATATGTAAATTAGGTCCGTTCAAAAAATGTCATTTCACTATCTTCATCTCTTTGGCATATAATATCAGAAAAATGTAGCAGTATTCCTAAAAAGTAATGTTTTAGTCTGTTAAGGACTCTTCCCCCCTTTATACACATCATAGAACAAAATTTCAATGTATATATATTTACAAAATATTACTAATTGACAGAAAGCCAATTGTCACTATTTTCCTTCTTATGTAATCTTAAAATTTCTCTTATTAAATAAGTTTAATATTTTTTCAAAATAGTAGTGGCAGTTGATCTTCTAGAACACGGCAAGTTCACCATTCATACACTAAATCTTTTTTTTTTTTTTTTTTTAATGGACTAAACATTACTCATAAATAATAATATATCATTGTTTTTACTTTTTAAAAATTAGCAAGTAATGAGTACTGAATATATATATATTTTTTAATATATTACCAATAAAGAAATCTTTAAAATATTTTTCCTTCCAGCAGGAGGTATGTGACTTTTTGACTAACAAAATTTCAAACTGATTCATACAATATTATGTACATTAAAATTTTAATCTCAACTTCTAATGAGATTATGATGAAATTTTTATTAAAATTTTCAAAAGTTTTTATACAGCAAATTATTTTTAATACCTGATCTCCAAGCAATGCTAATTTATAATCAACCAACAAAAACAGTTTATCAGTTTTTAAAATATAGCCTACATAAAACACTTTTATTCAATTATATCTTAACCTGTAAAAAGAAGGGGGAATGTTCTCAGAATGAGAAAGAAGGGGAAAATATATAGTACATCTTTTTTAACAACATCACTTGCATAAATAAATATATATATTTAAAAACACTAGAACTGAATGCTTTTTTTTTTCATATAAATTTTATTTTTCACAACAAATGTAAAACAAACCAACCAAAAAACATTTATTTATGTATTTACAAGATGCTCAAAATTTATCAGAAATATTTTACAAGAAAATTTAATCCTGTTACAATTAAATTTCTGATGTTTCTTAATTTAAGTTTATAAACAAGAGCTGAAAATCTACAGTCATCTTCACAGAGAACTTTTTTCTTTCCAGATTTTTATTCTTCTTCTTCTGAAAAACAAAAAATAAATTTTACAAAACAAAATTAAAATGCCTTACTTTAAAAACACCACTTATTAATTAGCCATTTATAAATATAATCGGAACAGAAATTATAATTTAAAAAAACTATTTACAAAAAGCTTTGTAGTTCAAGTTATTTGTACAAAATGAAACTATTTTATTGCAGTATACCTATATTTGCTTTTAACAAAAACTCATGAAAGGGCAGCGTTGTCAAATGACACCTAATTCCTTTTTTTTTTCTAGGTGCGAAACTGCATTTCATGGTGGCAATTTTATGTTATATCATATTCTCTCATTTCTTTTTGCAACCATGTTAACAATAATATTGTTTCTATTTTTATGTGTTAAGAGCAGGGGGGGAGGGGGGGGCTGTATATATTAAATACTTTATCTCTGTGTTAATCACTAAAACAAAATAAAAACAGGCTTTCTATAAATTCTTTTGAATAACTTCAAATATATAAATTCATATTCTTTACATATGATGTATGGGTGCTCTTTCTGTTCATTTCATAAAAGTCGAATTGCTCACTTTGTAAATGTTTCTAGAATTTGTATTGCTAGAAAAATGCAGTTCTTTATTTTCTTCACTTTATTTTTTCACATAACATTTCCTTCAAAATGGCTTTGTAAAGTAGGAAAATACATTGTGTACCTTATTTTTTCACATAACATTTCCTTCAAAATGGCTTTGTAAAGTAGGAAAATACATTGTGTACCTCCAAGCTATAAATCTGATATTATCACTCATAAAACAATAGCATTTCAATTCTCACCGTAATTTAGTTCAAAATAAGGAAAAGCAATTTTTCAACTTTTCCCCGTCAAAGTTAAAAAAGTAAAATTTAAATTAGGTGGGATATAATATATCCCACCACGCCTCAAAGGGTTAAAAGACAATAAAGAAAAAATGAAGTTACTTTGACACAGGGTTGGGTTTCTTCCGGAAGAAACTGGAAGAAATGGAAAAAACTGGAAGAAACCAACAGAAAACAAAACAGATGCTCAAAATTAAAATATATTAACTATATAAAAGAATTAAATTCAAAACCTAATTATATGAAATTTAAATTGGAAATTAATTAATATTAAAAATATTATTTATGGAAAAATAAGTTATTTTTTAATAACAAATTTCAGGTTCAGCAGGTATTTACAGGTTATGTTTTTTACAACTTTAGAGGTAGGGGATATTTTTTTATTGTTTATATAATTTCTGTAAAAAAAAAAAAAACCTACCAATTCCTTATTTATCATATAAAAATGCAATATTTTAAAAACTATTGTGCAAAACTTAAAACAAACAAATTTGTAATTATGTATACTAGCATGCTGATTTAAAAGATAAATGTTCTGAAAATAAACTCTACAGGAATAAGAATTTTTTTCATCTTTTGCATTCATCCATTCTAAGTTGAGAAATTGATTGCAGCATCTTAAAGCTAAATTACTTCTGTTTTGTTATACAATGTTGCACTGTAGTAAGGAAAATGGAGATTTTAATGAAATCCTTCAATACAGTAATTACTGTATATTAGTTTCCTTAATAAAATGGGCGTAAATTCAAAGCACTGTCTTTTATTTAAAAGAGTTTCATTCTACAATAGGTAAATGATCCACATACTATTTACTACTGGTTACAGAAGTTTAAATTATATATATTAAAAAAAATGTGCCTCTTTTGAATTGAATTACCTTTAATTGATTTTGTGTATTTTGGATAAATTTATTTGGTACATTTCCATTATACCAACACCATTGTCGTCACCAAGTGCAATAATTGGCACAAAATGAAATTCATGTGAAAGGATTCAATTGGAAAAAAAAAAAAAAAATGTTGGCACAAAATTGAGCATTTAAAAATATAACATTTGAAAATTACAGACTTTCACGAACTATTTTATTAAATCGACACGAATATAGACTTAAAATAAAAGAACAAATAAATATTATATGATAAATTAATAAAATTAACTCAATTTAAACTACAGGCATAGCATTGTAAATGTCTCTTAGCATTGCAGTAAGCATTTCACTTTTTGAATGAAGACGTTCATACTTTTTTTTTGTATCCAAAGTCCTGAAACAATTTTATTGCAGCGTCCTCATCATCTGGTAAATGCCTAATGGTAAAATCCACATTAGTGTCAACAATAAATGTAAGTTACTACTTAATATTAAATATTTTCTATTTGAAAAATAGCAAATTAAGATGTTTTGCGAGGTTACAGAGTAAATTAAGTAATAATAATAATTAAAAAGTGTCATGTCCAATAAATAGCAAATCACAATGTTTGGCACGGTTTGCAATAAAAATATTTACACGTTCAGGGTTTAAATAAATAGCACATTAGCATACATTTTGGCATGGTGTTAGAAAAGTCCCATTTATTTTATTCAGGTACACAATGATTCGAAAGCTTTAGACAGGTGTGTGATCTTGGCTAAAAAACTGGTGTAATTATCAATTTATCATACATAATTAAATTTTTATAAGTCTAATTAAATTTATGTAAGGTTATCTATTAGAAAATACATTTATTTTTATTGTATTTTACAAAGTTGTAACTTATATGGTAAATTCTTAAAGAAAAACAGTTTCTTCCATTTTTTCCACTTGGAAGAAACCTATTTCTTCAGGCCGGTTTTTTCCACTTTGGAAGAAACTTGCCAACCCTGTTTGACACATCATAGACAATCCCTGACAAACAGATTTTTCCATTTTAATTTTGTTTTTTTAACAGTTAAAACTGTTTTGGCCAATAATTCAAAAATTTTTAGTAGCATTTGGGGACTCCTGAAAATCGGGGACCCTGGGCCCGTGCCCCGAATGCCCTGCTCATGACAGATATATAAATTTCTCTATTTTTAGCCGCAATCGATTGACAAATTTAGCAATTTTTCTCATGCGATCTTGGAAGAATTTCGCTATTTTTTCCCATGACTGACTGAATAGTTTCGTGATTTTTCCCGCAGCTGACTGATGAATTTCAGAATATTTTCCTGCTACCAATTGCCGAATTGTGCAGGGAGGGAGGTTTTGCGACAAATAAGCAAATTTCCCAATTTTTTTCCTACAACAAACTGTCGAATTTTGAGATTTTTGAATTTTGTAATTTTTCTTGCGACCAAGTGACAAATTTTGTGATATTTTACTGTGACCAATAGACGAATCTTGCGATATTTTCTCATGACCGATAAATGATTTTTGTGATATTTTCCCGCTAAATTTTGGTGAAATTCGCGAAAGCAAATTCTTGCGAATCCACAATAATCAGGGCACATTTCCAGCTATATAAAAACGGGCAGGGCGCATTTACAACTATAAAAAAATGGGCAGGGTGCTGCGCCCTCTCGAAAACGTCTAGGGGAAACACTAATTACTCCAATACAAATATTGCCACAGTTATTTTATTCTAAAAACTTGATATTTGAGTAATTTTAATTTATTTTCAGCAGTGAAATTAACTCGAAATTATTGAATAACAAACATGTGAATTTTTACATTGCTAACTAAGCGTAACCAAGCTTCCAGGCTCGAACATATTTCACACTGTCAGTTTTACGCTTAGTTAGCAATGAAAAAAAAATCACCATTTTTATTACTTGATATTTGATTTAAAGGAAAATTTAAAAACATGGATTTGAACCTTCAGCTCCTCTCCAGAATCTTACATTTGCAAAATATTTTGGGCAAAACATAAGAATGTTTTAAAAATACCTTGAATTTAAATATCATTTTTTAAAGTTTCTTAAGAAAAAAGGGTCAAAGAAAGTATTAAAGAAGGTCCCTTTCTCCAAAGAATCTGCTTTATTTTTAATTTGTTAAAAATTATACATTACATATAATCAAAATCCAAATTAATTTATATGACAACATATTAAAAAAAATCCTTAATTTAGAGGTCAGAAGATTAAATAATTTTATCACCACCTCCCTTCCTCTTCTACATACATAGCATAAATTAAAAAAAATTATTTAGCATAAATCTGTGTAATCTTAAGTATTGTCAAAGTTCATGAAATTCAAAAACCCTGTTAACAAAAATTATTTGACACATTTCTGCAAAACTTTAAAAAATACTCAATCTTTTTCTATTAAATTTTACATTTCAAAAATTTAAATTAATTTAATTTTTATTAAATGTAAGTCCAGATTAGATGCACTATATTTCCAGAGGTGTCACAATAATCACAAAACTGAATCATCACTCTTGAAACAAATATTAAAACATTTAAAGCAAACATTTTCTAAGCACATGAGCTGAAGCATCAAAATTTTGAGTAATTTGAAGGACCCATTGTACAAGATGTTTACATTTCATGAAACTCTGCTAAACTGTTTTAACAAACTGTAAAATAACAATTTTGAATAAAATAATTTTAATAAAAATGAACAATTCCTATGCAATATGTAATAGACGAAGATTTTTTTATGATAACTTTTTGAATACAGTTTTGTTAAAATATTACAATTTAACTAAATTTTAATATGAAAAAGTTTACAAAATGATTTTTTGGCCATTTAAAAGATATCGCCAAATTTATCAGCCAATCGTGGTAAAAAATCTTAAAATTAGTCAATGGATTGTTGGGGAAAAAAAAAAAAAATTTCGGTTAATGTACGCGAAGCGTACATACACAAGTTACTGACCGCGGCTGGAATGAATTTCGTGCATTCTACAGATTGCTGTACAGCGAGTTTCATGCGTCCAGTGATGTTTTTTTTCGGTTAATGTACGCGAAACGTACATATACAAGTTACTGACCGCGGCTTAAATGAATTTCGTGCATTCTACAGATTGCTGTACAGCGAGTTTCATGCGTCCAGTGATGTTTTTTTTTCAGTTAATGTACGCTTAGCGTACATACACAAGTTACTGACCGCGGCAGGAATGAATTTCGTGCATTCTACAGATTGCTGTACAGCGAGTTTCATGCGTCCAGTGATGTTTTTTTTTTTTCGGTTAATGTACGGCAAGCGTACATACACAAGTTACTGACCGCGGCTTGAATGAATTTCGTGCATTCTAGAGAATGCTGTACAGTGAGTTTCATGCGTCCAGTGATGTTTTTTTTTTCAGTTAATGTATGCCAAGCGTACATACACAAGTTACTGACCGTGGCTTGAATGAATTTCGTGCATTCTACAGATTGCTGTACGGCGAGTTTCATGCGTCCAGTGATGTTTTTTTTTCGGTTAATGTATGTGAAGCGTACATACACAAGTTACTGACCGCGGCTTGAATGAATTTCGTGCATTCTAGAGATTGCTGTACGGCGAGTTTCATGCGTTCAGTGATGTTTTTTTTTCGGTTAATGTACGCGAAGCGTACATACACAAGTTACTGACCTCGGCTTAAATGAATTTCGTGCATTCTAGAGAATGCTGTACAGCGAGTTTCATGCGTCCAGTGATGTTTTTTTTTCAGTTAATGTACGCGAAGCATAGTCAACCGCGTCTTGCATGTATTAGAAAAATGAAGAATATCGAAATTTTCCTCAATTATAACGTGTGTGGTGTGATGCAGAGAATTGACTATTTATAGAGTTTTTATGAGAATTTCTTTCATGAAGTAAACGTTGATTTTATTCCGTTTTGTGACAATTTTCAAGTTTAAGCCTTATTTTACTAGAAATTTTTTAATTGTTAAAGGTAATAAATTATTAAACTTTATAAATATTTCAAAAAAATTCATAGAAAAAAAAAAGATAATTTGTAAAAATGGATACAGATGGAAGAAAAAAGCTATAAATATGTAAAAATAGAAAAAATTTGATAAAAGTATGTAAAAATGGAAATATCCGGAGGAAAAAAATAGCCGAAAATTTGTAAAAATGAAGTATCCGGAGGAAAAAATAGCTAAAAATTTGTAAATTGAAAAAGCTAGAGGGAATAGATAACTAAAAATTTTTTTAAATGGAGAAATCTGGAGGGAAAATAGTTAAAAATTCATAAAAAAAAAGGAAAAATCCGGTGGGAAAAATAGTTTAAAATGGAAAAATTGGAGGAAAACATAGCAAAAAAATTGGAAATTCGGAAAATATGGTGGCAAAAATAGCTAAAAATGTGGGAAAATATGGTGGCAAAAATAGCTAAAAATGTGTGAAAATTGTAAAATCTGAAGGAAAAGTAGCTAACAATTTGTAAAAATGGAAATATGATGAGGAAAGAATAGTTAAAAATTTATACAAATGAAAAATACAGAAGAAAGAAAATTAAAAATATGGAAAAATCTGGAGGAAAAAAATGGCTAAAAATTTGTAAAAATGGTAAAATCCGGAAGAAAAAATAGCTAAAAATTTGTAAAAATAAAAAATCCAAATGAAAAAAATAGATATTTTTTTTAAAAAAATTGAGAAATTTGGAGAAAAAATTGCTAAAAATTTTTTTTAATTGAAAAATCCGGAGGAAAAAGTAGCTAAAATTTTTTTTTTATTGAAAAATCCGGAGGAAAAAGTAGCTAAAAATTGTTTAAATTGAAAAATTCGGAGGAAAAAGTAGCTAAAAATTTTTAAAAATTGAAAAATTCGGTAGAAAAAGTAGCTAAAAAATTTTTTAAAGCGGAAAAATCCAGAGGAAAAAGTAGCTAAAAATTTTTAAAAACGGAAAAATCCGGAGGAAAAAATAGCTAAAAATTTTTAAAAACGGAAAAATCCGGAGGAAAAAATAGCTAAAAATTTCAAAAAATGCAAAGAAAAACAAAGGAAAAACATAGCTAAAAATTTATAAAAATGAAAAAAGTAAAAACATAGCTAAATATTTATAAAAATGAAAAAAAAAAGTAAAAACATAGCTAAATATTTATAAAAATGAAAACAAAAGAAATAAAATAAAAACGTAGCTAAAATTTGTAAAAATGTAGAGGAAAAAATAGCTAAAAATTTGTAAAAATGAAAAATAGCTAAAAACTTGTAAAAACGAAAAATCCAAATGAAAAAAGTAGGTTAAAATTGAAAAATCCGAAGGAAAAAATAGGGTAGAACTTTTTTTTATGGAAAAATCCGGAGGAAAAAATTTGTAAGAATAAAAATATCCGGAGGAATAAATAGTTCAAAATTTGGATAGAAAAATTGCTAAAAATGAAACAATACGGAGTGAAAAATAGCTAAATAGTTTTTTAAACGGAAACATCCGGCAGGAAAAATAGCTAAAAATTTGTAAAAATGGAAAAAATCGGAACGAAAAAATCGATAAAAGTTTATAAAAATTGAAATATCTGAAGGAAAATATCGGTAAAAGTTTGTAAAAATTGAAATATCTGAAGGAAAATATTGGTAAAAGTATGTAAAAATCGAAAAATGTGGCGGTAAAATTTACTAAAACTTTGTAAATATTCTTAAAGGAAATAAAATCAATGCTACGTTCACGGTGTACTTTGTGAAAGAATTTGCTTGACGATGTGTGTAAGTAATAAGTCGTCTGCCGAAAAGCTCGTGTTCTGATTGGGTAGAATTCGGAGGTTGCCGATTTCTCGGTTGGCGCGCGTAAAAAAAAATCGCCAAATCGGGGACCCTCGCTTATTCGAGGATTCTGCCGAAAAATATTTTAATAGCTTTTTTTTTTTCTATAACTTTTAAGAGTAAAAAGTACATTCTAGCTGTAAAAAAAGGTTAAAAAGTGTAAATTTTACACTTAAAGTGCAAAGGTTGGAAAGCTTTGTAAAGAGCTTTAACGTTTACCAACTGTATGCAGCTAAAATACAAGAGTGCACTTCTATTTTATGAATGTGTGAAATTAAATTTACTAATGTAAATTGATCAATACAGACAAAATTTGGAGCCTATTTAGGGGACCATCCCAAAATTCTTCCTAGTAAAGCAGGTCCCTTCACAATATACCTTTTAATAAACAGGATCTCTTCCCATTTTTTTTTTTAAATAACACAGGCAACTTAAAAAAAATTGAGTTTTAAAAAGGAAGAAGTCTTTAAAGACAAATTTGTTTTTGCATGTGGGGTAGCAATACTTTTAAAATCTGGAATTTTCTGAATTGACTATTTTATAAACAATCCATAAAAACATACTCTTCATTGTTAATTTTTATTTTATGTTTCAAAATGTGTAACTTGCAAACAAATTGAAAGGAAAACTTTAACAGAAGGACTTAAAGAAGTTATCAATAAACGTTTGGTTCAAATTTGAGTAACTAAATTTCATATTCATTACAAAATGTTATCTTTCACACAAAAAAAAAAGAATAAATTTCACACAAATAACTTTTACTTTTTTCAAAATGGGCCCTAAGATAAAAGCCCTGCGTTACAAACTGAGTAAATTGACAACTTACCTTTGCTTGAATGCCAAACGAGTTTATGCTGCACAGTCATCTCTGCTGCCATCTCTGAACTGCGCCACCACAGTTTCCTGAAAAATATGAAAATAAATTGTAATAGGTTGCAATATTAAGCATTTATCATATTCAACTAGAAAATTAAAAAGAAAAAGTACAACTGATTAATGTATATAACTGATGTCAGTGAATCATTTTCTTCTTCTTTTAAATCAAAACTTATTTCAACATGCACACACACATAATTTGCATTAAATAAAATGGCATCTTATCTAAATATTGCTATGGGGAGGAAAAGAAAAAAAAAAATTACTGAATCAGCCACACCAGCAGAAGTGCTGTGCACTTAGACTGTTTTAAATTTTTACACGCATATGCACTATAGCGCTTTTTACTGAAATTATGGTACTGAAAAAGAAAAACACTGCAGAACATAATATAAAAGATGGAGATAAATTATAGTTCCAGGAAAGTAATTAAGGAAGATAATTGATACAATGTTTGGTACTTTTCGGTTAGCTGGACACCAGTAATATATATACATGTATGTACTTGTACACATCTTTGGCACCTGGCTAACCGAAAAGTACCCAATGTTTTATTTAACATAAAATTAAAAGTGTAATATCAGACAGGCTCTCTCCTCTTAATATTTTGGATGGGTGTAAAAAAAAAAAAAAAAAATGTAACAGTATAGTATAACAGTGTGCAACTATTTTGGATTCCAAGAAAGAAATTGCATGCTTTGAGAGTATGTTGTCACAAACACAGAAAGAAAATTTCAGACTCGGGGGAGATGAGGTTAAAAAAAGGCTTAAAACAAGTTTTAAAAAGGAAGACGTCCTTAAAGACAAATTTGTTTTTGCATGAGGGGTAAGGGACGATGCAATACTTTGAAACAAAAAAAGGTACATTTCGGTTAGCCGGGCGCCAGTGATATATATCAACATATATAAATACATAATGTATATACCTATATATGTATATACATACATATATGTATATAAATATATGTATGTATATATATGTATATGCAGACATATGTGTATATACATAGATATGTGTATATATAATACATGTATATATATCACTGGCGCCCGGCTAACAGAAATGTACCCAAACAAATTATGTGCTTTCATTAGGAAAAAAAAAACCCATTAAAAATTAATCTGGTTTGTTATTAAAAAAATATTTACAACATGAAAATATATTAAAAGCAACTGTTTATAAAAAGTTTGGGTCCTTTTCTGCTATACCAACACCATTGTCGCTAAGCATAATAATCGGCACAAAAGGAAATTCACATGAAACGAATCATTTGAAAACAAAAATAACATTGTTGGCACGAATTTAAGCACTTAAAAATAAAACGTTTGAAAATTGCAATACAAAATATGCACTTAAAATAAAAGAACAAATAAATATTACATAAGGTAATAAAATAAAACTCTATTTAAACTACAGGCTTGAAATTGTAAATGTCTCTTAGGATTGCTGTAAACATTTCATTTTTTGAATGAAGATGTTTATGAGTTTTTTTGATAAAAACTTTTTTTTTTATGTATCTAAAGTCCTAAAACAATTTTATTGCCGCTTCTACATCATCAAGTAACAGCTTAATGGTAAAATTCATTTCAGTGTCAATAATAAATGCAAGTTATAATTTAATAAATATTTTCTATTTGAAAAGTAGCAAGTTAAGATGTTTTATGAGGTTACGATTAAATAATAATAATAAAAGATTCACGTTCAATAAATAGTCCAATCAGAATGTTTGGTACAGTTTGCAATAAAAAATTCTTTACACGGTTAGGGTAGAAATAAATGGCAGATTAGCGTATATTTTGGCATGTGTTGGTATAACAGAAAAGTACCAAGTTGTGTTCCTATTACACGACTCTGATAAGTGGAATTTAAAAATTAAATCGGATTACTTAGCTTTTCGGCTAAACCAAAACATTTTGGGCACTATTGCCATGACTAATTAAAAATCACATTAATGAATTAAAAAGAAATTACCTACTTTATTAAAATCTTAAAAATAAAGTGAAATTTTGCAAATGGTCATTAATTAGTACATAAAATTCGAAGTTTTCTATTACTATCAAAATAAAAATATGCCAGTATCATCAGAAAATACAGAATATATATATATTAGTTAATTAAAACCAGATCTTAACATATGAAGTATAATTTCACTGAAAGACACTGGAGCTGTAAAATATTACTTTCCGCTTCCTGACTGGTTTAAGATTGTCAGCAATAAAGCAAATTATAAAACAGGCAACGGAGAATTATGAAAAAAATAAAAGCTGAATTTTTATTGGTTAATTTTTTTATAAACCAAAAACTTCCGAGATTGTTCATTACGGACACATTTTACTCTGATATATATATATATAATTACAATCAACTTATTAATAGCATATTCAGGGCAGATGTAAGATCAGTAAAGAACTTTTTTTTTTATTCACTTCTGTAGAATTAAGTCGCATAATAAGCAAAGCAATGCAGTTAATTTTACACAATTGCTGATGCTTTTTCTCAGCTTTCTTTATCTTGAACTTAAATCTGTCCCTGAGAATGATGAAAACTAATTTTTAACTAACTCTTGGAATAATATAGAAAAATAATCTTACCTAATTAGTAAACCTAAATATCCAAAAACCAGTGAATGACGAGACTTAGACATAGACGACGCCACGATGCAGGAAAGGGAAATGTAAACAACGCTGCGATGTGCGATGACGCTGCCAAAAAGACATAAAAATCCCTACGAGACCGCAGAAAAAAAGCTATATTTCAATAGATTTATTTTTTCAAGGTTTTTTTTTTATCTTCAAAATTTCTCATACAACATTAAATAATTTTAAAAGTGGAAATTTTTCAATGCTGATTATTACAAAGCGGAAAACATTTAAAAATATATTTACAAAAATCCCCACTGGGAAAAAAAATGTGTTGGAAAAGGGAAATCTTGTTTCATCTTTCCCTGCATTACTCCCGGCTTGCCGTGTGAAAGGAGTGGGAGGGGGGGATCGGTATTTGGTATTATTGCTTATTTAAGCTAGTTAAGATTTTTTTTTTTCTTTTAAATCTAAATTTTGGAGTGTTTCAAAAAATGAAAATAACTTATTTTTTGGAACTGATTTATAGATAATATACAGATAATATAAAATCACCGCCCCCCCCCCCTCCAAGAAAAAAAAGAATTTTTTTTTTTTTTTTTTTTTTTTTTTTTTTTTTTTCGTTTAACAGTAACTGCTTTTTGGTAAAGTGGCATTTATTTCTTTTGACAAATATTTTTTCATTGAAATTGAAATTTAAATTCCCATTTATCATTAATTTTTTTAATATGTTTATATAATATGTATGTCTAAAGATTGCAATATTCATTTTCATTCTAGGTGCTCACAAAAAATATTCATTTAAAGATATTAATGCATACTTTAAAAGCAAAAACATTAACAGTTTTTATGATTTTTTTTTCCATAAAAACTCTTTAAATTAAAGAAGGGTACTTTTTGTGTATTTTTTATTGCATAAAATATTTAAATGCAGCATATTTTATCGTTTCACATAAATCCAGGTTTAAAATAACGAAAATCATCTTATAAAATGTGAAGTAAAGATACTTTTTATTTCTTATAATAAAAATGTCGAGAAGATTATACTGGGCCACTGACTTTTAAACAATGATAGATTTGTATATCTTGGCCGCAAACGTACTTTCATTCGCTATTGGGCACTGAAATTGCATTAAGTTTCCCCGCCATTTGCCCGTTAACGATTTGGCGATAGACATCCGGTGTGCGGGCGCTTCAGTTAAAATACATTAATGGCTGGATACAAATTGCCACAAACTTTTTTGGCCAGAACGTTTACAACAGGTGGCCAAAAATCTCGTGTTTGCTGGGAAGGGTCCATTGTATGATTGTGTTAGTGGTGCTTTGACAGTGTCATTGCGCACCAAAACATGGGTGCATGTAAACAGTGAAGGGTGCACAAAAGGTGTTCTCTTGGCATGTGCTGATGTTGGCACTGGAGTTAACTGATGCATGGTGTCACACAAATGCTGGAGGAAAGTTGCAGGATCAACACGAGACAGATCTGAGGGGTTGGAAGGCTGCAAAAAGTCAGCAGGCAAGGATAGTGTTGTGCTATACAGCATCTCAGCACAAGTACCCTTAAGGTCTTCTTTGTAAGAGGTGCGAATGCCTAGGAGAACAATGGGTAAGGACTCTGTCCATCTTGCATGGTTTTGGCACTTCAGGGCTTGCTTCAGCGTACGGTGAAATCTTTCTACAAGGCCGTTACTGGCTGGGTGGTACGGAGAAGTCCTGATGCGGTGGGTGCCTAAGATTTTCCTTAAAAAAGAAAACAGAAGGGACTCGAATTGTCGCCCTTGGTCTGTAGTCACAAATTTGGGAACACCAAACCTTGCAATCCAATGGTTTACAAAAGTTCTGGCAATGGTGTCGGCAGTAATGTCCTGCACTGGAATCGCCTCTGGCAACGAGAAAAACGGTCTACAAATGTGACCAGATAAGTATATCCTTCTGAAGGAAGTAATTGTCCCACGATGTCAATATGGACATGCTCGAATCTTTCTGATGAGACAGGAAATTTTTGTAGAGGGCTATGAGTATGCCGTTGGATTTTGGATTTCTGGCAACTCATGCATGATCGTGCCCAATTGGAAATGTCTTTTGCCCTCCCATGCCACACAAATTTCTGCTGGATCAGTCTCTGAGAAGCTCGGATGCCAGGATGGGATAAATTGTGTAGGCTGTTAAAGACAATGTGGCGGTACTTTTCTGGTACGTATGGTCGTATCTTGCCAGTACTAATATCACAATAGAGCAGTGTGTTCTGGGGAAATATACAGTTTTTGGAAACGGAGAGATGTGTCAGGATTTGACAATAAGTCAGTCAATTCCTTGTCATTTGCCTGTTCTTCAGCCATGGATGACAAATCAACATTGGACAAAACTATCTCATTTATGCGAGATAAGGTGTCAGCCACAATGTTTTCAGAACCAGGAACATGCCGAATGTCTGTACTGAACTGTGAAATAAAATTTAGGTGTCTGAGCTGACGCGGGGAACTGGAATCTGACATTTTTGAAAAAGCATAAGTTAATGGACGATGGTCGGTATATATTATAAAATCCGTTCCTTGCAATGTATGTCTAAAATGTTTAACAGCCGAATAAATTGTAAGGAGCTCTCTGTCATAGGTGCTGTAATTTTGCTCGGTTGGGCTTAGTTTACGTGAAAAAAAGGCAAGAGGTTGTAACTTGTTGTCATTTACAACATTTAATACAGCTCCGATAGCAGTATCTGAAGCATCAGCACTTAAGGTTAGCTGTTGTTGCGGAGCATGATACGCGAGAGTTACACAATTTATAAGGTCTTGTTTACAAGCCTCGAAAGCCTGTATCAAAACAGTATCCCACGGTACCGGACGTTTGTCATTCTTTTTTGAATCTTTGAGTAGCTCATGTAAAGGGGCTTGAGTATGGGCAGCATGAGGAATGAAACGTCGGTAAAAATTTACCATTGCTAAAAATCGTCTCAAGTCAACAATTGTTTGGGGTTTTGGGAAATCGGCGATAGCTTGAGTTTTCTGGGGGAGCGGTTGTACACCAGAAGGTGTTATAAGACAACCTAGGAAAGAGGCAGAAGTTTTTCCCAAAATGCATTTTGCGGGATTTAATTTTAACCCATGCTGCTGCAGGCGATCAAGGACTTGCCGAAGATGGCATTCATGTTCTTCTTCATTTTCTGATGCAATGAGGATATCATCCAAATATGGGATGCAAAAATCTAATCCTTTTAAGACTTCATGGATATAACGTTGGAAAGTCTGTCCTGCATTTCTTAAGCCGAAAGGAGTATATACAAATTCGAAAAGGCCAAAAGGTGTAGTTACTGCGGTTTTTGGGATATCCCCGGAATTTACTGGAATTTGGTGGTAGGCGCGAGCCAAATCTAGGGTAGTAAAGAATTGTTTCCCATGAAACAGCTGCGTACAATCCTGGATGTGGTGTAATGGGTATCTATCAGGAATAGTGGAAGCGTTTAAATGGCGGTAATCTCCACACGGCCGCCAGCTGCCATTGGCCTTGCGAACCATATGGAGCGGACTGGCCCATGGGCTTTTTGAAGGCCTAACGATGCCCTGTGCCATGAGGAATTCAAATTCTGGACGGGCTGCTTTTAAGAGCTCTGGCGATAGACGACGCGGTCTAGAAAAAACAGGAGGGCCTTTGGTTTCTATATAGTGATAGATGGGTTGAGTTTTACTCTCCTTGCTTACGCATGAAAGGTTAGTTAATTCGAGATATTCCGTTAAAATTTTGTCAAATTTGGTAGGACCGACAAGTACACTTTGGGTACTGCTCCCAGGTAGAACTCGAGCAACTCTTCCCTGAGACGACAATAAGGTTTCTGCGTCGATTATGCCGTTGTTTTTCGCGTCAACAAGTAAGTTGAATTTTTTTAGAAAATCAACGCCAATAATAGGTTGGTTCACTTTCGCAATAACAAAAGACCAGGTGAAATTTCTTCGTAAATTTAAATCGAGGGTCAAACGTTTTGTGCCAAATGTTTGTATTTTTGTGCCATTTGCTGCATAAAGGACTAAACCCTCATTCACAGTGCTTTTTTTAAAGCAACTTGCTGGCAAAACAGAAATGTCGGCCCCGGTATCGATTAAAAAATTGAATTTTGAGGTAGGGTCGGCCAAAAGAATGCGATTAACCTGGCGGTCGCGATTATGGCCATGGTGCGATCGCCGGTCTAGTTTTCCATGCGAAAAGAACAAGGAGATGTGCACTTTCTAGCCTTGGAGCCAAAATTTGTATGGTAGAAGCAAAGATTATTTGCAGGCTCTTTATATCGCCCCCTAGAACGACTGCGCCGGAAATTACCCTCGCGATGACGATGCTCTCTTGAGCGACTCCGCTGATTAATTTTCGTGGTTAACTCACTAACTTGTTGAGTTAACTGTGCAATTTGAAATTCAAGTGACGATGCATGGGTGGTTGGGTGGGTGGAACATTAGCTGTAGCATTTATTTGAGGAAATACTCCTAAGTCGTGGATTTTGTCGGCAACAGAAGCAAGTTTTGGCAATTCATCGCTCAATGCGCCAACAATGCTGCGCGTAGTTGTGGGCAGACGTGAAAGCCAAAGAGATTTCAATAATGCCTCTCCTACAGTAGTACCAGCCAGGGTTCTCATTTGAGCAAGTAACTGAGATGGGCATAAGTCACCGATCTCCACACCCTGCAATAACGTGCGAATCCGCGATTCTTCATTTTCAGAATGTGAATCAATTAGTCGTTTTTTCAAAGTCTCGTATGGTTTATCACCCGGAGGATTCGTAATAATGTCGCTTACCGAGATGAGAATATCGGCGTCAACTGCCGCTGCCACGTGATTAAATTTGGTCATCTCGCATTTTATTTGGGCCAAAGCAAATTGGGCTTCCAGGCGAAAACACCATAATGACGGATTTGTCTTCCAAAACGGTGGGGGTTTCACGCCTACATGAGAAACCTGACTAGTGCCAGCACTTTCGTTTGGGGTATCGTCCGGCGGCATGATTAGGAAATTATATGCATAAATAAGATTAACAGTACAAAATAAATACACAAAATTATATACAATATATTATAACAAAAAAAAATACTCTTGCATTACTCTAGGATTGGTGAAAATGAGCCGAATTATAGCACCCGTGACAGAGCGAGAAAATTTAACGTATGAATAAACGTGATTGGCGTAAAAAATTTACTGATATAAAATATGGGGACAAAATATTAGGAAAAAATGGATTTACCAACCACAGGGAAGCTCAAACACATTTAATCGCGCACACGGCCCCGCACACAGCGTGTTTTTTTATTTTTAGGAAATATTGCTGCAAATGGATACAAAAGCATATTTTAAGATGATTGAAGCAACAATCCTGAATAATCAAAGCATCGTCGTCCAGATGGCATCGGATCTTGTTTTTGGTGTGTCCAACTGCTACCTACGGTCACCACTATGGCGGCTTGATTTGCTAGCCACTCATATTTATATATTTATGATGTCGTCTTATTAAAAGACACAGACGATGTGTGTGGAGGTTGAAGAATGAATTAGAAACACACAAGTTTACTTTAAAACAACAACATCTTATCATTCAGGAAAAACAAGTAAGAGATGAGATGGAACTGACGCGACCAGATAGTCAACAACACTCAGCTAGTTGCAATAACAGACTGCCTGTTCCGTTGCAGTTACATTTAAAAGTAACTCATTACACATTGAGTTGAGTTGTATGAAAAATGTAATACAATAAAATAAAAGTTAAAATTGCAGTTAACATAGATCATGTTTAACATGGAGTTAAAGTTTATGGCTAAACAGTTCAGGGTTACAGTTAACCCGCTACAAAACCATTGCCAATAGCACCGGCATATTTGCGCACATATGAATCAAGGATCTCATCCCGATATCTCGCACCAGTCACAGTTCCTCCATGGAACACATGCAGGTCAGTGTGGCCTCCGAGTGAAATCCCTGCTCAAACCATGATTCCACCGTTTCTATACCTGTGTGTTTCGACAGTGTTTGATTGATGGTATCGAGTGCATTGTTCTCTCCAGATCAGAAGACGTCCTGAATCGCTCTCCAGTGTGAATCTGGACTCGTCTGTGAAGAGTACAGAAATCCACTAATGTCTGGTCCAGGAAACATGTTCTCTTGCCCAACATAAGCGGGCCCTTATCTGTCGCCTGTTGAGGGGGACACACACAACTGGTCGCCTTTCATAGAGACCTGCATTGTGAAGACGTCTTCGCACCGTAGTAGCGGAGATTCTTCTCCCTGATGCTGCAAAGTGGTCTGCAATGAGTTGCGGCACAGTAGTGCGTCTTCTCCTTCGGGCCGAAAGAGCCAGAAACCGGTCTTCTGCAGGTGTTGTAACACGTGGGCGGCCTGAAACATGTCTTCTGGACACAGAATCTTCGGATTCATAGTGATCCCAGAGTCGTTGGACTACACTGCGAGACACATTGAGCCGTCTAGCAGTATCGACCTGTGACAACCCCATTTCCATCCATCCTACCGCCCGCCACCTTAATGAATCTTGCAAACGACTTCTTCTAGACATTTCTAGACTCTACTGGCTGTTGTGAATAAAACTGACAACAATATTTCGAATACAACAAAACTTACACGCGAAATTACGAAAGCTTCGTAATTGCATATTTTTCTCTCATTCACAAATACTATTCCTTTCTATAAAATAAAAGTGGTAGCTGTAATTTTTGCGTAAGTTTTTTTTAAAGCTTATTATTGTCATTCATATAAACTATGAAGTTTAATCTGACTGCCATTTTTTGTCTGGTGAGCTTCGGAAAACATGTTGTACCTTAACTTTTGGAAGCCAGTGTACTATACGCAAATATTCAATACAAGACAATGTAAAAAAAATCATCGTTATTATTTCACTGAAAATATGAATTATATTGTCTGTTATTATGATATGATTATATTTCGTAATAAAATAAGTACATTTTAAGTTGACAACATTTTATCTTTTGTTGATATTTACTGAAAATTCCAATGGGAAACTTCAGACTAGCTTTGAAATTTTCAGAACTTGAAATCCCTATTTAGAATATTTTTCCATTTAATATCTATTTCTCCGGAAACATCTATCCAAAAAGCTGTCGGTAAATTATAAGATTTCTATAATTAAACAATTTTCGTATACAAATTTGGTTTTTAAATTCAGTAATACGGAAATAATAGGACTCCATCTTAAATTGGACGTCATCACCATGGCAACCTAGAATCATTACCTACCACGGGATATCATTGAATTAATTACGTATGATGGAATTTAATAGAATGAAGAAAACTTTTATTAATATATTTTGTTTTGATTCGATTTTCATAAAATTTGAAGTGACTCGACAAAATTCTGCAACGATTATAATTTCAAACCATTCGTTTGGATAGTTTTTGCGCTGTTATATGCGAACAGACGGGCCAGACAGCTAATATAGTTGCTATGTATTTATACAACAATATAAAATATTGGACTTAATAACAATTTTTTTCTCATTCAATTACTCATTTTTACTTTCTTCTATCTTTACAAGAAGAAAGTATTGAATTCATGAAAATTTTCGACGGATTTATACGTTTTAGAAGGTCCTGAACACGATTTGACTATTTTTAGAAAATGTCTGTCTGTGACTCTGTCTGTCTGTCTGTATGTGACAAAAATTTTGTGGGCGCTCTATCTCAAGAACTAATGCTCGTAATTTAATAAAACTTTATATTCAGTTAGTACCTGATATAAATTGGTGCTGATTAGTTTTGGGTAAAAATCGCCCTGCAGCATTTTTCGCGATTTCCGCAATAGCTCTATCTCAAGAACTAATGCTCGGAATTTAATAAAACTTTATATTCAGTTAGTCTCTGATATAAATTGGTGCTGATTAGTTTTTTGTAAAAATCGCCCAGCAGGTGGCGCTGCTATGCAGGATTTACACGATTTTAGCGATAGTCATATCTCAACAAATAAGGCACGGAATATAATTAAACTTGAGTTTCAGTTAGACCTTGATATAAATTGGTGCTGATTCTTTTTAGTGTATGCGAAACTTGTGTGAGATAGAAGAAAGTTTTGGGATTGACACATCCGACTAGTTGGTTTTCACTTGTTTTTCCTACTTTTCCTGCGAAAAACGAGCCTTTAACATACCGTCGGTATGCAAGGGTAAAAACCATGTATGGTTTCTGATGCAGTGGGACTTGCAGAAAAAACTCTACATAGTTGACAAACCTTGGGAAAATATATACAATTTTCACCTTATGTCGTGTAAATTCTTCGTTTCGGAGCACTGTGCGTCTATCTGTCTGACCGCGCTCTAACTCACATTAATATACTCCGATTGCCATGTAACTGATATATGTTATTGAAGTTTACCATGGAATGTTTGCTACTGAAACTGAAATGTGTAGTATATATAGTTCGTTTGCGGGGGCACTTAAAAGAAGTTTATGTCCTATAGGGGAAAATCGTCGGCAATGAACTTTAATGATGTTACACTATTTCAAACCTATTGAACTTCATATACATCACTAAGTTGCACTACATGCTACTTACTGTAAAATATGATGTGCGTAATATTTTATCGTTCATTTAAAGGGACACACAAAAGAATTCGGTTACAGTACTGTCTAAGATAGTTGCTGGAAGTGCGTTTTCAATTGTGGTTTGAAAATTCAGCCTCTAATTTCAGAAGTGAGGGGGAATCAAAAGCTTCTGAAAATCATTTCATTTTGAAGCAATTGTATCAAAATATTTTATTTTTCTAATTAAAGTACATGCTTTCATTTTAAAAGCGATGTCATTTTTGCCTCGATAGAATTGCACTTTTAGGGCCCTTGGAGAAAAGCTGATACACCATCTGTTGAATTGAAAATGTTTTTCCTTTAAATTTTCATGTGAAAATTGTATTAGTGATAATAATAATGATGTAGTAATTCCCATTATTTTAAAATCGAAATGAACAAATTTTCCCTTTTCAAAGAATCGGGTTCAAATTTACCTAAATGCTACTGTGTTTTATTTGATTTACTTTGATAGTTTTAATTTGTCATAAATTAGTCTAATATGACATTCACTGTTACTTGATAACAGCCTTAAGAGGCTACTTCACTCAGGCGAAAACAGCCGCTTGCTAATGTTAATCCTATGGGGGAAATATTTTATGATATCTCGTTCGCATTTCAATATTTTTTAATGATTTTTTTCTTTGCATTGGGTAGCTGAGGTCAATCTCTATGTACGCTCCTTTGTACTTTTTCGATTTTGATTACAAGTTTTTTTTTTATTAAGATACTTTCACTTTCGGAACCGGTTTCGAAAGAAGTAAAAGTATTGTTCCGTCGCGGAAGTACGGTTTTGGCTCCATCTAGTGAGCGTTGTATCACAGCTCCACCTACGAGCATTTTGTAAAACATTTCATTAAGCTGTGGGTCAATGAAGCACTCGCACGTATTCTAAACATCGCCCAGTTCACGCGGCGATAGTAATCATAAAAATGCAGTTCAATTTAATAATTTGTGTGTGTGAACGTCTACTGTCCTGTTATATGTTAATAATAAAAAGTTAAAAAGACAATCTCATCCCATACAGTCCATTCATAACGACCAAATTGTGGTCCGCAGAGCCGCTGTGCTGCTATGGATAAATTGAATAGTTCGAAAGGCGCCGTCAAGGCCGCAATAACTAAACTAGAACAATTTATTCAAGATAATGTAGATCCTAAGGCCACTAATGTGAACCAACTTCAAGTAAAAAAAAAAAAATTGAAAGCCTGCAAAATAAATTAGAAGATATCAGGGAACAATACTATGAATTACCTGAAATAACTCAACCTCAATTAAACGAAATTGAGCAGGATATAGATGATGCAAGTGACCGATTAGAGCATTTAGAGGTGAGTGTAAAACTTTTATTAACCTCGTTTAATGATAAATCTAATAATATTCATATTAATGAAAACAAAACAAGAGTATGCTTACCAGAAATTCCATTGCCTTCATTCGGAGGTGCATACTGTGATTTCGCAAATTTCAAAAATCAATTTACGAATTTGATCATTAATAATGATCAATTAGATGATAATCAAAGGCTATTTTATTTAAAAGACTTTAAAAAATGATGCTAAACAATTGGAATCTCCCGATGATGATTTCAATTCTTTATTTCAAGCCCTCATTCATAGATATGAAAATAAACGACTTTTAGTCGACTCTCATATTTCTTCAATTTTAAATTATGAAAAAATCCAGTATGAATCTCCCAAAGAATTACGAAATTTCTTAGATTGTATTAATAAAAACATCAGAACCTTGAAAATAATGGAATATGATCAAAATAGCTTATCAGAAAGTGTATTCATGAAAATAATTTTACAAAAAATACATAAAGAAAGTCAAAAACAATTTGAACTTTCTCTTGAAAACACACAAGTGCCAAAATTTGATTATTTAATGTCATTTCTGGAAAAAAGATGTATTATGTTAGGGAATATTTCTGGGTCTCATGGCGCCAGCCAAGTGAATTCGAAACAGATCAAAAGTAATTACGCAGTAAATAAATCAAGGTCATTTTTCATCAGTGACAATAAAAATAAAGTAAAGCCATGCATTTTATGTAAAAATAATAACCATTCGTTATTTAAATGCATCGCATTTCAAAATATGAGTGTTTCTAATAGAAAAAACTTTGTAAGCAAAAATAAATTATGTATAAACTGCTTGAGATTACATAATAGCGAATGCAATTCTAAATTCTCATGTAAAAAGTGTTCCTCTCGACATAATAGCCTACTTTGCGAAAATGTGAATGAATTTCCAGAAACACAGATGAATAAACCCTTAGAATCGATAAAAGATAAACAATTAATTATGTCAGATTCCCAAAGTAAGGATAAGGTGTCTTCTTTATTATGCAGTAATCTTTTAACTAATGACTCAAAGAATTGTACGTTATTGAATACTGCAATTATTTTACTAAAGTATTCGCTTTGGAAATAAAATTAAATTACGAAGTGTAATCGATAGTGGATCAACAGTAAATATCTTATCGGATAGTGCTTGCAGAAAATTAAATTTAAAACCAAAACCATTTAAAGGTAGCGTTTCCGGTATTAACGGTTCATATCAACAAGTGAAACGAATAGTAAATACGGATATATTCAATCAAAATGAAACATTTTCAAGAAATATAGACCTGGTTGTGTTGCAAAAAATAACAAATCATATTCCGATCACGGAATTAGACATTTCAAATTTTTGCATCCCTAAGTACATAGAATTAGCTGACAGCAATTTTAATGTTCCAGATCAAGTTGATGTCCTAATTGGTAGCGAATTATTTTTTGATATTTTAAAGGGGGATAAAATTCGGCTCTCAGATGGAAAGTGTATTTTACAAAATACAGAATTCGGATATTTAGTGACAGGCACACTTCCACCCATTAGTAATCAATCCTTTTGTTGTCTCTTAACTGAAGATAGTTTGGACAATACACTTAAGAAATTCTTTGAAATTGAATCCTTACTTGGAGACAATGACGAATTTGTGAAGGGTGAAGAAGAAACATTTTGTGAGGAGCATTTTAGAAGCACATATAAACGCGATCATACCGGTAGATTCATAGTGCAGCTACCAATGAAAGAAAATGTTGAATCAGTTTTAGGGTCATCTAAAGAAATTGCAGTTAGAAGATTAAATAATTTATGGGCTAAATTAGATAAAAATAAAACAATGGCTAATTTATATAGAGATTTCATGGAAGAATATGAATTTTTGGGGCATATGACTGAAATTAAAGGTGAAAACACCAATCGGGTATCGTACTTCATTCCACACCATGCTGTCTATAAACCAGAAAAAACCTCCACTCCCCTACGCGTGGTTTTTAATGCTAGCTCAAATACATCTAGCGGGTATTCACTTAATTCTATTTTATTAAATGGTGGAACAGTCCAGCAAGATTTGTTTTCCATTATAACTAGATTCCGCACAAACAAATATGCATTTTGTGCAGACATTAAGAAAATGTACAGACAAATACTGATCGATCCATTGCAGAGAAATTTACAAAAAATTGTTTGGAAGTCTAATAAGGATGCACCAATTAAAATATTTCAACTAAATACGGTAACATATGGCACAGTTAGTGTCCCGTTCTTAGCTACGCGTACATTAAAGGCGCTTGCTGACGAAGAAAGAAAGTACTTTCCCAAAGCTGCAAAGGTGATACATAATGATATGTATCTAGACGACTGCTTGTCAGGTGCGGGTTCCTTGCAAGATGCACAAGAGTTACAATCTCAATTGATTCTGATTTTAGAAAAGGGTGGTATGGAACTACACAAATGGGTATCTAATCACCCTGAGTTGTTACAAGACACCGCTATTTCAGAATACGCATTTGAAGATCCCTCGCAGCAGATTTCTGTAAAAACATTAGGAATGTTATGGAAGCCCCAATCGGATCATTTTTCCTTTAAAATTACTGTCATCCCTAAAGATAATTACTCCAAGAGAGAAGTATTAGCCGAAATCGCCAAAATTTATGATCCACTAGGCCTGGTTGGCCCGATTGTCACCAAAGCAAAAATTTTTATGCAACAGCTATGGGAACAAAAGCTTGATTGGAATCAACATCTGCCTCCCAACTCTCTTCGAGAATGAAACAATTTTTTGATTAAATTACAAAACATAAATAATCTTGTCATTTCTCGATATGTTCTGTCGGACAATATCGCAAAATTAGAACTTCATGGTTTCTGTGACGCATCAGGGCAAGCCTATGGAGCTGCTGTTTATTTACGATGCATATCCACGACTGGACAGTTCAGTTCGAATCTTCTATGCAGCAAGTCTCGAGTGGCTCCCCTAAAGCCAATGACTATACCAAGATTAGAGCTCTCAGCAGCTCTACTATTGACGAAACTAGTTAAAAAATTAGTTCCGACCTTACAGTTGGACTTTGAAAGGGTGTGGCTTTGGACTGAATCTTCCATTGTACTTTTTTGGTTCAATACTCCACCACACAAATTAAAAACTTTCGTAGCCAACAGAGTGACTATGATTCAGACTCTTTCTGAAAATTATCTATGGAATCACGTATCCTCTAAGTCTAATCCGGCTGACGTGATATCCAGAGGTGCATATGCCAAAGATCTAATAAATAATGACTTATGGTGGTTTGGTCCAGAATTTCTTGAAAGAGAAATCACAGTTCCTAGACAGTGTCCCAATCCCACAGACATTGACTGTGTAAAAGAACTGAAACCAGATATCACTTTGATCACAATTTCTAATGAAAATGACACTTTTTGTGATTGTCTGTATAAATGTTCTCATAATTTTTTAAAACTAATTAGAATATGTAGTTTCATTTTCAGGTTTTTTGGCAATGCTCGCAAATTAGAAAGGATTCCCAATCACCTGACGGCGAGCGAGCTACAACAAAGTATTTTTTTTGGTGAAAAAGGCCCAGGAGGGTAAGTTTGTAGCGGAAATAGCTGCGTTGAGGAAAGGACACACTGTTCCTTCGTCCAGTAGCTTAAAATAATTAAATCCCTTTTTGGACGAAGGTGGCTTACTTCGTGTAGGTGGCAGATTAATCAACTCCAATTTGCCCTTTGAAGCCAAACATCAATTGATTTTACCAAATGATCACGTACTCACTAAATTAATCTTTGAATTCTTCCATAAAAGGTACTTGCATATAGGTGCACAGGGATTAGTCCATCAAGTTCGCATGCAATATTGGCCCATAAAGGCTAAAAGCACAGCTAGAAAAATTGTTCATTCCTGTGTCACGTGCTTCAAGCACAATCCCAAGACACTAGATCAATTAATGGGAGATCTCCCACAACAACGTGTAACACCAAATTCAAGTTTTTTAAATTCAGGCGTCGATTTTTGTGGTCCATTCCACATCAAATATAAGAATCAAAGAAAAGGAGTTTATTCAAAAATTTATGTGGCCATATTTATATGCATGTCTACTAAGGCAATACACTTAGAAATAGTAAGCGATTTATCTGCTGCTGCATTTATCGCGGCGCTTAAAAGATTCTGCGCTAGGAGAGGTAAGATAAGTACACTAACATCAGATAATGCCACTAACTTTAAAGGTGCGTCAACAGAATTAGATAAGTTTAAGAAATTGCTGAAAACTCCCAGCGAGGAATTATCGAATTTTTTAGCACAGGAATTCATAACATGGAAATTTATTCCCCCCGCATTCTCCTAACTTTGGCGGACTCTGGGAAGCAGGCGTTAAGTCCTTCAAACATCACTTGCTCAGGGCCGTAGGTAATAATAAAATTACTCTTGAGGACTTCGAAACTCTTATCATACAAATCGAAGGCATTCTAAATTCCCGGCCTTTATTTCCACTTTCAGATGACATTGTAAAGACTTCATTAAATTATGTGGGAATATTGAATGAAGCTTTCCATCCCAGACTATTTTCTCACGCCTGGGAAAGGTTTTTCCTACGACCAAGTCGCGACGCGGTGTCTAGGCCGGTCAAAGGAAAATTGACGTGCAGAATTTGGTTCAGTGGGAAGGTGATCGATATGATTTTTCTACAGAGACAATGAAACGAGGGCATTTCCCTAGTTCGTGACAAGACACAAATTGGCAACGAGGCGCCAAGTGAAAATTCTTATTTCCCAATGAGAGAGGTGGAACGGAGTTTATTGGGCCTTGAGAAACCGGAAAACGCCCAAACCCCCCTTCCCTCCGGAGCAGCGAAGAGCAGGCTGGAGCAAGGAGTTGGATGTTAGAGATCAACTGAGAAGGTCGGATCTTAAGACCTTCTAGAGTGGAGAATCATCTCCCGGGAGTGCTATTGAAATCATCGGGCTGGACACCAAGTCCGGGGCTGAACACCAGCGAAGGGAGGAAATATCCGAGACAGCCAGTCTCTACTGTGAAATAGTTTCAGCTTACCGTTCGAGAGAAAACCACTAAAGTGACACCCTGTCACCACTCTTAAAACTGCATTGAGTTCTAATCGCTAGCCGAGCGAGAAACCTGTGATGGCAGAGACTTTTATCACCTTGAACTGATTCTATGTGTCAATTACAAAGATGAACGGACCTACTATATATAAGTGTGTAACAATATTTTAATGTTAATTTACGACAGAAATAAAATATCATTTCCGATTTGACGATTGAGTTTTGCGTTGTCGCTACCATTTAAATATTACAACGTGAAATTCGGAATTCGTCACAGTGGTGGCAGCGGTATAAATTTTGTCTAAAAATTGACTGGCCGTAACCAGGCTGAATTAGAAGCAAGAGTGAAAGAGTGCTCCAATCACAGTTTATCCGGAAGTCAGAGACGTAGTCCAGTGACGGAAGTGAAATCGGAGAGCCGCAACCAGGCTGAAGCACAAGCAAGAGTTAAAGAGTGCTCCAACCCCAGCTGAACCGGATGCCAGTGACAGACTGCAGTGACAAGAGTGCATTGACGTTACCGGAAAGCCCCAGTACAGAGTGCCGGATTGTTAGAACCCTCAGTACTAGAGTGCCAGATAGCAGACCCTGACAGAGTGTGAAAGGAACCAATGGAGGTGATCTGAACTCAGGAGATTCCAGGTTAGAATTTTATTTTGTTCATTTCAGAGGTCTTTTTGGTTTTTTTAAAATCTTGGTCGGTAGTATATTATTGTTTATGTAAAATTGGTAATAATTTTGTTTAGTATTTGGATTGAGGCTATGAAACATATTTTTTTCTTTAGTTTCTCAAAATGAAAAAAATAATTAACATTAATTATTAGGCAAATTAAGTGTAGGGGTATAATTCTGTAGAATTTTACAGATAATTCGTTTTGGAGTAATTGAAATTCTGGGTGAGTTAATATTACTAAATGCAAAAGGAATTTTGGCAGTGTATTAAGTGGAGCAGCCTTGTTAATGAAGTTAACGGAAAAAAAAAAGTTAGAGTGTTTAAATTGAAATAGTTCCGGGAATGTATATGAGAAAATACATTTGCATTTGGTTGAATAATGATAAAGGTTTTTTTATGTTATTATTGTTATTGTATTTATTGTAATGCTATTGTGAATTTATATATTGATTAAAATTGCTATATGGGAAAGTTTTTAAACGTTAGAGTTTAAGTTAAGAATTATTTTGTAGAATAATTGTAGATTGATCTATCAGTGAATATGTCTGTGTGGTCAGGGAAAAAAAAGTGCGATTTGAAAGAATTAGCAATTGAATTTGGCGCAACGATTGAAGAATCAGATAAAGTTTTCCAGATCATTCATAAACTGACTGAATCTCCAGGTTACGAAGAATCGCTAGCGCTGGGACAATTCGCGATCATAGAAAAAGAGAGATTACAAAATGAAGCTGACGAAAAAGCAGAGAGAGAAAAATTGAGGGCATTTGAGAGGGATGAGAAATCAAAAGCGTTAGAACGCGAACATGAATTGGCTAAATTGAGGGTAGAAAGAGGATTAGATGAAGCTAGTTTAACTTCGAGTCAAAACGAGGGCGAATCAAAAATTGCGTTGAAATCAATTCTTCCAAAATTCGACCCAGAAAAATCCGAAATTTCTATTTATCTCAATTTATTTGAAAGACAAGTGCAGAAAGCCCAGATCAATAAAAATCATTGGGTGACACAATTATTGGGACTACTCCCTGCGGAATTAAGCGAATTAATTTTGAAAGAAAACACAGAGCAAACGGACGATTTTGAATATGTGAAAAGGATATTGCTAGAAAGATATCAGTTATCGGCAGAGGATTTCAGGCTTAAATTTGTTATGTCGAAAAAACCTGAAAATAAAAATTGTCGAGATTTTGCTTTCGATATTTCTAATTATTTTGACCAATGGGTAAGCGGGCTAGAAATAACGTCTTATGATCAACTCAGAGATCTTATTATTACGGATCAATTGAAACGTAAAGTGAATCCTGAAATAAAACATCATTTTATCGATTCGTGGAGTTCGATGAACACTCCTTTTGAGTTGACTAAGAAGTTAGACGCTTATGAATCAGCTAGAAAAAATTTAAGACCGCCAGGGCTTCCTAAATTCCAAAGTAATGAGAAATCGTTGGAGCGAAATGAGGTGCCAGGAAAACCGAAATCTGATGGTAGGGCGGCGGAAATTAATTCGAATTGGAGGAATAAAGAGGTTGTTAGAAATAGGAATGAAGTATTCGATAGAAAAAGAGAGATTACCTGCTATCTTTGCAAAAAACAAGGTCACTACAGGCATTCATGTCCCGAATTAGAACAGTTAGAAAAAACAGAGTCGATTCATCATGTAGCGGGCTTAGACCATTTAGAAGAGTCTTTCAAACCTTATTTAAGTCAAGGGTTAATTAATGGGAAGGAAATGACCATATTACGTGACTCAGGTACTAATATTGATGTCCTTAGTGATCATGATGTAACAGCGGATCAATATACAGGAGAAAATGTTTGGGTTAAACAAATAATGGATAATAGGTGTCGCCGATTACCTATTGCGGAAGTTGAAATAATATTAAATTCCGGTGAGAGAATGAGGGCGAAGGCAGCAGTTGTCGATAAAGATATAGATATGAATTATTACTTGTTAGGGAGCAAAACCCATGAATTAATTCAGAAACAGAAATCTAAACCCCATTCGCTGAGAGCAATGCTTACAAGACAAAGCGCGCGTTTGGAAAACGAAACTAAAGGGATGCGTTAGTGAGAGAGTGGGCAGATATTTCAAAAGGTCGTTTGACAAGCAAGAAACGAGTTACGCAGATAGAAGAAGTAACGGAGAATTTCGGACTTCAACCCAACGGGATAAAAATAAGGGAATCGGGAGGTGAGGAAGATAAAGAAATTCTTCCACCCCCATTTGAAAAGGAAGATTCAGGGGTGAATTTAGCTCAGATTAGTAAGCTAGACTTGCAAACAGCTGAAAAGGCGGAAGTCACGGTGGACCCTATTAGCGAAGGAATTGCGGATAAGGCTTCCCATTTTGACATGGAAAAGGAGTCAGTAGTCAGAACGATAACGGATAATGTTTGTTTAGGAAGAGATAAATTTGTTGTTCCGTTAAGTTCGAAAAGGGGAATTTTATCACTGGGTCAGGACAGTGTAGTCGGGCAGTTAGGCATGAAAAGGCCTAGAGACGAAATGTATAAGGAATATTTTTGGCCGAATGTTTTCGAGGGAAATGAAACATACACCGAATCTAGCGACCCCTGCCTAGGGTTAAGAAAGGGAAATGTTGAAGGGAAAGGAATTCTTTTGTCCAGTGGATATGTTGCGAGTATTATGACGCGTTGGTACACGGACACGGAGAGAACCGTACCCATTTTTGAAAGCCGAAATAAATATTTAGTGACAGCTCTCAGAATAGTATTTGAAAAATGGAAAAGAAACGAATATTCAGAAAGACTAGTGACGGATTACGGGTTGTATTTAACCGCCCATGATATGGAGTTAGCAAGCGAGTTACCTGTGAAGATTCTCTTCTATAGAACTTCACCGAAGCAAGCCGAAATTCTTATTGGTGAGATAAAAGGAGGATCAGATTTAGGCGAAGTAGTTGAAGGCGTGTTCAATGCTTATTCTCCGTTATGTTTGATGGAAACTGAGGGATGGGATCCTTTCTGTTGTTTAAAATACTCGAGGCCCGTCCAAAAAGGGAAAATAAATAGTGAAGGGCGCCAGGCAAAATTTTCGGACCGGATATCTACACTACCTGAGTTAAAAATGGTTACGAGCGAAAAGGAATGTGCCGCGATAATTTATGTTATGATGAAATTAAGGCATCATTTGGATGACCACGATCCTTTAAGTTGGCTGAAAAATAATGATGTGTATAATCCCCGGTTGTTACGTTGGAATTTGATTCTGCAAAATTATCATTATTCAATCAAATACAAACCAGGGACACACATACCTCATTTTGATTTTTAAGTAGATTTGACTAAGGAAGGTAAGGAGAAGTGTATATATATTTTAAAATTCTTATCATTGTAATTTGAGTAAAATTTAGTTTTAAATTGGAATTTGTTTTAGAAAATGTATTTTTGGTATAAAATGTGCGACCAGGATTAAGACCTCTGATTTGAATGAAGTAGGAGTCTGACTGGATCGCGACTAAGATTTTTCAGCATGTGAAAAATCCCATCTGTGTGAGGGGGTGCTGTAAAGACTTCATTAAATTATGTGGGAATATTGAATGAAGCTTTCCATCCCAGACTATTTTCTCACGCCTGGGAAAGGTTTTTCCTACGACCAAGTCGCGACGTGGTGTCTAGGCCGGTCAAAAGAAAATTGACGTGCAGAATTTGGTTCAGTGGGAAGGTCATCGATATGATTTTTCTATAGAGACAATGAAACGAGGGCATTTCCCTAGTTCGTGACAAGACACAAATTGGCAACGAGGCGCCAAGTGAAAATTCTTATTTCCCAATGAGAGAGGTGGAACGGAGTTTATTGGGCCTTGAGAAACCGGAAAACGCCCAAACCCCCCTTCCCTCCGGAGCAGCGAAGAGCAGGCTGGAGCAAGGAGTTGGATGTTAGAGATCAACTGAGAAGGTCGGATCTTAAGACCTTCTAGAGTGGAGAATCATCTCCCGGGAGTGCTATTGAAATCATCGGGCTGGACACCAAGTCCGGGGCTGAGACTCGCTGAACACCAGCGAAGGGAGGAAATATCCGAGACAGCCAGTCTCTACTGTGAAATAGTTTCAGCTTACCGTTCGAGAGAAAACCACTAAAGTGACACCCTGTCACCACTCTTAAAACTGCATTGAGTTCTAATCGCTAGCCGAGCGAGAAACCTGTGATGGCAGAGACTTTTATCACCTTGAACTGATTCTATGTGTCAATTACAAAGATGAACGGACCTACTATATATAAGTGTGTAACAATATTTTAATGTTAATTTACGACAGAAATAAAATATCATTTCTGATTTGACGATTGAGTTTTGCGTTGTCGCTACCATTTAAAACAACGTGAAATTCGGAATTCGTCACAACATAAATGAGTTTGAAGTGCTTACCCCAGGCCATTTTTTAATTGACCGACCCATCACCAGTATTCCCGAGCCTACTGTTATGAATATCTCCGATAATAGATTAAATCATTGGCAACGCATTACTAAATATGTTCAATGCATTTGGAAACGTTGGTCTATTGATTACCTAAATCATTTGCAGCAGCGCGGTAAATGGCAGTTCACAAAAAATAACGTTAAAGTAGGATCCCTAGTGTTATTAAAGGAAGAAAATCTGCCACCATGTAAATGGGCACTGGCCCGGATTGTAGAAATAGTTCCCGGCAAAGACAATAAGGTGCGTGCAGTTAAAGTAAAAATTGCCACGAGTGAATTTTTACGGGGCATTTCAAAAATTTGTCTATTGCCAATTGGTGAAAATTTAATGTAAATAGCATTTATGTTGTATTGTATTTGAATATTATTCTTAATCAATTATATAACCAATTCACTGTATATTGTTCATTTTGAATTGTAATATTATCTGTAATGTATATTAATTGTATTCTAAGTTTAAATTAATTGCTGAAATATTTCATATTTCATCCCCGGGCGGCATGTTCCGTTGCGGAAGTACGGTTTTGGCTCCATCTAGTGAGCGTTGTATCACAGCTCCACCTAGGAGCACCTAAAAGTACAAAGTAGTGTGCATAGACCTCAGCTATCCAATGAAAAAGAAATCATTTAAAAATATTGAAATGCGAACGAGATATCGTAAATTATTTCCCCCATAGGATTAAAATTAGCGAGCGGGTGTTTTCGCCTGAGTGAAGGAACCTCTTAAGGCTGTTATCAAACCCAAATTGGAAGTCTTCTGACATATTTCGGAAGTCATTTTTCTTCGCAAACGGATGAAATTGGCAGGTGCTCTTTTTCAGAAACTATGTAATCGAACAGTTTATTCCATTTTTCGGTAAAGGTAGAATATCTATATCTTTCTGAAAATGTTGTCAAAGTTGGCGTTTTGAATTGTATGGGAAAGCCGTTCCTAGACCTTAGACAACAAGCGCTTATAACCAGTGGTGTAGTTGAAAAAAAAGAAGAAGAAAAAAACAGAGGTTATATGCTGAGTTATCCAGAATGTATACCGTGTATACCACCATACACTCTCCCTTATAACTCAAAATATTTTTTTTTATTTATCAAAAAATGGAAAAACTGTTCTATTCCAAATGAATTCAATAGTCATATTTGCAAGTGTCGTGCTTTTAAGTAAGTTTAAAAATGAGTTTGTGAATGTGTCGGAAAGTTTCACGTTCTTGATCGGAGAAAATATTTTTTAGAGAATCTCCACAATAACCGATACTCTGAATCTAGACAATGGTGCTGCCATCTAGATTTAAATTGTTAAAGGAAAGACATAGAGGAAAAATTACATTTAAAAAGAAGATGAAAATACTGCGAAAGCTATTAATTTAGTATAAACTCAAAACAAAAGATAGAGAGTTGGTTTAATTATAAAAACACACGTAAAGAATTGATGGAATTATGTGGTAAAAAAGTAAGAGATAGTGTAAGACAAATAAATGTTATCGTAGCATTCGTAAAAAGTTAATCTATTTACAGAAGAAAATAAATTAATGAAAATAAAAATAAACCCAACCCTGTAAATAAATTAATAGATTAAGAATAATATATTTAAAATAGAAAATATATTAAAACAGTGATAAAGTAAATAATAAAAAGAAAAATGCCCAGTTCAACTGATGGCATTGAGCTCACAGCCTATTGCTACAGCTCACACTAATTGTATATTATACACTTATTTCAAAGAATAATGCTCCTTGAAAAATAAAAAAATCGACAATAAACCTGTATACCAAATTTGAAGCAAATCGGATAATTCTGCATGATATACCCATTTAGCTAAATTAAGGGGGCGGGGATTAGCCCCTCCCGTTTCCCTTCTTTATACTTAACCAATGAACCTCCATAGAACCTCCATCCAATGAACCATCAGGAAAGTGCCTTATCAGAATAAACTTGTATACCAAATTTGAAACAAATCGGATAAGTCTGCATGAAATACCCATTTAACCTAATTAAGGGGGAGAGGGATTAGCGCCTTCCGTTTCTTCCCTTTATACTTCACCAATGAACCTTCAAATACAATCAGGGAAGCGCCTTAGAATAAACCTATATACAAAATTTAAAGCAAATCGGATATTTCTATCAAGAGTTATCGCGTTACGTACATACATACATACGTACGTACATACAGAACATTAGCTCTCAGGCTTTGATAGCCTGTGAGCTAAAAAACAATTATGACGTTCTAAAAAGAAGAACAGATTATTATGAGAGTCTTGTAGCTTATGTAACTAACGCATAAAATTCATTACATTTTTAGTGGTGCTGCCATCTATATGTTTTATTTTAAACACTAAACGTCGCAATGTAACCCTCTTAAGAGGCTACTTCACTCAGACGAAAACACCGGCTCGCTAATGCTAATCCTATGGAGGAAATATTTTAAGATATCTCGTTCGCATTTAAATATTTTTAAAGGATTTTTTTTTTTGCATTGGATAGCTGAGGTCAATCTCTATGCTTTGTACTTTTTCGATTTTTGTTGCAGTTTTTTTAAATTGAGGATACATTCACTTTCGAAACCGGTTCCGAAAATGAAAGTATCTTAATAAAAAAAAAAACTTGTAATCAAAATCGAAAAAGTACAAAGGAGCGTGTTTAGAGATTGACCTCAACTATCCAATGCAAAAAAAAAAATCCTTTAAAAATATTTAAATGCGAACGAGATATCTAAAATATTTCCTCCATAGGATTAACATTAGAGAGCCGGTGTTTTCGTCTGAGTGAAGTAGCCTCTTAAGAAGTTTAACCCTTTGCACTCGGGGCCTTTTTCGCGCTGCGCACCAGCAACTCGAGACGTTTCGCAGCCTTTTTGACGCATTTCTTACCAGTAACTTAAAATCATTATACACACAAATTAATGCATAAAATTTTTATATTTTAACATTTTATATATCTTTACATCTTTATAAACATAATTTTTTAAACCTTATCTCTGTATTTTTTCTGTGTATGATATTTCATGTAACAATTCCCAAAATGCATGCCCGGCTTGTCGGGCAAGTTGAACAAACATACACCAATTGTGAAATACAACAATAGATGGTACAGCAGAGTCATTTCCTTTTCGACTATTCAGTTGTAAAATCCGTTATTTAACAAATTTTCTTTGTCTTCTGCACGAGAAAAGATTTTCTCAAAGCATTTCTGCTCTTGCATCTCAACAAAAACATGATCAAAAATGCTTTTTTTTTTTTAATCTGATTTAGTGTGTACAGGGTCCAATGCTATCTACGAAAAATTATTTAATAATTTTTAACAGTAATTGCTTTGTGCTTGGAAACGTTATATCAGGTTCGTTTTGTAATTTTGTACTAAGTGAAAGAATTTGAAAAACTCAACCATTACTTGTTCTTAATAATCCATTTCAAATTTATATAAATTTCAGAATATATTTTTTTATTTAAAAATAATGCATGCATAAGAGGACTAATATTAAAGACAAAGTAACAATACGTAATAAGATGAAATAGCCTACGAATCGATAATGGTGTAAATATTTGCATTATATCCTTTTAATCAAAAGCCTTTTTAAGCACACATTGTTCAAACAAAATTTTTCATTAGATAAAAGCTTCAATGCGATGAAAGTAAGACGTTTTCATTTACCTTGGCAATTCGCTTCCGAAAATATGTTAATATTTTAAAGTTTTTTGCGGACAACGTACATCGATTGATTCTCGTTTCGTGACAAATTTAAAAATATATGTATGTATAATATAATTCATGTTTATACAGCGAAATGCCTTTGAAATTAATTTTTCGAAGTTACGAAAAGTTCCTAACAACCTAGTACAGCATCGCTTTGAATTAAAAATCAGAATACCGCGTTAATAATGAATCAAAGAAAGGTGATTAAAAATCCACATTACCGTGAAATGTATCATCTTGTTTTTTGGTTGTTTGGAATAAGTGGAATGTGTATTATGCCAAAATATTCAAAGTTTTGTAGTGTAGAAATTCGGACGCAATCACGCTGGACACTGGAAAATTATATCACCTTTAAAATAAAAAAAACCTACATCTCCTATTCAAATGGTGTTTATCGATTCTTTTCAATTTTTGCCCACGTCATTGGAAAAACTTGTTAAAAACCTTCAACCTGATCAATTCCCAATACTTGCGGAAAATTTTCCTTCCAATACGAATCTTAATTTGTTAACAAGAAAAGGCATATATCCAAATGATTATTTTACTTCATTCGAAAAATTTGATGAGACACAGCTCCCCCCACCTTCAGCATTTTTTAATAAGCCTGACCAATGAAGATATTCAAGATGAAGACTATCAACATGCCTTGAACGTATGGAACCCCTTCAATCTTAAAACTTTGGGGAATTATCACAATCTCTATGTGAAGACAGATGTTTTACTACTTGCTGGCGTATTTCAAAACTTTAGGAAATTATGCCAGCAGTATTACGAAATTGATCCCGCTCATCTGTTCACTGCATCTTCGCTCGCATGACAGGCTTGTTTGAAGATGTCTGAAACACCTTTAGAGTTACTCACTGATATAGACATGTTGTTCATGGTTGAAAATGGAATACGTGGATGTATCAGTATGATAAGCCAAAGATATGCCAAGGTAAACATACCCGGTACGCCCGATTATAGGTAAAATGAGGTACCCACAGTTACATCATGTACTGGGATGCTAATAACTTATATGGGTGGGCCATGAGCCAATTTTTGCCATGTGGTGATTTTGAATGGTATGAGACAAGTCATATCACAGAAGAGTGGATTTTGTCTCTGTCTGATGATTCTGAAGTTGGGTACCTCTTCGAGGTGGACCTCGATTATCCAAAACATTTACATTTTCTGCACAATGAATACCCTGTTGCCCCTGAGAGAGTAACTGTGGAGGAACAAATGCTATCTCCCTACGCACGAAACTTGGTGAATAATAATTGAAAATTCATAGGAGCCCCTAAACTTATTCCAAATTTGAATAATAAAAAGAATTATATAACCCATTATCGTGATCTTAAATTTTATTTAGAACTTCGCTTAAAAATTACAGCCGTGCATAATTAAATTCAAGCAGGCTCCATGGTTACAGAAATATATTAATTTTAATACCCAAAAAAGAAAGGAAGCAAAATCTTCTTTTGAAAAGGACTTTTTTAAATTACTGAATAATTCTGTTTTTGGTAAAACCATGGAAAATCTTCGAAAAAGAAGAAGCATTGTATTGTGCAATAGAGAAAAAAAAAGCGAAAACATTTGTAGCTTCGCCTACTTTTAAATCATTCAAAACATATGATGAAGATTTAACCACTGTAGAACGACTGAAAACTAGCATACTTATGAATCGACCGATATACGTCGGATTTTCTATACTAAAGCTCCCTAAACTAGTTATGTACGATTTTCACTACAATGTCATAAAGAAAACATATCAAAATAGAGCGAGACTTTTGTTCACGGACACAGACTCCTTAGCTTACCATATTCAGACAAAACAATATGTATAAGGATATGGAGAATCACCGTGATTTCTTCGACTTCTCCGAGAACCCGAAATCTCATCGTTTATACTCTGAAGATAATAAGAAGGTTCTCGGCAAGTTCAAGGATGAACTTAATGGGGAATTAGCCCTTGAGTTTTTCGGACTGAAATCTGATATGTACTCTCTAAAATCCATGTAAAGACGAGAAGAAGCGTGAAAAAGGCGTGTCTACGCAGATTATTCGACAGAAAATC
Organism: Maratus michaelseni; assembly: GCA_963931845.1. NCBI lineage: Eukaryota > Metazoa > Arthropoda > Arachnida > Araneae > Salticidae > Maratus > Maratus michaelseni. The sequence continues at coordinate 93,138,960 of OZ007596.1, forward strand.
AAGCATGAAGACTACTTAGAGTGCCTCCAGCAACAATCGCCAAGTATGGAAAAACAGATAAGGATCGCCCAAGATGATCACCACCTATATACGTTAACTCAGAATAAAATAAGCTTAAGTCCTTTTGATGATAAGCGTTACTTGCTAGACGATAGAATATCCAGCTTATCATACGGACATTATGAAATTGATCAAGATTGTGATTATCAAGAAAATGCTGATTTGTATCGATAATGTCAAATCGAGATTTAAATACTCTACTGTAAATAAAACTTTTCTGTATTTTTGTTTTAATAAAAAAATGTTAATTTTAAATGTGTGTACATATTAAAAACTTCTACATAAACATTTCTCGTAGAATGCTACGTATGTGAACTTTATTGAAACCTATTCTACCCATACGTACAATCACCCACATATACAAACATATGTATGAATGTATTTTTATTACCATATACATTTTTTAAACTTTGTTTTTACTTATTTGTAATTTTCTAAAGTTTTTTTTTTTATTATTATACATTATTTTTTTAATGTTTTTAATATTTCTTTTCTTTTTCTTTTTTTTTACAAGTTTATGAATGATATAGATATATATTTTTATCCACACACACATATATATATATAAAATCGCTTTTCCCTATAATATCAGATATATCGCATAGAGAGAGAGAGAGAGATAAATAAAATCGCTTTGCACTATAATATCAGTCATATCACAAACAAACACACATATATAGAGAGATAAATACGATAGTTTTGTCCTATAATATCAGATATATATGCACACACACAAAGATAATTATTTGTATTAAAATGTAGGGCAAATATACTTATTAACGCCTTATACTTAAACCTTTCAAATAAAATATTGGACGTAACAGAAAAGAACTAGTGCTATAAAGAGATCTGAAAATGTGAACCTTGTAAAGATACTATGACGCAGGAGTCCGCTGCACATCCGATGTGCAGCTGCACCTGCTCACCTGCTACTGTGACCGTTGAACCCTCCTTATCTTACTACTTACTATATATATGGTTTGTGTAAATGGCTTCTCCAGTTTCTTAATAACGACGATTTCAGCATCGGTCGTTCATGAAATGTTTTTGGATTTTGCCGAAAAAGCAGACATTTTAGAGGCAAAAAACGGAAAAGTCGTCGCTGCACAACTGCGTTTTATGCAGAGAGACTGCTCTAACTGCCTGGCGTATTGTATGTATCAAACGGAGACTCATTTTTGCAGTATTCAGAACGTTGCTAAGATATTGTACTTGTTTGTATGATTTACAAAGAACATAAATTATACATTTTAATTATTGAAACTATTTACATTCCAATCTGTGATACATTTAAGGTATTATTTTTACTATGTTAATTTAAATAGTAATATGAGTCTTTTCCCCTACACGCTTACGCTTACAAACCTCCGTTAAGAAAAGAAGAAAAAATAGCCAAATTAAAAAAAAATGATAGGACGCTCATAGTCTTAGTCACGTATATACCTGAAAAAGATGGTTAAATCCCTAAGCATAGTTTTTGATACTATATGTATCTTTACTATCTTGATCGATTTTAATAATTAATAGCTCTTAATAAATTTTTTCGATTTAAGAAACTGTCAGTTTCAGCATGTTTGGAATGTATTTCTCTGTAAAACTACCAGCATTCATGTCTTTATATACAATAGTTTTTCCAGGAAAAGCGGAGAAAGTATTAAGGAAACCATCAATTGAATACCGGCACACTGCAAAACAAAAATTGTTGATTTTACAGTATAATACTGTAAAATCAATTTTTTTTTTCAGTGCATCAACAGCAGCGTTAGTAACAGTCAGCAGAAGAGTTTTGTGGTAAGGCCCGCAATATTTAAATTATCACAAAAACATTATTTAATAACTCCTATTAGTAATTGTTTTGTGCTTGCATGAACGTTATATTGTGTTCGTTTTGTAATTTTGTACTAAATGTAAGAATTTTAAAATTTCAACATTTTTGGCTCTTAATTATCCATTTTAAATGTATTTAAAGTGCAAAATATAATTTTTCATCCATTTAAAAATAATGCATGTATGATAGGAATGTTATTGAAGAGAAAGTAAGTCCACCTAATCAGACGAAATAGCCTACGAATCGATAAGGATGTAAATATATGCATTATAACCTTTCAATCAAACGCCTTTTAAGCACACACAATTGTTCAAACAATTTTTTTTTCATTACATAAAAGCCCTAATGCGATGAAAGTAAGACGTTTTCATTTATCGTGACAATTCCCTTCCGAAAGGGTGTTAATATTTTTAAAGAGTTTTGCGGATAACACAGCGATTGGTTCTTGTTTCATGACAAATTTGAAAATATATGTTTATTTTTTTATATATATAATTAATATTTATACAGCGAAGTGTCTCTGAAATTAATTTTTCGAAGTTATGAAGAGTTCCTAACAACCTAGTACAACATCGCTCTGAATTAAAAATCAGAATTCCATGTTAGTGATGAATCCAAGAAAAGTGATTAAAAATCCATACCGAGGATTGTATCAGCTTGTTTTTTGGTTGTTTCGAATAAGTGGAATATGTTCTATACCAAAATATTCAGACTTTTTTAGTGTAGAAAACATCTGGTTGATTTTCTTACTTATTTTGAGTTTGTCTGTTTATTCATTTCATGTTTTCACGAATAACAAAATGCTCTCAGAAGGTAAAATAGTCCATATGGTAGTTGCAAATGCATTTATGACAATAGCATGCGGAATAAATCGGGCAGGACTTTATTTAAATTTTAAGCATTTTAAAAACTTAGCAAGAAAGTTTAATAAACTGTATGAAGATATTGGCGGTGAGATCATATGCAAAAAATCTCATTATTGGATTTATGTTTGGATAACAATAAGTACCTCTATGTATATACCATTTACAGTGAATTCTATTTTGTCGATTTTGAAAAGTGGTTTATTTCGAGAAGTACCAGAAGTGTTCAGTTTTATATTAACAATTGTTTTCGTGTTATCGCTAACTCTATGTCTTCTTCAGCCTCTGAATACATTTTCCATATTTTATACTTTAATATGTATTCAACTCAAATCCGTTTTATTCCATTTCATGAATACGATGAACCCTTTATGTGCACCAGATTATACTAGATTAGATAAAAATTTTGCTGCAATACGAATGATAGTTAAAAAGACGGATCAGCGATTATGTTTTTTCTATTTTCTGAATGTCTCTTACAATGCCGCCCTGATGTATTTTGCTGTTACGATGTCTTTACAGCCACAAATGTATAACGGTGCAATACAACAAAGTACTATCTATATGATTTGCGTAAATGGATTCTCAAATTTCTTAATTATGACTATATCAGCTTCGACCATACATGAAATGTTTTTGGATATTGCCGATAAGGCAGACATTGTTGCTACAAAAAATGGAAAGGTCATCGCTGCACAGCTGCGTTTTATGCAGTGTACTGGGAGAGAGACTACGTTAATTGCCTGGCGTATTGTGCGTATCAAACGGAGTCTCATTTTTGCAGCATTCGGCACATTGCTAACCTATTGTATTCTTTTGTATGATTTACATGAGTAACGTAAATTATACATATTAATTATTGAAACTACTTATATATCAATCCGTGATATGTTTAAAGTATTATGTTTACTAGATTAACTTAGATGATATTACGGGCTATGTCCGGGGACTCCAAGATGACGCCGTGCGCTTTTTTAACTGGACCTGACACAAAGAGCAAATTCCCATGCGTGACGTCACAAGCGAGATCCATAATACTTAAAATTTTCCATGTATTTTGTTCGCTTGTACGGATTGTTTACGATAGTATTTTCATATTATTTATTGTTTTATTTAGTAATTAATAATATTTTTCAGTGTATTTGGATTATAACGCTATCAATAATTATAGATTGTAACTATTAAAGAAAGTATAGATTATATCTATAAAATAATGAGAAGAAAAATGTTGTGCTCCTGATTTCAAATCTAAATCTTCAAATTTCCAACTGATAATGAAAAGAAGAAATTTTAGCTACGAAAATTACATCGTGATAATTTTACTCATATTTCAACAGCAGTGTTCTGCATTAAACGTTTCGATATACGTTTTGTAATTCGTGAAGCTAGAATTAATATGATGGTAACTCAACTTGTTGTGCCGAGAAAAGAATTATTCCTAACAACGAATGTCTATCCTACTGTAATGAAAATATTCTGGCATATTTGAATGAATGTGTACTTCCAAAACGAAAAGAGCCAAATGATCTTTGGAAAAAATAAAATAAAAGAAGCAGGATAAACAGTTTAAAAAATGGTGTAGCGATAACAACACATATTTCGAAGATTTTTAAATAAATACGGTAATAAATTGAAAGAAATCTGGATACACTTAGTAAGAAGTGAGAATGATTTGTTTATAAAATTAAAAGTAACTGATTTCCCCAAATTAGTAGTTTCGTTTAAAAATTTAGCTAACTTAAGTGTACAAATATATTATGAAAATAAATCTATTGATAAGTTCATTTGAGTGGTTATTAGGTCCTGAACACAAGTACAATAAATAGACAATTTTTGAAAATATTGTAAATAAGTTATCAAGTTAAGATAAAGCAGAAAAGCAAATACAAGCGATTTTAGAGAAAATGACTTATAGCGAGAGAAGGAAATTTGGCAACATATTTTCTGGCAACCTATTCGCTGTTTCATATAAATAAGCATTTTTTTCAATATTTATACAATTTATTTAATATAAAGAAGCCATTTGTCTATTTTTATATACAGATAGAACAGAATTGTATATATAAATAATTTTATATATAAATGAACATAAAAGTTCGTAGCTGTGTATATAATTTGGAAACATATCTAACTTTCTGAAGCCCGAATTGCGCCAAGATTTTAAAAAAAAGTGCCAAGGTCTGTATAGCTGAAAAATATCGATTTCTCTATTTAAATTGAAATTTATTGTGTTTTGGTGGTTAAATTATGGTATGTGGTGGTAAAAGAGCGGGAATGGAATTGATTTTGTAAAGTTTTTGTCAGATTTATTATACTTTTTGTACGTATATTTATTGTAAAATAATGTTTTTAGGAAAAGGTGAGTCAATGTATTCAATCAGATATATTAATCTTAGCATTTTTTTTTATTTAAAACTTTTAATTTACTTTTATAAAACAAATTTATTAACTCCTTTTTATTTCACGAATATGAAATTTACTACTATTGTTTACATGATGACAAATTTTAAGACAGGAAATTCAAAACATCTCTCTTTATTAAGTCTTTCTGCTGGGATTCATTGACTAAACTGGATCACGCTTGTGATGTCACTAATGCTTGTAGCAGGCCCGGTAAAAAAAGCACACAGCGTCATCTCGGAAGTCCCGCTCTGTCCCCTAACGAGCTACGCTCGCAACCCCCTCATTAAGGTCCCACGGTCTTTAAAAGCACGCTAATTTGTTCTATTTTTTTAAAAAAGGAAGAAAATAATCAAATTTTAAAAAATTATTGGGCACTTTGCAATTGGATATAAAAAACAAATTTTGCAATTTGAAACACATTATTGTTGACGACTACGAAATTAAAGTGGACAGTAAATTATACAACTATCGATAAAATTTCAACTGTTTACAAACGAACCATTTTTTTTATTTACTTCGGAGCTCCCCATGGAACAACCGAACGAAACAAGAACAAAACGACTTCTGAGTTACATTTATCGCCAAGCGATGTTAGAAGCCAAGAGTGGCGCCAACATACCGGCCACCACTGAAATATTTATTTCAGCAACATATCTTAAACAAATGTCCTTCGTTGTAAACAATTATTATTATTATTTTTTTACAATAAATCTTCAATTATAATACAAGTTTCAATTCAATCAATAATACAAATATACAATTCAATTCAATTATAATATTAAAATACAAAGTTACTGCAAAAAATTTTCAAATATAAATGCACAGAAATATAAAAATAAATAAATATTTACATTATAATAAAGGATCATTTATGGGCAAAATACTAATATTAGAAATTGCTCGTTTGAATATACCATTTGGGGTTTTTATAAGCACAACCCTAATTTTACCATCGCTCCCATAAATAACGTCTTGAATGCGACCTACTGACCAGGTACACCTGGACAAATTACTATCCTTTAATAAGACCATAGTTCCAATTTTTATATTTTCTTTTTCAAATAACCATTTTGTTCGCTGTTGTAGATTATTTAAATAATCTCTACTCCACTTTTTCCAAATTAATTGATTAATTTTTGTAATTTGCTGCCAATGACTAAGTTTATTATTGGCAAGGTCAGTCAAGTTTGGTTCACAGATGCTAATTATAGGGCGGCCGATTAAAAAATGTCCTGGGGTTAACGTTTTGAAATCGTTTGGATCCGAAGATAAAGGTATTAGAGGCCTACTGTTTAAAATACCTTCGATTTTATTAACGACAGTTAAAAATTCCTCAAAAGTTAGTTTTAAACCTCCAATAGTTCTTTTTAAATGGTGCTTAAAGGATTTTACTCCTGCCTCCCACAAGCCACCAAAATTAGGGGATCTAGGAGGAAGGAATTTCCAAGAAATTGAATTAGCCAATAAGTAAGTAGCCAATTCCTCGGATTGATTTTTTACAATTTTATGCAATTTTTTCAATTCTGAATTAGCACCAACAAAATTAGAGGCATTATCGGAAAAGATGGTGGCACAAATTCCGCGCCTAGCTACAAATCTTTTTAAGGTGGCTATTAAGGCTTCAGAAGTTAAATCTGTTATTATTTCTAAATGAATTGCACGAGTAGCAAAACAGACGAAAATTGCGACATAAATTTTACTAAAAACTCCTTTACGTTGGTTTTTGTATTTTATATAAAATGGGCCACATAAATCAATGCCTGAATTTGTAAAAGGGGGATTTATATTTACCCTTTCTTTAGGTAACGAGGCCATGATTTGTTCTGCAATTTTAGGTTTGTTTTTAAAACAAACAATGCAATTATGCACGATTTTTCTAGCTATGTTTCTGCCATTTAAGGGTCAGAATTCTTGTCTCACAAAATGAAGCACGGTTTGAGCACCAGCATGCAAATTTTTTAAGTGAAAATACTGGAAAATTAAAAGTGTAAGCCTATGATCTTTCGGTAAAAGAATCGGATGTTTTTTATCATAAGATAAATTTGATTTATCTAAACGACAACCAACCCTAATAATTTCATCCCTATCAAGAAAAGGATTTAAATTACTTACTCGACTATCCTTTAGTTTCTCACCTTTCTTGAGTGCCTTCATTTCCCTGGTGAAATACATTACCTAAACCAATTTGACCAATTTTACCTTTGCTTGGTAAAATTTCTCCTTTTTAATAGGCCCTACTATCCTTTCTTTGTGCTTGCAATTATAAATAAATCTATAAATATAAACTAAAATACAAATTAACTTAAAATAACTGTTACTTAGGGCACAAAAATTGTTCAGAAAGTTATTAAAGTCATGATTAATTCGATGCAAATTAATATTACAGTTTTTAAGTTCGTTTAAATAAGCATCATCATTTGGAAAGTCAGTTTTTTCCTCTTTTTCTGTCAAGTCCAAGATATTATTAGTCAATAATGGACCTTTCCACCACAGTTCCATATCTAAGAGTTCCTGAGGAAATGTTCCACGAGATATTATATCAGCTGGATTATCACTAGAAGGAATGTGTTTCCATAAAAATTGTTCAGTGAGAGTCTAAATCTTTGAGACTCTATTTGCTATGAAAGTTTTTAATAGATGAGCAGAAGTTTTTATCCATGCCAATGCTATAGTTGAGTCTGAGAATAAAATTACTCCTTGAATGTCTAGTTGAAAGGATGGGAGAATTTTGGCGACAAGTTGAGAAAGAAGCAAACAGGAACATAGTTCCAGTCTTGGCACAGAAATGGTCCTTAGAGGTGACACTCTTGATTTACTCGCAATGAGGTTTGATGTGGAAGAGTTGGATGGATTTAAACAATATATATAAACAGCAGCACCAAAAGCAGTTATGGAAGCGTCAGCGAAACCAAGAACAAATATTGCTTCTGTGAAAGGAGTTAAAATGTATCGACTAATTGTTATATTTTCTATAGTTTTTAGTTGGCTTACGAAGTTACACCAATCACTAGCAAGAGGTTCCGGAATGTTCTCGTCCCATCCTAGTTTACACAACCACAATTTTCGAAGATAACACTGGGCCTTGGAAATAATTGGGCCAATGAGCCCAAGAGGATCATACAATTTTGCTATGACAGAAAGAACCTGTCTTTTGGTGTATGATTCTTGCTCTTGCACCGAAACTTTAAACACAAATTGGTCTTTGTTGGATTGCCAAACCATACCTAGAGTTTTAGCTGAAGTGTCAGACTTAGTGCAAAAGGAGACATCTTCGATTTCGTCATGATTTAAAAGCTCATTCAAATTTGAATTCCATTTGTGCAAAGCCATTCCACAAGAACGAAATATGTCAATTAATTGATTTTTCAGGGCTATTGCCGAGTCTGAATCTGGGGATCCAGTCACGATATCGTCCATATAGCTATCAGATAGGATAGCTTTTGCCGCAAGAGGAAATTTATCCTTCTCATCTAAAGCCAATTGTTTGATGCACCTTATGGCCAAGAAAGGGGCGCATTTAGTTCCATAAGTGACCGTGTTCAATTTAAAGGCAATTGTGGAATTATTTTCGTAATCCTTCCAAAGAATGCGTAGAATTTCCCTTTGCGAAGGATCTATCAAAATCTGCCGAAACATTTTTTTAATGTCCGCAGTTAAAGCAATCTTATATTTTCGAAATCTTAACCAAATATCAAAAAGATCTTCCTTAACTTCACCGGAAAGCAAAATATCATTCAAGCTTTTTCCGGTTGTGGTAGACGCAGAGGCATTAAAGACAACCCTTAATTTTGTAGAGGATTTATCTGGTTTAAAAATGCCATGATGAGGCATGTAATAAACTACTGAGCGAGAGTCTTCGACTGAAATTCGCTCCATATGCTCCAATGCTTCATATTCATTTAAAAATTCGCAATAAAGTTTTTTCATAGTACTATTATTTTCCAATCTCTTTACTGTTTGTTGTAAACGCCTTTCTGCTAAATTTCTCGAATTTCCCAATGAATTTAATTGATCAGTTTGAATCGGCATTTCGACAATAAACCTTCCGGTATCATCTCGTTTATGAGTTTTTTGAAAATGAGATTCACAAAATTCTTCTTCTTTACTTAGAAAACGGTCAGGCGAAATATTTCCAATTTCCCAAAATTTTTTAAGATTAGATTCAATGTTCTCGATTTCATAATTAAATGTCAATCCACAATATGAATTAGAACTCTTGATTTTAACAATTCCAGTAGCAATAAGGCCAAACACCGAATTTTGAAACATTAAATTTAGTGAAATGCGATTTTTTCCTTCTTTTATTATCTCATAAAAGAGTTCTGCCCCAATTATTAAATGAATTTTTCCCGGTATGTCAAAAGTAGGATCAGCTAGCAAAACCCCATTTGGTAACAATGCTTTATCAATTTTAATATTTTAAGAAGGTACACAATCAGTAATTTTCGAAACAACAAAAAATTCGCTTGGTGAAGAGAATGAAGAATTCTTATTACGAATTATCGTATTAACATTCCCTTTCACATTAAAGGCATTTCCACCTAATCCACTAACGGAAACATTTATTCTTTCTTTTTTCAAGCCGAAATAGGAGGCCATTTCTTCCATAATATAGTTAGCTTGGCTTGCACTATCCAGGATCCCTCTGATCTGCACGAAACATTTATGTATCGGACTATAAATATAAATATATGCCGTAGACAAAAGAACTGCTTTTTTACTTTCATTATTATGTGATGAAAAACTCTGAGATATTTCCGATACATTTTGTTTATTTGTTTCATCATTTTCTTTACCAGAACGGCCGTTTGGCGCCAATGTATTTCTATTTCAGAATCGGGGCTTTTTAATGACGTTTTATTTTGAAATGATTTATTTTTATCACGATGAAGTAACACGTTATGTCTGAGAGAGCATCGTTGACAGCTATATTTTGAACCGCATTTCGAAAGCATATGCAAATCATTTAAACAATTTATACAAAGTTTATTCTTTTTTACTTCATCAAATCTTTGAATTGGAGTCATTTTTAGAAAAACAGGGCACTGGTGAATTGCATGTAATTTTTTACAAACAAGGCATGAATTAGATTTCAGAATAAAGGTGTTTTGTTTGTTCTGGGTTTTAAATTTTTGCGAATTTATTTGTGTTCCTTGAAGGTTTTCTAAAATTTGAACACGATTTTGCAAGAATTCGATAAAGTTATCCCAACTGGGTAAATCTGCCGTTGTTAATGTCATTTCGAATTCCTTACATATTGTTCTATCCAATTTTGTTAAAATAATATTAATCAATAAATTTTCACTAAAATTGTTCATTTCGACATTTAAAACCTTTAAAGCTCTTACATGCTTTAAAATACAATCTAGCAGCATTCTTAATTTTTCAGCTGAATCAGTACAAATATTATCTAACATTAATAAAGATTTAATATGACTGTTAACTATTAATCTTTTATTGTCAAATCTTTTTTTAAGTGCTTCAAATAATGACTCATATGTGTCATCAGTACTTTGGATTTGCTTTGCTGTCCCCACAAGAGAGGATTGCAAATAAAAAAGTTTCTGATCATTACTTAACAATTCGTTTGAATCAATTATACTATTAAACTGAGTCTTAAAATTATTCCAATTTTCATACGAACCATCGAATTTCGGCAATGGAATTTCAGGTAATTTGACATTTAAATTTTTTGTTTTATTAACACCATTATTTTCAACATTATTATCAACATTTTTAGTTTTAGAATTATCAATAAGCCGTTTAAATCTTACCTTGAGATTTTGGAGATCTTGTTCGATTTCTTCAAATTCAGCATCACACTTATCGATTTCTTCATCTTTCAAAATTTTATAGAACTCCATTTTCAAGTCATCTAATTTATCTTCTAACTTGTTCAAATTCTCAATTTTGTTCAGAATATCTACTGAGTCTATTTCTTGTGCCTCATCGGCTATAAAATTTGTTAACTTCGTGATTTGGGCTTTGATATTGCCCCTCCTTCGATTCAACACTTTTAAGTCCATTGTTCCGATTTTTTTTTCGTTTTAAACAAAACGCAATATCATCCGACGATCACTAGTCTTTCTCCGCGAGCGGTACCATGTTATCAACTACGACATTAGAGTGGACTGTAAATTAAACAACAATCGATAAAATTTCAACTGTTTACAAACGAACCATTTTTTTTATTATTTACTTCGGAGCTCCCCATGGAACAACCGAACGAAACAAGAACAAAACGACTTCTGAGTTACATTTATCGCCAAGCGATGTTAGAAGCCAAGAGTGGCGCCAACAATTATCAGAGACATGAAAATCACGAAACTATTTCATGTGAAAGTATTTAAGATTAATACTTATTTCTATGTAAGAAGTGATGGTACTTTCGTGTTATATTGGCCCCGTAAGGTGAATCGCCAAGCGATCAAGATTTATCGCCCAAATTATAAACCATATATGACATTATAATAATATATGATACCTATAACATTTCGTGACGTATATGACCAAATTATAATCATTATATGATGCATATATGATGTATATATATGACATGTGTGTATAAGACGTTTATGGTGTATAATGACATATAAGACGTAAATAATATGTATATATATGACGTATATGGTACATATATGAGTGTTTGGAGTATATACATGCGTATATATGATGCATATGTGGGTATGCAGCTTTGCGGTGATCTTGGCGAAATCATATAGTTGGCACCTTGGCATAATCGTAATTGTAGGGGTCGCTATAACACGAAAGTACCGAAAAGCTATTTAACTCATAAATTGAATCTTGAAACAATTGTAAAATGTTATAAACCCCTTTTCTACTGAGTGAATTCAGTGTCGAACTCGGACTCTGGCTGACACAAATCTTTGTTTGGTCGAATTTCAAAATCGTCGTTCTCCGAAAAAAAAAGAGCCCAAACACTACATACTGCATTTAGGGGAAATTTTACGTTACTTGTTGACTGAAACTGTAAAACGCTGTGAAGGATATTGTTTTAAAAGACTATTTCTCAAGTGATACTTTTTAAAGTCATGCATTTGTTAGTATTTTGGAGCACAATTTTTTTTTTTTACTTTTCGTATTATTTAGTGATTTTGTAAATGGATTCTAAATGATTAAATATCTCTCTATTATATATTATATTAGTAGACCAGATGCATTTAGTATAAAATTGTGGAGAACAATGCTAGTATAGATTTATCTTTTCATATTGTTTTATCTTTAAAAAATATACTATTTCCTTTTAAAAAATTCTTTTATATTCAATGGTTGGAATATCATAGTTGAGATTTTTTCCAACAGAGTGAAAAAACATACATTGTCAGTAAAAACATACATTATCAGATAATCATTAAATATGTTTTTTCTCTATGTTATGTATGTTATCTCTTTGTACAGAAGATGTTATCCTATCCTTAAAATAATACTTATTTTTCAACCACTAAATATCACATGTTGCTAAAATTGAATAAAATTTCGTGTATTAAATATACTTATACAAATGTAAATTCCTCTTACGAGACTTATATTCGATTTACACATTCAACGTTTTTATAATTTTCGTTTGGAAAACCGATTTGGTAATCTTTCTTTAGTAGTTAAAACAAATCCTTATCTATTTCATTATAAAAAGCATATTATAAACTTAAATCACCCGAAAATTAGCTATTTTGTTAATAATATTTCGCGTCAAAATAATGCGATTCACTTTAATTTTATTTTGTTGATATTCTTTGAACTATAGTTCTTGGAAACCATTTAATAAAAGAGAAAGAAAAAGAAATGCATTGGAAATTTTTGTAAGAAATGAGAAATTAAAATGTTTCATATCTTTCAAATTATGCGTAAAATTTCCCAATAGTTTTACAATTAATTTCGAAATTCTAATAAATATATTGGCAAATTTTCAAAACGATCGGATTAAATTAAGATCTTCATTTCGTAAATTTAGCATTTACAACTATCCCGATGCGTGATTTTCTTTTCGGTGAATGTTAAAATTTAAAAAAAACGTCTGACTTCCAATTGAAAAGCATTATGACTTAAAATAAAATGTTCTATATTTTTCGAACGAATGAACCAAATTTAACCAAAAACTATACAGCTAATTCCGGGTACCTCGCCAACATACCCACCAAAACTCAACCTACTCGGACCCTTTTTGCGGCAGTTATCGCGGAATAGACAGACAGACAAACAAACAAACAGACAGACAGAAACCAAAAATTTTTCCGGTCTCAACAGTGAGCCTTCACTGACGTTTCGGCAATAAGAAAAAAGTATATGAATCGTGAAATTTTTGGATTTCCGCTTTTTGATGGATTTATACGTTTTGGGATGTCCTGAACACGATTTGACTATTTCTGGAAAATGTCTGTCTGTCTGCCTGTCGTCTGTTAAATAATAATGATAATCAGCAGCAGATACAGTCAGAAAGAACGTAATTTTGAAGAAGAAACACAATAAATACACATTCTGGGAGAGGTGTGAGGATGATAGATTCATAATAGTCTTGATGTCTTTTCATATTTTATTCGACAACACAGTAAACACAAAAGTAAATGAAAAGTAATTATTAGACTGAAAAACTATTAAATGTCAGGAGAGCCGCCAAGAAGCTCCATTGTTCACGATACAAATTATTCCAACTGAAAAATACAAAACTGTTTTCTAATCGGTTCGAGGTTACGTCACATTACGTAACGCGCGCCGTGAGCATAACCCCGCCCACAGAACATGTGATCAAGGATTTCGTAACATCCTGCCCCACCATGAACAGATGGGGGTTCATCAAAAATTTTCAAAAATATTACATCATACATATATAACATCATATATATATATATAACATCAATACAAGTAACCTAGTTTTCAATTAACAAATACCTCAATTAACTAAATTGTACACAATTTTCAAATAAAAAATAATATTAAGGTATTCAAGTAAAAAATTTAACATAATATTATTCAAGATCAATATCTGTTCCAAGTACAAGTTTTAAATTAAATTATAAAAAGTAAAATAATAATAATATATCCAAGATAAGATTCAAGAATGAAACCAAGTAAGTAAAACAAAACATTTTTAAAGTTTTGCCCAGAATTTCAAGAAGACAGTCAAATATAAAATAAATTATTTAAATTTAAAATAATTCAAGTCAAGATACAACTGTCCCAGATACAACTATAGTCCTGGAAATCAAAGTTTGATATACTATCTAGATTAAATCATGAACACAAGAAAATTTCAAATATTAAATTCAAGAAACAATGCAAATATATAATTCAGTGATACTTACATACCTTCTTCAATAAGCACAAAAACAAATTACAATATCTTCTACTAAAAATATAAAAAGAAACAGTTAAAAATATTATTCATGTACATTCTATTATCAGGCAAAGAATTATTTTATAAAAATTCAAAAAGGATAAGTAAAAGAAATTAAAGTCCAATTCAAATATCATCAAGAAAAAATTTAGAGTCTTTTGAAAGTAAAAAAAAAAGTTTTTCAGTTTTTCAAGTCACTAATTTCAAGATTATACAAGAGATTTATTGGTCTTTTAATAGTTGAATTATTTGTTTTCACTTCACAAGACCTTATTTTTCCGTCTCTTCCAACAAATGTTTTTGTAATTTTTCCCAACTTCCAGAAAGCTCTAGGTAAATGTTCATCATGCACAAGCACAACATCATCTATCTTGAAATCAGAAGTTTTATTTTGATCCGTGCAATGAGCAGATTTTAAGTTGAGGAGATATTCATTCTTCCAGCGCTTCCAAAAATGGTTTAAAATTGTCTCACGTAAACGAAAACGTTTCACTAAAGTTTCTTTGGTTGCTGGTAAGGTTAAATCGTTTACTTTTATAGTTGGTAAACACAAAACTCGTTTTCCTATAATAAAATGAGCAGGTGTTAGAGGAAATGGTTCATCTAGTTCAGAATAAACGCAAGTCAATGGACGAGAGTTTATGATAGCTTCTACTTCAACTAGAAGAGTTTCCAGTTCACTTAGAATCAACGAAGATTTGCCGATGACTTTACGTAAAGTACACTTTACTGAGCGCACCATTCGCTCATAAAAGCCACCCCACCAGGCAGCACGTTCGACAATGAATTTCCAAGAAATTCCCCGATCGGCGTAAAACTTTTTTACGTCCGGATGGCGGATAGCTTTCCACATTTCTTTTAATTCAAGTTCAGCTCTTTTGAAAGTCTTAGCATTGTCCGAGTAGATTATAGCACACAGCCCTCTTCTTGAAATAAATCTGCGAAATCCTAATAAAAATTCTGCAGTTGACATGTCTTTCACAAGCTCCAAATGAATTGCTCTTGTGATAGCGCAAGTAAACAATAAGATGTAATTTTTATTCTCACTCCCCTTCACATATAGGGGCCCCGCAAAATCGAGGCCTGTAACGGAAAATGGGGGTGCTTCGTTAATGCGGTCACCTGGAAGAGGTGCTATTACTTGTTGACCAGGACGTATGTTAAATTTCTTGCAGATTATGCAGTTGTTGAGGACTGATTTTATGCACTTTCTACCTCTCAAAATCCAAAACTTTTCACGAATTTGTACCAGTGTGTCTGATACTCCTGCATGCAAAACCCTTTCATGGGAATCTTTAATAATCAATTCAGTAAATTTATGTTTGGGAGGAAGCACGATAGGATGTTTATCATAAAATGGCAAGTTAGCCTTTTGTAACCGCCCTCGTACCAAGAGTAATCCTTCTTCTGACAACACAGGATTTAGTTGCAAAAGGTTAGATTCTTTAGGGATATTTTTGTTCAGCTTTAAGCATTTTATAACCTCAGGAAAACTTTCTTCTTGAACAAGCTTTACCCAAAAATTTTCGGCATTTTTTATTTCATCAGCTGATAACTCTGCAAGATTTCGTTTTTCTGCTTTTAGTTTTATATTAAAAATAAATCTAAATACCCATGCAGTTACTCGATACAACTTCTTTAGTGAACTATACCTTGACAAATTTAAAACTTGAATTTTATCAGCATTATTTGTATTAACTACACAAGAAATAATTTCTGCTTTTCGAAACCGCTCTTCAGAAACATTAGACACTTGAGTTGCGGTCATTTTAACTCTGGGCCACTGATCTTCAGGCAAGGAAAGAAATTCGGGACCGTACCACCATTTTTGAGAATTGACCAATTGTTTTCCTGAACAACCTCTAATGATTAGTTCGGCAGGATTAAGTTTGCCTTCGCAATGTCTCCATAAACTAGGATCAGACAAGTCATGAATTTCTGAAATTCTATTCGCGACAAATGGTTTCCATTTTCTTTTGATCCTTTTATCCAATAAAGGACAATTTCAGAATCTGTCCAGAAAACAAACTGGAATACCTGGAGAATATTTTTAAGATAATTTGCAAGTCTTGCACCAATAACTGCTCCCATCAATTCAAGACGTGGGAGAGTTAATTTCTTTAAGGGGGCAACTCTAGATTTAGACATGACAAAACTAGTTTTAAATTTTTCTTTAGATGTTTGATATCGTAAGTATACTACTGCGCCATAGGCTTTGGGATTAGCATCTGTAAAAATATGTAACTGAAGACCCTCCTTTTCCATGATCAGGGTGCTAAAATAATATCTGGGAATTTTCAGTTGTGAGAGATCCTGTATTTCTGAAATCCAAGTTTTCCAATCATTTTCTAACACACCAGAAAATTTTTCATCCCATGATATGCCCATTACCCATAATTGTTGCAATAAATATTTAATTCGAATAATAAAAGGAGTGATTAACCCAGCCGGGTCAAACAACATAGCTGCAATTGTCAAGACATTCCGTTTTGTACAAGAATCATTATTTAATTTTGATAACAATGGACGTAATTCTAGTCCCAAATTATCTTCATTATTGTTCCAAGTTAAGCCTAATACTTTTAGAGAGTTATTTGGTGGATCGGAATTAGAAATAGGTATGCTCTTATCAATCCATCTTTTTCTAAGCTCCTCGGAATTAGTTTCAAATTTTCTTAAATTCATTCCCCCTTCTTTCAAAATATTAACAGCTTCATTAGATAAATTAAAAGCCTGTACAACATCATTTTCTCCGGTAAACAAGTCATCTACGTAAAGGGACGAATTAAGGATTTCAAATGTTTTCTTGTGAGAGTCTTTATATTTTTTTATATGTTTTTTGATAGTACAGGCAAGGATAAACGGACTGCAGGTGACACCAAAAGTAGCCCTAGTCATTCTATAGGGGACAATTTCTTTATTTTTGTCAAAATCTTCATAGTATAAAAATCTTAAATAATCGCGATCTTCTTCCGCTATAGATATCTGGAGAAAGACTTTTTCAATGTCAGCTGAAAGGGCAATTTTGTATAATCGGAATTTTAAAATAATATCCAGAACATTTGGGTTCAAGTTAGGACCCGGATTCAGGCATTCGTTTAAAGATAAGGAATCCGCTTGTTTAGAGGAAGCATCAAAAACAATCCGAGTTTTTGTTGTAATTTTATCCTCTCGGATGACAGGTCTATGGGGCATGTAGTAACAGTTATTCTCGGAAAACGTTTTAGGGCACAATTCCACTATACCTTCATTAACTTGGTCAAGCAAAATAGAATTGTATTCTTTGAATAAAGACTCATCTTTCAGGAATTTATTTTCCAAACTAGAAAACCGCTTTTCTGCTACTTCAAGATTATTTTTAAGCAAATCACGAGAATTTTTCCATAAAAGACGTGTTTCATAGTGACCATTCACGAATTTTAAGTTTTCTTGAAACTTATTTATTACTTCATAATTAGAAATTTTCTTTTCATTACTTTCAATAATACCAATTGCTTCAAGTTCCCAAAATGCTTTTAATTGAGTATTTAAATTTTCACCCGAAACATTTAAAGATGTCAAATCTCTTTCTTTCGAATAGCAAATTACATTTAAACAAGAAATAGAATTCATCGAATAATTATCTGGCATTTGTCCAACTAATGTTGTTCCGAAAATAGACGTTTGAAAGTATAATTGCTTGTTTATTTTGGTAAGCGATCCACATAATGTTTCATAAATATAATTAGCTCCTAATAAAATTTGAACTGGTAAATTTACCTCGAATAAATCAGCTAATTGATATTCCTTTGAAATAAGGTTTTGAACCTCGGGATTAATATTTTGACATAATTGGGTACCACAGATTTCATCCGTAATTAATGCCTCAACATTAACAGAATTATACGGATGATATCTGCTTCTCAAGGTTATTAATACACATTCAAATTCTTTTTCTGTAGGATTTCTGTTACAAAATGTGTAAATGAAAAGTTTTTCTTTTCTTAAGATTTTGGCATTTAATGCCTTTGCCAAATCACTCCGAATGAAGGTTTTTGTGGAAGCAGAATCATATAGTATTCTGGCAAATAATTTTTTAGATCCACTTTCCACCTGAACACAAGCTGTTTGTAGTAGAGTGATATAATTATTCCTCAAATTTTTTGACTTATGAATAGATTGCATTACTGTTTCGTTTTCAGGATTTTGGCTAACTTGTTTTAATTTTGAATCTTGATTTTCAACCAATTTTTTACATTTTGTTTGTGGGCAAAATAAGTGATTATGTTGTGTGCTTTGACATGTTTGACATGGCTGAATTTTTACTTTACAAGCTGACTGTAAGTGTTTGAAAAAGCATTTATAACAACGTCCGTCTTTCTTTAACTTAAATCTTTTTTGTTCATTGGATAAGATTTTGCATCCTAATCCAGTATGTGTATTAGAATTGCAAAAAATGCAAACACCTTTAGTAACAGTATTTAATGCAACTGATGTCGGGAAATTATTTTTTACTTTAAATTTATCTTTAGAATATTCAGCTTTCGAACGAAACGTTTCCTGACCTTTCAACGAAATTCCTGACACCAGATCTGCAGCCTCCCTAGATTCGATTTCAAACTTGATGAATTTCATTAATTCCCCTACATCACCCATTTTCTTAGGATCCCTTTTTCTGTGAAATTCTACCACTAAATTATGTGGCAATTGTTTTAACAAAATAGGTATTAATATATATCCAAATTTATCTGAAGCAATACCCATAGATTGCAAATTCCTAATACTGACTTCACTTTCATCATAAATATGTCTGAGACCCTTAATATTTGATGAAGATTTAACAGGTTCGATTTCTAATAATTTATTAACAAAACAACTAATTAACTGGTCTTGCTTACCATATCTTTCTTTTAATAAAGTTAAACAAGATTTATAATTTTCTTCTTTTAACGCAAAACCTGCTACTGATTTGTAAGCTTCACCGGTTAAGAAAGATTTCAAATATAAAAATTTATCAACAGTATTTAATGATTCATTTGAATCTATGGCGCTTTCAAAGCTATTATAAAATTCCAAGAATTTACTTGGATCACCACTAAAGGTGGTTATGTTTAGCTTTGGCAAATTGATAGGATTCTGTGATGCATTATTTAAATTAGAAGTACTATTATTACTTTTCACGGATTCAGCTTGCTCGACCTTGAATTGCTTTAATTTACTTCTTATATTGGTTTTCGAATCAGATATAGCTTCCTCATACTCAAGTGACTTTTGAATTTCGTTTTCAAATTCCGTTGCATCATCTATTAATTCTTCAATTTTTTCATTTAAATTTTTAAGCTCATCTTGTTTTTCTTGCAAATTTATTAAATATTCAGACAGTTTAAATTTATCATTGTCACTTTGAGTATCAATACTTTCCATAAATCTATCGATAGAAGTAATTAATTTAGTGCATGAAGTTCGAGCAAGCTTACGTTTTGATTTTAACTTATCGACTTTTTCCATTTTAGAATAACAATAATAATAATAAAAAAAGTTTTTACAGTACCTTTTATCCGAGCATAGTCCACGAGAAGAGAAAAAAAGAAACTTCCAATTAATATTTTTTCCTATATATTCACATTGATGAACCACTCAGAACAATTTCTAAAGCGTATAAACATATTCTTGTATTCGCGGGTAGTCGGCGCCATGAAAATAATAATGATAATCAGCAGCAGATACAGTCAGAAAGAACGTAATTTTGAAGAAGAAACACAATAAATACACATTCTGGGAGAGGTGTGAGGATGATAGATTCATAATAGTCTTGATGTCTTTTCATATTTTATTCGACAACACAGTAAACACAAAAGTAAATGAAAAGTAATTATTAGACTGAAAAACTATTAAATTTCAGGAGAGCCGCCAAGAAGCTCCATTGTTCACGATACAAATTATTCCAACTGAAAAATACAAAACTGTTTTCTAATCGGTTCGAGGTTACGTCACATTACGTAACGCGCGCCGTGAGCATAACCCCGCCCACAGAACATGTGATCAAGGATTTCGTAACATCTGTAGATCCTTTGTACCTTAATTCTATGGTGGCTATGCGCTACGTGATGAAACCGTTTACAGCGCCGCATAGAAGCAAACTGTAGAGTTAGCGTTCCTCTCTCGATTCTCTAGTGTTCCTATAGCGATTCTATACTTTTAAAAAAAAATATATATATATATATCAGTTACAAAATTGTAGAGCGTTCTCAATTAAGTATGAAACGGTAGTATCATATATGTAAAAATACTTTCGTTAAAGTCCTCGAAATGTAATTTTTACATACAAGCATCTGCTTAAATACGTCACTAATTACATGCAGAAGTGTGCTATTATAAGAAAGACGTACATTTCTTAATAAAACTTACACATGTAAACAATGTACAGTTTATTTTAATAGGAAAATCTAGTTAAGTATACTTAATGTGTCCACTATCGGAACACATATAGAATGCATGATGCATTGGTGAACACATTGAACATACTTATTGATTTATTATTATTATTATTATTATTAAAACAAACTGTACGTTGCGTACACGTGTTAATTGTATTACTAAGAGTTCTTCTGCCTTATAGTGCTAACATTTCTGTTCTTGACATACATACAGACAAATAGAGAAAACCGTGCAAGAGAGCCATGCATAGGTATAAAATTGAAAGTACACAAACAGTAAAGGAAATACAGAAAATAAGAAACTAAAACAACGTATATCGAAATTTTAACTCTTTAAAATGATGTCAAGAACATGAAGAGACGCTCCGCACAAATTAGGGCCCCTATCAATGTCAAAAAATGTGTTTTTTGACAAAGGAAAGTTTTATATGATGTGTGGTCCCCTCGAACAATTAAGACTGTTGCACATCTATTTTCCATGGTTGCGATGAAGTTGTTGATAGGAGTTTGGGTAATTCTACTCCATTTTTCAAAAAGTGCTGTCTCAAAGTCCCAAACGGTCAACTTCAACAGAGGCATTACTCTCGCTGCAATGCGTCGTTCGAGTGTGACCCATACATGCTCGTTCTGATTTAACTGAGGAAACCATACTGATTACTTCTACATGGTTAGTTAGTCTCGTATTTAAGATGATGATTGGATATAAAAAAATTACATTTAAGGTCTTCTAATAAAGTTATATTTAAATTTAAAGAGCATCACTCTATACTAAATCAAAGACGTTCTACAACTTTGTAATTGGCTTTTTACTTTCTTCTATCTATAATAGAAGAAAGTATTGTAATCGAAATTTTTTTCGACTTCCGGTTTTCGACGGATTTACACGTTTTAGAGGTCAGAGATTCCGAAAAACATGTTTTTACAAAATGTCTGTCTGTCCGTCTGTCCGTCCGTCCGTCTGTCCGTCTGTGTGTCTTCATTGTACCATATAAAAGTGTATGATGTTATGCTTCAAATTGAACCAAATTTTTTTTCTATGTTTTTGGCTATGGCAAGCAGGTTCTATCAGAATTTTGGGATATTTCGACGAAAGGGGGCGCTGTAATCGATATTTTTGTTCCATTTTCACTATTGTACCATCGAAAAGTGTATGATGTTATGCTTCAAATTGAACCAATCTTTTTTTCTATATTTTTGGCTATGACAAGCAGGTTCTATTAGAATTAGGGGATATTTCGACGAAAGGGGGCGCTGTGATAGCCATTTAATGATTTAAAATTCAAAATGATGTGCAAATAAAAAAAATTAGAAATCCTAAAACTTTTTTTCTTTAAATGCCTTGATCCGGAGAATCCGGAGCAATTTTTGTTTTGCTTCTATCTTAAAAAATGGCTGAGATAGAGCGGTTTGAAATTTTAGGGTGGCTGACATTTTCAAACAAAACAGCAGAATTCATAAACGGATTTAATTTATGAGTTTTAGTTAACATGCTTTCGGCAAATTTTCTTTCATTGTTGTAACCATTAATCCTATTATATGCTTATCACTATATATTTATATTCGCCAACATCAAATTCTCGCCAAACTTGGCGACAGTTGGCGGAATATCGCCAAATTTGGCAACCAAAATAAGTTGCCAAAAATGAAACGAACTTGGCTGTAGAGGACTAATTTGGCGATATTCTCATTCAAATTCAATGTTGACGAGAACTGGGACTGAATCTTTGTTATTTAGGTTCCACGATTTTACCTTCGTGTTTTCCAGTAAAATTAGCTGAAATCGTAAAACCAATGAATAGGGAGGCTATGTGTTCCTGTCGGTTCAGGCCAGAAGGACTTTTCGTAGTTTAGTATACATCAGTAGATCGCATCCCGGTAACCCGATGATTCGCAGGCAGCTGACGTACAACAGAATGATGAAAAATATTGATTTTATTGGCGATGTGATAGCGAATTTTGAAGTATTAACATGACTGAGATAGAAGAAAGTTTTGGGATTGGCACATCCGACTAGTTTCTTGTATCTTGTAGGATTTTCAAGATAGGAACGATAAATCCGCTCCGCAGTTTGTCGCTATTTGATCTCATCCATAAAACCATCAAGATCTTTTAAGTTCAAGCTGTTGTAAATAAACCTTGTACTTCCTGAGTAAAAGTACATATATTTTTTTATGAATTGACCTACCTTCATTTTAACCATTTAAATTTCATTTCATTTAAACCATTCCTCAGTTTTCATATTTTATATATGACGCCTCTACAATCTAACCCACTTCTTTCCCCTGTCACACTTTGTGGAACCCCTTTCCCCCCCCCCCGGCTCTTGAAATACGACGTAATTAATGGGTGGCCCCTGATTTGTTTTTGTAGCAAGGTATTAAGAAAAATACCGCGGAAAACAAAAAAGCGAATTTGTTCCTTTCGATAAACAGAACCAAACTAAAACACTAATTTAAAATTTTAACAAATTGAGGAAAGAATATCGTTGGGCCATATGCGATTGGAATCCAAGATGCCATAATTTGGAAATACAAGTTGCCATTGCTAAAATTAGATTTTGAATTTATGTATTAATTCATATTATGCAAGTACATGTGCATTTGATTTGTTGTTTCATCAGTAGAAAACAACTAAACTCGTTTATTAAAAAAAAAGTATTAAATGTATAATGGCTGTCTTTATCTATGTTAGGAGTTTCTATTAAAATTCTTCAATAGCCTTTTCGTTTAGCAAGTTCTTTTATTACACAGTGCGTTTATTCTATTATAAATATTAATCAATCGACTTTGCAGCATTCATACTCTGTAATAGGTCAAGATATAGTTTTTTAATAGCCATATTCTGCATGCGAAAATTTGTTTCTTACCGAAATTTCCTTTAAATCTGTTCTCAAATCCAAACAGGCTACTTTCTGACACATTTTTTAATTCATACTTGTTCGCAAACGCATAAAACTGGCAGGTGTTCTTATTCAGAAACTATGTAATCGAAACACATTTTTTCATATTTTGGTAAAAGCAGAAGATCGTTCAGAAAACACTGTCAAAGTCGTCGTTTTGAACCGAATTCCCAATGCGGCAGCCCTAGAAGCGTGAAAAACACCCACCAGACAAACACGTGACCAGAATCGCTTATAACTCGATGAGTAACTAATTTATCAAAAAATGGAAAACTCATTTCGATTCCAAATCACTTCTTTACTCAGGGCTACCGATTTTATGTCTTTGCATTTAAAAATGAGTCAGAAAATGTGTCAGAAAGTTTCGCGTTGTTGAGCAGCTCATTTGAAAACCACCTTAAAAAATAAGGGTTCATAAAAATGCGAGTAAATGTACTATTAATAAAACACCAAAAAGTAAATAAATGTAACAAAGAAATGTTGCTTTATCGTTTACTTTTTTCGCTAATTTGGGATGAAAGTAGGCCTGATACTACACATGAAAGGCCATTCTCAGCCCGATACGGCCCGGAAAAAAAAAAAAAAAAAAAAAAAAAAAAAAACAAGCCCGATCCCTGTCTTGTGAATGAAAATTGGCTTGGCCCGGGCCCATGTCTTCTAAAAGGAACTGCTAGAGATACAAGTTCTAATTTAATAGTGCTGCCATCTATTATCATTTTATAGAACTAAAACTTGTATTGTATTAAGTGGGCAATAACACAGTCATGATTATAGATGTTGCCGTTCAAAAGTTAATGAGGATGTACAGGACTTTAGTGGGTATCCTGCATATATATATTTATAAATAAGGAAACTATCTGATTAACAGATTTGATTTACGCGCCAGAGTGTAAGCTTAATGAATACTTTATTATGTTATGGTATAGTTAAGCAAATACGTACCTCAGTGTTGAATCCAGGGGGTGGCCCGGAGGGGAATGTCCCCCCCGGAGCATTGAAATGTCCCCCCCGGAAGATTTGAAATTTTATGCTTTCAATGGTCAAAAAGTGGAATTTCCCCCCCGGAGCCACAGAAATCCCTCCCGGAGAAAAGTGTCTGAATTCAACACTGACGTACCTCACACAATAGCATGAATAAAATCTGCATATGAGGCATACTTTGTATGTTATCCTACAGCTTTACGTAGAGAAGATGCGTTACTGAATGACAATAACAATAAAACACTTACAAGAAAACGGCCTTATTAGTGGATTTGGATTCAGTTCCCTAGTGCTTAAGATAAGCGACTACTTTATCTTTTATTTAAAGTCTATAGGGTACTTTAAAAATAAACATGTAGTTCACAATTTACGCGATAGCTATTGTCTTGGTATCAATGGGATGGAATTCCACCAAATTTAATATGCAAGATATTGATTAAAAATTATGTTCATTCAATTTTGAATTTTATCACTCAACAGGGGACTCTGCTACACTACACTTTTACGATGAACATTATAGCTGTATCCCAGTTTCTATTGAGTAGAAATGCACCAAATTTTACATTTGAAATTACTATTCAAGGCTGTTCTCAAATTCAAAGAACGTACTTTCATATACTTTTTTTAATTCATTTTTATTCGGAAAAACATGAAATGGGCAGCTATTGTCATTCAAAAACTATGTAATCGAAACACATTTTTCATTTTTTGGTAAAGGCAGAAGATCGTTCAGAAATACCGTGAAAGTCGGCGTTTTGAACCGAATTCCTGATGCTTCAGCGCGAGAAAAGGCAGAACGTGTCGCCACGTGACACGAATAGCTTCTAACGGGATAAGTATTTATTGATCAAAAAATGGAAAACTCATTTTGATTCCAGATCACTTCAATAGTCAGGCATGCCAGTTTTATACGTTTGCGTTTAAAAATGAGTTTGAAAATGTGTCAGAAAGCTTCGCGTGGTTGAGCAGATCATTTTTGAGAACCACTTTAAAAATATATATCGTTCACCCGCAACAGTGGGTGGAGTTAGCGTGAAAATATTTTACTTCCGGATACCAGCATGAGATTCTGTACGTCGCTTATATATATAATAAAAATAAATGTGCCCAGTTAAACTGATGGCATTGAACTCACAGGCTATTCACACTAATTGTATATTATACTCTTATTTCAAAGAATAATGCCCCTCGAAAAATAAAGAAATATATATACTAATATTTAAAATATATCTAAAGAAACGAGAACTATAACATGAATGAAATAAGTAGATAACATTTTCCCCTTCAAGATTTAATCACGAAAGAAAGATATTGCATAATTCTTTTAACTTACCTTAGGAGAAACATCAATCTTTCTTTTCATCTATTAATAAATATGTAAAATCAGAACGAAATTTATCAAAATCCATCTTCCTAAAGGTTTTCAAACAGAAACTGGTGAACTCAAAAATGAACCAAAATAAATGCTCTTTAAATTATTCAACTAATCAGAAACCCGTATTTTCTTCCCTATTTGGCTTCGGTCCTTCGGTGCGATCGGCAAAAATGCTCGCGGGCCCTTCAAGTCTTGCTTCAAGTTCACTAGTGAAAACTAACTCCATATTTTAGTCTCCTTCATTTGCGCGCTACCTGATCGTTGTTTGTGAACTGAGCTTCCATTTCAGAGTTATTGAGAAAATGGTAATGGCAACTGCTCTTGAGCCAATTGCGCACTCGTTCTAAATTGTGCTGGTGCAGTTTCTTGTCTCAGGCATGTTTTTTGTTTACTGCTTTGATGATTGGTTTTGTTGTTGTATTGTTTTGCCGGCAAGCGAGAAATTGTTTTGTTTTTTATAAAATTTATCAACCAGAATTCGTCCATAGTCTGTAATCAACAGTGACAAAAAATGGTATGTATTTATTTAGATTAGTTAACTAAAATTATCATTTAGTGGAGTTTCTACATAAAATATGAAAACATTCATTAGAATAATTCATTAAAATTGGTACTTTTCGGTTATCCCGGCGCCAATGATATATGTACATATATAAATACATATGTATATACATATATATGTGTATGTATATATATGTACATATAGATATGTGTATATATATGTGTGTGTATAAATACATGTAGGGGAGACCGGTACACAGTGGACCACTTTTTCAGTTAACATTTTTTTTTCTCTTTAACAGACTGACCGATGTGTATGAAAATATTTTTGAATATTCCTTAAACCTTCTTACATCCATCATAATTTTCTCACAACATAGTTTTCAATACATTTTTCAAAAAAATAAATAAATTATATACACTTGTAAAGTGGACCAGTGTACCCCGGAGGCGGGGTACACTGGTCCACCCACCGGGGTACAGTGGACCACTATTAGGTATTATCTAAAATACAATATAAATCTAATTTTCATTAATCTAATTCTTTTTTGTTGCCCCTTCACCCGCAAAATAACATAGTAATATAAATTTTGAAACAAAAACAAAAAATTAATTATATTTTGAAAATAATAACAGATTAATACAGGAACAATTGCAATTTAGTTGAAGTTATTACTTAACTACAAAAAAATCAGCTCACATTAAAATTTGCAAATGTAATTCCAAATACTTATGAGTAAGCCTGGAATTTTCAAGAAATAATTTTGGGTCTGAGAGCAACATTATGAAATCATTGACATCAACAGCAGATTCATCTACAGTTTCAGGAGAAACAAACTGATTTCCATTCAATTTGCGTCTCATGAATCTTACTTGAATAGAATCATCAACAATTAGACTACAGTTATATTTATCAAAGGCAGTAAATACAAAACAAAATATTTCTTACTATGCTAAATAAATTGTTATTTTTATTTGCTTACTTTATTTTACAGTTAAATCTACTTTAAAACAATCTTTCTTTATAGAAAATAAGCAATAATTAAATATTTTGAACATTCTGCATTAGAGGAGCAGAGTGGATTGTGGAACACTGTGCCCCAGGAGGGGGTGGTCCACTGTACCCCATGTTGAAGTTCAATAAATAATCATATTAATATTGTTTATAGCTTTCTTTTAAACATATTAACTTTAAATTAAAATAAAAACAAGTATCTTAGCTTTGCAAAAAAGCTGTTTTATTTTATTTATCTACAACCTTTAATTACTAAAAAAATAAAAATATGATGATGAAAAATTTTACTTTTAGAAGCTCAAAACAACAAAGCAGGATAAAATAGTTCAATCTGAGCTAAACATATTTTCTGAAGGCTATAAATAATCATTGCAGTGCTGTTGTCTATTAGGATAGAAGAGAAGCTTAGAAAAAAAATTTAAATAAATAAAATATTAGGGGGTGGTCCACTGTGTCCATAGGTCCAGTGTGTACCGGTCTCCCCTATTCAAAAACAAAATTTTCGCCAAATTGGCTGGGGAAAAAAATCACGCCAATGTGGTGGGTATATGACAACTGTGCCCAATTCTGGAATCTGTAGAAATATTAGCACAAGCAAACAACTGTTGTAACGATGATTTGTCATATCAAATACGGTTCGAAGTACTTCAAGTTACAGGAAAGTTTGGTCTCCCGAGGGAATCATGGGGTTTTCTTCACCTCTCTTCCCCTCATTAATAGTGGTTTCGTCCACCTACAAAATTTGTAAGGAATTTCCTGTTGTCTAGTCTCGGTCAACATCAAGCCTTATTCTTCCCTGATTTTTTTTTTTTCCTCAATAATGGCTTGGATTTTAGCGAAAGCGCTCGGGGAGAGTTTTTGTACTGTTAACATCTAGGGTTTTAGAGTTTTTAAAAACCTTTTTGTATATATTTTCACCAAGTACCTATTTTAGTAAATTTTCATGAATCATTTTCATGAATGTTTTCATATTTTATGTAGTAAACAAAGGTGAATGTACCATTTCAATTATACTTTACAAAGTTAGTTTATTGGTGGAGTTTTTGTTTGTTGAAAGGTATTTTTGAATTTGTTAAAGTGCACATGTGATCTTGCGTTTGAAGTGATTGTACTTTAAAATAATTTTTGAATTTCAAGATAATAGCATAGCCTCAAATTATCACCTATGAATATGAGTTATAGGACTGCCCTAAAGAAATTTGAAACATATAACATTAGTATATTTCAAAACATTTATATATTTTTTCTGTTGTTTATTATTATACTATATAATTATTAAGGAATAAGTAAAGCTAAATTTCTACAAGTAGATATATTGCCAAGCTTGGCATCAAAGAATAGCAGTATTGGTAACAATCAGTGTTCGAAATTAGCAGTTGTTAGTCGTCAAATGCAACTAGATTATACCATTTGACGATTACAAAATTATTCCAGGGTGTCAAATTTGATGCCTAGCTTTTTTTAACACTTATTTTTTGTTTAACTCAGCCAATCACCTGCTTTTGAAAATTTGGTCTAGCATCAAACATAAACTCTAATGTGAGATAGTTTGACAGCGATTTTTAGCAGAGTGTACGAATCAAAATGAATATATTAATTTATGCAAACTTCTAAACTTTATATTGAACCTGCCATTTAGCACTGCTGAAAATAATATACGTTTATTTATACATATATAAAGTTATATTTAAACAAGCATACAAATTTATTTGGTTTGTTTTCACAGCTGTTTATACCATTTGGTAACAAATCTTACTTTCTGAAGCTTGAATTGTGTCAAGTTAAAAAAAAAATCCACCAAGGTCCCTATTTGGAAAAGTACCCAAAATTTAATTATGAAGCATTAATTAGTAGGCATTATTACTAATCTATTGATATACCAGTTACATTTTTATACAATGATTTGCAGCAGAGTTAGTAATTAGTAACAGTGATCATTCCCCCCCCCCCCTCCCAAGGACTGTATAAGACATTCTAGAAGAATAATTGCCTGTTTGTGACGTTTATTTTGGGACTGTCTCGCAGAATGCAGGTTGGTTTGCTGCTTTATTCTTTGATTACATGACATTATGGAAATCTAGGATGTCAAAATATTGAAATTAAATATTCTATAAGTATAATTTTTTTAATAAAAATAAAACTGTCTCATTAGCTTTTAGTTTACTAATTTGATTTTTCCCTTTCTCATTTCAGGCTCGAAATGCAGAAAAAGCTATGTAAGTAACTCTTTTCTGTGAAATTGATATGTGAATTTTAGTTTAATGCTTTATATCCATTTTATAAATTTGTTTTATCCTTAACCTCAAAAATTGTTTTGTCATTTTGGAAACCAATACTATAAAAGAGTCATTTTATTTAGGAAATAAATCCTGATTTGTTAAAAATTATATTTTGTGAAACTAATGCTGTAAAAAAGTAATTTTATTTAGGAAATAAATCCTGATGTAAAAATTATTGATGACTCGTTAAAAATTATTTTGAGAAACTGATGTTATAAAAGAGTCATTTTATTTAAGAAATAAATCCTGACTTGTTAAAAATTATTGATGAGTATTATTTAAAAAAAAAACACTATAAAAGCTCAATTTAGTGTAGTTTGATACATGCAAATTCATGAATAATGAAGTACTAAGTATGTCTCCTGAAGGAAAAAAAACAATTGATTTCTATTGTAAGTCTTGCAGATTACTTGCATTGTAATTTGGTTCAGTTTTAACATTTGAGTGTATAATATCCCCTGACTGCCATGTTATATCCAACTTTTCCTGTACTGGGCATACCATCTGTCATCTTGTCTTTCTTTTTTCGCAAAACTGGAACACTGAAAAATTATAATATTTTGTTGGATGCATAATTTCGTAGAATTTTCCTATCTTTTTGATAGAACATTTCTATTTTGACAAAATATTATGTTTAAAACACTAAAGTAAAATGCTATTTAGTCAGAAAATAGTGATATAAATATAGTAAACCCCGTTTTAATAGTTTCCCCATTTTAACGATAGATTTATGTGATCCTGATTCCCCTATATTTATTATTTTATGTTGAATGATCCTCATTTTAACGATAGTTTTTCTCTATTTAACAATAATTTTGATGAATTTCGGATATTTTAAATACTTTTTTTTAGTTACAAGTATTGTCAGTTTTTTCTCTTTGTATCTATTGACTGATATGTGATGATGAAGAGTTTTGATTTAGAGTAATTTGAAACATGATTTTGGTATGAGATTTTTAGCAAGAATTTTTCGATTTTCGACTATGTGGATTATGACTCTCATGCTCTTTGTTTAAAAACTAGAACTAGATATTCAAGAAATTTCTAATGAAAACAAGCAAAATTATATGCAATTTAGATTCTGATTCTGATACAGAACATGATAAAATCTCAAAAATCACTACAAATCTTTATTAGATACAAAGAAAAAATACTTAATGAGATTTGGATATGGATGAACATTTATATAATGCTTATGGAATGGATCAACCGTAAATCCATTTCACCTGTTATATTTAAGGAAAAAGCAAAGTATTATTAATATTTTAATTTTTAAAGGTGTATATTTAATGTGCCAAACAGAAAATATAATCAAATACTTTAATCAAAATTTAATAACCAACTTTTATACAATTTTACTTTATTTAATGTGTTCCCCAATTTAATGATAACCTCAATTTAATAATAATTTTCAACAAAATCTTTGCAATTGTTAAATTAAGGTTCGACTGTATATATTTAAATTTTTGAATATACCATAACAGTTTGCAAGAAATCAGCAGTTTCAATATATTATATGTTGTAACTTGTAACAAACATTAAAATGATAATTATAAAATTAAAGATTATCAGTGTTTGTTCATATTACTCATATATTTATCTCATAATATAAATAAACAATTTTGATTTTTTAATTAAATCATAGTAATAATTTTTAATGCTATAGAAATTTATTTTTTATATATTGTTATGTTAAATTTCCTCCTTTATTTATAAATTTGTTGTACCAACTTTTCTGTTATACCAACACCATTGTCTCCAAGTATAATAATTGGTGCCAAATGAAACATTTGAAAAAAAAATTAACATTGTTGGTGAGAAAGTGATCATTTAAAAATTATAACATTTGAAAATTATAATTAATCAAAATTTAGAAAAATACATATCATAGGTAACCGTCAAATCCTAAAATCCATCTCAGCGTCAGTGAAAGATGTAACTTATAACTTAATAAAAAATATTTTCAATTCGAAAAATAGTAAATTAAGATGTTTTCTGTGTTTACAATTAAATAAAAAATCCCTGACGGCTCGGCCTACAGCCACAGGTAGATTTCAAAGATGCAGACCGTGGGGCGCCTGTTTGTTGGGAATTGCAGAAAAAATGACCTTTTTACCCTGATACGGCAGATGGAAACTGCCCACTTCGAAACCTAACTTCTTTGCAAGCGGAGCCGGCAGGGATTTTTATTTATTTATTTATTTTATTTTTTTGCTGTAAGGGTTGGTTCTATAAAAAACTTGTCAATATAAAAGTTTTAGATAATATTAAGAGGATTAATAATAAATTTAAGCGGATTTGATATCTTGTGAATTGACAAACTTATGATTTTTTTTCTTTTAAAACCTCCCTTTCCCCCCCCCCCCCCCTTGGGGCCATTTTTAATGATATCAAAAATCTGTCATAAAACATAAATTTTCGGCCCTTTTCCTAGAAGTAATAAATTTAAACGTATTCGATACGTATCATAATTAAGAAATTATGGAGTTTTCCTCTTTTCACAAAAAGCCCCCCCCCCCCCTCGTTCGATTTTGCCCATTAACGAATTTGACCGAGATTTTATGCTCCCTGATTTTATGTATCAGTTTGGAAGAAATTTATGCAGTATTTTTCCAGTTATCGTGTCCATAAAAAAGTGACATAGATAGATAGATAAAATTTTGAACTGGGGTGGTTTTGGGTTCTGGGAGTCATGATCGGCGTAGATTTGCAAAAAATGAAAAAAAAATTCCAACTTAGGTGCGAATGTAATAGGTAGTATTTCTTACGAAATCTATCTAATAATAAAAAATTATTCATGTTCATTAAATAGAGAGTCACAGTGTTTGGCATGGTTTGCAATAAAACTCCCTTGCACGATCAGGGTTGAAATAAAAGTGCATTAGCATACATTTTGACAGGGGTGGGTTTTTGACGTCAAAAACTGGTTTTTGACATGACAGTGGTAAAAACCGTGTTTTTACCGGTTTATTCCGTCAAAAACCTATAATTTTCGATTGTCCTCCAATTTATGGTGTAAGTGTAGCATACAATACATTTCTAGATTGATTTTACCTTGTTCTTGTTATTATTATTATTTACAGTTACATTTGTTAAATTTATTTAAAAGAAGATCATTTCCTAATATGGGAAAGATTTAAAAATACAAGAGTAAAAGAAAAGAACAATATTTGTCATAATCTTCACCAATATAGATTCTACTAACTGCAATTAACATTAATATTAAATGATAATAAAAGGTCATTATAATTATTAAATAAGATTCAATATACATTTTTAATAAAGTGCATTAAAATTATTTTAGAGATGCTTAAATGTTGTTACATTGTATGACAATACATGTTAAGCTTAGACTGGCAGTGAATAAATTTGAATATTCTTAGATAATATTTTAAAATGCATGTCTTATGTATTTCATAAATGCAATTACGGTGATTTTCATTTGCACTTCAATAAGTAGAATCTTAAAGTTTTGTTTTCAACAGTATAATAAATTGTACCGAAATTATACACATTGTTTAATCTAATACTTACAGGTTACAGGATTTCTTCAAAAAATCTAACTTTTTTAGACTATGCCAAATAGCTTAAGATTATTGTAGAGATCTTTTAACTGAGATGTACAAGTATTATTCTAATGCAATTCTTTTTTGTTTTTCTTGGATGTATAAATATACTTTAGAGTCTTTTTGATACTGAATATTTCATGTAAAACAACTTAATATTAAAGATAGAATGAAAAAAAAATGTAAAAACAAACTACTAAAAAATGGGTTTTTGACAAGGAGGTTTTTGACATGACGGTAAAAACTTGCCAACCCTGATTTTGACCTGTGGTATGGTATAACGGAAAAGTAACATAATTTTTTTTTTAATTTATTGATTTTGTTTTTGTATGACATTACAGATATTTAGGGGACAGGGGGACAGATTTGAACAGTTTTGAGTAAAGTATAATTTTCACCATTATATATAAGTTCTGAGAAATAACACTGTTTATAAAAAGGAAAAAAAAAAAACATTTATTTTATGTATGAGAAAATTAATAGAAACAATGTTCAATTAAATTAACACACATTTTCTTGTTTACTTTCAAATATGTTTTTTTTTTTTTTGTTCGATTGTATCCCTGCATGGGGCACTTTTGAACAAATAATAATTTCAATGTAAGACAGACTTAAACAAAATATGTATACTTATTTTTGCTTAAACAGATATGACCAAATATTTTAAATATTTTTTTACTTATATAGTTAATGTAGTTAACATTAAAGTCAAAAAGTATTTCATTTGGAAGTTTCCAAGGTTTATTGGAAATGGCAACAAGCACATTTCTCTTTCTGTTTTTCCTGACAACAATGATCTAGGAAGCTTAAAAATAATATCTTTAAAAGGAACGAACCACTTGTCTTCATGGTCTGGGAAAAAAATTTTGTAACAACCCTCCTTCTTTTTCAAGTAATTTACCATGCATTCTTCTGCTTCATTATTTTTCTCTTCAACTTGTCCAACATAACGGAGAATCTTTTTTTTAATTGCAATTTTTATTAAAATGAAGTAATTTATTTTAACAGCAACATTGAATTGTTCTATTTCAATACCTTCGTCATTTTCTGCATGATGAAATGGCTCATTATCATCATTCTCTAATAA
This sequence comes from Maratus michaelseni, assembly GCA_963931845.1. Classification (NCBI taxonomy): domain Eukaryota; kingdom Metazoa; phylum Arthropoda; class Arachnida; order Araneae; family Salticidae; genus Maratus; species Maratus michaelseni. The sequence goes on from OZ007596.1 coordinate 93,173,585, forward strand.
GGAACCTGCAGACATATCATCGCTGCTAGTCTCAAAATCTTTTTCATGATGACTTTATACAGGTCCTGTGCTTCAACTTCTTCTAAACTATTTTAGTTCTCTTTCTTAATTTTTGAATACTGTTAGCTTCAATGTGATTTTTTTCTGGAGCGGATGTTGAAATCCTAGATTTACCTTTTTTTTTCTCCATTTAGATGATTTATGAGGTGAAGCTATCGTGTAAGATCGGACGAATTCTGGTGTTAGAGTAGTAGCAAAAGTGTCATTAACTTAAGAAGCACTTTCTTTTAATTCTACATTTGCAGATATTTTCTGGGCGATCACCCGTAGCTGTATAAAAAAGATCAGCTTCAGTCTGCATAACTTCAATGGTGTTCAAAGAATTTTCTACAGATTAAACCTCTGAAACATAAGGTGTATTATCTAATACTGGCCTGTCAATTACTGTAGAAGACTCAAAATCATCATCATTAAAAACAGTAGTATTAAAAGGCCATCATATACCTGTTTTTGCAAAGCCTGCAATAACATTCATTCGAGTAAAAGACAGATCAAATACTTCATCAATCATATTTGGGAGATTATAAACTGAAATTGTTTTACAAGGATTACTATGTAACCATCTGTTCTGCTTTTGAGCAAATTTTGTTTTGAAAGGACCGAGTACTGATACATCTAACGGCTTCAGTCTATGTGTAGAGTGAGGTGGAAATGCCCACAAAACAATGTCATTTTCTCGAATGAACTGAATCATACATTCTAACATTTAAAATTTTATAAATGATAGTCAATATACTTCATTAATACATATTAATTTTGAAATTCGCTTTAATTTAAGCAAGAAGGGGCAGTTTTGAACATGTTCAAAACTACCCCATTAGATTTGTTCAAATCTGCCCCTCTTGCCACCATGTTGGAAAAATAGGCTTATATATGTTATAAACAGATTTAATCAAGATTTGTTATAATCATAAGAAAAGTATAAATCTACTAACTAATATGTCACTAAAGATGAACAGCAGAAGACAACAACACAGGCTTCAAAAGCTTACAAAAAGTAACTTAAAAGTTTAATCATAAGATATCGAAACACATAATCACTATTCATGACTGCACTATAACTACAAGGTGGTAAAAAGCATGTAACACATATGTAAGTTAGTGTTGCCAACATTACTTCTGAAAAATGGGAATATTGCATTATCAGATAAAAAAAATATGGTCACTGTTCAAAACTGCCCCCAGTTCAAATGTGCCCCTCTCTCCCCTACCTTTTATATAGTGTTATAGTTATTTATATTAATTTTCACTTTTATTTATAAATTTCTTTTGAGATTTATTAATTATTTTGCGGTTTTTATGTGTTGGTATATTTTGCAATCTTGATATATTTTTAAAAATTCTTTTCATACTTAATGTTTGTAAAATTTTCTGTAGGACCACACTGGCTCGCTTTCGAGCTGCTCAATTAGCTGAACAAGGTAAAGGTCAACAGGAAAGACGCCCATTTTTAGCTTGCGATTGTGATAACCTTAAGGCAGCTGAGAAATGGAGGAAGCAAATTATTGGAGAGATATCTAAAAAGGTTGCACAGATTCAGAATGGTTTGTAATTTATTATTATTTATTTACATATTTTTTTGTTTGTTGGGAAGGGATATTTATATAGTATAATACCTTTATACTATTTTTAGTACTTCTTTGTTATAGCAGCCCCAACAATTACGATTATGCCAAGGTTGCAGTTATAATTAGGGCTAACACCCCCTTTTTTTTTTTTTTTACCCAACCCGATTGGGTTTTTTTTTGTTGTTGTTTTATTGGGTTTTTTGCTGCACATTTTTTTACGCTGTGCCAACTATGTATAATTACTTATTTGTTATGATTCTATTATATATGTAAGATAAAAATTGAATTAAACTTTAGACATCTTTGCACAAAAATTAAAAATGATCCTCACCAAATTAAAATAATCCAAAGAACTTGTACTTTTAATTTTTTATTACTACATAGGAAAAATGACTATAGTTTATAATTCATTTTTTTTTAATAGTGCATAAAAATATGTTCATAATGTGTTATGTATTTTTGCAGTTGAGCTGTAATAAATAAAAGTATAAATGACAAATGCCTTCTTTATCATTTCCTGATTTTCATTGTATCTGTTATATTAAGTTATACCTTATAATAAAGGTGAAAACAAGCAGTCCCCACTCGTCGATTAAACTTTAAGAACTGGCGATTAAAAATATGGAAAGAACTGGCCGAATGCAGTATTTTCCAATTTTCCCTAAAATTCACGATTTTTCCACGCCCGATTGCCGAAATTCATGATTTTTCCGTTCCCGATCGCCAAAATTCAGGATTTTTCCGCGCCTGATCACCAAAATTCTTGATTTTTTTTTTCCGCATCCGATTGACGAACTTCGTGATTTTTCCACGGCAGATTGACAAAATTCAAGATTTTTCCGAACCCGATCACCAAAATTTATGATTTTTCCACACACAGTCGCTAAAATTTATGATTTTTCTGCGCCCGATCGCCGAAATCTTGATTTTTTTTTTTTCATCTGATTAACGAACTTTGTGATTTTTCTGCGTCCAATCAATGAAATTCATGATTTTTCCGTACCCGATCACCAAAATTCATCATTTTTCTGCACCCAATCGCCAAAATTCATGATTTTTCCGCATCCAATCGCCGAAATTCATGATTTCTCCACACCCGATCACCAAAATTTTTGAGTTTTTCGTGTCCGATCGACAAACTTCGTAATTTTTCTGCACCTGATCACCGAAATTCATGATTTTTCTGCACCCAATCGCCGAAATTCACCGAAAAAAATGGAGGCTTGTATCTGGCTCTGGCACAATGAATAATCATCTTTCTTAACTCTTAAGTATGTATGGCATAAAAGAAATTAAACTTTAAAAGAAGTAAAATAAAAGTCTCATGTTTACAAAGGTAAAGTTCAAGTGATAATTGCTATTAGAAGGAGGAGGGTGAAGTTACTGTATTATTTTGTATTAACACATGGTTTATTTGCTTTTAAAATCTGGATGCATGTAGTGTGCAATACATGATAAGTATTTGAGATTTGCCTATATATGATGACCATTAGTCACTGCATAAAATAGTTGGCTGGCAATTTTGAATTCAAATTTATGAAACCATTAAGCAATACATTGTGAAAACTGTGAAGTTTTAAGCACTAACTATTAGACTTTAATAGAATAAAGTCTGTTTTTCTGTCTAAATTAGGCATTAAAAATTAGGGTGGGTGTGCATGTTACACAAGGTTGCGGAATAAATGAAAAAATCCAGTGAGCCCTTTAAAATTCTTGGACTCCTTAGAATTTTAGACCTTGGATGTTTTTCTCCTCAAGTTTGTATGAACCCTGCTGTTTATATTATTTGGCATCAAATCTCACTTTCTAAAACTTGAATTGCACCAAGATTTTTTTTTTTTTTTTAAATGCCAAGGCCCCCTATAATAGAAAAGTACCTCTTATAAGTTGTATTGTTTTTATATAAGCTAATACAGTAAAAATATATCAATGGAGCCTGTATACAACAGAATTTTGCCTTAAATGGAAATTCCATGCTCTCAACAAAAATATGGCTACACCAAAATTTGTCTAAAATTAAATATTTCTTTGAAGTTCCATTCAATTCCATCATAGAAGGTGTCACTGTAGTATTGAAATTCTTCTTATTTTTTTTCCTTTATTTTAAAACTATTTTTGATACTTTTCTCTTAACCCAGCGCTTCCCAACCTTTTTTCTTTCACGTACCCCTTGCTTAGGCTTTTCATTTCGGAGTACCCCCTATTTATCATTAAAACTCACCACCCCCTTTCTTCCCCCACATATTATTAAAATCTTTATCTCCCGTGAATGAAAATCCATATTTCAAGAATTATGTATTATTATATTTTCTATTCATTAAGGGACCAATGGTGTTTTCACTTTTATGTTAAGAAAAAAGAGGTGGGAAAAGAACATTGTATAATAATCAATGGAAGTTTTCGAGAAGATTGGGAAAAATATATAAGTACAGGTGCAATATTATTAGCAGTGGGCGGAGCTAATGACATTGAATTATCAATGAATTATTAGGTCTAGTGGGCCTTTACCCTCATTTTGAGAGCAACATTTTGGAGTTATACATGAGACTAACTTTGTAATCCAAAACTATTAACTTTGGTTATGTATTTTCAGTTGAACCATTTTTGTGTTTTCCGCCATTACCAATACTATATTTACGTACCCTCAGCAGGCCCGCCACGTACCCCCAGGGGTACGCGTACCCCAGGTTGGGAACCATTGTCTTAACCGATAGCAAATGTCTTCAGCAGAACATTTTTTCATTTTTGTGACAGTGCACCATGTCATCCTTGGAGGTCCAGAATTCAAATTTAAACAAACACACTAATTGAACTAAAACTATATCACTAACACTATAGTATATTCAATAAATTGTTTTAAAATTAAATTTTAACAAACAAGTTGTAGTTAAGCAAAAAATTAGAATAATAATAAAAAAAAGAGTTTGAAATATAAAAAGTAGAATTTTTGTTATAGTATGTTAAACAAAAGTATACTTTTCAAAGTGTATAAAGAGTGTAGTGGAAAATTTCCTAGAAACAAGATGATATTTTGAAAACATTGACATTTATTTGCGTTATCATGTTTTAAGCTTTTGTTACGTTCGAGGCTGTATATCCAAAAAGGAATATATTTATACATGGAAATGTTATGTTCTGTTGAATTAATAGTTAGAAGATAAGTCTTAACAAATTACTATTTTGTATTTATAACCATGTTGTAATAATATGCATTTAATTTTCCCCTAAAACTGTATCTGTTACTAAATGTGGGAAAGTAGATATGTCCCAAGTTTTCTTCATAATTAAGCATATTGAAATCCTGTAAAAATGTGGTAAGCAAGCATTAGTTGTGAGAAACCTGCTTAGAAAATGACAAGAAATGGTTACATTTTTAATGATTATAACTGAACAATATTTAGACAGATTAGGGAGAAGTACTCTATTTTGTACACTTTAAAAGTATCACGAAACCCAATTATATAATGTTATAGGTAGAAAGGATTTCATCTATTATACTTTTTAGAGGTTAAAGTTTGCAGCAATAGAATAGTAAAAAGCATGGTGTATGGAGGGGGGGGACCTCTTTTATACTTCATTTTTTGTTACTTGATTGACTAAATACAGTAAACTTTTGTTATTTTCTTGCACACATCAAATCAGGGGTGTCAAGGATTATCAGATTTGGCAGATTTGAAGTATGTGAGTTGATTGATGAAATATGGATTACTTGTTATGTAATATTCTGTAGTTTTTAATTCATTTGTATTGTTCAATATTTTCATGAAAAACTAATTTAAAATTTTTGCATTTATTAGCTGGATTAGGCGAGTTTCGAATACGTGAGTTAAATGATGAAATTAACAAGTTATTACGTGAAAAGGGGCATTGGGAAACACGAATAGTTGAACTCGGAGGAACTGATTATTCAGTAAGTATTGCAACATGTTTATAATTAAAAGTAACATGGCTTTCTTTATTAAAAAAAATTAATTCATTTCAATTTTTATGAAAATTTAATCAAAACTTAAAAAAATATTAATAAAAGTTTTTATTCTATTAAATCCTATCGTATGTAATCTATATAATAAAAGCACAAGTCATGTGACTGAGGAAAACAAATACGGGCAAACCACTTCTTTTTCCATATGCCAGGCAGCCATTTTTATTCAAAATTATTTTTTCGAATAAAATTGCATAAAAGTTACATTTTTAGAAAGATTGTTGAAAAGAATTGTTTGTTTGAGAGATGAGTTACATTAAAAAATGTATAGATTCGGAGATAACTGTTGATGAACTGTAACTGAAATTATGTTTTAACAGCCGAATATCTCAATGCATTAGAGTAAATAAACACAGGAGATTCTTTCATTATGAGTCATAAAAATGTTAAACCATGGACGTAATCATTCACAAAGCAAGATCTCTATGGTGAATTTTACAGTTCTGTCTGATGTAGAAAAAAAATTGCATTTGTAAACGTGGCATACGTAATAAGAAAAAGAAAAGGCATATTCATTTTGCTCATAGCAGACGATATAATTAATTCCACTGAAATAATAAGAATGATTTTTTTACATTGTGAAACTAGTTATAAAATGAACGCATCCCCTATGTCACGTTTAACGTACAATTTCCAACTTGTTGCATTCTATTGTCCATTTTTATCAAAGTAGTTTTCATCTGGAAGAGTACTGTAAAATCAAAATATTAATATCTATACCTGCCACTTCCTGTCTTGAATGATACTAGGTATATACTCATAGCATTGTGTAATACATTATGGACATAAATGTAGTCTATATCAATATTGATATACAATATGAAAAATATTATTGTAAAATATTGTTTCTTTTAGCATATAGAGTTTTAAACTTCTAACAAATATGTTCCCAATAATGTTACTTTTTCTTAATTGTTAATTGACTTATTATACTGCTTCCTAAATATCCATACCATTTTTGGCTTTTTTTTTTCCCCTTGAAAATTGTTCTGTTATTTATTATCAAAATTTAAAAATATTGGTTATTGTAGGATCTGCTAATAATAGCTTGGCATGAAAACATTAATCAGAAATAAACATTGTGTAGAAAAAAAAATCTTCAATAGAGTTCTTAAATTGTGTTAGCACATTTGTTATACCATGGGTAGTAGAAGACTAATAGTAGAAGTCAAGTAGAAGTCTTTATATGTAATAAAGAATTCTTTGTTATTCACTAGTTTAAATATTGTGTATTATTTCTTAATATTTCTTGTTTGTTGAGTGATTTACTTATGATACTCATTCATTTTGTTTTACCTGTAATAGAAATTAGGTCCCAAAGTATTAGATCATGAAGGGAAAGAAGTACCAGGAAATAAAGGCTATAAGTAAGTATATGTATTAATATGCATTGTACAAAACTTTCAAATTGTTGACTGAGTATATATATATTTTTTTTCATTAGTGTCTTTGTTTCTATTTTAAATCTGACATGAACAAAGTCACGAGCAACAGCCAATAAGTTATTAAAAAAAAAAAAAGATTAAAATTGTGATTAATTTGTTTATTTTGATATTTTGAAATAAATCTTCTTTAATTTTTCAAAAAGAAAAAAAAATTAATTAAATATTTAAATTGTTTAATTGAAAAATCAGTAAATCATTTTCAAAATTAGCAAACTTTAAAAATGTTTTACCTTTTTGATGCAATTCATTATCATTTGGTATTGTTCTTTTATTTATGAATGTCAATTATTGAAAATTACATTTCATGAAACAGTGATCTGTTTAGGAAATTTTTAGATCCTTAAAAGGACCGTTCACAAAAATTCTCATCTTAAAACAGGACACTTCACAAAATTCTTCACCTTAAAAATACACCTTTCACAAAATGTTTACACCTCCAAACTGAACTTTTCACAAATTTAATCATTTAAAAGTTAAATCTGACCTGTCACAAAAAATTAAAGTCATCAAATTACACATTACTTAGCTTTTTTTTTATACATTAAGGATATATATACACAGGAACCTGAATATAGCTACATTTTCAAATTCACAAAATTATGACTATAATTTTCACAAATATAAATTTAAAAAACTTCACAGTTTCACAAAAACCGGACATTGTGAGAAAAATCTGGACAAACCCCTGTGAAATATTTTTTATAGCATGAAATAAGATATTATTCTACCAGAAGTTCACTATATATATATATATATATATATATATATATATATATATATTGCAAAAAAAGAACAGGTTCGTTGTTATATTCACCTGTGCTGCAAGATCTTTATTTGATCATTGGTGTAAAAAAATGTTTTATTTCTACTGCTCAGTGGTACTTGGTTAGTGATAAATTATAGCTTAATGATAAATTAATTAAATTTATTAAAGCATGCCATCAAATTTATTTTTTACTTTGATTCTCATAAAAGATAAGACACCTCATGAAATCTGGTATTCTTAAATAATGTATTGCACTTTAAAAATTTTGGAAATTAATATAAAATATACATAGATTAATATGCTTGTTTATTTTTTATATTTGCCATGCAAGATTCTGATTGCAAACTATAGAAAATCTTGTGTTTAAAATATTTAATTTTCTTTGGAAAATGTTTTTTAAACATTGTAGCCTGTTTGTCTCTTAAAATGTTTCATTAAAATCCAGCAGATTGTTGCATAATATCAAAATATACAAATTTAAATCCCGTTTCATTTGTAAAATGACATTTTTTAACCTAGAAATAAAATCCCTTTTTTCCTTTCGGCAAAATATCACACAAACATTTTTCAGTGTTTTTCAATACCTATGCATACCAAATGAAATGTCTGGGGGAAATTATGTCATTTTAATGCATTTTTTTTTTTTTAAATTTCAATTTGTAAGCAAGATCTCTAATCTCAGAAGGGTGGAATGTTTTTGCCAATGAAATTGATGACATATTAAAAAAAAAATAGGCATTTCTAATCATAGTAATAAAATATTCTACTATGAAATTATTTTGACTTGCTTTTCATTCTGTATTATGGAGATTAAGGTTTTTAATTTTTAGGTATTCCTTTCACCAAGAGTTGTCAGTTTTTTCTTAATGTGGGTACTTACATCATGCTTGTGCTAGCAAAAATGACATATATTTACCAAAAATAAGTGTGTTTTCAGTTATAAAATTGAGAGTGGTTACTATGATTTCATCTGTAAGATATAATTTTCTCTGATTTTTTATTCCATAAGTACAGAGATATGTTTAAAAAAATTAAATATGCTGATATGCTTAAAATTTGAAAGTATGCTAAATAAAGTAATTATAATAAAATAATTAAGTTAAAGAAATCATTCCATCATTATTCAAAAAGTTATGAAAATTGGTGAATTACATTAAAGTTTCAAAATAAACTTTATTTGAAAGTATGTTTTTTAACACTTTCCATCATAATTGAAAAGTGTGTATGAATTCGGTTTGTCTGTCTGTCTGCCACCTGTCCGTGCTCTAATTCGCATAAATATACTCAGATTGTTATGCAATTGATATATGTTATTGAGTTTTACTATGGCATGCTTGGTATTGAAAATAAAGTGTGTAGCACTCATAGCACCTTTACAGGAACACTCAAAAGAATTCCATTTACATTACAGTCTATTGGGAAAAAATAATTTTCTATTTACTGTTTTATGCAATGGAATAGCAGTTATGTTTTTGCAATTTTTACAAGCGATTATTAAAGTATGTGAGATTAAAGATGATGCCGAGTCTAAAAATATAATTAAAAAATATATTTCTTTAAAAATTTTAATTTTTGAAGGAGGAAAATCTTTTTAAGGTATTATCAGTTCCTCCTTGAAATACATCTCTGTCAAATTTTGTAACTGTAGGTCTATCCATCAGATCACTAAATTGTCCACAGAGAGGGAAAAAAACACCTTTTTTTACTATTATACAAACTACTGGACAAAAAGTACAAAATGTTCTAGTACTAAGTGCCAAATTAAGGAGCTTTTGTTAGTGAGTGCTGAAATAATTCAGTTATGCACCAACTAGAATCTCAACAAATAAGTGCTGAATAACTGTCTTTTGTGAGACATATTAAAAAAAAAAAAAAAATATCTTCATTGGAATAGGAGACTTTGCCTGACTCCTCATTCTTTTCACACAATTCTTTAGCTGATTATGATCTTTTTTTTTTTTCTTTTCTGCTATGTAACCATATAAACAGTATAAAATTTCACAAAAATAAATAAATAAATGAAATAAAATAAATAAAAGTATAAATCAATTTACAGAATTTTTTTTATTTATTTATTTACTAAAGACAAAAATTTCTATAAAAATAGGACTTTCATTGTATAATTTTGAAAAAATTTGATAAATTGTAAAGATGATTACTCTAATGAATGAATTTATTTTATGAAAATTGCAGAACTTGTTTAATAGTTCTTAATATACAAATCTACTCTAAATTCGGTTATGCAATATAATATGATATACCTGTAAACTACTACTATTACTTTTTCTTTTTTCTAATGTGAATTTATCATCTAGATCAGTTATTTCTAAACTTTTATACCCCATGTATCTCCTGTTCTCGTTTGCTGGTAATAGTCATGAATAGAAAGGCAATAACAAAGAAATAATTATTGGATACAAATAAACATAACTTTTATTTTATATTTAGTGTAAACTTCACAGATAGCAAGTTTTTTAATGTAACATGTGTGTTTGTTTACTCTTGCATCTCATATATGTTGGATTTTCAGTGTTAATTTGCTGAAGTAGTGTCATAAGTCATTTCAACATCTAGTGTGTTTTATGTTTTATTTTTAAATTAACTAGTAATGTGAAATACTTTTACACTCAGTTATTTATCTGTGTTGTGCTGTATGTTAGTTTTTGACACACACTTGTGTATGTCAAGTGCTTCAGAGAATTTCGTCGCATACCCCCAAGGGGAATGCATACCAGACTTTAGAATAGCCTGATCTAAATAATTGGTAAAACTTTTTATAAGGCAGATCAATATCAAACATTAATGTTTGATATTGATCATAGCCTCACTTATTTATTGATTATATGCTCACTTATTTTCATATAAGTGAGGGTGAATTTCAAGATACAGATAGATGCAAAGTTAATTTAAATATACATGATGGAATACACATGTTAATGTACATGATGTGAGATGTAATCTTTGCAACTGGTCGAAAAAGTCCAGGCCAGGGTTCGAACACGAGATCCCTTGGCTGCTCTACCAACTGAGCAATCCTGGACAAATATGGCGTAGTTTGGAAAATTACATCTCATGATTTTTTACCAATTTGAATAATTGTGTCAAAATTAATCTAGTGTAATCATGTTTTCCAGTGTATGCTGGAGATCTCATTACCTGTGATTTATTCTGTTGTGCTGATTCAGATATGAGGCCAGATGCTATGATCATTAAGGTTAACTGGGTGAATTAGTTCAGCCATATTTGTCTGGGATTGCTCAATTGGTAGAGCATTGGCAGCTTCAGCCAAGGGATTCCGGGTTCGAATGCTGGCCTGGATTTTTTGCCCCGTTGGGAAGATTACATCTCATATGATTTCTTTATCAACTTGAATAATTATGTCAAAATTAATCTAGAATATACATGATGGTCAAATTCAACAGTTTTGAAATTCCATATTTATGTGTGTTTAAATTTGTTAATGTTTTACCATACATTTGTTCAAATTTTCTTACAAGACCTACAGAAGTTTTAAACGAAGTTTTTTTGGAGATTTGTAGTTGTATACAAAGTGCCAAACTATTATTTTTTTCATATTTTGAGATGTTTTTGAACTACATTTAGTATCAGTATTCAGTAAATGAAATTTTCTAGTGCTTAAATTTTGGTATGATACTGCTCTACTCAAGATGGTTTAAGCTAGATTAACGTGTGAAATTATTTTGTTATTCTCAATACATCCATATTCTAGTAATAAAATGTAAAAAGTTAGACATTAAACTAATGTTTTAGTTATATAGACATGTTGCTCTGGCTTTGTCTGTGATCTCTGAAAAAATATGTAAATTTAATATTTTTCAAAAGCATGTGGTATATTTATTGTAATACAGTGGGGTGTAAAGTTATAGGAATAACGCAAAAACAAAGAAATTGGTTTGCATTTGCATAGCAAATGTGCAAATTTTTGTGTTTAAATTAAATCCATGATATTTCATTTAATATAAAAGCAGTCATTTACGAAAGTGATATATATTTTAAAAATATGTATTTGCTAGATTCATGCTGGAGCAAAATGACAAGAACGCCATAAGTATTTTGAAACTGTGGCTTTGCTTGATGGATATTTTAGCATATCATTTAACAAAGTATTTAAAAAAGAGATTCTGAACACATTCATTTAGTTTGCAAAAGTTTTTGACAATGGGGAGAGGAAAAATGCTTTTTGACTTCGAACAAAGCCAAATTCTATCTTATAACAACATTGGAATTTATTTCAAAGAATTGTTGATAAAATTAAACATTCAAAGATTATCATTATTAATTTCTGACAGAATCCAACTACTTATGGTACTGCAAAATTTACAGGAAGACCGAGAATTCTTTCGAAATGATTCGAAAGTTTGAATGTTTGCACAGTCACAAACAAAATAATGACATCAAAAGAATTTGAAAGCCGGATAAAGATGCCAGAATCAGTATGGACTATAAAAGGAGCAATAAAAAGGTCAAGAATCCATAAATTTATAAAACCACGTCAGTGTCTGCATTTAACATCTGGCCATAAAAAAGCCCACATTCAGTTTGCAGATAAATATCTGAAGCAACAAACAAATTAGTCTACAATTACTTTCAGTGATGAAAAGAAGTTTAATTTCGATGTTTTGGATGGTATTAATTCATATTGGCATAACCTTCAAAAGGAAAAGGGCGTATTTTCCTCCTGTCAACTAGGTGGAGGTACTCTAATAGTTTGTGCTGCTTTTTTCTCAGGAGGAAGCTTAAAATTGTTTTTCTAGTAGACGACGAAATAGACATACCTATATTCACATGTAAAACACCATTTATTGAACCAAAGTGAAAAAATTGACTGCCCTAACTATATTTATCAAGACAATGCCTCAATTCAATCTACAAAAGGCACAAAGAAGTGGCTTGAAGATAATAAGATTCTCACACTTGATTGGCCAGCCAATAGTCTGAACCTAAATTCCCTGGGATTGGGTATTATTGTTAGGTTATAGTTATAAGATTTTGGGTATTATAGTGTGCAGTCGAAAAAATGGTCAAATCGCCCAGTATATCCTGAAAGCAGAATTAAAATCTGCCATGGTGTGTTTTGTCATTTTGACATGTTCAAAACCTTTTAAACTGTATGTCAAAATGCTGCATTGAAATTATTAAACACAATGAAGCACATTTGACATGTAATATTTTTATAATTTAGAAAAATCTGTTTTTATCATTTTACTCTTATTGCATATCTAATGAAAATGCAATTTATTATATTGTTATAATAACAACTGTTTTACAATGTTTTCTTTCTGATTATATTGCCTACTGAGTTTGATAAAATCAATTTACATGGTTTATAGGTGGAATAATATAATTATTTTTATTATTTAGCCAATTAAATGATCATTCCTATAATTTTATACCCTGGTGTAGTTCTCTATTTTTAGTATTTGTACTGTATTTTTTCATTTTATGTGTAACAAAGATGCTAATGCATTAAATTATTTACCATTTGCTTTTGAATATATTAATCATTTGATCTATATCATCTTTAACAAAAATGTCACTTGTTTCTAGCATGTTTATCTATATTTGTTTTGTATATCTATGTGTATGTCTGTGTATTTATGCATTAGTGTAAGAATATATTATTAGAAACAAAACTAGTATATTGGCAAATAATTCATTTGTTACTTTTTTTTTTTATTTATTCTTTTTTCAGATATTTCGGCTCTTCTAAAGACTTGCCTGGTGTTAAAGAATTATTCGAACAGGAACGTAAGTATTGAATTAAAATATATATATATATAAACTAAAGAAATATGAAAATTAACACAGAGAAGAAAATAGCATTGTATATTTAGTGAAATAGCATTTAATTTGTTAAATTCAATATATGACATAACCAAAGTTAATATGCCACATGTAAAATAATATTCCTTATAATATTAAGATTAAAATCAGAATATTTGTTTTATTCACGGATGTGGGAAATTAATGTGATATGATATTTCTTATCTTGCTGTATCTCTATAATATATGTATTAATAATTCTGTCAGTATGTTTACACATAAATAATGTTTTCTCAAATGCACAAGTAATACAACCTAAATATAGCTTTTGGCAAATATTCAGATAACGCAATTATAGATAAATAAGGGATTAAAATATTATTTTAATAAGTTTAAATACTATTGAAATTTATCTCTAAATACCAAGAAAAAAAATTATAACAAAGCAGAGAATTTCAGACTGAGTAAACATTTTCAGGCTGACACTGGAAAATGGTATGTAATAAATTAGCTACAAATCTTTAGTAGCCTATATAGACACCATTGTTTTTAACAGACATGTTACTTTTCCGCGGAAATGCGGAATTCCACTTTTTCGGCACTGAATTTTATCATTCCTGAGATCAATGCAAATATGCATTAAAATTTGACCTTTTTTTTTGGGGGGGGGGGGGGGGGGGGCAAGTGGACGAAATACATCAAAAATGTGAGAACAAGCGCAGTATTCGTACGCTGCCAAATTAAATTTGTTTTCTCTTTCACGTTTCCTCCCTTCCACTTCCTGTTTCCCCTGCTTGATCGCACGCACCAAAGCAAACAGCGTCAGAATAAGGCGTGGTCATGTAAGATCTCCGGGAGCAACGCCGCAAGTCGACTTTTTCTTGCAACTTCGATCGTTGCGAGTTTCATCTTGCCTGTCTGGCTTATTCAGTGCGTATCAGCGAATTGCAGGAGAAAAAGAAATTGAAGCTGCGTGAAGCTTTGGTCTTTGGTGAATGGAAAATTCCCTTTTGCGAATTGGCAACACTGCTAAGCGCGATCGGCGATCTTTCAATATCAAAACATGCAAATTTTTTGTGGATTGTTGCTTGCATCGTGTTGATTTCTGCTTAGTTTTTTTTGGATGTTTTATTTTTAATTTTTGTGTAGTCTAGTGAATAGAATGGCGAATGTTATTACTGATATTGCAAAATCCCGCGATATTGATAAGGAGGAAAGAAACAAATTTCAATGTGAATGGCTTACAAAAACAGTCACGGTAAAACTTGAAGAAAGAGTTTCTGACGTGATAGTTGGAGATACCATACAAAAAGTTGATGTGAGTGGCAAAATAATTTGTAGTCTATGTTCTGATCTTCAGTATTACGGTAAAAGAGGATTTTCTGCAATATCCGACTACTTAAAAATCAAAAATGCATGCGGAGAAAGTTTTTTTTTAAAGATGACAACTATTCTTTGCCAAGTACTTCTTTCCCTTGTAATCCATCAACATCTTCAGGTTCATCATCATCAGTCACAAATGCTGCTCCAACTAAAGTTAATGTCCCCATCTGTGACAGAATATCAAATTCAGAGGCTTCAATTTTAGGTGTTCTTGCAGAACATAATTTGCCTTTTACCATGGCTCCTGTTCTAGTTGAAGTTGGCAAAATGCTAGCAGAAGACAGGAAAACACTAAATCACCTCTCATTAAAAAGAAATTGTGCAGCCTACAAAATGAGATATGGTGTTGCAAAAACATTTTTTCAAGAAACTCTGTCAAATTTACAACAATTTTTTTTTATTTTGATAATAATGAACTTGTTTTTTTTGTTTACTTTATGCAATTTACATTTCTCTAATTGGACATGCAAATTTAAATGTGTAAATTATAAAAAAATTACATATTTAAATTTGCATGACCAATTATATTATAACTTTATTGTTTTGGGGTAAGGGGGGGTTGCGTGAGGGCGTAAAAGTTCAGCTTTTTTTCTAGTGGGCTTGTACCATGTCTGTTTTAATTACTCATTTCTTTCAAAGAAATTAGTTATTGATTATTTTATAATGAGCTGATTTCAGAGGTTCTCCCCAAATTAAATCCAATACTTACATCAAACATTTAGTATAACAGACATTTATTATCAGTGCTAGCAGAGTTCATAAATGTAATCATATTTTCAAAAGTATAAAAAATATCCGATATTTTGATATTTATTCAATACTTTTTATGTATATCTGATACTTTCTAATAGTGTCAACTTACTGCTGATTATAAATGTTTTCAAACTTAATGTAAATTAGAAACTAAAACATATTGCACTTAACATGATAACTTAAAGAAAAATTAATTTATAATATTGTTTTATCTTTTATTTTTTATTTTTTTTCCACTTGCAACAACTTTTTTCAATTGAAGATCAACTAATTAAAAACAGAAACAATTTGCTTTTTACACATCCAAAAATAAACTATAGGATTCAGTATCAAGTTTACAAAATTTTATGTTTTATATAATAAAATTTTAAAATACAAAATAATTTTTTTAATCAATTAAATAACTTTGTAAAGTATTTTGTGGGCTTCTGATTTTAATAGTTGTACAATTCTGAAATCTTTAGAAAAATTAACGCAAGCAAACAACTATGTAACGATGTTTATCATACCAAATACCACATACTGTTTGGTTTGAACTACTTCAGGTTATAGGAAGGTTTGGTCACCCGAGGGAATCATGGGTTTGAGCTTTCTTTACCTCTCTCCCTCACGAATAGTGTTTTTGTCCATCTGCAAAAGTTTGTAAAGAGTTTCCTGTCGTATAGCGTCTAGTCTTGGTCAACATCGAACTTTATTCTCCGCTGATTTTTTTCCTCCTTCATGGCTTGGATTTTAGCCAAAAGCGCTTTTTTTCTCCCTGGAAAGGGGAGGGGGGGCTAAAAAGTCAGAGGCAAAAGTTATTTTTCTACAGAACGACACAGTCAATAAAAGTTGAAAAATTTATTTATACTTGTTTTCACTAAAAAATATCATACACAATGATATTTTGAAAATAAATATCAAATATATGAAAATATCAAACATTTTGATATTTTGAAAGTAAATATCTGATATATATTCATTGATCACTGGTTTACACAGTTTATATACTTTCGCCGAAATGTGTATTTTTTCATAGATTCTAGTGCACTAAGTACGGGAAAATTATTGTAAAAAATCTGTCATGTCTAGTTTAAAAAATATTTATTAAATACTTAAAAATAATAATAACATGAAATATAAAAAGAAAAAATTAGAAATGATTGATTTTACTCTTTTTTATAATTTTCTTGATCTGTTTCTCTTAAAATAGACCAGCAGTAGTCCCCTAACATACTTTCGTCCCAAAAACGTTTGTGTCTGTCTTCAAAAAGTTCAAGGTCTTGGTGAAAACGCTTGCCCTGCTCGTCACTCATGGCTCCCAAGTTTTCAGGAAAAAAATCCAGGTGTGAATAGAGAAAATGTATCTTCAAAGAAATGTTCATACCCATTGCATGATATTTTTTTAATAAAACAGCAATATTTTTTTCATAATTTTCATCTTTATGATTTCCTAAGAATCCATGGACGACCCTTTTAAAGGAATCCCAAGCATTTTTTTTCATTAGTAGATACAAGTTTTTCCAAGTCCTTATCTCATATCAGTTTACGTATCTGTGGACCGATAAAAATTTCCTCTTTTAATTTTGCATCTGAAATACTTGGAAAAATTTTGTGTAAATATTTAAAAGCAACACTGTTTTTATCCATGGCTTTGACAAAAAAATTTTATTATGCCCAATTTAATGTGTAATGGTGGCAAAATTATATTTTGCGGATCCACTAAAAATGTATATTTCACATTCATTTTTCATAGAGTAAATTCATTTCGGCCAATATATTTTTATGTAATGGTGTTCTTTAGCTCGACTATCCCACAGGCACAAAAAAACATGAATATTCGGTATACCCATCCTGTAAGCCCAGTAACATACTAACTAATTTTAAATTGCCACATATTTTCCAGTTGTGCTGTTCATATCGTATCATTTTCATTAAAAGAGACATTGTTTGATAGGTTTCTTTACTGTTTACAGCATGGCCGATTGGTGAAGATGGTTTTATATTACCGTTATGAAGTAATACAGCTTTCAAGCTATATTTAGATGAATCAATGAATAAACACCATTCATTTGGATCATAATTTTGATTAATTGCATTAAAAAGTCCGGGAATAACAAATTGTGCAAAAACAAAAATCATCCTGTTTGGTGAAATAACTGCTGAAAATTTTACTTTGATTTCGGTAATAAGTTACTTTGGTATTTGGTGTCAATAAGTTCCACTGTTGTAGATGAGGGGCAAGAATCTCTGCCTTAGATCAAGATAGTTGCAAGTCTTGCACAAGGTTGTTCAACTCATTTTGGTTTATTAAATGTGGCATTTTATCATTTTCGATTACGAACTCGTCATTATTTTTATCCTCCATAAACAGATCGTCACTATCTTGGCAACTCGCACTTGACATACCTGGACATATGGGATGTGGCAGAGTTTCCAATTGTGATATCGGTTTTGCGACTGATGGACAGGATATTGAATTTTATGTTTATTTTTTTAATTAAAGCCTGCGGTTTTTGTCAAACAAAAATAACAGTCATGTTCATGATTTGAAGGTTCCTTCCACAGCATTGGTGATCCAAATTGAAGATACTTTTTTTCTCCTGAAGCCCAGCATATAAAAGTAAGCCTACAGCTTTCACAAAAAACATGTTGGACTCACTTTTTATCTTGATTATTCACTGAGAATCCAAAATAATGCAAATAAGCTTTTTTAAGACATTCTGATATCGGTCTTCCTTTTTTGCTAATATAAATTGTCCATAAACGTAACAAAAATGATCAGAATTTAATTTACATACTCTATTAGACATTTTATCAAAAACAAAACCACTTTAGTTCACAAAAACACAAGAAAACAGAATATAGAATCCAAGTTGACAATGCGGGTAGGTTGAATGTGACGTGATAGATATACTATAGAATTACAAAATTTTAAAATGTGACATGATAGATTTTTTTCAAATACCAGCTTTCATTAGTAAGAGGTAGTATAATAAGAAAATAGGTGTTTCATCAAAAGTATATAAAAAATGTTTAAATTTGTAAACCAGTGTTATGTATCACTAAACCCTGAGTGTTAGGTTCTTTTTATCAACCATCCTTAAGTCTATACAAAGTATTCATAATAAATTGTTCAGTATTACAAAAAGTTGTTTTTACTGCAAGTATTGCATAATTTGTATGTAAAATTTTTTGTACACAAGATGAAAGAAAAATGCTAGTAATATTTAATATTATATTATAATTATATCAAGTCTATCATTTTTCAGCTCCTACATTATCTGCTCTTAAGTCCATATTATGATGATGTTTTTTTAAATATAATTTAAAAAGAACTCTGATAAAAAGTTGAAATTTGTTATAAACTTATAATTGTATTTATGATTCGCAAGTGATAAAAACGTTTATTTTATATTCAGTCATCTTATGTATATCTTATAATTAGTGGTAAAAAAAAAAATGTTGTTTTTTTTTTTTTTTTTTTTTTTGTAGCAAATTACAACTACTTTATTGGAAATCTAATTAACAGTTAACTACGACTACTTGTTTTAAAAAGTAGTGACTACAAACTACTTTCAAAAGTAGTCATTATTTCACTATTTTAAGAATTCGTCAAACAATTCAATCTACACTCGAAATTGAAGACATGGATTAAGTAATACAATGGCCCTTTATTATATCATGTTTGCGGAATGCAATCAAATATGCAATCAAATATAATAAATTAAAAAAGGTAACATACAAGAAAAATGTTTATCTGCAAAATGTTAGTTTATACACATTTTTTTTGTGAAATTAAGATAGATATACTGTTTGTCGACCACAAGAATAGCTCCCGCCAAAAAGTCTAGTTAGTGGCGGTCGCTATAGTAACAAGACCTATCCATTTCGAATGGGGAATACGCGCGTGAGGAATTGGCGGAATAAAAGGTTACCCTACGTCATTCTTCTTCTCGGATCAGCAGTTGCACGCGTTATCTTATTTTTGATTTAATTTTGCTTTTGCTTTTTAAATTATTTGTTCCCATTTGTTTAAATAATTTTGCTAATTTGTTTAAGTGGAAAGATGCCCTTTCAGCTTAGGAAAGGTGAAGTCTTGAAATCGCAAGCACGTAAAATCGTACATAATGTTGCGGAATTTTGTTCCAGTTCAGCTTCATCTAAAGCTGTATTAATTCCTCTCCCGAACAAGTGGAGTTTCTGAAGCTACAATAAAAAAAAATAAGAAATTAAGTTTCTCCATTGAGCTCATCGACAGTTTTAAAATCACCTAGTAAACATCGTAAAAGACATAGTGAAAAAAAACTGCGAAATGGATGACTTTGACAAATGCGTTATAAGTCAAACGATTCAAGACTTTTATATAAGAGAAAGAAAAGTACTATTTCTCAGAAAATTATTACCCGTGTTGAAAGAAAAAATTGGATTTTCGTGGAAAAGAGACACATTGTTCAAAGTCTTACATTCAATGAATTTTCGATGGAAAAAGTGCATGAATAAAAGAAAAGTTCTCATGGAAAGACCAGATATTGTTTTTTGGAGACACAAATATTTGAGAGAAAACTTATCTCTGAGGTTACTTCGGCAGAATGGGCAGCGCATTGAAAACACGTGGAAATCGTTGAAAATAATTACTGGGAAAAAGATGGACTGTTAAAGAATTTATTGGACGAACTGTCATTTAACATTAATACCGGCGATTCTGATTCAGAAGAAACCGAGACTTCTGAGAGTGATTTAGAGGACTTTCACATGCTTGAATAACATTCTAAAAATTTAGAAGGTATTATTATTATTTATATTTCTAATGATAAAAAAAATTATCCATCCTTGCAAATTGTTTGAAAATACATGCTGAAATTTACCGGGTGTCCCAAAAATGACTGATGGATTTTAAAATTCAATAACTAGCAAACGGTGACAGATATTAAAAAAATTCTTGCAGGAGGGTTATGTATGATGTCGGGAGTTTTTTTACTGTGATTCTTGATTTTAGTTCGAATTTCAAACAATAGATGGCGCTGATAGCGGTTGGCGACCATTCGAGGCCGAAACTGACGTCACTCAGCATTGATGCGAAGAAAGGAGGTTAAGGCTATGGAGTGGGTCTCATTCGCCAGTACAATCTTGCTCTCTGATTCTGAACTCATTCGATTTGGTTTCAATGGAATGCGTTGTTACCATGGAAACAACAAATTCTTCGATAGTGGAATACAGCGTTCAGATCAGGGCATGGATTTAACAAGCAGTATTCGAGTTACAGGCGATTTCACATTTATGAGTATTTATGGGAATTTTATCTAACCAATATGAAAATTTAGTTTCGCGAAATGACGGCAATTCAGGTATGTGAGAGCTGCACAGAAATCGAATCCGTCACATCTTCATTCGTTATTTTGCTACGCAATCTGCTAGTGAGTACTTTTAAAAGAGTGTACACTATTTATTGAAAATGGTTTATTTCACCTAGTAGTTTTAAAATACGATGAATAAAATATTCTTTAAATCAGGTCATAAAAAGTATTTTAATCCGGGAAAATAAAACTTCATAAATGTAAAATCGCCTGCAACTCAAATACTGCTTGTTAAATTCATGCCCTGATCTGAACGTTGTATTCCACTATCGAAGAATTTGTTGTTTCCATGGCAACAACGCATTCCATTGAAACCAAATCGAATGAGTTCAGAATCGGGGCCTAAGAGCAAGATTGCACTGGCGAATGAGTCCCACTCCATGCCTTAATCTCCTTTCTTCGCATCAATGCTGAGTGACGTCAGTTTCGGCCTCGAATGATCGCCAACCGCTATCAGCGCCATCTATTGTTTGAAATTCGAACTAAAATTAAGAATCACAGTAAAAAAACTCCCGACATCATACATAACCCTCCTGCAAGAATTTTTTTAATATCTGTCACAGTTTGCTAGTTATTGAATTTTAAAATCCATCAGTCATTTTTGGGACACCCGGTATAATAATCACTGAAGTTCGGTCGTTGTATTAATAATTTAAAGTCATTGATAATTACTAATGGCTATGAAAATATTAATTTTGAAACAATTAAGTTAATTTAATTTAATTTTTAATGTAATAAATTTCATGATTAATTCATAGTGATTCATATTTTATTTTCATTTGTAAAATCTAAATATTATCATATAAATAATATATGAAACAGTTTTCTCTCACTCGATGAATCGATTAAAATAATTACCAAAAAAAAGTAATTATAATAAAAACATCGCCAAGCCCCCTCAAGGCGCTGAGTAAACCAATGTGAATGCCTATCTTCTCGCTTTCCCTGTCGAAAATGGAGCGAGTCTTGTTTCCACGGCAACAGACAGGCCCAGACTTCTTGGCGAGAGCTATTCTTGTGATCGACAAACAGTACGTAATGCAATCAACTTTTATATGTAGTGTAACGTTTCTCAAAACCAGATGGTTTCTAAGTGCTAATAAACATTCTAATTGCATCTGCCGAATCCCACATGGGCACTCGAAAATCTTACAAAATCCAGCTGGATGACGTTATAAACAATTTTAACGAGATACTTATTTTCCGTGCCAAAGTGGATTGGTGACAGCACTAAACCTTGTTAATAAGACCCTAGATATACCACGTGTTCATCCAATTAAAAAACTTATAGAACATGGATCGAAGCAGCCCTGTTTTGAGATGTGCTTTTGAAACGACAGAGTTCGGTCGCTTTTGGTTTAGCACCGAAAAGTGTGTGGGGGCGCCATGCTCCTAGAAACTCTAAGACATTAACTTTTCATGTAAATAGGTTTGTGTGTGGTGTGTGTGTTTGAATGTATTGTAAAATAAAAGTGATTAGAAAAGAACTCTTAGTTCTCCATTAGTAATTAAGCTTACTGATAGTTTTGAAATTTTACAGTACAGTTGGTTGTCAGAAGTCGGATACGAGTGAGTTTGTTTTGAAGGAAATACACACACACACACTTGGAGTTCTTGGAGTTGAAAGTAGAAGAGAGTCTTCGTTTGTGATTGAAGAATAGACGAATAGACGCGTCAGCGGAAAGAAGAAGCGAAGCAAGCATTCGTCTTATGAGTGAAGTATAATCGTGCCAGCGAAGAAATTAGCTAATCATTAGTTAAGAAGACCCACGAAGAAAAAAACAAGATATGTTTTTTTTTAGAAAAGTGCTGGATGAAGCATTTGTTTGAAGAAAAAAAGAATTGTCGTGGACATTCCTGAATCCAGAAGGAAAGAAAAGAATCTGCCGAGATTGTGTTTGGACATTTTTCTCTTAGAAGAAGAAAACAGAAGTTCCGTCCAAGTATTGGAGGTCGTTGCCCTGACTCCCCGTTTGACAAGTAACGGACCTGAGATGTTGTCCCCCTAACAAGAAGTAATGAGGAAATAAAGTTTTGGTTTCGAAGTATCTTGCAGAAGAAAGAAATTTTCGACCTCTCGTTGGTTTCGTTTTGAAAATTGCGGGTAGGCTAAGCTGTCTTGCAGAAGGAAGAAGTTTTCGACACCTCGTTAACGGAGTGGAAATAAGAAGTAAAGAGAGGTTTGCATCATCGGTTCAGTGTTTACGCACAGTGTGAAATATGTAGTAGGCAATTAATTTGCCAAAGGTGTTTTGTGAGCCGTGAAAAGACGGAAGATTGTGCTAATGGATTTATCACTCATCAGAAGGGGTAAGTCAAAACTTTAATTGGTCTAGGAGTTTTTTTTTAATTTTGTAATTTTGGGAAAATTACGGGTTGTTGATTTTTTTGGTTTAAATTCAGAATTTTTATAAGTACTGTTGTATTTAGGAGTGACTCAGCAATTATATTGTCTGTGATATATTTTTTTTTAGTGTATATATATATATATGAATATATTTATATTTTATCTAAAGAATTTTTTTTCGGGTAGAAAAAAAAAGCGATTTAGAATGGCGTTCCTCGGGAAGGGAAAAAAAGAAAATCTGGTACAATTAGTTGACGAGTTAGAAATTGTTCGTACAGGGAACGAAACTCGAAGCCAGCTAAAACATTTAATTATGGAATCTGACGATTATGATGAGGCATACGTACAAACGGTTTATGAGACCATATTGTTAGCTGCGCAGGAAGAGTTAGAAAGACAGGAAAGTGCACAGGCCCGTTTAGAAGCCATATCGCGTGAAGATGCGTTGCTTAAAGAGAAATTTCTTCAAGAGAAGGAATTAAAGGGAAAACGAAACGAGGCAAGATCGAATGGACCCCTGCGTGTGAAAGCGCTTTTCAGACCCTTAAAGAGAGGCTAACGGAAAAACCAGTCTTGTATGCGCTGGATTTTCACTGGGAATTCATAATCCAAGTAGACACTTCGCTCTGCGGATTTGGAGCAGTATTGAGCCAGGAGAATGAGGCAGAAGAAGAACATCCTATCTTATATTTGAGTAGGAAATTCTCCCCGGTAGAACAGCGTTATAGCACAACCGAGAGAGAATGTGCAGGTATTGTTTTCGCAGTAAAAAGATTACACTTTTATTTAGATGGTCGACGATTTAGAATTATTACAGATCATAACCCGTTGCGATTTTTACAAACTCATGGGAGTTCTAATCCAAGGCTTATGCGTTGGAGCCTGGCATTACAATCGTACGATTTTAAAATTGAGCATAGAGCAGGAAAAAAGCACCAAAACGCTGATAGTTTAAGTAGAGCAGTGTTTGAGGATGAGGAATAAATTATTATAGGAATAAATAATTTAAGTATATTTGTTTTATTATGGTGTTAAAATTCTTTAAATTAAGTATCCTTAAATAGAAATTATTGGTTATTGTTGTTAAAATATGTAATTGTGTGAAATAGAAGTTTTATTTAAAATACTTGTGATGGTTACTTTTAATACTGATTATGTTAAAAGGAAGTCCTTTAACAAAATTACGGGATTGTTATGTTTATTGAAATGCATATATCATATTATTATATAATTATTGTTAAAATTGTATTGTGTTTATTTTGTAAATGCTGAATCCCTCCCATAGTATTGGAGTACTTTCGGATATAAATGTTTTTAATTTTGGACAAAAAAAAAAAAAACTTTTAAAATGGGATTAGGTTGCTTTGTTTTGAATAATAAATCCACGACTCCTGGATTAATTCTGTTTTGCACCATAGTTAGGAAAATTTTCCCTGTAAGAAAATTTTTCCTTGGGGCCCGGAGAAGCTGTAACGTTTCTCAAAACCAGATGGTTTCTAAGTGCTAATAAACATTCTAATTGCATCTGCCGAGTCCCACATGGGCACTCGAAAATCTTACAAAATCCAGCTGGATGACGTTATAAACAATTTTAACGAGATACTTATTTTCCGTGCCAAAGTGAATTGGTGACAGTTTAGCACTAAACCTTGTTAATAAGACGAGACCCCAGATATATCACGTGGTCATCCAATTAAAAAACTCAGAGAACATGGATCGAAGCAGCCCCGTTTTGAGATGTGCTTTTGAAACGACAGAGTTCGGTCGCTTTTGGTTTAGCACCGAAAAGTGTGTGGGGGCGCCACGCTCCTAGAAACTCTAAGACATTAACTTTTCATGTAAATAGGTTTGTGTGTGGTGTGTGTGTTTGAATGTATTATAAAATAAAAGTGATTAGAAAAGAACTCTTAGTTCTCCATTAGTAGTTAAGCTTACTGATAGTTTTGAAATTTTACGGTACAGTAGTTATGTAAAACATGTGATTAAGCTACAGCTTATTTATTTTTTCAAAAGGCATGAAAAGAGAACTGTATATTTTAATGAGCAATATAACAAGGAGCTACTATTGTACAGTACCCCCTCGAACAAAATCAGAAAGATGTTTATTACTGCAATTCTAAAAATCTCAGAATAAATTTATTTGCAACAAAACTTCTTGTTTATTATTTTCTACTACACTATTATAGTGAAATTATTTCGAGGGATCTTCTGCTTACTGAAATTGTATCAAACTTTTAAATTTTCAATACTAACACCAAATTTTGATACCCTATTTGGATTCTTTAGTAAATTTTATGTTAGGATACCAAACAGGAAGTCATTCAGCCAAATAGTTTGGGAATTATGCATATTTAAAGTTTGGAATGCCTAATGTTAATTCATTTTTGTAATGAAGCCATGCCTTTGAGAGCAAACACCATGTGCTGATTTATAAGCCACATCCCAGGAGCCAAGAGAAGGAGAGGAACTGAATGCTTGACAGGAAAGTAGACCATTGCTCGTGGCAACGGATGCTACTCCAGACGGCATGAAAAAAACACTCCCATTGGTAAAAGTAACAGACATGTGCCAGAAAAAGAGTGCATCAATACAAATGCTAACTCACAGAATAGAAACAATGTGGGAGTTCCAAGAGTTCTTCATGGGGGCCATGAGTGAAGCTGCAGGTTTTAATGATTCTGATAAGGACCTTCTAATTCTTTTTGGTAGCTACCTTCAGATTTGGTGGATGAAAAGTTATAAAAATCCTCCAAGTTCTTAGTCTCGGTTGCAGTTTCAGACAAACCAGAAAACATCATTCTGTCATCCATATTTTGCCCTCAGTTTGTTTATCCTCTACCTCAATCCAAAGCAACTTAAATTAGAGATTGAAACTACAGCAAGGTCAGTGTCTTTATCCCACTACAAATGAGCAAAACCCTTTTCGATTCCTAAAACAACAGCTTCAACCAAAGAACTGTAAAATTATAGACTGATATAGGACTTAAGTCTTCAATGGTGTAATTTGATATTTGTCATCGGCATTCACAAATTGTTGCACAAAAGAGACAAGTTACGATCATATGACTTTTAGAATGGAGCATTTTTTTTTTCGAAGTGGCGTCAGTGCTCACTACAAACTACTGATTTTTTTTAATCAACCAACTCATTACATTACAATTTTCAAAAATTAATGTGTTACAATACAAATTACTAGAAAAAGTAGTAACTACTGTAGTTTTGCTACTTGTAGTGTGCTACTTTTGACCACTGGTTATAATTAAGGGGGCGGGGCATAAGAGTGCTAAGCCCCATTTGTAAATTTCTGAGATATATTAATTTGAAAGTTAGATCTAATACTCAAATTAAAATATATAACATAAAGTTTTTTTGCCAATTTCATAGTAACATTTGAGATATTCTGAATAACAATACGTCATTATTTTAATGATATTACTATTACATCCTTTGTAAATTATCCGGTAAAAAAGTTTTACAAAAGTCTGGGACATATGCTGCCTGTATAAGGCGAGTTTCATTGAATAATTGAATTAAAATTTATCTCATTATTATGTTTAGTTATGCATTATTAATTAATTATTTACTTATGACCTTTAATAGTTTAATCATTTTTTTTAATTTTCTTAATCTTTTTTATTTTACTGTACTTATTTTAATATTTTACATATTTTAATATTCTACTTTATTGTAAGCATTCATTATAATTTCGAGAGCATTATTAAATTCATATTACTGTTTAAAAATTTTAAACAAAATAGTGGCCAGTAATTTGCAAAATTCTAAACTATGCATATTTAAGGGAATCTGTTGTATAACAAACAGTAAAGGGTCAAAATTTTGAATAATTTAAATTCTATAACTTTTGGTCCAAATTACTCAAAATTTGGCACAGGGTTGTTTGGTTTAAACCAAGTGGTTTTTTAAAAAAAACCATGCTCGTTTTTTTCAACATGGTTTTTTTTCATTTTCCCTAATGATTTCATTTATTTTACACATTATTGAAAAATGCAAAATCCAAGTTATGCACAAGCTACAAGCGAAGCAAATCTTTAAAAAAAAATGATGAAATTTGTAAAGCGACAACCATTTTTAATCAATCAAACCAGGGGTGTGGAATTACATGACATTACCTTCCAGTGGCTTGTAAATTATCTAATTGGGTGAGTAAGTTTTCAAACAGTGTATTAAAAAATTGCATTGTATAAAAAATTTGCCATAAACATTCCTAATTTTCAAATCATTGACCATATTTCGTATTTTTCTCAGTTTGCTGGAATGTAAACATGGCACTAAGTTCTGTTCTGCACTTTCATATATTTTTTAATTGTATGTAACAATTTTACAGAAATGTTAATATGAAAGTGCATTTTTGTAAAAAAATATTTTAGACATTAATTCTGTCTTACAATGTGATTGTTGCATCTTACTAGCTGGCTGGTAGAAAAAATCCTTGGCTAGTATGATTTTCTGAAAATTCCCCATCCCTAAATCCAACTTTTCTTATAAGCTGTAATCTACATAACAAAATAATGTTTCTAAAATTAGCTGGGGAGAAAAAAAAAAAAGCAAGTAGTTAATTTTCTTTATTCTTTTTTTGTAAGCCGTTTATTTTTAAAAACAGCCAAATGACAGATTCCAGCTAAAAATGCCCTTTTACTATTTAGACTGCTTGATTAGTTAAGATTTACTAAGGATTGCTTTTTCAGATGCTTTAGACGTTTACCTTAAAAATTGGCCCACTTTATTATTTAAAATTTGTGAAGAAAATAGGAATTTTATTGATAAAAACATTAAAAAACTTGTGTCTAATCTAAATCTAAAAAGAAATGTTGAAGATATGTTTGAGCTGTTAAAGCCTATTGCAACTGCCTTGGATAATATTCAAAGTAATAATTGTTCCATTGCTGATGCAGTTTATATTTGGAAAGATCTTCAAAAAATATTAAAAGAGAAAAAGGTAAATAAAGAAGTCTTTCAGCTTTTTGAATCCAGGTATAAAATGGCTCTAACAACCACACACTTTTTGGTATATATGCTTGATCCACGGTACAATGAAAGTGAACTATCTGAGCTAGAAAAAAAGATGCATTAAATTTTGCAAAACAAAAATATCCATCTAACTCTATGCTTGCACGGATTGTAAAATTTAACGCCAAATCTTCACCTTTTGACGAACATTTTTTTGAGCAGAATATACTAAGAGAAGTCACCCCATATGAATGGTAGAAGAGTCAGCAAATTCAAGTAAATAAATTTAACAGCAAAGTTTTTACTGAAATTGAACAACTTATAACAGCAAAAGCATTCTCAGCAAGTGTTGTAAGAATATTAGTTCAATCAAAAATACAAAATCAGTTAGGATTGGAAAAGACTTCAAAACTTGTCATTTTATTTGAAGCTTTTAATTAAAATTAAATGCATGGAGTTGCTTTTATAAAGAAATTGTTTTCCTAAATATCTTTAACCCTCTAAGCGTTTGGAACGTAATATTCCATTCACTAAGCTCCAGGTTTCACTGCAATATATGCAATGTTTAAGATAATATAATTCTATAGATTTAATGAATTTTCAAAACATTGAAGAATGATTAATACTCTCAAGGGTAACATTCATATTTGTAATTAAGTTTTATTTAGAATGCTGAAAGAATCATATTTTTTTAACATTTAAAACAAAATGCAGAGAAAACAACATTACAATTTTACCCTTTTTCAAAATGCTCAGAGGGTTAACCAAGAAAAATGAAGTTAAAATTTTTAAAATTATAAATGATTTTTTTAAGTCTATGTCTCAATTTCTATAAGTGTTACACTCACAGATAAATCAGGTAAGTCAATACATGTGTATTTTTCCTTTTAATTAGAAAAAAAATGTTTTTTTTTTCTAAAGTAAATATATATATTAAGAGACTTATCATTTGTTGATGTTGATATTATTGATACTGTAAATAATTTTTTGGTTATGAACACAAATTATGCTTATGAAAATACTTTCTATTTTAACTTATTTTTTGTTGGTTTAATAAAATAGGTTTTTTTTTTCTTTGCCCCTCATTATGTTTTGTATCAATACTCATAATAATTTCTTTAATTATTTTCCACAAGTTTTATATAAGTATAGTAATAAAATAATAGCTAAGTTTTTCGAACAATAAAACTTTCCCTATAGAAATCTATACTTGTGAAGTAATTAAATTATAATTTTTTGTATTTATTAATTAATTATTTAAAAAAATTAAGTACTAATCTGAATATTTAACATTTATTAACTATTAATTATAAAAAATCATCATGACTTACTAAAATCTATACTCTTTTTCTTAAAAATGCTATTTATATAATAATTTTTTTAAAAAACCTGGTTTAAACAAAAAAAAACCCTGGTTTTTTTTTGTTTTTTTCCAACCCTGATTTGGCATCTGTGTATAAATTTAAATGTAGGATTAAACCATTTTGTTAAAATTGGACATTGCTGTTGAGAATTTAGAAGTTAGTTTCCGGTTTAATATGTGGAAGACCCCCTCAAAGCTTAATCCATGCAAACTAATTAATAATAGATGGTATTCTCAAAAGATTGGTACCAGTATTTTTTTTTATACAATAATTTGTTGCTGAATCCGTTTGTCATGTTTACCATTTTCATCCACATGACTGTACTTGTCTACTACATTGTTATCTGCTAGGGCCTGACAATCATAAAATGGTATAGCTGGTCAGTCTATGCAAGTTTATTGATGATATATTTTTCTTGTAGCTCCTGCTCCTCAAAGAAGAACACGTGCTGAAATGATGAAAAATATTGATGCAGATTACTATGGTTATCGGGATGATGATGATGGTATATTAATTCCTTTAGAAAAAGTTCAAAGCGAGCGGTTAGAAAATGAAGCGAGAGAAAAGTGGGTAGAAAATAAAAATTCCGAGAACACTATGGAATGTGAAGAAAATGACTTTTATGCTGTGCCAGATGAACCTATGGTTTGTAATTTTTTTTTTTCAAGAAAAATTTGTTAAATTTAAAACAAAATCATTTTTTTAAAAGATGTATGCAAATTTTTAGAATTTAACTGTTTCCAAAATTTAATAAAGGTGTCTAAAATTTAATATGTATGCTCAGTTGTTCCCAATTTATTTGTTTTATCTGATGTTATTGTGTGTTTCACATCAGAAATTTTGTCCCTCCCTACCATACTCTTTCTCTGTCACAGTTCTTTTTTTTTTTTTTCTTTTTTTTTTTTGTGATAAAGTCTTATTTCTTTTATTATAGACTTTTCTGTAACCAGAAATGTGTAGGCAAATTTTGGATAGTTGCCAAATAAAATGGTTACTACTTTTAATGCTCTTACATCACTTTTAAATATTGCATAATTTCAATTTTTACATCATCGAATTGGAGAGAAAAAATGCCCTTTCAAAAGAAATTCATTTGAAAACTGTAGCTGAAAGTGACTTTTTATGACTTTTTAAAATAATTTTCAAGCATGATTTAAAAAGAAAAAAAATCTATCTCAACAAGAAACATTTGTTTGTTACAATAATGCAAAGTAACTAGTGGCAGAGTTACCACAATTAGCAATTGATTGCTCAGGGTAAATTAAAAAAAGGAAAAAAGCAGATTAACCATAAAATACCACATTTTGATGTTAAACTAAAATTTATCAATGAAACGAGATATTTTCCTTTTCTGTTGAACATAAAATTACTGTCAGGTTAAGTTAAATTGGTTAAAAGATATGTTCCATCAAAATATTCTCAAATTTGTATATTTATTTGATATTTTTCAAAACTTTTACAACATGATTTTTTTCTATTATACCCCCCCCCCCCCCCCCCCCCATAAAAAAAAATATATATATATATATATTTTGTTGCGGGGATCTCTTTTGTTGTCAATTAGTTATTTTAATTTTATTCATAATTTCACAGTTTTTGTTGGTGGTTGTAATGTTCATTTAATGGTCATATATGTAAATATATATAAATAATTAAAATACTCCTGTAGTGTTATTCTAAAAAAAATTATACAGATTTAATCTCAAGGACCAAACAAAAGTTCGATTTTAACACCACAAAATTTTCTCGACTAGCTTTTTAATTATTTTATTTCTTTTTAATACATAAAACATCACACAAAAGGCACATAACAAATATAAAAGAATGAGGTAAGAATATTTCACATTCTGCAGAAATAACATCACAACAACAATTTTATCCAAGTGCATCGCTGCTCTACGAAACAAACAATTTCAGGAAAAACTCACGTAGCTAGATCACGTGATGCGTTGTGCTGGGAAAGTCTATTTTTATGAAAAGGGGCTTTCCGCATTACATCCTCCCCCTCTGTTTCCAACATATGCAGGGATCGCATTCGCCCTGTAATTCTTAAAATTCCTAAAATTTTCTAATACCGCTAAAATTTTACTAGATTTTTTTTTGCTTCCCTAAAATTTGCTTCTAATAACTATTTCCATTTACAAATGACTTTGTATCGTGACCACCAAAGCCAATTCTTGTTTCATTGGTTTTTCAAAAGTAAGTGGGCATGTACTAGCAAAGACGTAACTGTTGCGTGAGTGCACCCGATGGTTTAAAGCTTCTATTTTCGGGTTTCAAAGAACACCCTTTCTAGTAACAAAGAACGCAATAAGTAAAAGTAAGTTCATACCGGTTCGATCTATTCTGTCTCAGCATCAACGTGTTTATGCTTTTCTGCATATTTATTTAACAGCGTGTTTTTGGTTTTCAATGCGTAGATATATATTGAACTTGCATAGTGATTTTTCAAACATTGTCAAATTTAAGCTCAAACGTTCTAGGCAAAGCTGCTAGTTTCAAACGTAAGCTCAATACGTCAAATTTAAACGTATTAAATTTAAGAAAATACTGCACAGAAAAACTAAATTCCAAGATATTTGGTTAGAAAAAGAGCTCGATGGAGTTTTTTATAAAGGAATGGTGCCACATGTGTGGTGCCACATAATATATATTTTATGAGATGCAATTTATGTGTGGAACAGTTTGATATTTCTAGCAGTGGTATTTCTCAACTGAAGCATTTCGGCAAAAAGTTAATTGCAACTAAGAAAATGCATTCTCCCATGATATGCAAGTTGCTAAGGCAGAAACTCTTTGGGCTCTTAGAGTTATGTGCCTTTCAAGTCTTGTACAGAAACTGTTGATTATTTAAAGAAATGTTTCCAGATTCCATCATTGCTTCGGAAATGCAGTTGAAAGAAAAGAAAATTGCATATGTGATATCTCACGGAATATACAAAACCTTTCAAGAGCTTCTGAAAAAAGATATTTTTTCTTTCTCAACTAACTTTATGATTGCATATGATGAGACAACGAATGCACAAGTTAAACGGCAGTTGGATGTATATGCCAGATATTGGTCTGGTGATCTTAATATTATATCTTGTAGATAATTAACAAGCGTTTTCTTGGACATGAAACTGCTGCTATTATTTTAAAGGAATTGTTAGATGTTTTATCATTGTTCAACATTTCTTTGAATACTATAATTTGATTGTCAATGGATAATCTAAATGTTAATAAAAGTCTCCTTCGAAAATTCAATGAAAGAATGAGAGATTGTTCTGTATTTGAGACATTTTTAGAACCTTTGAAAGTTTACTTTAAAATTTTAAACATGACAAAAATTTTTAATCAAGAATTTTCTAAGAATTTATTTGCTGTGTTTCTTAAATTAAATTACTTACGTTATAATACAAGTGCATTGAAAAATCACCGGGATTGATGGATGTAAATTAGTCCTAAAATTTCATTCTAATTCCTCCCTAAAATTTTTTAAATATTTGTTGCACCCCCTGCATACGTCTCGGAGAGGAAACAGGATGTTTTCTGTGTCTTCCTCTTTTTCTCAGAGGTGCAACTGGAGTAATTTCATTTTCTTGGAATGGTGTCAAGGCTGAAACATGATAAGACCTAATTTGCTGAGTAGGATTGTCTAGGCGGACAATGTCATATGCAGGGTGTCTAGCCTCCTGGAAAAGTCAGGGAAATTTATATGGACGGGATAAGTCAGGGAAATTTATCATTTCTGAGGAAAAATCAGGAAAATTTGAAAATTCTGTGAAAAAGTTAGAAAATTTTGAACTTTTCAAAAAAAATAAATAAAGAAAAGAAAGGAAAATGTTTCTTATAAAACTAAGGATTTGAAATTGCAGCGCCATTAAAATCAAACTTTGCTCTTCATAAGTACTGTAAAGAATATTTCAACCTCAAATCATTTTGTCTACCCCCTTTCACTCCTTCTTTGTAACTCGGAGATTTTCAGTTCTATTTTCACTGAAACTTTCTACTGAATGTTGTAGGATTGATTAGGTGTTTCACTCTACTTACTTAACTTTGTTAGCTTAATTTATTGAATATTTATTATTTGTATTAAAATATGCCAAAGCAATCTGTATTTAACTGTGACTGATGTGATAAAGAATTTCATCCTGATTTGACAAAGTGGATAGAACCTGATGCTAAAAGTGTGTATCTGCAAAATGTGCATGTAAAAAGTTCAACAATTCGTAAATTTTGCAAAAAATTATGTAACAAATCAGTAATTTATGCCTTAGAATCAGTTTTGAAAGTTTCCCTCTCAAATTGACAACTTTTAAGATTTTTTGTGTGTAACATCACAAAATCTCGATACCTGGAATTTTTCATTTATTGGTATGGAAAACCTGGAAAAGTCAGGGAAATGCATTGCTGATCTGGAATAGACACCCTGCATATGTCACCAGTGATTTTTGAGTCAGAACTACATATGGCCCATCTCTCTTAGGCATAAATTTTGCTGTTTTCTGGTTACTTGCATTGCTCATAGGGTGTAGGGTAACCCATACTTTTTCAAAAACTGTAAAATAAACTATTCTACGATTTTTATCATAATATTTCTTACGCTGGTCTTGTTTTATTTCAACTCGCTCTTTCACGCTGTTTGAAACATCAGCAAGACGTTTAAGATATGGAGTTATTTCAGGAACAAAATTGTCATTTTCCACAACTGCTCTAAAATCGTTCACTACAAAAAAATTCTAAAAAAAATGATATAGATTTAATCTTGGGGGCAAAAACAAAAGTTCAATTTTAACACCACAAAATTTTCTCGGCTAGCTTTTTAATTATTTTATTTCTTTTTAACACATAAAACATCGCACAAAACAGCACATAACAAATATAAAAGAATGAGGTTAGAATATTTCACATTCTGCAGAAATAACAGGATAACAGCAATTTTATCCAGTTACATCGCTGCTCTACGAAAAGAACAATTTCATCAAAAGCTCACATATCTAGATCATGTGATGTGTTGCACTGGGAAAGTCTTTTTATTTTTATGAAAAGTGGTTTTCTGCATTACACTCCTATTCTTTGAGTGGTAAAAAAAATAGGGGGGGGGGGCGGACAATAATTTTAATTATTATTATTTATATTTTTCATTCAAAATTTTTAATATTTAATACATTTTCAAGAGCAAATTTTCAAAGTTAGGATCTGGCCTGTGTACATTTTTTTAGAAAATTGAATTTTAAATATTTCATTTTATGATATAATCTGATTCTCTGTAACAGCATGCAGTTATACCGCAATATCTCACACTTGAAGGGAGCTATGAAAAAATTTAAACTGAGAAAAATTGAAAATATTGAAATATGATGTTTTTAATATTTTTTGGAGAGGTTAACCATGTTGGCATTTTAATAAATTTGTAAATTACCCCTCATTGAAGATCATTTACCTTAATAACAGATGAGCAGATACAATTAATTATTGTTATAACATCTACTTACATTTAAAGAAATAATCTAATACAATTTGCTGCATGTTTATTTATTTTTCAAATCCAGTTGCTATTTCCAGATATGAATGACATAGTTTTAAATTATTTATGTGCTATACCGTGCTATACTATTTATGTGCTATAATTCGTAAACACTTTTCAACTATGTTGGAAAGTGTTAAAAAAAATCCTAAGATTGTGTGTTAATAAATAAATATATATTTTTTCCTAAATGACAATACCAAAATATCATCAATATGAAAATACAGCAAGCAAGTTAACCTTTACATGGGGGCTCGGACAGCATCTGTCCGAGAATACATGTAAACTTGGATAGATGCTGTTCAAGCCCCCGTGTAAAGGTTAAGGCTAATACTCAGGCATGAGATTCTTCCGTGGTTTTTCGCATTTTTGCTATTTTACAAAAAAAAAGCGAAATCGGCTAAAGATGATCAAAAAATCGTGTGAAAAACGCGAAAATTGCCAAAAGATTGCGGGAAAAAGGCAAAATTCACTTAAAGACATGGGAAAAAATGCAAATTTCGTCAAAGGATCGCTGAAAAAACGGGAATTTCGTTAAAAGATTGCTGAACAAATGCGAATTTCGTCAAAAGATCGCTGAGAAAATGCAAAATTTGCCAAAAGATTGCTAAAAGAAAACGTGAATTTCGCCAAAAGATCGCTGAAAAAAAACCGCGAATTTTGCCAAAATGTCGCTGAAGAAACACGAATTTTGCAAAAGATCACTGAAAAAATGCGAATTTTGCCAAAGGAAGAAATGCAAACTGAGAAGAATGCAAAAATCAGCAATAGATCATGAAAAAATTATTTTCGTCAAAGATTTGCTAAAAGAGTGTGATTTTCACCAAAGGATCGCTGAAAAAATGCAAATTTCGTCAAAGGATCAATGAAAAAAAAACACTAATTTCACCAAACAGTCGCTGGAAAAACACTAATTTTGACGAATAATCACGGAAAAAACGCAAAAATTACCAAAAGATCACTGAAAAAACACTAATTTCACCAATAAATCTCTGAATAAACACAAATTTCACCGAGAAAAATCACAGGAAAAATGCAAAATTTGCCAAAAGATTGCTGAAAAAACACAAATTTCCTCAAAGGATCGTTGAAAAAACGCTAATTTTATCAAAATTTACTGCATTAGGTTAAAAGATTGAAACCAAATTTCTTTTGCTAATGTAGAAAATTCGCCATGAAATGCGAAAACAA
Source organism: Maratus michaelseni (assembly GCA_963931845.1). NCBI lineage: Eukaryota > Metazoa > Arthropoda > Arachnida > Araneae > Salticidae > Maratus > Maratus michaelseni. The sequence continues at coordinate 93,210,041 of OZ007596.1, forward strand.
ATTAAATTTAAAAAATCTATTCCAGAAATCCAAAAACTGGCTGGTAAAAATGACCTGGAATCTGGAATAACCATGGCACTGACTATTTAGTTGGGGCAAATGACAATGTCCTTAGAAAATCTCCTTAATTCCTTAAAAACTTATTTTTTGTTTTAAAAAAGAGTGGGAACTCTGTTCCATCATTTATTTAAGGTGGTTGCAATTATTAGCATATAGTTGATTTGCTGTTTCAAGAACAGTGTCCTACTATTTTCAAAATTTCAATTAAAATAATTTTCATGCTAATGAAGGGTTTTATAATAAAGTGCTGTATCTTGGTAAATTAGATATTTCATTAGAGTACATAAAAAGTTTCTGCCTAATTCTTGTTAATAATTTCTTTTTAATTTACTCAAAGCTAAATTGATGTAATATATAAATATATATATTTTATGTAATATATATATTAAAAAATATATGTTTTTTAATAGCAATTATAATTATTTGCTGTGCTTGAAATTCATAATTATTATTGCTCAAACGTCATTCGTGCAGTTTTCAGCTTTTTTGCCAATCTCATCCCTGAATACTGTGGTAAAGAAGTCACCAAAGAAATCATGAGTGCATTTGCACCCACAGATCCCCTTTTTTCCATCCATCAAGTCTCTATAAATTTAAATGCATAATTACATATGTTGGATAAAATCCAATATGTACTATCCGTGGATAGTAAATATTGGATTCTGATATAAAGCAGTGAGAGTTTCTAAGTCTGTACATCTTTTATAAAAATATCTGCTGTGAACAAAATATTGAAAGACTCACTCGCACAGAAAACAATTTTGTGCATTGTTTCATTCTTTGTGTTCTTAGTAGTTACAAAGATCTTTTGCACATACATTTTTCATGAATATACAAACTAATATACTAACTAAAATATATGAGATTGTGTATATTTATGCTATGTATAATTGATTCATGCACTTGCACACATAAATGTGTGTGTGTGAGCGAATCAATATGGTTCAAAAATTGAAATGTACCTGTGGTAGTTGAAAAGGTCGACAACACCTTCTCAAGTACGTGTTTTAAAGTGCTTTCTTAAGTGTGCAAATATTTGAAGGTGTGTTTAATTTTCTTGATTATCTGTACTCTATACTGCAAATACTGCTTTGATATATTAGTATCATTTATCATCTAGAGTGATGGAGAGCATTCGGATGATGATAATAAATCAGATGAAGAAAAAGAACCAAGATTCATCGCTCATGTTCCTGTTCCAACACAGCAAGAGGTACATAATTTAATTTATAAATTTACTGTTTTAGAATTTGATGTTTGTTCATTTTTCAAAATAAGATAAATTTAAGATTATCAAAATATAATTTCAAGGTTAGTACTTCACAGGGTTCTCACAGACTCCTTAGACCCCTTGGAAACTCCTTAGAAATGAAAACATTCCCAAGTAGTACTTAGAACTACTTAGATAAGCAAACCACTCCTTAGAAACTCCTTAAATTGTATTGCGGCTTCGGACGCAAGCGATATTGCTGCTGAGGGAAAAAAATCGGGATTGTAAAACACACGGTAAATCCTTTATACACGTCATTTATCTGAAGCACAGCATTGATTGGTTAGGATAATCTTATAGCAGAGCTCCCACTAGGTCCGTTTTTCAATTATTAGGTCCGTAAAGTCCGTTTTTCAACACTGTACTTTACTTTAAATTTTATCAATGTTTGGCATTTAGCCAAAAATCTCAAAATCGCGTTTTTCGCAAATATATCCCGGAAAATACTGTAAAATTCCGTCAATCGATAGCGGAAAAAATTAGTAAATTTTGTCAAAGGATCGTGAAAAAACTCTAATTTCTCCAACAGATCCTGGAGAAACTCCAATTTCTTAAAAGACAGCGAGAAACGCAAATTTTCTCAAAGGATCACGAAAAAACGCGAATTTTCTCAAAGGATCACGAAAAAACGCGAATTTCGTTAAAAGATCGAGAAAAATGCAGATTTCCTCAAGAGATCGAGAAAAATGCGGATTTCCTCAAAAGATCGTGAAAAACACACGTATTTCCTCAAAAGATCACGATAAACACATAAATTTCGTCAAAGGATTGCAAAAAACACGTGAATTTTGTCAAAGGATCAGGAAAAACACACGGTTTCCATCAAAAGATCGTGAAAAAAACGTCAATTTCGTCAAACGATAGAAATAAAATGCGAATTCCCTCAAAAGATCGTGCAAAAACACAAATTTCCCCCAGAAGATTGTGAAAAAAGACACGAATTTCCTCAAAAGATCGCGAAAAACATGCGAATTTTCTCAAAAGGTCGCGAAAAACATGCAAGTTTTCTCAAAAGATTGCAGAAAACATGCGAATTTCGTCAAAAGATCGCTAAAAACACTCAGTTTCCATCAAAAGATCGCGAGAAAAACGTCAGTTTCGTCAAACGAGAATTCCATTAAAAGATCGTGAAAAAACACTAATTTCTCCCAGAAGATCGCGAATTTCCCCCAGATGGTCGCGAAAAACATGTGAATTTCGTCAAAGTTTCACCTTCAACGAAATCGATTACAGCTGTTCTAAAAGTATAAATTCAAAACTTGTTATATTTTTTCTTGTATGTTGCGTTTAGCATTTTTTTTTTTTACCTTTTAAAATTTTCTTTAAGATGTATCATGTATGTGATATACATAATAAGTGTGTGGGGTTTGACTAATCTCTGTTTATATGACCATTGGTCGCTGCATAAAAAAGTTGATTGTCTATTTTGTATTTAAACTTATGAAATCAGTAAGCAATATTTGTGAATACTGTGCAATTCCAGCACTAACAATTAGATTCTAATAGAGTAAAATTTGTTTTTGTCTCCAAATTGGCCATTAAAAATTGGAGTGTGCATACCACATAACGATGCAGCACATAAAAACAACAACAACAAAAAATTGCAAATCCTTAACATTTTTTGGACTCCTTAGATTTTTTCGGTACTCCTTGGATTTTTTCTTCCCAACTCTGTATGAACCCTGACTTCATTCACTCATTCAATTAATGTAATTGTATTAATGCTGCATTTATTAATGTAATTTAGGTAGAGACATAATTTTAGTTCTTCACTTGATTATGATTAGAGATGAGTTCTAATATAAAAACATCTCAATAATATCGAATGTAATTAAAAAAGTATCTTTTTAAAAAGTATCTTTTTAATTTTATGATTTTTTTTATCAGGTTTATTCTTATTATTTTATATGAGAGCATTAAAATTATTTCAGGATTAATATTAAATACTGAGATAATTTTTCTCATGATCAGCTAGTTTAACTTCTTCACGTATCCTGTTGAAAGCAATGTTAGTAATTGTTTATTTAGTTGTTAATATGAAGGAAGGAATCAGGTTTTATTGCATTAAATTTTATTATTAGAATTTTATATGTAAACAGTTGACTTTACATGTAAGAAATTGCTATTGTCAATTGGTTCTCAACACTTTGGGCCATCTATGTTTTTTAAATTAGAATTTTCCCCTATCTTATCAAGTATGGCTTGTAAGTTTATTTATTTATTACTATGAATTATATAAGAATTGTCTTTAATCTAGAATATTGATTGCTTTTAACCTCAAACACAATCAATACTCTTGGTAAAATTTCTTAAGACTGCTCTCAAATTCAAACAGTCATATTCACAAAGTCATTTTCATTCATTAATGCTCAAAATTTGCTTCTCTTTTTATTTATACACCAAGAAACTGAATACCATTTTTGTAAACAGGCAGATGATCTTATATATATATAAGAATATATGTAATAATATATATAATTATATAAGAATTGTTTTCAATCTAGAGTATTGATTGCTTTTAACCTTAAAAGCAATCAATACTCTTGGTAAAATTTCTTAAGACTGTTCTCAAATTCAAACTGGCATATTCACAAAGTCATTTTCATTCATTAATGCTCAAAATTTGTCCCTCTTCTTATTGACACCAAGGAACTGAATACCATTTACTTATAAAGGCAGATGATCTTAAATATAAGATTATATGTAATAATTATGTATAATAATATATATAATTATATAAGAATTATTTTTAATCTAGAGTATTGATTGCTTTTAACCTCAAAAGCAATCAATACTCTTGGTAAAATTTCTTAAGACTGTTCTCAAATTCAAACTGGTACATTCACAAAGCCATTTTCATTCATGTTCAAAATTTGCCTCTCTTCTTATTTATACAACAAGGAATAAATACCATTCTCCTATAAAGGCAGATGATCTTTCAGAGAATGGTGTAAAATTGCATGCTTCAATCTAATTTTTAGGATATGGCAGAAAATATATAAACAGAAAGTCATTATGAGGGAACATCTTATTCTAATTCTAGCTGTATTGCATATACAGAAAAACTAAAAACTGCATTTGAATTTTTAAGCACTTAAATAGTAATTTTAGCTAATTTCACGCATTTAGAACAAAAATGAGTTTGTGAATATGTCAGAAAGGTTGCATTGTTGAAACAAGGAAAATAAAAAAATTGAGAGCAGCCTTAATGGAAAGGATTCAAAGTGGTTTTTATAAATAAACGAGTCCATTTCACTTTCTTCATAACTAACCAGTCTGTGCTTTTTAGGTGCGTTCGTAATTATATAAATACGTAGCACCTATTGTCGTCGTCCTGTCCGTCCGTCTGTCCGCATATAACAACGCAAAAACTACCCAACCGAATGGTTTGAAATTTAAGATATATTATCTTTGCAGAATTTTGTCAATACATTTCAATTTTTTTAAAAATCCAATTAAAACTTTAGAAAATATTAATAAAAACATTTATTAAGAAATTTGATTTTTTTTTTTAAATTGGTGCTTTCTTTTTATAGGAGCTTTCGAAGTTTAATCGTCAAGCGACTGAGATACTTATTTTATGACAGAAATTAATCTGCAGACGATATAATTCATTTCAGAGAATTAAAAATCATCAAGATCTGAATATTTATATAACTAGCTATAGTACGAACGCACCTCGTTTGTAACGTTTGACGTACAATTTTCAACTTTTTTTTTTTTTCTTTCAGATTGAAGAAGCCTTAGTAAAGAAAAAGAAAGAAGAGCTGTTACAAATGTATGCTTCTTCTGATATATTAAGAGAAGAAGCAGAAACTAAATCTTTAATTGGAAAACAGTGAATTCAATCTTTTATGCAGCTGTAATTAATTTTTCATTTATTCATCTGAAAGTTATGTGCTGCTCACTCATTATGTACAGAGAATCGTCACATGAATTAAGAAAATATTTATCATTTGTAAATAAAATATTTATTTTTTATATTTTAAAATACTTTTTTTTTTCTTTCAGTGTTTATTATTATGTTATTGTTAGACATTAGATTTTGACCATTTTGATTAACACATTATCATGTCTCATTCTTCTAGTTAGTTTGAAATTATAAAAACCTCAGTATAAAATATTATAAGAGTGTTATCTCTCACAGAATTTGTGTAGTCATTATCTAATACTATCTTTAAAATATAAACCATATTTCTCCCTCCCATGAAAAGATAAATTTTTAACTTCAGTTAGCCCTTTGATTACGGGCCATTGATATGTCATTCCAACGACTTAATTTTTTATTCTATTCAAACCACTTTTTGAAAAACAATGTGTGTCCTACACTCATATTAGGCTATTTTCAAGAGAAATCTAATGCAAAAAATTTTCTTTGTTGATTGTAGTATGAATGAATATAAAAATAGTCGTCAATCCTGGTTCATAATCAAATGGTTAATTTATTTTATTTATCACTAGCAGGACTTTTTGGGCCTGACCTCTTTCGAGTCTATAGAGAAAAATTAAGAGAAATTTAATGAGAGAAAGTCAGTCTGCAAGCGGTGACAACAAAATTGTGTGAGTTATTTAATTAAAAAAAAAAAAAAGCAAAAGCATTACTATCCTAATATTTTTCGTCCCTCAAGATACAAACAGAAAAAAAATAGATAATAATAATAGCTGCTCTAAGGTAAAAGTTGAAATCACTTATTTCTCACTTAAGAAGGAACTCCATTTCCGTTGTCAAGACAACAGCCAGTAAAAAAGTTATAATAGCAAACCTAATGCGAAAAAAATATCTTCTTGTATCTTCATCCCAGTCAATAAAAATTTCTCATTTTCTTATTGCCTTTAACAAAATCGTATAAATTCAAAATATTAATATATTTTGAAAAAATTTTTAACAGTTCCCAAGGATTTTCTCCATACCGAAATGTAAAATATAACATTGGATAGCTAAGGTAACAAATAGCTATCAGATTAAAAAAAAAAAAAAAAAAAAAAAAAGTGCCTATTTGTAACAAAATATAAACTTAAAAAAAATTCAAAAATCTTTTTACGATTTTTTGAATAAATTTTATTGAAAAGAGGACAGACTTTAATTAGGCTAAAAGATTAAATTTGGATTGTTTTTATGAGTGGCTCAAAATCACTGGCAAACTTGGAAAATACCTGAATTTTTCCGTTCAATAAAAAGTAACCAAAAAGGAAGTTAAAAAAAATAAAATATCTGAGGGCCAGGTGCATTTGCATCTGTTTTCATCTATTCAGAACCAAATTCGCAAACCTCTATGTGTGATAGATTTATTCTATTCATCATACACAGATACACAAACATCTTTCTTTTATTAATATAGATTACTATTATTTTTTTTTTACCTTTGAGATTTAATTTAGAATTTTAAAAGTAAAACAGAACAAACATTTTATGTAGCTGTGAGAAAAAGATATACTACACATAAAGTTTTTGATGCAATCTTGTGCAATTATTGTACAGTACTAGATTAATTTTAACACAATTATTACAATGGGTAAAGAAATCATATGAGCTGTAATTTCCCAACTGGATGAAAAATGTCCGGGCCAGGATGTGAACCAGGGATCTCATGGCTGAAGCTGCTAGTGCTATACCAACTGAGCCATCCCAGACAAAACTAGAAGACCTAATTCACCTAGTTAACCTTATTGAGCATAGCATCTGGTCTGATATCTGAATCAGCTCAACAGAATAAATCACAGGTAATGGAACTCCAGTAAATGCTGGCTATGTAATTACACTAGATTAATTTTAACACAATTATTCAAATTGGTAAAGAAATCATATGAGCTGTAATTTCCCAAGTGGGTGAAAAATGTCCGGGCCAGGATTCAAACCAGGGATCTCATGGCTGAAGCTGCCAGTGCTCTACCAACTGAGCCATCCCAGACAAAACTGGAGGACCTAATTTACCCAGTTAACCTTATTGAGCATAGCATCTGGTCTGATATCTGAATAAGTGAAGGAGGAGTTTGTGCAAGCGCAATGTCTCAAAAGTTTATTAAATTACCTTTTCTGTTCACCACAAATATCAGTTACTTGAAAAGGGATAAGAAAATTCTCTTACCTTTTCTGAAGGTGCTTTCACCTGGTAAATATATCCATGTGCTTTTTAATCCAACACTGTTTTTTGTCATGGCATCTAGTGATGTTTATCCATAAAGATATTGGTATCCATGGTTGTAGTTTATCACCACTGCACATAGAAGTATAGCTGAAAACTAAATAATTTGATTAATATCTGGACACTAAACAATTCGGAGATCTATTTTTTGTATATTCTTGAATATTTTATATTGTAAGCAGGGCTGTGGAGTCGGTGGAAAAAATGTCCGACTCCGCGATGGCTAAAGTACTAGTTTTGCCTGTTGATTCCTATTATTCAGATTGCTTCATTGCTGTTGTTTGTTTTGAAACAGAAATAGTCACTTTATTAAATGTCATTAAATAAAGAAAATATTACTATTTAAAAAAAGTGGCAGCAATCAAGCAATCTGAATTTTAAAAAACCTCAACTCGCAACACTGCAACCTGCTGTTACATTCCTGTTTTACCTTGAAGCATATAATGTACATATCAACCTATAATTTTAAGTGAAAACTTCTTTAGGCGCGTTGGGCATTTTTGAGATGGGGAAAAAACCACTGAATTCGCGACACTGTTACCGACACCACTGTATATGTTGCCAATTCATACAATGAAGCGAAAGTATCAAAAGGAAATAATTCACGTGCAGAAAGCGAAATGATTGGTATTATGAATAAAAATAATTCAAAAAATAATTTCAAGATAAATTTAGCACGCGCGGTGAAAACAGATAAAAGTGACTCAACTCGCGAGACCAAATCAAAAGATGAAAATGAAATAACAAAACATGAAAAACATTATAATTTAATGAGCACGAGAAAAATCGACGGAAGTAATATAAAAAAAAATGAAAATAATGAAATATTTCACGAAAGTTTTAAGAAACGTGGTTACCGATACGGAAATGAAGTGAAATCGTTTTATAGAAAAGAAAAGTTTGTTGATGTTGATAGAAATTATAGATACCGCAAGCAATACGCGCAGTATGAAGATAGAAAAAAGCATAATGTTCACGAATACCATAAACAAGACAGGCAGCAAAGAAGTCATTTTTGGAGTGATAGGAAGCGGGAACCCTATTTTGCAGATAAATGTTATTACAAAAGATATGAAACTAAATCTCATGGAAGAAATGATGAATGTATGGAGAGTTGTTTAAATTGTGGATGAAAATTCATAAGTTTCATTGGTATTCATTTCAAAGAATACCGATTAATTAAATTTTATATTTCATTTATTTGTAAATTTACGTTTTAAGCAATAGATTGCAATTTTTGTATGTAAAATAATATGCATTATTTTTCATGTACAATAGCGCATTAAATGAAAATTGTAATATAATTTTTGTAGTAGTAGTTTATAATAATGAATAAAATAAACACTTCATTTAAAAGTATTTCCTGCGCAATAAAACGTTTCCTGACGATTCAAAAAATACACACGTAATTGTTCAAGTTTTCACTTCTGTCAGCACTCCCGGAGTGCCATTGTTTTTTTTTTTTTTCACGTTTCATTTTTTTGGATGAATTATGGATGTAAGCTGTGATAGGTAGTCAAGACTAGGACTCATTTACTGCAGCGGCAAACTTCCAACAGTATTTTAGTATAAAAAGAAGTTTCACCCTTTTTTAAATGCAGAATTTTTTTTTTTTTAAATAAGGCAAAAATATTCTTATAAAAATGCCTGTGGAACTTTGTCCCTACATTAATTGGTTCTGGTCAAGACTGAAAATATTTTGAACATCCTCCCCCCTCCTCCTCCCAGATACTCTATGCACTTGCACTCACACAAAAATACAATATGCATTAAATTTTATATGTGGTAAAATTTAATTATGTCAAAACTCTGCAAAAACTGCATGTAAAATATTTATATGCATGTACATTGCAATCGAAAAGTTAAACTTGAAGCTATTAGAAACAACAATTGAAATCTAATAAATCTCCAAAATTTACTTTGAACAACACACACAGAGATCTATCAGATGAATTCAATCAACATATAATATGTTAGTATATAATTTTAAGACTATAACCAAAATATTTTATGCCAAATCAAACATATATTATACCAAAATATGGGTGAAAGGCTGTTTAATTTTGGTTTTATATCTATTCCTGCAGACCCAAAAAATAGGAGACAAAAATTTTACAATTTAAGCATCATTTGGGGTCTCCAGAACCCGAAAAATTCTGAGAGAATGCAAGAAAAATAAAGATGAAAATTTTATATTTCCTGCATTAATTTTATAATTTTGGCTTTATTTCGGGTCCGCAAGACCTGAATATCAAAAGGAGAAAGATAAGAGAAATTTCACTATTTCATCATTGTTTTACGTACTGCAGACTCAGGGGAAAAAAAAATACAATTTCTTTTTTTTTTCTTTGTGGGGGGGGGGGGGGGGGGGGGGGGGCTTTTGCACACGAAAAAAAAGGGGAGAAAATTTACAATTTCAGCATTACTCCTGGTCCCACGACCTGAAAAATCTGAGGAAAAATTTCCAATTTACGCATTACCTCGGGTTTCGCAAACCCCCCAAAAACCTAGAGAAAGGACTATATACTAAATATAAATTAGAAATTTCAATTCAAAACAGTTTTCAAATATGCTGTACTCTGGACAGTATATTAGGCCTGTTTAACCTGAGTTTCCTTGTATATATAGTCCAAATATAAAAATAATAATTCAGTTTATAAATTTAAAATTACATAGAATTGGTTTAATTGCACTTCAAACTATCTAAAAAACAAGCTGGAGTCGGAGTCGCTCTTTTTTTAGTGACTCCGACTCTTTTGCCCCAAAATAGGCACGACTCTGACTCCGCAGCCCTGATTGTAAGTAATAATTAATTGATTACAATTTAACATTTAAGTTTAAATTGTAAAGTATTATATAATATATTAACATAATATTTCTGAGCTTAAAAGCTCTACATACATTCTCGATTACATTTTGTTACAGAACTGAATAAATAAAATTCATAAGTTCAGAGTTCAGAGTTTTCACTTTCGTCATTCTTACGTCAGTGGATTTACAAATTGCAAGGGTTTTGCGTAAGAATGAAATCAGTCAATTAAGTTCTTTATTTCTTACTATAATTATTGTTCCTGTATCTTCAGCATATTTCACATAATAACAGTTTATCAATGTAGAGTAGTTTTTGATCATTTATTTGACTTGGAGTGGCTATTAATCTTTATAAGTTGTTTTCACTACGCTATAAAGAATGAGTTGATGAGTCTGTGTTTTTTCCCTCTTTGGATCATCAAGTTCTTTATATTTTCTTTATTGCAGTGGGAAATTGAAAGTATATTTTTTTATATTTAATTTCACGGATCAGATTAATATTTCAAACAATAAGCTCAACAGAATAAATCGCAGGTAATGGAACTCCAGTAAATGCTGGATATGTAATTACACTAGATTAATTTTAACACAATTATTCAAATTGGTAAAAAAATTATATGAGCTGTAATTTCCCAACTGGGTGAAAAATGTCTGGGCCAGGTTGATGCAAACCAGGGATTGGCTGAAGCTGCCAATCTCTATCCATTGACTGAGCCATCCCAGACAAAACTGGAGGACCTAATTCACCCAGTTAACCTTATTGGTCATAGCATCTGGTCTGATATCTTAATAAGCTCAACAGAATAAATCACAGGTAATGGAACTCCAGTAAATGCTGGATACATAATTACATTAGATTAATTTTAACACAATTATTCCGAATTCGTCGATGATGGCTCAGTTGATAGAGCATTGGCAGCTTCAACCAAGAGATCCATTGTTCGCATCCTGGCCCAGACATTTTTTGCTCAGATGGGAAATTACAACTCATATTATGCACTAGTTTGTACTCATCAAAACTTGATGGCTTCTCTGTTGAACTTAAAAAAAAAAAAAAAAAAATCATCACTACGAATGACTTATCTGTAAGGTAGACCCAATGCAAAATCCTTGTAAACCTACCACTGATTCAGAATTTTATTAACCTGATTTCTGTAATTTTTATTGCAAATACATACACTACGAAACAGCTCAAAATATCCATCTTCCTTGATAGCTATAATTCTACCTTCCATTAACGATAATGATAAATGCCAATACATGGGAAAATCAGAGAAGTCTCAAAATTATTAATTGAATAAGAGAAAGTAGATTCAGTTAACAAAAGCTTGCTGCTTAAACTACTTAGACTCTCTATTTTTACTTTCTTCTATCTTTACAAGATGAAAGTACGCGAAGATTGATCCTATCCCACCTGATGAAATGTCTGGAGTATATGTCATTCCATTTAACACTGATGTAGATGGACAACTTGAATATATAGGAATGACAACAAGAAAAATGAAAGACCATATAAAAGAACATAAAAGAGATCTAAAATTTAACAAATCATCCACTGCTCTATCAAGACTTCACCAAACCCGAAACGTTAAAATACATTTTAATAATGCTAAAGTAATATGTCCTATGAGAAATTACTATGATTTAATAATTCGAGAATCTGTGTGAAATTATAAATAAGCATGGAAAAGTGTGCAATGATGTACTGTCTTACAGTGTTCCAAGTATATGGCTTAATTTAATCATGGAACAGTAAAATGTAATTTTTTTTCCCCTTTTCCTTCCTTCCTCACCTTTTTTGCTATGCAATGGAACCGACCGACCATTAGACAAATGTGAATGATTTGAATTCTCCCGTAGGCTTGCAGTACAAAGACATACTGTTTACAAGAATGTGATCTGGATGTTTGTGTTTTAACAACTGCTTTTATTATAAATCATGATGAAGGCTGGGTTCACAGCCAAAAGTCTTCGATTTTAATGTTTTAAAATCTAATTAAAGTTTTAATCATCTTTTAGGTAATGGAATCACATGTTTTTGTGTGCACTTTTTATTTTAGAAAGTATTGGATTCATGAAAATTTGAAAATGTCTGTCTCTAAGTCTGTATGTAAAAAAAAAAAAAAAAAAAAAAAAAAAAAAATGGCGTTCTATCTCAAGAACTAATATGCATGTATTTTAATAAAACTTTAGATACCGTTAGACCTTGATATAAATTGGTGCTGATTAGTTTTTGCTGTAAATCACCCAACATGCACTGCTGTGCTGCATTTTTCACAATTTTCACAATAGCTCTATTTCAAGAACTAATGCTCGGATTTTCATCGAACTTCAGATTCTGTTAGACGTTAACATAAATAAACGCTGATTAGGTTTTGGTATAAATCTCCCTACGGGTGGCGCTGCTAGGTTGCATTTTTCAGGATTTACATGATTTTAGCAAGAGTCATATCTCAAGAACTAATGCACAGAATATAATAAAGCTTTAGATTCAGTTAGACCTTGATATAAATTGGTGCTGATTAGTTTATGGTGTAAATCGCCCAGGAGGTGTTGTTGCTATGCTGCATATTTCACAATTTCTGCAATAGCTGTGTCTCAAGAACTAATGTACAGAATTTCATAAAACTTCATATTCTGTTCGACCTTGACATACTAAGTTGATGCTGATTAGGTTTTCATGTAAATCATATAACAGGTGGTTCTGCTATGCTGCATTTTTTCATTTAAAAAAAATTACTTTTTGAAGTATTAACATGCATGAAAAAGAAAAAAGTTTTGGGATTGTCACATCCGACTAGTTCTAGTGTGTTATGTGCATGATTATTTGTCATTGGGAATGCACCATTATAGAATTCAGTTTTTTTTTCTCTGATAGGGATTTCTGATATTCCAGAGGTTTGGAGTGGGTATTTGCATTTATAGATCAGTTTCAACTGATGTCATAAATTAGCAACCAGATGGGTGTTTATGTTTGCTCTTCAAAGATGGTGGATCATATTTGGTTGGCTCATTTTTCAGGCTACAAATCGATGTTTATGATTGGTTGTTTAAAAATTGGTGGGCTGGTGATCATGTGGTTGAAACTAATCTATAGACCATTAATAAGAATAAAATCCCAAATTTTTCAGGTACGCATTTCAATTCTTTGGAGGGAATGTCCACCTTCCCTTCTCACGTGCCACCTCTTGAACTCATTATAAGGGAGCACAAAGATTAAGGAAAGGGCATGTTTACAAACAAACAGTTCCATCAACCAATCTACTACTACATTTTTGTCGTAGCGATCATTTCAGGAATCGTTATGGTGATGTAGACCAATCAAATTGCCCCATCTCATATGTATAGTAGGAGTCATAAAGAACGAACAGGTTTTTCTTGCGAACCAACAATGATGTCAGCTGCCCTTTCCATATTGAAATAAATTTAAAAAAATAATGTTACAAGCTGTGCAAGATTCAAGAACAATGTCTGAGTCTTGCTTTAATTAAGAGAAAGAATGAGTAAATAAAGGAACAAAACTTTTTAGGAAAGTATCAGAAATAAAAATTATGATTTGAAATTAAATAGAAGTATTTTGAAGCAGCATCTATAGATCTATGTATTATACATGTAGAGGTTACAAAAAATAGGGATGTAGCAAATAGTGGTTTGGCCAAATACCGAATCTTCGGCCATATGCTAATTATTATTTTTTTAAAATTCATAGTTATTATAATTATTCTTAAATGTTAAGATAGAAATAAAATTAAACACAAAGCGAATTGGTTATTATTTTTGTGTTAAAAAAATGTAACAGCTGGATGTATTTTTTGTAATATTTCAAATGTTAATAATAAAACAACATGACTTTTACTAAAACTAAATTAGTAATATACATAATATTTTCTGTGGATGCATATACATTTTAGCTTAAATGATAACTTATTACTACTGTTAAATATGCTTTTAAATTTATTATTTTTTTATTTTAGAAAACTTGTTTCAGAACAAAAAATTAAGAATTTGTGTTTTATCATTTTATAGATATCATATTGATTCTCTGTAAGTCTGGATGTTTTTTTTTCTATTAAAATATAAAATATATTCTTCGCTTCTAGTATCCAGTGTCTATTGTTTTTTACATTAACAGTTAATGAGCCCTTCATAATGCTTACTCTTTCCCATAATCAATGAGATACCTCCTGAAATAGCCCTTGGTCAAGTAAATTTAACTATGAGGAGTTTGTGTGTTAAATTCTCTCTTGATTTAAAACATGAAATGTAGCAGCGGTCAGAAGTACCAGACTATAAATAGTGAAATTACACTAGTCCCTACTGTTTCTGGTATGAGGGGCATTCAAATGAAAATGAGGTTATGGTTATATTTAATTCAGAATAATTTAATTACAGAATATTATAATTACAGTTCATGTGCAACATTCAAACTAAATATAATTGCCATTGAATTCCGTGATGTCTTACACTTCCTTGTCACACGTGAACCGTTGACCTTACAGTGACTTTTTTAAGGGGCGAAAAATATGAGAGTCACATGAGGAGATATCGGGGCTGTATGGAGGATGTTTCAAGACCTCCCACCGAAATTTTGCCAGCAGGTTGAGACTCTTAATGGCCACATGTGGCCTAGCATTATCCAATAGTAACACCAGTAATGCCACGCCATTTATCCGCAGACACATTAACCCACTGCGATTAGAAACAACGGCGCTACAGCAAAAGTCTCCTTTTCATTTGAATGCCCCTTATAGTTTGAATTGTAACACACTGCATTTAAAAAAATGTAATATAGAGAGTAGCATGATTAAGGATGGTGCTAGAGGGGGATCTGGGAGAAGAAATGCCCTCTTGTAAAGTGTATATATAGTTGTATGTCCAGTTACCTTGGTTTTTTCTAACTAGAACATCAGTGATGCCATATGATTGGTTAACTGCCTATTACCACAATCGGATTTCCTATCATAGTTAGATAAGTTTTCTGAACTAGTATAGATTTTCTCTTTCATTACACAAAATTTCTGCTCCCCCCCAAAATTAAAAATGTGAGTTAGAGGAGCCCCATTCTACTGTCATTTGGGGGGGGGGGGGGGTGCTCTAAAATTTTGGGACAGGAGAAGCTCATGCTTCATGTGCCTTTTGAGTAACCAGTCCCTGCTGATGGTAACATTACATACACTATATCTACGGGCATTTACATTAGTTTCTATAAAATCACCTTTTAAGCTTGTTGCTAATGCGAATAGCACATCTGTTTGTACTTTTGGTATTTAAAAATTTATACACATTTAAAAAGTAGCAACAAACAGCATAAATTCATAGGAAACAGCAACACCCATCGCCAGTTTTAGTGGTAAGCTAAAAGAGGGTAATAACCTCTCCCAGATCTTTGAAATTCCACGAAATGTTTACCTTGTTTATAGAAAATTTCATAAACCATTCGAAGTTATTCTTGTTTCAATGGTTTTACACCTTCCAGAGAGAATTTTAATGTTTTTACCGCTCCCAGGTTACCTCTATAGAATCGCTCTTGGCAACGTCTATAAGTAAATAAGTTAGGTCGAAGGAAAGGAACTATCATCTGATAGGTATTATAAAAATAAAATACATTTTATTCTTTAAAGATTCTAAGTACATTTTTACATTGATTTTTTCAATAATTAAAAGTAAAATGTTATCTATACTAATATTATAAAGGAGTAAAGATTGTTTGTTTGTTTGTTTGTAGGGGGTAATCTCTGGAACTACCAAACCGATTTCAAAAGTGATGGTGGCAAATTGATGATGACAATCCCTGCTCCAACATAGGCTATATTTTATGTCGGTGCCACTAACCCCAGGGGGGTGCAGGAGCGAAAAACGTTCTAAAATTGAGATTTTTTGTATAATGAAGGAGCTAGAAATTTGAAATTTGGCATCGTAGCTACTTATAAGATATAAATGCTCTCTAAGAACAAATTTAAAAAAAAAGGAAATTTAAAAGGGTGAAATGAGCGAAAAGCGTTCTAAAAACATTCTAAAATATAATTTCTAATGGAATCTCTGGAACTACAGAACCTATTTCACATGTGATGGTGGCAAATTGATGGTGACAATCCCTGCTCCAACATAGGCTATATTTTATGTCGGTGCCACTAATCCCAGGGGGGTGCAGGAGCGAAAAACGTTCTAAAATTGAGATTTTTTGTATAATGAAGGAGCTAGAAATTTGAAATTTGGCATCGTAGCTACTTATAAGATATAAATGCTCTCTAAGAACAAATTTAAAAAAAAAGGAAATTTAAAAGGGTGAAATGAGCGAAAAGCGTTCTAAAAACATTCTAAATTACAATTTCTAATGGAATCTCTGGAACTACAGAACCTATTTCACATGTGATGGTGGCAAATTGATGGTGACAATCCCTGCTCCAACATAGGCTATATTTTATGTCGGTGCCACTAATCCCAGGGGGGTGCAGGAGCGAAAAACGCTCTAAAATTGCAATTTTTTTTTATACTGAAAGAGCTAGAAATTTGAAATTTGGCATTTTAGTTACTTATAAGATGTAAATGCTCTCTAAGAACAAATTTTTAAAAAATTCGAAATTTAAAAGGGTGAAATAAGCGAAAAGCGTTCTAAAAACATTCTAAATTACAATTTCTATGGAATCTCTGGAATTACAGAACCGATTTCAAAAGTAATGGTGGAAAATTGATGGTGGCAATCCTTGCTCCAACATATATTTTATGTCGGTGCCACTAACCCCAATTGGGTGCAGGAGCGAAAAATATTCGAAAATTGTGTCTCTTTTAAATTGAAGGAGCTAGAAATTTGAAATTTGGCATTGCAGTTACTTATAAGATGTAAATGCTCTCTAAGAATAATAATAATTAAAAAAAATCGAAATTTAAAAGGGTGAAATGAGCGAAAAGCGTTCTAAAATGATTCTAAATTACAGTTTCTATGGAATCTCTGGAACTACAGAACCGATTTAAAAAATGATGGTGGCAAATTGATGGTGACAATCCCTGCTCCAACAGCCTCTTTAATAAAAAACTATGCGTTGCTGAAGACTGGGTTTTTCGCTAATTGTTGCACCAGATTAATCTCGGAAAATGAAACATTTGAAGTTACTGAAAAAAATAATAGCTCGAAAAGTATTTGTCAGACAATTGTTTGACAAACTGTATTTGAAAGGTAAAAAATTGTATTTTTCTTGATATAAATTTCAAATCTAATGATTATGCCGTTTTTCAAATATTAAATTTCAAAAATTACCAAATTCACAATGGACTACCATAGCGAAACCTTCATGCCTAAAAAGATAATGATAAGGGCGACGTGTCCTGACGTGTATATTGGCACGAGTCACAAATTACAGTAGCCTTATTATTCTGTTAAAATATAACAGTGAATTATGAAATGTCAATATTTTGTTTGATTAAAAGTTCGTTAAGAGAAATTTACCAGCGTAGCGGGCGTAGCTTGCTATTAATAAAATATTTGGCAAAGTAGCGTAAAACTGTACAATCAGGTTAAACCGGATGTCTCAGTTTTGACTCAATTTGAGCAGCTGTCTAGTGGGTAATGGTTGAATTAGTAAGAAGAAGAAGCGGCCATTACGGTATCTCAATTCTGGCATTTGTATAGTTTATGTGTTCAAAAGTTTATTTTATCATTTTTGTTTTATTTTATTGATTACTTAGTTTTCAAAAATTTTAAATATTAACATTTTAAATTTACTGAAACGTTTTATATTATTATGTGTAGCATATTTGATAAGGGCTTATTTCCCACTTGCTAGCACTTGCAGGTGCATTTTTATGGGTTGTTTTAAGATATTCTTTCTCTTAGTAAGATCGGATATCCTAAGTGTAATTTAACTGGATATTGAAAAACAATGGTTGAAGAGCCATTAAACAAAGAAAAAACAGTCAAACCTAAAAGTACAAGTGTGATTATGATTTTTCTAAAGCTGATAAAGAGATTAACTTCTTTTCTGCATTTTCTCAAATTGTAATGAAGATGATTATCATTCTGTCTCAAAATATTAATTCATTAATTATAAGTTTAGTTCCTTAGTTAAAGTTGTAAAATAAGATATTTTATTCCTTTTAAAATGAAAGTCAAAACTCTTTCATTTCCTGTAAGACTGACAGGAGGATGATTTAACCTTTTTTTTTTTTTTTAGAAAAGTATCTATACATACATATAAAATTGGAGTGTCTGTCTGTGACTTTTAGAAAAACACCTATTTCTAAGGTCATTCGACTATTTAAAGCGTACAGTCAAACATAACATTTAAAAATATTTTTGTCTGTCTGTCTGTCCAGAATAGATTCAGAACCGGTTACCTAACAAATGCTAAACTTACCCGAGGCAGATGGAGAATGTTTCTAGCTAAAATCTGCAGTTTATCGCATTCCGATATCTTAAATATTTGTTGAGAAAACAGCGAAAAAACGGGAGAATCAAGCAATCAACCAATTTTTCAGTACTTTAAAATTCGAAAACTTAAATGATCAATTTTAAGAAATCTTAAGACGTTTGAAAAGTCTAATTAAGATTTATAAATGATAATAAGTATATTTTTAGCTTATGACTTATACATTTTAATTTAAAAATTGGATTGGTAAGTATAAGGACTCAATATTCTATAATCAGGTCAAAGCTAAGGATTGCATCATTGATAAGGAAAGAAATTATAACATAGGATACCATTAATGTTTGCCTCATATAAAAAACAAATCTGGTTACAACAGCGCATTTAATTTTGTGCCAAACCACGCTGTATAGAATATGGCAATTGGCTGTGGACCCGATTACGGAAGATTTCTAAATGATAATAAATTTAAGTGAATCTGATTTTTAGCTTACATCTTAGTCATTTTCATTTAAAACTGGATTATTAGCAAACGCTTAGAATGCTACGAAATGCTTGCCTCAAAAAATGTACAAAACTAGCTTCACAATATATACAATTTTGTGCCAAAATATGACAATATTCATATTGAATATGAATATAATATAAAATATGACAATTGGCAGTGGACACGATTATGAAAGATCTATAAATGATAATAATTTTTATATAGATCCTACTTTTAGCTTGCAATTTATTAATTTTATATTTAAAAATGAAATAATAAATATAAAAAGCTAATATACCGCAATTGTATTCACAGCCAAAGTTAGCGTTAAGTAAGGAAATTATCATCTAGGATACCTTCTGTGAATGAAAATAGACCGTGCTGTTCAGGATTTGTTATATTAAAAATATTACGGTGCGTTTATATTTCACAGCTACTCCTACTAGAATATAGATTGATTTTCATGAAACTAACGACAGTTATGCGCATGGATCCGAGTATGGCATAATAACTCGGAGAATTTTAAATCTTAAATTAGTTTTTGAGATATATTATTTATTTATTTATTTATTTATTGTAAATTTTTGTGAAATTTCTGTAATGATGGCAGCTAAATTACTCCATTTGTATGGAAAACGAGGAAAGAAATGAAAATATTCGCATTATTACAACTTTTTTGGTGCCATTTTCCCATTAAAACTGATAAGAAAAAAAAATCCATTTGCATAAGGCAATGCCACGATTATCGTCTGCTATCCAAACTGGTGAGAAAATATCTTTGGCTTTATTTTGTTTCTATAAATGGATTTAATGATTTTTTACTTTATCTTCTGTTTAAGAAATGTATTGTAAAAAATATTTATACAACTTACCTACACATTACTTATTGCCAAAAACCAGAACTATTACAAAATTATCAACCGTGTAAAATACATTTTCCGAATTTGAAGAAAATGCAAATGAATGGTTTCTGATAGAACAGGGAGCAATTGAAACTATTCGCTTCGACGAGTTAGGCAAGTAAAGAAATATTAGCTTAACGATAATTGCAGGCTCGCCACGTTAAAAACTAGTCGGATGGTCCAATCACAAAACTTTCTTTTATCTCATACAGGTTTCACATAACACCAAAAACGAATCTGCACCAATCTATATAAAAGTCTAACTGAATCTAAAGTTTTATTAAATTCCGTGCATTACTTCTTGAGGTATGACGATCGCTAAAATCGCGTAAATCATGAAAAATACAGCATAGCAGCGCCACCTTTTCGGAGATTTACACCAAAACCTAATCAACAACAATTTATTTCAACGTCTAATTGAATTTGAAGTTTGATGAAATTCTGTGCATTAGTTCTTGAGATATAGTTATCGTGAAAATTATAAAAAAAGTAGCATGGCAGCGCCACCTGTTTCGCTGGTTACACCAAAACGTAATCAGCATCTATTTATGTCAAGATCTAGCAGAATCTTGAGTTTGGTCAAATTCTGTGCATTAGTTCTTGAGATATAGCTATCGTGAAAATCATGCAAAAAGTAGCATAGCAGCGCCACCTGCTGGGCTATTTACATCAAAACGTAATCAGCGTCTATTTATGTGATGGTCTAACGGAATCTGAAGTTTGATGAAATTATGTGCATTAGTGTTCTTGAGATACAGCTATAGTGAAAACTGTAGCATAGCAGCGCCACCTGTTGGGCGATTTACACCAAAAACTAATCAGCCCCAATTTATATCAAGATGTAACTGAATCTAAAGTTTTATTAAATTTCGTGCATTAATTTTTGAGATAGAGCGCCTACAAAATTTTTGTCACATACAGACAGACAGACATTTTCTAAAAACAGTCAAACCGTGTTCAGGACCTTCTAAAACGTATAAATCCGTTGAAAACCGGAAGTCGAAAATTTTCATGAATATAGTACTTTCTTCTTGTAAAGATAGAAGAAAGTAATAATGACAAGCTTCCCAAGTTTTTTTCCATAATCCTCTCGACCTATCAAATTTTATTGCGCGTATGCCGTCACTCTCTTATAAAGGCACTTTACGGATTTTACTTATAACTGCATAAAAAATAAATAAATAAATAAATAAATAATAATAATAATGCAATTTGAGAAATGTAATTAATTTTTTAAATCAAAGGCAAACATTTTTCATCATTTTCAATTAATCTACATTGTAAATATGATTCCTTACTTATAATAATTTTTTTTTATAAAAGTAATATTATAAATATTTTAAAAATACAGGGTTAGCAAGAAATAAGTTTTCCACTTTTGAGGGCTCTAGAATGCGTTCTATTGGACCTAATGAGATAAAATTTGAACTACAGATAATTCAAATGATGCGCTTGACATTTATTAAATAAATAAAAAAGCACAATAACCCGCCGATAAATTGCGCTTTAATACGCATAAAAACATTTAATAGGCTTTAAAAATGTTAAATATATATTTTTTTAAAGTTGTATTAAAACTGCTCAATATGTCATCTTCATTTTCAACAATGTGCTCTAATCGCAGAAGCATATTTTCCACAGCTGACCGGAGTGAATCTGCCGGGTAATCAAGAACATGGCGCGAATGCTGTCCTTTAGTTCTGGTACAGATCGCGACCTACGTTATACATGGCCGGTGCATGACGTTTAAAACGTCACATGGAGTGGATCCGGGGCTAATGAGAAAGACGGGCTACCGCGCTTCTTCAATTTAGAGTGGTCACGTGACGCTCACGGTCTTAGCTGAGCTAAGCAAACCAATTGACATAATATATTTTAGATTACTATTATATCCGAGTCGTTCTTTAATTTGATAAAATTCGTTACTGCCCCCAAACAACGGAATCATGACACGGACAATCTTACATATACTTCAAAACACTGGGATAATTTTAAGTACTAATTAAAATAATTTGTAACCAGGTATAAAGTTGTTAAAACTGAAAAACAAATAATTGAGCCCTTTATATCCTACAAATCATTGTGAATACACCAAAATATAACACAAATTACGTAAATATAATTTATTTAACATTTCGAAATTTCAAAATTGAAGCACAATTTAAGATTTTGGAGAAATAAAAATTGTGGATTATTTTTTTTTTAATTTCAAACAGGTCTTTTATATTCTAAATATCAATATTTCTCCACCAAAATTATAGACGGTCATGGGATATATATTTCATATAATATATAAAAAATTTTAAAGCTTTAGTAGAAAAATAAAGATAAAAAAAAAAATGAAATGTGCTCAATAATTATCACTGAGCATAAGACAAATAAAATATTTTTAACACACAAAATATCTAAAAATTAATATTTGTTCACCAAATTTTTCCTAGCAGAGGAATTATGATTAAATCTTATAAAAAGTTCAAAACACTATCATAATTTTAAGTATATTAAATAATATAATTTATAAACAGTTATGTCAAAAGTGATATATATATATATATATAGATATGTATATTCAACAGTACCTTAGCTTTCTGTACCATAGAAGTCACTGTAAATACAAAAAAAATAACACAAACTACATACTATGATTTATTTAACATGTAAAAATTTCAAAGCTGTAGAACAATATAAGTTATTGAGAAAAAAATACGATTGTCGGAAAAAAAAAAGAGAGAGAGAGAGAGAAGGGCGGGGGGGGGGGGATTCTTTTATACCCTAATATCCCGTCCCGAGCTTCCTCTCGGTGATTCTGACCCGACCTTTTCAGTAAGGGAGGTGACCGGAAGCCGAGCATTGCGCGGAAGCTTCGTCGGGTTTCTCCGAATCGGCCCGTTCATTCGGGAAGAAGACCGGGTGCCCGACACATGAAGCTGAAGTCGACACGAGGGAAGCAGCAGCCGACGAATCCGATTCCTTGCCGTGGTGGGACGGCTTAAAGGCGGTGTCTGTCTAGCCGGAGTGCGACTCCCTCCTCCAATATTGGTGCGGTCTTCGTGTTCCAGGAGGAAGGCCGATGCCGACCCTTGAGAGTCCTATGTGTAGAACAAACCCGTGTCGTAGTTGCCGAGAGGCTTCAGGTTCACGGGAGGCCCAGGAGGCCCGTTCCGCGGGACACTCGGGACGACAGAGGTGGCGAAAGGACATCGCGTAGACCAATCCCTCGTGCCCGGAGCATAGAGCTGCCGGGGGGTGACGCGAGGGCAAAGGTTCACTAAATCGGATCGGGCGGTTGCAAACTTTGTCTATGAGGAGACGAGAGCGCAGGCAGGATCTGTTGAGCACGACACGCATGGTTCCTAGTGAAGAACTTTGCGACCGAAACAGGAGTGGTGCCCTGTAGGTCGCCTTGCGAGTCCTCTGCGGCAGGATCAGTTGGGAGTCGCCTTCGAAGCCTGGTTCGAGATGTCCCGGCCAGAACGAGCAACGACACTGGAGCACGGCCTCAGCCTGCGATATGTGTCTTGCAAGGTTTCTGGGCGGGAGGGGTCCTTCTCGAGATAGGGCCACGGAGTGCGGACCGGAGGCTCGTCGGTAAAACGACGATGTCTGGGCTCGAAATCAAATCATGGGCCGAAACCTAGTCCAGCACGTCTTCTGTGCAGCCAGGAACTTCCACGTCTGGCAGGCGGACGAGTGGCTCGTCTCCTAAGCTTCAACCAATACTAACCTCGATCGGGCCCGCCTCTTTGGCGCGTTTGGAGGAGCTTTCCGCGACCTCCAGAGTCTGATAGCGGCCTCTTGATTCCTTCTTGTTGTGTTTTTAGATTTTTATTTGTTTGTGCATGTTTTTGTGATATATGTTACTGTGATATATGCTTGTCGCCATACTCGGTGTGGCGGGAGTCCCATGATAGGGATTCAGTCGCTGGTTTACTGGCTAGTTCTGCCTAGTCGGGTTCAAACTCGCGCCGTCCACCGAGGGCAACCGAGCCGAGTCTCGTCTATGAGACAGAGACCGATTTTCCCCGTGGTCTCGGGTCGGCCAGGGGCACCTACCGGCACACGTAGTGTCGCCCGCGGAAGATGAGACAAGTGGCTTGTTCTTCCATACATTTCATGATCGGACTCCGCGGGAAAGCAAGGGCCGTAGGGATGCCGAACACCAGGTGGATGACCCGACTCCCTTATGGGTGTTCGGCGATGAAGCCGTTCGACAGTCTCTACGGCTCATCAGGTGTCACGTGGGGAAGTATCCTTTGATGGTGGGAACTTCCGCCGAATCGTAACGACCTCTGTCGTCGACTCTGGGGCAAAAAGATGAGGAGGCGTCGCTGGAACGCGAACCCTCTGAATCGATCGTAGCGACCTGGCGAGACAAAGTCATGGTCAGCGTTAAAAATCCTTCAGGATTTGGGCACGATGAGGAGTGGGCTCGCTCGGCGCCTATTAGTTTTATACCCTAATATCAATATTTTAGCATCAAAATTATACACGGTCATTGGACACACACTTTATATAATATATCAAATTTTCAAAGTTTTAGTATAAGTATTTAAAAAATACATATTAATTTTGTTCAGTATTTATCTCTGAGCATATAATATATTAAAGCGAGAAGCAAAAGTCTTAATTTTTCAGTGAAAATTCGACTTTACTTCGAATGTTTCAACTTTTTTTGAAGGGTGGATAAAGCAGGAAATAGAATTAAGAAGAATCAAGACGGTTGGGAAAAGAATAGCTCGCCTTCACTGCTCACAACCCTACCCCTAGGAAATACTCCTTCTAAATTCCTCTTCATTCTATTTTTATTCACCCTTCCCGGAGGGAGCATCCATTCTTCCACCTGCTTTGTTTGAGAGAGGGGTGAAGAAAAGGGAAAGGGAAGGGGTGCGCTTTCACTTTTTTGAAGACTGGAAAGGTAAATGGAATTTGGGGGGGGGGTTCTTCCCTTCTATAGAATTTGAAAAAGGGTTGTTTTCTGGGGAAGAAAACATATTTATTTTACAACCAGATACCAATAAATCTGATGTAATTTTTACACGGGCTGTAAAAACTTTATATTTATAAGCATTAAAAATTTCAAAGGGTTTGGACAACAAAAGCTTTTTTATTAATGTTTTCTTACGAGAACTTTTATCACTAATTATCAGTATTTTTTATTTGGGGTTCATTTAAGGTTTTATCACGGGCCCAGACAACGCCGAGTGGGTCAACTAGTAGGTGTTAATTAATATTTTTTCACCGAAATTTCTCTCAAACAGCGGAATTATAATTGTTAAATAGTATACAAAAGTTCAAAGCACAGATATAATTTTAAGTACATTAAAAAAAAAAAAAATGCAACCAGGTATAATGTTGTCAAAAGTGAAAAAAATGGAAATATCCAACTAAGTTCTTTGTACCCTAGAAAACATTGTAAATACTCCAAAATTTAACACAGACAACTTCAGAATGATTTATTTACT
Organism: Maratus michaelseni; assembly: GCA_963931845.1. Taxonomy (NCBI): domain Eukaryota; kingdom Metazoa; phylum Arthropoda; class Arachnida; order Araneae; family Salticidae; genus Maratus; species Maratus michaelseni. The sequence continues at coordinate 93,235,536 of OZ007596.1, forward strand.
GTATAAAAATTTGAAAGCTGTCGCCCAGTTTTAAATTATTGGAACAATACGGATTGTCGAAAGAAAGCGAAAAAAAAAGTGACTTTTTTTTCAAGCAGAACTTTTATATTTTAAATATCAATATTTCTGCACCAAAATTATTACATGGTCATTGTATACATATTTTATTTAATATATTATACCATTTTCAAAGTTGTATTACAAAAATAAATACTTAAAAAAAGGAAAAAAAAGTGTTCAATATTTACATCTGAGCATGTAAGAGTTAATAATGAACTAAAACAATTGTAACACACAAAATATCTATTTTTTTTTACCGATACTTTCCCCAGGCGACGGAATTATAATTGTCAAATAAAAAGTTCAAAGCACTGGCATAATTTTATGCATAGTAAATGAAATAATTTGTACCCAAATATTGTCAAAAGAGGAAAAAAAAGGGAAAATATCCAACTCGGCTCTTTATATGCTAGAAGTCATTGTAAATACTCCAAATTTTAACACAGCCTATTTAATAATGATTATTTTAATATATAACAATTTCAAAGCTGTAACACAATTTTAAGGTATTGGAAAAATACAGCAGGATGGATTAATATCTGCATTAACCAATTCTTCTAGATTACAATTTTACTGATCTACTAAATTTCGTAGAAATAAAATTATCGGCATCCTGGTGAAAAGATTAAATTGTTATAATTCACCAAAGATTTAAAATATATAACGTTACACACTTAAAAATCCTTGATGTAACGGAGAAAGGGTTAATACTTACATTCGACAGATGACATATTATCCCCTCATCGAAAGAGATGACAATTTTTTCATACACTCACTAAATGAAAGTAAATTTTCAGTAGTATAATACACTCGCAATGAAATTTACGTTGTTTTTTCTTATTATTTAAAAATAATCTAATGAAATCGAAAACATAGCGGCAGAAAACACACTAAGTGGAATTCTTTTGTTTGATAGCTGCGCATCAAAGTGAGTTTTGAATGAGACCACGACTGTCACGTGATTTTCAACCACAGTAGCCCAGTACGTAAGCCCCGGAGTGGATCATTTTTACACGGCGAATGGTGCAAAGCCTTACCGTTTTGCACCAATCGCCGGGTAAAAATGATCCATTCCATGTAACGTTTCAAACATCATGCACCGGCCGTGAATAACGTAGGTCGCGCATAGATGCTGGAATTTTACGGTATGTATTGTCCTTCAGGAAACCACACAACCAAAAGTCGTCAGGGGTGATATCCGCTGAACAAGGAAGTTATGCTGTTGAAAAATGGTGGCTGATCATCCATGCACCTTGAAATGTTGTCTTAGCAATTCCTTTACACGACGATCAATGTGAAAAGGTGTGCCACCCTACATGAAAAATATGTCCTGAAGGCATTCACGCTGTTGATGTTGTGGGATTACAATATCCCTCAGCATGTCACGTTACCATTGTCCTGTGAAGGAACAGGTTTGGATTTCATTTGCAGTTATGTTTTTAAAAAATATATACGGTCCAATGATAAAAGTAGCCGTAAAACCACACCATACTGTCACTTTTTCAGGATGCAAGGGTTGTTTCTGGATAGCATTAGGGTTTTCCGCTACCCAAATTCGAGTTAACTTACCCATTGAGGCAAAAGTGTGCTTCGATTGTGCACAGAATGTTCCACGGCCAGGTGACGTCAACCACCATTCGAGCAAGGAACCCAAGTGAATAAGTTTTACGACCCTCTGAGTCCTCGTCCTGCAATATGTGCACAGGCTTGATTTTGTTGGAATAAAAAGGCAAAATCCGCAGTAAGATTTTTCGTACAATAGAGTACGGCATAACCAATACACGAGAAACAACTGGCACACACACACTACCATGCGGCGACTGACTGATGACTTCAACGACCGCGGTAGCCACATTTTCGAAGCTAGAAGACTGTATTTGCTCTCGTCCTCTACACAGAAGAATGCCAAGTTGCCCAAATGTTTCAAATATCATCTTGCGTAGGGCACATGAAGTCATTGGACCTCTTCGTATTTGCTTCATACGGCAGAATTCTTTTACAGATGCAACGGTTCTGATGGTTCTGGTAAAACAATTTCACTAGTAGCACTTTTTCTTACAACGCAGTCATGATGTGCAGAGGAGTAACTAATATTCGTTCAGAATCCACCTTCTTTTTATCCAAAGAATTTGAAAGAAAAATGACTCACTGGGATAATTGATTTACACGTTAAATTAATGGTTGCTAGATTTCCGAAATGGAGATCTTAAATAAACCCGATCACTTTAAAAATTTGCCTATATATTTATCAGAATTTCGGAAATCAATTGTATAAATTATTGGGAAAATTTACGCATCAATTGGAGAGATATAAAACATTTTAATTTCTCATTTTTTGATAAAAATGCCCAATGCATTTCTTTTTTTCCTCTTTTATTAAATGGTTGCTTAGCCTGTATTTCAAAGAATATCAATAAAAAGATAATTCAAGTAAATCGCATTATTTTGACGAAAAATTTTATTAACAAAATAGCTGATTTTTGGGTGATTTTAATTTTTTATATGCTTTTCCTAATGAAATAGATGAGGATTTATTTTTAACTACTAAAGAAAGATGGCCAAATCGGTTTTCCAAACGAAAGTTATAAAAACAATGATTGTGTAAATCTATATATTTAAAACGCTAAGCGATTTCTTTCGACAATCCGTGAGAACAAACTACTGCATCAAATTACATCATTCTTTTTTTAAATGAAAGATATTTGGACACAGATTTGTTATCGTGCATTCGTTTGTTCGAAAATTTAATTAATTAGCCGTAATTTTCAATTAAACTTTTACTTCTGCTAATGACGTCATAATCGGAAAACGCCCACTGTTGCAAGGCATATAGTTTACTCTCTGAACTCAGTGGTTGCGATGATATTAAGAGAAATAATGAATATTAAAAGCTCGCGGCTTTTAGATCGAATTTTTTAATTTGCAAGTTAAATTTCCCTAAAAATATTTATCCGCGTGTTTTCAAAGCGAATAAAACTTCATATTTATTATGACGTCACGAGAATATTGTCCATTGGGTTTATTTTATCATTATGCATTATAACTTTGTTGATGCTATTTTTTCGTTCCAATTAAATGCAAAATATATTTTTATTTGTATGCATGGTGTTTAAGCGTTAAAGTAACGGATATAAAGTACGTGTGAAAAGTTTGCGCCGGTGAAAATCACGTTATGCTTACCTCGAAATGCATTTTAACATTGATAAAACTGAAGAGAAAAATGTATTGGTAACATGACTTAATTTTAACTGATTTTTCTACTCATAATTATAAAGATTTGAATTGGAGCCGTCATTGATTTCTTCATCTTGATTGCATACCTTGATTACATGTTACCAATTACTTTTTTTTTAATGATAGGTTAGAAGATTTCTTTTTTTAATAAACAAAATCGCAAAAGTAAAGGATTTCAGGAAATTTAAAATGATTAAAAGTAGTGTTATAGTAGAAAAAAAATCTTGAAATAATGATTGTATTTTTAGCTAGAATAAACAATGTAAGACTAATATTTCATAGGAATTATTTTGGTAATTTTATTATAAGTTCATTTAACAGTTCCTTATTAGCGCATATTTCTTTCCCTGTGAATTTCTCTTTCGATGTCAAAAAAACGGTTTTCAACTTTTGGACGCCAGCCAAAATACATTGGCAATTTTTAGAAATGTACGACGGTTGTGACAACAAACGGCGCTATCGCTTTAGCTTTTATCGCGGTTACATCACTTCTAAATACTCCACAAATTTGAATTTTTTACTACATTTTACAACATTTTACAATTTCAATTCTTACATCATCAATTAGAAAAAGAAATTCGATTGAAATTTATTTGAAAACTGCCGCTTAATTTAACGATTTTTTAAATAATTTTCAAGCATGAAAAGTTTTTCAATTCTATCTTATCAATGACCACCGGTTTGCTTCAGTAATGTAAAATAGCCCCTGGGAAAGTTGCCACAATTGAAAATAGAATTTCCAAACCATCATAAGTGAATAATAATAATAATAAAAACAGTGATCAAGCATAAGATCAGATTATCCATAAGATAGAGCATTTTAGCGCTAAACAAAAATCTGTCAAAAAAAAAAACTATTTTTAGTTTATGAACATAAAATTGATATGTTGAATTCGTTGATGTATATGTTCCATCAGATATCAGAATATGCTAGGAATTGTATTTTTATATTTTATTACATTTGCCAACTGTGTAAGAGGAAAAATATCCTCGACTGTGATGGAAAAGGGATAATCATCCTGATTATGTGAAGGAACCGAAGAAAAAATACAAATAAATTACACTTGAAAACATTAAAAATCTCCCTCATCGGCCGACTGATTTATTACTGTAAACAAATTCTTCATCTTTATACATAAAAACTGATTAGCTTAAAACACTGGATGCGTTTCAGAAGATATGGATTGGAAACGAACAATGATTAAAGAGGACATTTTAAAATTTTTAATTAAAACATTTTAAAACTTTTTTAAGGTCAAATTTCGACGGTGCTTTTGGGCAGTTGCAATGCACATGCGCATAGGAGCTCATTCGGTTGCATCATCACAGGTGTGTGTGTGTGGGGGGGGGAGATGTGTTTTTTATTTACTATGTTCTTTTATTTACTGAATATGATATGACCGTAGGGATATACTATTTGTATATACTTCATAGGTCCATGAAATTTTCTTTCTTACCGTGGGGAATATGGCGGTAATGTCAAACTGATTTGCATTACACAGTTGTTTACGGATTGTTTGTTTGGAGTTTGCATCAGAAATAGGACTGTAATTCACTGGGGGGAAAAAAACTTTTACAATAAAATATTTGAAAGACTGTTTCATACGCACCCCTTCTTATGTAATAAAGAAGCTTATTTTACTAATATTGTTATTGTAATTTTTTTCCGTCAAGTTTTGACGGGTTCCATCTAGTTGAATATAAATGTCACAAGAGGAATTTACATTTGTATAAGTGTATTTATTACACAAAATTTTATTCAATTTCAACAACATATAATGATGATTAGTGGTCAAAAAATAAGTATTTTTTTAAGGATAGGATAAAATCTCCTGTACAAGGAGATGGTTAATCTAAAGAAAAAATAATAGTAAATACATTCAGACATTACTCGAATAATGAAATAGCAGAATTACTGGAAATTGAAAACATAAAATTAAAGTGACAACACGGGATTGTCCCCCCCCTCTCCCCCGCGAAATGTATTTTTATTTTGAAAAAATACAATAATAAATACTTTATCATATCATTGCATAAAATTGTGTTTAATGTTATACTTCTAACATTTCCGGAAGTTTCAACAAATCTTAAATACTTATAAATGTACATATGAATTTAAAAAAAATAGGAATGTAGGATATTAAACATTATGCGGATTATATTAAAAATTAGTGAGATTAATAAACAATCATTTGTAGAGCTGACGTTGAGGCCTCTGATCTGTAGATTTACTAGTTTATTGCGGAAACATTAGTTGGAGCATACTGTTTAGACACGAAAATTTCTTGGTGTCTGTTTGTTTGTTTGTATATCCCATGATAACTGTCGCAAAATGCATCCAATTAGCTTGCTATTTGGTAGATATGTTGTTGAGATACCCGGAATTAGCTGTATAGTTTTTGGATAAATTGGGTTCATTCCTTCGAAAAATATAGAGCATTAACTTTCTTGGCATAATGCTTTTCTACATAATTTTATCATTCAGCTGAAAAGAAAATAGCACATTTGAATATTTTATTTAAACGTTAAATTATTGGTTATTAAATTCCCGAAATTAAGATCATAAATTAATCCGATCGCTTTGAAAATTTACCAATATATTTTTAGAATTTCGAAATCTATATATTTAAAACGCAAAGCGTTTTATTTCGACAATCCGTGAGAACAAACTACTGCATCAAATTACACCATTCTTTTTTTAAATGAAAGATATTTGGACACAGATTTGTTATCGTGCAATCGTTTGTTCGAAAATTTAATTAATTAGCCGTAATTTTCAATTAAACTTTTACTGCTGCTTATGACGTGATAAAGTCGGCAACTCCCACTTTTGCAAGGCATAGAGTTATTTTCTGAACTATGTGGTTCGCCAATCTTTTGACATTAGCTAATATCAACTAGGTAATATTTTAACATTGTAATATAAAATCTTAAAAAACTTACTTAAAATTAGCTAAAATATAATCATAATGAAATATCTAAACATAAACATATCAATATGAATAACAAATCTCACGTAAAATATTGCAATTTAAATGATTCCAATTGAAAGAAGATTTGGAGAGTTATCCCTGACGCCCAGCTAACATAAAAGTACCAATTTTATTTTATTTATTTACACACATATTCAATTTTATTAAAAAATACCAGGTTGCCATACAAAGCAAAAATCGTCATTTAAGCGTCAAAAATTAACCCCAGTTACAGCGCCTAGAATACATTATGTTTATAGAATGACATACATGTATATATATATATATATATATATATATTACTTCACTGGTGCCCGGCTAACCGAAAAGTACCCCAAATTATTCGCCAAACTGTCGCGCCTAATAAACAAACAGAAAAATGTTGCCATATTAAATCTAAATAATAATAATAATAATAATTATGAAAAGCCCCATTTACTAAAGTATCATTTATCAGTAACTTTAAACAATAAAATTTGCAATATATTAATGAAAACAGAATAAAAAATAGTCTTGAATATTTATTTATTTATCTTATTTCTCTTAATTATCCCTTTCGACTGTTGGATAAATGTTTGTGACGTCAGTTGAATTTTATCGATTGTACGAAACTACGAATCACAACATTTTTTCAATGCTTTTTCTATTTTAATATCATGGTTTCGAAGACGTAATTTTTATTTTAATTAATGTAATAACTAATAAATCAGTAAAACATCATTATAAATACATGTAACGTCGAATTAAAAATCACTTGATGAGAACTTTTAGGCCGAATTTTTTAATTTGCAAGTTAAATTTCGGTGAAAATATTTATCCGCGTGTTTTATAAGCGAATAATAATTCATATTTATTGTGACGTCACCGGAATATTGTCCATTAGGTTTATTTTATCATTATGCATTATAACTTTGTTGATGCCATTTTTTCATTACAATGAAATACAAAATATATTTTTATTTGTAACATAGTGTTTAAGCATAAAAAAACTTATACAATGTACGAGTGAAAAGTTTGCGCCGGGGAAAATGACGTTATATTTAGCTTGAAATGCATTTTAACATTGATAAAACTAAAAAGAAAAATTAATTGTGTCAACATGACGTAATTTTAACTGATTTTTCAATTTTTAATTTTAAAGGTCAGAATTTAAGCCTTTATTGGTTGCTTCATCTTGATTGCATACCTTGATTACATGTTACCAATTACTTTTTTTTAAATTATAGGTTAGAAGATTTCATTTTTTTATAAAAAAATTCACAAAAGTAAAGAATTTCAGGAAAATTAAAATTATTAAAAATAGTGTTATGGGAAAAAAACTTGAAATAATGATTGTATTTGTAGCTAGAATAAATAATGTAAGGCTAATATTTTATAGGAATTATTTTGGTAGGTTTGTTATAAGTTCATTTAACAGTTCCTTATTAATGGCAAAGTCCTATTTCTTCCACTGTGAACTTCTCTTTCGATGTCAAAAATTAATAGTCTACTTTTGGACGCCAGCCAAAACACAGTGGCAATTTTTAGAAATGTATAACGGCTGTGAAAACAAACGGCCCTATCGCTTTAGCTTTCATCGCGCTTACATCACTTCTAAATACTACAAATTTTACTACATTTTACAATTTCAGTTCTTACATCATCAATTAGAAAAAAATTAGCTTTCGATTGAAATTTATTTGAAAACTGCCGCTTAATTTAACGACTTTTTAAATAATTTTCAAGCATAAAATATTTTTTAATTCTATCCCAACAATGACCATCAGTTTGCTTTAATAATATAACATATTCACTGGGAAAGTTGCCCCAATTGAAAATAGATTTTCTTAACCATCATAAAAACTGAAAAAGAAAAATAATAAAAAACCCTGATAAATCATAAGATCAGATTATCCAAAAGAAAGAGCATTTTGGCGCTAAACTAAAATCTGTCAAGAAAAAAAAAACTATTTATAGTTTATGATTAACATAAAATTGATATGCTGAATTCGTTGATGTATATGTTGCATCAGAATATTCTAGGAACTGTATTTTTTTTCTTTTAAAGATCCATTGGATATTTAACTGTATAAGAAGGAAAAGATCCCCGACTGTGATGGAAAAGGAATAATCATCCTGATTATGTAAAGGAACCGAAGAAACCATACAAATAAATTACACTTGAAAACATTAAAAATCTCCATTATCTGCAGATTGATTTAATATTGTAAAAAAAAAAAAAAAAAAAAAAAAAAAAATCTTCATCTTTACATAGAAATGGATTAGCTTAAAACAATGGATGCGTTTCAGAAGATATGGATTTGAAACGAACAATGATTAAAGAAGATATTTTAAAACTTTTAATTTAAACATTTTAAAACTTTTTTTTAACGTCGAATTTTGACGGTGCCTTTGGTGAGATGCAATGCACATGCGCATAGGAGCTCATTCGGTTGCATTATCACAGGGAAGGGGGAGATGTGTGCTTTATTTCCTATGTTCTTTTATTGACTGAATATGAGATGAACGTAGGGATATACTATTTGTATGATACTTCATAGGTCCAGGAAATTTTCTTTCTTGCCGTGGGGAATACGGTGGTAATGTCAAACTTATTTGCATTAAACAGTTGTTTACGGATTGTTTGTTTGGAGTTTGCTTCGGAAATAGTACTGTAATTCACTGGGGGGAAAAACTTTTAAAATAAAATATTTGAAAGACTGTTTCATACGCACCCCTTCTTATGTAATAAAGAAGCTTATTTTACTAATATTGTTATTGTAATTTTTTTCCGTCAAGTTTTGACGTGTTCCATCTAGTTAATTGTATAAATTATTGAGAAATTTTATGCATCAATTCAAAAGATATAAGATATTTTAATTTCTCTCTTTTTTTTTTTTTTTTTTTTTTTTTTACAAAATTTCTAATGCATTTCTTTTTTTTTTCTCTCTCTTTCATTAAATCATTACCATAGCAACTGTATTTCAAAGCATATCAAAAAAGAAACTTCAAGTAAATATCCCATTATTTTGACGCAGCATTTTATTAACAAAACTAGTGTAAATGCCCGTCCTAGGACGGCGGGTATAAATCATGATTTTCAATTAAAATTTGAAATAATTAATAAAAATATTTGTATACTGTTCATCGACTATAAGGAAAATTGACCTGAAACGGGGCATAACCTGCAGCTCAGGATCTGATTAATGAATGGATCTCTGGGGTTTTAATAATACATTTTTAAAACAATTTTTATGTAAAAATTTAGAAATTATTTTATACAAATATTTTCTTTTACAATAGTAAGATACAATCTGCAGATCAGACAGACTTTTAATATTTTCAACTGATAATTTCTTTATACATGGTTTCTTCGTTCCCTTTCCATAATCGTGATGTCTATTCCTTTTCCGCAATCGGAGATCCTGTCGCTATTATAAAGTGACATACCCAATCGGTCCATTAAAAGAAATAAAATGCAATCCATTTATATAATACGCTAGTGAACAATTATGATTTCAAGCTTTTTCTTCTTTTTTTTCTGTTACTTTTAATAATTTTAATTTTCCGGAATTTCTTTACTTTTCTGAATTCTTTATTAAAAAATTAATTCATCTAACCTATATATATATATATATATATATATATATATATATATATAAAGCTATCATTAATATGTAATCAAGGTATACAATCAAGATAAATTAATCAATAAAAGCTCCCATTTTATTCCATAATCTTAACAATTAAGAAAGGAAAAATCTGAAAATTACGTCATGTGATACATTCATATAAACTTTTCAGTTTAGTTTTTGCAACATAAAAAAAATTCCAAGCTAAGCATAACGTCATTTTCACTGGCGCAAACTTTTCTCTCGTACTTTATGTATGTACTTTTATGCTTCACTAACATGTAATCAAATAAAAACATATTTTCTATTTAATTGTAATGAAAAAAATGGCATCAATAAGCATAAAGATAATATACCCCCAATGGATAATATTCTCGTAACATCAGAATAAATATGAATTTTTATTCGCTTAATGTGCTTACTAATGAAGAAATTCCAACAAAAAATGTAATTATTATGGATATTAACAGCTGATACGAATTCCATCATAAATTTTTTACATTTAATTTGAGATATAAAAGTTCATCATTTATTGCTAATAACATCATTTTAGTTTTGAATTATAATAATTCTGTTAGGCATATTAAAAATTTAAAGAATTATTTTAATGTCGAATTGAACAACAATCTGTTAGAAAATTTGAAAGAAAAGTTTTTGATTTAAATAAGAAACTTGTTTAACATATGTATGAAAAATATCTATCATATATAATTAAGCAGAAATATAGGAATGGTAATATAGCCTTAGAAAATGATCCTGTCTTATTGTCTAAACTTATCTCATGCATTGAGAACAATTTATTGACTATACTAAATCGAATTTATGAATGTCGTGCTTGCATTTTAAACCAACGAAGTGAAAATCTTCACCCGTGTTTTCAGTTTAATAACACTGAAAAATTTCAACAGTTGGGAGAGATGGTGTTAATGCTTGTTAATTTAGATTATGTTCGAAGTCTAATAAATTCGAATTCTTGAAAAGAAGTTTTAGAAATTCAATATATGCAATAAGTAATTCTCCTAGAGAGAACCATAGCATTTTACAAAAAAAAAAAAAAAAAAAAAAAATCTAATTCATATGATTCCTTTACTAGAAAAATTATCTCATAAACATTATGCATAAATCTACATTTTTCAATAAATTAATTGAATTTTCTGAAAAGTTCTAACACATTCACAATAAATAAATAAATAAATAAAAGTTTATATATACTGAGTTTAAAGAGAAACTTTATTATTTACCCATCATACGTAGTATAGGGTAAGTCTTGTAATCGTTTTCAAAATCGAAAAATTTTTTTTGACAGATTTACACGTTTCAGACACTAGAGATTCCGAAAAACATATTTTTAGAAAAAAAAAATTTTGCCGTCCGTCTGTGTGTCAGTGTGTCTGTAAACGCTTTTACTCCCGAAAAAATTGAGAGAGAGACTTGAAATTTGGTATGTACTTAGTATGTAATAATGGGAAGAAGCTTATTGAATTTCAATAACCTCGATTATCCGGAACTATTTTTATCGGACTCTCGAAATATTCGTTCTGATAAAAGGTATATAAAAATTTTCGAAGTTGTTTATTTTAAGGAGTAAATATAAAATACAATAAAAAAACATAAATTTTGCATAAAGCATGAAGTTGATCGGATAATGAGTTGCCGAGATATTTGTAATCCTATTTCCCACACTCTTCGATTTTTCATGACCCTGTATTTCATCCAAATTTCAATTCAAAGATATATTTTAATTGGAAATGAGAAGCTTAATCAGATGCAATAAACCGCTAGTTAATAGGATTATTGTTTTTGGAGTAATAAGGATGTTTCTTTTAAGCAATTCAGTAATCGAGCCTTTAAAGTTTATGACGTCATCAAGCCACGATTTTATTCGAATTGCAATGCATTTTATAAGTAGTTTACACATTTTTTATTTTAATATTTTATATTATGCATATCCATGATGGGTAAGTATTACCGTGGCCCCCAACGACTAGTTTTATTTATTTATTTATCAACTAAAATTATTATTATTATTATTATTATTATTATTATTTCAGTGGTATTATTATTACTAATAGTATTTCAATGGTACTATTATCTATCTATCTATATTATAAAGGACAAACGTGTCCGTGCGTAATGCTGACGTCATTTTGCAAATGGCAACAGTAGATGATGAAATTTTGGTTTTGCGATTTTTGCTACTGCAATTTTTTTTATTTCTAAACTTCGCACATTTTTTATTTTTACACCGTTATATAGGGAAAAAAATCCACTTTCAAATGCAATTTGTTTGAAAACTATATCTTAATTGACTGATTTATTATAGAATTTAAATTAAATTTCACGCATGATTTTTTTTTTAAAAATCTGTCTCTATCGCTTGCAGACGATTAAAAATATTAATCCGTTTGCACTTTAAACAATATAAAAAGTTCAGCATTTGTCTCCAGCTAATATTCAATAACTAAATTAAAATTTCATTAAAGAATAAATAAAATAGTATAAATAAAACACAGATTTAACAGACGCATGTAATTGAAATAAACGCTTAAAACTGCAGAAATTATCAGAATTAAAAAACTGCTCTAGATAACGAAAATTTTTGCGATTTTTTTGGTGTTGTTAGCGGGCAATCTAACAAATATTATAAAATGCAAAAAATCTATTAGTTTTCAATAACAAAAAATAAAAAAATGGTTTTCACATATATTCTCTATCTTGGGAAGCCCGGGTTGGATCGGGGCCTCCGAGATGTCGCTGTGTGTCTACACCGGGCCTGCTACAGGTGACGTCACAACCTGCTGACGTCAAAACAGTGATCCATAATAACTTAAAAAATTTCATGTACTTTGTTCGTTTGTACGGATTGTTTACGACAGTATTTTGATTTTATTTATTGTTTTATATAGTAATTAATAATATTTTTCAGTGTATTTAGATTATAATGCTATCAATAATTATTGATTATAATTATTAAAGAAAGTGTAGATTATATCTATAAAATAAAGAGAAGAAAATGTTGTGCTCCTAGTTTCTAATCTAAGTCTTCAAATTCGCTACTGATAATGAAAAGAAGAAATTTTAGCTACGAAAATTACCTTGTGATAATTATTTTTACATTTCAACAGAAGTGGTTTGCATTAAATGTTTCGATATACTTTTCATAATTCGTGAAGCTAGAATTAATATGATGGTATTGAACTTGTGCAGAGAAAAAAAAACTAACAACAAATGTCTAGCCTACTGTAATGGAAATAATCTGGCATATTTGATTGAATTTGTACTTCCAAATCGAAAAGAGTCAAATGATCTTTAGAAAATAAATAAATAAATAAAAGAAGCAGACGATAAACAGTTTAAAAAATGATTTTGAAAGAAATACTGTAATAAATTGACTAATATCTGGATACATTTAGTTAGAAGTGAGTGATGTGCTTTGTTTATAAAATTAAAAGTAACTGATTTACACAATTTAATAATTCTACGTAGTTCAATTTAACATTTTAGCTAACTTAAGTGTACAAATATATGAAAATAAGTCTTTTGATAAGTTATTTTGAGTGGTTATTATGTCCTAGACCCAAGTACAATAAATAGACAATTTTTAACATATTACAAATCAGTTACAAAGTCAAGATAGAAAATTGGGTACTTTTCGGTTAGCCGGGCGCCAGTGATATATATACATATATACACACACATATATATACACATATATCTACACACACACACATATATATATATATATATATATATACACATATCTACACACACATATATGTATGAATTAATATATATATTTATATATGTGCATGTATCACTGGCGCCCGGCTAACCGAAAAGTACCGAAAAAGGCTTATGGCGAGAGAAGGAAAGTTGCAAAATATTTTCTGGCAACCTATTCGTAGTTTCTTATAAATAAGTTTTTTTTTTTTTTCAATATTTATGTAATTTATTTAATATAAAGAAGCCATTTATCTCTTTTTATATGCAGGTAGAACAGAATTGTATATATAAATAATTTTATACATATATAAATAAACATAAAAGTACATTAGGTTTGTTTTCATAATTGTGTATATAATTTTAAAACATATCTAACTTTCTGAAGCCCGGATTACGCCAAAGCGTTAAAAAAAAAGTGCCAAGGTCTCTATAGTTAAAAAATGTCGATTTCTGTATTTAAATTGACATTTATTGTGTTTTGATGGTTAAATTATGGTATGTAGTTGTAAAAGGGAGGAATGGGATTGATTTTGTAAAGTGTTTGGTAGATTTATTATATTTTTTGTACGAATATTTATTGTAAAATAATGTGTTTAGGAAAAGGTAAGTCAATGGGTTCAATCTGATTTATTAGTCTTAGCATTTTTTTAATTTAAAACTTTTAATTTCCTTTAATAAAACAAGTATATTAATTCCCTTTTATTTCACGATTATGAAATTTAATATTATTTATGTAATCACAAATTATAAGAGCGAAAATGCTCTTTTTATTACATCTTTCTGCTGCGATACTTTGACCAAAGTGGATCACTACTGTGACGTCACTAATACTTGTAGCAGGCCCGGTGTAGGACACACAGCGACATCTCGAAGGCCCCGGTTGGATGCCCTAGTTATTAATAATATTTCAATGGTATTACTATTATTACTTCAGTACTATATGCTATTATTATTATTATTATAACTTCAATACTATATGCTATTAATATTATTATTATTACTAGTAATATTTCAATGACAATGCGTTATAAATAAACTAGCATGCTACGGCCGCTGCGCTGGGCCATTTTTCTAAATGTACCTTAAATCAAACGAAATGGCTTTGTATTTTAAAGGAATGTGGATCTTCACTTACAGATGCTACCTTAGTAAATATTTTCAAACGAACCTTGAATCAAACGAATTATATCAATGGATTTGAGCATGTATTTTAAAGCAGTACGTTCACCTGGATTTTCCTTCAATATTGCAGTAAACGATGTGAACGACATTGCGTTATATTATATCATACATTGGACAAAATTTGGGTTAAAAGAAGCAACTCATTTAGTTGATCATTTATAGTAGAGTTTGGTAGGGAAATGAGGCCATTATGAGATTATGACAACAGGAACTAAAATGTTCTCTAGTCAACATACTACTAAAAGAGAAAGCATTACAATGATTGCATAGATTGACCATTGAACTTAAATAATGTTCGGGTGATTCATTTTCGTCTGTAAGTTCTTGAACTCCATCCCTCTTTCTTGTCTCCATGTGAGATTCTGGTAACGTAAGTACGATTCCAGCAAAGTAAATACAGTGAAAATTGTAATAAATTGTTTGCACATAAAGAACAGTGATTAACTTTCATATTTAAAAAAATGACGAAACATAAAAAAGTGCATTTTTAAAGCTGAATATGAATAACATTAAAATGACGCCATTTTCACTGTCTTTCTATTTTTTCGACCAGTTGCATTCGTGTAACCGTTAATCTGAAAAAAAAAACAATGATTAACTCTGGTAGAAGAATAAACCTCTAGTTTGTATCCAATAAAATTTTCCTAATTTTCCATAATCTAGCCGATAGCCAAGTTTGACGTCAAACATTAGAAGTGCTTGAAACGATATGGTTACTAATGTACCAGAGTTAGTTACAAAACGAAGTTAATTACGCACCAAGCTATGTTCCATTAAATAATGTCAAATTACTGTTAATTCAATTATAGATCTTTCATTAACAAAATTTTATACCTTAAATAAAACTGACAATCATAAAGTTAGTTATGCAAAATGTTTAGTAATATTATTTTTGGTGAATACTTAAACCGAATATTTTTTTGCATTTCTCTAAAGAGCATAATAACACGCAGAAATAAATTCATTTCTCACTATGTTTAGCTGCTAGTGCTGTGTGTAGGTCGAAAAGGCTTTATAATGATCGAAAAATTATCTAATCAGAATTTCAGATACTCGTTTTTTCTCATCCAGCCTGAAATGATAAATCGACAAATATTATTTATTCCATTCGCCACCATTGACATTGCAAAGTTTTTCCGTACATTGAAAGCGGCAAAACAGTGGCTGAGATGTTCTGCTCTCAAAGCTGGCATACGGGAAGTGCTGGGTTCAAACCCCTGTCGCGCTCGTTGACCTAACCATTCGGAGTTTTCCGTGGTTTTCTTCGAAACTTGCCGTAAATACGGGTTAGGATCCCTTAGAAAGACCCCCACGGAAGGCACTCCCCCAGGGTCTATATCCCTAGTGTAGATAATCGGCCGTCATAAAATCAACCAACCGTGCATTGGAAGCAATGCTTTTTTGGTAAAACTTTGCTTCATAATGAAAAAAACCCCATAAATTTAGCAATCGCTAATTTCAAAAGTCGTCTAATTTTCTGTAATCTGGATCGTCAACCAGAGTAACCTTCAAACATAAACGAAACATCCAGCAATATAGTAAAAATGCCAACTGGCAGGTGACCGGAATACGGATAATTAGTCTAATGTCTTTTAAAAACCTTGCTGAAAGAAGGGAAGATATGCAGAAAAGACTAAAAAGAAATGACGAATCCAAAAGATCATCGAAAATTTATTTCAGCAAACAATTTTTATTGCAAAATGTAGCCTTTTGTATTAGTAATAACGCATAAATGCACACATCTCCTTAAGAATAGTCCTTGGTTCCTAACTTTTGAAACAGTGAATATTTCTATTAGTGAAAATGGCGATATATTAAAAAAAATAATAAAATAAAAATAAAAGAATAGACAATATTCGCTGATCTGAGTTCGAGGCTATAAAAATAATATGTTTGGTGAAAACAAACCCGCATGTTTCCGTAGTAAATTTTTAAATGTCTAAAATTTATTTATTTTACAATATGTGTTTGAGTCGCAGACATTCACTAAAATTTAAATATTTGATCCCATATTCATAGCAATAACTGCTATTTATAGAATTTGCATTTGAATATAAAAATTAACTCCAAAAAGGATCTTGTATACACGAAAAAACAATATTATTTCTAATATCGCTCAAGCTGGCGTCCCGCTTATGCATTTTTTGCTTAAAATCACATTGCTTGGCGACAAAAGTAAAATCAAAACCGTAAATAAACAAATAACATGTAACTGATAAATGCAGTCATTTTTATAATTAAATCTGCTAGTTCCTCCTGTAAAACACATGATAGGGGAGTTATATATATAAAAAAAAATTAACAGAAAGAAAAAAAGGAAAAAAAAATTACTCATATTTTATTAAATCAAATTATCAGATGCATCTTTGTTAACCTGACGCAAATGATAAATCGCCAAATATTGACTTAATCTGAATCGCAATCTCATGCATTGCAAATATTTTTAAGCGTTACAAACATTCCTTTGGGGTTTAATTTACATATTAAGCCTCATTAAAACAGTTTTTTTCTTTCTTTTTCTTTTTTTTTTTTTTTTGCCGGGAGGGGGGGGGGGTGGATTTTAAATAAAATTAATAACAGATTTTTTCTTTTATTTTTCTATGTGTTTGCATTATTTTCTGATATAGCCGTCAATTCTTTCGCCAACGATAATGGTCGCCAAAAAAAAAAAAGACCTATGGTAACCTTATCGTCCAAAATAACAGAACTTTCCATCACAATTCTATAACTAATATACGTAGAACTATGTGTTATATACTAAAACCTTCCCTGAAAAATTATCTATCCAACAGTGCAAGTTCCATCAAATTCCATTCATCAGAACTCGAGTTATAAAGGAACGGAACGAAATTTCCGCTTGTGTTTTATATATATATATAGTAGATATGTTAATCGTTTACGACACGAATTTTAAACATAAAAAGTCAATTTTTAAAATAATTTACATTTTTTAATGTACTTTTCTTTTAAATATTTTATTTAATACTAAAAAATTCGTTTTAAAAATATTCGCGCATTAAAAAAAAGTGTGTGGCAATTTAGAAAAAAAATTCTAAAACATTATAAAAATTATTTTTTAGAAATGTGTGCAAAAAAATCTTTCCATTAAAGAAAAAAAAAAAGCATAATAAAAATTAAAAGTTCGAAAACTTATTATAAAATCATGAAATACCCTAAAATATTTTCATGAAAGCATATTTTAAATTAAACTCGGTAGGAGACAGCCTGAAATAAAAGTTAAATTCATTTAAATACAAGAAAAAAATCCCCCATACTATTTCTATCAATCAATGTTATTACTCTACGTACTGCGCGCAATCTTTTTACAATTTTCTGACGATAAGAATTACAACAGTCAAAGAAGAATTGACCATTCTCCAAGAATATGTACTAAAAAGATAAAAGATATACAATCAAAATTTATCGAACTAACAATTTTCTTTTAAAAATTAAATACCGTTCTACAACAGACAAAATTCCAATACTCCAAATTTCCTTCAAGTTCGAAATTAATATTAATTAATTTCTAAAATAAATAAATAAAACTTGTTATCCATCAAACATTCTCTGCCATATAGTACGCTTTCTTATCTTTTGTCACTTCCGTCCCTTAATGTACACCCTTTCTCTTATCTCCCCCTCCCGCTCTCATCAACTTCCGCCGCGACGCACTTCCGGTCTCTCCTTCCCACGGCACTAACCTTCACTTCATTTACCTTCACCACCGGTGCCGCATATGCAGAACCCCCAAAACATATCTACTAGCATAAAATTCTTGAGTAAACTAATCATCTATCTATCTATATATATATATATAAAAGCCGTTCTTGGTATGTTTGTCCTTATACAAATCTAGTTTGTGTCCGATTTGAACGAAACCATGTACATACGTTTTAGGACACGAGTAAAATTACTGTCAACTTTAAAAATTTCTCAGACCAATCTTTAACAATTTTGTTTTTAAAATCTCCCATAGTTTATCACTACATAAATCTATTTTCTTCTGCAATTTCTTTCCCGTTGCCAAAAAAAAGAAAAAAAAAGAAATTGCGTGTGGACAATATTTTATTTTTATAAACCAATAAAAATTCAGATTTTCTCACTATAATTTGAAATGCGAAACTGATGTCATTTTCGGTAGATAATGTGATTTTTTTTCGCATATTACAAAGATTACTATAATTTAAACAACATAGTACATTTATTTACTAAATGTGTTCTGAGATAAAAATAATTTAGCTCATAATTTTACAAAGGTAAATGGTTTCCTCCACTGGTTTGTTAATATTAAAGTAAATTTTCCAAGAAATAAAAACCTATTTTTGCGTATTCAAACTTCATGATTCAATTTATTCTACATAATCAAAAATCGTCTGTCAAATATTGACATTTAGAAATCATTACATCGTAACTTTTTTCATCTTGAGCTTCAACGAAGGAGGTATATTTAAACTCCTTGGATTTTGGTGAACAATAATTACCAACTATTTATAAAATTTAGATTTAAAGAAAACAATACAGTATTTTCCAATAATTATTCTTTGAACATAGATGTTAAAACAAACGGGATTAAAATAAATGGTTTATCGGAAAAGAAGACGTAAGTATCAATATACTTACAAGAAAAAAAAAAGACGTAAGTATATTTTCAAATTTTTAAATGTAAAACATTCATTTTAATTTCTAAAACTAATATATTTTTTATAAGTTCGACAAAGTGGCGACATTTTCATTTCACCAGCTTCGAAATTATTATCCAATTCTTTAAGAACAATATATTTTTGAGAAATAATATTTTGCATCAAAAATCACATAATTTTAAAACTCAGTTTTAGAAATTTCTTTTAAATTACATTCTAAATGTAATTTCTTAATTAAATTTAATGTTTAATAATATTAATGTTTAAATGTTTTCTATGTGTACAATAATATTGGAATTATTTAAGCGCTTTCATGTTTTAAATTGATAATGTGCATGTGACGCCACGCACTCAAGTACAGACGTATTTATCAACTAATTGTAGGCAAAAAGAAACAATTCTTGCAGAATTAGTAATTCGTAATGTAATATTTCCTGCACATAATGTATATTCTAACTACTTTAAAATTACGAAACGTAGCGAAACTTCAAGCAATTTAGCTCAACATTTTGCCTTACGTTAAGGTGACAAACATGCACATTATCTATAAACTAGCCGCCACTGGCGACCAGTTTGGTCTCCCTTAAATGTATGTTAAACATTGCAACACGTTACATTTATTCATAATTTAATTTTCCCTTAATCCTTCGCCAAATCGGAAGATTCTAATAGACAAATCATGAACTTTTGCGATCATGGTAGCATTTCGCATATTTTTTGGGCACAAATGTCACATACGCACGTTGGCGCGATTCCCCCCCCCCCTCCCCCGCCAATTTGGCGAAAACTTTGTTATGGAAATTGTTGTTTATTTACTTTTATTTTTTATTTTAATTCTATAAATTATTTTTGATATGTATATCAATATTTATTTACAACAAACTATCATTTATTTATTTTTATTCTTTTTTTTAATTATGAGTATTTTTGTTAGCCGGGAGCAGATGATAATTCGCCAAATATCGTTCCCATCACCGTCATTCATACTACAATTAATTTAATTTTAAATTATAAACCTGTCACTCATTTCATTTAAAATACTTAACTTTAATCTAAAATGCTTATATTACATAAATTTAAAATACTTCACACTTTTCATTTAAAAGAGAAAATAAATAAATAAATAAGAAATAATATCATAAATCAAAACATTTGATTTCAAAATCAAAGTATCATTTCTAATTTGTACACGCGATAAATAAAAGCTGTATTAGCGATTTTAAAAATGCTAAAAATCTGATTCATTAAATATTATTACATGAGTTCAATTTACGTCAAGAAAAGGTCCGAAAGTTGAGTTGTATAGCACATAATTATGGTAAACTTTGATTGTCTCACTGGTGCGAATTATTTTTTTGACGCGAGGCAGCGGTCCAAAAATTCATTCGCGGAGAACTTGCTTTGCGAATGATTACCTCCATGATTTAATATTTTAAATGTTCACGACGAATCAATCTTTTTTTTGTTTACTTTTATGAATAGAGAATTTGAACTGCGAATCTTTCGACTGAAGTTATTGCAGAATATATACATAATTGAACGCAAGTCATCTCTCAAATATTAAATTATTTTGAACGATCTTTCTTAAAATGTAACTTTTATGCAGTTTATTCGAAAAAATAATTTTGAATAAAAATGGCCGCTTGGCATATGAAAAAGCGATGCGGCATCCCGGAACTGTTGAGGACAGTCACATGACTTACAGTTTTATTATAGAGATATAAATGAATATTTCTACATGATTCATGAAACGAAAGATTTTTTTAAAAGTAGACAAGTATCAGTTCATAGGACAATCTATCCCCGGTGAAAGTATCGCCACATTTTAAATTATGTGCCGGTTTTCATTCAGAAAATATAAGTATTTTATAGCAATTACACAAAATAGCGTAATTTCCACAGAATGCATTGGTCGCCAAAGCATAAGTTTAACATCCTTTTAAATAGTCATCAATCTTCCAGAATATTAAATTTCAATAAAATTTAATTAATACATTAAAATCGACGTAAAAGTTGTTAGTATATGCAATTTTCATTGGAGAATGAAATTTGCATTTGACAATCGTTCACGTGAAATATAAAGAAGAGTCGACGCCACTAATTAAACAAGAAAACCCCTCCTCCTATTTTTAAAGGTACCATGATTACGGAAAATAGCAAGAGAAGAACCAATTAAAAATCTATGTATTATTAGTCATCTTTCTCTGATACTTATATAATTCCTTATAATTGTAAAATATCTAAATCTATAGTTAAAAATATCTCTGCAGGGTAATTTTTGCCCCTCATTGGAATACTTTCCTGTCAACTTTCGAAACTTCCATAATCATAAACTACAACACAACAATCAATATGAAATTCCAAACTCATGAAAGAAATTTAAATGATCACATATATATAAATAAAAATACGCAAATTTTGATTATCAGAAGTATTATCTACTATTAAATATGATAAAGAGTTTGTTAATTGAATATATTGCTAAATTAATGCATTAATTTTCTTTAAAT
Source organism: Maratus michaelseni (assembly GCA_963931845.1). Classification (NCBI taxonomy): domain Eukaryota; kingdom Metazoa; phylum Arthropoda; class Arachnida; order Araneae; family Salticidae; genus Maratus; species Maratus michaelseni. Next base: position 93,257,468 of record OZ007596.1, read on the forward strand.
GTTACGTGAACGAAGTCACGGGTAACAGCTAGTTTTAAATAATTTGTCAAATAACGATTTCTCATTTTTAAATAAACCATCATCTCTTCTTCCTGAATAATTGATCGTTTACTATATATATTACAAAGTCTGGATAAATAAACGTACAGTATCATTAAAATAATAATAATAATAATAATAATAATAATAAATAAATAAATATATATATTTAATAAAATAAATTTTTTTGACAAAAGTATTATGACATTTTTTAAAAATTTATTTTTCCTGCTTTTAAAAAATGACACTCTTAACAAAGAAGGAATTCTCTCAACCTATCACGTCATACCGACTAATTTTTTAGTTGCCTTGTTATTAAAAATTCTCTCTCACAAATCCCTCCCACCAAGATTCTCTAAAAAACTGTAAACCAAACCCTTGCACAAAAAAAAAAAAAAAAAAAAAAAAAAAAAAAATGTAAACAACCCAGTACCGGGCATTTGTCTCCAAAAGAAGGTTGCGCCAAACTATTGTGCAAAGTGTGCGGTACACACAGACGCCAGGATAATAAAAGCGTCAAGCATTTTAAACGAGGAAGAAATACTATTTAAAAAATACGCATCATTCTTTAATTTTATTAAAATTAATTATTCTTGAAATTTTAATTAAGTGTCATAAATTTACTTCAAATGAATTTACTTATAATCACTTATTATGTTATTAATCTTTAAAATGAAATGTGATAGATTAACCATTCAATTTTGAACACACCAATCTGATTTGAAACTTACAAAAAAAAGGTGAGCTTTTTTTAGCGTTGTATTCAATTTTAGATGCCGCAGAGGCTCGATCTGCGATCTAAAATTTTAATATTGCGGAAAGTATATTATACCATATATAATAATTAAATAATATTATATTTCTTACTGTTTTGTTGAAAATCCCCCCCCCCCCCTTTCACCCAGATTCGAATCGTGTGACATGCTAGCTGGCTACAACGGAAAAGAATAGCGTTTTCTTTGCATGAGATGGAAAATATCTTTAAAACTTTGTTCTTCCATTAAAAGTACGATAGAAGAGAAAGATCACTGCTTGCCGCGCACGAGTAGGGGTGGGGTTAGAAATGATAGGTGGCGTTTGTGCTCTTTTCTTAGATCAATTTTTGTAAAAAAAAAAAAAAAAAAAAAAAAACTCCGCCAGATTCAATAACTTGGTCGTCAGATAAAAAAAAAAAACTTGGTCGCCAGTCCTCATGTTTGAAAGAAAACGTGCAGTTTCCTTCATAAAGCATAAACATTTTTCTAATGACGTAATTTTCAATAAATTTTTATTCCGCCCATGCTAAAATTTAAGCCTATTAAAAAAATAATAAAAATAAAATAAAATAATAATAATTTACATTGTGGTGAAACATAGTTGTTGTATCGATATACGATGAACGTGTGCAATAAAAATAACTGGATTGATATACAGGGTGTCTGAAAAGTCTGGAAACGGTCGTATAACTCGAGAAATATACATTGGATTGAAAAACAGAAAAATTCATGTTCAATATTTTTGTAAAATCTATTTAGGGATATCAAAGTTGCCCCTCCCCAACTCTACCCCCAGAGGGGAAAGGGGGCAACTTCGAAATCTTGAATGATAACGCCCCTTTTTTATTGCAAATTCGGATTCTACGGGAAAAAATACGTAACTTTTGCATTGAACATTTTCTTCGGAAAATCGTAGATGGCGCTGTAATCGAGTAAAAGACAGTGAAAATCGTTTCCATTGAAAAGTCTGGAAACGGTCAAATAACTCGAAAAATATACATCGGATTGAAAAGCGGAAAGTTTCATGTTCAATAGTTTTAAAAAATCTATTTAGGGATATCAAAGTTGCCCCCCCCCCCAACTCTGCCCTGGGTGGGAAAGGGGGAAATTTTGAAATCTTAAATGATAACACCCCTTGTTTATTGCAGATTCGGATTCTACGGGAAAAAATACGTAACTTTTGCATTGAACATTTTCTTCGGAAAATCGTAGATGGCGCTGTAATCGAGTAAAAGACAGTGACAATCGTTTCCATTGAAAAGTTCGGAAACGGTCGAATAACTCGAAAAATGTACATCGGATTGAAAAACGGAAAGTTTCATGTTCAATAGTTTTGAAAAATCTATTTAGGGATATCAAAGTTGCTCCTCCCCAACTCTGCCTCCAGGGGGGAAAGGGGGGGGGCAACTTCGAAATCTTAAATGATAACCCCCCCCCCTTTTTTTATTGCAGATTAGGATTCTACGGGAAAAAATACATAACTTTTGTATTTAATATTTTCTTCGAAAAATCGTAGATGTCGCTGTAATCGAGTGAAATGCCGTGAGAATCGTTTCCAATGAAATGTCTGGAAACGGTCGTTTAACTTGAGAAATATACATCGGATTGAAAATCGGAAAAATACTACGTATTCAGTATTTTAAAAAAATAGCAACTTTTATATTCCTAAGTAGATTTTTCAAAAATATTGAATACGTATTTTCCCGTTTTTCAATCCAATTTATATTTCTCGAGTTATTTGACCATTTCCAGACTTTTCGGACACCCTGTATATGAGAAAATATTTATCAGTTTTCGTCACAGAATGGTTGAAAAATCGTTTAGATACCAAACACGTCGGCCGATTTCTGCGATAATGAATATAGTTTTTGCGACAGTGGCGTGTGAAACACATTCACCAAATCGGAACTCAATCGAAATCATACTTTGGGCGCTATCGTGTTCACCCACCCACATATACATGCCAAAGTAATCGAATAACCACCAAAAACGAGCTCTGGGTACCAGAAAATCAGAGGAAATTCTTACACGCGTACATCCTCACATACATATGGAATCATTGTAAAAATAGCGAAAACGGATTCAGAGAACCTCAAAATATAAAAATCATATATACACGGCTCAAAACAATTAGGGGAGCACATGGTTTTAACAAAATTACGCAAATTACTTACACCGATAAGTAACGTAAAATGAAACATTCATAATTTAAAGTGCAGCAGAAAACAGAAGAAGAAAACTCCATATGCAAATCAAAGTTCATGACGTCAAAAACCAGAAAAAGGAGATAAGTGCAGAAATCAGGATGTCGCAGAAACGTCTGTTTCACTGTTTCAGTTGTGAAATTCAGTTGTCCAGCTTTTGTTTTAAGAAAGGGTGACTAGAAAATGTCACAACAACGTGATTTACCTAAATCAATGGCTTGGCGTATTATCGTGAAACTTGAATCTGAGCAAACACAGCGAAGTTTAGCAGACGCTTTTGGATTCATAGAAGTATCACTGCAAGGCTGTGGAATCGATTACAAGAAACAGAGAATGTTAGACGTTGACCAGGGCAAGGTCGGTCAACAACTGAAGATCAATATATCCTGTTAACAGCTCGTTGAGGCATAACAGGCAATGCTACTCAGCTGCAAAGACAGTTGTTCTTGGCAACAGGATGAAGGGTGTCCAGCCAAACACTTCGAAATAGACTTCATTAGAGTGGTTTCTTTGCACGTAGGCCAATGGTTTATATTTTGTTGACCTCAAGCCACCATGCGGCCCGAAGAAGGTGCGTTGCTGAACATTGAGATTGGAGGTAACGTGATTAGAGTCAAGTACTGTTTAGAGACGAATCCTGGTTCAGTCTGGAGTGTGACACCCGACGTGTATTGGTATGGTGGGAAAAGAGCACTCGAAATAACCCCACATTCGTTCGTGAAAAATCACATTACAGACAAAGTGGGTTAATGGTATGGGCTGGAATTAGCATAGATGGACGTTTGAACCTGCACATAATTCGGAATGGCCATTTGACGGCATATAGGTATGCAGACGAGATACTGAGATCTCATGTCGTACTTTACGCTGCAGACATTGGTGATTCCTTTGTTTTCATGCACGATAATACCAAGCAGCATACAGATCGTCTTCTGGAGAACATGCTTGAAGCTAAAATAAATACAGCGTATGGAATGAGCAGCATGCTCTTCTGCCCGGAATCCGAACGATCATGTTTGGGACACACTCGAACGACGTCTTGCAGCGAGACCTTGGCCTCCTTTTACTGTCCGGGACTTGGAGAATGGAATTCTTGAGGAGTGGAACAGTATTCCCCAAGATATTATCGTTAACCTCATCGCATCCATGAAAAACAGGTGTGCTGCAGTCTTAGCTGTTCAAGGGAACCACACGCCATATTAAACATCTTGCATCATTTCTAAACAATACTTTTTTGTCATTTACATATAACCAAATTGTTGTCGTAAATCAGTTTTTCATGTTATTTCCATTTTTTCAAAGAATTAAACCTCCCTTACAAATTTTGTGGCGTCTTTTTTCTGTATTGCGCATTAATACACGTGTACTCTTCATTTTATGTCCATGCATGGCTGTCTTGCATGGTTCTCTTCACTTCTTTGCTTGCTCCCCTAATTTTTTTGAGCAGTGTATATTGTTTCTGTTGTCAACATTCCTTTTTCTATGAATTTAGGAAACGTACAACAACGAATAAGGTAATCATTCGAAAGGTTTTTGAAGCGGCTTCTGACATAGTACACTCATATTTCGTTGAAACATGTTTTTTTTAATTTAAATTTGCAGTTAATTGAAAACTAAATCGGCATTGTTTTCATCAATTAAATGAAAGGTTTTCCTCAAATTAGTGTTGTACAAAAATGAAATACCGCATTATAGGATGCTCAACAATGAGTATAAAAAATAAATAGTGCAAAAAAGATAAAGTATGATTTCTCCGCACAGGTTTATTTTACATTTATGGTTAAAAAGTAAAATTGAAATGGAAATGTTTAGAAGAAAATGATACCATCGATCAATCGAAGCAGTGGTATTTTTTCACGTGTAGAATAAAAGGTACTGTGCTTTGTTATGTTAGATTAAATTGTATTTTAAAGGCATTCAATTTATTTTTCTTTGTTTCATGTTTTTAAAGAAGCGGAGGACGTCATCTTCTAATGCAGTTAAAATACGATTGACATTTTTTTTTTTTTTACTCGCGCGTGCCTTTTGATATCGTCAATCCGTTTTTACTGTAACTTTGATGGGATAAATGAGACGATATTCTGGATTGACTCATGTTGTTTGCAGGTATTTTTATCCTTAATGTTTCTTTAGAAGTCTAAACCTGCATCTAAAAATATTAGATATTGCTAAGAATTATTAGACTGCATTCCGAAATCCTTGCACGGGTCCACTGGTATATCAGTATTTCCATAATCAGATTTTAATCATGATTACAATATACCGTTCTTACACTGTAACTGTACGGAAAATAAAATTTCGCGGAAGTGTCTTTCTCTGGGGCGAGTTTTAGCCTTTTCAATTGCATTTTAAAATTATAAAACATAATCCGAAGTCGTACCAAACTATCTAGCTGAAACATTAATGCCAGAAGCATCTCTCGTTACTTCTGAAGAATACAATTCCTAGCAGGGCATTTCCAATCCCTGTTTCATCAACATTAAAATCATGATTTAAAGCAAATACGGCTTCATATCTAGACTAGCCATCACAAAGTTCTGACCTAAATGCAGTATAAAAACCAATGAGAAGTAGTAGTGAAATATATTTGTGCAAAGGAAAGTTTTATGCTAATGAAGACAAACTAAAATCTGCCATCAAAATATCCTTCAGAAAATTTTCAATGCTTTGAAAAAAAAAAATACTTTATGACTTCCAGAACGATAAAATTAAGTGAAAATAATAATGAATATAGGTTTAATTTGCAAGGGACTCAAAAAATCAGCCAGAATCAGACCCTCCAAGTGCATTAAGACAGTCCTATATTTCTCCTCCTTATCAAATATTTTTTAAATTCACAGTTTGATCAAAATGTGACTTTACAACATAATGGTCTTTTGATCACACGTAATGTCCCAAAAATTTGAAAATTTGTCAGAAACATATTTTCCACATTTAATAACGTGCTTTGTAGTGTTCTTGCACTTTTTAAAGGTTTCTAAGTAATTCACATTTTAGTCACAATGTGACGTCAACGAGTGGTGGTATTTTGGTCACAGATATGACGTGATGGATGTGACTCACAGTGACGTTACTGTCACTATGCTTGGTATATGGGTTATTTTGAAAATGCTGTTACAGTACTGTAATTATGCAACGGAATAACTGAAATAAAATGTGCATCCCTGAATTATATTAAAACTTTTTTTTTGTTTACATCTACGCTTAGACGCTGTCTTTTAACATTTACACACTTATCTGTGTACACATAATTATCTGTATATTGCAGTAACATCTCTATTAGTGTAAATTGAGGCATTCTTCTACATTTACATACTTGTCTGAGTTTTTCAAGCGATAACAAATTGCACACTTAGTTTCTTAAGCTAATTACACATAAAAACGATTAAATTTTTGAAAAAAATGTGTAATTTTTATGACAAGTGTGTAATTTTAGAAATTTACACATATATACGTGTACAACTGGCTAATTTACGCATTTATTTTTTAAGAGTGTGAGTGATAAATTACTAGCCTTATTTTTGCTGGATTCTACACTCATCTATCCACTTTTACTAACTCCCTTCCTGTACAAATGTATAATTAAAACTACGTAGAAATGAACCTACATATACCTCATTCCCATTGCACTTCCTTTTGTAAAAATGTAATAAACTACATTAAATACTCTAGTTAGTGTGTAATTTTATAAATTTACATGTATATACGTGTACAATTGGCTAATTTACACATTTATTTTTTAGAGTGTGAGTGATAAAATACTAGCCTTATTTTTGCTGGATTCTACACTCATCTATCATTTTTACTAACTCCCTTCCTGTACAAATATATAATTAAAACTACGTAAAAATGAACCTACATATCCCTAATTTCCATTGCATTTCCTTTTGTAAAAATATTATAAACTACATTAAATACTCTAGTTTTAGATTTAGCAATTTATAGTATATGTCTCTATCTTTTTTATACCACTGTTGTACATTAATTTTACTTCATAATGAGGTAAATTTGATACAACTAAAACTGTGAAAACAGAATATATCTGTAACGGAATCTTGCCCTAAGCGGAAAGACGAAAACGGTCCCGACGAAAACAATACCATTATATCTTCTAAGACGGAAGGGTTTTCTCATCCGTTGCGTTTTCGTCTTAACAGGTTTTATTGTATTAGATATGATTGATAAAGAATTCTTCCAATAACTGAATTTAAACATACTATTAATTTTCTATATATTGCAGGTTTCGGGTCGTGTTCGGTTCAAAATATTTCGGTTCGTCTCGAACTAGAGTGCTTTGGGTTGCAGGATGACGGAAATAATTTTTGCGGGTTCGAGTCGGGTTGCAGATTGACAGAAATTGTTTTGTCGAATTACTAATTAGCTTCAAGTAAAATTTTCATGTTCACGTGGGGAAATTTGACTCGACCCGGGGAAATTCTAAATCCAACCCGTAGCAAAATAAGTACAAAAGTAAAAATAGTTTTATAAAAATACACTCTTTTATAAACATTCAACGTTTATCTTTAAAATCACGCTTAATTTCATGACTTCAATTCATAAGATTTGCATTACAATACATTAACTTGGCGTGGGCACTGAACACGATTATAGAAAATTCACTGCTTTCTTACGCTTGGTAACTATTACATGAAACTATTAATTGACTGAAGTTTATTTAAAAAAATATATATTACACTCTTTAGTTTTTATTTGTATTATCTACTTTTTAGAGTTTAAAATATTCAGCTTCACAGCCAGTTGGCCTTTTTTGACATGCGTGTTTTGGCGCATTATTAAATCCATCGTTGTTGTAATTCGTATTCAGTTGTAACCATAAAGAATAGTTTGCGATTTATCGCCTGCGGCGGGCGAACGAATCAATTCCTTAAAATTAACTTTTTAATTTATAATTAAGTTCTAAACATATAAAATGTTGTATTGTCATCGGAAACACACCTTTGTACAAATAATTTTTATAATTCTAACATCATCAGGAAGTGAGTGAAAAATCAATTACAAAATTACATCTTTACATACAAAAAAAAAAACAAAAAAAAAAAAAACAAGTTGAGTTAAACAAAAGAGTGTAAAAATAGAATCAAACAGACCCGAATCTGACTTACAGGAAAAAGTTTTTAGAGCCAATCAGACCCGAAAGTGAAGTTGGGTTCAACAAAATCGGGTCACCCAACCCTATGCAGGACTGTAGTATGGGCTCCCATTACAGGCAGATCAGTACTGTTTCCAAATTATAATATATATCAGGGATCTGTTTAGGAAGAAATTGGGTCCTTTAAAGGAACCTTCACAAAATTTTTCTTCTCAAAATAGGGTCCTTCACAAAAATTTTCATTTTAAAACAGGACTCATCACAAAACTTTTCACCTTAAACCAGGACCCTTCCACAATATTCTTTGTCTTAAAAATAGGCCTTTCACAATTTTTTTTTCCATTTCTAAGCAACCTTTTACAAATTTTAATCATTTAAAAACAAATTTGACATGTCACTTTACACATATAAAGAATATATATGTATTTTACATGCATGTGTCTTCTTAAAAATATATAAACAAGAACCCGAATTTAACGATCATTTCAAATTCACAAAATTATGACTAGATTTTTCATTAATGTAAAAAGCTGTTCAGAATTTCACAAAAACAGGACCCTGGGATTATCGCATTTTATCGGACAGACCCCTGTATATATTTTAAATACTATTTGTATTATCTCTCCTCTCCTTAAAATTAAATATGACTGTTAAGAGATTTAAAAGTGCGCTGCCTCCTTAATAATATCGAAAAGTTTATGTAATGCATTCTTGAAGGTATTAGTCATATCGTGGGATATCCCGAAGTTGGGAGCTAAAAAGATGAGGAGAATCAAGAAAGAGAAAATAAATGCTCCACTCTGTCATTCAGATAGGAGTGTCGTTTTGAGCGCTGTCACCAGGCCGAGGACTTTTCTGTGCTTTGCTATTTTCTCGTCCCGCGGTGCCAAATCTGAATTTAGACCCGGCAGGGATGCATGCCGACGCGTAGCCCCAAGGACTCTCCAGCTCTCACATACTGCTTTCCTTCTGTACGGGTAGATCCACTGAAAAAGTGGGACTAGATCACTGTTTTGTCACCAGAAAAAATCACCCATTCTCATTTCCACAGAAAATTGCTCTTTAAACGTGTGACTTGCCTGCCTGCCTTCCCCTTCATCCCTGGCTTGGAGATATCATCAGGTGACGAGATTTTGATTGTTTTTTTTGTGTGTCGGATTGAACTGATGATGACGATAATGACGATCTGGTAACGATTTTTGATACCAAATCTGATGATGATTTTTTTTTTCTTTGAAGACTGATTGACTTTTATTTGATTTCGATCGAACTTATCGATTAGCTGACTTTTCAAAAAAAATAGTTTTGAATTTTTGCTTTATGTATTAGTAAATCGAACCCACCGATAAGTTGTCTTTCGCAAAAAGTATTCAGTGTCTTTTCTGCATATATATATTAAGAACGGAATTATCTTAAATGGAATTGAAAGACAAGCCGTTTTTGGAAAAACAATATTTCTACTGTTTTTTCAGTATGTATTAAAAAATAAAACGAAATATTCTGAAAAGCGTTTGCGATAATTTTACAAAATATCGTTTAAGTAACTGCATACATGGTAGATATTTTTTTAACTATTGAATGTTTTGTTTATACACCATGTTACCAGTAAACAAATGAAAATCATTATACAAATTGTCATATTAATGAATATTTTTGCTTTAAATATTAGTATTAGTAAATCGAACGATATCAATTAAAGAATGAGTAAGGCAATATACGTTATGATTGATAATTTAAGTTTATGCATTTGAATAATAAGAGAGACAATTCATATTTCAAAAGTTTTCTTTCATAAATATTTTTAAAAAGTGTGACTACAAGATATCTTTAAAAAGTATCGGAGAAATAATCTCCCAAATTACTGACTTGCATTAAAGAAAACTAGAGAAACATTTAAAACTGACTGTGAACTTTATTTTTAAGTATGAAAGATTCTTTAGAATGATGCTGTTCATGTTTTTGACTGTGGAATAAATTGAAAGCACAAGAAGGATTTAGTTTTTTGTGGCGTAGATCTTTTTAACAATAGCTTCAACTTGGCGTGATTCAACCATCTAAAAATAACGAGAAGAGTTAGTGTTCATTCCAACCTAGTATAGAAATGGATACCTGTAAGGCCTCAGAGGCAGATTCTATGAAGTCCTGAGGTACTGATTTGCAGAGGAGTTTTGTTGACGATTTTCAGGATTTTAACGTATTAACGAATACTTTTGAAGCTGCAATATTGTGTGCGAATTTTTCTTTAAAAATATTAGTACTTTGTTGATTTTATTCATCATATCTTTAATAGTTGATAATGAAACGGAAAATTAAAGGCGAAAAATGTTATCAGAAGCTACGATTAAAAGTTATTCAGCATGGCTTGGAAAGTGTCAATATGTGTACGTAAGCAAAAATCTTGAAGCGATTCGTAAGTTTCATTATTTTTAAAATTATTTTGTGGCATAGATTTCTGCTTGGTTTGTATCTTTTATGAATTTTTAGAAAACGTGGACTTTACTAAAATTTTTTTGCCTTTGGATTAACAGTTTTATGAAAGACAACTCTGCCTAAGAACTTAATCATTGTTTCTCAAAAACATTTTTTCATCTATCTTATTAAAAATTTAGTTAAATGGAAAAAAAGACTCATTTGTAACAGCTGAAGATATTCTATAAGACATATAAACGTATATCAGTTCCCACAGGGGCGCCCCTGCGCCCCAAGAATTTGTGCTGTGCTGAGTGGAATTTAACAAAAACTGCCCAACTGACTGACTGAATACAACAAAACAATGTATCTAAACGGCGGCCCGATAATAGACCCCTCTCCGGGGACCGGTGCCGCCCTTTGATAGAGAAGGGCGTTAGACCTCTTCAGGTCGAGTGTGTTTGCATCACCTGATCGGAAGCGGGACTTCCAAAGCGTCAGGGCGAGGTCGGGACGACGGAACCGTCGAGCCGAGAGCAGAAGCCCCCGAGTCCCGGAGGAAGCGACGCATCAGAAGAAGCAGAGTCATCCGAATCAAAGATGACTGTCAGCTACCAGTACGATGTGGCTTCTTCCGCCTCCGGGGGCTTCATTCGGCTCCTCTTCCGATGGAGGGGTAGTGTCTGGAAGGTGGTGTACCGGGAAATGACAATCTTCACAGTCTGCTACGTAATGCTCTCACTGCTCTACAATTTCGCTCTCACGGAATCGCAAAAAGGGTAAGTTCTCATTTCATTTTTAATTTATTTTAAATTATATAATGCATTCGCTTAGCTAGGGAGCGATTTATCAACTCGGGGGAGGAGGAGGAGGGGGGCGGGGGCGGTTGACTGCCTGAGGGAGACAACAATCACCCGAAACGGTGTAGATCTTTAACCTCTTCCCCCGGATTTTGCACATTTCGATTTCGAGGCCTCCTACAGCATTTTATTTATTTTTAAATTAGGAAGATTTCGGGTACCCAACATAGGCGTTTACTACGAGGGGGGGGAGGCACGTGTCCCCTCTAGAAAGTTTCAGAAGAAGATTGCCGCTCTTGAAAATATAAAACAAATAATGGGAGGTCTGTCTCTTCATCTCTTCGATTAATTTTTGGGACCACCATCAACGAGTGCCCCACCCCCCTTCTGAAATTAAAAAAAATCGGCGCATCTGAGGCCCAGGGCATGAAGCCTGAATACTATGCCGTAAATCAGGTTCTGCTCGTAGCTATGGAAGTCCTCTAAGTGCTCTCAGGCGCAGAGTGAGGGTGGGGCAGCAGGGGCTCTAATTCCGGTGACGAGGCTTTCTTTTTTATTCTCGCGAGGGGGAGGGGGGGGTGGAAGGTTTGAGACCAAAATAATAGAAATAAATTGATCAACAGTCTTTTTAGAGAGGAATTTGAAGAAGGTTAGCTCAAGAACCTCTTGGACTCTTGTTTTTTTTTTTTTTTTTTTTTCCTTATGATTCCGGAATTTGTAGTATAATAATCTTGCAGATATCACGTACAACGCGACCCTATCCCTGAAAATTTCATTTGAAGTCAACCTGCAACATAACCTTAACCCAACAAAATAATTTAGAATACAAAAATTCATAACTTCGTCAATTCACAAGATATCCAATCCGCTTAAATTTATTATAAATCCTTTTAATATTATCTAAAACTTTTATATTGACAAGTTTATTTTATAAAACCAACCGTTATAGCAAAAAAAGAAAAAAAAAAATCCCTGCCGGTTCCGCTTGCAAACAAGTTAGGTTTCGAAGTGGGTGGTTCCAACTGCCGCATCATGTCAAAAAGGTAATTTTTTCCGCAATTCCCAACAAACAAGCGCCCCCTGCAAATCTACCTGTGCCTGTAGGCCGAGCCGTCAGGGATCTTTTTCTTCCACTCTTAGATTGCACGTTATTTTATTTTATTATTACTTTGATGTTAATTTTCATACTCGTGACAACTCTTATTCAACCCATAATTTGGGTACGTTAAATATTACTGTGTAGCATCACCCCCTCTATCCTTCTTTCAAAAAATATGTTAGCATTTAACATTTAATGATATACAGGGTGCATCATAATTAATATTACAAATTTTAAGGAATGTTTGAATTGAACAAAACAAACCTGAGAATGGACACTCGTAACAGAAGCGTTAAATAGCTTACCAGTGCCAGGATTTCGCACTGCTGTCTAATATTTTGTAGATGCTGGTTTAAACTTCTAAAGAAAAATTAAAGATTACAAATATGTGCAAACAACGTGAGTCAAACCAGAATATCGTCTCTTCTATTCCACCAAAGTCACAGAAAAAAATGGATTGAAGATAGCAAAGGGCAAGCGCGAGAGAGAAAAAAAATAATAATCGTATTTTAACAACTGCATCAGAGGATGACGTCATCCGCTTCTAGAAAAACACTAGACAAAGTAAAATAAACTGAGTACATATGAAATACAATTTAATTTAATATAACAAAGCATGCATTTTAGGCTACCCGTGAAGTTCCACTGTTTCGATCGACCAATAGTGTCTTTTTCTTCTAAACAATTCAATTTTGCTTTTTAATAATAAATATAAAATAAGCCCGTGCGGAGACGTCCCACTTTATATTTTTTGTACTTTTATTTTATTTTTTTATAACCATTGTTGAGCACGATATAACGCGGTATTTTATTTTTGTGGCAAACCTTTAGTATTTGAGGAAAACCTTTCATTTCATTTATGAGAACAATGGTGGTTTAATTTTTAATTAACAGCAATTTTTAATCAAAAACCACGTTTTAACAAAATGCCGAGTGTACTATGTGAGAAGTCGGTTCAAAAACCTGTTGAATGATACCTCATTCATTGTTGTGTGTTTTGTAAATGCATAGAAAAAGGCATGTTGACAACAGAAATAACATATATGATAGGGCACTTTCTGATTTAGATGCAAGATTGTTTACTTTGTAATATTCTCAAAACAGTTGCTGGCATTTATTAACCAATGAAATCTTCAAACGGAAAAGTGAAATTCAAGAAAAATGGGTAAAAAAATAATAGCGTTTGTTGGAGGCTAAGAAAAAAAAAAATATACGGGACGTTTGTTGTGAAGGGGTTAAAACTCTTCTTTTGCGGATCTGTAATTACTGAGTAGCTCAAAGTTGGCCGCTAATAAATAATAAATTTCTCTCTCTTTTGAGCATCTTTGGTGATTAAATATGTTTTGTACTTTTTTAACAATTAACAACATTAGTTGAAAAGTGTTTTATGAAGTCGATTTGTCGGTTTGTCTGTCTGTCCGTGCTCTAACTCGCGTAAATATACACGAACTGGATTGCCATGCAATTGATATATGTTATTGATGTTTACTAATGGGATGGTTGGTATTGAAAATGAAGTATGTAGCGCTTATAGTTTTTTTTACAGGGACATTCAAATGAAATTCCGTTACATTACGGTCTATGGAGAAAAATCATTTGTAGTTTATATTAATGATGTTAGACTATTTCAAACGTATTGAAATCGATGTATATCACTAAGGTACATTACAAGAGGCTTACTCGTCTAGAATGTGGTGTGCATAGCACTTATAGTTTCTTTACAGGGATTACTGAAAAGAATTCCGTTACATTACGGTTTTCTGAGGAAAAATCGTTTGCGGTTTATTTTAATAATGTTTCACAATTTCAAGCAAATTAAAATTGATATATATCACCGAGGTTCATTACAAGAGGCTTACTACAGAATATTGTGTGTATAGCATTCATCGTTCATTTACAGGGACACACAAAATAATCCGGTTAAAGTATACTGTATGTTGTAAGTGCGTTTTCAGTTTGCGGTACCCGTTTTTAAATGTAACTAATTTTTTGCCCATTACTTAGTGTGTGTAAATTCCATAGATCATATACAGGGCAGCACAAACATCTCGAGTACATTTCCGTTGATTGACGGCAATTCCAGAGCAGGAATTTTAAACTGTGCTATGCGTTTCCTAACTGAACTAAATTTTAGCATTCTATGTAGTATATATACAAATCTATAGATCCTATATAGGGCTGAATAAAAGTATTCGGATATTTTTTCTGAATATTGTTGGTAATTCCTGAAATTGGGTTTTCAAATGGGTTATGCGTTTTCCAATTTGTTTATTTAGATATCATCTCTCACCTTATTAAACGGCAAATATTTCTAAAAGTATTTTGGAAGTGTTGGAAAGTGTTACATAATCTGTGCTTGGCGCATGACTTTTGTTTTTGTTGTCCTTGTCTTGTATTTGTCATCAATATTAACTTTATTATTCCTAAAAATATCAATATAGAAAAAAATCAGCAAGTTTTATAGGAACTATTATAATTATATTTTTATAATTACTGTAAAGAAAACGTGATTTCTTTCACAATTATGAAAACGCTTACAAACGTCTTAAACGCTTAGTTCCTAGTACGGATTTTCTGAAAAAAAAATGAAAAACTGCTTGTTATGTTAAATTTTATAATTTTTTTTTTAAATTACGAAATTCCCTGTAGATGCTGTATGCGAGATATTTAAGAATGAGATGCATGTTTCTAAACTTGTTTGAAGATATCTTATTGCTGATTTCTTTTTTTTTCTTTTTTTTTATGGCATTTACATAAAACATTTTCGTATAGCTTCATATTTTCAATTTGTAAGGAAATTTACTTTCAATATTATATAAAAACTTAATTTTAAAGTAAGGAAGAAATCAGCAACAAGAAATATGAAAGGCAAATTAAATATATTTAAAAAAAAATCAATTTAAATCCAGGCATGTAAAGAAAAAAAATCCACCTATACATTTTTTTACCGGTTGTACACGAAATGACTTACATATAAGCTTCGGTATAAATAGATAAATTACTTATTCAGATGTTATGTGCAAATGCCATCAGAATAATTGGACACTATTCCCAAATTGCTGAGATAATATTATATTTATAGCGTGGCTGATTCTTTTCAAAGATAATGAAACCAGCCATAATATTAAACGAGTTGTCTAAGTTAGAAAAGTGTTAATGACGTTTATGATTTATTACAAGCCGTTTTTATTTCGTCATCTGCCTTGGGATTTCTACTGAACCAATTTTAATAATTATTATTTTTTAATTGAAAGTCGATTATTTG
Organism: Maratus michaelseni; assembly: GCA_963931845.1. Classification (NCBI taxonomy): domain Eukaryota; kingdom Metazoa; phylum Arthropoda; class Arachnida; order Araneae; family Salticidae; genus Maratus; species Maratus michaelseni. The sequence continues at coordinate 93,273,149 of OZ007596.1, forward strand.
TAGATAAGACATCACTTGCTATTTTGTAAAATATTGCCAGTCTTCTCATTTATTTTTAATTTTAAAATTTATTAATTTCTTCAAAATTGGGACAATCGGGTTACTTTTACTGTTGCAGAAAAAGAGGGGATCATTATATCTTTCACGACCAACTTACATATAATCATGCGTGCTTATACAAATGGTTATTATGATAAAGGGGTCTTAATTTTTTTATCGATTGTATCTTTATCGATGCCATTTCTTTATTACAATCACAAATAAAACAAGTGGGAAATCGTACGTCCAACGTGATCAATGAGGTGCATTAGTATAATAACTAATTTTTTAAATATTCAGATCTTGGTGCAATAGTTACAAACAATTAATTACAATTCTGTTACATTAAAATTATACTATACGCAAATATTCAATACAAGACAATGTAAAAAGATCATTGTTATTATTTCAGTGAAATGAATTATATCGTCGATTATTATGATATGATTTATTTCCGTAATAAAATATGCAATTTTAGGTTGTCAGCATTTTATCTTTTGCTGATATTTACTGAAAATTCCAGTGGGAAACTTAAGCCTAGCTTTGAAAATTTCAGAACTTGAAATCCATCTTTAGACCATTTAATCCATTTAATATATTCTATTCTCCCGGAAACATCTATCCGAAAAACTGTCGGTAGATTATAGGATTGCTATCATTAAACAATTTTAGTATACAAATTCGGTTTTTAAATTCAGTAATACGGAAATAATAGGACTCCATCTTAAACAGGACGCAATCACCATGGCAACCTAGAATCATTACCTAACATGGGATATCATTGAATTAGTTAGGATTTAATAGAATGAAGAAAACTTTTATTAATATCTTTTTAAGTTTTGATTCGATTTTCACAAAATTTGAAATGACTCGACATAATTCTGCAAAGATTATATATATTGAATTTCAAACCATTTGGTTGGGTAGTTTTTGCGCTCTTATATGCGGACGGACGGACCAGACAACGACAATAGGTGCTACGTATATCTATAATTCCGAACGCACCAAAAAAAGCTTTTGATTTGAAAAGATTGTGCTTAAGAAAATTAAGAGGCTGAAAGGCTCTAAAAGTTGAAAAATATTTTTTTTTTTATAAAAGCGTTCATTTAAAAACATAAAACTATAATATTTACCTGTAACTGCGTCAAAATTATATCATTTTCAGAGATTTTTTATTCCACCAGTTCTGAAATTAGAGATAAAATTCTTAATCGAAGAAAATGCATCATTTTTAAAAAGCGTTCAGCTGACAACTTTCATTCTGAAAATTGCATTTTTTGTTCAATGAATGCAAAATGTTTTAAATGACTTACATTTACGTTGGCTTTCATTCCTCTCTAAGAACATTAGGCTCAAAGAGCCTTTAAACATACCTCTACACTAAAAAAAGGCCCTAGTCCAAGAAAGGCGGTATGCTTCTGTCACTAAAAATGCGAGCATGAGTGATGTTTATGAAAAAACATTCATTAACTTTAGTTAAATTGTTACATTTCAGTACATGTCGAAATGATTTTCAACAGTTTTTCATTCCTATACTACTGAGTTTGAGGTCTTATACTAACGAAATGAAAAGTTAGTAAAAATTTATGTCATTTTGATCTCAAAAGTTTTTTTTTTTTTTTTTTTTTTTTTTTTTTTTTAAACCAATGGGAAAAGGGTTGTTTCTTTCGGTCGAGAATGGACCAAATGATGTTCGCATTTTACTATTTTAGCCGTTTTTAACGAAATTCTGTAACTTTAGAATTTTTTTTCTTTGAATAGGCAATAGAAATGCATAAAATCGTTACAAAAATGTTAAAGTTACAAAAAGGATAGATGCAAATTATCAGATATGAAAAATAATGTAGAGATTTGGTACTTTCGTTTTATAGCAGCCCCCCAAGGACGAAATATTTTTGTTTCTGTTTTCATTAATATATTGTAAATTTGGTACTTTCGTGTTATAGCGGCCCCCACGGATAAATCGCCAAGCGACCAAGATTTATCGCCAAATTATAAAGCATTACATTAAAAGTATGACATTATAATAATATATAATATATATCTAACATTTCTTGACGTATGTGGCCAAGTCATATATGATGTATATACGGCCTAATAAGACGTAAATAATATGTGTATAATGACGTATATGACACATATAGGAGTGTTTGGAATATATATATATATATGTGTATACAGGATGCATATATAAGCTTTGGGATGATCTTGGCGAAATCATAACTGCAACCTTGGCATAATCATAATTGTGGAAACCGCTATAACACAAAAGTACGTTTTTTTTTTTTTTTTTTTTTTTAAAGCTTTTGGAACATTTTTTGTTTTTTTTTATCCGACTTAAAAAAAAAAAAAGAAAAAAGGAGGAGGTTATTAATTCGACCCGTACGTATGTATTTTTTTTGGTCCTGTTTACGCATAACTTTCATAAATGTGCACTGATTTTGATATTTTTGCTTGTTTGTTTGTTTGAAAGTGAAAGACACCCTCGTGGTCTCATTTGAATTTCGTCAAAATCTGATGATTAGAACAAATTTGTTTTTATAAAAACTTCAAAATTCAAAGCTTTAACTCAAAGTGAGATTGACATAAAATGCACCGATTGTTATATATCTATTCATTGTTGGATTTTACATACATTATTGTTTGAGAAATTTTGCGACAATATGTAAGAATAATGAATTTGAAACGAAGTCGGTTTTCTTACTTAAAAAAGAAAAATCTTGTATTATTATAGTTTTATGAAGGAAAATGCATATTTATTACGTCTTTTTTTCTTGGTTAAATCGGTCCGTCGTTCTGCAGCTAAGGCACTTGATCTCGGAAAGGAGCGAAATGCGTGGAAATGACATCATATTTAACAAGAAAAGAGAATTTTTATTAATAAAACAAATATTTCACTACGAATACTTCTAAATAGCGCGAATTTCTGACTTTTTACTCCGGACCGAATTCAGATTAGGACGTAGAGATGACCCATGAAATGCGAAAATCGTTCATATGCAAAGATTGCTGGTAAACATGACGTGAAATTTTGCCGCGAATAATATCTTTTAATAATGTACTTACGTATTAAAATATACATGGATTAAAACCATAAAAACGCCCATGAAGCGTTTGCGCAAGTAAAAATGGCAACATGATTAGCTTCAAATATATATATCTTTTTAATAATAAGGCGAAATTTTTTTTTTCTTATATTTGTGTCAAAGTGATGTAATTTTTGCTGATTTTTCATTTTGTAATTACAAAGATTACAATATTAGAGCCTTAATTTATTACTTTATCTTGATTATTTACCTTAATTATATGTCTCTGATTACTCCATTTTGAAATAAACTATAGTTTAGAAGACAAATGGAATTTAACTTTTCAATAGTGTCAAAAGTTAAAGTTAATAAAAATAACAGTATTTATAGTAAATAAAGTTTAAAATAATAATTGTTGTTTGAATTTAAATTAGCCAATGTAAGTCCGATTTTTTTATTGGAAATATTTTTATAGAATTTTTAAAAGTTCATTTGACAGTTTTTATTCCGTTGAATTTCGACGGGTGCTACATCGTTATTAACATTATAATACAAAAATGCTTTAATATTAATTCGATATATAACCGATTCTTATGCTATATATGTATATGTAACAATACAAAACATATCGTTTAAATAAGTTGTGATATTTTTTAGTAACTATGCATATCATTGGTCATCTTGCATTCAAAACTGTTTTTTTTTTTTTTCGTTTATTGATCATGTGTTTTCTCTACAATATGTATATATACTTTTAAGTTCATAAGCGCATACTGTCTTGAAATAATGTTTTAAAATTGAAGTTTGTAGGATTATTTTAGCACAAAGTTGTCGTTATTATTTTTCATGTGTTGAAAAAACGTTACGAAACATTATCAAAAATAGGAGCAGAAATCACAAGCAGAATAGGAGCAGAAAATCACGATTCTTATTCTTTTAAAATATTATCGTAAAACTATAGCAGAAAGACAAGAGTTCTGTTTTCCTATAATTCTGGAAAAGGACTTCAAAGAGAAAGCCAGGATAGACAAGGAATAGCCACGACTTCTCTATGTTACTGACACAGAACGTACAAAAGCTTCAGAATTAGATTACCCATCAACACTCTCAAAAAAAAATCCGTGAATTGAACGAATTTTTTCGTTGCCTTTTTTCGTTAAAACACGAGAATCTCCGCTTTGATTTGCTTCGCTTCCCCCAAAATACGGAAAACTCACCAATCTAACATAAAATATACCTGAAATTCCCCAATCTAAGTCTGCAATTTCTTCAAACCACAGGGGTGTACCGGCAACTCTGCCACATGTTACTTTTCCGTGTTAGAAACGGAATATTTACGTATGTGTTTTTCCTTTAAAACACAGAAAATTTTAGAAACGAAGGTCAAATTTTCCTGGAATTCCCCAGTCACAAGACAGAAATTTCTTCAAATAACAGAAAAATCTATTCCAATCACAGGGGTGTTCCAGCAACTTGCTGTCTGTATTTTTTACGGTTTTTGACGAAATTTATTTTGAGAGTGAATAACCATTCAATTCCTTTTAAAACTAATTTTTAAAAGAAACTAATTTTTGTAAAAAAAATAAAATTTGCTTAATATGAAAAAATAAAATTTGCTGCTTTTTTTGTAAAAATTTTAAGAATTTTAGACTACATTCTTTTTCCTGAAATAGCATTTTTTTTTTTTTTTTTTTTGAAAAAATAAAATAAAAACTTTGAGCCTGTGCCCAAAGACGTTTATGAAAATACAGCCCGAGCACGTGCCGGTCCTTGCTTCGGGCTCACTGGCTCGGTCTGAGCCCATCTCATCTGTATTGTAAATACCATATTTACTAGCGTAATTTTTGGCCCCTGCGAACGGAATTCATAAATACTTTTCAACTTTGTTGGAAAGTATTAAAAAGCATTACAAATAATATTTTAAATAGTTTCAATAAAAAAGTTCATATTCAAAAACACGTTTTAGTTTAACTTCTTCAACAAATTTTTCCTTCTTTAATTTTCATTCACTCTCTTGCTTTTACAAAAGAAATGTCAAACGCACGTGTTTGAGACAAATTGGGGTTGATAGGAAAGAGAGTAAAAATATGTATAGTGACGAAACTGCGATAATTTTCCGAGATGTTTTTCTTCACAAAATACTCAACACAAACGGAACAAATTGTTTATTTTTAACTCTCTTGGTGTGCGGTCAAGGGTAACATCCTACTGAAATATTTATTTTTAAAAAGAGAATTTATCTAAATGTCAGGAAGGTAAATCCATTCATTTTTCAAATATTTTCACAACAATGTTTTTATTTTATTTAGATCTACAAATGTCTTTGGGGCTCTTTTATTGCTTCATATATACATACTTATTTATTTAAAAAAAAAAAAAAAAAAAAAAAAAAAAAAACATTTGTATTATTTTTCTATATTACAAATACTCAACAATTGTCACTTAATTGACAATTGTCAACAATTGTCAATTAATTCAACAATTGTCAATCAAAATAAAAGAGAAAGAACAGTATCAATCTTGCAATTTAATGTTTCAGTTTTTAAATATTGTCTCCAATTTAAATAAATCTCCAGTCCAATTTTGGTGTCAATGCGAGTAATATTTTGGACGCTATCGTGAAGACATAAGAGTACTGTTTCACAGGAAGTAACTATATTAATAACTATATTCATAACTATAATAAACAAAAAAAAAAAAAAAACCATGCGTCGAGCATAGATTATGAAATTTCTGGCAATAAGCGGAAATAAACTCGTATTATTTTGTGTGTATGATCTATGAAATTTATACACACAAGTAATATGCAAAAAAATTAGTTAAATTAAAAAACGCATACTACAATTGAAAACGCACATGTATAAATTATCGCTCATATACAGTATGTAGCCTAATTATTTTGTATGATGTACTTATAAATGAACGATACATGCTAAGCACACTGTATTCTACAGTGTAAGCATCTTGTATTGAGATGAGCGTATAAAAGAGTTCCGAAACAATTGAGTTAATAATACGCCAAACCACGCTCGCTAAAATATGCCAACTGGCTGTGAAACTGCAATGATGAAATATTTTAAACACTAAATATTAGAAAATAAAATTTACATAAAAATAAAGAGTGTAATATATATATTTAAAAATACGATCTTTTTAAATTCATTTATTTAATTGAATCGGTCATTTCAAAAACCACATAAGTCATTTTTTCCCCAAATATACTTTTTTTGTCGCAAATGCTTCCTTAAAGGTAGAGCCATGATCTGGGAAATAACCACATATGTATGTGTATTTCTTCCACTTCAAATAATACCTTCTAATTTTCGTTCATTACTTAAACGACATAAAGTCATCGACTTAAGTGGTTTTTGCATGCAATATCAGATTACATGCGGATACCATATTACATTACCATATTAACATTTGTGTGCAATACCGTATTAAAACATAAAAATGTTCCTGTACAGGTGCTATCTTCATTAATTTTGATTGTTTAATATGGCTGTTTTGTTCAAATTAAATACCACCTGACCTTGTTTCTTGCTAAAACAACATAAGTCAGAAACAGTTTTTTTCTGTTATTGTTCTTTTTATTATTCATAAATTATAAAAATTATTCGATATTTACAAACTTTGGAGTCTAAACTCTATAATCAGCCCCAAAACCCCCATAAAATTCGTTTACTTGTAAATAATACAGTTTTTTTTTTTTTTTTTTTTTTTTTCTGAAAAGTTTTGATTATCTGGTTTATGTGGTTTTTGAAATAACCGATTCAATTAAATATATATTTTTGCTGTTTCTGCTCATCATATGTTGATGCATTTGAAAAAGCAAAATTCAAATTCAAAGAAAGAGACACCATCGATCGATCAAAGTAGTGGTCTTTCACGTGTAGCCTAAAATGTATGCTTTGTTATTTAAAAGTAAATTGTATTTTATATGTATTCAATTTATTTTTCTTTGTCCCGTGTTTTTCTAAAGCGGATGACGCCACATCCTCTAATACAATTAAAATATGATTGTTATATTATTTTTTTTTTCTAGCGCGTGCCTTTTGCAATCTTTGATCAGTTTTTACTGTAACTTTGATGGAATATATGAGACGATATTATGGCTTGACTAATGGTGTTAGCATATATTTATAATCCTTAATTTTTCTTCAGAAGTTTAAACCTGCATCTAAAAAAATATTAGCTATTGCTAAAAAATATTAGACTGCCGTGCGAAATCCTCGCACGGGTCCACTGGTTATTATATAATTACGTTAAGAAATAATTTGGAGTATAACTGCGAAAATAGCACGTACCACCCGATTTCGAGTAAAAGTTTTACAACATTTTATGTTTTACCAGCTGATTTTCATCGCTGATTTATGTACAGGTTATTTGCACAAAATGTGTATCGCGCCGAATATTATGTTTTATTATTGTTATTCGCATAAACTTATTCGTATTTTCAAGTTTTGAATGTTATGCATTTAAAAAAAATATTTAAAAAAAAAAAGAGAAAGGAAAAAAACTAATTTTTCAATGGCTGATATTTCATCCATGCTTCAAATTGAAATAAAAAAGCCAACGGTATTTTAGTTATTTAAAATACTCCAAGAAATGTAAATAAATCATCACTCATATATTATGAAAACTTACCAACACGTATCCGAATATTATTGAAAAAAATTATATTTTCATACAGAGAAAGGAAATATCCAAATAAACAATTAAGAAAACGCACAACGCAGCTAAAAGCACACTTTATGCAATTACCTATGGACGGTAATAAATTCGCGCCCTTTGGTGAAGCCCTGTATGTGATCTATACATTTTCACACACATCACATAGTATAGTTAAATTTGATTCAGCTGGAAAATGCACTTCGTGCAATCATCACCCATAGATGGCAACGCATCTATATTCTCTTGTGCAACCCTTTATATGAATTTATTTATATTATATACTTACCACATAATATAGGGGAAGGTTGCCTAAAACGATCCCCTTAAGGGGAAAATCCTGTGTAAAATAACATAAATGTTTAAATAAAACTTTGGCCCTTTGCTAGTATATGTTTCACACTATATTTTAATAATATTTTAAACCCAAATTGAGTAATGAAAAAAAAATATTTTTAAAAGTGTCCAAAGGATCATTTTACCCTCACAAAAAGGCAAAATGATCCTTCATTTAAAAATAATTGTAAATTGTTTTTTATCAGCAAAATAAAAGATATAAAAGTAATTATGACAATACATAAGTGTAATTCACATCTAAAAACATACTCCATCAAGTAAGCCCAGTCATATTTCTGTACATGAAAGACTGTATATCTAAGTAAATATGAAAGTTAGTGCTTACTTTATAACAGATGTTATAAATCTCAATTTTTCAAAGAATTCTATTCAGGCGCGTAATACTACGATCGGTTGAATACCGCCATTGTCTCTTCTTCACTTATCACAACTAGTTTATGTGTTACCCTGTAGATAGCGCACCTATGTCTGGGAGAAAACGTACGTGGATCGTTTTGCCCATTAGGATCATTTTAGGCCACATTACCCTACTAAAATTTAGTTTAGTTGAAAAGCGTATAACACAGCTGAAAATGCACTTACAGTAAATTTTACTTATAGACATAGTGAAGTATTCCAATTGTTTTGATCAGCGCTGTATATTTATAAAATTTATATGCCTCCCGTAATATGATAAAATTTAATCAAGTATAAAAATGTATAGCAAAATGGAAAATGTGTTTTCAGCAAATATTATTCATAGTCGATAATGTATCCGAATATTTTTTGTACGGTCCTATATAAGAATATTAAATGTTTCATGCATCACTTCCTACAGGAAATTTTTTTTATGATATTTCAGTTCCATTATGTTCGAAATAGTTTAGTATCGTTATGGTCAAACAATTACTGTTAATAGACAATGATTCATGGGAATTATTTTGTGTGTCCCTGTAAATGAACGATAAATGCTACGAACACTACTTTTAAAATGAAACATGCCACAGTGAATATCAACAATGCACACCAATTTCGTAATGCTTGAAGTTTGCAACATCATTAAACTGTACTTCGAACAATTTTCTTTGTAGACCATAATGTAACTGAATTCTTTTGAGTATCCTTCTAAACGAACTTTAAGTGCTACACACATACAGTTGGGAACATGCTATAGTAAACTTCAATCCAAGCATACTTACAAAAGTTAGAGCACGGCCAGCAGACGAACAGAAATCATAAACACTTTTCAACTATGGTCGGAAAATGTCGCGAAATGCGGTGAATGCATTTTTTCGAAATTTCTTGAATTCATAATTATTATTGCATTTTATATTCAATAAAATCTGTTAAAAACATCTTAAAAATTACAAAAGGTATATATATTCATGAAAATGGGGAGAAAATACAAAGAAAGAAAGAAATAGAGGAGGAGGAAAGTCCCCCCCCCCCCTTCCTAATACCGTAGAATAGGGCTGTCCAACCTACGCCCACGAAATATTAATAATTTCATACAGAAATATTTGCCTTATTTAATCACAGAATTTCGAATATTAATTAATCCCTTCGCGACGAGCATCCTTTGCAGAATTTTTAATCTTTTGCCACCGGTTTTTCAAAACAGAAATTTTCGCCTAATTGAATCTCAGAAATGCTGTCATTAAATAAGGCAAAGTTTACAATAAAAAGTTACTGGTGGGAATAATCGAGGATTCTGAGCACCTTATGCGTCACGTATACGTGTCGCTCGTCCCCAAGGGGTTAAAGCGAAGAATTCTATAAGAAGTTACTGGTATTCCGCTGGCGACAGCCCTGCCGTAGAAAATACAAAAATAAATAAATGTATTGGTGTTTATGAATTTTATATTAATGGTAGTAGATTTATCTAAATTTTATGAATAATTTAAACATATACGTCGTTTTTTCTTTGTTTTAAAAATAAGCGAGATACTCTCCATGGTTTTTGGCTGAATATAAGAAAAGCAGACTTTTACTTTTGAAATGTTCCTTGGACAAATCTTTAGTAGACTGTTTGCTTTTAAACATACATGAAGATGGCAGTGTAATGTCCCTTAAATTAAGACAGTTTTTGTAAGTTTTTGAAAGAAATTTTTTGTTTGACCCGAGCGGTGTGATGCAGAATCGAATCGTTTTCTTCTTATGAGCTTACTGATGATTAGATTTTAAAGAATTTTTTTGTTTAAAGCTTGTGGAATCCAATCGCGATTGCGTTTTGGAAACAATTCTGTATCACACCGCTCGGGTCACCCCTCACAATAGAAAACCATTCTCAATTTACCCCAATAATATAATATAAATTTCCTCTCGACTTGTCCTTTGGGCAGGAAAAAGCAATTAAAGCGAGCGTCGTGAAACGACCTCCCAGGGGCTGCAGAAATCTTAAAAAAACATTTATTTTCACGGAAAATTACAGATTTTTTTTTAAAGCGTAATTTGATCAATAAATGTAAAGCCCTTTCTTAGAAGCCACGTTTGTCACTAAATAAAGAAGAATATTAAAGTCAAATTTAATAGTTCACCAAATAAGTGCAGTCGGGGAAAAAAAGAAGAAGAAGAAGAGAAACCACCATAAAAAAAACACCATACATTTCTCTCCTTACATTTTAATAACCAAACTGCCTGGGAAAAAAAAATAAATAAGAAAAAAAAAAGAGAAACCACCATTAAAAAAAAAAAAAAAAAAAAAACTATACATTTCTTTATACACAAATTAAAAACATCTTTTACTTAAGTAAGGTGTCAAATACATGTAAAACACAAATATCCAAACTTGACATGTTTCGGTTTAAAGTATAAAACCACAATCATAAGTACACATACATCGTCAAAAAACAAACCCGAATGACACTGGACGCTACAATATATACATAATACCACACAACAAACACGCCATCTACCATCAAACACACAAAGTAAAAGCACATAAAAACATTAAACATCAAATCAAGCTTGTATACACAATTGCCTCCCTTTATTCAAATTAGCCCCACAATATTTATTTAAAAGCTCTAACCATAAAGGTGGAATAACAAAAGAGAAAGTATCATTACAGATTAAGCCCTTCCGCAAATAAATTTCGGTGGACACTCTTATAAGGGACTTGCGGTAATAATTCGAAATAAAAATCAATTTAAAATCTTCAAATAAAATTTTAATCCCCCCCCCCCCTCCAAATATAACCTAGACAAAGCTGTTTTCATGCGGCCAAATTTAATGTCAGATTCATGTTCCTTCTTTCTTATACTTAATTTTCTCCATGTCATACCAGCATAATAACCGATATCACCCCCCTCATTAACATACGGAATCTCATATACCCCTGAAAGATCCTCCTGTTTAACCGGGTCAAACTGTATATAAAGTAACTATTTTAGTTTATGTGGTGGTTTCGCAATTAAATCAATGTCAAACTTTTTTAATTTAAACTTTAACCTCTCAAAACAACCCTTCATATAAGGAAAAGAAACTCTTTTAACTCTAGAACACTCACTCTCACCCTTGTAATTTTCACTTACAGCCTGATCCCTCCCCCCAATATTTTCATTTCTGTAGTAATTAATCAACTTATTGATGCTACCCAATTTAAAACCATTACGCTCAGCTAAATTACGGATAATATTTAATTCATCATTCAAAAACTCTTCAGAACAAACCTTAAAAGCCCTATTAACTAAAAAACGGAAAGTGGAAAACTTATAACTAAAAGGAGAATACGCCGAATTTGGGATGATATGCCGACTATTCAAACTCTTCCTATAAACCGTTCTCTTCAAATACTCCCCCCCCCCCCTCTAGTTAAAAAGGTATCCAAAAAAGGGAGACTACCCCTTTCCTCTAATTCATAAGTAAATTGAATATTACTATCCAAATCATTAACATCCTTAACAAAACAAACGAAAGACTCCACCCCCCAACCCCAAATCAAAAAAACATCATCAACATACCTCCTCCAAAAAACCGGCAATTTCTCAAAACTTACAAAAATTCTTTCCTCCAAAGGTCTCATCTTAAATTCAGCTAGAAAATCCGAAATGGGAGAACCCATTGGCGTCCCCATATTCTGCACATACAATTTTCCATCAAACATAAAGAAATTACTCTGCAATATTAACTGTAAACCACTTTTTAAAGTCCTTTTAATATTGTCACTAATTTTTTCTGAACTGTCAATCCTATCGTTAATGTCTGAACTCACTTCAGTTATATCAATAGACGGGAACAAGGACTTCACATCCATACTTGCCAAAATGCACTCCCGAGGGATCTTAAGCGTCCTAATCTCATTCACAAATTCCGCTGTGGAACTGACAACATAATTCGAATGTGGCAATAAATCCTTTAATAGTAAAACAAACGTCTTTTCCAAAAAATATGTTGGTGCTTGACACCTCATTACTATTATATGGGGCGTAACGGATAACCTTCATTATGATCTTTAATTCTCCCAACGAGACGTGGAATCACACCTTGTTTATTAATACGTAACTTCACTTTCATACAATCTGGCCAACTACTTCTTTCAATAATCTCCTTTAATTTCCTATTAATTTTATTCAATGGCCATTTCTCAATTAAGGAACAGTTCATCTCTTTAATAGCTCCTAACATTTTATTACTATAATCACTACGATCCATAACTGCAATCCTATTAGATTTATCTGTCTGTAAAAACAGGATATCCTTTTCACTTTTCAGTTTTTTAACAATTTTTAAATCATTATTACCGAGTCCCATAGGTCTTGCTATATATTTATTTAATTCAGTGAAAATTATATTCCTTGTTTCTTCTCTATTTTCAGTCCTAACCCTCTCGATTATACACTAAGCTTCCATAACCAAGTTTTTAACATCATGTCTCTCTTCAAACATAAACTTTGGGCCCCTCTGTAAGACTCCCAATTCTCTCTCACTAAAACCTGTCTGAAGTGAGTATAACTGAAGTGAGTTCAGACATTAACGACAGGATTGACAGTTCAGAAGAATTTAGTGACAATATTAAAAGGATTTTAAAAAGTGAGTATAAATGAAATGAGTTCAGACATTAACGATAGGATTGACAGTTCAGAAAAATTTAGTGACAATATTAAAAGGACTTTAAAAAGTGGTTTACAGTTAATATTACAGAGTAATTTCTTTATATTTGATGAAAAATTGTATGTGCAGAATATGGGGACGCCAATGGGTTCTCCCATTTCGGGTTTTCTAGCTGAATTTAAGATGAGACCTTTGGAGGAAAGAATTTTTGTAAGTTTTGAGAAATTGCTGGTTTTTTGGAGGAGGTATTGTTGATGATGTATTTTTGATTTGGGGTTGGGGGGTGGAGTCTTTCGTTTGTTTTGTTAAGGATGTTAATGATTTGCATAGTAATATTCAATTTACTTATGAATTAGAGGAAAGGGGTAGTCCCCCTTTTTTGGATACCTTTTTAACTAGAGGGGGGGAGTATTTGAAGAGAACGGTTTATAGGAAGAGTTTGAATAGTTGGCATATCATCCCAAATTCGGCGTATTCTCCTTTTAGTTATAAGTTTTCCACTTTCCGTTTTTTAGTTAATAGGGCTGTTAAGGTTTGTTCTGAAGAGTTTTTGAATGCTGAATTAAATATTATTCGTAATTTAGCTGAGCGTAATGGTTTTAAATTGGGTAGCATCAATAAGTGGATTAATTACTATAGAAATGAAAATATTGGGGGGAGGGATCAGGCTGTAAGTGAAAATTACAAGGGTGAGAGTGAGTGTTCTAGAGTTAAAAGAGTTTCTTTTCCTTATATGAAGGGTAGTTTTGAGAGGTTAAAGTTTAAATGAAAAAAGTTTGACATTGATTTAATTGCGAAACCACCACATAAACTAAAAGAGTTACTTTATATACAGTTTGACCCGGTTAAACAGGAGGATCTTTCAGGGGTATATGAGATTCCGTATGTTAATGAGGGGGGTGATATCGGTTATTATGCTGGTATGAATGGGAGAAAATTAAGTATAAGAAAGAAGGAACATGAATCTGACATTAAATTTGGCCGCAACAGCTTTGTCTAGGTTATATTCGGAGGGGGGATTAAAATTTTATTTGAAGATATTAAATTGATTTTTATTTCGAATTATTACCGCAAGTCCCTTATAAGAGAGCCCATCGAAATGCATTTGCGGAAGGGCTTAATCTGTAATGATACTTTCTCTTTTGTTATTCCACCTTTATGGTTAGAGCTTTTAAATAAATATTGTGGGGCTAATTTGAATAGATGGAGGCAATTGTGTATACAAGCTTGATTTGATGTTTAATGTTTTTCTGTGCTTTTACTTTGTGTGTTTGATGGTAGATGGCGTGTTTATTGTGTGGTATTATGTATATATTGTAGCGTCCAGTGTCATTCGGGTTTGTTTTTTGACGATGTATGTGTACTTATGATTATGGTTTTATACTTAAACCGAAACATGTCAAAGTTTGGATATTTGTGTTTTACATGTATTTGACACCTTACTTAAGTAAAAGATGTTTTTAATTTGTGTATATGTTTGAGAAAAGGTGAAGTTTTATGTTTTTAAATTTTAAAACAGTTTTTAACATACATTTCGGTCCATACATTTTAATGACCAAACTGCCCGGGAAAAAAATAGCCGTTTAGCTGGAATGTTTTCTTTCAATGTATGGTTTTTTTTTATGCTTAGGGGTCATCTCCATACAGAAATTGTAATCAACTCTGAAATTTTCAATAGGAACATCTAATTTTAACATCATATTTGGATTCTTCGGTAAATTTTACTTTCGGATACCAAACGAGAAGTCATTTAGTGAAAAAAGCTTAGGAATTATGTATATTTAAAAATTTAAGTTCCTAATGTTACATGTATTATTTATAATTCGTTGAAAAAAAATTGCAATGCGGGTAGTTTTTAAAGCATAACTCGAAAACTACTTTTGGTGGAATGAAATTATATTTTAGATTCGCATATTTGAATCTTCTAGAAAACGATTTCTGTTAAAGTTTTTGTAGGTTACTAGGAGGCTCAGGCCCTTACGAGCTAGGCTCGCCAACCCCCGTTCCGTCACCGCAAACTCTAAAAAACACGCTTAATTTGACCAAATCTTAATGCTTTAAAACAATTACGGAAGATTGAATTATAATTAAACTACCAGTGGCTATCTACTGTAATCGGGTTTCCATTCAATTCTCTTTGATAGAGGAATTTTAAGGCCGAATCAACCGCTGTCGAAACAGCTAACAACTGTTTTCGTGACTGATTAAATAAGATCAATTAAACATTTAAAAAATCCGCTTGTATAAAATGGCTAAGTAAACAAATCGCTACCTCCCATAATTTTATAACGACTCTATAAGAAGATTGTTTTAAATAACAGATTTTAAGTGTTTCCTTTTAAATATGACGTAATTTTCACCAAAGTTTTGTTTCTCTTTCAGTATTCACGTGAAAATACATTTTTTAATAGTTTAAAAGACCACCTCAAAATAGGAAATGAATCTCTCGTGTAAATATATTTTTAAATTGAAACTGGTTGGAAATATTATTATTTTAGCCGCAAAAGTATGCACTGAGAAAAATGACACTTTCAAATCTAAGTAAATCGATGTTTTCATTTTGTTATGAAACTTTTTGTTTCCAATAGGACGACCCAATGCTTTCAATTCGGAAATACCAGGTATACTCAGAATATTAAAACATGTGGACATACTTAAATCTGAGCACATAGAGGTCAGTACAAACTCATTTTTGAAACATAGACATACTCAAAAATGATTAGAATCAATTCAAACTCATTTTTGAAAATGGAAAAACTCAAAAATGAACACATAGAAGTCAGTTCATATTCATTTTTGAAACATGGACATACTCAAATATGAACACATGATGTTTTATTCTTGAGTGTGTGCATGTTTTCAGAAATGAGTATATACATGTTTCAAACTTGAGTCACTTTGGCTCCGAACCAATTTGACTATGCGACATACTCAAATTTGAGTATTTTTTGCTCAGTTTTGAAAATGTCGTTTTCAGAGTGATGCGTAATTTTCACCATTTATTGCTTTTAATACGTGATTATTTAATTATTACTTTAAAGTTTTATTTCTGTTTTTAATAGTCACGTGTAAATAGTACACTGTTTAATTGAAAGGAAATATTATTATTTGGGCTGTTTTACAAATTGTCAACAATACAAATAAATGGTATTTTCGATATATGAAATAAATCTCAATTAAAATGATGAAATTTTAAATGAAAAATTGAAAAAAACCCTCAAAAGATTAAACCTTCAAAGTCAAATTTAAATTAAAAAAAATTGCGCACTGCACACCGCAAGTTTGTCAACTATATACCTTCAAAAGATGGTTAAATTCCTATGCATAGTTTTTGTTCCTATAAAACGTTTTTAGAGAGCTATTTTGACCGACTTTATTAATAAATATATCTTAAAATAATTCCTCGATTTAAAAACTGTCTGCTTCAGAGTATTTATCAAACATTTCTCTATAAAACTTCATATTTTTATATGCAATTGTTTTCTTAATATTAGCCTAGAAAGACCTCCGGACACAAGAAATTCATTGTCAGCGAAAACAGCGGGGATTAAATTTTTTTTTTAATATAGAGAGATAAAAACTTTTTTTCGAGTATTAATTTCATAATTTATGTATATTTTAATTAATATTCGAAAGTAATATATATTGTAACGATTCCCTTATATAATCATATTAACTTATAAGATTTATCCTTTTTTTTCATGAAGATTAACAATTAATTTTCTTTCTTCAACTGTAATTCTTTTCGCACCCCTTTTTACGTCTCTATTACAATAATTCGGGTGGTCCTTATAAAGGGATTCTTAAAAGTGTCTTTAGCCAGTTATTTCTTGAAATACAGGTATTCCACAAAAGTGATGGTACAGGAAGTAGTTTTTGGAAAATATGGAAATTTAACCCCTATGAGCACAAATAAAACTCAATTAACGAATAAGAATTATTTTATAACAGATTTTGCTATATTATACAAGAAAAAATCTTTCAAAATAAAAATATGTAAAATGTAAGTTAAAAAATGCTTCCACAAAAGTTACGGTATAAGTGAAATTATTTTTAAATTATTTAAGCAAAACCATTTTTTAATACTTAGTTGCATATCATTTCATTTTTAGGACTGCCATTTTGAGCTTTATTTTCAAGTCTCTTTTCTTTTCTGTACCGATTAATTACCATTTGGATTGTGGAACGGGAGTCATTATTTCAGAAATTTCATTTATAAGATTTATCCTTTTTTCATGAAGATTAACAATTAATTTACTTTCTTCAACTGTAAGTTCTTTTCGCGCCATTTAAAAAAAAAAAAAAAAAAAAAAAAAATCACTTTGATTATTTTCTTCTACGATAACAACAAGCACATTTCGTTTTGTTCTGGATACTGTGAGACTACAGCTTTGTTCAGTAAAATATGCAAATGAGTGAAAAAATTTAAATTTTATACAAATGTACGATAATTTTTGCGGAAGTATTTTTGAACTATAATATTTTTTAAATTTTTTAAAGGTATATCCAAAGTAAATTTCTATTAATATTTCATTGTATAATGTAACAAAGGATGCTAATTAATAATAACCGTTTGTTAACTAATTTTATTTCTATTCACCATGGTGAAATTTGCATATTTTTCATGTCTGTACCGCGATTTTTGTGAAACACTGTACGTTTCAAATGACATTCTAAGTTTTCGAGCTGAACAAAATTTTGATACATTATGTGATGTTTGCATCATATATAGTTCCTACATAATTTTAGACTTGTTTGTTGATTCGAATTGTTTAGACTTGCCATCTAAAACAATTCGAATGCATTCACATGGGTGGTTATTTCTTAAATTGCTTCTAGCGATCTTAAAGGTATTCAAACTGAATGAATGTTTATTATTTTTATAAACTTTCAAAATAGGTTTTTTTTTCACATATACCACTATAATTGCTGTAAAAGTAGTTTTACAGACAATCTACTTATAATAAAATACGAAGGCAAGAAAGTGTCTGTAACCATTCAGGGCGGGACCACTCTGGTCTGAGAATCCACCGTAGATAAACGCCATGTTAGGCTTAATGAAAAACCTATGCTAACATATTACAGCACAACTAAATGATAATATCTTCTACTTCAAATCATGTCTGTTCAGCATATTTTTCCTATAAAACATGTATATTATATCCTATTATAATGTTTTAAGTTCTTAATTAAAAATCCAGATTAAACATCGGAATCCCAGATATAAACAAACGGACACTGTTGCGAACAATATTGTTTTGGCGCCATCTACTGGCTTTAAAATGTACTTTTCTTCAATAGAAGCCTTTCAATAATAAAATCTTCATGCTGTTCGTATGAAGTCTTATGAAAATAGAACGCAGATCAACAATCCGTCATTTTTGACGGGGGTTATATACTAGTTATGAATAATAAATATAATGCATTGAATAGTATAGAAGTCGACATTGGCCGATAAATTTGGCGACTTCCGAAACGAAATTTGGCACCAAACGTTGATTTGGAAAATTCCAGAAATCAATCCTTTAGGATTCATAGGAGACGAATTATGGACAATACCCCAGATTTCCTGTGATGATGTTAAAAGATTTTCTTGCCATAGCAAGAGTATAAATAAGATTGATTGGCAATCAATGGGCAAGATAAATTGCAAGCGGTTGCCTGCCACATTATAGACTTGCATTCTCGGTACAGTTAGAGTTCTTACCAGTTTTTGCTTGCAAATTGAAATATTGTGATCAATAGCTTGCGATTATCGAATATTTGTCAAGACTTCAATTCAAAAACTGTTAAAAATTGTTATTTCTATTAAAACAAAACCGGAATTGAAACTTAATTGTTTTTTCAGTTACGAAACTGAATCAGCATGTTTTATTGGAGGATATAAATTTTGTTATTAATCATTATCCTTTTATTCCTTTTTAACACTTTCCAACCTAGTTGAAAAGCGTTTTTGACTTCGGTTTGTCTGGCCGTCTGTCCGTGCTCTAACTCCCGTAAATATGCTCGGATTGCCCTGCAATTTTTATATGTTATTGTCATTATCTATAGCATGTTCCTTATTTCAACTGAAGTGTGTAGTACTTATAGTTTTTTTACAGGGACACTCAAAAGAATTCTGTTACATTACGGTCTATGGGGAAAAATCATTTGTGTTTTATTTTGATGATGTTACACAATTTCAAACACATTCTAATTGATATATATCACTAAGGTGCATTACAAGAAGCTTAATATATAATATATGGTGTGCATAGCACTTATAGTTATTTCACAGGGATAGTCAAAAGAGTTCCGTTCCATTACGTCTATGGAGAAAAATCGTTTGTGGTTTAATTAAATAATCGTTTCACTATTTTAAACGCATTGAAATTTATATATATATCACTAAGGTGCATTACAAGAGGCTTACTACAGAATATTGTGTGTTTAGCAGTCATCGCTCATTTACAGGGACACACAAAAGAATTCTCTACTGCTTGTTAACAATAATTCCTGGAAGTGCGTTTTAAGTTGCTGAACGCGATTTTAAATTTAACTCACCTTTTGTCTATTACTTGGTGTGTATAAATTCTGTAGATCATATACAGGGCAGCACAAAAGTTCGCGAACACATTTCAGTTTATTGACAGAAACTCCAGAAGGAGAATTTTAAACTGTGCTACGCGTTTCCTAACTAAAGTCAAATTTAGCATCCTATGTAGTATATATACAAATCTATAGATCATATACAGGGCTGAATAAAAATATTTTTCCGAATATTGTATATGTTGGAAATATATGTTGGAAATTCCTGAAATTACGTTTTTAAATATGTTATGCGTTTTCTAAATTGTTTATTTAGATGTTATCTTTTAGCTTATTAAACGGTAATGATTTGTAAAATTATTTTGGAAGCGTTGGAAAGTGTTATATAATCTATGCTTGACGCATGATTTTTCGTTCTTGTTATTTCTTCTATGCATACATATACAAGGTGTCTCAAAAAGAATAAAATGCCTTTTAATTCCCTTTTACTGGTTGGATATCAGTAGACAATGTCAATTGCAAAAGTGATCAAAATAAGGTCGGAAATCAGATTATGTTAATGAAATAGCCATGCCATTAATTAAAAAAAAAATACACTTTTTAAAGTTTCGCACGACATCCCCCAGACAGAAATAGTCAATTAGATTTTTTTTTTTGCAACAATATTATTACAAAAAAACTACATGTATCTTAAAAACTAACTGAATTATAGTTAGCAAAAGCTGATTTAAACCACTTTTTCCACCATTTAAATGGATTTCATCTATGAAAGTAAGGACGACATACGAATTTACGATGACGTTCTTTAAATCAGCAATATGATGCAAATGTGAGAAAGTTGTATCATAAATACATCTAAATAAAGTGCTGCACATAAAGAGATCCTTTAAAAAGAAATATAAAGTTTTAAATCCTAGAAACATAATGCAAAAAAAAAAAGGAATTTACAATTCGTTCTCAAAGTGTTTCTCTGAAAATACAACACATATGCTCTTCTAATAATATTTCTGTTAATATTTTAAAATTATCACTAATATGAGTGATTTTATATTATTTAAGGTCAATTGCATCATTTGTGTTTTCTCTTTCTTCCGATATATCAAAGATTTACATTTCTAATTTAATATATGATTCCCAATTCCCATTCACAAGGCTAAATTTTAAATTAAGCATAAACAATTCAATTATATATATATATATATATGTGTGTGTGTGTGCAGTTTTTTTTTGTAATGAGCTATTTTTTTTCTAACTGGCCAATTTTGTCAACAAGGGTTATATAAAAAATGAAAAGGTACAACCTTTTGAAAATTAATGGCATGACTATTTCTAAACATAATCTTATTTTGGACACTTTTGAAATCTACATTTTGCCTACATACCTTCAACGGATAAAAAATTAAAACGAGTTTCAATCTTTTTGGGACACCCTATAGAATTATTCATATTTTCAATGGAACAAATCTAAAGGGATTGGACGAAATAGGCGAGAATAATCTCAGAAATCGACGTGCTAGAAGATAAATGAAATTTTACCATAGAAAAAACTAAAATTTCATAAATAGCTTAATGTTTCAAATGATTAGTCGCGACAAATCGATGGCGCTCTCTAGGCACAATTTTGTGTTGTGTATCGCAATACATCTGTCGAGAAATACAGAGTTCTAATTAATGGTACTTTATAACATCAATTAATGCTAATAATTTTCGGTAAAGAATTGTGTTTAACGACTAGTAAAGGTGTATTATTTAAAAAAAAAGCATTCTTATCCTTCACAAAGCGAAAATAATCAAGCAAATGGTTCGTTAAACTTCCTACAGGAAGAGAATCCTTTCTGCCGTGCAAAAGAAAGTAGGTTAGAGACAAGCAAAGTGAAAATTTGTGTTGTTTTCAAACCAACACTTGCCAACAATTTCCTGTTCGAGTGAAGGTATCTCGTATTTTTGTTCGTCTGGCTTGCATTGAAAATTACTACTGGGTGAGTTTGCTTGGGACACAGTTACATTCAACTACTAGGTCATGTTTTTGAAAACACAAAACAACTGCAAGCATTTCGCCGAAACCAATTTTTTTCAAAAAGGTTTTGGTACTCATCAAGATTCGGGAATCTTCACAGCATTAGCAAATGCGATTTATCAATTAAAATGAAAAAACGTATTGCTAAACAAATTAAATTGGTTACAAAATTTTGGGTTGAGAAAATTGATTAATAAGCTATAGCAGCGGTTCCCAACTTGGGGTACGTGGCGGGCCCGCTCGGGGTACGTGAATATAATATCAGTAATGTCGGAAGTTACAAAAATGGTTTAACTGAAAACACAAAGAAAGTTGATAGTTTTGGATTACAATGTTAGACTCATGTGTAACTCCAATATACTACACTCAAAATGAGAGAAAAGGCCCACTAGGCCTAATAATTCAAAGTCACTAGATCCGCCCACTGCTAATCATATTGTCTGAGTACTTGTATACTCTCCAATCTTTGCGAAAACTGTCATTAACATCATTATACAATGCTCTTTCCCCACCCCTTTTTTCTTATTGTTCCGTTTTAATAATAGTTGCAAAACGCCTAAATTACGCCAGAGCTTCTGGTTTTAATGTTTTATTTTAAAATGTGTTGAAAAGCAGGCCCTCATTTTCGTTTTCGAATAGGCAAAGCTATGTCACTAATGTATATTAATTGGAAAGATTCCTGCCTTTTAATTATTTAATCTGAAGTTGTAACTTATTATTTGAATGATTTGATTTCATGTTTAATACGGATAACTCGTGGAAATTCGGATCTCTTAAGTGTACTGCAACTGCGATTGAAATTCAACCTGATGATTCAGGAACTACAAGTTCTTAGAAACAATCTGATTATTTAGAATTGCAAGAGAACCAGAGGGTAACTAGATTAATTTTAACACAATAATTCAAATTGGTAAAGATTGTGTTAAAATTATTCTAGTGTAGTCACGTATCCAGCGTTTACTGGAGTTCCATTACCTGCGATCTATTCTGTTGAGCTGATTCAAGTAGCAGACCAGATGCTATGATCAATAAGGTTAACTGGATGAATTATGCCCTCCAGATTCGACAGGGAAAGAGCTCCAGGGAAAGAGCTCCATGAGAGCAACCATGAGAGCAACCATGCTCTCAGTTGGTAGAGCATGGCAGCTTCAGCCAAGAGATCCCAGGTTCGAATCCTGCCCCGGACATTTTTCGTCCAGTTGGAAAATTACAACTCAGAGCGTAGCTGTTAATATTTCTGATTACTGAATTAGTTCTGATAACTGATAAACCCATTACTTTAAAAAAAACTGAAAACACGAGTGCTCCCTTAATGAATAGAAAATGTAATAATGTATAATTCTTGAAATATAGATTTTCATTCACGGGAAATAAAGATTTTAATAATATGTCGGGAAGGACAGGGGGGGAGCGTGTTTATAACAAATGGGGGGGGGGGGTACTCCGAAATGAAAAGCCTAAGCAAGGGGAACGTGAAAGAAAAAAGATTGGGAAGCGCTGCTCTATAGAAACCACTTAGAAACGTTTCCGAAAATCAGTGGCAGGCAAAAAAAAAGTTGCGTCTTAAATCTTTTTCCAAATCTCAAAAATCTTTTTTTAATATTATATCAGTATATCAGATCATCAGGCATTAGTATTAAGTTGGGAGAGCAATACTAGTGTAGGTTTATCTCTTCATATTATTTTCATCTTTAAAAAACACATTATTTCCTTTAAAAAAATCTTTTATATTGTCAATAAAAACATACATTATCAGCAATCGTTAAAAACACATTTAGTTAATTTCTTTTAAAACACATATAGACACAGTCTGACGTCTTAAAAAGTTATATTACATACTAAATATCTTGAACCCAATATGCTTTTTAAGGCATCAGACTGTGTCTATATGTGTTGTAAAAGATACTAACTAAATATGTTTTCAATGATTACTGATAATATATGTTTTTACTGACAATATAAAAGAATCTCTCTATATTATTTAAAAAAAAAAAAAAAAAAAAAAAAAAAAAAAAAAAAAAACTAACCACCGCCGCCGCAGCCGCAGCCGCTGTCAATAAAGATTTGGTGCCTCGAAGTCTTTCTGTACTAATATCCAGAAAACTATTGCATACAAAAATAAGAAAATTGGTAGTTTTATAAAGGAATGTTCGATAAACACGCTGAAGCAGACAGTTCTCAAATCGAAGAATTATTTAAAGAGATATTTAATATTAAAATTGGTCAAAATAGTTGTCTTAAAAAGTTTTATAGAAACGAAAACTATGCACAGGATTTCAACCATAATTTTTAAGGATATAGTTGACAAGTTTGCGGTGTGCAGACTGCAATTATTTTTTTAATTTGAGTAATTTTTGAGGTTATATTTAAATTTTTTATTCAAAATTTTCATTATTTTGACGAAGATTTATTTCATATTTCATAAAATCCATTATTTGAATTGTTGCCAATTTGTAAAATAGCGCACATAATAATATTCCCTTTCAATTAAGAAATGTATTTACACGTGACTATTAAAAACAGAAATAAATCTTTAAAATAATAATTAAATGATCACGTGTTAAAAGCAGTAAATGTAGAAAATGACGTAATAAAAAATATACTTGCGCGTGAATATTAAAAAGAGAAATAATTAAATTATTACGCGTTTTCAAAGCATTAAGTAGAGTAAGATTAATTTATTTCGACAAAATATTTTATCTATTATTGCAAATTTTAAAACAGTGTAATTAATAATATTTCCCTTCAATTAAAAGCTATATTTTTACATTTAATAACTACGTTTAAATCAACGAAATAACTAATAAATTGGTAAAATATAACTAAAAATACAGATAAACGTTGAATTAAAGATCACTCGATGACATAACTACCATGCGTAACGCATCTGGTGTCAATTGAATGCGACGCCACAGATATGCACTTTTGGCTTTAAATCCTATATTTTGACGACAGTTCTTTTCTTTTATAGAAAGTAGTAGTCGGGATAATGGAGAAGTACCCAATTTTCTATAGCATCGTTATAAAATTTCCCGATGCAGCGACATTGCTTACTTAACCATTTTGCACAAGTTGATTTTCAAATGTTTAATTAACTTTATTTTATCAATCACGAAAACAGTTGTTAGGAGTCTCGACAGCAGTTGATCCGCCCTTAAAATCCCTCAGTCAAAGGAAAATGAATGGAAACTCGATTACAGCAGATAGTTATTGGTCGTTTAATTATAATTCAATCTTCCGCAATCGTTTTAGAGTTAATCAAATCAGAGTGTTTTTAAAGTTTGTGGTGTCAGAACGGGGGTTGGGAGCGTAGCTCGTAGGGGGCAGAGCCCCCTAGTTTTTTAAAAGGAAATAATGTGTTTTTTAAAGATAAAAATAATATGAAAAGATAAACCTATACTTTTTTTATTCTTCACAATTAATTAATGCCTTATGATCTGGTACACTAATACAATATAAAATTGCAATACGGGCATTACAAAAACAGGATGTTCTGTTTTTAGACTAATTTTTATCTAAATTTAGGATAATATTGTCTAAAATCTAGAAAATATATTGTTTTCTGAAGTTTCTAAAGATAAAGAATGCTTTTCGGAATCGTAGGCAACTCGGAAGAGGTTATTGTATATTTTTGTTCTTGGTTATATTATATTTTCCTTGATTAAGAAACATCTGGCTTTTTTCAGTGTAGATATGATTAACAGTTCAATTAATGATTAACTGATGGTGTAAAATAAAATGCTTCATCAATTGTATGTGGATATTTCGTCAAGTGTTTCTAGGTAGGAAGTAGTACAGGTGAAAATTTGTACAACATGAGCTTGATGCATCAACATGAACTTCACACATTAGGACTAGATATTGAGAGTATCCATAGACAAGGATATGATAACGGTGATAATATAAAATTGTACACTTCTCAGGAGTGCAATAACGTCTACAGAACATAGTTCGGGAACTTTTTTTACCTCACTTGGGCATGTTCCAACCACAACTTAGTTTTGAGAGAAATGGCCAAGGCATGTTCATATACAAAGGCTTTCTTTGTAACTCTGTAGTGTATTTACAATCTTTATTGCATCATCTACTAAAAAATTAAACAGATTAGAAAACATGTTGCAGACCTGTCTGTAAAACTCTCGCTGAAACACGTTGGGTATGTTGAATAGTTGAGTGGGAAGGGTGAAAGTTGTACAGTATCAAGAACGTTGTAATGCACTAGAAGAGTTGCCGAAAATACTGATGATGCTCAAACAAAAATTAATTCTCACTCTTTATAGCAAGTCAAATGATAAATAACAAATTTCTGACCTCATTAGTTTTTTGGCACTCTTTATTTTATCAAATAAATTATATGAGTAAAGAACTTCAAAGTGATACACTGAGAAAAATGACACTTTCAAAGCTGAGTAAATCGATGTTTTCATTTTGTTATGAAACTTTTTGTTTCAAATAAGACGACCCAATGCTTTCAATTCTAAATTCCAGAAATACTCAGAATATTAAAACATGGCATACTCAAAACGGAGCGCATAGAGGTCAGTTCATACTCATTTTTGAAACATGAACATACTCAAAAATGATTAGGGACAGTTCAAACTCATTTTTGAAACATGAACATACTCAAAAATGATTAGGGACAGTTCAAACTCATTTTTGAAACATGAACATACTCAAAAATGATTAGGGACAGTTCAAACTCATTTTTGAAACATGAACATACTCAAAAATGATTAGGGACAGTTCAAACTCATTTTTGAAACATGAACATACTCAAATAGGAGCGCATGATCTTTTATTCTTGAGTGTCTGCATGTTTTCAGAAATGAGTATATACATGTTTCAAACTTGAGTAATTTTGATTAGGTGCCATTTTGATTATGCGACATACTCAGATTTAAGTATTTTTTGCTGAGTTTTGAAAATGTTGTTTTTAGAGTGAATGCTACTTAAAAAGAAGAAAAAGAAAAGAAGTTATTTTTTTTTAAGTAAAGATGTGTATGACAACTAAATTTCCTTTATATGTTTTCCGTAACTCATCAAACTTTCTTTGTTTTTCATACTTCGAAAAACAACAATTAGATGTGTTGCATTTCAAAATCATCAACATTTATTTATTCGAACAAATATATGTCAAATGAAGTGGATTTTGAATAAATTTAGTCGGGCTTCATGAAGTAAGAAAATATGGATGACGATATTTGCAGTCGGTTCCAACTCTTCAGTCAGCGCTATAAGGTACATCCGAAAAAAGATAGAGAAAGAATCATCCTATATGTACATTTTAATCCCAAAATTGCCCCCCCCCCCCCCTCCAAAAAAAAATATATATAAATAAAATAAATTACAGAAATAGCCATTTGACTGAAAATTATATTTTCTTTCAATTTAAGTTTAGAAAAAGCTTATGGGATCGTCTTCATACAGAAAATGTACCAAACTCCGACTGTACTTTTTTGACGTTCATCTTTGTTATTTCTAAATTGCTTTGAATGTCTTTCCATTTGAAAAGTAGACTTGTATTATTATTAGCTCAGTGGTGATAGCAAGCTAAAATATATCTAGTTTTAACTGTAATTCTTTCCTTTGCTCAAACAGATTAAGGGCTTTTTGTTCGTTTTTTTGTAAAAGTTTAACCCTTCCGTTGCACACCTCATTTTTTGATCATCCGTGACACACCGGGTCAATTTGACCAGAGCCAATTTTCAACAAGCTATATCTCTGCCAGTTTACAACAAATGCTTAGATTTCGTTATAGTTTTTTAGCTTTCAAATGTACTTTAAGATGGTTCCATCAATTTTAACCTAAGAATTAGTTTTAATAGAGAAAAATTAATTTAAGCAAGACTATGTTTTCAAAAATTTCAATTTTACTCAAAAGTTGCACTAAAAATTCAATTTTTTTTTGATAAATTAAAATCTCAAACGGAATTTTGAAGTTCAATTGCGTTATTAAATAAGCTGGAAATTGTACGTTAAACGTGACAAATGAGGTGCATTCGTACTATAACTAGTTTTACAATGTAAAAAAAATCATCGTTATTATTTCAGTGAAATGAATTATATCGTCTGTTACGAGCGAAATGAGCATGCATTGCCTTTTCACTTATTACCTATGCCACGTTTACAGATGCGAATTTTTTTTCGACACCAGACAGCGCTGAAAAATTCACTATGGAGATCTTGCTTTGCGAATGATTACCTCCCTGTTTTAATATTTCTATGACTCACGATCACGATGAACGAATTTCTTGTGTTTATGTACTTTAATAGAATGAGAGATTCGGCTATTAACCTAATTTCCAACGAAGTTATCTCAGAATGTATACATTTTTTAATGTAACTCATCTCTCAAACAAACAATTTTTTTTGACCGATCTTTCTAAAAACGTAACTTTTATGCAATTTTATTCGAAAGAATAATTTTGAATAAAAATGGCCGCTTAGTATATGAAAAAAGAAGTGGTTAGCCCGTATTTGTTTTCCTCAGTCACATGACTTGCGCTTTTATTATACAGATTACGTATGATAGAATTTAATAAGAATGAAGAAAACTTTTATTAATATCTTTTTAAGTTTTGATTCGATTTTCATACAATTTGAAATGACTCGACAAAATTCTGCAACGATTATATATATTCAATTTCAAACCATTCTTTTGGGTAGTTTTTGCGCTGTTATATGCAGACGGACGTGCCAGACGACGACTATAAGGTGCTACGTATTTATATAATTACGAACGCATCTAGTAAATGCTTAGGCAATGCTAAAAAAGTGGAAAGGTACTAAAAAAGGTGAAAAAAATTCTATTGGTCAAAATGATCCTGTTTGCTTTCGAAGTGTTAAACCATTCAGATTTATTTATGTAAACCAGAAGCATCAACTTGCTTAACTAATTTCCATTATTCAATTGCAAGAAATATTATATTTTATTCATTAACCCCTTCACGACGAGCGTTTGATATTTAAAAGAGGAGTGCTTTGAGACCCCTATAGCTACAAAACTGTTGTCTCAAATGATCCATATATTTGTGTTCACAGAAATACTTCGACAAATTACATATATATTCTTCTTGAAGAGGACGAGATAGACACAAGGAAGTAAACAGCACTGAAGAATACAGCCGAAAACTCCACAAAGAGTGTGCAACGGAGTCAGCGGGAGTCGAACCCACCACCTGCTCCTACGCTCTGCTCAAGCGATTAGCCGAGTGGTGTCTTAACCACTCGGTCATGGAGGGCCCTCGCGACGAGCGTACTTTACAGAACTTTTATATCATCGAGATAATTCAGAAAAGAGATTGTGTCTCATTTAATTGCAGAAATGATGTGAGTGAAAAAGGCGAAATTTCCTATTCAAATTTATCGGTGGGAATAATCAAGAATTAAGAACACTTATATGTCACGTATACGTGACGCTCGTAGCGAAGATGTTAAGAAACTCCTGAATTTCTACTATACATGATGCAAAAATATTTAAAACAGAATAAAAATAAGAAAACAAAAAAGAAATAGGAGAAATTTAGTCTCAGTGCCATTGAAAATATGTTCGCGTGCTAAATCTCGAACGCGTGTCATAGGTTGCCCACTCCTGCAAAATAAAAACGACGGTGATATGTGCTCTAGATTTGTACTAACTTGTGTCAGTTTATATTTTGGAAAAGCCATTGATTTATCAGTACTAATGAAATAATGATGTAAAATTAAGTTTATACTCAAATGACCATTTACATGTAAAATTTGAATTACATTAAAAATATGATACTGCCAATATAGGGGCAATAATTCTATTATATTACATACATGTTCAATGCCGATATTTCTGTGCAATATCGGTATTACATTCAAAATATTGTAATCTTAAGATAAAATAAAATGATTACTTTTAAAACTGAAATGTAGTTAATTTTTATGCATTAAAAAAATAAGGGCGGAAAAATCGTCTTAAAATAATAAATAAGAATTGACGTACCATATAGCAACTATATATATATGCCATATAGCACTATAGCAAACGAATAATAGCACAATATGGATGACGTCTTAGTGCGATACTGAACCACGTTACTGTTAATTTACGTCAGCATTTGACGTTTTGAAATAGCCAGTATTTCTGATCAATATGTATCCAATATTGGTCAAATGATGTAAAATAACTCTCATATTGAAATGATAATATGAATATAATATTTAGATTACATTAAAAAGGTTTTCAAAAAATGCCGATATATTGAAATTAATAGTATTGGATATATTTCCATGTCAACATTTCGTGCAATATTGGTATTCAGTATGAATATATCTGCACACTGTAAATAGTGTCAATGTCATACCAAATATCCTGCAATATGTGATATTTATATTTTCGAAATATTTTTATGATGTTGTTAATATTTTTAATGTTAAAGGACTAATGCAATATCAGCACAATACTGTTTCAATAATACTTCTCTACATTTTCTAAGCAATAAATATAGTGACAAAATCTGTCTTAGAGATGATAAAGATATTTGGCAAATTAATCTTCTATTTAAAAAAAATAAACAATTCCAACTATGCTAATTCACCTGTTCCAGCTACTAAGATTCTTGTCTGGCATTTTGCCTTTTTGAATTTTTTTCTTTGTCGTGCATCGCTAAACAAATGACGTCAGTATACTTCATTTAATCTACTTGAAAATATTTGACTACATAATATTACGTAAGTCATCTTTTCACTTGACAAACTTTTTAAGACGAGTGTCACAAGTAGATTAAAAGTCAGATAAGAAAAAAAAGTTTGTATGTTATGGCGCGCGTACCACTAATGGGACGTAAAAGAACATTAATATGCAAATAATTAATAACTGTCAATTCAAGCAATTAATAAATTAGAATTTCATTTGATTGTAACGTGTTAAGATTTAAAACTATATGCACATTTGCATTTGAACAGTGTTATGTACACTGACAAAAGTAATTGTTGATTTTACAGTATAATACTGGCATCCCAGCTGCCAGTATTATACTGCAAAATCAACAATTATTTTTTGCAATGTAGATTAAAATCACAGAAGAAAAGAAAAAAATAAATTAGAATTTATAAAGAAGAAGTTTTTGAACTATGCTACCACTAATGACACGTATAATAGCATTAATATACAAATGGCTACTGACAGGTAATTCAAGCAATTTATAAATTAGCATTTTATTTACTAGTAACATGTTAAAACTTTAAAATACATGTACATTTACATGTGAACAGTAATGTATTACGTTTACATACTATAATTTAGTGATTTAGAATGTGCAGCATTTAAAATATAATGCTGAGTTAACAACTTTTCGTGCTGCCGTATCTAAAACCATAATGTGTTGAAAGCTCGTTCCAAACTTTTGGAGCTATGGCCCCAAATGTTGGAACGAGATTTTGCCATGTTATGGTTGCATAGCTGTCAACTTTTACCCCTTTTTGTTACCACTAAAATTTAATAGAAATTGTTGTCTTATTAAATTGCAGAGTTTGGTGATTAAATAAGGAAAAAATTACATTTAGTGGTAAGAAAAAAGTGTAAAAGTTGGCAGCTAGGTTGCTGCAACTACTGCAGCACCGAAAGTTTGTTGAACCCAGCATTAAATTTTTAACAGTTTATATATACACACACCGCACAAAATATTAAAACCCTCATGCATAAATGATAATGATTAAATTTTGAAGGGATAGGTGGCACTATATGCAGCAGTTAAAAAAAATTATGAGCGGATCGAGAAGGAAAGGGCATGTTTGCAAACAAACACTTCCGTCAACCAGTCTACCATTGCATTTTTGCTGTAGCGATCATTACAGGAATCGACATGGCGACGTAGGCCAATCATCTAATAGACATATTAGATGTAGAACAATTAAATCGCCCGTATTCATGTGCACAGTATAGGAGCCGTACAAAACGGTCAATGCTTCTTGCTATACAACAGTGACCAACAGTGACGACAGCTGCCCTTTCCTTACAGTTATAACGTGGGTTGAAATAAAGATGTAACTTACTGACAGAAAGGAATAATTGCTTTTGGTCGTTCAAAAGGGCATAATTTTAGAAAAAGTTTGATTGTATAGCACACAGCACAGTAAAACTTGTTTTACTGAATAAGACAGTGGAAATAAACACAATTAACATCGAAACAGCCTGGGAACTAAAGTCGAAAGAAAATACTCATTGATCGAGATCGGCAAAGATTGTCGCATCAATTGCTGACAAATCGAATCGAAACAAGAGGCAATTGCTGGAAAACATGAATGCTGGGTCATACATTCCACTTTCTGAGCGAGATTTGTGGGAAGAACTCAATAATATGGATATATGGGACACAGTGCCATGGAAATCGACCATGTTACTACGTTCACACAAACAGGCACGTCTGCAATGGTCTAAACTCCATAAAAACTTGACTGAAGAGGGCTGGAAGAGAAGGAGTCATTTGGTATGATGAGTCTTATTTTTGCTTCTACATTAATGATGTCAGACATATTGAGGGCCGATTGAAGTTGTTTATAAAGACTAGTGTTCAAGGTGTGGTACAAGCACAAGGCGGGTCTGTGATGTTCCGGGGATTTTTCACGTACTCCGTATTGGGACCCCTTGTTGATGTTAATAAGAAATGACATTGTATCAGCACGGCTACTTTCAAATTTTGGATGTATTACCTTTCTCTTACCATCTTTGTTAGAATCTACTTATGAACAAACCCTTGTTCTAGGATGATAACTGCCTTGTGCACTGAGCCACAATTTTTACTGACTGGTTTATCGAGTATTCTATGGAGTTATTTTATATTCCTTGGCCAGCAAATTCTCTAGATTTGAGTGCAAATGAAAATCTGTGGCAGTATCTGGAACAGTAAGTAAAGTGGAATGATAGATTCAGAGCAAACTCAGAGATATACGAGAATAACTGATGATAGAGTTGTTTCAAATCGATACAAACATCATCCACAAGTTTATTCATTCAATGCCACGACGCATTTGAGCTGTTATCAATGGCGGTGCTAGAGGACCGACGCGGCCGGTCCGACATGTGAGTCGAGTCGAGCCGGGTGCAGGTTCGTTTATAAAAAAAAATAGTGTCAACCCGAACTCATCGGCGGATCGTTTCGGTTGGCGATCATTTTTTTTCTGTGCAAGTTGGGTTGACTAAACTAAATTATATCGGGTCTGAGTCGGTTTTGCGCTGAGTTTCGATTCTTGCGGGCCAGGTTCGGGTTAACCAGATTTTTTACAAAAAATGTCCAGAATATTGTTTTAGATGAAAAACTATATATCTGAATATGAATGACTCTTTAACATATTTATTTTTTCAATATAAAAAATAACATTTATATTGGATATATTATAGACAATTTTTCCATCATTAGATTAAATTGTGGATCAATTTTCTCTTATTGCGGGTTACGGGCGGGTCGTATTGAAGTATTGGTAGTTTGATTACACATTGTTTTAACACATTCTTCAGTTTGAAGTATTTCGGGTTCCGCTTGTAATGCGGATCGACACAATATATTTTTTGTGGGGCTCAGATCGCATTGCGGGTCCTACATCAGGCTGTGTAACCTGCTGTCGGTTTGGGTTGCGCTAATTTGTTTTCGTTGCGTTTCGGTTTGACTTCTATTTTTTTTATTGCAAGCCTGGTTAAATTTAATTGTTTCGAGTTCGGGTTGGGGTTTGACTCTTGCGGTCGGGGTTGGGTTGACCGGATTTTTCAAAATAATCTCTAAAATATTTTTTCTGATGAAAAACTATATATTTTAATATTGATTATAATTAAATACTATATATATATTGATTTTTCTACCTAAAAGATAAAATTGATACTAGAGATATAATTGTAGACTACTTTTCCATAACTCCATTACAATATTTTCTATTATTACATTTTTTTTTTCATCCCGGGTTCAAGTTGAAGTGGCTATTCCAAAATGTCCAACGCTGATGCAAATTAGCAGGAATGTGATTCAATACTAGTACAGGTAAAATAGGGTTTTTCAGAGACAACTGATGACCATTCACCAAAATTTGGGAACAACTTCCTTTTGGCACTGGAAATGCAGATTCGATAAGTCCCCAAAAATGAAAGTTGTTTACCATGTTTATGAGAGGCATTTTAGCTTTATTACCCTTCTTTAAGACTAGAACTTCGATGACCTTGAAAAAGACTCAGATGACCCTGATTTTGAGGACATTTGTTAAGTTTAGTATTATTCAATATGATATAACGAACAAGTTTTCACAATAAAATAAGTGTAATAAAGTTGTGCTCTCTGATAAAGTTTAATTTTAGACTCTTTGTTCATAAACACTGTCATAACTTTGTAACAATTGATTGCATGGACTTGCGAATGGTGTCATTCGATTCAGAATTTAAAAAATACATGGTAAACAAGGTCAAAGTCAAACCGGGTGGGGAGGCCTACCTTTCGGCTTAAGCTCAACTAGCAGGTTTGTTTACCTAATTACACTTAGCATTACTAAATTATACTTTGTGATATTGAGCAATAATCATACAATTTAATGCTGAAATACAAATTCTGAAAATACAAGATTCCAAAAATACAAAATCTGAAAATACAATTTACCAATGTCCTACTGAGCAGTACTAAATACTACTATGTGATACTGAGCAATAATACTACCATGTAATAATACTGTAAGATGCTGAAGTAGATAATAATAATGGATAGTAAGTACTAAATGAACAATAATGAATGAATAACAATACTGGAGTAAATAATGATAAATTATGCTAAAAATACTAAATAATACTCTATGATGCCATTAAAAATAACGAAATTGTTAAGGTGAGAGTTTATGTAGCGTGTAAAGGTCCTTATGCATATTAGAAGTACACTTCATCCTCAACCTTCACTAAGTCCAATGGAGGCAGCATGAATAAGTAATGACTGCGTTCTAGCAGAAACATACAATCAATTTTTTGAAGCAGTTTTGGCTGTTTCAGCACGTAGGCAAACCAGGCCGACAGATTCATGTGTGATGGCTTTCTAATGTGATGGTGGGCAGTCAGGGTACAGTCTATAGGATACAATACCCCCTCGAACTATTAAAATAAAATTGAGTTTCACCCCAAGGGGTGCCATTTAGGGGGGGGGCTGCCCCCCCTCATGGAAATTGAAATTTTAGAAAAAATATCAGTTATTACAGGTCAGACAAAAAGAAATTTTCTGTGCATGAGATGGAAAGTGTCTTTTAAACTTGGTTCCTCCATTAAAAGTACGAGAGAAGAGGAAGATCACTGCTTGCCGCGCACGAGTAAGGGTGGGAGAGAAAATAAATGCTGTTTGTGCTAATTTCTTAGGTAAATTTTTGGACTTCTCCCTCCCCCACTCCCCCCCCCCCAAAAAAAAAAGAAAAAAAAAGACTTGAAACTTGAACTGGCGACCGCATTTGTTGTCAAGCCCTGGTTAAAAGAATATTTTACAGTGTTATAAAAAATATGGACACAGTTTGGTTATTCAAAATTCCTAAATTTATTTTTTAACATTAAATTAGAGGATTTTTTTTTTAAATATTAGTTTGACCTTGGAATGTAGGATTTGAATATTTTACCCTTTTAAGGGGAAGAAGACTTGATTCTTGTTTCACTTGTCTCACGTTTTTTTTTTAGATGATCGTAAAAATCGTTGCAATACACATGCTTATTTCCGAAAGTTTGTATACATGCTCGAAGCCATCCAAATCATTGTTAGAGCACATTTTAAAAAGCATCGTAGTTTTGTACAGTAATTTAAAAAAAGGGAAAAAATCATTATTTTAGTTTTAAAAACTTCTAAATAAAACTGTTTATATACCAAATTTACTTGTGTAGAATTTTCTACATTTGTAATAGACATTTGTTTTCTTGAGTAGCTTCTCTACATATTTATTTTGTTTGAATTTAGAAATTTTCAATATAAACATTTCTTATTTTAGGTAGCTTTCATTACAAAAAGTAAAAAGCTACCTACTGCAGGCGTTCGGAGGAAAGGAATTCCGGTATATTTTCATCGATCATGACCCCCCAGACCCCAAGACCACCCTCCGTTAAAATGTTGATTTAGATATATATACATATATATATATATATATATATATATATATATATATATATATATATATATATATATATATATATATATATATGATCTACGTCATAATAAGCAAATATTTTAGAAATATTTTGTCAACTAAAAAATAAAGTGACATCTTTTAAGAAGAGTGCAAAGAAAAAAGAAGTTAAAAATATGAATTTCCCGAGGAAATATTTCAAAAGTATGAATGCATTGCACGCTCATACGTTTAACATTAGGGAGGAAATTTTGAGATTTCACTACCAACATCCTTAAACTAATAAATAAATCTGTGCAACTATTTTCATAAAAAAAAATTCTGTATTTTAATAATTTGAAAATTATTAAAATATACATCAAGCTAACTTTAATAATTTTATTTCATGTTGCTAATTTAGAAATGTAAAATTTCTTGATATCAGAATCATCCTATACATTTTTTACTAAATTTGTATTGCTTCTTTCCAGCAGAAATACAAAATTTCTCCCATACAGTCTCAGAAGAATGCTGCATCCTACCTGCTTTTTGGTTAAAAAAAATAATAAAAAAAAAAATAAATAAAGATAAGCGTTACCAAAAAGGTAAAAATATTGAAGGAAAATAAATACATTTTTTAAAAGAAATAAATTAAATTGCAAGTGATTTTTTTTTCAGTTTATTTATTTATTTATTTATTTTTTATAAAATGGACATATAATTTTAAATCAAACTTCCTGGCAAGGAAAAGAAAATCGATTAACGTCAATTTGAGGATCGAACTCACATCCAATCACTTATGCACTGAACGGAAAGATGGTGCATTTACCAACCATGCCACGGTTCAACTAAAGAACGTCAGCTTATTTCTGAAGCAATCAATGGCATTTACGTGATCCCATACTTCATAACCTTTACGTACCCTTCGTGGACAAATGTTTTTGCTCCTTCAAGGGATTCAAGTTTTTTCTTTTTCTTTTTCTTTTTACGTACACTGGTGGAAATTGAATTATGAAAACACGGTTTTTTAATCAAAACATTTATAATATTAACTAAAAAAGAATGAATTTTCATACATTATAGATGCTATGTACAACAAATAATTTAGAAAATAAAATTTCATACAAATTAATAAACTAAAACATAACATCAAAAATTAGATTTTAGTAACATAAAAATATGGAAATTGATTTATGAAATGTCACATCTAATTGAAATTAATAATTAGTAAAGCCGCCTTTATTCATTAGAGTTTCTTTTATTCTAGATGGCATTGATAAAACAAGATTTTGGATGTAA
Source organism: Maratus michaelseni (assembly GCA_963931845.1). Classification (NCBI taxonomy): domain Eukaryota; kingdom Metazoa; phylum Arthropoda; class Arachnida; order Araneae; family Salticidae; genus Maratus; species Maratus michaelseni. Next base: position 93,310,187 of record OZ007596.1, read on the forward strand.
GTAGGGTATAAATACGGCTAGTAGGACACTTCGGAGTCGGAGGTGGATGGTGGAAGGGTGACGGTGGATGTCGGAGGTGGATTAGGGTGGATCTCGGAGGGTGGATTGCGGGGGTAGATAAGATAAGGGGCATGCGTCACTTGGGAGGGTCGATCTTGGTGGTGGCGTAGATAAGATAAGGGGCGTGCGGTGGCGATAAGGATGATGGTAGAGATAAGGAGTATTATTTTAATTAGTTTTAATTGGGGGACTTATAAAATTTCGAAGCCATTTTTTTTCGCGGAGAATTGACTACTAGAGTACGAGGTGAATTTCAACGAATTTATTTTAGCGAATTATAAATTTAATTAATTTTAATTTTAATTAATTTTAATTGGAGAACTTAGAAATTTTCAAAGCCTTTTTTCCAACTATAGTAGGGTGCTAAATATTTTTCGAAATATGGTTTGTGAATGAAAATTGTATTTAAAAATATCAATTGAAAATGGTCATTAATTAATTTTAATTGGCGAACTTAAACATTTTTGGAGCAAACAGACGGTTTTAATGAATTCGATACATGTTATGGTAAAAAATACAGAGTCCCGTAATAATTATACTGCACTCAATTTAATATCTCCCCCCTCCCCCTTCCCTCCTTTTTTTTACCCAGAAGTCCCTTGGTTATAATTGGAGGTAACAATATGCACTTCAAAAAGCATAAAAAGGATACGAAAAATTTTAACATACATATAAAATGGTAAGTAAACAAGAATGGAAATTCATGCGGCATAATTTATGAATCACTTTCCAACATTATTGAAATATTAATACATGGCCCCCGTATTATACTAAATTCAATTCCATTAGCCCCCCCCCCCCCTATTTTTACCCAGAAGTCCCTTGGTTATAATTGGGAGTAACAATACGCACATAAAAAAGTATAAAAAGGACACGAAGAATTTTAATATACATATAAAATTGTTAAGTAAACAAGAATGGAAAATCATGCGTAGCGGCATAATATATGAATCACTTTCCAACATTATTGAAATATTAATACCTGACGCCCGTATTATACTACATTCAATTCCATTAGCCCCCCCCCCCCTTTTTTTCCCTACCTTTTATCGGAAAGCATTGATTTCACCTCTTACCAGATAATGAGTCACTTCGCGATAAGAAATACGAGTTGCTCGCAGTTTCTGACATGTTTTTATAGGAAATTAGAATGTATGTGAATTATTTCGTGGTGTCCGATATTTCGGGGCAAACAGACAGTTTTTAATGAAATGTTAGGGAATTTGATACATGTTATGGTGAAAATAGAGTTTACACTAAAAAATACAGGGTGGTCCTCTATAAAATATATGAATTATATTTTAAATATATATTACATTTTCTAATAACATAAAAGAAATATTTTCGCAAGCTTTTTTTTTCTCACACATATATTGAAAGAATGATCAAAGTTTAAATAATAATATCAGATTTCTAAAGGATAGAATAAAACTATTAATTATAAAAAATAATAACTAAGAAATAAATTAAAAATAGTAATTATAAAATATAATAACTAAGAAATAAATTAATTTTAATTGGAGAACTTAAACATTTTTGGGGCAAACAGATGGGTTTTTAATGAAGTCGATACATGTTATGGTGAAAATACAGGGTCATCCCCTATAAGATATATGAATTATACTGCATTCAATTCTAATAGTTTTTTCCTCTATTTTTACCCAGAAGTATGTTAGATATAATTTAAGCTAACAATACACACTTCAAAAAGTATAGAGTAGTATAAAAAGGATACGAATGAAGAATTTTAACCAAGATCATATGACAACATTAATAAGAGGTATGGTGGAATACATAATGAATAGGTATTATTGCGTGTTTCTTCTAATTGATTTAAAAAAATAATAATTTTAATTACTTTATCTTTATAATACATAGTAACTATACGAAAAATTCATGCGAACATGGGATTAGTGATACCACGTGATTTGACACTATATGAGATTTATTTTTGTATCGCACAAGTAAAATTTTATTAAGATACGATTAACCAATCATATTTACTTATTCATGATCCAATCCCATACGTTTATTTATAATTCATTGGCACACGCGCGCCCCCTACGATCGTATAAATATGCATGTAATGAGATAATTTCCTCATTCAGTGCACTACCAACAGCGTGTGAAGGTGATTTTTACAGTTCATTATTTTTAGTTTGTGTTAAAATGGAACGAGCTATGCATTATTCTACATTAAGTGATCCAAAGATTATAAGTCAAGTCCTATCACCAGAATTGAATAATCAAGACTTGGAATCTTCAGTGCAACCCAAAGAAGCAGACGTTTCGAATTATAATGTGAAACCCTCTTCATCAAGACAGGATAAGCCAAAATTATCATATGTGTGTACTAAGTGTAGCAAATCTTTTTTGCGAAAGGACCATCTAATGCAACACTTGGTTATTCATTCAGGAGAAAAACCTTTCGTTTGTGTCATTTGTCAGAAAGCATTCTATAGAAAAGGTGCTATGATTCGCCATAAATTGTCTCATTTAAAGACCCGCATGACTTATAAGTGTGATCTGTGCGCTGAAGTCTTTTCTAAAAAGAGTGATTTACGTCAACACAAGAAGATTCACAAATCACCCAAGCAATATAACTGTGATGTGTGTTCTGAAGTATTTTCACGGAAGTATGACTTATTGCAGCATAAGAAGTTTCATAGACCTATCAAGCATCATACATGTCTCCAGTGTAGTGAAGAATTTTTACGGAAGGATGATTTAATTCGACATCTGAGAACTGCACATAAAGTTTCATCCAACCTAACTCAATCTTCTGCTTTAAAGGATGCATTATTTGAAAAAGTAAAACATCTTAAAAGACAAAATGCCCTTAATGTATTCACTAAAACTATCATCGATTCTAATGAGGAGAACGATAAAGATTTTAATATATATATTTAATAGTGTAAGATTAGACGTATTAAATGAACTAAATTTTCAATTAGAAGAAAAAAGGTCAATGAAATGGTATGGAACTGTTCAAGTAATCGTAGGTCGTGTAACACACGATGGTCTTCATGAAACTGCCAAACCCTTTTTCCGTTCGAACACTATATTTGAATTGATGAATGGAAACTTATCTACGAATGTAGAGAAAGCTTTCTCAAAAATTGTTGGCTCATTTGAGAAGTACACACAACTGGGATCTGGTTGGACATTGTAAAAATATTGCATTTAGAACTGTCTATAGCTAAATGCAGCATAGCTTGAAATTTGTATAATTTTTTTAAATATCTTCGCTAGTGTAACTTTTTAAACGATAAATAAACTGTGAATGAAAAAGCTTAGTGTTTTTATTTTTTGTATTTGATTATATTATTTACATATTACATAAATTACATGAAACATATTGTGTGTGATCTTACCTAAATTACTTTTTAGCATATATTATTTACAGAGTGTTCCTTTACATAAATTACTTTTATCATATTGAATATCTTACTCAAACTTCATTTTCACCTGTTTTTAAAGTTTCGTGAAGGGATCTGTTTGAAGGACCCTGTTTTGAAATGATTTAAGAACGGACAATTTATTCCTAAACATATCCATAACTACAAATAGTGTAGGTTGTATACATTCTGAAAATACATGAATATATTTATACATTATGCTATAGTTTTAGAAATATTTTTTCAAAGTTAGATTCATATAATAAAGCGAGATTGTTACCGTTAATGTATACGAATTCATTCATGTTACCCTGTATAGCTTCAACTCGATTCGTTATATATACTTCATTGAGTATTCAATGAAAAGTAATAACTAAGAAATAAAATTAAAAATAGTAATTAAGAGGTAACCTTATGAATTTTTGGGATAAGAGATTGGTTTTAATTAAATAGATTAATGAATCTAATTCGATACAAGTCTTGCTAAAATACAAATTACACTAAAAATACAGAGTCCCCTATATAATATATATGAATTATACTGCACTAAATTTAATAGTAGCCCTACCCTATTTTTCATAGAAATGGTTTCAATATAATTTAGGCTGACAATATACACTTCAAAAAATACATAGTGACCACAATAAGGATAGGAATTCGATATGTACTACTACTTAAGTAAAATATAATTTCTCTTATCGCATAAAATATATTAACAAGTCCAGTAAAAATATATTGACAAGACATGAACTAATAATACAAGATTTAAAACATATTGGTTATACAAAACATTTATATATATATAGAAATATACATATAAATTTATCGTTACCTAAAAATTTCAATCATGATTTACTGGACTTCACCCAAATTCAACTGGATTCTTCCCCACGTGGTTTGATGACATCACTGATCGCGATAGCATTCTAGATAAGATTCACTGATAAGAACACATTTCAATTCATTTCTTCTAAATCAAGTATATGGGTTGGTTGTAAGGTCTAGGTATGTAGATATATAGTAGGTTAGTAGTAACATATTTTTAAAGTACTTTTTATTATGTGTTAAAAGAAATGGTTATTTTTTTCTTTACGTAGGGTATACAAAATTAAAACATAAAATATTAAATTTAATCTTTAGTAATACAAAGACTTACGCCTACAGAAACGCATACATTCTTTTAGTTATTTTTATGCAGACTTTAAGATATATCATATTCGTTCTTTCTTTTACCATAACACATATGGATTTTTTTAAATGTATGTCACCTGACTATCTAAAGCGAGATTGATACTTAAAACCTTTAATATATGTGAATTATTTCGTATAGCCCTGTATAGATGCTACTCATCATATATGTATATATATATATATATATGGTGATATATATATATATATATATATATGGTGATATATATACATATATATATATATATATATATATATATATATATATATATAAAAACTTATTGCAAAAATTAACCATTGAAACAGAAATAACTGACCAAATGCAATGAAATTATTATCCCAAATAGCTATGTCAAATTACACATTATAAAACATAGTCCTAACAAATGAAGTATTTATTCAAAAAGTGAAACATAAGTAAAAAAAAAAAAAAAAAACACAAATGCAAGCTTATAATGTAATTTACTTTTTCAAGGGCTGGGAAACCACATTATAAGCAAAGAATGATTGTTTTCTGTAACTGTCACAAGCTTAAAGCCAAAATTTTGTGACAATTCCAAGCCCTAACAATCATTGGAAAAAAATTGGAAAAAAAAAAAAAAAAAAAAAAAAAAAGGATACCTTTGAAAATAGAACACTACAAATCAAACGGAAGAAAATAAATCCATTTATAAACAAATAAATACAAAGGAAGACAAAGAAAATCTATACATTACAACATAAATTTGTCCAGAATCCGAAGCCAAAAATGTTTTGTGCTAAGCACATGGTAAAGTGAATAAGTGAATTCAAACGTACAAGTTAAAATTACAGTTAATTTTCTAAAAGTAGCAGTTATTAATTTAACCATTGTGATTTTAACTATTTCTAATTTAAAATATAAAAATACAAATAAATAATATAAAAACTATAAATTCATTTACTAAAAATATTTTTTAACTTAAATAATTTTAATATATATATTATATTATTGGAATATTTAAAAATTTCACTTGTATTCCAAGTTTTCAGTTAAAAGAGAAAAAAAAATTGTGAAAATTTATATGGTGCTGCCATCTGGTTTTATAATAAACAATAACTAAAAAATAATACTAAAGAATAATAGTAATAGTTTTTTTAAAATCATTATATGGTGCTGCCATCTAGTTAAAGATTAAAACAATATCTAAATAACTATTAATTATTTTGATTAAGTAAATTTTCAGTATAAAATTATTTTATCTATTTATTTTTACATATGTCAACATTTAAATAATTTCAAAACATAAATAAACCCATAAAATCTAAAATATTATTGTAGAAGTCAAATTAAATTTTCATTATATATATATATATATATATATATATATATAAAATTTATTTACTTCGCATCCTTCCATTTTATTCGCATTAACCTTTTAAAATTAATCTAATTTCTGACATAATCAGTATTTCCTTAATTCTTAATAATATTTATTCCTATTTAATGTCCTTTTAAAAGTAAATATCCGTATATCAATAATTATTTTATTCCAAATCTTAATCTAAAATTTTAAGTCCATTCGTAGCCTTTATCAGCGTCCCAATCTATAAAATTCGAAGACGCTTTCTCATTTCGAATGTTTTTTAAAAAGCCATTTTCTTTTTATTATTATTATTATTATGCTATGTTTTTCGCGCGCTGAGGTAGTTTCACTTCAAAATTGATACGCGCTCAAGTGAGGGATTCTTTACTGTCTTAGCTCCTCCCTCTAGCCTCATTCGCTGGTCTATACGTCGCCTCTCACTCATTGGTTTGTGCGCTCGTGACGTAATTTTCTGTATGTCTCCGCGGAGAGAACAAGACTCGGCCGCATCGGTCGGAGTGCTAGATTTTCGACGTATCTGAAAGTGTAAACAAATATGTATCTGGTGTTTTTATGTCGTAGAATATTCATCTGGCCATTTAACATCTTTAAATCAATGAAGTGAACCATCGTGAAGCCCGAGGATATCAGTTTTATACCTGTGGGAAATGTGCTGCATCGCTCTTATTCTTAATAAACTATTCATCTGAAAATTGGCTGGACTTTACTGGAGAAACTGTTATGGTGTCTTTTCATTGCCTCACTACTTCGAAATGATCGTGATTACCGACTGCAATATAATAGTTCTTTAAAAGACTACCCTTTTCTCATGGAATAATATTTCTCGTAATGTCTCATCTTCGTCAAAATGTTACAAGTAAGCCCGTCAGGATGCTATGAACTTGCGCTGAGCCATGCCAATGTTCTGATGAACGGATGAGCTGCGAATGTATTGCCGGCTACTGTTGTACATCTTCATGGCGAAGTGTGTGCGTCTAGTTCTCGCGAAGTGTATGTCGATTATTTGTTCTTCTGATCTTCTGATAAACGGAGAAACTGTGAATATGTTGCTGAATGCGGATGCTGTACATTTTCATTGCGGTGTGTGCAACTGATTCTCACCAAAATATGCATCGAATTTTTCAAAAAGTGTTGAATAATTTATCCCTGGAAACACCAGATACAGGCCTGTGTGAATGTTCTACAAAACATCTCAATTATGACGGAATAATCTAAAATAATATTTTCTTTTACAGAAAAAAAATTATCAAAAATTATCATTCTACGAATTAATTAATAAAATTATTGATCGTATTAAAATTTTAAAAAGTAAACAGGCAGACAACTTGTGAACGGAGTTACGTAAGTTTGAAAAGATTTATTATTGTATGTATTATTGATTAATTTCTTTATTTTTATGTTATTTAAGTTTCGCTCAGATTTTCTTATTTGTTGTATTATTATTATTACTATCATTATTTATTAGAGATGGAGGTATTTACATTTGTTATTTAATTTAAATTTTATTTTACATCTGTTGTGTTAATTCTCTTTAATTTTTTAGCTCACAGGCTATCAAAGCCTGAGAGCTTATGTGCCCGCCGGTTCTGTATGTATGTATGTACGTACGTAACGCGATAACTCTTGATAGAACTAACCGTTTTACTTTAAATTTTGTTTATAGCTTCCTTGTGATAAGGCGCTTCCCTGATTAGTTTTGGAGGTTCATTGGTTAAGCATAACGGGGGGAAACGGGGGGCTAACCCCCCATAATTTAGATAAATGGGTTTTTCATGCAAAATTATCCCATTTTCTTCAAATTTTCTATATAGGTTCATTTTGATAATGTGCTTCTGTCAATAGTTTTAGGGCTTCATTGGTTTAGTATAAAGGGGGAAAGGGGGGATACCCCCCCCTATTTTAGATAAATGAGTTTTTAATGCAGAATTATCCGGTTTTCTTCAAATTTTGTATATAGGTTCATTTTGATATTGTGCTTCTGTCAATAGTTTTGGGGGTTCATTGGTTAAGTATAAAGGGGGAAAGGGGGGTAACCCCTCCTAATTTGGATAAATGAGTTTTTCATGCAGAATTATCCGATTTTCTTCAAATTTTGTATATAGGTTCATTGTGATAATGCGCTTCTCTGAATAGTTTTGGGGGTTCATTGGTTAAGTATAAAGGGGGAAAGAGGGGCTAATCCCCCCTTAATTTAGATAAATGGGTTTTTCATGCAGAATTATTCCATTTTCTTTAAATTTTGTATATAGGTTCATTTTGATAATGCGCTTCTGTCAATAGTTTTGGGGGTTCATTGGTTCAGTATAAAGGGGAAAAGGGGGGACAACACTCCCCCCCCCTTATTTAGATAAATGGGTTTTTCATGCAGAATTATCCGATTTTCTTCAAATGTTGTATATAGGTTCATTGTGATAATGCGCTTCTCTGAAAAGTTTTGGGGGTTCATTGGTTAAGTATAAAAGGGAAAGGGGGGCTAATCCCCCCTTAATTTAGATAAATGAGTTTTTCATGCAGAATTATCCGATTTTCTTCAAATTTTGTATGTATATTCATTGTAATTAGACACTTCCCTGATTAGTTTAAGGAGTTCATTAGTTAACTATGAGGGGGTAACAGGGGGATGACCCCCCCCCTTAATATATTGTTGATTTCTTTATTTTTCGAGGGCATATTTCAAATTCTTTGAAATAAGAGTACAATATACAATGAGTGTGAATAGCCTGTGAGCTCAATGCCCTCAGTTTAACTGGGCAGTTTTCTTTTTTTATTATATTAATGTTATTGCGATCTGGACTTGTAAAAGTCCCTGGTGATCACAAAATGAGTGAAAACGAAATAAACATCATTCCTTTTGATTTCGAATCAGGAATGAACATTCAATCTTGGTTAAATCATTTTGACAAAACATGCCTTTCTGAAAAGAAAGATGAAAATTGGAAGATTAAAAATATTTCAAAATATTTGAAAGGAGAGGCTCTGAAGGTATTTATCAATGAATGTTTAGAATGTAATGCTTTTGACAAAATAACTGATATTCTTACTGAAAAATTCATAACTGTTCATGTTCCTCGATTTTCAGAATTTGCTTCTATGAAATTAAATGATCTCAATGATTTGGATAAGTACTTTCGAAAAAAGGTTGAAATAGGTAAACAACTTTGTTTATATGAAACTATAATATTACAGGGATTAACAGACGGTCTCAAACTTGAGTACCAGAATTATATGATTAGTAATCCTCCAAAAAATACAATAGACTGGTACCTAATGGCTAAACAGCTAGTAGTGATTCCTACTTCTCATGTCAACAATAGTAATTCTAGGAGTAAATTTCAGAATTATAGATCATTGCCACAATATGATCAGGCACCTAGACATTGGGTTCGCCCAAGTCGAAATTTTCATGTGCCAAATTCCAATTTTCATTCACAGAGCAATTTTAATGCTCCAAATTCTAGATTTATCAATCCTAGGTTGCCTACTACCCGTTTGCAGAGAAATTACCCAAGTAGACCATGTCGAATGTGTTTAAATACAGGTATACAAAATGCTTATCACTGGGAGAGGGATTGTGTATTCAATGTTAGGCCTCTGCAATCTTCTGCACCCCCTCTTAGTCAACCACAACCATCTACTGATGATATATGACAGTTAATTGTATCAGGATATGTAAATAACAAGGAACTGCCTTGTGTGATTGACTCTGGCTCAACCATAAGTATTTTACCTTTTAAATTTGTTAAATTGTTAAATGCTAATGTTATAAATATTCCAACTGTTATTATTGGCCAAGCCAAAGGAACTGTTGTAATAGATAAACTTGTAATTTATTGTTTAAATTATGTAATGTGCAACAAAATATTAGATTTTTGATATGTAATACAAATTTATATTATGCTATATTAGGTTTACAAGAATGCTGTAAGTTTAATTTAATTATTGATTGTGCAAAATGTAGAGTATTACAAGGAGACCTTGTTTTAAATGAATCTAAGAGCATATCCAGTGATAATTTAAGATTACTCCATTTTAATGCTAACTATGATTATCAGAGAGTGCAACCCGATTATGGAAAGATCATATCTCTTCAATCCTTTGTTCCATCTAATTTTGATAATTCTAAATTAATTGGGGAAATAAATTATATAGAAAATGAAACTTTAAGGAAAAGTATAAGGGATTATTTAGACATTTTTTCTAAAAATAAATTTGATGTCGGGAGAATTAGTATTGAACCGCAACGTATTTTACTTAATTCTGACCTACCAATATCTCTGAGGCCATACAGAACTTCCCCTTTAGAAGAAAAAGAGATTTCAGATCAAATTCAATCACTATTAGATGCTGGTTTAATTAAAGAGAGTAATAGTCCCTATTCTGCCCCTGTTACATTAGTAATGAAAAGAGAAGAAGGTAAAAAAACTAGATTATGTGTTGACTATAGAAAATTAAATGCAATAATGAAAAATGACGCAGAACCCCTACCTCGTATCGATGGAATTTTAGATAAACTGAGTAGTGCGCAGTATTTTTCAACTTTAGATTTAGCCTCTGGCTACTGGCACATACCCATACATCCATCCGATACTGAAAAATTGGCTTTTGCTACCAACTTTGGGCTCTTTGAATGGTTAGTTCTGCCCTTCGGGATTAAATTAGGCCCCCCGATATTTAATAGAACCCTTAGAAGAATACTTACTAAATACAAAATAGACTTTGCTTGCCATTATTTTGATGATATCATTATTTTTTCTTCCTCATTAGAAGAACACATGCAACATTTAAACCAAATATTTGAATTATGTAGACGTGAAAACATTAAACTTAAACTATCTAAATGCAATTTTGTTCAAAATAAAATTAACTTCTTAGGATATACCATCCAGAATGGCACATTAACTCCTGCTAATGCTAATATTGAAGTAATAAAAAAATTAAAAACCCCTTCAAATGTAAAGGAACTTCAGAGATTCTTAGGATCTATCAATGTTTATCACAAGTTTATAGATAAATATGCCGAAATTCGAGTCCCTCTTAATAGATTACTCAGGAAAAATACATTATGGGAATGGAATACAGATTGTCAAAATTCTTTTCAAAAATTAAAAGATGCCTTAATAGCAAAACCTATCTTAAAAATTTATGACCCTAAGTTACCCCTCCATATGTTTGTTGATGCCTCACAGGTGGCAGTAGGTGCAGTCTTAAAACAACCTGATAGTAATAATTTTTTACATACAATTGCTTATTACTCTATAGGATTGAGAAGTTATGAGAAGAATTATTTTATTACCGAGTTAGAGTGTCTTGCCATCATTGACACCTTAGACAAATTCTATCATTATTTTCATGGTGTAAATTTTACCATTCATACTGATCATGCATCTCTTGTATGGTTAAAAAATACTAAACATTTGAGAGGCAGGTTATTTAGATGGTCTTTGAAGTTGAGCATTTTTGAATATAATATAGTTTACGAAAAGGGATCCACAAATGTCGAAGCCGACATGTTGTCGAGAAATCCAGTTTCACATTTTATTCAACCACTTACTTTTCTTCTGGACGTTAAAGAAATTATAGAGAGGCAGGAAAAAGATAATGTGTATGGTAAAAATTATCTAAATGAAAATGGACTTATGATAATTAAAAAGAAAGGATTTTGAAAAATAGTAGTCTCCATGTCTTTAAGGAGAAAAATACTAAATGTTGCTCATGAAAAATTTGGTCATCCTGGTATCCAAAAAATGTTAAATTTAATCTCCCCTAATTATTATTGGCCTGACATGACTCATGATATAACCAATTTTGTAAAACATTGTGATATTTGTCAAAAGAATAAAAAAACCCAGACAGAAAAAATTTGGCTTACTACAAGCTATGCCCACCACAGATCAACCTTTTGAATGTCTTTCTATTGATACTGTGGGAGGATTCAATTATTATAACTCCACCAAAAAATATCTACACATCATCATCGACCATGCAACCAGATATGTTTGGGCATTTCCTTCAAAAAGTGTTACCACAGAAACATACACAAATTGCTTAAAACAAGTCTTCAATATTCAATTCCCTCAACAATTATTCTGTTTCAACAAAATTTTCGATATACAGGGTCCTCAAAAGGTATTAAGTGATAGGAATGCAGCCTTTACTTCACCTAGATTAAAAAAAAATTTGCGGAATCACAATATTAAACAACGTTTAACCACATCACATCACCCCCAAACGAATGGCAAGTGTGAGAGAGTGAATCAATCAATAGTTACAAGATTAAAGTGTAAAGTTAATTCTACTACCTCCAAAATTCCTTGGACCAAACTTCTGACTGAAGTAGTTAATGAATACAATAATACACACCATTCCATAACCAAATTCCCTCCTGCTTATTTACTTTTAGCAAATTACCCTATGATTCCCCTCTTAAGCAAAATTATTACCCTCCTGTCCAGGAAGCCCTCAACATGGCTAAAAAACGCACGGATGAATTTTACTGGAAAAGTAAAAAATATTATGATAGAAATTATGTGGAGCCAAAATTTGAGATAGGAGATCTTGTTATCTATGAATAATTCCATTATCCCAATACCAGAAAGCTCTCACAAGTTTTTAGTGGTCCCTATCAAATCCTTAAATAATTATCTGATGTAAATGTTGAAATTAATAGACAGACTCAAAATAAATTTACTGAAATAGTCCATGTATCAAAATTACGCCCTTATTACCCTCCTGACAAATTAAAGTTATCCCATGAGCAACAACAAACTAATGTTAAATCAATGGCTTAATATTAAACTTAGTAAGTCAAAAATTAACTAAATTTAATGAACTCAAATTATAATTGACTAATCAATTCTCTTCTGTATAACAGTATGTTCTTGAATATAGGAATTCCCAAGAATATTACTGCCAATATTTTTGCTTGATCAACTTTTTATGCAGGCGTAAATTAGTTGATTTGAGTTAAGAATTTTTTATATTGGATTGAATTGAATTATTGAATTAGAACAATAAAGTAAATTGGAATAGCAAATTAGATTAGAATAATACATTAAAATAATTGAATAAAAATTCACTGGATTAAATTAAATTATAATAATAGAATAAAATTCTCTACTAATTGTAATAGTTAAACTTATTATCCACCATTCACTTCAAGGTCTTATTTTCATTGAACAGCTTATGTTTCTCTTGTTTGACTAAAAACAGAATGAGCACATTATCTTACTGAATTGTTGATAATTTTCCACAGATATTTCTTATTTTAGTATTTATTTATTTTGTTTCCTTTTATTAAGTATATTTTCATTCCTCACTGATATTGAAAAAGAATGAGGAATTAAATTATATACAGATGAATTAATGATTTAGTATTGTTTTGAAGTTGTTTTTTATTGTTGATATTATTATGTTGTTATTATAATTGTTGTTGTTATTTATTATGTGATAAGATTATAAAAGAGAATATTCTTGAGAATTGTGATAAAAGAGAACCACTGATAGTATATTAGTTGATGATAAAAAGTCACATCTTGCTAACAAAACATCTAATACTCATATCTAATTGATGGAACAGTATTAACTGATTGAACTTTACTTAATAAGTGCATTTATCAAGCATCACAAACCAGTACTTTTATTGTTTATTGAACTTAGTAGTGATGGAACTTTCTTATGTTTTTGAAATTTATGATTAACTGGAATTATCCTACTACAGAATCAATACACTGTATTGCCGTAAACTGTATTACTGGCTAATACTTGACATATCTGTGACTTCATATCCATACCAAGAAACTTTTATTGGAAATGAGAGGTCTATGACTCAGACTTTTACTGATTAAGAGGACTATTAGACATTTATACTTTTCACTGCTTAGACAAAAATGCTTTGTTTACTTCATATTCATCCTTTTCACTATTTATGTTTGAAGAGTGAAAAAATATTATTTGTTACTAACTTATTTATATTGTAATTGTATGTGTTTCTGTATTTAAACAATTCCCACAGGTTCGCGTTTACAAAAATAACTATTGAATTAACTTTAATAAAATCAGAGAATTTTTGGCATTAACTAGAATACCAGATAACTATTTTGTAGTCCAAATTCTGGCTTGCCTTAATGAACTTGTAGATCATCGGATCTACCCGTCATTCGGATTTTTAGGGGGGGGGGGGGGGTAATGTTATATAAAAAATTTATTTACTTCGTATCCTTCCATTTTATTCGCATTAATCTTTTAAAATTAATCTAATTTCTGACATAATCAGTATTTCCTTAATTCTTAATAATATTTATTCCTATTTATTGTCCTTTTAAAAGTAAATATCCGTATATTAATAATTATTTTATTCCAAATCTTAATCTAAAATTTTAAGTTCATTCGTAGCCTTTATCAGCTTCCCAATCTATAAAATTCGAAGACGCTTTCTCATTTCGAATGTTTTTTAAAAGCCATTTTCTTTTTATTATTATTATTATTATGCTGTCTTTCGCGCGCTGAGGTAGTTTCATTTCAAAATTGATACGCGCTCAAGTGAGGAATTCTTTACTGTCTTAGCTCCTCCCTCTAGCCTCATTCGCTGGTCTATAGGTCGCCTCTCACTCATTGGTTTGTGCGCTCGTCACGTAATTTTCTGTATGTTTCCGCGGTGAGAACAAAACTCGCCCGCATCGGTCGGAGTGCTAGATATTCGACGTATCTGAAAGTGTAAACAAATATGTATCTGGTGTTTTTATGTCGTAGAATATTCATCTGGCCATTTAACATCTTTAAATCAATGAAGTGAACCATCGTGAAGCCCGAGGCTATAAATTTTATACCTGTGGGAAATGTGCTGCATCGCTCTTATTCTTAATAAACTATTCATCTGAAAATTGGCTGGACTTTACTGGAGAAACTGTTCTGGTGTCTTTTCATTGCCTCACTACTTCGCCATGATCGTGATTACCGACTGCAATATATTAGTTCTTTAACAGACTACCCTTTTCTCATGGAATAATATTTCTCGTAATGTCTCATCTTCGTCAAAATGCTACATATATATATATATATATATATATACTAAAATCTGTTAAGTTTTAAAATGCTTCATTGAGTATTCAATAAAAATAAGAACTAAGAAATAGTCATTAAGAGGTACCGTACCCTTAAAAATTTTTAGGCAAAACAGATAGGTTTTAATTAAATATGTTAATGAATCTAATTCGATACAAGTCTTATTTAAATAGAGATTATAGTGAAAATATAGACTCCCCTATAATACACATATATAGATTAAGGATTAATGCGCTACCTCACCTATATTATCACAGAAACACCTTCGATAAAATTAAGACTATCAATACACACTTAAAGTACATATAGAGTGCCCAGAAAAAGGGTAGAAATAAATGAAGAATTTTAACCTAAATTATAAAATAGGATCTACAGTAAGTGACAATAAATAAATATGAAGGAAAAATCATGCATCATGGTATACTTTCCAATGCTATGCGACTATTGTTAAGAATTTGAAATACTTCTGAAATAAGTGAATTAGATTTAATTATTGATACTGGAAATGTATTTTTAAAAAATTACAGCTTTTGTTTCTTTCTTTTCTTTTTTTTTACTTAGATATAATTATAAGGCTTTCTTTTACAATAAAGACCTGAATGTTGTGGAGAGATTGAAAACTAGTATTTTATTGAATCGGCCTATATATGTTTGGCTTGCTATACTAGAGGTCTCCAAACTTTGCATGTATGACTTCCATTATAACTGTATAAAGAATCCTTAACTTACCATATTCAAACACACACACACACACACACAATATTTATAAGGATATGGAACAATATCGTGATTTCTTTAACTTCTCTAAGTATTCAAAATCCCATCGTCTAAACCGCACAAGTTTCGAACCCACAAACATATAATCAGACTTGTCATTTTTTAGCCACCACGCGAACTACTGGGTTGAGTGAGCCCCCGCTTATTTTATAGCCACCACGCTAACCCCAGGGCTAAGTGAGCCCCCGCCTATTTTACAGCCACCACGCTAACTACTGGGCTGATTGAGCCCCAGGTTATTTTATAACCACCACGCTAACTACTGGGCTGAGTGAGTCCCAGGTTATTTAGTCACATGAATATGACTTCCAAGGTATATGTCCTAACTTGATTTAGACCATTGCCTATGGTAAGATAAAGCTGGGAAGTAAATTGGTAAACTCTGTACAATTCCCTCGAAAACTCACAAAAAATAAAACAAATAATACATGATTTTATCTGTTATTTAATCCTATATTATTTAATTATAATTCAAGTTACCATATAGATATTATAAGTTAGTAGATTCATAAAATAATGAGAATGTATATAATTTTAATAAACTATGCTGATTTCTACAGATATTTAATAAAATACAAGTGAGTGACATTATGCTGATTTCTACAGATATTTAATAAAATACAAGTGAGTTTTCGAGGGAGTTGTACAGACTTTACCAATTTACTTCCCAGCTTTATCTTACACCATAGGCAATGATCTAAATCAAGTTAGGACATATACCTTGGAAGTCATATTCATGTGACTAAATAACCTGGGGCTCACTCAGCCCAGTGGTTAGCGTGGTGGCTATAAAATAACCTGGGGCTCAATCAGTCCAGTAGTTAGCGTGGTGGCTGTAAAATAGGCGGGGGCTCACTTAGCCCTGGGGTTAGCGTGGTGGCTATAAAATAAGCGAGGGCCCACTCAGCCCAGTAGTTCACGTGGTGGCTATAAAATAAGCGGGGGCTCACTCAACCCAGTAGTTCGCGTGGTGGCTAAAAAATGACAAGTCTGATTATATGTTAGTGGGTTCGAAACTTGTACGGTTTAGACGATGGGATTTTGAATACTTAGAGAAGTTAAAGAAATCACGATATTGTTCCATATCCTTATAAATATTGTGTGTGTGTGTGTGTGTGTGTTTGAATATGGTAAGTTAAGGATTCTTTATAAAGTTATAATGGAAGTCATACATGCAAAGTTTAGAGACCTCTAGTATAGCAAGCCAAACATGTGTAGGCCGATTCAATAAAATACTAGTTTTCAATCTCTCCACAACATTCAGGTCTTTATTGTAAAAGAAAGCCTTATAATTATATCTAAGTAAAAAAAAAAAAGAAAAGAAAGAAACAATAGCTGTAATTTAAAAAAAATACATTTCCAGTATCAATAATTAAATCTAATTCACTTATTTCAGTAGTATTTCAAATTCTTAACAATAGTCGCATAGCATTGGAAAGTATACCATGATGCATGATTTTTCCTTCATACTTATTTATTGTCACTTACTGTAGATCCTATTTTATAATTTAGGTTAAAATTCTTCATTTATTTCTACCCTTTTTCTGGGCACTCTCTATATATTTTTAAGTGTGTATTGATAGTCTTAATTTTATCGAAGGTGTTTCTGTGATAATATAGGTGAGGTAGCGCATTAATCCTTAACCTATATATGTGTATTATAGGGGAGCCTATATTTTCACTATAATCTCTATTTAAATAAGACTTGTATCGAATTAGATTCATTAACATATTTAATTAAAACCTATCTGTTTTGCCTAAAAATTTTTAAGGGTACCTCTTAATGACTATTTCTTAGTTCTTATTTTTATTGAATACTCAATGAAGCATTTTAAAACTTAACACATTTTAGTATATATATATATATATATATATATCACCATATATATACAAGGTGACAAGAAATAACTTGGACGAAGTTTCAAACCAAAAATCTGTACTACCACTAAAGTTATAAAGTTATTGTCATAGGGAACTGATTCTAGAAAGCTACTAAACAGGTGTAAGTAAGTTAGTTGTGATAACCATTATGGTTAACAAACGATCTGCCATACTTGAATTACATTAGCAAGGAATGAAACAATGTGAAATTGTTCAACGATTGAAGGTGCCTAAGCAGACGGTTTCATACTCAAACAAAAGGTTTAAAGAACTCGGACATGATGGTGACAGGCCAGGAAGAAGAAGAAAGCGCACAGTTAACACATCAAGAAACCGGGTAGTTATCAAAAAGCGAGTTCAACAAAATCCTAGGATTTCAATGAGAAAGGTTGCTAGAGAGATGAAGATCAACAGAGAAACCGCACATTTGATAGCAAAGTAGAGCTTGGTCTTCACCCTTACAAAATGAAAGAGGCTCAAAAGGTAACAGCAGAGAACAAACGCACAGGACTTAAAAGGTGTAAAGAACTGTTAAAGCAGGCCGCAGGTGATCAATGACAAACATTTGTCTTCACAGATGAGAAACTGTTTTCGATTGAACAAGCTCACAATAGCCATAATGATAGAGTTTGGTCAGCAGAAGCACTGAACTTTCTTGCATTGTTGATCGGCGTCAACGACCCCAATCTGTAATGGTTTGGAGTGGGATATGTGCTAGTGGGAAAAAACCGCTTGTTTTTGTTGATCAAAGGATAAAAATTAATCAACAAACATATCGCAAACTCATTTTGGAAGATGTTGTCTTACCTTGGTCACAAAAGTTCTTTGGAAACAAAAGATGGACCTTCCAACAGGTTTCCGCACCTGCACACAGAGCTAAAGGCACTCAAGATTGTTGCAAGACACATTTTCCTGACTTCATTGGAGCTCAAGAATGGCCACCGTATTCCCAGATTTGAACCCAATGGATTATTTTGTTTGATCCATCTTGGAGACAAGGGTGTGTGCTAAACCTCATAAAACTTTGGCATCCCTAAAGAAATCCTTATGCAAGGAATGGGATAAAATACCAGTAAGTGAGTTGCGGCCCATAGCCGAAATTTTTGTGACACGTTTAAAGCTCTGTATTAAAGCTGTAAGGCTAAAGGTAGCCACTTTGAAAATTTGTAAATATATTAGACGAAATAATGTATTCATATTTATTTTGAAGTTTGGTCGTAATATTTTCATTAGCATTAAAATTATAATGTATAATGTGTGTCCAAGTTATTTCTTGTCACCCTGTATATATACATATATGGTGAGTAGCATCTATACAGGGCTATACGAAATAATTCCCATATATTAAAGGTTTTAAGTATCAATCTCGCTTTAGATAGTCATGTGATATACATTTAAAAAAATCCATATGTGTTATGGTAAAAGAAAGAACGAATATGATATATCTTAAAGTCTGCATGAAAATAACTAAAAGAATGTATGCGTTTCTGTAGGTGTAAGTCTTTGTATTACTAAAGATTAAATTTAATATTTTATGTTTTAATTTTGTCTACCCTACGTAAAGAAAAAAAATAACCATTTCTTTTAACACATAATAAAAAGTACTTTAAAAATATATTACTACTAACCTACTATATAGCTACATACCTAGACCTTACAACCAACCCATATACTTGATTTAGAAGAAATGAATTGAAATGTGTTCTTATCAGTGAATCTTATCTAGAATGTTATCGCGATCAGTGATGTCATCAAACCACGTGGGGAAGAATCCAGTTGAATTTGGGTGAAGTCCAGTAAATCATGATTGAAATTTTTAGGTAACGATAAATTTATATGTATATTTCTATATATATATATATATGTTTTGTATAATCAATATGTTTCAAATCTTGTATTAATAGTTCATGTCTTGTCAATATATTTTTACTGGACTTGTTAATATATTTTATGCGATAAGAGAAATTATATTTTACTTAAGTAGTAGTACATATCGAATTCCTATCCTTCTTGTGGTCACTATGTATTTTTTGAAGTGTATATTGTCAGCCTAAATTATATTGAAGCCATTTCTATGAAAAATAGGGTAGGGCTACTATTAAATTTAGTGCAGTATAATTCATATATATTATATAGGGGACTCTGTATTTTTAGTGTAATTTGTATTTTAACAAGACTTGTATCGAATTAGATTCATTAATCTATTTAATTAAAACCAATCTCTTATCCCAAAAATTCATAAGGGTACCTCTTAATTACTATTTTTATTTTTATTTCTTAGTTATTACTTTTCATTGAATACTCAATGAAGTATATATAACGAATCGAGTTGAAGCTATACAGGGTAACATGAATGAATTCGTATACATTAACGGTAACAATCTCGCTTTATTATATGAATCTAACTTTGAAAAAATATTTCTAAAACTATAGCACAATGTATAAATATATTCATGTATTTTCAGAATGTATACAACCTACACTATTTGTAGTTATGGATATGTTTAGGAATGAATTGTCCGTTCTTAAGTCATTTCAAAACAGGGTCCTTCAAACAGACCCCTTCACGAAACTTTAAAAACAGGTGAAAATGAAGTTTGAGTAAGATATTCAATATGATAAAAGTAATTTATGTAAAGGAACACTCTGTAAATAATATATGATAAAAAGTATTTTAGGTAAGATCACACACAATATGTTTCAAGTAATATATGTAATATGTAAATAATATAATCAAATACAAAAAATAAAAACACCATGCTTTTTCATTCACAAACTGTTTATTTATCGTTTAAAAAGTTACACTAGCGAAGATATTTAAAAAAAATTATACAAATTTCAAGCTATGCTGCATTTAGCTATAGACAGTTCTAAATGCAATATTTTTTCCAATGTCCAACCAGATCCCAGTTGTGTGTACTTCTCAAATGATCCAACAATTTTTGAGAAAGCTTTCTCTACATTCATAGATAAGTTTCCATTCATCAATTCAAATATAGTGTTCGAACGGAAAAAGGGTTTGACAGTTTCATGAAGACCATCGTGTGTTACACGACCTACGATTACTTGAACAGTTCCATACCATTTCATTGACCTTTTTTCTTCTAATTGAAAATTTAGTTCATTTAATACGTCCAATCTTACACTATTAAAAATATATATTAAAATCTTTATCGTTCTCCTCATTAGAATCGATGATAGTTTTAGTGAATACATTAAGGGCATTTTGTCTTTTAAGATGTTTTACTTTTTCAAATAATGCATCCTTTAAAGCAGAAGATTGAGTTGAGTTGGATGAAACTTTATGTGCAGTTCTCAGATGTCGAATTAAATCATCCTTCCGTAAAAATTCTTCAGTACGCTGGAGACATGTATGATGCTTGATAGGTCTATGAATCTTCTTATGCTGCAATAAGTCATACTTCCGTGAAAATACTTCAGAACACACATCACAATTATATTGCTTGGGTGATTTGTGAATCTTCTTGTGTTGACGTAAATCAGTCTTTTTTGAAAAGACTTCAGCGCACAGATCACACTTATAAGTCATGCGGGTCTTTAAATGAGACAATTTATGGCGAATCATAGCACCTTTTCTATAGAATGCTTTCTGACAAATGACACAAACGAAAGGTTTTTCTCCTGAATGAATAACCAAGTGTTGCATTAGATGGTCCTTTCGCAAAAAAGATTTAATTTTGGCTTATCCTGTTTTGATGAAGAGGGTTTCACATTATAATTCGAAACGTCTGCTTCTTTGGGTTGCACCGAAGATTCCAAGTCTTGATTATTCAATTCTGGTGATAGGACTTGACTTATAATCTTTGGATCACTTAATGTAGAATAATGCATAGCTCGTTCCATTTTAACACAAACTAAAAATAATGAACTGTTAAAATCACCTTCAAACGCTGTTGGTAGTGCACTGAATGAGGAAATTATCTCATTACATGCATATTTATACGATCGTAGGGGGCGCGCGTGTGCCAACGAATTATAAATAAACGTATGGGATTGGATCATGAATAAGCAAATATGATTGCTTAATCGTATCTTAATAAAATTTTACTTGTGCGATACAAAAATAAATCTCATATAGTGTCAAATCACGTGGTATCACCAATCCCATGTTCGCATGAGTTTTTCGTATAGTTACTATGTATTATAAAGTAATTAAAATAATTATTTTTTAAAATCAATTAGAAGAAACACGCAATAATACCTATTCATTATGTATTCTACCATACCTCTTATTAATGTTGTCATATGATCTTGGTTAAAATTCTTCATTCGTATCCTTTTTATACTATTCTATACTTTTTGAAGTGTGAATTGTTAGCTTAAATTATATCTAACAGACTTCTGGGTAAAAATAGAGGACAAAACTATTAGAATTAAATGCAGTATAATTCATATATCTTATAGGGGATGACCCTGTATTTTCACCATAACATGTATCGAATTCATTAAAAACCCATCTGTTTGCCCCAAAAATGTTTAAGTTCTCCAATTAAAATTAATTTATTTCTTAGTTATTATATTTTATAATTACTATTTTTAATTTATTTCTTAGTTATTATTTTTTATAATTAATAGTTTTATTCTATCCTTTAGAAATCTGATATTATTATTTAAACTTTGATCATTCTTTCAATATATGTGTGAGAAAAAAAAAGCTTGCGAAAATATTTCTTTTATGTTATTAGAAAATGTAATATATATTTAAAATATAATTCATATATCTTATAGAGGACCCCCCCCCCCCCCTGTATTTTTTAGTGTAAACTCTATTTTCACCATAACATGTATAAAATTCCCTAACATTTCATTAAAAACTGTCTGTTTGCCCCGAAATATCGGACAGCACGAAATAATTCACATACATTCTAATTACCTATAAAAACATGTCAGAAACTGCGAGCAACTGGTATTTCTTATCGCAAAGTGACTCATTATCTAGTAAGAGGTGAAATCAATGCTTTCCGATAAAAAGATGAGCCAGCGACTTGTATGTTGAGGGGATAAGAGATAGCACTCTCTTTTTCTTAATTTCATTTCTAAAATTTCTGTTATTTTGCATGAAACGTTGTATCCTATTTTACAGACTTGAATTTACCCTAACTTTTATCAAAGAACACTCTGCTAAAATAAAAATAAAAAAAAGGTGAGGTGTGAATTACCTGATTTTAGGAAGGGATTCAAATAGGGTACTTAAGCCATTATTTTAGGAAGAGTCTAATAGTTATAACTTTTTCTAATTTCTTTCGAAGGGTTCCTGTAACTTTTCACTAATGCACTAGGTTGTAAAATTATATTTTTTCATATAATATTGCAGTATTATTGGAAAGTGTTTCATGAAGTATAGCACTACGCATGAGTTTTCGTTATTGTTTATTTATTTATTGTTACTTACTGTACATTCTATTTTATATGTATGTTAAAATTCTTCGTACCCTTTTAATGCCACTCTATACTTTTTGAAGTGCACATTGTTAGCTTAAATTATAACCAAGGGACTTCTAGGTAGGAAAAAAAAGGGGGGGGGCAGCTAATGGAATTGAATGTAGTATAATACGGGGGTCATGTATTAATATTTCAATAATGTTGGAAAGTGATTCATATATTATGCTGCTACGCATGATTTTCCATTCTTGTTTACTTAACAATTTTATATGTATGTTAAAATTCTTCGTGTCCTTTTTATACTTTTTAAGTGCGTATTGTTACTCCCAATTATAACCAAGGGACTTCTGTGTAAAAATAGGGGGGGGGGGAAGCTAATGGAATTGAATGTAGTATAATACGGGGACCCATGTATTAATATTTCAATAATGTTGGAAAGTGATTCATAAATTATGCCGCTACGCATGAATTTCCATTCTTGTTTACTTACCATTTTATATGTATGTTAAAATTCTTCGTATCCTTTTTATGCTTTTTGAAGTGCGTATTGTTACCCCCAATTATAACCAAGGGACTTCTGGGTAAAAAAAGGGGGGAGAGGGAGGGGGGAGCTATTAAATTGAGTGCAGTATAATTATTACGGGACCCTGTATTTTTTACCATAACATGTATCGAATTCATTAAAACCGTCTGTTTGCTCCAAAAATGTTTAAGTTCGCCAATTAAAATTAATTAATGACCATTTTTAATTGATATTTTTAAATACAATTTTCATTCACAAACCATATTTCGAAATATATTTAGCACCCTACTATAGTTGAAAAAAAGGCTTTGAAAATTTCTAAGTTCTCCAATTAAAATTAATTAAAATTAAAATTAATTAAATTTCTAATTTGCTAAAATAAAACCATTGAAATTAACCTCGTACTGTAGTAGACAATTCTCCGAGAAAAAAAATGGCTTTGGAATTTTCTAAGTTCTCCAATTAAAATTAAAATTAATTAAATTTCTAATTCGCTAAAATAAATTCGTTGAAATTCACCTCGTACTCTAGTAGTTAATTCTCTGCGAAAAAAAATGGCTTCGAAATTTTATAAGTCCCCCAATTAAAACTAATTAAAATAATACTCCTTATCTCTACCATCATCCTTATCGCCACCGCACGCCCCTTATCTTATCTACGCCACCACCAAGATCGACCCTCCCAAGTGACGCATGCCCCTTATCTTATCTACCCCCGCAATCCACCCTCCGAGATCCGCCCTAATCCACCTCCGACATCCACCCTCACCCTTCCACCATCCACCTCCGACTCCGAAGTGTCCTACTAGCCGTATTTATACCCTACTGATGTATTTCTGATCAATTAGTTTCCAGTTTTGACAGATTGAAGCTTTCAAATCTACAAGTGATGTGTACTGCATCCCATTTGCATAAATCATTCGAACAAGCTGTTCCCAAACGTTTTCGATGGGGTTCAGATCAGGACTAATAGGTGGATGATCTAACAGAACAATATTCTGTTCCTCAAACCAATCTTTCATTGTATTTGAAATGTGAATACTTGCATTATCGTGCATGAAGATATAATCTAAACCATAATATTGCCATGCAAATGGAATAAGTGAATTTTCTAAAACTAAACTATAATCAAAAAAGTTCTGGCGACCGTTTAAAAATACAATTTCACTTTTGCCATCATAATTTGCAATCGCTGCCCAAATCATCAAACTTCCGCCACCGAAATTTCTGCTGAATGTAGATTTCGGTTCTTTTCGGAGATCTCTCCAATAATACCTCAAACCATCTGGGCCATCCAAATTAAATCTTTTTTCGTCAGAGAAAATGACTTTCTTCCAATTGTCACCCATTGCCATGTACTTCTCGCAATACTGCAAACGCATATGCTTGTGACGCAGAAGTAACTTTGGACACGGCTTCATTTTCGACCATTTCAAGCTCCGTGAAGAATGTAAAATTTGTCTAAGTCTTCTAGAAGTAAAAGGCAGGGATAGATCTGCAGAAATCTGCTTTGAACTCTGACCAGCTTTCGATGCAAGTTCAAGAATCCCCCTTTTCTGTCTCTTGCTTAAACGTGGATTACCTTTTTTGTTAAAATTTTTACCATAATTCGCTGGATCTTTTCTATAGTTATGTATCACACCAACAGATCTTTTAATTAATTTACTAATATCCGGGACAGACTTTCCACATTCTAAATATGCGTCGATTTTACCTCTTTCTTCCTCAGACAAAATATTTCGTTTACCCATCACGAAAATTATAAATGAAACGTATTGCTTTCACTGTACAACGCTTTGTATGTCTACTTTGCAGGTCACGTTACCTTGTTTTATGCAAATTTTTGTCACATTGCTTTGTTTATGTTTAATATTATGTGTGAAAATTTATTTTTGTAACAGATTTGTCATACGTATTATGCCGTAGTATCCCATGAAATTTCATTCATTTTTAATGAATATTATAGAAGTTTTTGTCAAAAAACCGTGTTTTCATAAATCAATTTCTACCAGTGTAATATTGTATTGTTACCGGAAATACGCCACACTATCAAAAATGAGGTCAATTGTAGCACTGGAAATGTGTTAAAATTAGATTGCAAGATTTGAGCCGAACGGACACATAAGGCAAATTAAATAAAAGCTTGTTAGAAAAAAAAAAAAAAACTGAATGTACTAAAATTAATTTTTAGTTACATGTTATAGCATTATTATCAAAGTAAAGTGCTTTCCATTCATACAAACCCCATATTCAAAGAAATTTTTGCGTAGCCATAGATAGGTATAGCAACAATATATTGGTATGTCAAGAAACAGTGTAATATATAGTTTAACTATAATTTTCGAAACGTCACATGTTCATTATTAAATTAAATATACAATAATTGAAACTTATGATTTATTTTACTATTAAGGTGCTAAAATACATAAAAGGGTTTTTAAAACATAACAAGAAAGAATAATCATGCGTAAAGCATAGATTATGTAACACTTTCCAACACTTTCAAAATAATTTTACAAATTATTACCGTTTAATAAGCTGAAAGATAACATCTAAGTAAACAATTTGGAAAATTAATATAATATTTAAAAACGTAATTTCATGAATTACCAACAATATTCGGAAAAATATCCGAATACTTTTATTCAGCCCTGTATATGATCTATACATTTGTATATATACTACATAGGATGCTAAATTTTAGTTTAGTTAGGAAACGCGTAGCACACTTTAAAATTCTCCTTCTGGAGTTTCTGTCAATAAACGGAAATGTGTTCGCGAACTTTTGTGCTGCCCTGTATAGGATCTACAGAATTTATACACACCAAGTAATAGACAAAAAGTGAGTTAAATTTAAAATCGCGTTCATCAACTTAAAACGCACTTCCAGGAATTATTGTTAACAGACAGTAGAGAATTCTTTTGTGTGTCCCTGTAAATGAACGATGACTGCTATATACACAATATTCTGTAGTAAGCCTCTTGTAATACACCGTAGTGATATATATAAATTTCAATACGTTTAAAATTGTCAAACATTATTAAAATAAACCGCAAACGATTTTTCTCCATAGATGTAATGTAACGGAATTCTCTTGACTGTCCCTGTAAAGTAACTATAAGTGCTATGCACACCCTATTCCATAGTAAGCCTCTTGTAATGCACCTTAGTGATATACATCAACTACAAGGTGTTTGAAATTGTGTAACATCATTAAAATAAACCGCAAATAATTCTTCCCCATAGACCGTAATGTAACGGAATTCTTTTGAGTGTCCCTATAAAAAAAACTATAAGTGCTACACACTTCATTTTCAATACCGAAAATACCATAGTTAAACCTCAATAACATACATCAATTGAATGTCAGTCCGAGTGTATTTACGCGACTTAGAGCACGGACAGACAGACAGACAAACAGACAAACCGAATTTATAAACACTTTCCAACTGTGTAGGAAAGTGTTAAAAAACAGCATCATTCTTGCCTCTCAGGAAAAAAAAAAATGTGCGCTTAATGGCTTTAGTGTTAATAAATTTGCTTGCATAGAAAAAAAAATCACTTTTGTGTCTTGAAAAAGTGCCCTGTCTTTTAAATAAAAGTAAAAAAAAAACTCTATTATAGGCATTCAATGTTTATCTTTAAAATCTCGCCTAATTTCATGACTGCAATTCACGTAGTTACAAAAAATGTCTGCTACAGTGCGTTAATATGGCGTGGGTTTGATCATTGAAAATTAACCGCTTTGCTTTACGCTTGATAGAAAGAGCGAATTAGTGAATTTATAAAAAATATATATATATACTTTTTGCTCTGTTTCTTTTTTAAATATGGCAACAGGAAAAAAAATATTATTTAAACTATCTATTCAGGATTTCTAAATTGTTGTCTCAACGTATAATCATAATTCAATTAATGTTAGACTATTAAATGATAAAAGAGTGTTTAAAATATATTAGAATCTTTTTTTTATTTATATTTTCTACTGTTTAGTGTTTAAAATATTTTGTTTTTTCAGTTTCACAGCCCATTGGCCTATTCTGGCGAGGGTGATTTGGTACATAATTAACTCCATGGTTTTTGTAACTGGTATGCAGTTGTAATCCTAAAAAAAAAAATTGTCATTTTATCACCTGCGTCCGGCTAATGTAAAAAAATCCTTCAAACTATTTTATTAATTTATATAATTAAGTTCTAAAAATGGATGTTGTATTGCTGTCAGAAACACACCTGTTGCATAATTTTGAAAACTCTAGCCTATCAGGGAGTGAGTAAAAAATTTATTTAAAAATTCCATCCTTAAATACAAGAACTTAGTTAACCACTTGGGGACGAGCGACACGTATACGGGACGCATACGATGCTCATATTCCTCGATTATTCCCACCAGTTATTTTTTAGTGTAAGCTTTGCCTTATTTAATGGTAGCATTTCTGCGATTCATGTAGGCGAAAATTTCTGTTTTAAAAAACCGGTGGTAAAAGATTAAAAATTCCGTAAAGGACGCTCGTCGCGAAGGGGTTAAGTTAAATAAAAGGGTAATATGAAACCTAGCTTTAAAAATCAAAAGAATGCCTTATAAAGAAAGCGCCTTTAAGAGTCTAAAATGTGTCCTTGAGAATCTAAAACGTGTCCTTCAGAATCTGAAAAAGTACCCTTAAGAATCTAAAATGTGTCCTTAAGAATCTGAAAAAGGTGCACTTAAGAATCTGAAACGTGCTTTTAAGAATTTATAACGTGCCTTTAAGAATCTAAAAATGCCCTTTTTTAAACCTGAGGGAAAATCGGCAGAACTGTTTCTATGTAGCAGAAGTAATCATGCCAGGAAAAAACATTTACAGTCAAAGTTACAACAAATTAAAAATGATCGCTGCGTTACACCATAAAAGACATTAAAACCGTATTGATTCAAATGAACTGGAAAAAGAACGCCGATATAAGTATAAAAAATTCGAATTATTTTTTTTTAAATATTCATTTTTCTTGGAAATCAGATACAAGAAAAAGAACGTAAGAGGAAAAAGCAATTCTGAAGTCTTATTTTTAAATATCTATTTATTGTTTACTTTCTATACCTATGTGCAAGTGTTCGTTTTTTCAAATGTAAATATGTCATTAACCATATCTAAAACTAGAATTAGCCATTTAAAGGAAAAGAAAAAAAAAGCGAGAAAAAAAAGAAAAAAACATGAAAAGATGTTACTGAATTATTGTCACATACAGTGTATGTAAATTCAAAAAAATAATAAATTATGCTTAAAAATATTTTTTATATGTCTACTCTTGAATATTCGTCTTTCACATATTTAAATCTGCTTAACAAGTAACTACTTTGAATTTTCACTTATTTTTGTTGAAATACAAATGTTTACTTTTTTTTCCCCTTTATTTTTAAATACTTGTATAAATGTTGACTTGAATTTTTTATTATTACATACTTAAATGTTGACTTTTTTTTAGGTGCGTTCGTAATTATATAAATACGTAGCACCTATAGTCGTCGTCTGGTCTGTTCGTTTGTCCATCTGTCTGTCCGTCCGTCCGGTGTAGCAGCGCAAAAACTACCCAACCGAATGGTTTGAAATTTAATGTATATTATTGTTGCAGAATTTTGTCGAGTCATTTCAAATTTTATGAAAATCGAATCAAAACTTAAAAAGATATTAATAAAAGTTTTATTCATTCTGTTAAATCCTATCGTATTTATATAATAAAAGCGCAAGTCATGTGACTGAGGACAACAAATACGGGTAAACCACTTCTTTTTTCATATACCGAGCGGCCATTTTTATTAAAAATTAATTTTTCGAATAAAATTGCATAAAAGTTACATTTTTAGAAAGATGGTTCAAAAAAATTGTTTGCTTGAGAGATGAGTTACATTAAAAAATGTATGGATTCTGAGATAACTTCAGTGGAAATTAGGTTAGCAGCCGAATATCTCAATACATTAGAGTAAATAAACACAGGAGATTCGTTCATAATGAGTCATAAAAATATTAAACCATGGAGGTATTCATTCGCAAAGCAAGATCTCCATGGTGAATTTTGCAGCGCTGTCTGGTGTAGAAAAAAAATCGCATTTATAAACGTCGCATACGTAATAAGAAAAAAAAAGGCATGCTCAATTCGCTCATAGCAGGCGATATAATTCATTTCACTTAAAGGGTGATTTTTTTACATTGTGAAACTAGTTATAAAACGAACGCACCTCATATGTCACATTTAACGTACAATTTCCAACTTGTTTTGTATTATAATCATGCGAAAGAGTTTTAAAGAGATTTGAAAATTTTCAAATTAACCTCTTCAAAAATGGTCAGACATTTTAAAATTTTCTAAATGCAGATTTAACCCATTTAATTAAATCTTATCTTAAGAAGAATATGTGTTTACGATAAGATTTAAGACTTTCGGTTAATAAAATGCTTTTGTATGTGTTGCTTTTGATTTTACAAAGTGCTTTTGTAAAGGATTTCATTTATAGGTGTAATATTCTGTTGAAAACACTCCCAATTTAAAGAAAAGTATCGAAAATGAAATCTGTTTATTTATACCAGCGAAATAAATCTGAATTTAAAACAGCGGCAACTTCCTATTCAGCGCAACAATTTCCTGTTATTCTGACAGCTGTCGCTTTTAATTTCAATTTTACTATATCCAAAGCAAAGTTAAAAATGTTATCTTGAAAAGTGATATTTGAAAGAGAAATGTTCTAAAAGTAAAATAAATAAAACCAGTGGACCCGCGCGAGGATTTCGCACTGCAGTATAATTTTTTTTTTTTTTTTTTTTTTTTTTGTAATATGTAATATTTTTTAGATGCAGGTTTAAACTTCTAACGAATAAATAAGGATACAAATATTTTCAAACACCCTTAGTCAAGCCAGAATATCGTCTCATTTATTCCATCGAAGTTACAGTAAAACCTGATTGAAGACAGCAAAAGTCACGCGCGAGAAAAAAATTAATAATCGTATTTTAACTTTATTAGAAGATGACGTCATCTGTTTCTTGAAAAACATGAAACAAAGAAAAATAAATTGAATACATTTAAAATACTATTTAATATCATATAACAAAGCATTACATTTTATGCTACACGTGAAATACCACTGCTTCAATCGATCAATGGTGTATTTTTCTTCTAAACATTTCCATTTCAATTTTGCTATTTAACCATAAATATGAAATAAACCTGTGCGGAGAAATCATAATTTATCTTTTTTGTACTATTTACCTTTAAATAATCGTTGTCGAGAATCGTATAATGCGGTAATTTATTTTCGAGGCAACACTAATTTGAGGCAAACCTTTCAATTCATTTATGAAAAAACAATGCAGATTTAATTTTTTATTAACAGCAATTTTCAATCAAAAACCATGTTTTAACGAAATGTGAGTGTACTATGTCAGAAGCTGCTTCAAAAACCTTTCGAATGATGATACCTCATTCGTTGTTGTGCGTTTCGTAAATTCATTGAAAAAAATGATGTTGACAACAGAAATAATATATATGATTAAGGATATTTCATTTCTAGGCAAATTGGCAATAAAATGTTGAGAAGTATTATAATAATTTTTAAACTTATTTTAACACATAAAAATGCACGATTGACAGAATTTTTAATTTTGACAAGCATTTAGTCTTTTTCACTATTTCGAGTATACGTCTATAGTCATTCGGTATTAAAGGTCGCTAGAAAGGACAAAAATATCCTATAGATACATTTTAGATCGATTTCGTAAGAAATACTATTTATTACATTCCTCCCCTAAGTTGGAATTTCTGAAACATTTTTGCAGGTCTACGCCGATCATGACTCCTAGAATCCAAAACCACCCCCAGTTCAATACTTTATATATCTATCCATCTATCTATATCACTTTTATGGACACGATAACTTCCATAATTCTGCACAAATATCTCTTCCAAACTGATACATAAAATCAAGCGGTATAAAATCTCGGTCAAGTTCGTTAATGGGCAAAATCGGACCAACGGCGGGGAATGGGGAGGGTTTTTGTGAAAACAGAAAAAACCCATAACTTATTAATTATGATAAATATCGAATCCGTTTAAACTTATTACTACTTCTAGGAAAAGGGCCAAAAATGTATGTATGACAGATTTTTGATTTCATTAAAACTGCCTTCAGGAGGAGGAGGGGGTGGGGATGGGATAGGCGTTTAAGAAGAAAAAAATTCGTAACTTCGTCAATTCACAAGATATCAAACACGCTTAAATTTATTTTAAATCTTCTTTATATTATCTACAACTTTTATATTGACAAGTTTTTATAGGACCAACTATTACAGCAAAAAAATAGAAATGAATAAAAATAAAAATAAAAACAAAAACAAAAAATCCCTGCTGGCTCCGCCTACAGGCACAGGTATATTTCGAAGTGGGCGGTCCCAACTGCCGTATCATAGCAGAAAGGTATTTCTTCTGCGACTCCCAATAAACAGGCGGCCCACTTTCTGCGTTTTCGAAGTCTATCTGTGCCTATAGGCCGAGACAGCAGGGATTTTTATAAGACAAATGTTACATTGTGAATGTATAAAAATTAAAACTCAAGGGACTCACGCATCATTCGAAGTTATGTGCGGTTTTTCACACTTTTCAACTTTGTTGAAAAGTTGTTTCTGAATTCGGTTTATCTGTCTGTCTGTCTGCCGTTTGTCTGTCCGTGCTTTAACTCGCATAAATACATCACGTATTGTCATGCAATTTATATATGTTATTCAGGTTTATTATGGCATGGTCGGTATTGAAAATGAAGTGTCTAGCATTTATAGTTCATCACAGGGATACTCAAAATAATTCTCTTGCATTACGGCCTGTGGAGGAAAAATCGTTTGCGGTGTATTTTAATGATGTTAATATATTTCTAACATATTGAAATTGATATATCATTAAGATGCTTACTGTAAATTATGGAGTGCATAGCATTCATCGTTCATTTACAGGGACACACAAAAGAATTCGGTTACAGTACTGTACATAAACAATAATTGCTGGAAGAGTTGTGGCACGCGTTTTTAAATTTAACTAATTGTTTGCATGTTGCTTTGTGTGTATAAATTCTATAAATCACATACAGGGCTGCACAAAAGATGTCGAGTACATTATCGTTCATTGGCCGAATTTGCAGAATGGAAATTTTCAACTGTGCTGCGCGTTTTCTAACTGAACTAAATTTTAGCATTCTATGTAGCATATATAAAAATCTATTGATCATATACAGGGCTGCCCAAAAAATTCGGATTTTTTCAGATTATTGCCGAAACGTCAGTGAAGGCTCACTGTTGAGACCCGAAAAGTTTTTGGTTTCTGTCTGTTTGTCTGTCTGTCTGTCTGTCTGGTCCGCGATAACTGCCGCAAAAAGTGTCCGATTAGGTTGATTTTTGGTGGGTATGTTGGCGAGGTACCCGGAATTAGCTGTATAGTTTTTGGTTAAATTTGGTTCATTCGCGTTCGAAAAATATAGAACATTTTATTTTAAGTCATAATGCTTTTCAATGGGAAGTCAGACGATTTTTTAATTTTAACATTCCGCGAAAAAAAAATCACGCATTGGGATAATTGTAAATGCTAAATTATGTATATTAAATTTACGAAATGGATATCTTAATTTAATTTGATCGCTTTGAAAATTTCCCACTATATTTATTAGAATTTCTAAATTAATTGTATAAATTATTGGGAAATTTTACGCATTAATTTGAAAGATATGAAAATTTTAATTTCTGATTTTTTACAAAAAATTCCAATGCATTTTCTTTCTCTCTTTCCTTAAATGGTTGCTAAGCAACTACATTTTAAAGAATATCCACAAAGGAAAATTCAAGTGAATTATTTTGACGCGAAATGTTATTAACAAAAGTCCTTCCGGCCTGTACCGGGAGGAAAAGGTAGCTTTCCTATATCTTCGTTTTAAAATTTTAGCTAATGTTACACGAAAACAGCAACTTAAAATGCAAATAAAACGTTTACAAAAGATTCGTTAATACTGAATTTGAATAAGAAATTCGCCAAATTATTGAGCAATAGCCAAATTGGCTTCATTTATGAAGACTTATTTTGGTCGCCAAATTTGGCGATATTTCGCCAAATGTCGCCAATTTTGGCGATAATTTGGCGCTAACGGATATGAATATATAGTTTTATGCGTTTGATTGGGAAAATTATTACAACAATGAAAATTTTTGTAATGTGCTGTCTTGTTTCAAAATGTCAGCCACCCTAGAATTTCAAACTGCTCTATCTCAGCCGTTTTTTAAGATAGAGGTAAAACAAAAAATGCTCTGGAATCCTCGTTTCAAGGCCTAACACTGAATTAAAAAATAAATTTGAAATTTTAACTTTTTTGTACATTTATTTTAGTTTTAAATTTTTAATTGGCCGCCATCTTGAAACAAAATGGCGGACCAAGCTGGCCAACGAACTCGGTCGAGACATTGGTGAGCTTAATACACACAATTAGTTTCATCAAAATTGATTTATAAATACGAGCGTTATCGTATGACATAGGTCAGATATATATATATATATATGGAGATATATATATATATATATATATATATAAATCAACATTTGAACGGAGGGTGGTTTTGGGGTCTGGGGGTCATGATCGGTGAAAATATATCGAAATTTTCCGGAACTGCTTTCCTCCGAACGGCTGCAATAGGTAGCCTTTTGTATTGAAAGCTACCTAAAAGTCCTTCCGGCCTGTACCGGGAGGAAAAGGTAGCTTTCCTATATCTTCGTTTTAAAATTTTAGCTAATGTTACACGAAAACAGCAACTTAAAATGCAAATAAAACGTTTACAAAAGATTCGTTAATACTGAATTTGAATAAGAAATTCGCCAAATTTTTGAGCAATAGCCAAATTGGCTTCATTTATGAAGACTTATTTTGGTCGCCAAATTTGGCGATATTTCGCCAAATGTCGCCAAGTTTGGCGAGAATTTGGCGCTAACGGATATGAATATATAGTTTTATGCGTTTGATTGGGAAAATTATTACAACAATGAAAATTTTTGTAATGTGCTGTCTTGTTTCAAAATGTCAGCCACCCTAGAATTTCAAACTGCTCTATCTCAGCCGTTTTTTAAGATAGAGGTAAAACAAAAAATGCTCTGGAATCCTCGTTTCAAGGCCTAACACTGAATTAAAAAATAAATTTGATTTTTTAACTTTTTTGTACATTTATTTTATTTTTAAATTTTTAATTGGCCGCCATCTTGAAACAAAATGGCGGACCAAGCTGGCCAACGAACTCGGTCGAGACATTGGTGAGCTTAATACACACAATTAGTTTCATCAAAATTGATTTATAAATACGAGCGTTATCGTATGACATAGTCAGATATATATATATATATATGGAGATATATATATATATATATATATATATAAATCAACATTTGAACGGAGGTTGGTTTTGGGGTCTGGGGGTCATGATCGGTGAAAATATATCGAAATTTTCCGGAACTGCTTTCCTCCGAACGGCTGCAATAGGTAGCTTTTTGTATTGAAAGCTACCTAAAATAGCTAATTTTTGGGTTATTTGATTTTTTAATATGCTTTTTCTAATGAAATAGATGAGAATTTATTTTAACTACTAAAGAAAGATGACCAAATTGGCTTTCCAAACGGAAAATATAAAAATGTTCAATGTGAAAATGGAATATAAGTCTCATAAGAGAAATTTACATTTGTATAAGCATATTTAATACACGGAAATTTATTCAATTTCAGCAACATATGATATTTAGTGGTTGAAAAATAAGTATTCTTTTAAGGATTAGGATAAAACCTCCTGTACAAAGAGATAGTTAATTTAATGAAATTAAAATAGTAAATGCACTCAGACATATACTTGATTAATGAAAGCGCACAATTACTGAAAATTGATAATATAAAATTAATTAAAGTGACAACGGGGGGTTCAGGGGGGCGGAGCCCCCCTGAAGATATGTTGTCTTATTCTAAAAAAAAATACTGTAATAAGTAGTTTATCTTATCATTTATCCGACATAAAATTGTGTTTAATGTGATACTTCTAAAATTTTTGTAACTTTCAATAAATCTTATATTCTTATAAATGTATAAATAACTTTAAAATATTTAATTTTAGGCTATCAAATATTATGCAGATTATATTAAAAATTAGTGAGATTAATGAACAATGATTTGTAGAGCTGACGTTGAGGCCTCTGATCTGGAGATTTACTAGTTAATGATAATTGCTGAAGCTGGATTTTCAAGTATGATGTGTGTTTTCCAAAATTATTTACTTCAGCATCTTACAGTATATTATTACATGGTAGTATTATTGCTCAGTATCACATAGTAGTATTTAGTATTGCTCAGTAGGATATTGGTAAATTGTATTTTCAGATTTTGTATTTTTGGAATCTTGTATTTTCAGAATTTGTATTTCAGCATTAAATTGTATGATTATTGCTCAATATCACAAAGTATAATTTAGTAATGCTAAGTGTAATTAGGTAAACAAACCTGCTAGTTGAGCTTAAGCCGAAAGGTAGGCCTCCCCACCCGGTTTGACTTTGACCTTGTTTACTTAGATATCACATTTCATCTTATTAATCTATGAAGTTTTTTTTTACAGTATTCTGAATGTGTTGGAAAGGGTTTCATAATCTATGCTTAACGCAGGATTTATCGTTCTTGTTATAAATGGAATCGCTTAAAAATAATAAATGGTTGTACAGTGGGCATCGCAAAAAAAAAGAGAACAACACGCCATACATTTTGATCTCGAAATTTGTTCCAGGAAAATAAAAAACTGAAATAGCCATTCGACTGTATGAATTAGGTCTTCTTTCGGTTTATATTAATAAAATAAGCTTACAGGATCGTCTTCATACCGAAATCGTACCGCACTTTGACATTTTCAATACGGATACCTAATTTATTTTGTCAACATATTTATATTTTTTCCTCTAAATTTTACACCATAAGATACCAAACGTGTTGTCAGTAAAACAAAGTTATTCAGTAGTTTAGGAAAGGCTACGCCTTAGACCAGCAATTCCCAACCTTTTTTTCTCTCACGTACCCGTTGCTTAGCCTTTTCATGTATGCGTATCCCTTCTCACATAAACCCATTCCAAATAGTTTTGTTTTCGTTAATGTTCTTTTGCTAGGTACCAATGTTAGATGCAGTTCTCTTCCGAATTCCAATTTTCAACCACTTATCTATTTTGAACCGCACCATAATATCAACATAAAGTCACTCAAAACGATAAATACTAGCTAATAGATTTCAAATTAAGCACTCACAAAGAAGGAATGAAATACTAAACCATTACTGTATCTCCGTTAATACAAGTTAATGAGTTTATGCTAATGCTGACCAGTCGCACACAAAACGATGGGCCTGCTTTCAAATGGGTTTTAAATGAAATCTTAGAAACCAGAAGCCTCGATACAATTCCTATTTTTTCTGGGTATTTCTAGAATTACTAGAAATAAAACAGCAAAAGAAAAGAAGGGACACATGCGAAATCGCAAGATATTATTAGGAGTGGGCGGAGATAATGGCAACATATGATCAATCACGTACTAAATTTAGGCATTTCCCTTTATTTTATGCGAATAGCCTATTTTAATTTGACGCAATTCTCTCTTTGTAAATGAAAAGTTTTTCTGTTTTCATTCTAAGTTTTATTTTTCGCGTTATCCGCTATTACCCATATAATTTTCAAGTATCCCCAACTGTTTCACCACGTACTCCCAGGGATACGCGTACTCCAGGTTGGGAACCGCTGCCTTAAACTAAGGCAAAGGCTACACTTGCATTTCCTGAAGCTGTTTATTTTTTCTGATCAGCATCTGCCGCTGTATACCTTTGAGACCCCACTCAACAATGCGAGATTTTCTGACTCATTTGCAAACATAAAAGCATGATACTTGCAGGTATTGATGATTGAAGTAAATTGCAATCAAACATTGATTTTGATGATAAATCCCTTTTTTTCCCTTTTCCAATAGATGAACTATGTCTTGGGTTACAAGCGATTATTGTCTTAGGATGGTATTTTTTTTCCTTTCCTGCGTTGTCTGTACGGAAAAACGATTCAAAACGTTAACTTTGTCAGCAGTTTCTGAAACATTTTCTGACTTTAGAGAAAAAAAAACAATTCGATTATATAGTTTCTTAATAAAAGCACCTGCCAATTTGATACGTTTGCGAACAAAAATGAATTAAAAAATGTGTCAGACCATTGGGATTTGAGAACAGCCTTGACGAGTTTTCTTTCCCCTATTGCTTGAATAAGTTAGAGAATTTACTCTTTAACACGATGTGACCTTGAAAGTTAAAACTGATCAAATTTAGTCTTCTCAGATATCGTATGAATCCTGATACAATAAACTAGAAATTCTGTTTACTGTAAGTTTCTA
Organism: Maratus michaelseni; assembly: GCA_963931845.1. NCBI lineage: Eukaryota > Metazoa > Arthropoda > Arachnida > Araneae > Salticidae > Maratus > Maratus michaelseni. Next base: position 93,348,260 of record OZ007596.1, read on the forward strand.
TCTTGTTTTCAGTCTAGGGTTGCTTTTTGATTATCATATCATTTATCTTAAATAATCTTCTTATATATATTTATCTTAAATAATTCAAAAACTTCCTAATGAAGGCTTTTTCGTGTCATAATTCTATACACTATACTTCACTCAGCTGACGACATGCAGGGCTGTAGCTATAGGAGTAAACAATAGGGGGTGCTCAAGAAAATGTAGGGGGGGGAGGCTCATACTATTTCTCTCTCTCTGACACAAGCACGCACAAACACAGATATATCATATATTCTGTTACGAGCAAATCTTGTGTGTGGTTATACGTATATATATATATGCAAATTTTATCTTGTAACGGCTCTAACGATTTTGACAAAATTTTGAATCCTACCATTTTGGGGTACCAGAAACCATTGGGCTGGGTCACATGTTCGAGAACTTTCGATTAGTGGGTCATTTTTGGGTCAACGCGGGTCAAGTTAATTTTATCTAAAAAACGGCTCTAACGATTTTGATTAAATTTTGTAGCCTTACGAGTTTCGGGCACGAGAAAATCATTGGGCTAGGTCACATGTCCGAGAAAATTCGATTAGTGGGTCATTTTTGGGTCACTGTGGGTCAAGCTAATTTTATCTTAAAAACGGCTCAAAGGATTTGAACTAAGTTTAGTATCCTACAGTTTTAGGGAACGAGACGACTATTGGGCTAGGTCATATGTCCGGGAAAATTCGATTAGTGGGTGATTTTTGGGTCACTGTGGGTCAAGCTAATTTTATCTAAAAAACGGCTCAGACTATTTAGACTAAATTTTGCATCATATGGTTTTCGGGAACGAGAAGATTGTTGGGCTAGGTCACATGTTCGAGAAAATTCGATTAATGGGTAATTTTGGTAATGGGTCATTAGGGGTTAAGCAATTTTTATCTTAAAAACGGCTCAAAGGATTTTAACTAAATTTAGTATCCTACAGTTTTAGGAAACGAAAAGACTATTGGGCTTGGTCACATGTTCGAGAAATTTCCATTAGTGGGTCATTTTAGTCATGTGTCATTATGTTTCAAGCTATTTTTATCTTAAAAACGGCTCCGACGATTTGAACTAAATTTTGTATCCTTACGATTTTGGGGCACGAGAAAAGTGATGATGTCAATGAGTAAATAAAAAGCTGACAGTTCACCTGTTTCAAAAGAGTTTCAACGTTTAATTTTTTTTCTGAATATTCCCTGCCCTTAAGGATTCTAAAGTTATGTTTTTACATGATGAAATAACATTATAAAAATCAAGGATGTATTTTGAATTTTTAACATTTTCCAACCTAGTTGAAAAGTGTTTATGACTTCGGTTTGTCTGTCGTCTGGCCGTCTGGCCGTGCTCTAACTCCCGTAAATATGCTCGGATTGCCCTGCAATTTTTATATGCTATTGTCGTTATCTATAGCATGTTCCCTATTTCAACTGAAGTGTGTAGCACTTATAGTTTTCTTACAGGGACACTCAAAAGAATTCCGTTACATTACGGTCTATGGGGAAAAATCATTTGCGGTTTATTTTAATGATGTTACACAATTTCAAACACATTGTAATTGATATATATCACTAAGGTGCATTACAAGAAGCTTAATATGGAATAGGGTGTGCATAGCACTTATAGTCACTTTACAGAGACAGTCAAAAGAATTCCGTTACTTTACGTCTATGGAGAAAAATCGTTTGCAGTTTAATTAAATAATGTTTCGCCATTTTAAACGCATTGAAATTTATATATATCACTAAGGTACATTACAAGAGGCTTACTACAGAATATTGTGGGTCTACCAGTCCTTGTTCATTTACAGGGACACACAAAAGAATTCTCTACTGTCTGTTAACAATAATTCCTAGAAGTGCGTTTTAAGTTGCTGAACGCGATTTATTTTTAACTCACTTTTTGTCTATTACTTGGTGTGTATAAATTCTGTAGATCCTATACAGGGCAGCACAAAAGTTCGCGAACACATTTCCGTTTATTGACAGAAACTCCAGAAGGAGAATTTTAAACTGTGCTACGCGTTTCCTAGCTGAACTAAAATTTAGCATCCTATGCAGTATATATACAAATCTATAGATCCTATACAGGGCTGAATAAAAGTATTCGGATATTTTTCCGAATATTGTATATGTTGGAAATATAGGTGAGAAATTCCTGAAATTACGTTTTTAGCACTTTCCAACCTAGTTGAAAAGTGCTTATGACTTCGGTTTGTCTGGCCGTCTGGCCGTGCTCTAACTCCCGTAAATATGCTCGGATTGCTCTGCAATTTTTATATGTTATTGTCGTTATCTATAGCATGTTCCCTATTTCAACGGAAGTGTGTAGCACTTGTAGTTTTTTTACAGGGACACGCAAAAGATTTCCGTTACATTGAGGTCTATGGGGAAAAATTATTTGCGGTTTATTTAAATAATGTTTCACTATTTTAAACGCATTGAAATTTATATATATCACTAAGGTGCATTAGAAGAAGCTTAATATGGAATAGGGTGTGCATACCACTTATAGTTACTATACAGGGACAGTCAAAAGAATTCCGTTACATTACGTCTATGGAGAAAAATCGTCTGCGGTTTATTTAAATAATGTTTCACTATTTTAAACGCATTGAAATTTATATATATTACTAAGGTGCATTACAAGAGGCTTACTACAGAATAGTGTGTGTATAGCAGTCATCGTTCATTTACAGGGACATACAAAAGAATTCTCTACTGTCTGTTAACAATAATTCCTGGCGTTTTAAGTTGCTGAACGCGATTTTCAATTGAACTCACTTTTTGTCTATTACTGGGTGTGTATAAATTCTGTATTTCATATACAGGGTAGCACAAAAGTTCGAGAACACATTTCCGTTTATTGACAGAAACTCCAGAAGGAGAATTTTAAACTGTGCTACGCGTTTCCTAACTAAACTAAAATTTATCATCCTATATAGTATATATACAAATCTATAGATCATATACAGGGTTCAATAAAAGTACTCGGATACTTTTCCGAATATTGTATCTGTTCGAAATTCCTGAAATTATGTTTTTAAATATGTTATGCGTTTTCCAAATTGTTTACTTAGATGTTATCTTTTAGCTTATTAAACGGTATGTTTTGTAAAATTATTTTGGAAGCGTTGGAAAGTGCTACATAATCTATGCTTGGCGCATGATTTTTCGTTCTTTTAAATATGTTATGCGTTTTCCAAATTGTTTACTTAGATGTTATCTTTCAGCTTATTAAATGGTCATAATTTGTAAATTTATTTTGGAAGCGTTGGAAAGTGTTACATAATCTATGCTTGCCGCATGATTTTTCGTTCTTGTTAAATTATTTTTGTGTTTAGTCAAATGCTAAAACCACTTGTATTTAAATTGGCTATTAGTTTTTTTCATTAGTATCATTTATCAGTAAAGGATCTTATATATTTAAACTAGGATGACTCAAATACGAAACATAATGTTTATCATAAGCATCTATTTACTATCAAACCATTTACTATCAAACTCCTTTGTTTATGCTAATAATGGAAAACGCTGCAAAATGAAAAATTTCAGTATATAACTAATACAAAAGTCAATGTTTACATCAGTAAAAAGTTGCTAATTCTGAGAATGTGCAGATAGGGTGCACGCATATTGAAGCACTTATTTGCAGTTTTTAAACAAATACGACAATTTAGTATTTATGCAAAACTGTAAACAGCCCCTAAAATTAAGTTCAATTTTTTGAACATAGAGTTTTATTTGGATTTTTGAAACAGAATTTCATTTGTTGACCATGGCAACTTTCCAAGGGGGAGGGGGGGGGGGCTCAAAAATTTTCTAGGGGTGCTGAGCCCTCTCTGGCACCCCTCTAGCTACGGCCCTGACGACATGGACTAAGACTAACTTTCGTTTTATTGTCATATTGTTGCACGAACTTGATATTACTGTAGGTTAAGCTGTGATGGATTTATTGGCTTTATTATATTCTTAACACTTTCCAACCTAGTTGAAAATTGTTTATGACTTCGGTTTGTCTGGCCGTCTAGCCGTCCGTCCGTGCTCTAACTCGCGTAAATATACACGGTAAATATACACTGAAATTTTTTGTTTGTTATTGTCGTTTACTATAGCATGATCCCTATTCAAAATGAAATGTGTATCACTTATAGATTTTTTTTTTTTTTTTTACAGGGACAGTCAAAAGTATTTCGTTACATTACAGTAAATAGGAAAAAATCGTTTCAAGTGCATTTTGATGATGCTACGCCATTAAAACATGATGAAATTGATATAAAATTATGAAGCACACTGAAACATGCTTTTTGTAGAATATGGGGTGCAAAGCATTTATTATTCATTTACAGGGTCACACAAAAGGATTCTGTTGCACATTATTCTACGGGGAAATATCGTTTGTAGTGTAATTTAATGATGTTTCATTATTTGAAACATAATGAAATTTATATACTGAGGTTTTACTATAAATTGCTCACTTAAAAAGATGGTGTGCATTGGGTTTGCAATCTATACTATTAAAAACCGTGCGCGTATCTATGTAACCTCAAGAACTCGAAAACCACAGGGCGCAGGGCTACGAAATTTTGTACACGGGTAGCTGGTAGAGGGCCCATGAACGATTGGGGCAAAAAATTCGAAAATTTTAAATAGATTTTTGATAGATTAAATATCAATTAAAATTCATCCACAAAGAGGTCTCATAAAAAATACGCTTTTTTATCTTCGGTTGGTTGGTTGTATAAAATCTCTGCAGAAGTCATTAAATAAATCAAGGTAGGGATCATATTGCAATTGCGAGTCGAGTGTTTAAAATCAATGGATCAGAGATTATATGACATGTAGACAATCAACTTAATTATTGACCGTTGCCAAATGCTAAAAACTTCATTTTAAAAGATTTTATCGACTTAATGAATGACTAGATGGAACCCGTCAAAACGTGACGGAAAAAAATACTATAACAATATCAGTAAAATAAGCTTCTTTATTATTTAAGTAGGGCTTCGTAGGAAACAGTCTTTCAAATATTTTATTTTAACCCCCCCCCTCCCCTCCCAGTGAAATGCTATTTCCGATGCAAATTCCAAATGAACACTCCGTAAACAAATGTGTAATGCAAATCAGTTTGACATTACCACCATATTCCCTACGACAAAAAAAAAGTTATGGAGCTATAAAGTATCATACAAATAGTCCTATCATAAAGTATCATAAAAATTTCCTACTTTCATCTCATATTCAGTAAATAAAAAAAAACATAGTATAAGCACCCCCCCCCCCCCACACCTGTGATAATGGAATCGAATGAGCTCCTATGCGCATATGTATTGCATCTGCCCAAAGGCACCGTTGAAATTCGATGTTAAAAAAGTTTTAAAATGTTTAAATTAAAAGTTTTAAAATGTCCTCTTTAATCATTGTTCGTTTCAAATCCATATCTTCTAAAACGCATCCATTGTTTTAAACTAATCAATTTTTATGTAAAAATGAAGAATTTTTGTTAAAAATAATAAATTAATATGCAGATGAGGGAGAATTTTAATGTTTTCAATTGTAATTTATTTGTATGGTTTCTTCTATCCCTTTACATAATCAGGATGATTATTCCTTTTCCATCACAGTCGGTCTCTTATACAGTTAAATATCCAATGGATCTTTAAAAAAATAATAAATAACAGTTCCTAGCATATTCTGATTCAACATATACATCAACGATTTCAACATATCAATTTTATGTTAATCATAAACTAAAAATACTTTTTTTTTTCTTTTGACAGATTTTATATTAGCGCCAAAATACTCTATCTTATGGATAATCTGATCTTATGATTTATCAGGTTTTTATTATTATTATTATTTTCACTTTTCATGAAGGTTAGGTATACCTATTTTCAATTGTTGCAACTTTCCAAGGGGCTATTTTACATTATTAAAACAAACGGATGGTCATTGTTGAGATAGAATTGAAAAATATTTCATGCTTGAAAATTATTTAAAAAGTCGTTAAATTAAGCGGCAGATTTCAAATAAATTTCAATCGAAAGCTAATTTTTTTTTCTAATGGAGGATGTAAGAATTAAAATTGTAAAATGTAGTAAAAAAATTAAATTTTTAGTATTTAGAAGTGATGTAAGCGCGATGAAAGCTAAAGCGATACTGCCGTTTGTTGTCACAACCGTTATACATTTATAAATATTGCCACTGTGTTTTGGTTGGCGTCCAAAAGTAGACTACCATTTTTTGACATCGAAAGAAAAATTCACAGTGAAAGAAATAAGACTTCGTCGCTAATAAGGAACTGTTAAATGAACTTATAACAAACCTACCAAAATAATTCCTATAAAATATTAGCCTTACATTGTTTATTCTAGCTAAAAATACAATCATTATTTCAAGTTTTTTTCCCCCTGAAATTCTTTACTTTTGTGAATTTTTTTTATTAAAAAAGAAAATCTTAATAATTTAAATCCTATAATTCCTATAACTTAATCCCATAATTAAAAAAAAGTAATTGGTAACATTTAATCAAGGTATGCAATCAAGATGAAGCAACCAATAAAGGCTCCAGTTCTAATCTTTAAAATTAAAAATTGAAATATCAGTTAATATTACGCCATGTTGACACAATCATATAAATTTTTCTTTTTAATTTTATAAATGTTAAAATGCATTTCAAGCTAAGCATAACGTCTTTTTCACCGGTACAAACTTTTCACACGTACATTTATGCTTAAGCACCATGCATACATATAAAAATATATTTTGCATTTAATTGTAATGAAAAAAATGGCATCAACAAAGTTATAATGCTTAATGATAAAATGAACCCAATGGACAATATTTCCGTGACGTCACAGTAAATATGAATTTTTATTTGCTTATAAAACATACGGATAAATATTTTTACCGAAATACTTAAACATTTTAACTATATTTTAACTTACAAATAAAGTAGTTCAGATTCGGCCTAAAAGTCACGTGCTCTTAATATTTAATATTTATTTTTTATGCTCGCAATCATTGAGTTCAGAAAATAAACTCTGTACGTCGCAACAGTGGGCGTTAATCCGATTGCCGACTTTATGACGTCATAAGCAGAAGTAAAATTTTAATTTAAGATTACGGCTAATTAATTAAATTTTCGAACAAACGAATGTACGATAACAAATCTGTGATCAAATATCTTTCATTTAAAAAAAGAATGACGTAATTTGATGTAGTAGTTTGTTCTCGCGGATTGTCGAAAGAAATCGCTTAGCGTTTTAAATATATAGATAATTAGCTAGGTTTAAGGGTTTTTTTACGTGACATAAGTATGATAGAGATTATTAATACAGAAAACTTTAACAGATTATTTGTTAAACTAGCCGCCACTGGCGACCAGTTTGGTCTCCCTTAAATGTATGTTAAGCACTGTAACACGTTACTTTTATTCATAATTTTTTTTTTCCGTAATACTTCGCCAAACCGGAAGATTCTAATAGACAAATCAAAAACTTTTTCGATCATGGTAGCATTTCGCATATTTTTTGTTGTTATGTATTTCATCTTTCTTGACAAAAACCGCTTAACCAACTTAAGCATTTATGCTTCATATCCGTTTGCTTATCAGTTGCAATATGCTTGCTAATGAGGAGATTCTTAAACATATTAAGTAGTTTTCCGTAATTGGATCCATTGCCAAATGGCGTATTTTAGTTAATACGATTTGGTGCAATGAAGTTTATTTTGTGAAAGTCTTTAATGATATCCACCATTTACACTGAACCATATTGTTGCCAATATTTTTTTGTTTGTTTGTTTGTTTCTCGCTAACTTTGGCTGTAGACTTGATTACGGGAGAATCAAGAAGAAAATCTATCATTATTCTCATTTAAAACGTCTTGAATAATGTGCCATAATCGGAGTGCATATTATAACACGTAATTTTCGAGTATGGTTTGGTGAAACATTGAACTTTTGGAAGCCAGTTTTGATAATCACGTAAATATGTCACACCAACATTACCGCCTATAATTCTAATTACAGCAACCCGTTTTTTCTCTCTATATTGCAACTCTATAGTTAATATAGTGCTCCGGTGCGTCTACGACAGCTGTTCCATCAGAACATTTGATTTCAAAATAAAAGTATCGTTTCTAATTTACACACGCGAAAAATAAAAGCTGGTATTGGCGATTTTAAAAATTCTATTGGCGAGATTTGCGCCCAAATAACACAAAAGTACTTAATGATGTTATGTATTTTGTAAATGTATATTAAATTACTGTTTTGAAAGCGATTGGTCATTAATAATGGTAAATATGATTGGTGATTAACAATCATTTTCGGTGGTCTCTCTTCCTTTCACGTATAATACATAAATACCAAATTAACTGACAATTTGTTTCGAAATTTGATTCATTAAATATCATTACAGGAGTTGTATTTGTTTACATTCAGCTTACATCAAGAAAAGATAAAGAATGAAGTTGAGTTGTATAGCACATAATTATGGTAAACTTTGATTGTGTCACTAGTACGAATTATTTTTTTGACACCAGGCAGCGCCCCAAAAAATCTTTCATGGAAAACTAACTTTACGAACGATTATCTCCATGGTTTAATGGTTTAATATTTTAAACCTTCACGACGAATGAATCTTTTTTTTTTGTTTGTTTACTTTCATGGATAGAGAATTTGAACTGCGAAGCTAATTTCAACTGAAGTTATTGGAGAATATATGCATAATTGAACGTAAGTCATCTCTCAAATATTAATTTATTTTAAACGATCTTTCTAAAAATGTCACATTTATGAAGTTTTATTCGAAAATATAATTTTAAATAAAAATGGCCGCCTGGCATATGAAAAAGTGAAACGGGCATTCCGGAACTGTTGATGACAGTCACATGACTTACGGTTTTATTATAGAGATTTGCGGGGATGGGGAGGGGTGTGGATAAACGACTTTTTATTAAATATAACATTTATTTTACTTGACCGTGCGCTACCTGGCGGCGGCTTTTTCATTAATTGACTCTCCTTATTAATAAATCCAAATCTACTGCTCTGATTTCAACAGAACTAATTACATTTAACAAATTTAACAATCCTAGCTTCACCCGTAACAATTAATAGCTGTTTTACGTAGATAATATCGCTATTTTAGAATAACAGTTTTCGTAAAAATTAAATTTATGTTTCTAATAAAAGTACAGAGCCCGTATTCAGTTGACGCATACCAACAGTCAAAGTTAGTGATTTGTTGTTGCGCACTTGACTGCGCGCCTCTTCACTGGTAATTATTTAATTGCGCTTAATTATTACCTTTTTTAAAAAATTAAGAAAAACATTTTATCACAAACATCAACAAAACTTTTTCTTCTATTTATTCCCTTATTCCAAAGATATCGTTTTATCGTCTGTTGCCATAGCAACATGATAAATTAAATTTCACTAAAGAAAAATGCACAGTAGTAGAAAAATATTTTTCTAAATTGAATATTTATTGAACAACTCAACACTTTAACTGGGGAATTCTTATTACTTATTTTTAGATATTTTAAAATTTTTTGTTGTCATTGCGTTTTTATGCTAAGTTTCGTTTCATATTCGATCATTATTATGTTTATTTGATGTGAATTTTTTACGTACTATTACTTTTTACTACGGATTTTTGATTGTGTAAATACTGATTTTTAATAAACATAACAAATTTTGGCACAGATGTCATATACGCACCACGTTGGCGCGATTTTTTTTTGGCGAAAATTTTGTTTTTGAATATTAGTTACAAATAGCATGCAATAATAGCACATGATTTTTTATTTCAATATAAAAGTAAAATAACGTAATAAATGAAACAGCTTCTATTATTTTGAAAAAGGAAATAAATAAATAAATGATAGTTTGATATAAATAAATATTGATACACATAATAAAAATAATTTATAGAATTAAAATAAAAAATAAAAGTAAATAAACAACTTTTTTTTTTTTTTTTTTTTTTTTGCCAAATTGGCGGAGGAATAAAATCGCGTCAACGTGGTGCGTATATGACAACTGTGCCCAAATTTTTATATTCATAAACTTTAGTTTAGTTGTACTACTGATTTTAATTTTTTATTTTGGTTTTAGAATTAAACTCATGAACTACCGTGCGTAGAACGGGTTAAACAGCTAGTGGAATGTAAATTGCTGAAACTGGGTTTTTAAATGTGTTATGTATTTACCAAATTGAACCTTAATCTTTAGACATAATCTTTTACCTTATTAAACGGTGAAGTTTTGTTACAGTATGCTGAATGTGTTGGAAAGTGTTTCATAATCTATGCTTTACGCTACGTGAATATTACATTGAAATACCGTATTTTGCAGGATTTTAATAAAAAAAAATTAAAAATACGGAGGTGTATTGAAATTAATGAGTGGCAGTGCATATATATATATATATATATATACCCTATATATATAAAATCCTAATGAAACGAATTTGTGAAACGATTTTATGAAACGAATTTATGAAACGATTTTATGAAACGACTGATTAAACGACTGATTATGTTTCAGGGCTATTTTTAATAAAATATTAAACGCTTGATGGTGAAATTAATACCATTTGTCCATAAAAATCCGCGGATGTCAAAACTGGTAATAGAATTTGGAAATTGGAATTAGTTTTCGTGATATTAATTTTTTTCTAATTTTAATGACATTTCTGTAATGATGGCAACTAACTACTCAGTTTTTTTGTGACAAAAAAGGGGAAAAAAATGAAAAGAATCCCGATAGGTTTATTAATTTCTTTTTATTCGTCATTTTCAAATTGAAATTGAATTTATCTTTTATTTCAATCGATAATAAAGACAAGATTGTGATTAAATTATGTTTTTCAGGAAAATTTGAAAAAAAAAAAAATCACATTTCTATCGTCAGGATTCAATCGTCTGTCAGCATTTAATTTAATTTATAAACTGAATATTTTGAATAATTTCGTCCAAATGACGTCATTTATGTAAACGCAAAAGAAAGGGGGGGAAAAGGAATTAATAGTAATTGTTATTTATTGATATCATTTTGTTATTTTTTTGTAAAATTTAATTAAACGAATTTATAAAATCACTAATTCGGATATTTGAAACGAATATATAAAATAATAATTGCCCAACTGAACGGAAGGAGAATAAAATATCCTGCTTGGTTTTCTATCCTGCTTGGTTTTTCCGCCAAGCTTTTTAAAAAAGCGTCAAGACCCCTATAATAGAAAAACAACTAAAGTTCATTGGGTTTGTTTTCATGACTTTTGGCAACAAATATGTGTATATTAACGAATCTATCCCTTTTTGAAGCTCGAATTACGCCAAACCTAAAAGCAAAGGATCCTATACTGGAAAAGTACCCGATTTTCTTATGGACAATATTCATGTGACATAACATGGTGTAAAATTATCGCGGATAGCAAATTTGTTTAAATATCTCATCAATTGATGCCGAATAAATGCAGGCATGCATGCACAAAATATTTAATTAATTTTGTATGATAAATAATTATTAGAAAATTCGTATATACATATTAATTAAAATAAATAATTTACATATTTAAAATAACATGAAAATATGCACGATGGTGCACTAAAATAGAGAGAAAATTAAAACCTGTTACAGAAAATTGTCTACAACAAAGTACTTTTCAATACTGTGGTTCTTAATGTTATTCACAAGCAGATGGAATTTTTCTCATCCTTAAACGCAAAGGAAGAATAGAATACAGATCGCTGTTATAAAAGTCCGAGAGCTAGCCACAATTTAAACCTAACCATTTTATACAAGCTGGATTTCAAGTTGTAATTGATTTTACTTATCAATCCCGAAAACAGTCGTCAGTTGTCGCAACAGCTGTGTATATGAGGCCATGATAATCAAAAAATTACCCATTAAAACGTTAAAAGCATGGCAACCCAATTACAGATTTACCAATATTTTTAAAATAAAGCACGCTGTCATGTTTTTAGAGGCCTCGAAGTCTGAGCGGGGGTTGACGAGCGTAGCTCGCAGGGGGTAGGCCCCCTAGTATATATATATATATATAAATTAGTATTTTAATTTGTATACAGCTTCCTATAAAACAAACGTCATATCCAAAAGTTTTACTTGATTGTATACTTTTTGTAATTGGAACGGTATTTGTTTCATCAGCGGTTTAAGAGATAATCACCATAACCTCTATTTTTAAACATCCGGTAACCTATTTATATTGTAACTATGTTGATACCCATAATCTGGAACAATCAATCAATACATTTATTCTTTAGTTTTAAGGCCTAAAATTTTGGTAGTTACGCCCAGGGTAGTTATAAATAAATAAACATAAATTACACTCGAAATAATAAAATGTAACTTTGCACTATACTTTTATGATGTTACTACTGAAACCTGGGAAAAATTTAACTAATAAAAACGATTTTTACACTTTTCATTATTTTTTAACACTTTCCAACCTTGAAGTTGAAAGGTGTTTATGACTTCGGTTTATCTGGCCGTCTGGCCATCTGGCCATCTGTCCGTGCTCTAACTCGCGTAAAAATACTCGGATCGCCTTGAAATTTTTGTATGTTATTGTCGTTTACTATAGCATGTTCCCTACTTCAATTGAAGTGTGTATCACTTATAGTTTTTTTTACAGGGACAGTCAAAAGGGTTCCGTTACATTCCCGTCAATGGGAAATAATCGTTTCAAGTGCATTTTGATGATGCTACATCATTTAAAACATGATGAAATTGATATATAATTATGAAGCGCATTAAAACATCCTTTTTGTAGAATATGGGGTGCAAAGCATTAATTATTCATTTACAGGGTCAAACAAAAGTATTCTGTTACACATTGTTCTATGGGGAAAAATCGTTTGCAGTGTAATTTAGTGATATTTCACTATTTCAAACATAATGAAAATTATATTCATTACTGAGGTGCACTATAAATTGCTCTCTTGTGTGCACTGCGTTTATTTACATGGACACACAAAAGATATCGGTTACAGTACATGTGCGATATTTGCAGTATATGTGTGATAAGGGCGTTTTCAACTTTGGTTTGCGTTTTTAAGTTAAACTAAATTTTTTCATAGTACGTGTGTGTTTATAAACTCGGTTGCTCATATACAGGGCATACACAAGGGAATCCGTAAGTATTACAGACTATGGTAGTGAATTGCTTAAGGGTAGTTTTTAATTGTGTTACGCATTTTCTTGCTGAACTATAATATATTTAGTATACTAATGTAAGTTTGTGGAATATAAATAAATTCATATACAGGGCTACGGAAAGAAAAAGATACATTGTCGTTTACGGTTGGTAATTGTTGATAGTGAGTTTTAAGTTGCCTTTTAGCTTAATATGTGGTGTGAATAAAAGTCTTCAGATAATATACAGTTCTGTACAAAGGATTTCGAGGGCATTTCCATCGATCGGAGAAAATTGCTAAATGTGAATATTCTGACTGAACTAAATTTTATCATGCTATATATCCACATCTATTGCTCATATACAGGGCTGCACAAAATTATTCGACTATTTTTTGACACTGAAAGGTAATTTCGAAAACTGTATTTTTAAATGTGATATATGTTTTCTAAAATGTTTACTTACATATCTTTTTTCGCCTTATTTAACGGTGAAGTTTCGTTACAGTTTTCTGGCTGTGTTGGAAAGTGTTCCATAATCTATGCTCGACGCATGATTTTTCGTACTTGTTATTAAATGTTGAAAGTGCTTAAGTTTTCAGACATAATGTCCTTGCTTAGCGTTTATACCCGTTATCAATACTTAAAAATGTGTTTCACAAACATATGCATGTTTGACTGGCTCTCTGTATAATGGATTTGACGGCAAACAAAATATTGAAACACGTAATCGTAATAAAATATGACTTTTACGAAAGATTTCTATAATATATTAAACAAAATTTAGAAATATGCATTAGTATAACTAGGCGACCAAGCCCGTGCTTCCCGGGTTACAGGACAAACTACCCGGTGTACGGAATATAAGAGAAAATAACTTTTAATTGAAGATTCTAATAGATGTTTCATATTTAACATATATATTTCAGATTGAAAATGTCCTACAACTAGTTTCTGTGAAATGAATTATACCGACTGTTATTATGATATGATTAATTTCCGTAATAAAATAAGTACATTTTAAGTTGGCAACATTTTATCTTTTATTGACATTTATTGAAAATTCCAATGGGAAACTTGAGCCTAGATTTGAAAATTTCAGAACTTGAAATCCATATTTAGACTTTTTTTCCATTTAATATCTATTTCTCCGGAAACAACTATCCAAAAGAACTGTCGGTAGATTATAGGATTGCTATAATTAAACAATTTTAGTACACACATTCAGTTTTTTAATTCAGTAATACGGAAATAATATGACTCTATCTTAAATAGGACGCAATAACCATGACAACCCAGAATTATTACCTATCATAGGATATCATTGAATTAATTACGTATGATAGGATATAATAAGAATGAAGAAAACTTTTATTAATATCTTTTTAAGTTTTGAATCGATTTTAATAAAATTGGAAATGATGTGACAAAATTCTGCAACGATTTATATATATTAAATTTCAAACCATTCGGTTGGGTAGTTTTTGCACTGAAATATGTGGGCGGACGGACGGAACAAACGATGACTATAAGTAATAAATAAGCATTTATATAATTACGAACGCACCTAAAAATGGTATTACTTTCGTATTAGCCGTATGCCAGCGGTTAATAACCAAGGGAGTTGCCAAAGATTTCACTATTTATAGCAACTTTTTTTTAATTTTAATTATTTCAGTGTTTGAGTACGTAGTTCGATTACACATCTTTTAAATTTACGTTTCATACATCTATTTATTTATTTATATTTTAGTGAAGAACTTTAAATTTTGTTACGGTGTATTAGCCGAAAACAACTGCTGAACTATTGACATTATTTCCAGTGCAAGCGTGTCAATCTACTACAATCGGGTTAATTTAATTGGATGGATTTAAAAAAATCATGCTTGAAAATTATTTTTAAAATAAAAAAAAAATCAGTAAATTGAGATTCAGTTATAAAAAAATTGCATTTGAAAGAACATTTTTATTTCTCATTTAACGGTATAAAAATTGAAATTTTGTGATAATTAGAAGTTAAAAAAATTGTAGTAAGAGCGAAATTCACTGGTCAGGTGTTGCCACCATAAAAATGACGTAAAAAAGGGTACTGACAATTGATATATTGGTATTAGTCGTCATTCAGTTCAGAGGACAGTGAACAGAAATTTTTCTGGGATTCTGATATCTGAGATGCGGAGAGCCTGCGACAGTAAAAAAATATATATATGTCTAAAAGTAAACGTAAATTTTCATTCATAGATTTTCATTTATTGCAAATCATTTTTACATGTGATTTATATTGAAATTATCTACCCTATATATATAAAATCCTAATGAAACGAATTTGTGAAACGATTTTATGAAACTAATTTATGAAACGATTTTATGAAACGACTGATTAAACGACTGATTATGTTTGAGGGCTATTTTTAATAAAATATTAAACGCTTGATGGTGAAATTAATACCAACTGTCCATAAAAATCCGCGGATGTCAAAACTGGTAATAGATTTTTGAAATTGGAGTTAGTTTTCGAGATATTAATTTTTTTCTAATTTTAATGACATTTCTGTAATGATGGCAACTAATTACTCAGTTTTTTTGTGACAAAAAAGGGAAAAAAATCGAAAAGGATCCCGATAGGGATTATTGATTTCTTTTTATTCGTCATTTTCAAATTGAAATTGAATTTATCTTTTATTTCCATCGATAATGAAGACAAGATTGTGATTAAATTATGTTTTTCATGAAAATTTGAAAAAAAAAATCACATTTCTATCGTCAGGATTCAATCGTCTCTGTCAGCATTTAATTTAATTTATAAACTGAAAATATTTTGAATACATTCGTCCAAATGACGTCATTTATGTTTATACAATTTATTTAATATAAAGAAGCCATTTATATATTTTTATGTACAAAAAGAGGTAAATTGAAAGACAATTATAAATAAATTGTATACATATAAATACATGTATAAACAAGCATAAAAATTTGGTGCTTTTCCAGTATATGGGACCTTGACGAAACAGAGAAAATAGCCTTGGCGGAAAAGGAAAATTTGGCAATATACTTTCTGTCAACCTATTCACTTTGTCATTTCGTATACAGAAGCATTTTTTCAATATTTATACAATTTGTTTAGCGTAAAATGTCATTTATCCTATTTTATATGTAATCAGAAGTAATTTGTATAGAAAAAACAATAATATTATACGTATAATTAAAATACGCATATAAACAAAAAAAATCGTCGAGTTTGTTTCCATGGCTCTTTATGTCATTTGGCACCAAATCTCACTTTCTGATGCCCGAATTGCGCCAAGCTTTTTAAAAAAGCGTCAAGCGTATAATAGAAATCAGATAGCTCAAAAAGCGTATAATAGAAAATCACCAAAAGTTCACTGGGTTTGTTTTCATAACTTTTTGTAACAAATATATGTATATTAACGAATCTATTCGTTTTTTAAACTCGAATTATGCCAAACCTAAAAGCAAAGGATCCTATACTGGAAAAGTACCCGATTTTCTTATGGACAATATTCAAGTGACATAACATGGTGTAAAATTATCGCGGATAGCAAATTTGTTTAAATATCTCATGCCGAATAAATGCAGGCATACATGCACAAAATATTTAATTAATTTTGTATGATAAATAATTATTAGAAAATTCGTATATACATATTAATTAAAATAAATAATTTACATATTTAAAATAACATGAAAATATGCATGATGGTGCACTAAAATAAAGAGAAAATTGAAACCTGTTACTGAAAATGTCTATAACATAGTACTTTTCAATACCGTGGTTCTTAATGTTATTCACAAGCAGATGGAATTTTTCTCATCCTTAAACGCAAAGGGAGAATAGAATACAGATCGTTTTTATAAAAGTCCGAGAGCTAGCCACAATTTAAACCTAACCATTTTATACAAGCTGGATTTCAAGTTGTAATTGATTTTACTTATCAATCCCGAAAACAGTCGTCAATTGTCGCAACAGCTGTGTATGAGGCCATGATAATAAAAAAATGCCCCATTAAAACGTTAAAAGCATGGCAACCCAATTACAGATTTACCAATATTTTTAAAACAAAGCACGCTGTCATGTTTTTAGAGGCCTCGAAGTCTGAGCGGGGGTTGGCGAGCGTAGCTCGCAGGGGGTAGGCCCCCTAGTTCTTGTTATAAAAAATAAGAGGAAATAAATTTTAAGTGATGTCGAATTGTTTTGTATATTGTATAAAAAGATACTGAAGATTGATGTATTGGTACTAGTTCTCATTCCTTTCAAAAGACAGTGAACAGAAATTTTTCTGGGATTCTGATGTTTGAGATGCGGAGAGCCTGTGACAGTAAAAAAAAAAAAAAAAAAAAATGTCTAAAAGTAAACGTAGATTTTCATTCATAAATTTTCATTTTTTGCAAATCATTTTTACATGCTGATTTATATTAAAATTATTCTTCTTACCAAAAAATAAGAAAATAATAAATGTTAAGTTATATGTCTAATTGTTTTAGATATTGTATAAAAAGGTACTAGCGATTAATATATTGGTGCTAGTCGTCATTCAGTTCCAGAGGACAGTAAACAGAATTTTTTCTGGAATTCTGATATTTGAGATGATAGTCTCTGATAGTAAAAAAAGTCTAAAAGTAAAAGTAAACTTTCATTCATAGATTTTCATTTATTGCAAATCATTTTTACATGGGATTTATATTGAAACCATTCTTCTTACAAAAAAAAAAAAAAAAAAAAAAAAAAAAGAAGAAGAAGAAGAAAATAAATTTTAAGTGATGTCGTATTGCTTTGTATATTGTATAAAAAGATACTGACGATTGATATATTGGTGCTAGTTGTCATTCCTTTCAAAGGACAGTGAACATAAATTTTTCTGGGATTCTGACCTTTGAGATGCGAAGTGCCTCTGTCAGTAAAAAACGTGTAAAAGTAAACGTAGATTTTCATTCATAAAGTAAAACATTCTACTGCGACTAATATCATAATGGCGTAACTTGTACTACTTTTTATTCTGCCCGTAAATCGATTAAAGCTTGTGATATCTGGATTGGCTATATTCCGTGATAGACCTTTAAATGCATCAATATTAAAACACAAGATTTATTTTACAATTTTTTCCTATCAAGAAAGATTTATTTTCCCCCGTTATCGAATAAACCGAAAAATATAATAAGTTATAATATAACTTTTTTTTTAATTCATATCGTTTGAAGATATTTTTGAGATTTTGTTAAAATGAAATGATAAAGAATATTACAATATCATGCTTATTAAAAGAAATCTTTATACAAATATGTTGTAAAAGCAATTGACTTAAAATCTGTTTGTTAAAAATTTATATACACACTAGATGGAACCCGTCAAAACGTGACGGAAAAAAATACTATAACAATATCAGTAAAATAAGCTTCTTTATTATTTAAATAGGGCTTCGTATGAAACAGTCTTTCAAATATTTTATTTTAAAAAAATCCCCCCCCCCCCCCAGTGAAATGCTATTTCCGATGCAAACTCCAAATGAACACTCCGTAAACAAATGTGTAATGCAAATCAGTTTGACATTACCACCATATTCCCTACGACAAAAAAAAAAGTTATGGAGCTATAAAGTATCATACAAATAGTCCTATCATAAAGTATCATACAAATTTCCTACTTTCATCTCATATTCAGTAAATAAAAGAACATAGTATAAGCACAAACCCCCCCCCCCCCATGTGATAATGCAATCGAATGAGCTCCTATGCGCATATGTATTGCATCTGCCCAAAGGCACCGTTGAAATTCGACGTTAAAAAAAGTTTTAAAATGTTTAAATTAAAAGTTTTAAAATGTCCTCTTTAATCATTGTTCGTTTCAAATCCATAGCTTCTAAAACGCATCCATTGTTTTAAGCTAATCAATTTTTATGTAAAAATGAAGAATTTTTGTTAAAAATAATAAATTAATATGCAGATGAGGGAGAATTTTAATGTTTTCAATTGTAATTTATTTGTATGGTTTCTTCTATCCCTTTACATAATCAGGATGATAATTCCTTTTCCATCACAGTCGGTCTCTTATACAGTTAAATATACAATGGATCTTTAAAAAAATAATAAATAACAGTTCCTAGCATATTCTGATTCAACATATACATCAACGAATTCAACATATCAATTTTATGTTAATCATAAACTAAAAATACTTTTTATTTTCTTTTGACAGATTTTATATTAGCGCCAAAAAATCTTATGGATAATCTGATCTTATGATTTATCAGGTTTTTATTATTATTTTTTTTTCACTTTTCATGAAGGTTAGGGATACCTATTTTCAATTGTTGCAACTTTCCAAGGGGCTATTTTACATTATTAAAACAAACGGATGGTCATTGTTGGGATGGAATTTAAAAATATTTCATGCTTGAAAATTATTTAAAAAGTCGTTAAATTAAGCGGCAGATTTCAAATAAATTTCAATCGAAAGCTAATTTCTTTTTTCTAATTGAGGATGTAAGAATTGAAATTGTAAAATGTAGTAAAAAAATTAAATTTTTAGTATTTAGAAGTGATGTAAGCGCGATGAAAGCTAAAGCGATAGTGCCGTTTGTTGTCACAACCGTTATACATTTCTAAATATTGCCATTGTGTTTTGGTTGGCGTCCAAAAGTAGACTACCATTTTTTGACATCGAAAGAAAAATTCACAGTGAAAGAAATAAGACTTCGTCGCTAATAAGGAACTGTTAAATGAACTTATAACAAACCTACCAAAAAAATTCCTCTAAAATATTAGCCTTACATTGTTTATTCTAGCTGAAAATACAATCATTATTTCAAGTTTTTTTTTTCCTGAAATTCTTTACTTTTGTGAATTTTTTTATTAAAAAAGGAAATATTAATAATTTAAATCCTATAATTCCTATAACTTAATCCTATAATTTAAAAAAAGTAATTGGTAACATGTAATCAAGGTATGCAATCAAGATGAAGCAACCAATAAAGGCCCCAGTTCTAATCTTTAAAATTAAAAATTGAAATATCAGTTAATATTACGCCATGTTGACACAATCATATAAATTTTTCATTTTAGTTTTATCAATATTAAAATCCATTTCAAGCTAAGCATAACGTCATTTTCACCAGTACAAACTTTTCACACGTACATTTATGCTTAAGCACCATGCATACAAATAAAAATATATTTTGCATTTAATTGTAATGAAAAAAATGGCATCAACAAAGTTATAATGCTTAATGATAAAATGAACCGAATGGGCAATATTTCCGTGACGTCACAGTAAATATGAATTTTTATTTGCTTATAAAACACACGGATAAATATTTTTATCGAAATACTTAAACATTTTAACTATATTTTAACTTACAAATTAAAAAATTGGGCCTAAAAGTCACGTGCTTTTAATATTTAATATTTATTTTTTATGCTCGCAATCATTGAGTTCAGAAAATAAACTCTGTACTTCGCAACAGTGGGCGTTAATCCGATTGCCGACTTTATGACGTCATAAGCAGAAGTAAAATTTTAATTTAAGATTACGGCTAATTAATTAAATTTTCGAACAAACGAATGTACGATAACAAATCTGTGACCAAATATCTTTCATTTAAAAAAAGAATGATGTAATTTGATGTAGTAGTTTGTTCTCACGGATTGTCGAAACAAAACGCTTAGCGTTTTAAATATATAGATAATGACTATTGTTGCTATTTTTTTAGTATTTGATTCCTTATTTTAAATGTTTTAATTAATTTTTAGTTATAATTGTATTTTATTATTAGCTTATTTTAATAATAATCGTTGTTGTTGTTGAATTATTTTAAAACTGTAATTATTTTTACCATTATTATGATTTATTACTTAAAGAGAATTGTTTGTTGTACTTTCGTAATTTTATGAAGTTTGTTGCATTGGCTTTAAAATTAGACATCTAAAGAATTTTATAAGATTTTTTATTATTTATAAAAATAATGAAAATATGATAAATATCTTATTTTGAAAAGTTTAATAGATTATCTGTAATTATTAATGAACAATATAATATGATAAATATTTTATTTAAAATAGGTTTAATAGATTATTTATAAAAGTAAAGAGCGATATAATAAATCAATATGTATGAAAATAATAGCAATGAGATAAATATTTTATTTAATAAAGAGTTTTTTAAATTTTGAATTAATCAGCGATATAATAAACCATATTTATGAAAATACTGAACAATATAAGTGAATTAAATTGTATGAAAATAATGAACAATATGATAAATAATTTTTTAAACCTTTTGATAACGGGGTTGGGACACCGTGTGCCCCTGCGACTATCGTTTTATTCCATTCATACCACTTTTTAAAAAATAATCTCTGCCATACTCTTATACTAGGATATTTTCAAGCAATATCTACCACAAAGAAATTCTTTTGTAAATTGTGATACGGACTGAATATAAAAATAGTCGCCAGTTCTAGCCCGTAATCAAAAGGTTAAGAAAGTTTTGATATACTATTTATGAATGTCTCTTATATTTTTCTCTTTGTTTTGCAGAATATTCGAAAGGATTGTGTATTTCTGTTCCACGTTCATGGATCTCATTCCCCTCTCCTTCATGTTGGGTTTCTATGTGTCTTTCATAGCAGCTCGCTGGTGGAGTCAGTTTATAGCAATACCATGGCCAGATAAGTAGGTAACAATGTCTTGTGTCTTATTTGGTAAACGTGTGTAGTTTCCATACTTGTTTGAACTTTGTCCAGTCATTGCCTAACAGATTTTGTTTTTAATTGCAAATCAACATTTGACTTTCAAAATATCGAAATTTGGCTGAAAATTTTACATTTTGCTTTTAATGTAATCATGGGCGCAAACAGAACACTATTCAAGGATGTCAAGATTTCGAAACAGATCTGTCTGTGATCCATAGCCTATATATTGCACACACCCCTACCCCGAAACCGCTGTTTCAGAAATTGATCGCCTAGTTGGATTTTCGCCAAGCTAAAATTCCGGGAAAATCCTCCTTACCTAAAAGTGTCCAAAACTTTTTAAACATTTTTTTTTTGTTTTTAACGAAATCATGAAATAGACTTAACTAAAAATGTTTTGTCAGAACTCCCCGTGCAAGACATATTTTAAACATAAAAAAGCAATACAGAAATTTAACAATTAAGAA
Source organism: Maratus michaelseni (assembly GCA_963931845.1). NCBI lineage: Eukaryota > Metazoa > Arthropoda > Arachnida > Araneae > Salticidae > Maratus > Maratus michaelseni. The sequence goes on from OZ007596.1 coordinate 93,370,610, forward strand.
GGATGGGGTAAAAAAAAAATACAATCTCTAGATTCTTTCGACTCACTACATGGATAGCTTAAATATAAGCAGTTATACATGTTATTTTATGTTTATATACAGGGCTTTACGAATTTGATAAAATCTGGTAACCAGCAAAAAATTCTAGTCGCCAGTAAAAAATATTTACCCTCTCCCTCTTCCGTCATTGATTTTCCAAAAGCACTAATTTTTTTTTTGTGAATTAGGGGCAGATCGGGTGGCCCCGGACACTTGGATAAATTGCAAATAAAAAACAAATGAATAAATTTTCTGTCTTTATTTTATACTTAAAATAAAATTACGATTTTCTTTAATGATTTTAATAAAACATTGCTAATACTATCGAATTATTTAACGAAATATACTGAAAATAGTTTGGCCTTATATTTTTTTGGCGTCACAGGAAACGGCGGGTAGCCCCGGACATATTAATCAATGGTGTCCCAACCGTTTTTTGGCCTTACAAAATTTACAATTATCATAAAATTCGATACATCTATATAAACACAATCTTCGTGGGCCCAGTCTTTGCATTCCTGGCACTGAATCCAGTCTTCTTGAAATGTTTCTCCGCATATGATGAATTCTGTCTAGTTTTTTCGAAAATTTATTGACGAAAACAAAACACTCACTCACGTCGCAATTAAACGGTATTTGTTTCGACTCTAGAGGGCGTTCATTTACAATAACTCTTTATTTACGCAACACTTTGAATTTCTTAGAAATTGAAATGTCCGCAGTTACCCGACTTTCCCTTAATTGAGAAAAAATAATAACAAGCATAATTTAGAATTATTAGATACAGAGTTTAGAATAGTATATGATTTAGAAAGATAATATAAACTGAGTTTTCCAATGAAACTTATCAAATTATATATCCCTGAAAAAAAAAAAAAAAAAAAAAAAAAAGGATACTGTAAAGACTGAATTCGGCACGTTCAAGAAATTCTGAATGCCGAATGCTTTTCAAATGCCCGGATAGTTGAGTGCTACAAAATCTATATCTGATGACGGGTCATCGATGAAATAGTAAAGCAGGAAAACAATTTTTTGTTTATTTTCCTGTCGAAGTCGGCCATATAATTCCGATTTTATTATTTAAAAATTTGGATTTCATAAACCTATTTTTGCCAAATTAAAAATAAAAGATAAAAATACATTTCGTTTGGATACAATTTATAAGTTAATTTCTTAATAAACTTTGCAACATCTATAATGAGACATCTTATGAAAATTTTATTTTAACATTGTGATTAGTATGAGTGACAGGTGCTGCTGTCGATAGAAATTGTAGGCAGGTAATTGCCGTAAATATATGAATTATGAAAAAAAAAGCTTACTTATACATAAGTCTGCTCAAATAATAAAAATCTTTACGTGCTTACAAAATAAATCCAAATATGAGAAATATAAAAACAGTTTTCAAAACAACTTGATAGTTACTATGTAAAATGCATTACTAAAATAAACCATTCTGCCGCGCTCGCAGTAATCGTAATCAGCAGCCGGATAGAGGGGGAGGGTTTATTTTGATCCAACAATCTATGATAAGAATTTGAAGATTAATTAAAAAGAAAAAAAAAACTTACCCTTCTGAAGGGCAATGGATGATTTTTTATTTTCATTTACTGCAATCCAAACACAATCCAACGATTTATCCAAATCATCCAAACACATTTAATATATATATGTATCTAAACACATTTATAATCCAAACACATTTAATTATAAAATGTTCTTGAGTAAATAATGTAATAAAATTAGTAGTAAAACAATTCCTGAGTAAAATGATCTAGGTTAAGCAATTTGTCAAACAACGATTTTTGATTTTTAAATAAACAGTTCTCTCCTCTTCCTAGATAACTGAACGTCACATTCATTTTAAATAAGAATAACTTATAAATGATTATAAGTAATTCACTTAAAGTAAATCTATAGAACTTAATTAAAATTTCAAGAATAATTAATTTTAATAAAATTAAAAAATAATATGTTTTTTAAATATATCTTCCTCCTGAATGGATGATTTTTTATTTTCATTTACTACAGATAATCCCAACACATTTAATTATAAAATGTTCTTGAGTAAATAATTTAATAAAATTATAGTACAAAGTCTGGATGAATAAATGTAAAGTATCACTCACCACAAAGAAGAAGTGCCCTCAATCTCTCACATCATATCGACTAAATTTCTAGCTGTCATGCAATTAAAAATTCTCTCTCACACATCACTCCCACCAAAAATTCTCTGAAAACTGGAAACCGAATCCTCTCACTAAAATCTTGGTAAACAACCCAGTATCAGACACGTGTCTCCAAACCAGGGTAGGAATGTGCGCGGTGCACACAGGTGTCATGATAATAAAGGCACCAAGCATTTTAAGGGAGGAAGATATATTTTAAAAAAAGTATTATTCTTTAATTTTATCAAAATTAATTATTCTTGAAATTTTAATTAAGTTTATAGATTTACTTCAAATGAATTACTTATAATCACTTATATGTTATTATTATTTAAACGTGATAGATTAATCAGTTTTAATTCTGAACGTAAAAATCTGATTTAAAACTTACCAAAAAATAAATAAATAAATAAATAAAAATAAAAATAAATAAATAAATAAGGAAAATAAAAAAAATAAAGCAGCTTTATTTAGCATTGTATCCAATTTTAGATGCCACAGAGGCAAGATTAACACTATTTCTTACTTTTTTATTGAAATCTCTCCCCTCCCTCTACTTTCTAATCACGTGACGCGCTAATTTGCTGGAGGAGAACAGAATAGCGTTTTTTGCGCTGAGATAGAAAATGCCCTTTAAGCTTGATTTTTCTATTAAAAGTACGAGAGAAGAAGATGATCACTGGTTGCCGCGCACGAGTAGGAGAGAAAAGGAGAAAAAATTGCCATTTTTTGTACAAAAAAAGCCAGATAAAATCACTTGGTTGCCACTGGCGACTTGGCGACCGTATTATCAGGGCCCTGCTTATGTATATATATATATATATATATATATATAATAATTCTTTTGTGAATGATAACCACCAAATAACACAAATAATCGACAATATAAGAACCGATAATTATAATAAAATACAAAGAAATGTATCCAAAAATGTGAGATTCTCAAAATGAAAAAAATAAAATAAAATAAAGTTATATGAAGAAAAAAATCCAATGTGCATACGGCGAAAAAATGACAAGATGCAAATTGAAATTTATATCGTGGAACACTTTATCAAGTGCAATATTCCACAAATATAAGTTAAACGTAATTGATTTATGTTTGAATGAATAGGCCTGATCCAAATTTTATTCAATCAAACTTCCCGATCAATTACGATCAAACAATTAAAGAAAATGGAATAAAAATGAACAGATGTTAAATATCTAAAGATAAAAGGTGTAACGGAACATTATGAATATACATGAAGAGATTTATTGAAGAACTATAAAACAAAATGAAATATAAAAAATCAAAACGTACCCTTTCAAGAACATTTTTCAACGTGTTAACAAAACGGTTGTAAATAGCACATGTATCTACTGTGCCAGTTGAAAGTTACAGTTCAAAAATAAATAGATCAACGATTTTAACAAATTGAAAAATAAAATTATTGTGCTTAAAAGTTAAAGATAATGATAATATGTATATACATAGTTTAAGGGCTCTGTTAGTACTATTTTATTTTCTTACAAAAATTATTTCCTCCATACCCCCACCCCCACCTCAACGACTACTCATGGTGAAAGTTTAAAAAATATATATAAGCATCTTTTCTTATATATAAATGTAGCAAATGTAGTTATATCCATGTAGCAATTTGGAAGAATCTATAGATATTTTCTTTTTACCCAGTCCTTTACACACTTATCTTGAAAATATCCTTATAAAATTCTTCTCAGTAAAATGTTAAAATTGGGTTCCATAGGCCAAATCTCAAAATTTTATTTCGTATTTTTCTATTACCCATCTCTCTCTGACCCCTTTACCCTAGAACAACTCCTATTATAGGAGTCTTACTTTACCCTAAATAGTTCAAATTTAGATCAACATGTGATAACTAACGATCCAACCATTCGCCGATTTTCGAAGCGAACGTTCGACGTCTCATGAACAATACTAGAACAACAAACTGCTCTTTGAAGAACGCGTGCTATGCTATGAATTTTTTTAATTTGGGCTTTATCATGTATCACATGTTGGTCCAGGAATGAAAAGTCTTCATTATTTAAAATATCCCCTTTTTGTTTTTATTTCTTTCCTTTTAGAATCTCTGTATGTAAAGTTGATTTTTTTATTAATTTTTTCCTTATCTCTTGTTGAAAGTTATATATAATGAGTTTAAAATACTCAATATGCATCTAAATGTTTCGGTATTTAATTACTTTAATGTATGTTCTAATATTGATTGGAATTTATAATTTCTCAATAATTGGAAATAAATGTAATTATTTTTTTTTATACTTTTGTCTTATTTAATATTTATTTATATTTATTTAATATATACTTTTTAACTAATTAATAAATTGTAATGCTAGATTCCTTTCTTTTTTTTTCTCTCTCTTTCTCATAGATTGCGCTGCTTTAAAAATGCATTAATCTTTCGCAGTAAATATTCGAATAACATTCCATATCGTTTCATTTATTCCTTTTGTTCTGTAAATTGTTAATATTTTAATTTCAAAAATCCCTTTCATTAATATTATTATTATTTAGATTGGATATTGTTTTGAATATTATAAAAATTATTAATAGGTGTATATGAATTATATTTAAATTTGTAAAAATAGTTTATTATTTTTAACTGTCAATGTAAGTGGTATATACAACGTGCATTTCTAACAGATAACTTACGGATAACGTGGTAATGCTAAAATGTTGAAGTTGGGATATGTTTTATTGCAATTTCACCTTTTGTCTAAAAATTTCTTTTTAAATATGTTTTTGTATTTTAATAATACTCACTATTAATTAATTTTGAACATATCACGTTGAGGTTATCAATATTTGTCCATTTTTATTCAATTCTCTTTAAATTTCATTTGGTAATTGATTGGGAATTTGGGTTAAAAAATTAAGCTCATGACTATATTAACTGAAACAGAAATCAATTATATTTTACTTATATAAGTGGAATATTGACCTTGAAAAAGTGTTCTAATATAAGTTTCCAATTGCTCTTGTAATAATTTTCACTTTCTGCATATTGGATTTTTTCCCTACATATCTTTAAGTATTTTTCCCACTCATTTTAATTTTGAGAATCTTAAATTTTTGGATATATTTATGTATTGTATTGTAATTATCGGTTTATCTATTGTCGATTATTTATGTGTTTTAATGGTTATTATTTACAAAAGTTTTATTACACACACACACACACACACACACACACACACACACACACACACACATATATATATATATATATATATATATATATATATATATACGTATATAGATAGCTAGATAGATAGATAGGTAGATAGATATCCCCATGAGGGGAAGCTGCAGCTCCATCCTAGCTGATTTATATTTATATACATATGAAACAGATGTTACTTTAAATAAAAACTTAATATATTATAGATACATAGACGATGATCGAAGGTCCGTCTCAAAAGTTTAAGCACTAGCGTAAAATGTCGTTTTTAAAGAATAATAAAAAGTTAGAATAAATAGCATTTTTTAATTTGCGAATTTCGGAACTTCATTTAAATAAATGATATCAAAAGTAGAAAAAGTAAATTACATAATTGTAAAAAATATAATTTAAAATATCTTCAAACAAAACTGTCTCAAAAGTTTATGCACAATGACAAAAAAGACTTACATTTATCATTTTTACAAAACTGTTACATACAAATTATTTTTGCTTGATTTCGGATTAGTTCAAACAAACGTGCCTCTATCGAAATTATTAGTTTTATAGAGTTTCTGGTGGCAAATAGTACCATGCTTTCTCAATTGCCTATTGGAGTTCTTCAAGAGAATCATATTGCTTTCCATTGCTGTAAAAATGATAGATTAAAAAGCCCCAGACATTCTCAAATGGGTTTATGTCTGAACTTAAAGCTTGCCAGTCAAGAATTTTATAATTTTTCTGTGAAAGTCACAGTTTTGTAGTATGTTATATGTGGATTGAGACATGTTGTTGAAAGATCCGTTCTGAACCCAGCAGTGCATGTCTCAAGCCATGCCACCTGACACAGGTCGTTTTATTTTTCTAACACATGGGGTGTTTCGTTTGACTCCATTTTTTTCTGCTGTGGGTTCAGTTTGAGCATATGTAATTAAAAAAAAAATAAGTTGTTTTAGCTGAAAACACATGCATTTGAATATGAATGAATAGATATTTTATTTTATAAGAAATAAAATTTACATCAGAGACCGGATTGTGGAATTTTTTTTTTCAAAATTACTTTTAATTATGGGATAGTAAAACCTAGTGATGGTTGATTGACGATAATTCAACAATCGCATTCGCAGAAAATAACAATCGAGACTGTCATCGATTAATTTCTATATTCTACAATCAAGATGTTCAGTAATCGATTGTCTCACCAATAGAATTGCAAAAATCCGGTTTATTCCCGGGTTTATTCCCAATAGACCTGGTTTATTCCTAAAAGACCTGGTTTATTCCCAAAAAACCCGGTTTATTCCCGTATTTAAACCGGGTTTTTTTTAGCCTTTGCAACTCTACTCACCAAGAAGCGAAAAAGCCACAACTGTGAAATTTAGATATTATCCTGACAGGAAATGTTATCGTAAGGGCGGACGATTGCAGGATTATTCTACAATCGCAACTTCTAATATTCTTTTAAAAGTATTTTGATTGTAGGATAATCAATAATGTTAGTAAAGCAATGCTGCATTTTTCGAGCATACAGTTTCGGCAGTGGGGATCCCAGACTTACCGCGTTTTTGGTTTAAGTCGTATTTTCTCTATCAATTGTATTCGTCCTTCCAATCTTTTTTGTTAGTAACTGATATTAGTTAGGAGGCATAATGGTTTATGTTATTAAATTCTATATGGGCGGCTTTCGGGGTATAAGTCCGGCTTTGGGGTCTGTTATTTTCCTTATTTTCTCTCTAGCTACTTCTGGTTTTATTACCTTGGGTCACTGCCAACGGTGAATTTATCCTTCAGTTACATTCATATTCATTTTCTAAGGGGCCCTTTTCTTTTTTCGGCTCTTTATCAGCGTTTGACCCGTTTATTCCAGCTGTTTTTCAATTGACCCGCTCCATCCCCTATATATTTTCTCTTTTTTATTTCTCACTCTTCTTGTCTCCCTTCTCCCCCTACCTTTTTCTCCGTCACCTACGGCCCTGACAGCTTGCCCCTACCTTATTCCCTCTTGGCCCCTCCCTACACTTATATACAGGGTGGTTATAATATAAGTATCTCTATTTGGAGCTGTCTGTAGCTTGAATGAATAAACCGAATGAAACCAAAATCGGTAAATTTACTATTCGAGAACGGGGAAGAAGAATGGAACAATAAAAAAATAATTCCGATAATCGCCGACAGATGACTCTTTTGAGTGTGAAATGTAATATGTAATACAAGAACAAAGAATTAAGGCGTAAAACCAGATGACAAACCTAATTTATTGGAAAGTGTCCCAGTGAATGTGGTCACGCTTTCGCATGGCGGTGCTGATCAAGTTCAGGTTCCACATAACCATTGTGCTGAAGATACAATCCAGCGGTGCATGACGTGCTCAACTGCGGAATGAACGCATCAGGAGTGATGTTTCCCGCATTTTGTGATATGCGATCGTCGATCGTTTACGTCATTGAGGTTTGCGACACCTCCACGGTACACAACGGCGTTTGCACCAACAGGCCCCGTAGCGCCATCTGTTGGTGATTATTGCAACTATTTTTTATTGATCCATTCTTCTTCCCCCTTCTAGAATAGTAAGTGTACTGATTTTGGTTTTATTCGGGTTATTCTTTCAAGCTACAGACAGCTCCAAATAGAGATACTTATATTATAACTACACTGTATATTTTAACACTATCTTTATCCTTCACTCCACTCTTCTTGTGGGTTATCCCAAACTAATGCCGTTAGATCATCGTCTTTAACTCTGCCTTTATTTTTTCGATACTTAGTTCATGATATATTAAGGGCTTTTGCCCCTTATTTTTAATTCTGCCTTATTTCCCCTTTTGTATTCTCTCATCTTCTCTGGTGGAGGGCACTCTTTGAAAAAATATGATAATAATCAGGAGTCAGAAAGAACGTAATGTCGAAAGAAGAAACAAAATAAAAATATCTGGGAGAGCTGTGTCGATCATTATTTCACATTAAAAGTCTTGTAGTCTTTTCTTTTTTTTATTAACAATAAAACTTAACACAACAATAAATTAAATAAAATATTAGACTGAAAGAATAATAAAATTTCAGGAGAGCCGCCATGAAGCTCCATGTTCAAGATACAAAATTATTCCAACTGAAAATACAAAACTGTTTTCTAATCAGTTCGGGGTTACGTCACATTACGTAACGCGCGCCGTGAGCTTAACTCCGCCCACAGAACATGTGATCAAGGATTTCTTAACATCCTGCCCCACCATGAACACATGGGGGTTCATCAAAAATTTTCAAAAATTGTACATCATACATATATAACATCATATATATATATAACATCAATACAAGTAACCTAGTTTTCAATTAACAAATAATACCTCAATTATCTAAATTGTATAAAATTTTCAAATAAAGTAATATTAAGGTATTCAAGTAAACAATTTAACATAATATTATTCAAGATCAATATCTATTCCAAGCACAAGTTTTAAATTAAATTATAAAAGTTAAAATAATAATAATATATCCAAGATAATAAAATTCAAGAATGAAACCAAGTAAGTAAAACAAAACATTTTTAAAATTTTGCCCAAGAGTTTCAAGAAGACAGTCAAATATAAAATAAATTATTTAAATTTAAAATAATTCAAGTCAAGATACAAATAATATATAGTCCTAGAAATCAAAGCTTGATATACTACCTAGATTAAATCATGAACACAAGAAAATTTCAAATATTAAATTCAAGAAACAATGCAAATATATATATTCCAGTGATAGTTACATATCTTCTTCAATAAAGAACTAAACAATTTTAAATTGTATCTTCTACTAAAAATATAAAAAGAAACAGTTAAAAAATATTATTCTAGAAAAATTCAAAAAGGATAAGTAAGAGAAGTTAAAGTCCAATACAAATATCATCAAGAAAATGTTTAGTCTCTAAATGAAAAAAAAAAGTTTTTCAGTTTTTCAAGTCTCTTAACTCTAAATTATACAAGATATTTATTGGTCTTTTAATAATGGAATTGTTTGTTTTCACTTCACAAGACCTTATTTTTTCATCTCTTCCAACAAATGTTTTTGTAATTTTTCCCAACTTCCAGAAAGCTCTAGGTAAATGTTCATCATGCACAAGCACAACATCATCTATCTTGAAATCATATGTTTTATTTTGATCCGTGGAGTGAGCAGATTTTAAGTTGAGGAGATATTCCTTCTTCCAGCGCTTCCAAAAATTGTTTAAAATAGTGTCACGTAAACGAAAACGCTTCACTAAAGTTTCTTTGGTTGCTGCTAAGGTTAAATCGTTTACTTTTATAGTTGGTAAACACAAAACTCGTTTTCCTATAATAAAGTGAGCAGGTGTTAGAGGAAATGGTTCATCTAGTTCAGAATAAATGTAAGACAATGGACGAGAGTTTATGATAGCTTCTACTTCAACTAGAAGAGTTTCCAGTTCACTTAGAGTCAACGAAGATTTGCCGATGACTTTACGTAAAGTAAACTTCACTGAGCGCACCATTCGCTCATAAAAGCCACCCCACCAGGCAGCACATTCGACAATGAATTTCCAAGAAATTCCCCGATCGGCGTAAAATTTTTTTACGTCCGGATGGCGGATAGCTTTCCACATTTCTTTTAATTCAAGCTCAGCTCTTTTGAAAGTTTTTGCATTGAGTAAATTATAGCACACAGCCCTCTTCTTGAAATAAATCTGCGAATCCTAATAAAAATTCTGCAGTTGACATGTCTTTCACAAGCTCCAAATGAATTGCTCTTGTGATAGCGCAAGTAAACTATAAGATGTAATTTTTATTCTCACTCCCCTTCACATATAGGGGCCCCGCAAAATCAAGGCCTGTAACGGAAAATGGGGGTGCTTCGTTAATGCAGTCACCTGGAAGAGGTGCTATTACTTGTTGACCAGGACGTATGTTAAATTTCTTGCAGATTGTACAGTTGTTGAGGACTGATTTTATGCACTGTCTACCTCTCAAAATCCAAAACTTTTCACGAGTTTGTACCAGTGTGTCTGATACTCCTGCATGCAAAACCCTTTCATGGGAATCTTTAATAATCAATTCAGTAAATTTATGTTTGGGAGGAAGCACGATAGGATGTTTATCATAAAATGGCAAGTTAGCCTTTTGTAACCGCCCTCGTACCAAGAGTAATCCTTCTTCTGACAACACAGGATTTAGCTGCAAAAGGTTGGATTCTTTAGGGATATTTTTGTTAAGCTTCAACATTTTATAACCTCAGGAAAACTTTCTTCTTGAACAAGTTTTACCCAAAAATTTTCGGCATTTTTTATTTCATCAGCTGATAATTCCGCAAGATTTCGTTTTTCTGTTTTAAGTTTTATATTGGAAATAAATCTAAATACCCATGCAGTTACTCGATACAACTTCTTTAGTGAACTATACCTTGACAAATTTAAAATTTGAATTTTATCAGCGTTATTTGTGTCAACTATACAAGAAATAATTTCTGCTTTTCGAGACCGCTCTTCAGATATAATAGACACTTGAGTTGCGGGTATTTTAATTCTGGGCCACTGATCTTCAGGCAAGGAAAGAAATTCGGGACCGTACCACCATTTTTCAGAATTGACCAATTGTTTTCCGGAACAACCTCTAGTGATTAGGTCGGCAGGATTAAGTTTGCCTTCGCAATGTCTCCATAAACTAGGATCAGACAAGTCATGAATTTCTGAAATTCTATTCGCGACAAATGGTTTCCATTTTTCTTTTGAGCCTTTTACCCCATATACGAAAATCAAAACCTAATAAAGGAACATCAAATACACTTAGGAACGTCAAACTCGATATATCAAGCAGAGCTGTTGGCAATACTGGGCGCAGTCACCTGGCTGCAAACATCTGCATACAGTCAAGCAACAATAAACTCAGATAGCCGCTCTAGCTTAGTGGCGTTAACGGATATAAATACAGACAACTACTTAATAGGTCAAATAATAAAGAACTTGCAGCAAACGACAACAAAGATTTTCTTCAAATGGGTGAAAGGTCACTCTGGAGTCGAAGGTAATGAACATGCAGATAGATTAGCTAAAGAAGCTACGAAACCAGATACTCCAATAAAACAAATTTTTCATCCATCACCTCCATCATACCTCAGAGGACAACTTAAACAATACTATTTATCTAAATGGCAAGATCAATGGACGATGGAACACAGAGGAAGAAAAGCATATAGCCACTGTCCCAAAGTCACAGAAGATTTTTTAATATCACACCGGAATATTTATTTATACACAACAAATCATGGTCCATTCCCGTCATACCTTTATCTTTTTGGGAAAGCACCATCTCCATACTGCACATGTGGCAAACGAGGAGACGCCACTCACTACATTCTTAACTGCCCTCTGACATCCGCTTTCCACATAAAAAAACCGGCTTCACTGAGAACATCGGTGTGGTTTCATCATGTCCTTAGTACTCCAAACTTAAAACAAAAAATCATAGAATGTGTACACCTATTGGAAAAAAACCAACAACTTTTTCAGATGCCTCCAGCGCATTTATTAGGAAACATCCAGTCCTCAGATGACGAAGAATAAAAATGATTATAACAGTGCTCACAAAAATCAGTGAAAAACTATAAACTCAAAGCTCAAAATACTTCAATTAATCTAGAAACGTTGTAGACTAATAATCACCGAACATCTCAATACATAGACTATGCCTACACCATAAAAAGACTTAAAATCATCTGTAAAAACTTTTAAAATATATTTATAGACTATGTCCGCATCATACAAAGACTTAAAATCATTTGTAAAAACTTTTAAAACATATCTGAATTGTATATATATCATTGTAAACTTTCAATTCAGTACTATGTAAAAGCCTAATGGCCTATTGGCCTCATTTGTATTTTTTTTTTTTTTTAATAAACTTGCCAAGCAGGGCTTGTAGAGCTTAAGCCGCATGGTAGGCCACCCTGCTTGGTTGAATCTGAATCTGAATCTGAATCTGAATCTGAGCCTTTTATCCAATAAAGGACAATTTCAGAATCTGTCCAGAAAACAAACTGGAATACCTGGAGAATATTTTTTAGATAATTTGCTACTCTTGCACCAATAACTACTCCCATCAATTCAAGGCGAGGGAGAGTTAATTTCTTCAAGGGGGCAACTCTAGATTTAGACATGACAAAACTAGTTTTAAATTTTTCTTTAGATGTTTGATATCGTAAGTATACTACTGCGCCATAGGCTTTAGGATTAGCATCTTAAAAATATGTAATTGGAGACCCTCCTTTTCCATGATCAGGGTGCTAAAATAATATCTGGGAATTTTCAGTTGTGAGAGATCCTGTATTTCTGAAATCCAAGTTTTCCAATCATTTTCTAACTCACCAGAAAAATTTTCATCCTATGATATGCCTATTACCCATAATTGTTGCAATAAATATTTAATTCGAATAATAAAAGGAGTGATTAACCCAGCCAGGTCAAACAACATAGCTGCAATTTTCAAGACATTCCGTTTTGTACAAGAATCATTATTTAATTTTGATAACAATGGACGTAATTCTAGTCCCAAATTATCTTCATTATTGTTCCAAGTTAAGCCTAATACTTTTAGAGAGTTATTTGGTGGATCGGAATTAGAAATAGGTATGCTCTTATCAATCCATCTTTTTCTAAGCTCCTCGGAATTAGTTTCAAATTTTCTTAAATTCATTCCCCATTCTTTCAAAATGTCAACAGCTTCATTAGATAAATTAAAAGCCTGTACAACATCTTTTTCTCCGGTAAACAAATCATCTATATACAGGGACGAATTAAGGATTTCAAATGTTTTCTTGTGAGAGTCTTTATATTTATTGATATGGTTTTTAATAGTACAGGCAATGATAAACGGACTGCAGGTGACACCAAAAGTAGCCCTAGTCATTCTATAGGGAACAATTTCTTTATTTTTGTCAAAATCTTCATAGTATAAAAATCTTAAGTAGTCGCGATCTTCTTCCGCTATAGATATCTGGAGAAAGGCTTTTTCAATGTCAGCTGAAAGGGCAATTTTGTGTAATCGGAATTTTAAAATAATATCCAGAACATTTGGGTTCAAGTTAGAACCGGATTCAGGCATTCGTTTAAAGATAAGGAATCCGCTTGTTTAGAGGAAGCATCGAAAACAATCCGAGTTTTGTTGTAATTTTATCCTCTCGGATGACAGGTCTATGGGGCATGTAATAACAGTTATTTTCGGAAAACTTTTTAGGGCACAATTCTACTATACCTTCATTAACTTGGTCAAGCAAAATAGAATTATATTCTTTGAATAATGACTCATCTTTCAGGAATTTATTTTCCAAACTAGAAAACCGCTTTTTTGCTACTTCAAGATTATTTTTAAGCAAATCATGAGAATTTTTCCATAAAAGACGCGTTTCATAGTGACCATTCACGAATTTTAAGTTTTCTTGAAACTCACTTATTACTTCATAATTAGAAATTTTCTTTTCATTACTTTCAATAATACCAATTGCTTCAAGTTCCCAAAATGCTTTTAATTGTGTATTTAAATTTTCACCCGAAAACTTTAAACACGTTAAATCTCTTTCTTTCGAATAGCAAGTTACATTTAAACAAGAAATGGAATTCATCGAATAATTATCTGGCATTTGTCCAACTAATGTTGTTCCGAAAATAGACGTTTGAAAGTATAATTGCTTGTTTATTTTGGTAAGCGATCCACATAATGTTTCATAAATATAATTAGCTCCTAATAAAATTTGAACTGGTAAATTTACCTCGAATAAATCAGCTAATTGATATTCCTTTGAAATAAGGTTTTGAACTCGGGGATTAATATTTTGACATAATTGGGTACCACAGATTTCATCCGTAATTAATGCCTCAACATTAACAGAATTATACGGATGATATCTGCTTCTCAAGGCTATTAATACACATTCAAATTCCTTTTCTGTAGGATTTCTGTTAGAAAATGTGTAAATGAAAAGTTTTTCTTTTCTTAAGATTTTGGCATTTATTGCCTTTGCCAAATCACTCCAAATAAATGTTTTTGTGGAAGCAGAATCATATAGTATTTTGGCAAATAATTTTTTAGAACCACTTTCCACCTGAACACAAGCCGTTTGCAGTAGAGTGATATAATTATTTCTCAAAATTTTCAACTTATGAATAGATTGCATTACTGTTTCATTTTCAGGAATTTGGCTAGCTTGTTTTAATTTTGGATCTTAATTTTCAACTAATTTCTTACATTTTGTTTGGGGGCAAAATAAGTGATTGTGTTGTGTGCTCTGACATGTTTGACAGGGCTGAATTTTTACTTTACAAGCTGACTGTAAGTGTTTGAAAAAGCATTTATAACAGCGTCCGTCTTTCTTTAACTTAAATCTTTTTTGTTCATTGATTAGGATTTTGCATCCTAATCCAGTATGGGAATTAGAATTGCAAAAAATGCAAACACTTTTAGAAATAGTACTTAATGCAGCTGCTGTCGGGAAATTATTTTTTATTTTAAATTTTTCTTTAGAATATTCAGCTTTCGAACGAAACGTTTCCTGACCTTTCAACGAAATTCCTGACACTAGCTCTGCAGCCACCCTAGATTCAATTTCAAACTTTATGAATTTCATTAATTCCCCTACATCACCCATTTTCTTAGGATCCCTTTTTCTGTGAAATTATATCACTAAATTATGTGGCAATTGTTTTAACAATATAGGGATTAGTATATATCCAAATTTGTCTGATGCAATATCCATAGATTGCAAATTCCTAATACTAACTTCTTTTTCATCATAAATATGTCTGAGACCCTTAATATTTGATGAAGATTTAACAGGTTCGATTTCTAATAGTTTATTAACAAAACAACTAATTAACTGGTCTTGTTTTCCGTATCTTTCTTTTAATAAGGTTAAACAAGACTTATAATTTTCTTCTTTTAAAGCAAAACCAGCTACTGATTTGTAAGCTTCACCGGTTAAGAAAGATTTCAAATATAAAAATTTATCAACAGTACTTAATGATTCATTTGAATCTATAGCGCTTTCAAAACTATTATAAAATTCCAAGAATTTACTTGGATCACCACTAAAGGTGGTTATATTTAGTTTGGGTAAATTGACAGGATTCTGTGATGTATTATTTAAATTAGAAATACTATTATTACTTTTAATAGATTCAGCTTGCTCGACCTTGAATTGTTTTAATTTACTTCTAATATTGGTTTTCGAATCAGATATAGCTTCATCATACTCAAGTGACTTTTGAATTTCGTTTTCAAATTGCGTTTCATCATCAATTAAATCTTCAATTTTTTCATTTAAATTTTTAAGTTGATTTTCTTTTTCTTGTAAATTTATTAAATATTCTGATAGTTTAAATTTATCATTGTCACTTTGAGTGTCAATACTTTGAATAAATGTATCAATAGAAGATATCAATTTCGTACATGAAGTTCGAGCAAGCCTACGTTTTGATTTTAACTTATCGACTTTTTCCATTTTAGAATAACAATAATAATAATAAAAAAGTTTTTACAGTACCTTATATCCAAGCTTTGTCCATGAGAAGAGAAAAAAAAAACTTGCATTAAATATTTTTTCCTATACAGTCACATCGATGAAGAATTCAGAGCAATTTCTAAAGCGTATAAAAATATTCTTGTATTCCCGGTTTACGTGGCGCCATGAAAAATTATGATAATAATCAGGAGTCAGAAAGAACGTAATGTCGAAAGAAGAAACAAAATAAAAATATCTGGGAGAGCTGTGTCGGTCATTATTTCACATTAAAAGTCTTGTAGTCTTTTCTTCTTTTTATTAACAATAAAACTTAACACAACAATAAATAAAATAAAATATTAGACTCAAAGAATAATAAAATTTCAGGAGAGCCGTCAAGAAGCTCCATGTTCAAAATACAAAATTATTCCAACTGAAAATACAAATCTGTTTCTAATCAGTTCGGGGTTACGTCACATTACGTAACGCGCGCCGTGAGCTTAACTCCGCCCACAGAACATGTGATCAAGGATTTCTTAACACTCTTCCTTCCTTTTATACTATTTTACTAGTATCTGGTCGCCTTTTTCTAGTTCTACTTGCATCTTACATCATTGACCATACATATTTTCCTCCCACATCTAAATTTTAGTTCTCATCTTCCCCGCTAGAGGGCTCCCTTTTTCTTTCTTGAGCTTTTTCGGGTGTTTTTTCTTTTCTTTAATTTGATATCATAATTGGCTCTTAGAATATAGAATAATCATTATCATAATATTGAAGTTGATTAATAAACAGAAAAATAATAAATAATAAAATCTTATTAAAATTTCAATTTTAAACTAACTAAATTATTTATTTGTGTCTTCTAATCAATATCAGTTACTAACAAAAGAGATTGGAAAAGCTAGCGTGCTTCATAGATAAATATTGGCTTAAACCAGAAGCGCGGTAAGTTTGGAATACTCACTGCCGAAACTTTTCTCCACGCATCTTTATAAGCTTGTGAGCCAGGGGGCGGAAACCTAACAAAAGTCTATGAGGAAATATGACGTAAACCGATTGTGTCTAACTCTGACGGCTCCATAGAAAGTCTGTATTCGTCCATCGCAGACGATTCTTGATACGATCGGATCAGATACGAATAGCAGTTGGTAGACTGGGATCATCGAGAAACAACTAACGCGATCGAAAACAATAGATATGTCCATACAAGCAAGATAATCGATAAAAACATCTCGTCATCGCCCAATACTAATAAAATCTGCTATAATGAAATCGCAAATTGAGAAATTTTCTGTTCTAAACAAAAGATTAAACTAAGTTTTCGTATGAGCCTCAGTTGCATTGTTTTCTCCAAAACCATGATATTTTCTGTTTAATGCACGATTCCGTTATCGATAGGTTTCATTTTCATAGATTTTACCGTATTAATTGCTTTTTATTAAGAGTTTTGGGTCTTGTTTGCGATTATTTGGCTCTTGTTAGCTTCGGATTAAAGTGCTTCGGATTCGTGTAAAGTTGCGGGTCAGTGAAAATCGTTTTGCGTGATCTTATGAATTTGCTGATAGATTAAAATTATTTTGTAGGGTTCGGTTCGGATTTCGAGTTTACTTCAAATAAAAATTTTGTATTCGAGAAGCCATGGTTCATATATAACCGATCTTTGCATAACATTATTCCTACTTTGCAGTTTTGAAACGTAAAAAGTGAAAAGGAAAAGAATAAAAAAAACGCGGAAGTAAATACGGCATATTGCAGTATTAGATTTTATTTTATTTTTTTGTGATGGGGGAAATTCGGGTAGCCGCGGACGGCGGGTAACCGCGGACATTTCAATTTCTAAGAAATTCAAAGTGTTGCGTAAATAAAGAGTTATTGTAAATTAACGCCGTCTAGAGTCGAAATAAATACCGTTTAATTGCGACGTGAGTGAGTGTTTTGTTTTCGTCAATAAATTTTCGAAAAAACTAGACAGAATTCATCATATGCGGAGAAACATTTCAAGAAGACTGGATTCAGTGCCAGGAATGCAAAGACTGGGCCCATGAAGATTGTGTTTACATAGATGTATAGAATTTTTATGATAATTGTGAATTTTGTAAGGCCAAAAAACGGTTGGGACACCATTGATTAATATGTCCGGGGCTACCCGCTGTTTCTTGTGACGCCAAAAAAATAAGGCC
Organism: Maratus michaelseni; assembly: GCA_963931845.1. NCBI lineage: Eukaryota > Metazoa > Arthropoda > Arachnida > Araneae > Salticidae > Maratus > Maratus michaelseni. Next base: position 93,388,667 of record OZ007596.1, read on the forward strand.
AAACTATTTTCAGTATATTTCGTTAAATAATTCGATATTATTAGCAGTGTTTAATTAAAATCATTAAAGAAGTTCGTAATTTTATTTTAAGTATAAAATAAAGACAGAAATTTCATTCATTTGTTTTTAATTTGCAATTTATCCAAGTGTCCGGAGCTACCCGATCTTCCCTTACGGTAAACCAATATTTCCTCAAACTTCACTTTGATAAAAACGTTCTGCTCCATTCTTACGGGTTGATTGTTAGAGTGCGAAGATTGTGTATGCTCAAGGTTCTGCCCCGAATAGCAGACAATGGCATGATCCAATTTGGACGAGAACCAGATTCTTGGAACGATCTCAGATAAGCAAAAGAAGCAATTAATGACTTTGAGTATAGTATGATTCTATTTATGTATTACGCTCGGAATCATTGGATTACATGAAGCAAGGGTGACAGCCCTCTCCCTTCCCTTTACATCACATTGAAAGAATAGGTTGACCAATACAAGACGGAAAAATACTAAGGGAGCGCACGCGGGACCTGCACAAATTGAATTGAGCGAGAGAACGTTCATTTGATGGCGTCAAGCAGACATTGATCATTTCTAATTTTGTAATGAGCATTAACATATTGACATTACTAATATACCTGCAATAGCTTTGGTAAAGTTCTTGGCTGTCAAAAGCTACGACCAACAGTAGGCAAACCGGGATATTTCATTGTTATTAAAATTTGTATTGTTTGTTTAAATGTATTGCTTTAACATGTTTTATAATTCCTTTATCATGATAGTATATTTTGTTTAATAACGAGGTCATTTTCATAACAAACCCTGTTCGACAGGGGGGCTTTCCGGGTAAAATAAATGAAAATGTAATATTCTAAGAATACGACGATCCGAACAGAGTAACGGAGCTCTGTACATTCATTCGAGCCCCTAAATCGTTAAAACTACAATCAGAAATAATGGCGTTACTTTGAAGTAATCAATGTAAAATCCCTCAGCTTTATGAATAAGAATTTGCGTTTCCTTTCATGCGTGTAACAGATAATATACGATTTCTTTGACAATACCGAAAAGTAAATGCAAAAAATTCAATCAAATATCGTACCATGTAGTGAAATTTGTATGGTATAATTTTTAAATGGAAACTTGCCTTTTCACTACATCTACAAACTACATCTACAATTACATGAAAAGGTCGCCATTTTCTACGCGCTTCGGGTTTTGTTTGTAAAGGAAAACATCGCCAAAAATTTCACTATTTTAAAAAAAACCTTCTTAATTCTTATTATTTCAGTGTTTAAGTGTGTAGTTCGATTACATATCTGTTAAATTTGTATTTTATTTACCTATTCATGAATTTTTCATTTCGTTATGGGATTATTAACCGGAAACAGATATTGAACTATTTATTATATACACTATATTGCCAAAGGTGACCGGTCACTTGCGATTTTAGACGTTTTGTTAACTATCTAGAAAAATACATGAGGAATTAACCTGAAATTGCAGGTGTGTAAACAGTATAGTATAGGTTATATATTTCCGCGAAGATTTTTTCCCGAAACCCCATAGGGGACTATCAACAAATTGAAAAAGAACAAATATCTTTTGGATAACCCTGTAAAAACTAATTTAGCAAAATCGTTCAAACTCGAGATTATTAATAAGTGGCTTATTGTAATATACTGTGTTCATTTTTATGAGGATAGCATGTATACTCGTAAAGAAATTAAGGTTTTTATAAAACAAACCCAAATTTCGCCAAGTTTTTTGCTTATAATTTGCAGAGTTCTTAATATAGAAAAAAAATTTCTTTTCAGAAAATATGACAAACAACATTGTACGTAATACTTTGCAATCAGAATTAAAAAATAATAAAAATCGGATGAAAAATGAGCAGGTTTACTAAAAAATGTTTCACTGCGGCGCGAATTCAATCAAAATATAATATGCATAATGTATTAGCTAAGTATATAGAGCAACTTTTGTGAAAGTCTTAAAATCATAGCTTGAAAATTCTGAAACTTATCGTCGATAGAATAAGTTCGAAATCCTTTCTTCCCAAAAAGAAGCAAAAAGATGAGGGGTTGTATCAAGTATCTGTTGATTAGTGCCAAGATAGCGTACACAATATTGCACGTACTACTATATTTGGATACAACCCCTCATATTTTTGCTTCCTTTTGGGAACAACGGATTCCGAGCTTATTCTATCGACGATAATTTTCAAAATTTTCAAGCTATGATTTTGAGATTTTCACAAAAGTTTCTCTATATACTTAGCTAATACATTATGTTTATTATATTTTGATTGCATTCGCGCATGCGCAGTGAAACATTTTTTAGTAAACCTGCTCATTTTTCATCCAATTTTTATTATTTTTTAATTCTGATTGCAGAGTATTATGTACAATGTTGTTTGTCATATTTTCTGAAAAGCATTTTTTTTTTATATTAAGAACTCTGCAAATTATAAGCAAAAAACTTGGCGAAATTTGGGATTGTTTTTATAAAAACCTTAATTTCTCTACGAGTATACATGCTATCCTCATAAAAACGAACACAGTATATTACAATAAGCCACTTATTAATAATCTCGAGTTTGAACGCTTTTGCTAAATAAGTTTTTACAGGGTTATCCAAAAGATATTTGTTCTTTTTCAATTTGTTGACAGTCCCCTATGGGGTTTCGGGAAAAAATCTTCGCGGAAATATATAACCTATACTATACTGTTTACACACCTGCAATTTCAGGTTAATTCCTCATGTATTTTTCTAGATAGTTAACAAAACGTCTAAAATCGCAAGTGACCGGTCACCTTTGGCAATATAGTGTATTATAATAATACGTGCAAATCTGTCTCTCCCTCTCTCTCTCTCTGTGTGTGTGTGTGTGTGTGTGAAAATTTTATCTTAAAAACGGTTCTAACGATTTTGATGAAATTTTGTGTCCTACCGTTTTAGGGCACCAGAAAACCATTGGCCTAGGTCACATGATCGAGAAAATTCGATTAATGGATCATTTTGGGTCACCGTTGGTCAAGGTCAAGCTAATTATATCTAAAAAACAGATCAAGCGATTTTGACTCAATTTTATATCTACCGTTTTCGAGCACGAGAAGATCGTTGGGCTAGGTCACATATTCGAGAAAATTCGATTAGTGGGCCAATTTTGGTTCACTACGGGTCAAGCTAATTTTATCTAAAAAAGGCTCTAACGATTTTGATAAAATTTTTATATCTTATCGTTGTCGAGCACAAGAAGACCATTGGGCTAGGTCACATGATCGAGAAAATTCAATTAACGGGTCATTTTGTGTCACTGCGGGTAAAGGTCACGCTAATTTTATGTAAAAAAACGGCTGAAACGATTCTGATTAACATTTTTATCCTACCGTTTTTGAGCCCGAGAAGACCATTGGGCTAGGTTACATGTTCGAGAAAATTCGATTAGTAGGTCATTTTGGGTCACTATGAGTCAGGGTCAAGCTAATTTTATGTAAAAATCGGCTAAAACGATTTTGACGAAATTTTTTATTCTACCGTTTTTGAACACGAGAAGACCATTGAGCCAGGTCACATTTCCGAGAAAATTCGATTAGTGGATCATTTTGGGTCACTATAGGTCAGGGTCAAGCTAATTTTATGTAAAGAAAGGCTGAAACGATTTTGATTAAATTGTTATCCTACCGTTTTCGAGCACACAAAGACCTTTGGGCTAGGTCACATTTCCGAGAAAATTCGATTAGTGAGTCATTTTCGGTCACTCTGGGTCAGGGACAAGCTAATTTTATGTAAAAAATCGCTGAATCAATTTTCACGAAATTTTGTATCTTACCATTTTGGATTATGAGAAGACCATATGGCGAAGTCAAATGTTCGAGAAAATTCCATTAGTGGGTCAATTTTGGGTCACTACGGGTCAAGCTAATGTTATCTAAAAAATGGTTGTAACGGTTTTGACTAAATTTTGTATCATATCGTTTTTGGGCACGAGAAAACCATTGGGCTAGGTCACATGATCCAGACAATTCAATTAATGGGTCATTTTGGGTCAGTATGGGTCAGGGTCAATTTAATTATATGTAAAAAACGACTGAAACGATTTTGACTAGATTTTTTATTCTACCGTTTTCGAGCACGATAAGACCTTTGGGCTAGGTCACATGATCGAGAAAATTGGATTAATGGGTCATTTTTGGGTCACTACGGGTCAAGCTAATTTTATCTAAAAAACGGCTTAATGATTTTGACTAAATTTTATAACCTACCGTTTTGGATTACGAGAAGACGATTGGGCTAAGGTCGCTTGTTCGAGAAAATTCGATTTGTGGGTCATTTTTGGGTCACGACGGCTCAATGCATTTCAGTGTGACTGAAGGTTGAAAAAGTTATTAAATTGTTGAACATTTGGCAGTAAACAAAGTCGCAATGTTGGCAGCATTTCGCCAATTTTGTCGACATTGGCGAGATTTGACAAGAAATTTGACTTTTAAGATTACCAATCTCAAAACACATGCTTGGCGCCAAATGAAAGAATGTCGCTAAGTTTCCTGCTTTTTGCCAAATTTTGGCGACATTTGGCGAAAAATTTGGATTTCACAATTTGAAGGAATTTTATAAAAATTCCCTATAGGAGCTTCGATACCTGATTCAACCAACCAGCGTCCATAGAACTTTCTCGAAAACAGAATTCAACCAATCATTGTGTATAGAACTGATTGTTATATGTTGTACAGAGAATTTATTGGTATATTGAGTTGAACACAAAGTTAATTTTAACCGAGCATAGCCGGGGCCTCCGAGATCACGCTGTGTGTTTTCTCAACCGGGCCTGTGACAAAATCTTCACTGAAAATATGAAGTCAAACATCTTCTTTACATCCTCAAAGTTCAAGGGCATGCCGGTTCATTTCCTCACGTGTTTCAGTAATATATTCGACGAAACGACTGAAACGTCTGGTTGCAAACATAGAAAACAGAATAACAATATTAATGATCACCATTCAAATAAAAACTCGGTAAAACATTTGATGTAGTTTAGGAGAATAGAAAATGGCTAAAATATTCATAATTTTAAAGCTTTATTAAGATAGTCGACGAAACATCTGAAATTGGTCACTGCCCCTTAATTTCTGGACACCAGTATATTATTGAACATACTGGATCCATGCTTAGAAGATTAATGATTCTTAAAATGAGAATTGGATAACTTTTTGCAAGAACATAATTTTGATTATGAGTGATAAAATAATGACCACTGAATTTATATTAGAAGATTATAATAGAATATGTATAACAAGTGGGTAAGAGTGATCGAAGATCGCTCAAGGGGTTTCGTTTAATATTCCTTTCAAAACACTTTATCCTTTCTTTAATGAATCCAAATAAATTTCATTTAGCAACCAAAAAAAAAAAAAGTCATGGTTTTTATAAAGTAAAAATTTACCGGTCTATTTTTCTAGTTTTTTCGAATATCTAAACCAGCCCGATAGCGGGCGAAGCCCGCTTTTATATTCTGTCATAATAATATCTGTCATGCGGACTAAATGCGATATTTAAAAAATAATAATTTCAAAATTAAACATGTTGTACACCTTCAAAACGTTAAAATATGCGAATATTTCCATAATCGGGTTTTTATCATGATTCAATACGTTCCTCAAACTCGTATATTTACTATTCTCTATTACTCATATTGATACTCACTTTGTATTATTCTGAAACATTTGAAAAATCCGTTAAAGTTCCGATATGACGTCAGATTTTCTTTTTAATTTCCTAATGACGTGATAGTAATCTGTTTTGTGTACATACACATACTCATACTCCTTGTATTATTAAGAAATCTTTCCGTTAATCCAGTTAATTATTTCACTTTTTAATATTAGAAGGTTTATCCTGTACGATTTCGAAAATAGTTTTTGCATTTTGTTCCGATTTCTATTTACACAAGCTCACAGTTCGCATTATTCGTAGTTTTTGATGAAAAATACGCAATTTCTCTAATTTTACTTCAATTATTTATATGAGCGTAATCGTGCAACACTTTCTTCTTTACATATAATATAAAATACATCGAAATCTACAATATATGTTAAAATAAATGTGTTGCAAAGCTGCGCTCATAGTAAAATATTAAAAATAGAGAGTTAAGTAATTTCTTTCCTTCACGTCACTAAGAGACTTTAGGATTCAGCAACGTGTTTAAACGTGCTAAAATGAACGTAACTATTGTTATTAACTGCATTCCTCCACATTATCAATAGTTACGTCCATTTTGGCACGTTTAAACACGGTGCTGCATCCTAAAGTCTCTTCGTGACGTGAAGGAATGCAGTTACTTAGCTCTGTATTTTTTATATTTTACTATGCCCAGCTTTGCAACTCTTTTATTTTTACTTATATTGTACATTTTGATGTATTTTATAATATAAGTAAAGAAGAAAGTGTTGCATGATTGCGCTCATATAAATAATTGAGGTAAAATTAGGAGAAATTGCGTATTTTTCATGAAAAACTACGAATAATACGAACTTCGAGCTTGTGTAAGTCATATAAATCCGAACAAATACAAAAACTATTGTTGAAATCGTACAGGATAAGCCTTCTAATATTAAAAAGTCCTTCCGGCCTGTACCGGGAGGAAAAGGTAGCTTTCCTATATTTTCGTTTGAAAATTTTAGCTAATGTTACTCGAAAACAGCAAGCTAAAATGCAAAGAAAACGTTTACAAAGGTTTCGTTAATACTGAATTTGAATAAGAAATTCCCCAAATTATTGAGCTATAGCCAAGTTGGCTTCATTTATGAAGACTTATTTTGGTCACCAAATTTGGCGATATTTCGCCAAATGTCGCCAAGTTTGGCGAGAATTTGGCGCTAACGGATATGAATATATAATTTTATGCGTATGATTGGGAAAATGATTACAACAATGAAAGAAAATAATTTGCAATAAATCGCGTTCACTAAAACTCATAAACTAATTGTTGTTTTTTTGCAATGTGCTGTCTTGTAATGTGTTCAAAATGTCAGCCACCCTAGAATTTCAAACTGCTCTATCTCAGCCATTTTTTTAGATAGAGGTAAAACAAAAAATGTTCCGGAATCCTTGTACCAAGGCCTAACACGTAAACAAAAAAATAATTTTGAATTTTTAACTTTTTTGTAAATTTATTTTAGTTTTAAATCTTTAAGTTGCCGCCATCTTGAAACAAGATGGCGGACCAAGCTGGCCAACGAACTCGGTCGAGACATTGGTGAGTGTACTACACACAATTAGTTTCATCCAAATTGATTTATAAATACGAGTGTTATCGTATGACATAGGTCAGATATATATATATATATATATGGATATATCTATATATATAAATCAACATTTGAACGGAGGGTGGTTTTGGGGTCTGGGGGTCATGATCGGTGAAAATATACCAAAATTTTCCGGAATTGCTTTCCTCCGAACGGCTGCAATAGGTAGCTTTATACTTTTAGGTAGCTTTCAATACAAAAAAGCACAAAGCTACCTATTGCAGCCGTTCGGAGGAAAGCAATTCCGGAAAATTTTGATATATTTTCACCGATAATGACCCCCAGACCCCAAAACCTCCCTCCGTTCGAATGTTGATTTATATATATATATATATATATATATATATATATATCTGGCCTATGTCATACGATAACGCCCGTATGTATAAATCGATTTTGATGAAACTAATTGTGTGTATTAAGGTCACTAATGTCTCGACCGAGTTCGTTGGCCAGCTTGGTCCGCCATTTTGTTTCACGATGGCGGCCATTTAAAAATTTAAAACTAAAATAAATATACAAAAAAGTTAAAAATTCAAATTTATTTTTTAATTACGTGTTAGGCCTTGATACAAGGATTCCAGAGCATTTTTGGTTTACCGCTATCTTAAAAAATGGCTGAGATACAGCAGTTTGAAATTCTAGGGTGGCTGACATTTTGAAATAAAACAGCACATTAAAGCGATTACTCGCAAATTATTTTCTTTCATTGTTGTAATAATTTTCCCAATCATACGCATAAAACTATATATTCATATCCGTTAGCGCCAAATGCTCGCCAAAATTGGCGACATTTGGCGAAATATCGCCAAATTTGGCGACCAAAATAAATCTTCATAAATGAAGTCAATTTGGCTATTGCTCAATAATTTGGCGAATTTCTTATTCAAATTCAGTATTAACGAATCTTTTGTAAACGTTTCTTTGCATTTTAGCTTGCTGTTTTCGTGTAACATTTGCTAAAATTTTAAAACGAAGATATAGGAAAGCTACCTTTTCCTCCCGGTACAGGCCGGAAGGACTTTTTTGTATTGAAAGCTACCCAGAAATGAAATAATTAAGTTATTATGTAACAAAATCGAATTTTAGTCTTATTTCATGGGCCAAAAACACGGCTTATGGACCCTGATCCTTTAATTCATATCATGCCTTGTTGTAAATTGGGATAATACGTGTATTTCGGGAGTTAAAAAAGATCTGTCACCGCATCCACCTCATTTCTTCCCTCGTACTTAGCCTTGCATGACGAAGAATAAACTATGACGAAAATGATAACGTCACACCAGTGTAAGATATCAAACAAGTCACATAATATGTATCATGCCTTGCTTCGTGATTTTTACGAAAGAAAACGAAACTTATTCTATTTTTAGTCTGGTTGTAGCCAAAAGTTGTTCGCTTCATTCCTTGTGACAAAATGCCGATAGAAAGAACGACTCTGTTACACACCAGTGAGTTAAACAAATAGATATTCATAACATTTAACTTAAACTTTGGCAAATTCCCATCGATTAAACAAATTCATTAGTGTTCCTGTGAATCACTCTATAGTAAACTAGAAATTAGAAAGATTTAGAAAGATGGGCTAACAGTGCTCAGGCAATAAACACCTGCAATTCAGACAGTTCAACACAGCAGGATTGGCAAACACCCAGGATGCTCTTTGTTTCTATTTTCTTACGGCTATTCCACTTATAAAGAGAGAAAGGTCTTATTTTTTTATGTATTTTTTTTTCAGAGTTTATAGGTAAGAAAAAAAGCTTTGTGTTTTGGGAGGAAACCAAAAGCTCGTAAAGGTGCATCTGACCTTTATTTCAATTGTACTGGAAACATTGAGAAATTCAAATTTAAATGAATTCCATTGGACCATTGCCATGAATTACAGTAGAAAGGGCTAATAACAAAAATGAAGTTAGAGGGAAAATTACTCATTTTATACGGACTTTATTATATGTGATTTTCTTACAACATTATAATCTTATACCTAACATATTTCTTATAACCTTATTAAGAAATTTAGGATTTTTTATTAATGAGGTCTTTATTAGTACATGCAGTTTTTAGGACAATGTGTTACAGGGACCGATTTACAAATTTGGGGCCCTAGGCACAGATGGTTATGGGGGGGGGGGGGGCTTGTATCGATGCTTACAGCGGTCTTGAGTAAAAAAATTATATATACAGTAAACCCTTAACATTCGCGAGTGTTACGTTCGAGGAAAATCTCGCGAATGTCAAATCCACGAATGTTGAGTCTATTTCTCTACACTAAAAAAGAAGTTGAGTTCTACAAGATTTTAATTAGAATGGAACAGCATTTCAAAGAACAAAGGGATATATGCATTAACAATACGTTATCCATAACGTATATGTAGAAGGTGAATGTACACACATATTCATAAATAGGAAATTTATCTATTGAAGATAATTCAAATTAACTGGCTGGAGAAATAATTACAGCTAAAAAAGCGTAGGTTTTTGTATAAAGTAATATCGACTCTCTCTATTCGCAAAGAGATGATAATGTATTAATGGGTCAGTATGCGATACAATATTAAAATACGATATATAAATACAGCTAAATGCTTCAAAATTGCTTTTATTTTCTATCTAAGTGCAAGCTTCAGCTCTATCACTACGAGAACTTGCACATGTTAAATTAATAGACTGAAGATGCCGTTACCTTACCACTTCTAATATCCCCATTGTAATGAATATTCTTCTGTTATTATTTTGCTTTCCTACAACATTCGTTCCCTTTTTAGTTGAGAACTAAAATTTGATTTGTAAATAGACACTAAGAAAACACAAGGGAAGCATCAAGTTTTCAACTCGTTTACAATTACAGCCATAAAGAAAATTTGGCGATTTATCACCTGTGGATAATAATAATAATAATAATAATAAATCGCGGATAATCAAGTCAGATTCTCGCGAATGTTAAGTTTTTACGCATTTTCATATTCGCGAATAATTAAAACTCGCGAATGTTGAAGGATTACTGTATATATCATTGAAAGCGGTAATTATTAAGATAACCACTACTGACTTTAATAATTTTGTAGATATTTAATGATTTTTTTAAATAATTTTTCTTCTTAATTTTTTAGCTAAAAGTTTTTATAACATCCTCATAATCAATCTTTAATGTTCTATCTCGCTGACGATTTTTCGAAATCGGTTCCAAAAGTGAAAGTATCCTAATAAAAAAACCTGTAAACAAAATCGAAAAAGTTAAAAACGGTTTTGTGGAGATTGACTTCAACTATCCAATGGAAAAAAAGTATTTTAAAAATATTTAAATGCAAACGAGATATTAAAAAAGCATCTCCCATAGAATTAATAATAGCCAGCAGATGTTTTCGCGTACATGAACAGGGTTCGTACGCCTTCTGGAATTTTGCGACCAGGAAATTCTTCGGTGCCAGTATTTTCTTACATAAAATCAATCTTTAACAGAAGGCTAAGTTTCGCGAGTTTAACCTAGATTTCTTTTTCTATAATAAAAAAAAAATACTGGTACCTCTCTGGAAAATTCCCTGATCCGTACAAACCCTGGTAAAGTAGTTATTTTTAAATGAAAAAAATAAACAGATTTTTCCATTTTAATTTTGTTTTTTAATAGTTAAAACTTCATCAGATTTTGACCAATAATTGAAAAATCTTCAATAGCATTTGGGGGTCCGTGCCTCGAATGCCCTGTCGTAAATCAGGCACTGAATGTGTAAATGAAAAGAAAAGTTATTTAATTCGCTTAATAATTTAATATTTTTCAATTATATTTTTGCATTTATATTTTTAATATTAGTTATATTAGTTTATCATTACGACGAATGTGCGATTGAAGTCTCATTAACAAGGGCATGCTGAATTTCGTTCTAATAACAAATTGCACATTATATGCACATTAAATTTCACAGAGCTTATTTAATTAGCATAAAAATGTATGTATCTTTGTTCTACAAAACTTAGTTTTATTGTTATAATACCAAACAGAAGAAACTTGAAACTAGTTTCACACATAACATATTTATGGTATACATGTCTATTGCATTACAAATATATATATACAGGTATTTTATCAGAATTTATTTTTTATATTTATCAAAACTTAAAAATTGAGGTACATTGTAAATTTATATCGCTATTGAAGTTCACAATAAAATCTTCTCTATATTAAATTGTGTAATATTCGATGCTCCTTTGCAGCGAATATAATATTTAACGTTCTTTTACAAAAGCGTTCATATCTTATAACATGCAACATGCTACATTTTGCTGCAGTCACTCCATTACATTCAGTGAACTGTGAGAGAGGTTTTCAGCGTTATGAACGCAACAAAAACTAAATTGAGAAATCATATACAGGGTGTAACTGAAATGCTTCAACAAACTTTGAGGGATAATAGTACTCATGAAGACGAACAAAAAATGCAATGGAACATGGGGTCGCAAATGACGTTTAACCCCTTCAGGGGCAGTGGTATGTTTATGAAAGCGCTTAATTTTAATTCCAAAACGCCATAATGGCACCAGAATTTTGCTAAAATATTTTCCATTTAATATGTATGTGAAATGTAGCCTTTTTCTTATTTACAAACAAATTTTTTTATAAATTCCGGTGCCAGTCATTTATTTCAACATTTTAGTACTAAAAGTAGTTTGCCCCTAAAAGGCTTAAAGGATACAAATAGAGAAAATGCGTCTGAAAATGGACTGGCACCGGAATTTACAAAAAAAATTGTTTGTAAATAAGAAAAAGGCTATATTTCACATAAATATTAAATGGAAAAGATTTTAGCAAAATTCTGGTGCCATTGTGGCGTTTTGGAATTAAAATTAAGTGGTTTTTTAGACATACCACTGTCCCTGAAAGGGTTAAATGTCATTTGCGACCCCGTGTTCTATTGCATTTTTTGTTCATCTTCATGAGTACTATCATCCCTCAAAGTTTGTTGAAGCATTTCAGTTACACCCTGTATATGTAAGAAATATCAATAACATGATTTCAGTATGTGTTAACGGGACCAATAGGCAACAGTACAATTTTAAAACTGCCTTTGAAGTATGGGATTCAATGAAAAGCAGAAGAATTCTAAGAAAATAAAGTTATATTTTATTGTGACATATATTTTGAAATTTTCAGAATTCATTGCATCTAATATCTTAAAATCGCTAGTTAATTTGTGTTGGAAAGTTTTATTTCATAACATTTTAATGAGTTAAATCGGGTTTGGAATTTGTTTCTTGGTTGCGCATGACATTTAGAAGCTCATACTTATTTTTAATAGTTTATGTAGTGAATACTTGAATTTAGATGAATAGCTGATCTGTAAACAGTTACAAAAAAATAGGTTATTTTAGAATAAAAACTAAATCTGTAGCGCTACGACCTTTTAAAAATCATGGCCTACAGTGCTCAGCACTGTTTTCTTGATCATGGGCCTAGTTGTGCTATACAGCATAGGCCCCGGTTAGTTGCTCGACCTAACACGCGATTCTTTCAGTGTTTTGTTACCAAGCAAGCTTGGTACTCATTTTATAGACTCCGAAGAGATGAAAGGTTAAAGGTTATTTTAGAATATATTGAAAAACAAGTTGGAAATTGTACAACAAACGTGACAAATAAGGTGCGTTCGTACTATAACTAGCTTTATAAATACTTATATCGTCTGTTATTATGATATGATTAATTTCCGTAAGTACATATTAGGTTGGCAACATTTTATCTTTTGTTGACATTTACTGAAAATTCCAATGGGAAACTTAAACCTAGCTTTGAAAATTTCAGAACTTGAAATCCATATTTAGACTCTTTTTCCATTTAATATCTATTTCTCCAGAAACATCTATCCAAAAAAACTGTCGATAGATTATAGGATTGCTATAATTAAACAATTTTAGTATACAGATTTGGTTTTTAAATTCAAAAATACGGAAATAATAGGACTCCGTCTTAAATAGAACGTAATCCCCATAGCAACCTAGAATCATTACCTATCTTGGGATATCACTGAATTAATTATGTATGATGTGATTTAATAGAATAAAGAAAACTTTTATTAATATCTTTTTAAGTTTTGATTTGATTTTCATAAAATTTGAAATGATTCAACAAAATTCTGCAACGATTATATATATTAAATTTCAAACCATTCGGTTGGGTAGTTTTTGCGCTGTTATATGCGGACAGACGGACGGGCCAGACGACGACATTATAGGTGCTACGTATTTATATAATTACGGACGCACGTAACAAGGGTTCATTAAGGGGTTAAAAATTGATTTTTCAGTGTTTCACGACGAATCTATTTTGCTAACATTTATTATCATTATTATTATTATTATTATTATTATTATTATTATTATTATTATTTAACTACAGTTTTCTATTTCTGATTAGCCATATTGTGAAGTTTGGTCAAAAGTCAGCGATAACCTTGGTTGTGACTATTGTTTTAACCAATGTTGTAAATATAATTAAAGCATAAATTTAGCATATTTTTTTTGTCTTTATAAGTTTACTGTTTAACTAGCGGCCCGTTCCGGCTTCGCACGAGTGGACTATGTGTCGACTATAGTGTAGGGTAGGGATGGGTAGGTAATTAAAAAAATGTTCTAAATTGAATAAAAGCGAGTGAGACAAAATTGCAGTATTTACAAATTTTAAACTTTAAGTAAAAGTTTTTAAAAATGTGATAAATATTTTTTTCTGTATTACATATTGAAACTAATAAATTTATTTTAATATAGCAGAACCACCCGGCTTCGTCCGAGTTAATCTTGGCCTTCCAGGTAACATAAGTAAAAATTTAATATCCTAAAAATACGCCGATCACAATAACGCATTCGGGTCCACAAACCGTCAAAATGATCCACAAACTGTATGTTATTTTGAAGCAATCATACTAAATTCCTCATCTTTATAAATGATTTAAAACCAATTTTCCCTTTTTAAAAGCCAAAAATCAGCAATAGTTGTCTTATTCGTCTAATCTCCCATAATCGGGTTCATATCCGATGTTTAACCCCCTTAGTGAGTGAATTTCTAAAATCGCTGAAATGCATGTTTAACTATTTTTTTAGTAGATTTGTTATCCTGAATTTCATGCTCTTACCTAAAATTGCTGCTGAAGTAGGCGAAATGACATAAAACGTGCGACCCCCCCCCCGCCCCATTTAACCTCCTTAGGGGGTGAATTTCTAAAATCGCTGAAATACACGTTTAATCATTTTTTAGTAGATTTATTATCCTGAATTTCATGCTCCTTACCTAAAACTGCTGCTCAGATAGGGCGAAATGACCTAAAACGTTCGACCTCCCATTTAACCCCCTTAGTAGGTGAATTTCTAAAATCGCTGAAATACGTGTTTAACTGTTTTCTTAGTAGATGTGTTATCCTGAATTTCATGCTCCTTCCTAAAACTGCTGCTGAGATATGGCGAAATGAACTAAAACGTTCGACCCTCCCCATTTAAACTCCGGGGTGAATTTCTAAAATCGCTGAAATAAGTGTTTAACCATTTTTTTATAGATTTGTTATCCTGAATTTCAAGCTTCTACATAAAATTGCTGCTGAGATATGACGAAATGACATAAACCGTTCGATCCCCCTTTAAACTCTTCGGGAGCAATTTTGAAAGATCCTTTCTGATTGCTTGCCTATGTCATAACAGTAATCTACTCTCCAAATTTCGCGATACTGACTTTAGTCGTTTCAGCTGGGCGTTGATGAGTCAGTCAGGCGTTCTCTCTTTATATAATAGTATAGATGAGAACGTTTTTTAAAACGAACCATTTTTACATCTGATATCTGATCAGGAGCACCATGATGTTTTTCATAGATAATATATTGGACGCAATTCAAAGCTCCGTTCACTAATCCTTTTTGAATCCCCAAATTAAAACGTAACATAATTTTAGATCATCCAATTGGTAAGATTAAAAATGGCTCAAGTCCGACCACTTTGAAGTTGCTTATTTTAATTTAGAATAACACATGGGCTGATAAGTTCCCGGTCTGGCACACAGATGGCGTTGCAATCGCCAAATCGATGTTTTTTTTAGTAAATACTAACCTTTAAAAGGTAGCAGAAAAAATGTCATGACGATTCGCCGTGTGGATAAAACGTTAGAGTGGTTTCAGTTGAACGACTTTGTTGATAATCAAAAAAATGGATAAACAAGAATTTCAAGAATTGTTATTTGATGGGAAAAACACTGTTCAAACAAAAGCTTGGCTTGATAAGCGTTATCCGGACACTGCACCAGGTAAATCAACCATTATTGACTGGTTCGCTGAATTTAAACGTGGTCGTACGGACACCAGTGATGCACCACGCAAAAGAGGTGGTTACTTCGGAAAACATAAAAAAACTCCACAAAATCGTTTTGGGGAACCGTAAAGTGAAGTTGCAGGAGATAGCTCAGACTCTGAAGATATCCAAGGAACGTGTAGGTTTTATTTTGAATGAACATTTGTCTATGAAAAAGCTGTTGTCAAAGTGGCTGCCGCGCGTGTTGACTTTTGACCAAAAAGAACAACGAGTTCTGAGCACTATTTGGAGCTTTTTCGTTATAAAATTATGTTATTTATTATTAAATTATTATATTATTCATTTATTAAATTATTAATATAAAATTATTAATATAAAATTATTATTATAAATTATTATTTTAAAATTATTATTATAAAATTATTATTATAAAATTATTATTATAAAATTATTATTATTTTTATTAAATTATTATTATTATTATTAAATTATTATTATTTATTATTAAAGTTATGTTATTTATTAAAGCTATAAAGTTATAAAGTCATAAAGTTATAAAGCTTTGTTAAAAAGTTGTGTTTTCTTTATTAGACCGGGAACTTATCAGCCCATGTGTTAATAATGAATAGCTGAAATATATGCAACTGGTTCTTTTATGTTTTGATGATTGAATTCTTTTGCATTTTTATTTGTAGCAAATAGCATAATTACATAATCAAAAAATTAATGGTCTCCCACTGAAAAGTTAGTGTAATACTGCTTCGTCTTACACTGTACGTACTTTGACTATCACTAATACGGACAAATGTATCTCGAAACAGTTGGGGAGATTCTTTTTGGCGAAATGCTAAAGATAATAAGACACAATTTGAATACTTGATATAAATAATAAATTTTCAATTAATAATAAATTATTCAATTAATTAAATAACTATTCAATTAATTAAATAATTTCAATTAATTATAAATTAAATAAATAATAAATTTCACGCCAGTTCTCGGAAAAGAAACAAGTTAGAAATTGTACGTTAAACGTGACAAATGGGGTGCGTTATTGCTGTAACTAGTTTTACAATGTAAAGAAATCTTCTTTATTATTTTAGTGAAATGAATTATCGTTTGTTATGAGCGAGCATCTCTTTTCTCTTATTACGTATGCCACTTTTACAGATGCGAATTTTTTTTCGACACCAGATAGCGCTTAAAATTCACCATGGAGATGTTGCTTTGCGAATGATTACCTCCATGGTTTAATATTTCTATGATTCACGATGAACGAATCTCTTTTTTTGCTCATTTAGTTTAATTGATATTGGGGTAAATATTGGGCTGTTAACCTAATTATAACTGAAGTTATCTCAGAATCTATACATTTTTTTAATGTAACTCATCTCTCAAGCAAACTTTTTTTTTCTTTGAATGATCTTTCTAAAAATGTAACTCTTATGCAATTTTATTCGGAAAAATAATTTTGAATAAAAATGGCCGCCTGGCATATGAAAAAGAAATGGTCAACCCGTATTTGTTTTCCTCAGTCACATGACATATGATAGGAGTTAATATAATGAAGAAAACATTTATTAATATCTTTTTAAGTTCTGATTCGATTTTAATAAAATTTTAAATGACTCGACAAATTTCTGCAACGATAATATATATTAAACTTCAAACCATTCGGTTGGGTAGTTTTTGCGTTGTTATATGCGGAAGGACGGACAGATAGATGGACAAACGATGAACCAGTCGCGGCGATCGCGATTTTTGTTCCATTTTCACTATTGTATCATCGAAAAGTGTATGAAGTTATGCAGATAATTCAATCAAATTTTTTGTATATGTTTTTGACTATGGCCTGCAGGTTCCAGTTCAATTTGGGGATATTTCGACGAAAGAGGGCACTGTGATCGCGATTTTTGTTTAATTTTCTTTATTGTATCATCGAAAACTGTATGAATTTATGCAGATAATTGAACTAAATTTTATTTTTACTAGGGGGCTTAGCCCCCTACTCGCTAACGCTCGCCAACCCCTGGTGAATTGCAAGGCAATTCACATTGCTACGCGCACACAGATCGCTTTGCTCGCTCGCCTCATTTAATTTTTCTAGTAATTCTAGTTAGACCGAAACCTAATCAACAATAACTTATGACAACGTCTAACTGAATCCGATAACTGAACGTCTGATGAAAATCCGTGCATTAGTTCTTGAGATATAGTTATCGTGATAATAATGAAAAAAGTAGTGTAGCAGCGCCACGTGTTGAGATATCTACACCAAAATGTAATCAGCGTCTATTTATGTCAAGGTCTAAATGAATCTGAAGTTTGATGAAAATAACTTCATTAGGTCTTGAGATAGAGCTATTGCAGAAATCGCAAAAAATGCAGCATAGCAGCGCCACCTGTCGGGCGATTTTCACCAAAAACTAATCAGCCCTAATTTATATTAGGGACTAACTGAATATAAAGTTTTATTAAATTCCGTGCATTAGTTCTTGAGATAGTGCGCCCAAAAAATTTTTGTCACATAGAGACAGACAGAGTCACAGACTCACAGACAGACATTTTCTAAAAACAGTCAAATCGTGTTCAGTACCTTCTAAAACTTATAAATCCGGAAGTCGAAAATTTTCATGAATCCAATACTTTCTTATTGTAAAGATAGAAGAAAGTAAAAATGGCTGAGATATAGCAGTTTGAATTTATAGGGTGGCTGACATTTTGAAACAATACAGCAGGATTCCTCCATAAACGGATTTAATTTATGAGTTTTAGTGACTATGGTTTCGCCAAATTTTCTTTCATTGTTGTAACCATCGTTTCAACAATTACATGCTTTACACTATATATTTATATTCTCCAACGTCAAATTCTCGCGAAGCTTGGCAACAATTGATGAAATATCGCCAAATTTGGCGACAAAAATATGTTGCCATGTATGAAGCCAACTTGGCTATGTCTGTCTAATTTGGCGATATTCTCATTCGAATTCAATATTGAAGAGAACTGGGAATGACTCTTCTGTAATTGGGTTCCGCACATTTTAGCTTCGTGTTTTCAGTAGAATTAGCTAAAATCTCAAAACCAAGCGATAGGGAGGCTATCTTTTTCTTCTGGTACAGGCCAGAAGGACTTTTCGTAATCAAAATTCATAAAGATACAACTAAATGTAAATATATTGCTTGAAGGTGCGTAAAAACATACATAAAACCATTTAAAAGCACATTAAAGTTCTTTTAAAAAATCAAAACGTTTTCAACCGAACTTACTCCGTCATCATCAGTGAAAAACTAATAGTTAAGTTGAATTGTAGTCTCTTCGCGTTTTCTAGCTTGCCCGGAACAAACCATTTTACTTCAAGGGTGTGGAATATAAGGTGGGATGGGAAAGGTCATTCAACATTTCAAAAACAAGTACAAGTTAATCAATCATGTATTAATTCATTCCAGACTGCGTGGATACCTTTTAAAAAATCGAAACGTTTTCAACCGAACTTACTCGGTCATCATCAGTGAAAAACTAATGGTTGAGTTGAGTTGTTGTCTCTTCGCATTTTCTAGCTTGCCCGGAACAAACCATTTTACTTCAAGGGTGTGGAATATAAGGTGGGATGGGAAAGATAATTCAACATTTCAAAAACAAGTACAGGTTAATCAATCATGTATTAATTCATTCCAGACTGCGTCAAAACGCGAAGAGACAACAACTCAACTGAACTATTACTTTTTCACTGATGATGACCGAGTAAGTTCGGTTGAAAACGTTTTGATTTTTTAAAAGGACTTTAATGTGCTTTTAAATGTTTTTATGTATGTTTTTAAGCACCTTCAAGCAATATATTTACATTTAGTTGTATCTTTATCAATTTTGATTATTAAACAAGGTGAATTTGCACTGAAATTTAAACGTTTTATTGACTTTTCGTAGTTTAGTATAATACATCGGCTGCTCGCATCCAGGTAAACCGATGATTCGCAAGCAGCTTATGTACAACAGAATGACAAAAAATTTTGATTTTTTTTTTTTTTTTTTTTGGCGGTTTCATAGCGAATTTTGAAGCATTAACATGTATGAGGTAGAAGAAAGTTTTGGGATTGGCATACCCGACTAGTTATCAAAGCATTTTTGATGCAGAATCAATTCTTATGTAAGATGTCGTTAAATTAAGAAGAAATCATTTTTACTTTCTTCTATCTATAATAGAAGAAAGTATTGTAATCGAAATTTTTTTCGACTTCCGGTTTTCGACGGATTACACGTTTTAGATGTCAGAGATTCCAGAAAACATGTTTTTGCAAAATGTCCGTCATCATTGAATCATCGAAAAGTGTATGAAGTTATGCTTTAAACTGAACCAAATTTTTTTTCTATGTTTTTGGCTGTGGCCAGCAGGTTTGAATATGGAGATATTTCGACGAAACGGGGCGCTGCGATCACAATTTTTGTTTCATTTTCACTATTTTATCATCGAAAAGTGTATGAAGATATGCAGATAATTAAACAAAAAAATTTGTATATGTTTTTGACTATAGCCTGCAGGTCCCAGTTGAATTTCGGGATATTGTGCCTGGAGGGGGCGCTGTGATAGCCATTTAAAGAGATCAATTTCAAAAAGTTGTACAAAAAAAAATAGAAATCCTAAAAACTTTTTGCGTTAAATGTTCGACCTTAATCCAAGGATTCTAAAGCATTTTTTATTTTGCCTCTATCTTTTTTTTTTTTTGAGACCGGCGACCAGGCCCCTACCTGCCAGGTTTCCCTAGCTTAAACGGGTTTAGTGCCTGGTACCGGGGCGCGTAGCGCCACTGAAGAGATGCCGCGTAGCGGCTGGCCGTTGCTGACAGGACGGCTATGTGGAGGACTTAGTTTTGTTTCCATTTTGTTTTGCTGCTAATTGATGTTATTCTTTTTATATAACTGGGTTTAATTAATGAGTTTTAGTGAACATAGTTTCGCCAAATTTTCTTTCATTGTTGTAACCATCGATTATTTCAACATTTACATGCTTAACAAACACTATATATTTATATTCGCCAACGTCAGATTCTCGCCAAGCTTGGCGGTAATTGGTGAAATATTGCCAAATTTGGCGACAAAATACGTTGCCATATATGTAGCCAACTTGGCTATGTCTGTCTAATTTGGCGATATTTCATTCAAATTCAATATTGACGAGAACTGGGAATGACTCTTCTGTAATCGGGTTCCGCGTATTTTAGCTTCGTATATTTTCAGTAGAATTAGCGAAAATCTCAAAACCAAGCAATAGGGAGGCTATCTTTTCCTGCCGGTACAGGCCAGAAGGACTTTTCGTAGTTTAGTATAATACATCGGCTGCTCGCATCCAGGTAACCCGACGATTCGCAAGCAGCTGACGTACAACAGAATGACGAAAAATATGGATTTTTGTTTTTGGCGGTATGATAGCAAATTTTGAAACATTAACATGTATGAGATAGAAGAAAGTTTTGGGATTGGCATATCCGACTAGTTTATACTAGGAAACATCAAGCAATTAACATTAAAAGGAATTCACATAATTTGGTATTATTGTTAATTTGATTATGCATTTTATTAGTGTTTTTTTGTTATAACAAACTTGCAGACCGTAAATTAATAATACTCTACAAAGTGAAAGGAAAAACAACAAATATCATTGACAAAAATAGTTACAGATTGTCTTTATATTCTTAAAATTAAGAAAAAAAAATAATATATTACATTTTTTTCTTTACGCATCGTAATTAAGCTTCGCGAGTCCTCGTAAAGTCCTACTTTCAACTGATATTTTTAAAAAAGTCATATACAGTGCTGCACAAAAGAACTTTGATACTTTGCCGGCAACGAATGATAATTGTGGGAAGTGCCTTTTCAATTTTCAATTGTCTATTGCGTTTACCAAAGACATTTAATTTTAGTATACTATGTGGCGTGTGTAAAAATATAAAGATCATATACATAGGTGCACAACGGATTTCGAATGCATTACCGTCTGTGGGCGGTAGAAATGTGAACGGGACGAAATTTAGAGGTCCGTGCTCGGCCCGAACGACAACTGTCTAGGCGCGGCACGGTGTAAAAACTAAAATTTCGGCACGGGGTCAGTCCGCTTCGTTCATATTTTCGCAGTTCACGACCTGGCCCGTCTCGAGTCAATTTCTACAAAAAATTCCGATGATACTTTTGAACAATACTGCATATATATTTATGCGAACATTTTAACGCATATTTCAAACTATATCTCCGCAAGCCATAGAATATAATTAGCAACTTTAATGATCACCTAGATTCTTACAAGGAGACCGCCAAACATGATGCGCACAGATTTTGATAATTTTAAAGTATGTTGTAGGGGTCATACCCCTAATTATTCAGGTGGCCTTCAAATGGGCTTTAGTTTTCGAGAAATTTCGGTTTAAAGTTTAGCATGCATTTCAAATACCCATTATTTCGCGATTTTGAGCAAGGTCTCCATGGTGCCGGGGTAGCGGACGCAATTTTAGAACGGGAGATGAGGGTTCTGTCCTTTCGTGTGACTTTTACCTTTTTTAGCAAATTTTATATATTTGTCGCGTTATAAGTTTTATGCAGAATTATGAATTCTGCATCTTTGAACTTTTTGATATTTTTCTAATAAATTCCATTTACATTTTTGAATTTTTCGTCAAAAATTATAATTGTTTTTTCTTTTTTTTTGTGCAGTTTTGAATTTAATAATTTTATTGACGAAATTTGTAACTAATTAAGTCCAACAACATATCTTGAAAGGAGTAATAAAATGTTAAAGCAATAACGCTTATATCCAAGTTTTAGCCATTTATATATATATATATATATATATATATATATATATATATATATATATATATATATTATGTTATTTAAATACATTTAACTGTAAAGTTCAAACTCAACATCATTTTTGATTTGCACAAATAAAAAATAATATATTACAATATTTTTCTTTTTTCAGTCTAACAAGTCGATGCCATACAGAAAAATTCAACTAAATTACAATACATATAAAAAATATCTGAAAAAAAATCGTCTGCAATGACTTTTACGGTAATATTAGAATAAATAAAATTTTATTTTTATCAATTTCGTTTAGCTTTCTTTTCAGACAATTACCACGTTTGAAATAATTTCTTTTTCAAATTTAATTCATTTTTTAATATATTTATCACAATTTAAGTATTTAAAGAATATATAATATGCTAATTTATACATTCTTCCAATATTGTTAAAACAATTATTTAAAGGCGATTTATAATGCGGAATTTGTTTAGAATATTTTTGCGGTAGGTATCACACAATTAGTTCCATATTTAATAAACTAAAAATGTCGATGTCGATGATGATAAATATTTTAGTATTTCAGCAGTTAACATATTTCAATATATTTAGAACAAATCAAATATTAAAATGATATATGATTTTGTTAATTTTTTCTTAATCATTTAAATTTTTTTAAATAGAAAATGCAAATAAAAAAATGCATTATTTCATAAATACGATAAATAAGTAAGTAAATACACATAAATGTAAACAATAATCATTTTAAAAATACGAGATATCAAGACATAAATTAGTTTGGATTTTCGTCAACAGAAATATTAGAATAAAAATTGCGCAAAAACTATAAATTTTCACGAAATATTCGAAAATGTAAATGGAATTTACTAGGCAAATATCAAAAAGTTCAAAGATGCAGAATTCATAATTCTGCATAAAACTAACGCGACAAATATATAAAATTTGTTAAAAAAGGTAAACGTCACTTGAGAGGACAGAACCCCCATCTCCCGTTCTCAAATCGCGACCACTACCCCGGCACCACGGAGACCTTGCTCAGGATTGCGAACTAATGGGTATTTGAAATGTATGCTGAACTTTAACCCGAAATTTCTCGAAAACTAAAGCCCATTTGAAGGAAACCTTTGACCTAAATAGTTAGGGGTACGATCCCTACAACATACTTTAAAAGCATTAAAATCTGTGCACATCATGTTTGGCGGTCTCCTTGTTAGACTATTACGTTCAAAATATAGACTCATTAAACATTTTTTTAATGTAGTTTAGAATAAAAGAAAAAAGTGGTTAAAATCATTATAACTTTTGAAGCTGTATATTTAAAAATAATATAGATTTTTTCTCTGTAATTTATTAAACAATATTTCCAAAGATTCCGTTAACAAAAGTTCACTATCGCTATTATTTTTACCAAAAAAAAAAAAAAAAAATTGCCTGCCCGAAACAATTAAGTCACAGCTCAGCCCGAATATGTAAAATAATAATAATAATAATAATAATAATATGTAAGCTAGAGCCCGCCCCGAGTCTGGCTTGATCTCTCGGCTGGACATGTTAAACTTCTGTACTGATGTTGTCAAACTAGTATTACTCTTATCACATTTCTAATTATTTTCGGACCAGCAAGGTCAATTGAAAATAATTCACATTTTGTCGGCTTTGTCCGACCCTTTTAAATTTGTTACATCGGGGCAGTCGGCCCATTAATATTTTTATCGCCCGTCCCGGCTCCTTTATTTCTTTATCTGCACGACACTTTAAAAAAATGTCTTTATTCTCACGGGTCGGCCTTTTTGCCTTCGTTTTGCGGGCCCAACTCGGACCTGTGCTGATCTCTAATGTGCGGTAACTGATGAAAATGGGTTTTCAGCTGTGCTATGTGTTTTCTAATTGTTTATTTGGATATCGCCTATCACTCTAAGAAAAAAATAATTTTCAGCTGATCGCAAGTGCTATTTATAACACACTAATTTCAAACTCTAAAAAAAGGATTAAACTAAAAATAATATTTACCTACTGAGACATTTATTACCTTTGTCCTTTGTTCCACACGCACAAAATCTTACAACATTGCAGTCGCAATCGAATTTTTTTTCTTCTTCTTCGTTTAGTCCCGTGATATTTTTTTTTAATCCTTAGTTATTTACACCTTATTCCTCTGTTGCCACAGTGGATCTGAAAACTTTAATCACTTAATATTCTTGTGGAAGACGCATTATAGAATACTAGCTGGATATCTGGATATCAACCAGATGTGTTGATTTAAATTGCATGAGATCTTCCGATGCTTTGGAAAAAAATACAAATTAATTTTATTATACATTGAGAAGAAACTATAATATTAAATTTATTAAATACTGAATTTTTAAATAATAAATAATATTTATAATGTAGGCTAAAAGTTTATTCAATAAAAAATCACATTGCCAATGCTTCATTTTTAAAAAGAATTGCATTCTTTCAAGATTTGACTTTTAATTTCGGAGCTGGTGAAATGAAAATGATATCATTTTGACTAAATTATACAAAAAAGACGTCCTCTTTGGACAGTCTTATCCAAAAAATATTTCAGATTTATGAATTAAAATAAATGTTTGCAAAAATATCATTTTCCTCGCTTTTTCTGACCTTTTGAAAAGTTTTAATCCCCATCGATAAGAAAAACTATTGGAAAATCAGTGTTTCTTCTATAAATTTATTTGTTCAATGCAAAAAGCTTAAATTTGTTTTTGTTTTATCTCCTTGGTTGAATTAAAAAGAAAAAAAAATAAAGAAAAAAAACTATGATGATGTAATTTTTTCTAGATGACAATTTGTCGACAGACGATTTTTTCTTAATTCAGAATAAACTGATTCATGAAGATTGTATTGTATATGTATATGTTTTAATTTCTTAGAATTTTCTAGAAAAATGTAATTTAATTTTTGTATTCCTTTAAAAAAAAAAAAAAAAAAAAAAAAATTCAATTTTAATAAAAAAAAAATTAAAATATTAAATTTCAATAAAAATTTAGAAATCCCTATTATTTATTCTTTTTTACCTTTTATTCCCAAAAAGAATACTAATTTAAATGCTGTCATTAAAAATTGCAATATATATAGTTACTAGCTGTTACCCGCGACTTCGTTCACGTAACATTAAAAAAAGAATAAATACATTAACTTAGTAAAACATTTCACTTGATAATTAACAACATATATAATTAACCAAAGCTTTATCACATTTTATAGGAGACCATACGGTATTTCTTTGCTATAGGGGCCTTGACATAACCCAGTCTTAAAAAAGGGAAATTTCATGCCAAATAATATATACAATCGCGAAAATGAAACTGCAACTAATGAAAAAAGGAGGACCCAGTAAAATCGTGGAAATTGAGGAATTCCTTTTCGTAAAACGAAAAACAACACTGGCAGAATTCTTCTATACAACAGTGCATTTTAGGTGGTATTTGGTGTACAATTTGTATATGTGTGCATTGCTAAATGGGCATTATTATATTGTTTATTTGCATAGACATGTAATATATTTCTTACTACATTATCCTGTTTATGTATATATTAAATTAAGTGCTTCACGCTAAGTGGTGTAAATAGTGAACAAACTGCTTGTGCATTTTATAAATTGATACATATTTCACAAAGATATAACAATCTGATGCGATTCTAAAATGTAAATAAAGGTTGCTAGAAAGTACTTTAAATTCTGCCCAATTTAACCTCGATATTTTCTCTATCGCGTCAAGGACACTATAAGCAAATAAATACCGACGACACAAATCTGATAATCTAAATTTACATATTTTTGTTAGTATAAATAGGATTATTTTGATTTATTTCATGCGCTTGAAATTTTTTACGCTTTCTCTAGGGTTAGGTGTCGAATAAATGTACTTTCTTGTTATTTTATTTTGCCATTTCCATTTATTCTGTTTTCCATTCATTCCATTTATGGATATTGATTTCATTTACATATTCGTGTCAAAGAATATTCTTTAAAGTTATTATCAGGATTAGGATAGGATTCGATTAGGGTTAGGATTAGGAATAAAAATTGAACGAGAATGGCATGACCGATTCAGGTTTAAAGTATGAACCAGGAAGTATATTTACATCATGAAGCAATAAGAAAATTAGAAAATTATCGGCTAATATTTTTTAATATGTTTTACAGTCATAGTTGGCATCAAAGGTGAGCGGGGAAATAATCATCTAAAATATCATTAAGTGTTTACAACGCAAAAAACAAATCTGGTTACAACAATGTATTTAATTTTGCGCCAAATTTCACTTGATTAAAAAAAAATCAAATTGACTATGGACCTAATTACAGATCCCTAACCTTGCTATTCTCACAAATGTTCTACCTATATGTAAAAAAAAATTCTACTGTATAGAACGTGCTTTCACGTTTATAATGTTATGAATTGGCACGATCGTTGAATTGTTCAAGTTTACACAATTCGGCTGGAAAAAAGATTCATTACTTTTTTATTTCTTATTTGCTTTTGCATTACGCGAATTTGTTAGTAAAATCGATTTTCTTTTCGATAACATTGTTGTTTTTTAAGTTTAAAAAATATTGTAATTTTACTTAAACTTTGCTTTAAAATCTATGCAATTTTTCTTATCCTGCAAGACTTTACAAAAATCTATTATGAAACAACTTTAAAAAAAGCTATATTTAAAAAAGACAACAAAGTTTTTCCTATTTTAAAACTAAAAGAAATGTAAAATTAAATTCCGGTTCGAAACGACGATTTGCAAATGTGTTTTCGATTGTGGAAAAATGATAGAGGAAAAATGCTGTTACTTCGACACAATCATATATCTTTAGCTTTTATGAGAAAAGCAACTTTCTTTTAAAAAATATAGTTATTTCTATTAAGATTTTCTGATTTTCGATACGGATAATTTTGCGATGCATATCATTGACATTTGCCATCCAATTTTTTTTTTTTTTACTTTTTATAATTTAAATTAAAAATATGGTATCTTTATGTTAGCCGTGTGTAGACGATAAATCGCCAACCTATCCCATCATTCGTATTGAATTCATTAAAAATATAAATCTTTCACTCATTTCATTTAAAACACAGAACTTTAATTTACAACACATACATTTAAAATACATATATTACGTACATTTAAAATAATTCCTTTCATGTGAAAAAGAAAAAGAAAAAAAACAGAAATTAATCACAAATAATTTGATAACCCAAGATCATTTTATTTCAACATCAAAACAAATCTGTTTAATTTTTCTATATATGACATCATATTCGCTTGCTTTCCATACTTACTCGTATTTATGCACTTTGTATTATTATCAAATATTTGAAAACGCACGTTTTATTTCTAATATGACATCATTTCATATTCTGTTTAATTCTTAAATAATTCATTTCCTTTTCATTTTTCACGTGGAAAATTTTCACTTGAAAATAAATTGTTGATTAAAAATTATTATTCAGGGGTTTTATTTTATATTGGCAACGATAAAGTATTAGCAACGGTAAAATAAATTTAACCATTTTAAAAAAAGCTGCAAAACCGGGCCCTTTGGGCCAAACCAACCAAACCAACCAACCATTGTAAAATATACGAAAAAATGTCCATTTATTCTGTATGAAAATAATGAAAATTTTAATTTTTAAGAAAAATATTGAAATAAAATAAACGAAAACCAGCCTATATTCATTTGAGGATTATAATCAACTTATATGCAAAGATAAAGGATAATTAAATGCTTCATTTTGACGCTGGCTTCAGCCTAACATTTGCACACAATCAGATTTATAATATTACTAGCTGTTACCCGTGACTTCGTTCACGTATCATTAAAAGAAGCATAAATGCATTAATTAAGCAAATTATTTCATTCACGATAATTAGAAACGTAAATAATTAACTAACTCTTTATCACATTCCATAGGAGACAATACAGTATTTCTATGTTATAGAGGCCTTGACATAACTAAGTTTTAAAAAAGTGCAATTTTGTGACAAATAATTACGAAAAGGAAACTGCAACCACTGAAAAAAGGCGGGCCAGATAAAATCGCGGAAATCGGCGAATTGTGTAAAAACATATGTCAAATTTACCTGGTAAACCATTTTACTTTTAACGCCTTTGTGAAATGTTTATATAGCCATCCTTTAAAGATAATGGAAATAGTATATTATTTTTCATTAAATTCAATTCTTGTGAATAGGGAGCAATAATTGTAGACCTAAATGCAAGGAGCTTAAAATTCCCTCCTTGATTTAATCTATAACTGAAAAAAAATCTTTATTTCTAAATGAAAATATGTTGACAGACGATATTTGTTCTCCAGAATAAATTGATTCATGAAGTTTGAATATGTGAAAATACGCTTTTATTTTAAAAAAATTTTACTGTAATCAAGATTTTTTTTCCTTTCACCATTTATTCAAATTGAAAATAAATTATTTTTAGCTCACAGGCTATCAAAGCCTGAGAGCTTATGTGCCCGCCGGTTCTGTATGTACGTAACGCAATAACTCTTGATAAAACTAACCGTTTTACTTTAAATTTTGTTTATAGGTTCCTTGTGATAAGGCGCTTCCCTGATTAGTTTTGGAGGTTCATTGGTTAAGCATAAAGGGGGGAAACGGAGGGCTAACCCCCCATAATTTAGATAAATGGGTTTTTCATGCAGCATTATCACATTTTCTTCAAATTTTGTATATAGGTTCATTTTGATAATGTGCTTCTGTCAATAGTTTGGGGGTTCATTGGTTTAGTATAAAGGGGGAAAGGGGGGGACACCCCCCTAATTTAGATAAATGAGTTTTTCATGCAGAATTATCCGATTTTCTTCAAATTTTGTATATAGGTTCATTTTGATAATGTGCTTCTGTCAATAGTTTTGGGGGTTCATTGGTTTAGTGTAAAGGGAGAAAGGGGGGATACTCCCCCCTAATTTAGATAAATGAGTTTTTCATGCAGAATTATCATATTTTCTTCAAATTTTGTATATAGGTTCATTGTGATAATGTGTTTCTCTGAATAGTTTTGGGGGTTCATTGGTTAAGTATAAAAGGGGAAAGGGGGGCTAATCCCCCCTTAATTTAGATAACTGAGTTTTTCATGCAGAATTATCCGATTTTCTTCAAATTTTGTATGTATATTCATTGTAATTAGAGACTTCCCTGATTAATTTAAGGCGTTCATTAGTTAACTATGAGGGGGGTAACGGGGGAATGACCCACCCCCCCCCCTTAATATATTGTTGATTTCTTTATTTTTCGAGGGGAATATTTCAAATTCTTTGAAATAAGAGTACAATATATAATGAGTGTGAATAGCCTGTGAGCTCAATGCCCTCAGTTTAACTGGGCAGTTTTCTTTTTATTTTCAGTTTTAATGGGAAAAAATATCTTATTCCGTTTCATTTCTTCTTTTTTATCCACAAAATTGGAATAATTTAGTTGCCATTTTTAGAGCAACTTCGTTAAATTTATAGAAAAAAAAATAATAATCATATCTCGGAATTTAAATCATTTTTTTTTAATTCTGAGAGTTTATGACATCCTCTGCGAAATACAAACAGGCGGTCAGATTTTAATATAATAGATTCGTAATTATTTTTATTTTCCTTATAATCATGGTGTGGTTTTTGGCAAAAAACTCTCATCTGTATGTAACTGATAGTCATGCATAATAATCGCTAGCTAAAAAAAAAGCTAAAAAAAATATTTAAATTTTTCGTTTTAAATATGACGTGAAACTCATCTACTTTCTAAACTTATACCGATTCTTGTATTATCAATGTAATGAATTGATTCACGCTCCTTCTAAAACAAATTTGAAAATTCCCATTTTATTTCAAATATGACGTCACTTTTTCCTCAGAGAAATCTCTTTTAAATGGCACAATTCTTGTTAATTTTCTTTTTCTGGCAATCAGGACGTAAATTTTAACTAAAAACTCACATTTGTGTGTAACTGGTATTCAAGCTAATTATTAATCAGTATCGATAAAAAATATTTCAGTTTTTCATCTTAAATATTACGTCCATTATCTATTTATATCTATTATACATTGATATTCATGCTCCTTGTATTATTACGAATATTTGAAAATACATGTTTTATTTATGACGTCATATTTGTCCAAGCCGAGGAGGATCCTTTTCATAGTTCCATGGTCCAAGCGAAATCTATTTTTTAATAATATAATTATTGTTGCACTTTTCCTTCTAATTATAACGCAGTTTTTGACAGAAAAATATTTTTTTTATTTTAACCGATGTATAATAACAAATACTCCATATTTTTGTTTCAAATATCACGGAAATTCATCTTCTTTTGAATTTTTTTAATTTTCAGTTTTCACGTGAAAATCGTTCAATTGAAAATTAGTTGTTGGGGAAAAATTATTTTTCCGTGTTTTTATTTTTGTGGCAACGAT
Source organism: Maratus michaelseni (assembly GCA_963931845.1). NCBI lineage: Eukaryota > Metazoa > Arthropoda > Arachnida > Araneae > Salticidae > Maratus > Maratus michaelseni. The sequence continues at coordinate 93,419,498 of OZ007596.1, forward strand.
CAAAGACCTAGCAACGATAAAGTAAAATGGTTAAATTGTATCGAAAAATGTCCATTTATTCTCTATGAAAATAATGAAATTTTTAATTATTAAAGAAAATATTTGAATAAAATAAACAAAAACCAGCCTATGTTAATTTGAGGGTTATAATCAACCTATATGCAAAAGTACAGGATCATTAAATGCTCCATTTTGACGCTGGCTTCAGCCTAACATTTGCACACAATGAGATTTTTAATCAATGGATTAGGATTTTAATGTAATAGATTTGTTACAGCTTTTTTTTAACGCTTTTTAACATATACAATAAATACCAACGTTTAAACACACAATATCAAACTGTAGCACAATGAACAGACGTACGTTTAGTGAGTAACTTAGACTCACATCATCAGTGTCAGTAAAAACAAAAAATTACATCCCCCCAAAGACATGAAACAAAGACGAAAACACAAATGACAGTAAACAACACACCGAAAGCCCATCACGTACGAGCAACCAATAAGATTAAACTGGAAATGATGCACTATGACACAGTAAATCAACCCATGCAGGTGAGATGTAAAGTACGCTCGAAAAATCATTGACCAGCGAGTTACCAAATTTATGAATGTAAACTGCTTCAAAAAAGTCTAAATCTAAATGAGTGTTGCATTTCTTAATAATAGTGGCCGAATCAAAGTTGAAATTATGTCCCTCCCATCAACAATGACAAGCAATAGAGGATTTTTCTCCTTTTCCTTAACATAGTTTCTGTGATACAAAGGATGTAAATAATTATTTTCAGCAATTTACAGTGTAATTTCAGCTCTGCTGAAAAAATTAATTAGTATATAGTTTCTGTATTCATTGATTCTGCAATGGAGTTGTCGTTTAGTTTGTCCTATATAAGACAACCTATATACTTTCATTATCATATATTCTAATACGAGCAAATCTTGTGTGTGAGTGTATGTTATATATATATATATATATATATACGAGCAAATCTTGTGTGTGAGTGTATGTGATATATATATATATATATATATATATATATATATATATATATGTGTGTGCAAATTTTATATTAAAAACAGCTCTAACGATTTTGACGAAATTTAGTATCCTACCATTTTGGGGCACCAGAAAACCATTGGGCTAGGTTCGAGAAATTTCAATTAGTGGGTCATTTTGGTCATGGGTCATTATGAGTCAAGCTATTTTTTTCTTAAAAAGGCTCAGTCGATCTGAACTATATTTTGTATCCTACGGTTTTCGGACACGAGAAAATCATTGGGCTAGGTCACATGCTCGAGAAAATCCAATTAGTGGGTCAGTTTTGGGTCACTGTGGGTCAAGCTAATTTTATCTAAAAAACGGCTCTGACTATTTTGACGAAATTTTATATCCTACGGGTTTCGGGCCCGAGAAGACAATCGGTCTTGGTCACATGTTCGAGAAAATTCGATTAGTGGGTCATTTAGGTCATAGGTCATGATATTAAACTCAAAGCTAATTCTGACCGAGCATAGCTCGGTCTTCCCTGCTCGTGATATTATGAAACACTTTCCAACATTACGAAAATATTGTTGCAAAATTCTCATTTTCATCTATTTTAAATTTCCTAACAACAATTCTAACTGTACAAAGGTATCACCGAAGTTTTTATACTGCATGCAACAGCTTGTTTCTCACTCAATCTTTTAACCCTTTCCGGCGCGGAGTAAGTCTGTTTGTAAAATGGCGAAATAATGGACTGACACCAGAAATTACAAACGAATTCATTAGAAAATAAAAACTTGTTTATTTTCCAGTACTTAATAAAAGGAAAATTTTAATTAAATATTCTTGGTGCCGTTTGTCAGTTTTGGAATTAAAATTAGGTGTCCTTTTTTGTGGACACTGCCCGTTAAAGGTTTAATGGTAATGTACAGTCAGTATAAAAAAAGATTCATCTGCCTTCAATCGCGGATCCTTTAAGATAAATTTACACCAAAAATATCTTTAGACTCGGAATATTGCCTTCTTTCAGAATATGAATTCAATTTTTGAAATAAGGGTCGTCTACTCATTACAAATTACAACAACTTCGATTTTTCATACCCGCTTTCGACACTTTATTTGAGTTCCTTGGATTAAATCAGCCCGGAAAAGTATATTAGTCTGTACATTTTTGTCAAATATTCTCGGGGAAAGAATAGCTAAAAATTTGAGAGTGGCAATGTTAAATTCACCTGACAAACTTTAATTTTTATCTTCCTGAAAATAAATAATTCTATTTAATTTTTTTGTTTTCAGTGATATTTAAAAAATATGATATTATATTTAAATATCATATTAAAAAATATATGAATTATGACCAACATAAATTTTTACATAAACACAATGGGCCCCATTAAAAACACGAATGCGTAAGTTTACAGTTCATTGCAGTCATTATTTTTCGAGATGTAGCGAAATTTGGCTATAAATTTAGTTATTTGGTTCGGAGATCTAAAGCAGTGGTTCCCAACCTTCTTTTGGCTATGCTCCACCTAAGTATCTCTAAAATCACGATGCACACCTGAAACACATTATTCTTGTTATTTGAAACACGAACTATTCTTCATGCGAATAAAGGCTTAAAAGGACATTAACTCCTCGTAACGAACGTCTCGTAGGCTTCTTTTAATTTTTAGGCATAACTTTGTCCGACTAGTAGTTTTCGCTTTATTTAATCCGTGAAACTAATTGATAAGATAAGATTGAAACTACTATACGATAAAATAAACTTTTACAAAAAAAAATATTAACCGACTTAAAAAAAAAGCACTAAAAAGTATTACATATAATTCTTTAAAATTCTCTAATGACAAAATGTTATCCATTAACCACAAATCCGATATCATGTGTCGGAATAAAAACGATAAATTTAATATGTACAGTTTAATACCCACCAAACAAGGATTTTCGAGAAAATATACTTTACAAGAGATGAATTTACAGACTTAAGATTTAGTTTACGAATATATATACATATGAAAAATACTCAATTACTTTTTGAAGTCAATTCCAAACTACCTTAAGTATAGTAAGAATTGTGAATATATTGTACCTAGTATCTACTAATTTAACGATTGGAGTTTTTTGGCACCGACTTCAAAAAGTAATTGATTCATTTTCATATGTATATATTCGTAAACTTCTTAAAATTAGATTACGTAGACTTCAGCGAAGTACTTCTCGTGACATTATTCTCTCAATTCAAGGTACAAACTCTGCCTATCGCCACTAGGCTGCGCAGTGCACAGTTCTGAGAACACCTACTAGCCGGTATTTGGAACCTAGCCGGTATTTCGATCTTCTCTTCTACGTATATTTGCATGAATATTATCTTCAGTGCTTTCTCAAAATCTTTGGAGAATGCACTCATAGAAACTTTCGGCGTCATCCTCTAATTACGTAACACAAACTTTGTGGGGTTTTACCCCTCAGGTTATCACATTGTGAGTGATACCCTCGCCCTGTTGTAAAGTCACACTTTCTGCAACTATTAATGAACAGTTAAGGTTATACAAACAAATATATGTAACTGTTATATAAGACTTATTATCAACTGACTAGCTGACATGCCCGGCGTTGCCCGGACCCGTGATAATAACCTTAAAAATACCTAAAATCAATGTTGAATGATTTTATATTTTTAAATGAGAATCTACCCAAACGAGCTGAAGGACAGTCGTTATAGTTATTGCCGATTTAATGTCGATTTAATTTCTGACGTTTTGATATATTAAACTTTTAATTATGACCAAAAGTTCCTGAAAAAAACCTCAATAATATAAAGCGCTGCCCCACCTTTCCTCTTTTAAACTCAAAATAACATACAGTATTGCCCAATTTATTAGTCCCATTCGAACATTTTTTCCAAAACCTTGTTTCTAAGATGAATCATTAGATCTGACCAAAAGTTCCTGAGGAAACCTAAATAATATAAAGCGCTGCCCCACCTTTCCTCTTTTAAACTCAAAATAACATACAGTATTGCCCAATTTATTAGTCCCATTCGAATTTTTTTCCAAAACCTTGTTTCTAAGATGATTATATTAAAATTAAATAAAAGTCATGCACTCGTGGCATCATAATTCACTTTTATATTTTAACAGAATAGTTAAGCTACTATAATTTGTGACTCGTACTATAGCCAGTATACGTCAGGACACATAGCCGTAATCATTATCTTTTTACGCGTGATGACTTCGCTATGGTACTCCATTGTGAAATTTGGTAATTTTTGAAATTCAATATTTAAAAAACGGCATAATCATTAGATTTGAAATTTATGTTAAGAAAAATACAATTTTTTACCTTTCTAACGCAGTTTGTTTAACAATTTTCTGACAAATAGTTTTCGAGCTATTAATTTTTTCAGCAACTTCAAATGTTTCATTTTCCGACATTAATACGTGGCAACTATTATCGAAAATCCCAGTCGTCAGCAACGCATAGCTTTTTATTAAAGAGGATATAAATATTATAAAACCGTAAGACCTTGCGAGCTTTTACAAGCTGTTGAAAATCAAAGAAAACAGAAGAGTATACCTAATTCTACTTGAATAAAAATACATATTTCTTTAATGAACTTTATTATACTGTTTGAAAATAACACCTACTTAATTGTTTTCATGTGTTTGGTGTGACGTTACAACATTTTAACCCTCTGTCACCTGTGTCACATTTTGTGGATCTCCCCTTGCCCATCTTGAAGTTTGACGTAATTAACGGATAATCCTTTCCTTGTAATAAGACGTCAAAGCTGGGCCTGACTAAGGCACGGCCTAACTCGATCGTTCTCCTTCCTCCTGAGGGAAGGAGAAAGATCGAGTTTGGCCGTGGCCTGACTAAAGAATGAAGCAACTGGGCCATGGCGCTGGGGCCCCTGACTTTGGGGAGGGGTTGTGTAAATTTGGTATGCACTTATTGTAAAGCTGATATTTTAAATCTTTTTGGACTCTGTACTGATTGTAATCCATATTTTGTACTTTTACAGTAGTATAACATTAAAAACAAAAATTATATGTATCTAAATATGTATTTATCTATTCATAATCTGTATTCGAAGGCATAAAGAATATAAATAATGTAATCCAATTACTTGTTAATTTTAAATTAATGTCCAATAATGCTTAAAGTGATAAAAAAAAAAAAAAAAAAAAAAAAAAAAACATAACACAGAATATTTTAAAATACCTTTTTCTTTAATGTAGATAACATATGTTTCATGCACAACTATCGGTGACATCTTCAGATCTTAATAATAAATACAAAATTCTCGCCTATTTGAAAATATTTTGGCACGCGATGATCGATAAATGGAAAAGCAATAAAAATAAAAATAAATAATAATTCTTTCACGTTTCCCAGTTTTGGCCAAATTAAGCACCTACTAACTTTTGACATGCGATCTCGTGGTAGATGTTTTACTATTTTCAAATATGCGAGAATTTTGTATTTATTATTAAGATCTGAAGATGTCACCGATAGTTGTGCATGAAACATATGTTATCTACATTAAAGAAAAAGGTATTTTAAAATATTCTGTGTCATTTTTTTTTTTTTTTTATCACTTTAAGCATTATTGGACATTAATGGCATAAAGAATGTTTAATTTTTTGTGACAGTGTAGAAAGAGAGGGGCCAGAAGGAATACTAGGTCCTGGACCTCTCTTTTGCTTGTTCGGGCTTTGCGTTAGAGACAAATGTTTGAAGTATCATTAGAGATTGCAACATTTTTTAGGCTTTCGTTCATCTCACGAAACCCTATTGCTCCCGCTCCGTTGTCTGTCTGTCACAGAGCCATTCTCGAAAACTATGTAACTTACAGAGTTGAAACTTTGTGTATAAATCAGAATATCAGCTGTAAAGAGCTGAAAATATTAAAATTTGAAAATTTCGTATTATTTTAATAAATAGAGATAAAAAACCAAAATTCTAACAGCCTTTTCCTTTTAAATTTAAACATTTTTCATTATAGCAGATGCCAAAAATTAAAAATCCACGATGAAAATCTTTCCACAATAATTAATTTTCTATCAGACGATTTCCACGTGAAAAAGGAAAATGAAATAAAAAGTTTCACCAATTGAAAAAAAGATAAATATGAAATAAAATTTATTGACGTCATAGTCGTAATAAAACGAAAAATGTCTAAGATTTCTCAATAATACAAGGAGTATGAGTATGAGTAAGTAAACAAAACAGATTAATATCACGTCATAGAGAATTAAAAAGAAAATCTGACGTCATATGGGAAGTTATAACTAATTTTTCAGATGTTTGAGAATAATACAAAGCGAGTATCAATATAAATAATAGAGAATGGTAAATATATGAGTTTGAGAAACATATTGAATCGTGATAAAAATCCGATTATGGAAATATTCGCATATTTTAACATTTTAAAGGTATACAATTTGTTTAATTTTGAAATTATTTTTTTTTTAATATTGCATTTAGTCCGTATGACGGATATTATAATTACAGAATATAATGGCGGGCTTGGCCCGCTATCTGGCTGGTTTAGATATTCGAAAAAACGAAAAAATAGACCGGTAAATTTTTACTTTATAAAAAACATGATTTTTTTTTGTTGTTGCTAAATGAAATTTGTTTGAATTTATTAAAGAAAGGATAAAGTGTTTTGAAAGGAATATTAAACGAAACCCTTTGAGCGATCGTTGATCACACTTACCCACTTGTTTACAATTTATTCACGCTGATATTTCACCCTTTCAAAGAAGAAAATCTAATTAAATGCATAATTTTCAGGTTGATGAATATAATAGCGATGTATATACCAGGATTCGATCAGGATAGTAGAGTGCTTCGGCGAACGTTGATGAGATACCTGAACCTGTCTCTTGTTCTGGTTCTAAGATCCATCAGCATGGCTGTGAAGAGACGATTTCCAACCAAAGAACATCTCATCGAAGCTGGTAAGTTGCACGCTTTAGATTTTATTTATTACGAATATAACGAAAGCAATATTTGTGAAAAAGAGAATAGTACAAAATAATATCACTGCTACAGACTATAACTACACTGAAAAAAATAATTGTTGATTTTACAGTATAAAACTGGCATCCAGCTGTCAGTATTATACCGTAAAATTAACAGTATTAAACAGTAAAATAAGCAGTAATACGCTGCCGTGCAAGCAGTAATACTGCTTATTTTACTGTTTAATACTGTTAATTTTACGGTATAATACTGGCAGCTGGGTGCCAGTTTTATACTGCAAAATCAACAATTATTTTTTGCCGTGTATAAAATATTTAAAAAATTGAGTTAAGATACTAGTAATTTAAGTTAATAGGATAATAAATACATAAATGAAAGTTCGAACTGTTCAAAACATCGCCATTTCCGAATGCAATAAGGATTAAAATAGATGGTAAAGCAAATTTAATCCCCAGAAAATGGCCGTTTTCGCTGTCCTACATTTTTTCTTCTATTCATTTCTTCATTAATTTACAAGTAAATCAACAAATATAGAGGTTTCTATTTATTTTTCTAATAGAAATTAAAGTAAAAGAAAAAGAAAAAGGAAAAATTGGTAAGAATAAAGCGGTATTAGCACAAAGAGAATTATTCTTTCAAAATGGTACTATATCTGGATCTCTTTCTATTAGAAGGGCAACAGACATCGTTATCTTTTAATTCATGTACAATTTAATTGAGTATATAAATATTGTTCTAGAATTTTTTGAGAGATATTTTATGCGATTAGTTAGGGAACAAGTCAGAATATCAGAAAGTTCTGTTTGCGAAAAAATTTTCGTGGTACGCTTAAATTAATTAATATTTTTTTTAATTATAATTTTTATTTATTTTATTATTTATTTTTATTTTTAGCTACTTAAAACAAACTATCGAAAATTATCTTTTAAAATGTCAGAAATATTTGTAACATCCGAGAATGTAGCTTGATAGAAAAAAAACTTGGGAGGAACGACTATTTCATCAAAAGACAACTCGTTGTAAATGGTCCCGCCAAGAAGTTAAAAACTTAAAACTTCAGCCATAAAACGAAGTGGTATCTCATCGACTTCGCGACCTGCATGCATGTGTAGCTTATGGGCTTCCATATGACTGCATGTTTTCCGATTATCCCTTTATATGCCTGCTGCATTTAATTGCATTTTAAACTTCCTCATGAGTATTCCTAGAGTTGATGATAGCTCATTCTTAATTATTCGCTTGTGCAATCGATTAGTTTGTTTTATTACAGTCATCATATGAGAAGGAGACGTCGATGTATCGCAGAATACTTTCAGTATGAGTTTTGTGCTTGTAAAAATGAAAACAAATTCATTAAAAATAACCTATCCATGAACCATACAATGGACATTTAAACTTTAATGAACTAATGATGGAGTAGTAAATATATTATTGAAGATCATGTTCAGAAATAATTAGGAATGCAATTACCACAAAGGTTACATCGGATTTCGTGTATCAGTTTACAAAGTTTTATGCTTTATTTACTTATTTGCCTCATTTAATTTTTTTTCCGATGCAAAATGTATTTTATTTCAATTTTGGGAATAAATTTTTACATTTAAAAAAGAAAAAACAGCTATTTTAATCACAGAAGTTAAGGTTTACTAAAATTTAACGAATCTGCCATTTACTGAAATATAACGAATATAGTTATTGTGCGTACTATTACATGCTAAGGTAGAATTCTTGAAGACATTTCGAAAATGTCGTACTACAACAGGATTAAACAGACATAACCACTTTTCTACTATTTTTTTTTATTATACTAGGGACTATCATATCTACTTTTATCATACTATTTTTTTATCATACTATTTATCTATTATTAAACATTTTAAATATATACTTTTAAATATGAAGTAATTGTCACCATGTAATGCTTTTCGCATGAAAAAAAAAATAAAAATAAATAAAGGTTTTCTGTCTTTTTTAATATTTACTTGTAAATATATATTTCCATTAAAAATACAGCATTTGGAAGCGCTACAAAAAAAATGGTTTTAAACATATAGTTTTAAATATGACGTAATTTTCACCATTTAAAGCTTTTCGCACGTAATTAGCTTAACTATTTAAAATTTCCTTTCTATCTTAATATTCCAGTGTAAATATATTTTTAAGTTGAAATGTGTTTGTAAATATTATTATTTGGGTTTTTTAAATCTAGCAATACCAGATAAAAACTGGCTATTTCAAACTATGAATTAAATCCCTATTCAGATAATGAAATTTTGAATAAAAAATTGGAAAATAAACTTAAAAAAAATTAGACAAATTAAAAAAATGATTGCACACTGCACACTGCAATCTAGTCAACGTATGTGGCTGCGAAAGATGGTTTGATTTCTAAACATAGTTTTTGATCCTATAAAACTTTTTTTAACTGAACTAGTTTCGCTGATTTTAACATTAAATACCCCTTAAAATAATTCTTCAACTTAAAAACTGCCTGCTTCAGCGGGTTTAACACACATTGCTCTATATAACTGCCAGTTTTCATATTTTTATATGCAATAGTTTTTTTTTTTTTGTTATGAGCTAAGAAAGTCGAAAGGTCACAATAAATTCAATTGTGGCGGCGGCACTAGGCACTTTTTTTAGAATAGGGAATAATTGTTCGTTCAGAAAAGTAGCCGTTATTTTAAAATTAAATTGTGAAACGTATGTTTGAAATAAAATAATCACCAACGGTGCAAAGAAGTTTAAGCTAACCTTATTTACTTTGTTGTTCTATTATTAAATGCTCTATGAAATTAGAAATGAATAAAAATTTATGAAGTAAGAAGCGGAAAATACTTTAAATAGTTTCTCTCCAATCTTTAAAAAAGAAAACAAGAACGAAAAATCATGCGTCAAGCATAGATTATGTAACACTTTCCAACGCTTCCAAAATAATTTTACAAATCATACCGTTTAATAAGCTAAAATATAACATCTAAGTGTACAATTTGGAAAACGCATAACATATTTAAAAACGTAATTTTAGGAATTTCCAACATATACAATATTCGGAAAAATATCCGAATACTTTTATTCAGTCCTGTATAGGATCCTAAATTTTAGTTCAGTTAGGAAACGCGTAGCACAGTTTAAATTTCTCCGTCTGGAGTTTGTCAATAAACGGAAATGTGTTCGCGAACTTTTGTGCTTCCCTGTATAGAATCTACAGAATTTATATACACCACGTAATAGACAAAAAGCGAGTTAAAATTAAAATCGCGGTCAGCAACTTAAAACGCACTTCCAGGAATTATTGTTAACAGACAGCAGAGAATTCTTTTGTGTGTCCCTGTAAATGAACGATGACTGCTATACACACAGTATTCTGTAGTAAACTTCTTGTAATGCACCTTAGTTATATATATAAATTTCAATGCGTTTAAAATAGTGAAACATTATTTAAATAAACCGCAGACGATTTTTCTTCATAGACGTAATGTAACGGAATTATTTTGACTGTCCCTGTAAAGTATCTATAAGTGCTATGCGCACCCCTATTACATATTAAGCTTCTTCTAATGCACCTTCGTGATATATATAAATTTCAATGCGTTTAAAATAGTGAAACATTATTTAAATAAACCGCAAATGATTTTTCCCCATAGACCGCAATGTAACGGAATTCTTTTGAGTGTCCCTGTAAAAAAACTATAAGTGGTACACACTTCCGTTGCAATAGGGAACATGCTATAGATAAGGACAATAACATATAAAAATTGCAGAGCAATCCGAGCATATTTACGGGAGTTAGAGCGCGGACAGACGGCCATACGGCAGACGGCAGACGGCCAGACAAATCGAAGTCATAAACATTTTTCAACTAGGTTGGAAAGTGTTAAAAAAGACAAGTATGAGTAGGACTTGTACCCTGAGTGTTTCGTACCGTTATGTCATATTGCCGTAAAGCTTAGTAAGCGCCCAGTTTCTAGACAAATATACAAAAAATAAGAACTGCTTACCTAGATGCTTCTTGTAACTGTTGTATCGATATAGGTTTAAATTCTCTGATAAAAACCTATGGGGTACTTCCTGTTGACCTAGAACCTTGGAATTTGGCACGAAAGAAGGTCTTATAGCACATGTAAAGGAAAAAATCCTAAAATCATTAATTTATAATTGTATGTCGATTTATTACGGGACAAACTCATCAATTTCCATAATCGGGAATACTGATCACGCGATAAATCGACATAGAATTATAAAGTAACTATCCGGACAAAGCCAGCCTCGGACAAAGCCAGCCAGCTCCTTTCAATTAGGAATTTAAAAAATGAACCTTTAAATACTGAAATTATAAAGTTAATCTAAATAATTATATTCTACATTCGTATTTAATTTAGTGAAAGAAAACTCTGCTTTTTATTTAATTTTGTTTTCACTCTATTTCATACTTGATTTACTTATTCTATTACAATACTTGCTTATGAACTATATTTGTCACCTTACTGTTTGGTGAGTAGATACACAGGGTGTTTCACTACCAGACCGACAAACTTGCAGGAGGTATAGAGGGCACAGAGACGACTCGGAATTACATAGGAATGCAAGGTCGAAAATGCCGTAGTTGCGAGTTACGGTTCAAAGCAGCAGAGAAAAAGAACAGAAACAGCAACACATTAATGGGACAGAAAACATTTTATTAAAAGGTTGTACTACAGAAGGTGCTCGAAATTACTACCAGAAGTCGTCGGGCAGGCTTGACAGAGGTGTCGCATGGATTCACTTACGTTCTGGAAGATTCCTAGTGTGTCGCGTATCTTGCCGGCAATTACAGATATTCAAGCGGCGAGGCAGGATACGCGACACACCAGGAATCTTCCAGAACGTAAGTGAATCCATGCGACACCGCTGTCAAGCCTGCCCGACGACTTCTGGTAGTAATTTCGAGCACCTTCTGTAGTACAACCTTTTAATAAAATGTTTTCTGTCCCATTAATGTGTTGCTGTTTCTGTTCTTTTTCTCTGCTTCTTTGAACCATAACTCGCAACTACGGCATTTTCGACCTTGCATTCCTATGTAATTCCGAGTCGTCTCTTTTGCCCTCTACACCTCCTGCAAGTTTGTCGGTCTGGTAGTGAAACACCCTGAATAAATTCTTTGGGTTCCCTACTTTAGAGCAAGCTACATATAACTGACCGTGAGAAAAGCATGATTTTTTAAAATTAACACCACAATATCTTAACGTTCGTCCTTGTGCCTTATTTGTAGTCATACTAAATGTTAATCTTACTGGAAATTGCAGTCTTTTGAATTGAAACGTCAGTTCGGTAGATATGAGCGGAATTAATACTGTTGTTCCTTTATCTTTTTCTAACATTATTTTCGCTTCAATTATATAGTTTCATAACTGCTTCACGGTTATTTTGAATTTTTCCACTCATGCAACACAGTCCTGGTGTTTCTCTACCGAATTTCTTAGCACCGCAGAACTGACACACTTGATCCATTTTGCCAATAACAACGTGGTTTTTTTTGTACCCTTTAGTGGGATCATAAGGGAACGCCTCACCTGCCAAACTGTAATCTCTAACTTCTTCTGCTTCGCACTTCTCGTACACTAATGTTTTGTTCATGCTCTTGCGATCGTTGTCTTTCACAAACTTCACTCATTGTAACTCTACTTAGTTCATTTTGTGATCTTGTTTCTTCAGCAGTTCCTCTATGTCTGCTTGCTGAGTGTCTCACTTGTTCCTCTTTTATAATTTCGTCTCGTTGGTCATCTGTTAAGTTTTCTCTCAATCTATTGATTCTCTTCCGTTGTGAAGCTAAACGTACTTCTCTCTCCTCATCTGTTTCATTTCTTCGCTGTTATTTCTGTTTCCTTCTTTTCGATTAACCACTGGCAAGATCTCCTTCTATTTTACGTTTCGGCATCCTGTTAAATGTTAATATTACTTAACACACTAAAATCCCATTTAATACACTGTTCACTACCTTAAGCAATTCACTTTCACTTATTACGTTTAAAAATGTTAACTGAAATTTATTTCACATTCTGTCACTTTCACTTTCCTTGATCCGCTCTAATCGATTTCCAAAAGTATACTGACGCATGCGTCTCACGTTCTCACTATCGCCTATATATACCCTTCTGAGCTGGAACGTATCCCCACCACAACAGGATAATGGAATATTCGAGAATGCTCGAGAAGATTCCGGACATCCGTTCTCGTTCTAGAATATTCTAGAACGTTCCGGAACAGGAAATCCCTTCGATGGTCCAGGACCGTCTGGAACATTCTCGAACATTCCGGAACCGGAAGTCCCTTCGAAAATCTAGAACTTTCTAGGACATTCTTGGACAATCTCGAACACTCTAGAACATTCTCGAAGATTTTGGAAGATTCTATAACATTCTGAAACATTCCGGTACCGAAAGTCCCTTAGAAAGTCCAGATCCTTCTAGGATATCCTCGAACATTCTAGAACGTTCTCGAACATTCTATAACATACTGGAACATTCCACAACATTCTCCATCATTCTCGAATATTCAAAAAAATTTGGTCAGTTTCGGCCACTTCGGTACTCGATTACCAACTGCTTCTCCGACTTCCCATAAGAAGTTCATTGGTGCGATGTCCTCTTTTGACACCCATATCGCCGAACCCAACCCCTGCTGTCCCAAACCGAAACCTTATTCATGAATGGGGGATGAAGGGCTACCATACCATCTGTTCGTGATAGTCTCAATGAAATCTTAATTTCCTACTGCTGAAGCTAATATATAGCCACAGACCATTCATTACACCTCTTCCACCATGCTTTACAGTTTTTGTCGTATATTTGGGATTCAATGCATCATCCTTTCTCCTCCAAACTCTAATTCACCCATTCATGCTAACAATACTAAACTTAGACTCATCTGAAAAAAGAATTACCTGTTTCCAGAAATTAGGAGAGGCATTTAAATGTTTTCTGGCAAACTCGATTCTTTTCTTTCTGTTGATCGGAGAGATACACGATTTTCTCCTTCCAGTTCTTGACCAAAACCCAGCATCATTAACGGCTTTTCTGATAGTTTTCTTTAAGTACTATTTTATTGCCATACTTTTGCAATTCTACTGTTATTTTTCTAGCACTAATTGAGGGATTTTCAGAAATGTGGTGTTTTATTATTCTAACATCTCTCACTGTTAAATTTTTTGTGCGGCAGTTTCGAAGCTTATTTTCAATCCCCTTTTCTTTTCTGTTCCGATTAATTACCTTTTGGGTGGTGGAACGGCTTCCAGACATTGTTTCCGAAATTTCACTATAAGATTTATACTTTTTTTCATGAAGATTAACAATTAATTTTCTTTCTTCAACTGTAAGTCCTTTTCGCGCCATTTATTAAAATTCAGATTGGTTCTTTTCTACTAAGATGACAATGGGTACATTTAATTTTGCTCTGGAGACTGTGAAACTACAACTTTGTTTGGTGACATTGCAAATGAGTGAAAATTTTAAAATTTTATATATATGTATCATGACTTTTGCGGAAATATTTTTGAACTGTAATAATTTTCTAATATTTTTTCAGTATATCCAAAGGAAATTTCTATTAATATTGCATTGTATAATGTAACAAAAGATGCTAATTAATTAATTCCGTTTGTTAACTAATTTTATTTCTGTTCAACATGGTGAAATTTGCATATTTTCAAAGAACTACTCTCTATACCATAACTTTTGTGGAACACTGTAGGAACACATAATTAAAATTCGCCTATTCAGAAGTCTTTAGCGACAGTACACTACAGCTCCAAAAGAAACAAAACTTAAAGTATTAATATTCTCTGTAGTTAAACTGAAAGTTACAAAAACAAACAAACAACAACAAAAAAAAAAAGCAAGCTGGGAAAATTGTAAAAAGCAATGTTCTGTGTGACCGGTAACAGCAGTTAAGGATTAAACTGACCTGATAGAAGGCTCTAATCCACAACATTAATTTTAAATGTTATAGTTGTCAATATCGCTCCTTTTGACGCATAGTGGCGCAGTAAATGATGATATATTAAAAATTTTAATGTGTGCCCGTAAAAAAAAAAAAATATATATATATATATATATATATATATATACGATACGACGACTATTTTAAAAGCACAAAGTAGTTCTAGGTATCTTAACTTCTTAACACCATACTCAAAATTCGTGGCCAACTTTTATCAAATTTTATACATTTGATGATTTAAAATTTTCACAATGTTTATATTCGTTAGATGTTCTTAATGCAATAATTTTTTTTCATTGAGTTCTTATTTAGGCTTTAAAAATATGTGTAAAAGTACATATTTTTTATTTATTTATTTTTATTTTTTTAAATAATAACTCTTTTATAAGCATCCAATGTTTATCTTGTAATTCATGCCTTATTTCATGACAGCAATTCATGATTTTTTACCAAAAAATTTCCGATACAATACACTAATTTAGCGTGAGCACCGAACACGATTATGGAAAATTCACTTTTTTTTCCGCTTACGCTTGGTAGAAATTATCAAAATCCAGTCTAGTCAATTTATCAATATATATATTATTTTCTTTGATAAATATAAGTTTCTATAAATTTATTTTTTAAGATATGACAACCGGAAAGAAAAAATGAAACGTTATTTATACTATCTTTTCAGGATTCCTAAACTGATTTCTCAACGTATAATCGTAATTTAATTAGTATGAAACTATCAATTGATTAAAGCGAATTATATATATATATATATATATATATATATATATATATATATATATATTACACTCTTTATTTTTTATTTATATTGTCTACTTTTCAGAGTTGCAAATATTTCGTTTTTGCAGTTTCTCAGCCAGTTGGCCTTATTTTGGTTTGGCACACATAATTAAATCCATTGTTGTTGTATCTCACATACGATTGTAACCATAAAGAATATTTGGCGATTTATCACCTGTGGCCGGCTAACGGAAATATACTTTTAAATAAATTTATCAACTTATAATTAAATTCTAAAAATATTAAAATGTTGTATTGTCATTGGAAACACACCTGTGAACATAATTTTTATAATTCTAGCCTATCAAGAAGCGAGTGAAAAATCAATTACAAAATTCCATCTTTACGTACAAAAACCAAAGTGAGTTAAATACCAGAACGAAAAATCATGCATCCGGCATAGATTATGAAACACTTTCCAACACTAACGGAATATATTATTAAGAAAGTTAATTTTTTCATACGATAAAATGAGATATCTAAATAAGCAATTTAAAAGATACATAACTCAGTAAAAATCAATTTTCAGTAATTTCTGCCCATATTCGAAGCCTTTCGTTCAGCCCTGCATATGATCTACAGAATTTGTAAACAACACGTAGTATACTAAAAATTACATAAAATTGCATATCACAGCGGAAAGAACACTTCTAGCAATTGCCGATCACTATAGGGCAGCGGTTCCCAACCTGGGGTACGCGTACCCCTAGGGGTACCTGGTGGGTCTGCTGGGGGTACGTGAAAATCATATCGGTAATGGCGGAAATCACAAAAATGATTTAACTGAAAACACATAAAGAAAGTTGATAGTTTTAAATTACAAAACTAGTCTCATATATTACTCCAATATGTTACACTCAAAATCAGGGTAAAAGCCCACTAGACAAGCCCACTAGACTTAATAATCCATTGATAATTCTACGTCACTAGCTCCGCCTACTGCTGATCATTTTGCATGAGTACTTATGAGTATATATTTTCCGAATCTTTGCTAAAACTTCCATTGATCATTTTACAATGTTCTTTTCCCACGCGTTATTTATTCCCGTTTCTAATAACAGATACAAAACGCCTAAATTACGCCAGAGCTTCTGGTTTTAATGTTTTACTTTAAAACGTGTTGAAAAGCACATGGCCTTAGTTTCATTTTCGAATATTCGGAGTTATATCACTAACGTATGCTAATTGGAAAGCTTCCTTCCTTTTAATGAGTATTTAATTTGAAGTGTTTATTTATTATATCACTGATTTAGTTTATATTTAAAATGGATAGCTAGTTGAAATTTGGAACTCTTAAGAGTACTGCAACTGCGATTCAAATTCAACCTGATGATTCGGGAACTTCAAGTTCTTCGAAACAATTTCATTATTTAGAATTGCAAGAGAACATGAATGTAGCTGTTAACAGGCATGTTCTCATAACTGATAAATACTGAATAATAATACTTCATAATACCTTAAATAATAGTGACAACATCAGGGTTTAAATAATGAATAAAAACTATAATAATGAATAATTCTTGAAATATGAATTTTTCATTCATGGGAGATGCAGATATTAATAATATGCGGGGGAGGAGGGGAATGGGTGGGTGGTTATGATAAATGGGGGTACTCCGAACTGAAAGGCCTAAGCAAGGGGTACGTGAAAACAAAAATGTTGGGAAGCGCTGCTATAGGGCATCCAACCGGGGCTTCCCGGGATAGAGAATATAGGCGAAAACCATTTTTTTTTTTTTTATTGAAAACTAAAAGATTTTTTACATTTAATATATATATTTTAGATTGCATACTAACATTACGGCATTTTTACATGAAACATGTCAATTTCAATTATATATTCAAATAAATTTTTGAAATTTATTAAAAGCGGTAATTTCGTATTGGCCTCGTGCCAGAAGATAATAGCCGAAGCTAAAAATTAGCTAAAAATTTTGATATCTACAGCATTTTTTAAAATTATTAGTCTGATAATTTCAGCGGTTTTAAGCTCTTATTTCAATAACATGTCTGTTAAATTTGTGCTTTATTTATACTATTTTATTTATTGCTTAATGAAGTCTTAATTTCGTTATTAAATATTAGCTGGAAACAAATGCTGAACTTTTTATATTGGTTAAAGTGCAAACGGATTAATATTCTGTAATCGTCTGCAAGCGATAGAGAAAGATTTTTAAACTAGTCGGATGTGCCAATCCCAAAACTTTCTTCTATCTCAAACAGATTTCGCATACACTAAAAAGAATCAGCACCAATTTATATCAAGGTCTAACTGAATACAAAGTTTTATTAAATTCCGTGCATTAGTTCTTGAGATACGACTATTGCAAAAATCGTGTAAATCCTGCAGAATGCAGCATAGCAGCGCCACCTGTTGAAAGATTTAGACCAAAACCTAATCAACAACAACTTATGTAACGCCTAACTGAATCTGAAGTTTGATTAAAATTCGTGAATTAGTTCTTGAGATATAGTTATCGTGATAATAATGAAAACAGTAGCATAGCAGCGCCACCTGTTGGGCATTTTACAAAAACACGTAAGCAGCATCTATTTATGTCAAGGTGTAACAGAATTTGAAGTTTGATGAAATTCCGTGCATTAGTTCTTGAGATATAGCTATCGTAAAAATCGAGAAAAATGTGGTATAGCAGCGCCACCTATTGGGATATCTACACCAAATCGTAATCAGCGTCTATTTATGTCAAGGTCTAACTGAAACTGAAGTTTGATGAAAATAGTTAGTTCTTGAGAGAGAGCTATTGCGGAAATCGCGAAAAATGGGGCATAGCAGCGCCACATGTTTGATGATTTTCACCAAAAACTAATCAGCACCAATTTATATCAGGGACTAACTTAATGTAAAGTTTTATTAAATTTCGTGCATTAGTTCTTGAGCTAGAGCGCCCACAAAATTTTTGTCACATACAGACAGACAGACAGAGTCACATACAGACATTTTCTAAAAATGGTCAATTCGTGTTCAGGACCTTCTAAAACGTATAAATCCATCGAAAACCGGAAGTCGAAAATTTTCATGAATCCAATACTTTCTTCTTGTAAAGATAGAAGAAGTAAAAATCATGTTGAAATTTAATTTAAATGCTATAATAAATGAGTAAGTTGCGATTCAGTTTTCTAATAAATTGCATTTGAAAGTAGATTTTTTTTCTTATTAAACGATGTAAAAATTAAAAATATGCAATGTTAAGAAATTTTAAAAAAATGCAGTAGCAAAAATCGCAAAACCGAAATTTCATCAAGTGTTGCCATTCGCAAAATGACGTCGGCATTACGCACGGACACGTTTCTCCTTTATAATATAGATAGTCAGTCCTTTAACCGATTTATCTGGTATTCTCTGTACATGAACGATAAATCCTACGCACTCCATAATATATAGAAAATGAGTTGTATTATACTTTAGTGATCTTTTTAAATTTAATTATATTTCAAGTATCATAACATGTTTGAAATTCACCGCAAACGATTTTTTCCCCATATATCATAATATAAAGGAATTATTTTGTACGTTCCTGTAATTGAACTATAAATTCAACTAATTGTATACTCCGGAAAGGCATGCTGTAGTCCACCTTAGTAATGCACATTAATTTTATGTTTGAAAAATCGTAACATTAATAAAATGCGATTTACACTATAGAACATAATGTAATGAATTCTTTTGTGTGTCCCTATAAATGAAATATTAATACTATACACTTATTTTTCAACACCGAACATTCTATAGTATAATTCAATATCGTATAAAAATTCATGACAATCCGAGTATATTTACGAGAGTTAGAGCACGGAGAGACAGACAGATAGACAAACCAAATTCATAAACACTTTTCAACTATGTTAGAAAGTGTTAAACAGAGTGTAAAAACAGAACAGAAGAACAGTCCTATGTAGAATTGTCATAATGGTTGTAATAACTCATTTACTTAAATCTTGTTTAAAATGAGGCATTCTTTGGAAGATTTTCTGACATTTTTTGATAAAAATTATTTTAATTCTGACACATCTGACAAGTTATATGTCACATTTCATTCATTTTTTTTCATTTTGTATGCATCCAAATCCATTCATCATATTCGTGTCACAGAATTGAAAGAGGTAATGCTGGGTGTGAATCATAAAAACTACATAAAGTATGAAATTGCAGCCAAATTTTTTTCTCGAATCTCAGAAAAAGAATCTAAGCGAATAAATCAGTTAAACGACTAGACGAATAATTAGACTAAGATTTACGATCTCTAGTGATAACGCTCTTCAATATCATTTATTCAACAACATTTCTTTGGTGAAAAATGGCAATGCTCAAAGAAAAAAATACTTTTTTTCCCCCATCGTATTTCTGAAATTATGATATCTTTTCGCAGATGTTAGCGTTGGATAAATTCTGATTACAGGATAAACGTTCAGTATATGCAAGTTTTCATACATGAATTTCGTTTACTAGTAAAGTTTAAACATCTATTTTCTTTTACGTTTTTGTTTATTTTGTCTTTGAAATGTTATGGCAACACAAATGGCGAATCAGAATTCATCATATTGCTACAGTAATTGTTGGATAATTCAAGACTTTAGGACACAATAAATGACCGAGTAACATTAACTTTTTTTGTTTTAACGCTGAACGCAAGACGATATTCATCTCATCGCCACATGGCAGTAATCCACCTGACAAGCACCTTGGCCGTCGTGTCTGCAGAGCTATTTTAGAGAATTACTTAATTTTACTGCATTGACCGGTTCCTAATTGCTATATATCTTTGCTGATCTAGCACTGCGAGTTACATAAGATAATTTTTTATAGTAAGCATATGTTAACATACGCTGGATCGTTTACCTTTTGGATTTGGTTACTTTTTTATCATATTTGGCTCTTTCGTTGGAGAGGGTGGCTCTATCACTGGTAGTTGTCTCTGTTGAGGGAGTTAGTCACGTCCTAGTAATTGTCGTCACTTTTCACAGTTTTAGTTTTCGCTTGTCATGTCTCTTATTGTGGTGCTGGTTGTCACTTTCGTGGGTAGTTGTCGAATTTATGAGTTATTTTCACATTCGTGATTTGTTATTAACTTGGTGCACTGTAAGGTGGATCCTGTTGATTACCTTTAGTTTGTCTATTTATAAAGAGGGATTTAATGACTTTGTTGTAGCATTGGTAATTCTGTTCGTTGTCCCTCACTTTTCTCTGTGATATTTAACTCGAGGGTTATCAGTTCATTACATTATATTATGATGGCTGTTACCAATTCATTTGTATCAGTTTGTTATACAGTTCGTGATTGAGTCCGATGGCTATAAATTCATCTTCATAGGACTACCACTGTGCTATATAAGCTGTTGAGCGAATTTTTATTGCACATAGATGTTGATTTTTTCTTTCTATTAATTTTTTTGTGCACGTTGTGCATTTTATAAATTTTTTATTTTATTTCTTATTTTTTTAGCGCGATACAATTAAAGTTCTTATATTGCGTTATTATATATATATATATTTATTTAGTGCAATACAAGTAGAGTTCCTATATTGTATATACATAAAAATTATAAATTATATAAATATATATAAATTTCGCGCTGCTCTTTCTTGTGGGTGAGATCTTTCGTAGTAGGAGGGAAGGACTGGTGATAATTTGTCTTGGATTTGCTCGTGTTAGTGTGATAGGAAGTCTATGTTGTCGATTAACCATTTGATCACTACTTTGCCTTTTGCTTGTACGTGTTTGTTTTCAGCTAGGTGCTTGTGCCAAAGTTGCTCGTTGTTCATTGTTATGTCGACCACATGGTGTGCTTGGGTGAGTGGGCAGGGTGTGAGGTAATATTTTGATGCACCCAGCGACTCGCACTCACACTCCGACCATTCCACCAGTGCAAATCTGTGAAGGTATGCCGGGAACGTGCCATGTCCTGTAGTGATAATAATTTGAAATTTATTAATCTATTTCTGTGAACATTTGGAAAGTATCTATGTGTCAACCTGCCTGTGTCCTCGTAGTCCCACTCGAACTGTCATTGTTTGTTTGTTAATTCTCTACGACTTCGTTTTAAGTTTGATATTGGTTTTCCCAATAGAAGTGGATTTTTTGGTGCGGGTTTTCTTCTGCTTATTTAGCTAATGCGTCTGCATCCTCGTTTCCTTGTATGCCTACGTAGACCTTGACCCAGATGATTTATTCTTTTTATTTGAGCCTTTGACTATTTCTTGTATGTTATCTATAGTTTGATTTACGGTAAACGGTTTACTTAGAGATTGTATTGCTGACATGCAGTCCGAGCGTATGCTGCAGCCTTGTCCTGTTTTGTTTCCCCATTCTGCCGCATTTAGTATAGCCAGTAGTTCGGCTTGTCATACGCTGTTGCACTTTCTAAATGGCACTGACCGCGTCTTGATTTTTTGTTCTGTTTTGAATGCTACGAAAGTCGTGCCCGTAGCGTCTGATTCCAATTTCAATCCATCTGCGAAAATGACTAAATATTTTATGGCATATGCTACCCTGAGTTCTACTATTCCCGATCCACATGTTGATTTTTTTACATAGTCTGTGTGGTGGATTGTTGTGTCGTGTATGTTTACTGTTTAGAGTAGCCTAGATACCGTGCCGTAAGCTGCTTCATATTTCAATTAGAGATATATTGGAATCAGGCCAAAAAGGATCTGAAGTGCCGCAGTTGCGACTGTTCTGTATGCCTGGACTATAGCTAGTGCGAACTGCCGCTAGCAGCTGGATAAAACTTCCTTGCTACGCCTGTTAAGGTTGTGTCCCCAGATTGGGGCAGCGTAGGTCAGCGTTTTTTTCCATTACTGTTCTATACCAAATTTTTATTACGTTGGGTTTTAAACACCATCCTTTTGAGGCCATACTTCCCAGCATACAAAAAGATTTTTTTTATTTTTGCTGTTTGTTGCTGGAAGTGTGATAGCCAGTTTAGATTTTTCTGGATGATTACTCCTAAGTATTTAATTTGTTCTTTTGTCTCCAACTTCTTGCCGTTAAACTCTGTTGTTTTGAGTGTATTCCTGTTATTTGACCTGTCTGTTTATAACCAGTCTTGTAACAATGCTACGTGTATTGCCTCAGCTCTTATATAACTTCCTAGGTCTTTTGTGGCATGGGTGCTGCTATTTAAGTTGACCTGGATCGCTTTTAGGTCGTCTGGATTTTGAGTGCTAGTATGTTTGGAATTCCATGAATGCGTGATTTCGTGTATATTTAAGACGTTATTATCCATGATATTTCCTTCTGTTTTTGTCTCTGCGTTGATATCCATTTAGTTTCTCTTGGGATTTCCTTACTATTCGTGGCTACTCATGTATGGTGACCAGCCCTTTAATAACTTCAAGACCTTCAGAGAGTTGCCTTCTTTTCTCCCCTAATTCTAGTTGTCTAATTTGGAGCAGTGTGCGGTACACCCAGCAGTGTCCCGAGGGCCAAAAGATCTGTGTTTTTTTTCATTCTCTTAGTCACCTTCTGTTGACTCTATTATATAAGAGTAACATAACGAATTCTTCTCTTTTGGATTTAAAATGTATATGTAGCTGTGCTCCTCCGCACAGTTTGACCACCTTTGGGAATTATGGCACTAGGCTGCAGTATGGTTGAACCCAAGAATTGGTGGCATCTTTGGATTGTCACAAAACTTTTGACTGGGCACTCCTTGAACCCCAGACAAATCCTTCTCCTTTTTAGGAAGTTTTCCGCCAGTGGCTCAGGGAGGGTTACTGGGAAATGCTTCTTCTCATTTCTTTCGGTTTCATCAGCTTAATTTATCATCAGCTTGATTTCTTCGTCATGTTTGCTTCTGTTTATTCTCAGATTTCTTACTAATTTGTCTTCAACTTGTTCTTCTTGGACCCAGCCCCGGACATTGAAAATGATGATTCTTTTTTCCCTTAGGCTTGCGTTCGTGATGTTTAGAGCTTCGCTTGCCTCATAGACCGGGAGGCGGCAACACAGACAATCACCTCATTGAGTTCACGGCTGAAATTCCAGAATTAGTTAAAACTTGATTTGCATATTAAAACACAATCGGTCTGCCAAGTCATATCTTTGTGGAAAACACCCGAAAACCCGATTTTAGCGGTTGGCTCGTAGGTTTACCATTGTGTGTTCCTGCTCCCAGTCCTCCATGTTTCATACCTTTGGGTGCAGGAAAACACAATGGTAAACCTACTAGTCAACCGCTAACATCGGATTTTAAGGTGTTTTCCATCAAGATAATGACTTGGCAGACCGATTGCGTTTTAATATGCGAATCGAGTTTCAACTAATTCTAGAATTTTAGCCGTGAACTCGATCAAGTGATTGTCTGTGCTGCCGCCTCCCGGTCTATCACAATCATCGGTAATCGTCTTTTTTAAATCTTGAGCGTCTTTTGCGCTCTCTCAGACTATTTTGACGCCATTCCTGATTTTTCTGACACTCTTTATATTGCCGTGGTAATCTTTGGAGTTATTTAAGAATTGCTGCCCTACCTCTTCTGCATTTCTGTCTTCTGTAGGCTTTATTATTATTGTAGAGGTGGTATTCGGCCTGTATTCGTCTAACCTTGCCATCTGTATTTTAGCTATGGTTTCTAAGAGTTCTTTCTTTGGCTCTTACTTCTAGTTATACTATAGACTTTTAATGACTTTAACTTACGATGGTTCTAAAAAAAAGAAAGAAAAAGAAAGAAAAAAAGAAAAAATCCATTAAGAAAGAAAAATTCAATTAATAATACTTAGTTCACTAACTCTTGATCAAAAATCATATAAGGCGAATATTTCCTTTACTACAATAAACTGCATTTTAACCCCTTCGCGACGAGCGTCTTTTACAGAATTTTTAATCTTTAACCAATGGTTTTTCAAAACCGTTCCACGTATACGGGTCGCTCGTCCCCAAGGGGTTAAGTAAGGGAATATAATTCAGTTTATGCATTCTTTTCATCTGTAAGTTTAGTATTTTTTTTAGGTGCCGATTACTACATCAATAGTACACCTGTGTGGGACACACCCAGCCTAAGCAAGACTTGCAAGTGAACAAAGATGAAAGGGGGTATTTAAGAATATAATATATAAAACTTAAAATCGATAAACCGCTTGAACATGCAAAGAACAACAATGGTTGGGTTAGGTTCTACATATACATTCTGATTCGTTTACTTAATCTCCAGAATTCGTGTGTGAGTCGTAGTCAATAATTATTAAACAGATTAGCTCAAGATAGATTTTGCTAGCACAAAGAACATCCAGGGAAGGCACACACCTTGTGGAAATCGAACCCACACCTCGTACTTTCGCAAATGATTAGCGGAGAAGTGGCGCTGTATCATTTGGTCATGGAGGCCCTAAGAACAACAATAGCAACAACAACGACAAAAAAAAATGGTCTTTCGCCATCTAACAGCCAATTAGTAGATTTCCTATTTTATAAACTAGACACGCATGTGAGAACTTCTTGGAAGACCTTGGCGATCATTTGTAGGTTGGAAAAAACTTATAAGAAAGAGCATGTTTACAAACAAACACACCAATATCCCCCTTTTTCTTCCAAACAGACAAACTCGTACCAATTCGTACACCATGGACATTACCCACGAGTTGAAACAGCCACGCCTGTGTGGGTATATACCCTCAGAAAATGGCTCTTTAATGGACATCACGGAAGCAGAACTAAAATATCGTTTACGTTTACTGGGGCTTATTTCTATATACCCGCAACTGATGTGACATGGGTAAAGTCCATTCAGATCGTCTTTTGCATTTAGTGACGTCAAGGTTTTTTCCCCGAGTGATGTCATTTGCACTTTCCCTTTTGAGCAAAATCAGAGTTTGTGATAATATAAAGACTGTTATTATCACCATTAAACCATGGATTAATCAGTCATGTTCATTAAATATACGGCAGCCAACGAAAGAGACAAGCCGGGCTATTTCCATCCCTCTTGGTTCTCACGTGATCAAGATAGGCTGATTTCTATCAATTGTCGAACTGCCATATGATCAAGGTAGGATAAAAAACAGCCACTGCCTGTTTCTTTCGTTGGCTGTAGAACTATACATGAGGGCTCATATAGGCAAAACTGTTTCTATGCGCCGTCTAATTTTAAATGGTCTAATATAAAAATAACTAAAAAAAGAAAATTATAATTTAACAAATTACAACGACCATTAGGAAATTGCAGAGGGATAGCGGGGCAGAGTTCGAACTCTATCATAACCGTTACCTCGTAATATAAGACATTAATTTTTTTTATTAATTTAGCCCCCCCTAAAATACCCCCCTCTTATAGCAGTCCTATTCACCCCACCCTACTATAACATAGCTTCCCCACGCTAGCTATTCCACCCACCTACTATAGTATGATCTCGGCAGCAAGCGGTGTTACCACCGCACCGCCGCCACCGCCTGCTGCTGACGCAAAAGTCCCATTCCCTATCTACTGACTTCCCGTTTGGTATCCGAAGGTAGAATAAACCGAAATATACAAATATGATGCCAACTTTAGGTGTTAGCATTGAAATTTTTAAAGTTTGGTACAATTTCTATTTGTAGACCATCCACTAAGAAAAATTTAAGTTTTGCTTTAACTCTTGTTTAGATTGATGTCTGAGCTAAAGGTATTTTGAGGAAATTAAAGTTGAAGACCACTTTTTTTGCTTTATAAGACGATTTTTCATCCGACGTCAATTTTTGAATTCGGCTTTTTAACACTTTCCAACCTAGTTGAAAAGTGTTTATGACTTCGGTTTGTCTGCCATATGGCCGTCTGGCTGTCTGGCCGTCTGGCCGTCTGCCGTCTGGCCGTCTGCCGTCTCCGTGCTCTAACTCCCGTAAATAGGCTCGGATTGCCCTGCAATTTTTATATGTTGTTGTTGTTATCTATAGTATGTTCTCTATTTCAATTGAAGTGTGTAGCACTTATAGTTTTTTTACAGGAACACTCAAAAGAATTCCGTTACATTACGGTCTATGGGGAAAAATCATTTGCGGTTTATTTTAATGATGTTACACAATTGCAAATACATTGTAATTGATATATATCACTAAGGTGCATTACAAGAAGCTTAATATGGAATAGGGTGTGCATAGCACTTATAGTTACTTTACAGGGACAGTCAAAAGAATTCCGTTACATTACGTCTATTGAGAAAAATCGTTTGCGGTTTATTTAAATAATGCTTCACTATTTTAAACGCATTGAAATTTATATATATATCACTAAGGTGCATTACAAGAGAGAATATTGTGTGTATAGCAGTCATCGTTCATATACAGGGACACACAAAAGAATTCTCTACTGTCTGTTAACAATAATTCATAAAAGTGCGTTTTAAGTTGCTGAACGCGATTTTAAATTTAACTCACTTTTTGTCTATTACTTGGTGTGTATAAATTCTGTATTTCATATACAGGGCAGCACAAAAGTTCGCGAACACATTTCCGTTTATTGACAGAAACT
This sequence comes from Maratus michaelseni, assembly GCA_963931845.1. NCBI lineage: Eukaryota > Metazoa > Arthropoda > Arachnida > Araneae > Salticidae > Maratus > Maratus michaelseni. The sequence goes on from OZ007596.1 coordinate 93,446,708, forward strand.
CCAGAAGGAAAATTTTAAACTGTGCTACGCGTTTCCTAACTAAACTCAAATTTAGCAGCCTATGTAGTATATACGTAACTCTATAGATCCTATACAGGGCTGAATAAAAGTATTCGGATATTTTTCCGAATATTGTATATGTTGGAAATTCCCGAAATTACGTTTTTAAATAATGTTATGCGTTTCCCAAATTGTTTACTTAGATGTTGTCTTTCAGCTTATTAAACGGTAATGATTTGTAAAGTTATTTTGGAAGCGTTGGAAAGTGTTACATAATCTATGCTTGACGCATGATTTTTCGTTCTTGTTGTGTAATAAATCCCTCTTGATCAAAAGAAATACAGAACTACAACAGAAACTTCATTTGTACGATACTTGTACTTTTCAAATATTTTTTTAGAAAAAAAAATAAAGAATTTTCCAAAATAAATCGCTAAACCATGAGATGAATAAAAGTACTATCACGTAATATATGTTTTAGTCACGGAGTTTATCATCATTTGCTCAGGAACATTTGTAGGATAAAAAAGAAGGCAACTTGTGATAAATTGATGTTTTTTTCCCGTCTTGCGCATACAGTTGAACTATGAAAGTCTGTCTGCACATGTTAGTACTAAAATAAATTCGAAATCCAAGAAAAATGTGTATTATGTACGCTTCTGTCATTCGATCATAAATTTCGTCTGCTAGTGAAGTTTAAATTTCTTCTTTTTCATGGAAATGAACAGGAAATTTGTGAAGACATAGTATTGCTTGTCTAGCAGCAGATTTTATTTCATTTTTTACGACTTTAAAAATAGTGTTTCAGCAGTGGATAGACAGGAAATATGAATTAGTGTTGGGCTAAAATTTTCGAATATTAACGTTCACTTCACAAATAATTTTTAAAATATCAAACAAGCCGAATTTATTTTTCCTTTGCAACAACATCCGCTGTAGCTTTTCTAAGTAAAACTGAAAAAAAGTTAATTACACTCAACTACGAAGATCTATGAGATATGTGTGTTGAAAATGAAATCTCCATGGATACATATGTTCGTTTTGTTTTTTGCGTTTCGTTTGTGGCAACTGTGTCATTTCTTTGTCTGAAATTTTCTTTTATACGGTACTGGGAAAAAAATTATCAGGGTGATATTTTTCTTATATAACTTGAGAACAAAAGAGAGTAAATTGGTAAAAAATTAAAATCGGTCTTTAATGCGAAATATATAATACAAATTGTGATTTAAAACGAAAACATTAGCATCACATGTTATTTTAATTGTCAACATCCCTTTTTATATGCATTTACAAACCGCACAACAATGAATAAGGTATCAATCGAAAGGTTTTTGAACCGGCTTATGACATAGTACACTTACATTTTGTTAAAACATGTTTTTGATTAAAAATTGCAAATAATTAAAAACTAAATCAGCATTGTTTTCATAAATGAAACGAAATACTTTTCTGAAATCAATGTTGCCAGAAAAATAAAATACCGCATTATATCATGCTCAACAATGATTATAAAATAACAAATAATACAAAAAAGGTAACGTGCGTTGATTTTATATTTATAATTAAAAAGCAAAATTTCAATTCCAGCGTTTAGGAGTAAAAGATACCATCGATCGAAGAAGTGGTATTTCACGTTCAGCCTAAAAAGTATGCTTTGTTATAATTAAATTGTATTTTATATGTATTCAATTTATTTTTCTTTTTTCCATTTTTTTTCTTCCCGAAGCATCCTCTAATGCAATTAAAGTACAATTGTTAATGTTTTCCCTTGCGCGTGCCTTTTGCTATCTTCGATTAGTTTTTACTGTAATTTTGATGGAATAAAATGAGATGATATTCTGTCTTAACTAATATTGTTTGCATATATTTTTATCGTTAATTTTTCTTCAGAAGTTCAAATTTGCATCTAAAAAATAGTAAATTTCAGTGCAAAATCCTTGTACGGGTCGACTGGTTTACAGAAATTTCACTACACATTATGTCAAATTGCAATGAGACAAAACATTATCACGATGTTATTTTGTAATAAAATTGTTATAAATGTCCCATCTCTTTAATAGTAAATTGTGAATTTTGACAACAAGAAAAAAGGTTACACATGTAATTCAAGTTTTTCCAAACAATTTTAATGCTCATCTTTTATCCCATTAGATTTTGAAATGTAGGCGTCTTTTTCCTTTCGTTGTCACAACAGGTTTCATGACGAAGACAGAACTGGAGATGTTCCAGAGCGTGCCATCGACTGAATTCAACACTTTCTGGATTCCATGCACGTGGTTCATCAATGTTCTTAGAGGTGCTCGGCAAGAATGCAGAGTAACTGACTCGAATGGGCTGAAACTCATCATGGAGGTATGACTCACGTTCTTTTTTTCTTTAATCTCAATAGAACTTTTGATTTATTTTAGTAAAAAGTGCATTTGGAATTTCATTTTTTTATTTTTTGTGCTATACAGAGTGAAACAAAAAAATTGAGTTGATTGCGTTGGGTTGATTATTGACGGTCAATTATCTACACATGGGATATAGGCCCGGGGGGAATGCCCTTCGTGGGGGTCTTTCTAAGGGAACCTAACCCGTATTTACGCATGGATAAATCCACGGATCGAAGAAAACCACGAAAACTCCGAACGATTAGGCCGACGGGCGCGATTGGGATCGAACCCAGCATCTCCCGTCTACCAGCTTCGAGAGCACAACCTCTCAGCCACTGGTGGGGCCAAAAAAAATTGAGAACTTTAGAAATGCATAGTGAGAACCATGTATGAAATTAGCGATATGCTGGATATAAAATTTGATTGGTTGAGACGATTTTGGACAAAAACGAATTGCAAAGCGTCTTGGCAAGCCATCATATAGCCATAGCAATAGTCATAGCAAAGTTTGCCATAGCTTGGACAAAATATTCTGTCTGAGCACAGTCTGAGCATGTGCCTTGTGCATATGTCGCCACTCTCATTTAGAGGCACTCAAGCTAGCACTACAGAACATGAATTTTTGGCAATGGACAATCTCACCATTTTGTATCTATGAGGAGGTCAATAGCGTGCTTTCCTCATAAACATTTTTTACAACTCTTTGGGGGTATTCAATACTGTATGGTATTTAAAATGTGCGTTCTTTCGTTTATAGAGGTCTAAAATACATTTATTTTTTCTTTTTGGATAATTTTGAACGCATTTGCTGTTTTTTTTTACTTAAATTATGTGTTTGGGCAAACAGGATAATAAAAAGAAAAGGGATGGGGACGAAAACACGTTGTTACCCGTTCCATTGATACATGACTGCTAAATGTGATGAAGTTGTATCTACCTCTTCTGTTCAGAGTCTGATTCATATGATTTAGGTCCCAAGATGCCTCATAAATTCCATGACTCCTAATTTACATTTGTATATGGTTTATAATAATAATAATATAATAATTTTAATGTTTATTAAACTCATTCAGTTTGCAAATAAATATTATTTTATAATCTAACAAGGACATTTTTTTTTAAAGAACTAAGTCGATTTTTGGCCCTCGAAATTCAGGAACGCAAGTCCAGGCCTTGCGAGTATGTATGAAAATCCGGTCCTGGACCTGTTCTGCAGTGCCATTAACTGTAAATAGCTGCCACTACGCATTTCAAAATTTCCCATTTTTTGCATTACCTCATATTACAGAATTAATTAACACAATTCAACAAAAAAGAAGTTACTCAATTTGACCTCCCATACAAGAACCTATTTCAAGAACCTATAGAACACCATATAACAAGAACCCGTAAAAAATGGAATATATCTCAAGTTGTTTTTGTTTAAATTATTTGTCATAGGGGAAAGTCGGGTAGCCGCGGACGGCGGGTAACCACGGACATTTCAATTTCTAAGAAATTCAAAGTGTTGCGTAAATAAAGAGTTATTGTAAATGAACGCCCTCTAGAGTCGAAACAAATACAGTTTAATTGCGACGTGGGCGCCGAGTAAGTTAGACGTGAGTGTTTTGTTTTCGTCAATAAATTTTCGGCAAAACGAGACAGAATGCATCATATGCGGAGAAACATTTGAAGAAGACTGGATTCAGTGCCAGGAATGCAGACTGGGCCCATGAAGATTGTGTTTTTGTAGATGCATCGGAGTTTTATTATAATTGCGATGTTTGTAAGGCCAAAAAATGGTTGGAACACCATTGATTAATATGTCCGGGGCTACCCGCCGTTTCTTGTGACGCCAAAAAAATAAGGCCAAACTATTTTCAGTATATTTCATTAAATAATTCAATATTATTAGCAATGTTTAATTAAAATCATTAAAGAAGTTCGTAATTTTATTTTAAATATAAAATAAAGACAGAAATTCCATTCATTTGTTTTTTATTTGCAATTTATCCAGGTGTCCGAGGCTACCCGATCTTCCCCTAGTAATCGAGCTTGTAATTTATTTATCATAAAGATATATAAAGTCGTTGTTTTAAGAATTCGAATATTGGATAAGCCATCTATTATAAAAGTCCGGGAAGCGGCGACATTTTTTACTTAACCATTTTATACAAGTTGATTTTCAAATATGTAATTGATCTTACTCAATCAATCACTGAAACAGTCGTCAGCTGTCGCGACAGCAGTGGGTGAGACTACGGGGGCCGTAACATCCTCCGGTCAAATGGGATCAATGACAACCTAATTACGAAAGATTGAAAAATATTGACGAGTGACGATTTTCTGCAATCGGATTACCATTCATTTATTTTTGACTGGGAGGATGTTTCAGTATCAGAGGCCTCATCCACCACTGTCGAGACAGCTGACGACTTTTTCAGTGATTAAGTAGGATCAACTATATATTTGAAGATCATCATCTATAAAATGGTTAAGTAAAAAATATCGCTGCTTCCCGGACTATAAAAATAGCGTGTCAAATTACTTTGTATTTTTTAAAAGAATTATTTGTTTCTACAACAAATTTTTAAATGTTTAATTAATTGATTTTTAACGATTGTGTGATAAATAAATGCTTTAATTATATGTTTATTAATAATTTTATTGATATGTATAAACATTTTTTTTTCGATCAGGAATTGAACGAATTCAGATCGAAATGTGGGCTGCTGTGGGGTTATGACTGGATAAGCATTCCATTAGTGTATACCCAGGTAAGGAAAAATACACATTTGTCCTTATACAGAATAAATTTACATAGATACATGGTGTTTAAAAGAAGATATGGCAAACTTTAAGAGATGATAGATCATCAAACAATATTTAGTTAATTTTTAATTCAATTTCAGCAGTAAATTACGGCTGTAATCCTTGAATAATAACCAGTGAATTTTTTATCCTGCTTTTTCTAAGTGTAAACCAGATTGTATTCAGAGCGCTATTCTGAGGACCCGGGTTCGATTCCCGGCTAGAGACATTTTTTCACTCTGTCGGTTTCCGCTTAGAAAAAGCAGGACAAAAAATTCACTGGTTATTAAACAATATTTATTTGTTTTGCAAACTTGAGTCGAAACGCATACTCGAATTTTTTTCACAACTTTAACAATAATGGGCATATTTTAACAAGAACGAAAAACCATTCGTAAAGCATAGATTATGTAACACTTTCCACGCTATTTCACAAATTGGCAACAATTTAAATAGATGGCTTTTTCGAAATATGAAATAAATCTTAATTAAAATTAAAATAATGAACATTTTAATAAAAAATTGAAAAAAAAACTCTTTTAAGATTATTCAAATTAAAAAGATAATTGCACTCTACACACCGCAAGCTTGGCAACTTAATTTCAAGCTTGTAACTTAATAACATTTATTGGATTACTACCTTTCGAAATTTTCTTAAATTCCTATGCATAGTTTTTGGTCGTATAAAACTTTTTTAACAGAATCATTTTGACCGACTTTAATATTAAATATCTCTTAAAATAATTCTCCGATTTAAAAACGGTCTACTTCAGCGTGTTTATCGAACATTTCTCTATAAAGCTACCAATTTTCATATTTTTATATGCAATAGTTTTCTGAATATTAGCCTAGAAGAAACTCAAGGCACAAAAAAGTCATTGACAGCGGCGGCACGGCGGTTACTTTTTTTTTTTTTTTTTTGATATAGAGAGATATCGTTTAAATAAATCCAGATTATATGACCAAAATCTGATTGGATGCAATGTCCATTTTAATTAGATGGCGACAGTGCAATTACGATTTATATTTAAATAAATAGTTGCTGCTTAAATAAAAAGTCATTTTTGTTTAAGCAGTTACTGAATTATACTCGGTGCAATCCCTTAGAAAATTTTCCTAGAATATATCCCTTAGAAAAATGTTCATTTTAGAATATTTTCTTAAAAATACAAAATAATATACATTTTCCATTTAATTTTAATTTTATTTTACTGGTACCATTTAGGTTGTGACAATGGCAACGTACGCATTCTACGTGGCCTGCATGTTCGGGCGGCAGAACGTGAACATCACCGTGAAAGGATCGCCCGAAGTCCACCGCCACGACTACTACATACCCATCTTCACAATTTTGCAGCTCATGTTTTATATGGGATTACTAAAGGTAAATATTTCTATGTTATGCTTGTATTACGAGAGAAACGGGGAACATATTAAAAATATAGGTAGCCACCAAGTTGGAATAAGACTCTCGAAAAGCTTTCAGCACTTATCCAGGCGCCTAACCCAATAGTTTATAGGTAAGCAAAGCCTTGAAGTTTTGGGGCTCTCGAAATCAAGCTCTTAGCTCTTTGGATCGGCTCATGACTCAAAATCTGTTCCCAAAAAATTTAAAATACCTTTTTAATGTAGATTACATATGTTTCGTACACACTATCGGTGACATCTTCGGATCTAAAATGTCACCGATAGTGTGAACGAAACATATGTAATCTACATTAAAAAGGTATTTTAAATAGTCCGTGTTATGTTTTTATCACTTTAAGCATTATTAGACTTTAATTTAAAGTTAACAAGTGATTGTATTATATTATTTATATATTTTTCAATTGACTCGATTTTATTATGGACAGTCTATGGTGAATTTGATAAGATTAGGGATTTTTAGTAACATAAATAGTTTACTTTTAAAAAATTAAAATGTTATGTAAATAGTTTACACAATGATCCATTTATGCGATCTCCTGTAGTAAGAGATTTAAGATTCAAGAAATTGGAGATTATAATGAAATTATAGGTTATGAAGATTATAGGTCAGTGGTCACCAATTATTTTTCAACTGATTCTCATCAAATTGTTAAGGTGGTCATCTGTGAGTCGAGATCTGTACCGATTCTTAATGAAGTTCATTTTTGAGAATGCTGCTTTACACACATAAGTTGAGCCAAACATGGTACACAATTTTATGGCTAAAGCCATATTGTGCCATACGTCTGGATACTTTTTTTACACACATTTTTAATTCAAAATTCATCACTTCCAAGAGTTTTTGGAACTTCATCAAAAGTGTTCTTTAAAACATCTTCTTGGAACTCAATAATTTCCAACTGTAGGGCAGCTTTGTTGCTCTTGAAATCATCCACAGATTCACTCGTCCATACGACATTAGGCGTAAGTGAAAACCAGCTGCACAACGTTCTCAATTTTTTCAAAGTCAGAAAATCTTTCTTAAAATTCAGATTTAATTTTTTTCAAAGAATCTTCGAATTGGTTGATGTCAGTACCCTCATTACTTTCACATAAACTGACTTAAGGTGTGGAAAGTGTAAACGTTCTCTTCTAATATCATCGGAGAAGACGTCAATCATTTTTGAAAAACGTTTTATTTCTGAAAGCAGTTGACACGCAAGTTTGCCTTGTAGTTTGAGGTTTAAGAGATTTAGTTGCCGAAATAGATCAATCAAAAAATGCGATGGTTGCCACATTTTCATCAAAGTCATTGAGGAAACCTAAATTTTCACTTGCTACTTTTTGATCATTAGTTGAAAGAAACTATTTGATGTCCTCCAATACGGCAAAGAATCTTTCAAGCATCAAACCTTTACTTAGCCATCTCAGATTGTTGTGAAGAAACAAGTCGTCAAACTGAGCATCAGTCTCTTCAAGAAGTGTTTTAAATTGACGATGCTTAAGAGATGGTTTTAACCGTATGAAGTTTATTATTTGTATCACCGTTTGCACTTTATTCAGAAGACTGGGATTCAGACTTCAACACAGCATATTTGATGAATGATGCAGTGGTAGCATATCAAATTTTCATTGCATTTTTTATTACTGCTGAGTCGTTGAACCAAGCTTTTCCTACACACAAGCATTGACGGTGCCCCGTCTGTTGTTACCGACATAACGTTTTTCATGTCTAATCTAGCTTGGTTGAAATTCTCTGTAACAGCCTTCTACAATCCTTTCCTCTAGTAGTTCACGACATAGGCAAAATAATCAGTAGTTCTTCCAAAAATTGTTCACGGGTTCTGTCCATATAGCGCACAAAAATAATTAACTGAGCTGTACCTGTAATATCGCAAGATTCGTTCAAAGCCAATGAATAGCAATCTGTGGTAGCTAAAGTTACTTTCAAACTTGTATAGTTTTCCTCTGACAAAACTTGTGTATATTCTTTGGGCTTGAAGAAGCAGTTTATGGAATATGTCGAATAGTGTCAACGATATCCTTTCTGTTCTCAAATAACGCATTCCCAGCATCCAGCATGCACTCTTTTACAATATCTGCATCATTATATGGCTTCATATGTTTCCCGTGGTGGGCTCGGGCTTGGGCTAAGCCCACCTTATCTCTAGAATTTACCCGTTTCGGCCCGCGTCGGTGATTACCGCCTGTATACTACGCGTTGTACGCAGAAACATTAATATTTTCTGTTATTCACAATTTCGCCGCGGTCCGTACAAAACTTGCAGGAGATCCGGACCCGGACGGCGGTCCGCCATTTTGTGACCACTGTCATAGGTTATTCGAGTACACTGTAAAAAATGAACAATGTTTCTTATTTTATGAAAATATGCTATAACCACGAACGAAAATATAATATAATCTTCTGAGTTATCCGAAATTTCAAATAGCATGTTACATTGTCTTTTGAATCCCCAGAAACGAATACATTTTCAAAATTTAAAGAATAATTTACAAAAACAAATTATTTTTAGCTGCCCTAATTTTTCAGAAACGTTTCCAAAAGGATTTTATAGTATATTAATTAGTGTCCTTGGCCTAGAATACCTGTGTTTCGAATGCTATCAATTCTGAAGTAAACATTTTCACGCTCAAAAAAATATGTTTAACAGACAAACATGCAAAATTAATAGCGTTAACAATAACATTAAAATTAAGATTATTTCTTTACTCTTTCATGTATAAATTAACTTATGCGGCTGAAAACGTGTACTTGAGAATGGATAACATTCGAAAAACAGGTATTCCAGCCTGTAGACACTAATTAAAACACTATAAAAACCCTTCGGAAACGTTTCTGAAAAATTCGGGCAGCTAAAAATAATTTGTTTTTATAAATTATTCTTTAAATTTTGAAAATGTATTCGTTTCTGGAGATTCAAACGACAATGTAACATGTTATTTGAAATTTCGGATAACTCAGAAGATTATATTATATTTTCGTTCGTGGTTATAGCATATTTTTATAAAATAAGAAACATTGGTCATTTTTTACAGTGTAACTAGAGATTGGTGAAATTTCTAATTAAAATTCTGAAATATCTAGAACCTTTTGTAAAAGCCGCTCTGAAAGGGGAAAATGGCAGGAGATTCTGTAGATTCCATCGTTCCATTTATACTAGCATGTTCTGTAATGAATGTTCGAGTAATTTATAATTAAAATTTTGAAATATCTCGAACATTTTGTAAAATACTGCTCTGAATGGAAAAGATGGCAGGAGATTCTGTAAGTTCCATCGTTCCATTTATACTAATATGTCCTGTAATTAATATTCAAGTAATTTTTAATTAAAATTTTGAAATATCTCGAACCTTTTTGTAAAATGCCGCTCTGAAGGTGAAAAAATGGCGGGAGATATTACATCGTTTCATTTTTACAAGTATGTCCTCACTGCAAAAAAAAAAAAAAAAAAAAAAAAAAAAAATTTTGATTTTGCGTATAATACTGGCATTCCAGCTGCGAGTATTATTCCGTAAAATTAACAATAATAAACAGTAAAATAAGCAGTAATACACTGTCGCGCATGCGTGGTAGCGTATTACTGCTTATTTTATTGTTTATTACTGTTAATTTTACGGTATAATACTGGCAGCTGGGGTGCCAGTATTATACCGTAAAATCAACATTTTGTTTTGTTTTGTTTTTTAGTGTTGTAATTTTTGAGTAATTTTTAATTAAAATTCTGAAATATCTGGAACTTTTTGTAAAATGCCGTTCTGAATGGAAAAAATGTTGGACGATTCTGTAGATGCCATCATTCTATTTATACTACACTAGTGTGCAAAACTTAAGCAACAAACACAAAATGCTAATTTCTGAACTCGTGAGTACTCAAAAGGAAAGTCTATAAACAGCAAGTGTAGAAAATAGGTACTACCCTAACAGCACAGACAGTCGATGGGAAGTCTTCTTGACATCACAAATGATCACAATTGTCACAGTCACTACAATGAACAGAAATGTGATATCTTTCATTCGTCTCATTTTTACTCTCATTTGGTCACTCTAATGAACAGTCACCAGGACTGCTGCTTTTTGACGAGTCACCAGGTGACTTTATAATGAAGTCATCTTGTGACTCTCATGTAACTGTCATTTTGACACTCCATTGTAAAGTCATCATGATAGCTGTTCTGTGACGAGTTCCCAAGAGACAGAAAATGAGTCCATATGGTGACTTTTCATAAAGGTGTGCAATGATGACTTCACAATAGAGTGTAGATCACCGGAAAGTCACCATGCGACTTCATTGTGACATTATTTGGCGACTCATCACAATGCAATGCTCACAATGACTTTAAAGTTCAGTCTTCAACTGACAGTGACTTGAGAATCACAAGGTGACTTCATTGTAATGTCACCTGAACCACCCATCACAAAGCGACAGTCACAGTGACTTTTCAGTGTTAACAATCATTTGAGAGTAATAATGAGACGGTGAAATATCCCATATTTTGATTCACCGTAGCGATTGTGACACGTCTAACCATGTGTGACAAAATGCCGCTCTGGAGGAGAAGAAATGACGATGAAATATATAGGTTCAAATCCCATGTGACATAGATGAAATGGATTTTAAAGCCAAATCTATATTTTTAATTAAATGTTTAATTACATCATTGTGATTATGATAGTCTAAACTAACAATGTTTTTTTTTCCCTCAGGTAGCAGAACAATTGATCAATCCATTTGGAGATGATGATGAAGATTTTGAACTGAACTGGATCATTGATAGACACATGAAGGTAAAATTATTTTAAATCGATGTTTATGTTTGTTTACTTTAAAATGGTTTGAAAAGTAAATATATACATTAAATACAGAAATTATTTCTGGATTTGTGTCTTATTGTGCACAATAATAGTTAAAAATCCTAGCTCAAGCTATAATTTCCGTTTTAAGAAATCACCGGGTAAAACTGTAATCACCAAATTTCCATATCTAAATAATTAATCTTTCTAAATAAGAATGATTGATTCATTTTTCAATAATTTATGTCTCACCAATTGATCATTCAACAAGAACGAAAAATCATGCGTCAAGCATAGATTATGTAACACTTTCCAACGCTTCCAAAATAATTTTACAAATCATACCGTTTAATTAGCTAAAAGATAACATCTAAGTAAACAATTTGGAAAACGCATAACATATATTTAAAAACATAATTTCAGGAATTTCCAACATATACAATATTCGGAAAAATATCCAAATACTTTTATTCAGCCCTGTATAGAATCTATAGATTTGTATATATACTACATAGGATGCTAAATTTTAGTTCAGTTAGGAAACGCGTAACACATTTTAAAATTCTCCTTCTGGAGTTTCTGTCAATAAACGGAAATGTGTTCGCGAACTTTTGTGCTGCCCTGTATATGAAATACAGAATTTATACACACCAAGTAATAGACAAAAAGTGAGTTAAATTTAAAATCGCGTTCAGCAACTTAAAACGCACTTTTATGAATTATTGTTAACAGACAGTAGATAATTCTTTTGTGTGTCCCTGTATATGAACGATGACTGCTATACACACAATATTCTCTCTTGTAATGCACCTTAGTGATATATATAAATTTCAATGCGTTTAAAATAGTGAAACATTATTTAAATAAACCGCAAATGATTTTTCCCCATAGACCGCAATGTAACGGAATTCTTTTGAGTGTCCCTGTAAAAAAAACTATAAGTGCTACACACTTCCGTTGAAATAGGGAACATGCTATAGATAACGACAATAACATATAAAAATTGCAGAGCAATCCGATCATATTTACAGGAGTTAGAGCACGGCCAGACGGCAGACGGCCATACGGCAGACGGCCAGACAAACCGAAGTCATAAACACTTTTCAACTAGGTTGGAAAGTGTTAATAAAAAGAATGAAAATTTGCCTTTCTATGTTTTTTAGCACGCCAAACTTAATTATGTAATAAAATATATGATGTTCCTATAAAACTTTTAAAAATTAGGTTTCAATTTTAATATCGAGATATCCCTTTAAGACAAAATAAACCATATAGAATTATAACAAAATTTCTATGGATCAAAACGGTATTTTCCTTTTTTAACACTTTCCAACATAGTTGAAAAGCGTTTATGAATTCGGTTTGTCTGTCTGTCTGTCCGTGTTCTAACTCGCTTAAATATATTCGCATTGTCATGCAATTAATATATGTTATTGGGGTTTACTATGGCATGTTCGGTATTGAAAATGAAGTGTGTAGCACTTATCGTTTTTTTTACAAGAACACTAAAAAATCCATTACATTATGGTGTATGGGGAAAATGATTTACGGTTCATTTTAATGCTGTTACACAATTTCAAACATATTAAAATTGATATATATCACTGAGGTGCACTACAAGAGGCTTACTATAGAATATTGTGTGCAAAGTACTGATACAGGGACACTCAAAATAATACCGTTACAATACGGTCTATGGAGAAAAATTGTTTGGGTTTTATTTTAATAATTTTTCACTATTTCAAACATATTGAAATTGATATAGTATATCACTAAGGTGCATTACAATAGGCTTACTACAAAATATTTTGTGTATATAGCATTCATCATTCATTTACAGGGTCACAAAAAAGATTCCGGTATTATATGTTGACAATAATCGCTGGAAATACGATTTCAATTTCTGAACGCGTTTTTACATTTAACTTCTTTTTTTTTTGTCTATTACGTGATGAGTATAAATTCTATAGATTATATACGGGGCAGCACAAAAGTCCTCGAGTACATTTTCGTCTATTAACGGAAATTCGATAAGGGGAATTTTAAACTGTGCTTACGCTTTTCCGAACTGAACTAAAATTTATCATTCTATGTAGTGTATATACAAATCTATAGATCATATACAGGGCCGTAGAAGATAATTCGGATATTTTCCAAATATTCTTGGTAATTCCTGAAATTGGATTTTAGTATATGTTATGTGTTTTCCAAATTTTTTACTTTTCACCTTATTAAACGGTAAAGATTTGTCAAATTATTTAGGAAGTGTTGGAAAGTGTTACATAATCTATGCTTGACGCTTGGTTTTTCGTTCTTGTTATTTCATTAATGGAAATATAACCATGAAAATATTATTATTATTATTATTATTATTATTATTATTATATATTTTTCTACTGTACCTTCGGTACTTATATAGTGAAAAATAGGATAAAACTGTGTAGTTAGGTGAAACCGGATATTTCAGTTTTGACTCGATTTGAGCAGCCGTCTAGTGGTTAATACACTGCTCAAAACAATTAAAGGATATTTGAAGTTTTATATAAAATAAAGATATAAACGAAATTTTTTTTGCCGAAAATAGAAGAAGAGAATCACAAATGCAAATTAAATTTTTCTGGTTTTCAAACTGTGGAGTATGCAAATTTTGAGTTCGACGTCAAAAACGTCGCTTCAGCGGCAGCGAATGAAATTTGACTTTCAACTGGATAAAAGAGAATGAAGACAAGGATGATCGGCATTCAGTGATTGCTTTGTTTCGATGAGTACGATGTCTCAGCGAAGTCATTTGACAGATTCAGAAGCTTGGAGAATTGTTGGTAGGTTAGAAGGGGGCCAAACTCAAGCCGAAGTAGCGCAAGCCATTGGAGTGTCACAAAGTGTCATTTCCAGGATCTGGAACCGTTTTTTGGAGAGTGGATGTGCAGGCCGAAGACCAGGGCAAGGTCGTAGACGGGCAACAACGCCCAATGAAGATCGGTATTTAGCGTTAACAGCTCGGAGACACCGAAACATGAACGCTACTCTTCTCCAACAACACCTTCGCTCGGCTACAGGCACCACGATTTCAACTCAGACTGTCCGAAACCGGCTCCATGCTGTAGGTCTGTATGCTCGCCGACCGATGGTATGTGTTAGATTAACATCAAGGCATCGTCGCGACCGCAGGGAGTGGGCAACCGAGCATGTCAACTGGAGGAGAAATGAATGGAGCAATATTCTGTTTTCTGACGAGTCCCGGTTTTCTGTGCAATCTGGAGGGACCGTGGCAGTAGGAATAATCCTGCGTTCGTGCACGAAAGTGTCAGATTTGGCGGTGGAGGAGTGTTGGTGTATGGTGGCATCTCCATTGACGGGCGCACTGACCTCTACATCATTCGAGATGGAGCTCTGACTGGTCGCCGATATAGGGATGAGATCCTCAGACCTATTGTAGTCCCTTACGCTGCAGCAATCGGAGATAACTTCATTTTAATGGACGATAACTGCAGGCTACATCGTGCAAACCTGGTGGAGGATTTCCTTTTCTAGGAAGGAATCGTTCGAATGGAATGGCCAGCGTGTTCTCCAGACATGAATCCAATCGAGCACGTTTGGGACGCTCTAGGAAGACGAGTTTCTGGCTGCCAACAACCCCCACAAACTCTCCAAGAACTGGAAAGAGCTCTTCTAGAAGAGTGGGGCAGAATACCCCAACTCGTCATTAATAGCCTCATTGAGTCCATGCCTCAAAGGTGTTCAACGTTGCTGGCCGCCCGTGGAAACCATACCCCCTACTGAAAATGATTTTCTTTGAAGAAAACACCTTTTCTTATTCTTTTTTTCTCATATGCACAAATTGTGTTTTTTTCCTTTTGTACACAAATGCGCAATAAAATGCATTTTTTTCTGCCAAACATGTGTCATTTATTCTCATATAACCTACTATGTCTGTCGACCATGTATCAATCAGCTAAAAAGTTTCCCAGATACAAAATCCACCTAAAACTGCAATATCCTTTAATTGTTTTGAGCAGTGTAGTTGAAATACTAAACTTTAAGCCAGAGGTGAATCGGGCCATTACGATATCTCCTTGCTATCATATGCAGTTTCTGTGTTTAAAAGTTTATTTTATCATTTTTTTTGTTTTATTTTTTTCGTTTTCGAAATTATTAAATATGAACACAATTGAAGTTGTTGAAACTTTTTATATTAAAATATCTAGCATTTTCCACAAAAATTTATTTCCCACGATGAAACTGATGCTAAAGTGTATTTTTATGGCTTTCTTTCCTACGCACATTATCTTGGCGTTAAATCGTTATCCTACATGGGATAGAAAAGAATATTGGAAAGCAGTAATTGGAGAGCCTGTAATCAATGTTTCAAGAAAATGCAGTGACTATGCAAGAGCGACTATGATTTTTATAAATCTAATAAAGAGGTGAACTTCTTTTCAGCAATTTCTCACATTGTAATGAAAATAGTTACCTTTTTGTCTTTAAATATAAAATCATTGGATTTATCATTGAAATGTTATTAGTTCCTTAGTTAAAGTTGTAAAATAAATTATATTGTTTATTTTTGAAAGAAAGTCTAAAGTTTCTCATTTCCTGTACGATTAACATAATCCATTCGGTTTTAACTCATTGGTGGGGTAAGGCCGCTGGTGATTTTACTTTTTATAAGGTAAGGTGATTGAACTTTTTATAAATCACTTATTAACAAAAAAATCTGATGAACTAATCATTTATTTAAAATATTATGGTTCAAGGATATGTGCAGAGATGTGTGCAATGTTGCTCCCACATTAAGTTCTGCTAGAAATTCTGGGTTCAAGAAGCAACTAATAATGTAGCGTGGTTTTACCCTACTTTCCCCTACTATATGAATATTGATGAAAAGTTTACTATAATCAACCAGAATTCACCACCTTTTATTTATTTATTTATTTATTTATTATTATTATTATTATTATTATTATTATTACCAGGGAATGCATTCTGGACTTCCCGGGTTATGGAACATACTGGCCGGTGTACGGAACATAGGTGAACACCGCGAGCCCCTCCCCCCTTTTTTTTAACTGTAATAGATTTTTTACAGTTAATATATTGTTTTAAATGGCCCACTAACAACACCAAAAAATATTTTAATATGAAAAATGTTATTTAATGTATCAAAATAAAGTTTTCAAATTTATTTAAAACGATACTTTTGTATTAACCTCATGCCAGGCGTTAATAGCCGAAAAAAAATTCCAAAGATTTAGCTACTTACAGCAGTCTTTTTGATTCTGATTATTTCATTGTTTATCAATATCCAGGGTGGCTAGTGGTCAGGGAAAAATACAGTCAAAAAAAGTGACAAACACCAGTATATTCTTATAGAAAAAATTATGTTAATTATTCGATCAAATAATCAATTTGAATTTTTCTATAAGAATATACTGGTAATTATAATTTTTTTTACTGTATTTTTCCCTGACCACTAGCCACCCTGATATCAATGATATGCGAGGACGAGATCTTTAATCCAGGCAAATTCAAGCCATGTATGTTTCAAAATGGACCACCCCTGAAATTGAAACTTGACTACTTAAAAAAATAAATATTATTTTCCCCCCATTCTAATAAAGATTAATAAATAGTTAAAAAATATACTATATGCTTCATGAATAGATTGTGAAGCCCTTTGAGATCATTATACTGTTTGTTGCGAAATAGTTTATGTGGTGGAAATATATTTATAAATAAGACAGATAAAAATTCTCACAAACCCAATATAAACTGTGAATTAGCATATTAAATTCAACTGCAATAAAAGAGTATGATTTCTTTAAAATTTCTTAAAATTACGCTTAAGACAATTACAACCCATAGAAGGTAATACTAATGATTTTATTATACGGCGTGAACTAAAAACACATGAATTATAAGCGTTACCAAGATAATTTCCAACAAAAACATGCCGTTGTCTATTTTAGCAAAACATTTCAATTTCATAAAAACCCAATCAAATTTATTAAAAATAGAGCGTAGAGAGGCAGGCGGACTGACAGACAGACACTCCGACTCTTAGTCACAAAGTCATAGAGTTTTTAAAAAATGCAATTTTAGATCGATGTATAAATTCGTAGCGTTTTCTTAGGTGGCGGCGGTAATAATCGTTTATCATCAGTCATTCGTTATTTGGAATGTTGTGCTTGTAAATGCGCCTTGAATTTTGCAGATTTGAAGAAAATTTATACTGCTTATGAGCTAAAGAAAATGGAATGTTACATAGAAAAATGAGCATTAACAGCAAAAGTAGATGAGGCGGCAGAAAAAAATTGTGCCGTCTACAGAGAATATGCATTTAAAGAAAGCGTGGCAAGAAACAGGTTATGTCGTTTAAAAAATGGTGACTTTGACGCGAGCGATTTGCCATTAAGGAAAAGTATCTGAATGCTAAACTCTATACGCGAGAAACTACTTCAGCATTGGGAGAGAGTCATGAGTAGTGCAGGTAGTGGATTAATTTCCATATGCTATTCATTTCAATATATAAATGTATATAAGTAAATAAATAAATAAATATATATATATATATATATATATATATATATATATTACAGCCAGAAAACGCTACGAACTTTTAAATCAAACTAATGTGTAAAAATTTTGAAATTTTAGATATACTTGGATTTTAAGGCGAGAAGGAAATGTTTAAAGTACTTCAGTTTCTTTTCAGGTATCTTACTTGGGAGTTGATACTTTGAATTCTGAGCCTCCTCCACTAGTAAAAGATACTTATTACAATGAACTGGATGTGAAGATTCCTTATACAGAAGCATCGAAGAGTTACAAGAAAAAAACGTATCGGGGATCTGTGGCCTACATGCAGTGAGTATAAACATATACACAGTAATTTGGAGAATTATCTATATATATATATTTGTCTTACGTGGCGCGGAAATAGGGCTGAATTTCTACCTTATCGTTGGCCACAACCGTACTTTCCAGAGCTCAGACCAATGAACAGACAAGATTGTGTTAGCTCCGCCTCCAATATGGCGGTCAGTGTCAGAGCAGTGAAACTCAAGCTAGCAATTATTAAAAATAAAATAATATGAACGTAATCCAAAATTGCCCCCTACGAGCTACGCTCGCCAACCCCCGTTCTGATACCGCAAACTTTAAAAACAGTCTGATTTGATCAACTCTAAAACAATTACGGAAAATTGAATTATAATTAAACGACCAGTGACTATCTGCTGTAATCCGGTTTTCATTCATTTTTCTTTGACTGGGGAATTTTAAGGCCAAATCAACTGCTGTCGAAACAGCTAACAACTGTTTTCTTGATTGATTAAATAAGATCGATTAAAGATTTAAAAGTCAACTTGTGTGAAATGGTTAAGTAAACAATGTCGCTGTATCGATGAATTTTATAACGATGCTATAGGAAATTGGTTACTTCTCTCTTATCCCGTCGACTACTTTCTATATTAAAAAAACTGTCTCCAAAATATATGATTTAACGCCAAACGTGCAGGATCGTAGCGTCGCGTCGCATTCAGTTGACATCAGATGCGTTACAGGTATTAGTTATTTCATCGAGGGATTTTCAATTCAACGTTTATTTATCTTTTTGATACTTCTCCATTACCCCGTCGATCAATTTTCATTTAAAAAAAAAAAAAAAAAAAAAAACTATCGCCAAACTGTAACGCCAAATAAACAAATAGAAGAATTTTACCATTGGAATCTCAAAGAAAAATACATAAATAAATAAAAAATAAATAAATAAATAAAATACAAGAAATTTAAAAAAAACCCACTCACCAAAGTGTCAACTATCAGTAAGTTTAAACAATGAAATTTAGAATATATATGTGCGAAAGCATTTCCTCAGATTTTGCAAAACTGTTAAAGAAATTTCTTAAATACGTAAATCAATATTTGGTACACCACTTTTTTGAAAGCCTATGGGAACTTAAACATGGAGTGTTCAAACTTTGTGGTCCAGCAGCCATTTAAGTGACGTCAGACTTCGCTGGCATATTAACAGCTTAATGAAATATTAAAAAATAAATATTACAATTTTTGTAAATCCTAATGAAATGTATATTTGGAAGTTAATCCTTAAATTACGTAATCTACTGGTGCTCCGATTCCGATACAGTACGCATATAAACAGCCATGATTAAACAAAGAAAACAAATAAACAATAGGCGACGCACACGTAAAAATTAAATTAAAAACCCGATTAAAAGCTCTATATTTTTTCAAAAAGCACGCGTAAGAAATAAATTGACAATTGTATTTTAATTGCATTAGAGGATGACATCAGTATTTTATTTCTGTGGCAACACTGATTTCAGAAAACCTTTCATTTCATTGATGAAATCAATGTCGATTTAATTTTAAATAACAGCAATTTTTTATCGAAAAACATGTTTTAAAAAAATGTAAGTGTACTATGTCAGAAGCCGGTTCAAAAACCTTTCATATGGTATCTCATTCTTTGTTCTGCGTTTCATATTTTCTTAGAAAAAGGGATGTTGACAGGAGAAATAATATATAAGGATAATTGCAGTCTGCACGCCGCAAGCTTGTGAACTATATCCTTATAAATTATGTTTAAATTCCTGTGCATAGTTTTCGTTCCTATAAAACTTTTTTAAGAAAACTATTTTGACCAACTTTAATATTAAATATCTCTTTAAATTATTCTTCCTTTTAAAAACTGTCTGCTTCAGCGTGTTTATCGAACATCTATACTAATAAAAGAAAGTTTCGCTCTGTGTGTCTGTGTGTCTGTGTGTGTGTCTGTGTGTGTGTCTGTGTGTGTGTCTGTTGGCGATGGCTAGGAAAATTTAGCCCACCTAGAAGGCTGGAAATTTAGATTTAGGTAGTCCAAACCCTCTCCTGGTGCACCATTACTTCAGAATTTTAATATTTTAATTACTTTCTGACATATTAATTAAAATGCACAAAGAACTCTCATCAAAAATACGCTTTTATTCTCTTGGGTTGGTTGGTTCACTGGTTGGTTGCATCGATTCTTCACAGAAGTAATTAAATAAACCAGAGTAGCGATGCATAAATAAGGATTTCTAACTAAATAGTGTCAATATGGATTGAAGTTATAAGTGTAGAGGAGCCATGCGAATGTCGCGCCACCTGTACATGACAAATTACACATACGTCCCACTGAAATATTTTCCAGGCAAATTTTTCTTCATGACAATTATTCGGGTTTTTTTTTTTTTACATGACATTTATTATTATGATGGAGATTGTTAATACAGAAAACTTTATTTAACAGATTCTTTTTTATATATGCGGGAATGAAGAGGGGCAAGGGTCTAATTACATTTAAGCTTCAAGGTGTATTTCTAGAAAGCAGTTACCAGAATTTCCGAATAATAGTGTAAGCCAAATTTCAAATTAAGTTCCTAACTTAACGAAATGAATCAATCTTTAAAGATGTATTGTGATCCTCCTAATTAGTTATTTGCTGAAGGCCACTTGAACGATCCCCCCCCCCCCTCCCGGCCCGTCCTTCAAGGTTTTTTCTCTAACTCTGCTCCGTTTCCATATCTCAGCAACTATCTTTCCGATTTCAACGCAAGTGATTTCAAACATTATAATTAATTTAATAGTCACTCTTTATAACATTAAACTAAATTTATGAGTAGTGGTTACCACTATTTACGAATAACAGTTTAAGCCAAATTTGTAATTAAATTCAAAGCTTAAAGAAACGAACGAATTTTGAAAGATGCATAGTGGTCCTCCTAATTAGTCATTTGCTGAAGGACACTTGAACAACCCCTCCCTCCCCGGCCCGTCCTTCGAGGTTTTTTCTCTAACTCTTCTCCGTTTCCATATCTCAGCAACTATCTTTCCGATTTCAACACAAGTGATTCCAAACATTATAATTAACTTAATTGTCACTCTTTATAACATTAAACTAAAATTATGAGTAGCGGTTACCACTATTTACGAATAATAGTTTAAGTCAAATTTGCAATTAAGTTCAAAGCTTAAGCAAACGAACGAATTTTGAAAGATGCATAGTGGTCCTCCTAATTAGTCATTTGCTGAAGGACACTTGAACACCCCCCCTCCCCCGCCCCTCTTGCAAGGATTTTTCTGTAACTAATGCTCCGTTCCCATATCTCAGTAACTATCTTTCCGATTTCAACGCAAGTGATTCCAAACATTATAATTAACTTAATAGTCACTCTTTATAACATTAAACTAAATTTATGAGTAGCGGTTACCACTATTTCCGAATAATTGGGTAAGCCAAATTTGTAATTAAGTTCCTAGCTTAAGCAAACGAACGAATTTCGAAAGATGCATAGTGCTCCTCTTAATTAGTCATTTGCTGAAGGGTACTTGAACAACCCTCCCCCCCGGCGCCTCCTTCAAGTTTTTTCTCTAACTATGCCCCGTTTCTATATATCAGCAACAATCTTTCCGATTTCAACGCAAGTGATTTCAAACATTATATTTAACTTAATAGTAACCCTTTATAACATTAAATTAAATTTATGAGTAGCGGTTACCACTCTTTACAAATAAGAGTTTAAGCCAACTTTGTAATTAAGTTCCTAGCTTAACAAAACGAACGAATTTTTATGCATGCATAGTGGGCCTCCTAATTAGTTATTTTCGGAAGGACACTCGAACATCCCCTCCCCTCGGCATCTCACTCAAGGTTATTTTCTCTAACTGTGCCTTATTGCAATAACTGGGCTAATAATGTTCCAATCTTCTCGAAACCAGCTCAATTTTGTAGTGCGCCTACTATACAATAACGTAGGCAGCGGGGACCTGTCTCAGAAGTTCGTTCGGAAAGAGGTTTGTTTAGAGCAGAATGCTCCCCTGGCGGTAGTATGGGGAAATAAAAGATTTTCTAGAGCGTACGAGCATGCCAGGTATACGGTTCCGAAGCCATCGTAGACCGTGGCCAGAGCTCCGTTTTTTAAGAGATTTAAGTTTATTACAAGGGCTCGGGCAACGCCGGGCGGGTCAGCTAGTTTCTTTATAAAATTACCAATTTTTAAATTTTTATATGCAATAATTTTCTGGATATTAGTCCAGAAAGACTTCAAGGCACAAAATCTTCATTGACAGCAGCTGCGGCTGCGGTAACGGTAGTTACTTTTGTTTAATACCAGCGGGTACGACCGAGCAATGCTCGGTGTTCAACTTGGTAGTTGAATCATGTATGTCGGCTCCTATTGGAAATTTCTAGAAAATTATTTCAGATTCTAAAAGCCAACATTTTCGCCAAATGTCGCCAAGTTTAGCGACATTCTTTCATTTAGCACCAAGCATGCGTTGAGAAAGTTCTATGTACTCTGATTGGTTCAAATCTTTTTTCTAGAACGTTTCATGGACTCTGATTGGTTGAATTATGTATGTCGGCTCCTATTGTGAATGTCTAGAAAATTCCTTCAGATTCTAAAAGTCAAATTTTTCTCCAAATTCGCCAATATTTTTTTTCTTTTGGCGCCAAGCAAGTGTTTTGGCATTGGTAATCTTAAAAGTCAATTTTCCTTATCATATGTACCCTGATTGGTTGAATTCTGATTTCGAGAACGTTCTATGGACTCTGATTGGTTGAATCATGTATCTCCGCTCCTATTGGGAATTTCTAGAAAATTCCTTCAGCTTCTAAACGCCAATTTTTTCGCCAAATTTGGCGATATTTTTTTATTTGGCGCCAAGCAAGTGTTTTGGCATTGGTAATCTTAAAAGTCAATTTTCCTGCCAAATCCCGCCAATGTCGCCAACACTTTTTAAGATAAAAATAGCTTGACCCAGAATCCAGAATGACCAATGAGCAAAATGACTCACTAATCGAATTTTCTCGAACATGTGACCTATCCCAATTGTCTTCTCGTTCCCTTAAACTGTAGGACACTAAATTTAGTTCAAATCATCTGAGCAGTTTTTAAGATAAAATAGCTTGACCCATAATGACCCATGACCAAAATGACCCACTAATTGAATTTTCTCGAACATGTGATTTAGCCCAACAGTCTTCTCGTGCCCGAACACCATAGGTTGCAAAATTTACTGTAAATAGTCTGAGGCGTTTTAGGTAGATTTCGTAAGAAATACTACCTATTACATTCTCACCTAAGTTGGAAATTTTGAAAAATTTTTGCAGATCTACGCCGATCATGACTCCCAGAACCCAAAAACACCCCCAGTTCAAAAGTTTATATATATATACATATATATGTCACTTTTTTCTGACCACGATAACTGGAAAAATTCTGCATAAATCTCTTCCAAACTGATACATAAAATCAAGGGTCATAAAATCTCGGTCAAGTTCGTTAATGGGAAAAATCGAACCAAGGAGGGGGAAATGGGGGGGCTTTTTGTGAAAACAGAAAAATCCTCATAATTTCTTTATTATTATGCGTATCGAATCCGTTTAAAGTTATTATTACTTCTAGGAAAAGGGCCGAAAATTTATGTGGGACAGATTTTTGATATAATTAAAAATGGCCCCAATGGGGGAAAAGGGGGGTTTTAGAAGAAAAAAAATCATAGCTTCGTCAATTCACAAGATATCAAATCCGCGTAAATTTATTATTAATCCTCTTAGTATTATCTAAAACTTTTATATTGACAAGTTTTTTATAGGACCAACCGTTATAGCAAAAAAAAATTAAAAACAAAAAATCCCTGCCGGCTCCGCCTGCAAACAAGTTATTTTTCGAAGTAGGCGATTCCAACTCCCGCATCTTTTCGAAACTGATACATAAAATCAAGGGGCATAAAATCTCGGTCAAGTTCGTTAATGGGCAAAATCCAACCAAGGGGGGGGGGGGGGCTTTTTGTGAAAACAGAAAAAAAAACCACAATTTCTTAATTATGATACGTATCGAATCCGTTTAAAGTTGTTATTACTTTTAGGAACAGGGCCAAAAACTTATGTATGACAGATTTTTGATATAATTAAAAATTGCCTTAAGGGGGGGAGGGAAGGGGGGTTTTAGAAGAGAAAAATTCATAACTTCGTCAATTCCCAAGATTTCAAATCCGCTTAAATTTATTATAAATCTTCTTAATATTATCTAAAACTTTTATATTGACAAGTTTTTTATAGGACTAACCGTTATAGCAAAAAAAAAAAAAAAAAAAATTAAAAAAAAAAAAAATCCCTGCCGGCTTTGCCTGCAAACAAGTTATTTTTCGAAGTAGGCGGTTCCAACTCCCGCATCTTTTCGAAACTGATACATAAAATCAAGGGGCATAAAATCTCGGTCCAGTTCGTTAATGGGCAAAATCGAACCAGGGGGGGGGGGGTATGGGGGGGGGACTTTTTGTGAAAACAGAAAAAAACCCATAATTTCTTAATTATGATACGTATCGAATCCGTTTGAAGTTATTATTACTTCTAGGAGAAGGGCCGAAAATTTATGTATGACAGATTTTTGATATAATTAAAAATTTCCTTAAGGGGGGGAAGGGGGGTTTTAGAAAAAAAAAATTCATAACTTCGTCAATTCCCAAGATTTCAAATCCGCTTAAATTTATTATAAATCCCCTTAATATTATCTAAAATTTTTATATTGACATGTTTTTTATAGGACCAACTCTTATAGCAAAAAAAAAAAAAAAAATCCTTGCTGGCTCCGCCTACAAACAAGTTTGGTTTCGAAGTAGGCGGTTCCAACTGAAAGTTACTGAAAGCCCCCACCTCAGGAACCCGCTTTTCCGCAATTCCCGACAAACAGGCGCCGCACGTTCTGCGTCTTCGAAATCTACCTGTGCCTGTAGGCCGAGCCGTCAGGGATTTTTTTTATGATAAAATAGCTTCACCCATAATGACCCATGACCAAAATGACCCACTATTCGAAATTTCTAGAACAAGTGACCTAGCCTAATAGTCTTATCGTGTCCAAAAACTATAGGATGCAAAATTTAGTGTAAATAGTCTGAGCCGTTTTTAAGATAAAATAGCTTGACCCATAATGACCCATGACCAAAATGACTCACTATTCGAAATTTCTCGAACATGTGATCTAGCCTAATAGTCTTCTCGTGTCCAAAAACTATAGGATGCAAAATTTAGTGTAAATAGTCTGAGCCGTTTTTAAGATAAAATAGCTTGACCCCTGACCAAAATGACCCACTAATTGAATTTTCTCGAACATGTGATTTAGCCCAATAGTCTTCTCGTGCCCGATAATGGTAAAATACAAAATTTCGTCAAAATCGTTTGAACCAGTTTTAGATAGAATTAGCTTGACCCTGACCCTTGATGACCCAAAATGACCCACTAATCGATTTTTCTCGAACACGTGACCTAGCCGAATGGTTTTCTGGTGCCCGATAACGGTAGGATACAAAATTTCGTCAAAATCGTTAGAGCCGTTTTTAAAATAAAATTTGCATAACCACACACAAGATTTTCTCATATTATAATATATGATGATAGAGAGAAACAAACTTACCGCTGCTATCAAACGCAGAAATCTTCTCCGCTTTAACCTTCCTGCTGGCGCGTTGTCACAAATTTTACGACAAAAAGGATTTTTCTTACATGGTTCTGAAATACAGCACCGAAACTCTAAAAAGGTATTTGCTATTTCTTCATTGATTATTTCCCTTCGAAATAAATCTCAGTTCTCTGGTTTCCAATGTAATATTCTGATTCTTTATCAAAATTTGCATAGCACGGACGCTCACGCAAACAGATAAAAAAAATTATTTCGCAATTTAAAGATTTATATCTATAATATTGTTATTGATATGTGTTACACTGACTTACTTTTTTGTTTTATATTATCATGCGAAACATATTAGTCGAATATTTGATGTTATAGCATCGAAACTGAGAAAATGGGAAGATATTCAATAGTTATCTTCCGACAATCCTGAAGAATTTTCTTATTCCAGTTGGATTGGTACAGCACTCTAGTATGGGACATGGGACTCATGTCAGTATCAGCACGTCTGTGTTTCTAGTAGTTGGAATCAAACGAATAGATATAGTAGTAAGCAGGGTTCTCGCTGATGATCGCCATTGCGCCAAATTGCGACAAAATGCTTCGATCTAATTCACCAATTTGCGTGAACTGAATTCTTTTTCTTTTTTTTTTTTTTTTCGTGTTACAGGAGACACTTTCATTTACGCTGTTGAACTATCAGTCTTGACTGTCGCATTCAGCAGTAACTGCGCCATTTACATCACTCGATTTCTGGTGATAATCTTCTAAATTCCGATGGATTTCGAATATTTTAAAAATTTCACCGAATCTGACTCCATCTCCCTTCCGCCGATAATCTCTCTTTGCCCAGCCGCAGGACACAAAAAAATGTTTTTTTTTTTTTTTCAATTTTAAAAACATTTTGCCCTATTTTTTTTATATCAATATATAATCCCCCACCCCCTATGAAATCACACCTTCCCGTTTTACCGCCCCTCTCCTCCTGAACCAAGCACACAAAATTTAAAATCTTTAAAACTCTTTATTTTTCAATTATTTTTGCCTTGTTATTCTGAAGTAACAAAAAATAAACAATCACGTATTCAACCCTGTTCCTCCAAAATTTCCAGTTCTACCCCTTGAACACACAAAGCTTAAAGTCTTTGAAGCTTTTTATTTTTTTTCTGTCATATTTTTTATACGTTTTAGAAACAATAAATAATCAATCATCAAAGTGACTCCCTAAAATATTATTTTTTACCCCCAAAAAGAGGAATTTCTAAGTGCTACGTATCTATCTTTTTTAAAGTTTGGCTATTCTCAGCACTTTTTAGGGATGCATGGCTCAATACCACTTCATTTTAGCAGCAGTCAAAGACGCAGTAATTGTTGTGGGGCTGCGTCCCAGCAGCAAGTGCCAAGCCCAATTACAAATGGAAGGTTATATAACAAAAGGTTAAAGGACGATTTTAGAATCATAATGTTACACGTCGAATCTATTTTGCGATTTTTTTCCATTCGGCTACAATTTATTTTTGCTGATTAGCCAAATTGCTAAAGTTGTTCACGAGAGAGCCCTGTTAGTAAGCCAAATCACTGTCAGAAACATATGAAAATAATCAGTTAACAGGAAAATCGAGGGAATGCTCAACGTGGACCAATTGATTGTAACAGATTATAATTTATTGGAGACTATTTTGCAAACTCGATCACTTGATTTCTTCGATATAAAGCTGGTGATATAACTTTATTCTTCTTCCTTTCTTTAATGAAGAATCTTTAATTATTTTTGTAAAACGTACGCCACCATAAAAATTTAGGTTTAGTTAAAAAAAAAAATTTCAAAAATATTTTTTTTACAAAATTCTATTTTTTCTACAACGGAAGGGGGGGGGGATGTGCCCTCTCGGAACCCCTGCTAGCGACACTATTGGGGTTAATCCTCATAAGCAAAAAATTATGGAAGCAGTTGCTTTTCATCTTACCTTCTGCATATTTTAGACGAGTATTCATACAGGAAAAACACAAGATATTTTCCCTTTAGATTTAAGTGGCAATCCTGTAAGTGCTTTTACCATGCAATAGTAATTTGTTTACCCATGAATAGATTATAAGATAAAAATTACATAGATACATTAATACTATAACAATATAAACACAATCCTCTATAGCAAAAAATACAATATAGATACAGATCATTTAAAAAGTAGAAAGGTTCTTAGAAATAATTCTTAGAAATAAGTGCATATAATCTGGCACCAAAATTATTCCATAAATGAATAATAAAGATTTAATGTTCTGTAATTTCTTTTAATTTTTCAACCGTGTTTGGTTTTGTTATCAAGATGTCAAAGTTTTTGTTCTGCTGCGATTGCGTAGTTATATTTCAAGTATCATATACTACACGTGTTAAAAAGCATGGAATCAGCATCTACTTTCCCAACGAGCAATGAAATGAGAGGCAATTTTATGTAAAGTTCTTATGTTGGTAAAGCTTTGTTTAATGTTAAAGATTCGTAAACATGTCTGGAATACACATACTCAAAATAAATGACAAAATAACTACACAATAATTTTATATAATTTTGTTTCTCTAAATGCTGTTGGAAAAAAATATGAAATCACGTCCTACCTCAGAAAAAAAAAGAAAAATTTGGTCAAATATATGGTTAATAAATACTTTGTGTTTCCACCTTTTACTCTGCTGGTCACCTTGATCCTGTCAGGCTTAGACTTAAAGATCTTCGCACTTGTTTGGTTCGATGGCTTCCCATGCTTTTTACCACGGTGTCCTTTAGTTCCTGTGTTGACTTTGGCTAGAATTGAATTATTCATTTTTTTTTCAAAATATACCACATATTTACGATAGGATTGATATTTGGACATGCTGGCTACTCCATTTCAGGAACGTTATTTTCAGATAGAAATTTTTTCATTGTCCGAGACCTATGGCACAAAGCATTGTTGTCCATAAATATAACATCACTCTTTCCAAATTGATCTTCTAAACTAGAAATAAGGGTAATTTCTAAAATTGAAACATATTTCTTTGAAATCTCATTACTATTCATTAAATACAGTCTTCCAGTGCCCTTAGAAGATATGCAGCCCCAAATCATGATTGAATCAGGCAGCTTAAAACGAAAATTGGAACAGCTTTGATTCTCCGTTTTATTTTACAACCTTCAAACGAATTTTCCTTTATCGTCTCACGCACTAATAGAAATTCTTTATTCATTATTAAACGCTACTTCAGTCCTCAACAGATCAGCCCCGGTATTTTTTAGCAAATCGTAGTCTGGCTTGTTTGAGCCGTAATGTTATTCTGGCTTGTTTATGCTTACATATCCTCGGCTTTGTGATAATAATGATATTGCGCAGCATTTTGTTTAATACATTGGTCTTGGATTATTTCTTCCTTCAATAAGCATATCATTAAATGTTTCCTACGTCATATCTTGCATATCGTTAATAAATTACGATCCTGACGTGCATAGGTGTCGCTCGTGGTCTACTAGAAAGGGGACAGTTTACTAGACTTTTAAGCTCTATGAACGTTTACGAAATATTCAAAACAGTAGATTGCGAGCATGAAAATGTCTTTGCTCGATTTCTCTGCGATTTCCCTTGCTTTAGCAGCTTAACGATCGCCCTTCTGGATTTCAAATCCAGCTCTCTTATAAAGATCTCATTTCATCTACTGGTTTGAAATAAGCAAAGAAAAGGAAAAGCATAACGTATTTATACCCGCATCAAGCGGAACTGCGCAAGACCATTATGTAACAGTAAGCTGATCAGCAGATATGAAATGTTTCATAAACAATGGGGTGATTCCAAACTCCCCCCCCCCCCCCGAATCGACGTGATTCCAAACTTTTTTTCGAACAAGTTTTAGAAGAAAAGTTATAAATAATCACTGAGTGCTTATTTTGTAATTTTCTTTATGTCTGTGTATTGTATCAATGCTCATGATCATTCATTAAAAAGAAAAAGAAAAAATTATGCTCACGCATAGATTATCAGACATTTTCCAATATTTCCAGAATACTGTAATAAATTTTCACTATTTAATAAGAAAAAGAAGATATCTAAATAAACAATTTAGAAAACGCATAATACAGATGAACACCCAATTTCAGCAATTAACGCCACAGTCGATAAGATTCTTTTCAAATTATTTTGAGCAGCCATGTATATGATCTACAGATTTGTTACACTCCACATGGTTTGCTAAACTTTCATTTAGCTTTACAGCGCAATACACATTTAGAAAAAACTTTCAGCATTTACCACCATATAGGGTAACTTGACATAATTTCTGAAGCCCTGTATGTGATCTACAGATTTTTATGCACACCATATATTAAGATAAAATTTAATTCAATTAGTAAACGCAAAACATAACTAAGATTTCACTTCCAAAAATTGCCATTCTTATATTGAATTTTTTGCACAGCTCTGTATAGGAATTTATTTATATACAAATACATCTTCATGTACAGGATGGTTATAATTACAGTTACTCTGTTTAGAAATACGTAGAGTCCGCTCTGGTTGACAGATATCGATGAAACTTGGATTATAAGTTATATGGACCATGGGGAAATGAAATCTGCAATAAAAAAATAGTTCACATTTCAACCGATAGATGGCGGTTTTCATCTACGAGAAAGGACTTTATGCAAATTTGGAGCTGTTTAAAAAGCCAGTAGTCGCTGCCGTAAAGTCATTCTGCACCATGCCGTTAGAGAAGAAGGAACGAGCGTAACTGGTGAAGTTGGTTTATCAGAATGGCAGTAATTTGTCAATTGCACTGCGAGAATATCGACGCTTGAAAGGCTTGAAAAAATGACCAATGTCGAGGCAAGCTTTGAAAAGATGATGTCTAAATTCGAAGAGACTGGGGAGCTGGGTGTGCTGCAAGAAAGAGGACGGAAACGGATTTCTAATGAAACTGCCGAAGAAGCCGCTCTTGCTGTGGTCGAAAGAGCGTCCGGTTCCCAATATTCTTCGACAAGTACTCGATCGGTGTCACGTTATTTATCTCTAACTTGGTCTACAGTACGAAAGTTTCATCGATCCATTATAAAGTGGTATCCGTACAAGATTCACGTTCTGCAAGCGCTGAACCCTGCAGACCCGGACATACGAACTCAATTTGCGAGGATGTTTTTGGCCAGAACAGCCGTTAAAAATGCATGGCCTTGGAAAATTTTGCGGTCGGACGAGGCACATTTTACCCAAGATGGAGCAGTGAATACTCAGCAAGTCCTAATATCTCAGCAAGTCCTAGTACTGCAAGTCCTAATATTGTGCATGGACAGTCTTTGCACCCTGATTACATTACTGTATGGTATGGCTTTACGGCTGATTTCATTCTTGGTCCCTTTTTTTAATAGAGCACTTCTCAGGGTCCTAAAAGGTGTTCCATTACGGGTACCCGTTACTGCGACCTCCTTCAGCAGCAGGTTATTCCATCCTTACAAGAGCGAGAGTGTTTAGAGACTACCGTATTCAAGCAAGATGGTGTGCCACCTCACATAGCCCGAGCAGTGACGGCACTGCTTCGTGCCCACTTTGGAGATGATCGGGTAATTTCGAGAAATTTTCCGGCAACCTGGCCGTTCTCCGAACTTGAATCCCTGTGACTTCTGGTTGGGGGGATTCCTGAAAGATTGTGTGTATGGAGGAAGCATACGGACTCTGCCTGATTTGAAAGCAAGTATAACTCATCATGTTGCTGCAATTGATCAAAAACCGTTCGCGCTACTGTTGAACACGCTATAATACGCTTTGAACATGTGCTTGACGCAAATGGAATGCACATTGAACATATGCTGTAAATAAAAAAAGTTTTGTGTTTCCAGTTTCAGATTTTTGGTCTTCAAGCGCCTCCTTCTCACCTCGTGGTCGAAATTTGAACTAATTTTTTTTATTGCAAATTTCATTTTCCTGTGATCCATATAACTTATATTCCAAGTTTCATCGATATCTGTCAACCAGAGCGGACTCTACGTAGGTCTAAACAGGTAACTTTAATTATAACACCCTGTATACTAACTAAATACGATTCTGTAAAATGTATAATCTCTATAATAAAACCGTAAGTCATGTGACTGTCATCAACAATTACGGAATGCCCGCTTCACGTTTTCATATGCCAGGCGGCCATTTTTATTCAAAATTATATTTTCGAATAAAACTTAATAAATGTTACATTTTTAGAAAGATCGTTCAAAATAAATTAATATTTGAGAGATGACTTACGTTCAATTATGTATATATTCTTCATAACTTCAGTTGAAATTAGCCTCGCAATTCAAATTCTCTATCCATGAAAGTAAACAAAAAAAAAAAAAAAAAAAAAAAAAAAAGATTCATTCGTCGTGAAGGTTTAAAATATTAAACCATTAAACCACGGAGATAATCGTTCGTAAAGTAAGTTTTCCGGGAAAGATTTTTTGGAGCGCTGCCTGGTGTCAAAAACATAATTCGTACCAGTGACACAATCAAAGTTTACCATAATTATGTGCTATACAACTCACCTTCATTCTTTATCTTTTCTTAGCTGAATGTAAACAAATACAACTCCTGTAATGGTATTTAATGAATCAAATTTCGAAACAAATTGTCAGTTAATTTGGTATTTATGTATTATACGTGCAAGGAAGAGAGACCACTGAAAATGATTGTTAATCACCAATCATATTTACCATTATTAATGACCAATCGCTTTCAAAACAGTAACTTAATATACATTTACAAAATACATAACATCATTAAGTACTTTTGTGTTATTTGGGCGCAAATCTCGCCAATAGCATATTTAAAATCGCCAATACCAGATTTTATTTTTCGCGTGTGCTAATTAGAAACGATACTTTGATTTTGAAATCAAATGTTCTGATGGAACAGCTGTCGTAGACGCACCGGGGCACTATATTAACTATAGAGTTGCAATATAGAGAGAAAAAACGGATTGCTGTAATTAGAATTATAGGCGGTAATGTTGGCGTGGCGTATTTACAAGTTACGGATCTTAATAGTCAGTAGACATTAAGCAGAAATGCCAAAGTAAGGGAATTATGCAGTTATGTAAACTCCTGAGCTATATCAAAATAGGAGAGCAGAGAAAAACACAGTCGAACAGAGATCGGCATCTAACAGGAAGTTCGTGAATTTTAATGAGATTCTACGCCACGGGTCAAAAGTGCTGACAGCAAATATGGTTTAAAAGAAATGTGATTATCAAAACTGGCTTCCAAAAGTTCAATGTTTCACCAAACCATACTCGAAAATTACGTGTTATAATATGCACCCCGATTGTGTCACATTATTCAAGACGCTTTAAATGAGAATAATGATAGATTTTCTAATCTCCCGTAATCAAGTCTACAGCCAAAGGTAGCGAGAAACAAACAAACAAACAAAAAAATATTGGCAACAATATGGTTCAGTGTAAATGTGGATATCATTAAATACTTTCACAAAATAGACTTCAATGCACCAAATCGTATTAACTAAAATACGCCATTTGGCAATGGATCCAATTACGGAAAACTACTTAATATGCTTAAGAATCTCCTCATTAGCAAACATATTGCAACTGATAAGCAAACGGATATGAAGCATAAACGCTTAAGTTGGTTAAGCGGTTTTTGTCAAGAAAGATGAAATACATAACAACAA
This sequence comes from Maratus michaelseni, assembly GCA_963931845.1. Classification (NCBI taxonomy): domain Eukaryota; kingdom Metazoa; phylum Arthropoda; class Arachnida; order Araneae; family Salticidae; genus Maratus; species Maratus michaelseni. Next base: position 93,480,214 of record OZ007596.1, read on the forward strand.
AAAATATGCGAAATGCTACCATGATCGCAAAAGTTTTTGATTTGTCTATTAGAATATTCCGGTTTGGCGAAGGATTACGGAAAAAAATAAATTATGAATAAAAGTAACGTGTTATAGTGCTTTTAACATACATTTAAGGGAGACCAAACTGGTCGCCAGTGGCGGCTAGTATATATATATATATATATATATTAGGCTATCGTACGTGGCACAAAAATCGCGATTATTTATCATTTGCCGATGGCAACGAGAGATTTGTTTTCACTAATTTGCGAATATTAAGAAAAGTATTTGAGGTATCGATTTAAAAGTCATCACACATATGTAGAAAAAATTTTTTGCATCCGAAAATACAATTTTTGTAAAAATTGGGCGGCAATTTTTCTTATTTATTTTTAAAAAATAGGTACTTTCTAAAAAGGAAAGAAAATAAATTGCGAAATCAAACCAAGAAACGCGCCATTTTGTTATTAAATAAAACATTGACTCCATTGTTGTACCTTATGCAGTTTAACATCATTGTTCTCCGCATCGTTATGACGTCAATGTTACGAATGCACGTATTTGTGTATAATAAACTAGCCGCCACTGGCGACCAGTTTGGTCGCCCTTAAATGTATATTAAGCATTGGAACAAATTATTTTTATTCATAATTTATTTTTTTTCCTTAATCCTTCGCCAAACCGGAAAAATCTAATAGACAAATCAAGAACTTTTGCGATCGTGGTAGCATTTCACATATTTTTTGTTGTTATGTATTTCATCTTTCTTGACAAAAACCGCTTAATCCACTTTATAATAAATTAATCATTGTGTGTGTTTTATAATAAGATTGTGTGTTTTTTAATATAAAATAAGCTATTTCATAATAAAATAAAAGTACATGCTGTTTTAGTAATCTCTAATAGGTACCTGAAAATGGGATTTTCTCGCCAAAATGGCACAAAACAAAAATCGCGCCAACCCCGGTGCGTCCGTGACAGCTGTTCCAATTTAAAATACATGACGTTCACATTTTTCTTTAAAATAGAAAATAGACAAATAAGAAAAAATATCATAAATCAAAACATTTGATTTCAAAATTAAAGTATCGTTTCTAATTTGCACGCGCGAAAAATAAAATCTGATAATTCGTTTCGAAATTTGATCCATTAAATATTATTACATGAGTTCAGACTCTGAACTTCAGAGTTCAACTTACGTCAAGAAAACATCCGGAAAGAAGTTGAGTTGTACAGAACAGAATTATGGAAACATTGACTGTCTCACTGGTGCGGATTATTTTTTTTACACCAGGCAGCGGTCCAAAAATTCATGGTTTAATATTTTAAACGTTCACAACGAATGAATCTTTTTTTTTTTTTTTTTCGTTTACTTTCATGGATAGAGAATTTGAACTGCGAACCTAATTTAAACTACAGTTATTGCAGAATGTATACATAATTGAACGTAAATCACCTCTCAAATATTAATTTTTTTTTGAACGATCTTTCTAAAAATGTAACTTTTATGCAGTTTTATTTCAAAAAATATTTTGAATAAAAATGGCCGCCTGGCATATGAAAAAGTGAAGCGGGCGTCCCGGAACTGTTGATGACAGTCACATGACTTACGGTTTTATTATAGAGATGAATAAAATAATCTTATTGTGTGGAGATTTCCGTCAAGTCAGTCCTACCTGTCATTTTTAGAGGTTCAAGATCACTAACAGTTTCAAGTTGCATAAAGAAGAGAATATTTTACATTATGTAACACAGCAAATATGCATGCCTTTCAAACAGAGAGAGTGTTAGCAAGTTCGCTGTTACAAGTTGGCGAATGTCAAAGTGGGAAAACTATTGAGTTTCCCCCAATTTGCTATCCAGATATACAAGATTCAGTGCAGCAACTTTTCGGTAACATTGATTTTTCAACGGTGACACCCTAAAAGCTTAAAGGACGAGCCATACTAACAGTGACAAACAATTTGTCAATTAAAATTAATAATAATATCTCCGAGCTCTGAAATTTACAATTGTGTATATAAAGACGTTTTAGATGCAGAATTTTTTTTTTTTTTTAAGATAAAAACATTTTCCTAATTGTGAATGGTGTAGATATTTTCAATATAATATGTATACACTTTTTTAATTTTAAAGAGTATCCAGCAACTATTGTGTGCATGCAAATGTTTTTTATATGCACGATGCTGGAAAAATACCTCTGTTTTCATATTTCTAAATGGTGTCCATATATTATGATGTGTATACATTTTTTATTTCAAAGTTCCCAGTCCTAAGTGGAGTTGTTTTTATTGATGATATTTATACATATAATGCTGAAATTCGTGTATTCTAATATGCATATAGTATTTAAAAGAGTAGGCACTAGAGTGCAGGTACTCTGCGCAGGGTGGGCTAGTAATTTAAAAAAACACCTCTAAGCAATTCACAGCCATAGACAGTGATGCTTACGAATTTTTTTGCACATCCCTGTATATGAGCTAGAGAATTTATACACACCACATAATGTACTAAGATTTGGTTAAGTTTTAAAATGCACATCGCATCTGAGAAGGCACTTCCTGTTATTACACTCATATATTGAGTATTGTAATCGAATTATTTTTTCTGTCTTTCTAAATAAACAAATAAATGCTATGCATTCCTTATTCTACAGTAAGCGTCTTGCAGTGCACCTCGGCAATGTACTTGAGCTTCGTTACGTTTGAAATAGTGTAACATTTTAAAAATTACGCTGCAAATGATTTTTCCCCATACGTCATAATGTAACGTAATTCTCTTGTGTATCCCTATAAATTAATTAGAAATGTCATGCGTCTCATATTCTACAGAAAGAATGTTGTATTGTAATTTAATAATGTATATCAATTTCGGTATGTTTGAAATAGTGTAACTTTATTAAAATACACTGCAGACAATTTTTCCCCATGGACCATAATGTAAGAGAATTATTTTGTCTGTCCCTGTAAACGAACTATGAATGTTACACTTTCTGTTTTCAATACAGAACATTCCATGGTAACCTGAATAACGTATACCAACTACACGGCAATCCGAGAATATTTACGCGAGTTAGAACACGAACACCAAATAGCACCACACAGGGATAGTCAAACCCAAATTCATAAACACTTTTCAAATATGTTGGAAAGTGTTAAAAAGATTACAGCTTTTCTATTATGATTAAAATGTATTATGTGTATATTTTATTGTTAGTTGTCGTAAAGAGAGTGTTGGTTCAATATTTTTTGCCACGGATAGTACATAATAGAGGAACCACATTCATAGTCATCGGATGTTATTTCATTAGCTGACATGGCCCGTAAGAAAGTAAAGTTCGGTGTTATCTGTGAATTTAATTCCCTTGAAAATTTTGCAATAATGTTGCAAGTATGTCTACCTATGTAAGCAGTAACTTTTTAGTAATTTTTCATGAATTGTTATTATTATTATTATTATTATTTGAAAACGAGATTGGTAGAGTTGTTTTATAGTAATTTTCTGAATTGTTTTATAGTGTTTGGCTTATGAATCAATTCACTGCCCTCTATGCTAGTGTATCATTTTTATCAGGATATTGCTACTTTGAGATTTTATTGTTATTATTATTATTATTATTATTATTATTATTATTAAATATTTTAATATTATTGGAATTATTGGGCTTATTAGCTTCAGATGTTTAAGAGCTAATATCGTTGAGTACCTATCTTAAAAATATGAAGATCAGAAATGAATTATAAGCGGATTATTTTCAGGACTAGATCAAGCCCTGTTGGGCAAAGATCCAATTCGAGGTTGGCGCAACTTGTCCCCAATGGGACCTTGCGCCATAAAACCCTATACAACCAACCAACCAACCAATTCGTGGTCCCTATAACATGTGGTTAGCTACAATTTCAACTCATTTTAAGAAAACATATCTGATTTTTTTTTGGGGGGGGAGGGGGGAGGGGAGCCCTTTTAACAGTTGGGGCTCTCGTTTTCCCTTACGATAAATCAGGTCCTGATTATTTTAATGCCGCAAAATTAGACAGATTTATTGTTATAACATTTAGACAATTTATAACAATTATTACAATTATTATAAATTATAACAATCATTATAACAATTAATTATAACAATTAGACAGGGTTGTCGCCATCGTCAACTGAAAACTGAGACTAACTTTCTGCTCGTTTACGTAGTTGGTCATATCCTTACAATACTGAGATATTAAAATACCATTGGCTTCCTGAAGTTACGTGAAACATTCATAACTTTACAGTTATAAATGAAACTTAAATTTCTCAATCCTATGTCTGTAAACTGGAATAGTCTTCTTACTTCTATCCCAACTTTCTGTTCATTTACGTAGTTGGTCATATGTTTACAATGCTGAGATTTTAAAATATCACTGCCTCCCTGAAGTTACGTGAAACATTCATAACCTTACAGTCAGAGATGAAACTCAAATTTCTCAATCCTATGTCTGTAAACTGAAACAGTCTTCTTACTTCTATCCCAACTATCTGCTCATTTACGTAGTTAGTCATATACTTACAATACTGAGATATTAAAATATTATAGCCTCCCCGAAGATACGTGAAACATTCATAACTTTACAGCCATATATGAAACACAAATTGCTCAATCCTATGTCTGTAAACAAAAACAATCGTCTAATAGTCTTCTTACTTCTATCCCAACTTTCTGTTCATTTACGTGTAGTTAGTCATATGTTTACAATACTGATATTTTAAAATATCACTGCCTCCTGAAGTTACGTGAAACATTCATAACTTTACAGTCAGAGATGAAACTTAAATTTCTCAACCCTATGTCTGTAAACAAAAACAATCGTCTAATAGTCTTCTTACTTCTATCCCAACTTTCTGTTCATTTACGTAGTTGGTCATATGTTTACAATACTGAGATTTTAAAATATCACTGCCTCCTGAAGTTACGTGAAACATTCATAACTTTACAGTCAGAGATGAAACTCAAATTTCTCAACCCTATCTCGTAAACATTCGTCTAATAGTCTTTTTACTTCTATCCCAACTTTACAAAACCGATGACGATAAATGATAGCCACTAAAATTATTAATGTTGCTAAAATACATTGCTTGAAATAAATTGCAATAAATTGCAATAGATAAATATATTTGCTTTAATTACACATAACTTATTACTCGAGTTACTTGTGAACCTACTTTTTAGTTTAGAGATCTGTTTGCACCGAAATTACTAATTTAGGATGTTCTATATCTCTAATAAACGTTTATTTTCTTTTTCTTTTTTTTTTTTCAAGTAAGACTGTTTAAATATTTTTTTTAATTTTGAAATATTAAATACAAAACCAATTTATTTATTCTTTTACATGATTTATCATGCTTCATTTATTGCAGTTTCCTATCTTGAAAAACGTCGCTCAACGAGACTGTTTAGGCTTCATACATTATATCATCTATACTTCAGTCCCACCAATTTGACATTCCAATTTAAAATAATTAATTATGCTTTTTAGTTTACTACTTCCTAGATTTTCTTCCGAAAATTACTATGTTGCTTCTTATATGCGAGTTATAACTTTTTTTTTTTCCTATCAAAAACAGGATGCGCATTTAACACGCAATTAAATGCGTTAGTAGGCTGAGAAAAATGATTTTTCATTTTATTTCTAGAGTTCCGATGGATCAGCAGGGTATGGTTCAGCCAGATATGTCTGAAGAAGAAGATGATGGGGAGACTCTCAGCGAAACGATGGGCCCTCGACGACCTTCGATCTACAATCTCTTCCACAGCAAAGATAAGGCCGGCAGCTTCACCACATTAGACAATCGATCGATGGGATCCGTGGATTCTTTGTGGAAGTCTTCACTACCCAACCTGTCGACGGCCAAAAATGCTTCAGGTACCTTGGGGTAAGATCATGCCCCTTTCAGTTCTTTTAATTTACAGCAAATTAATATTGTGTGAATCGCGCACTTGCCCTAGGAGCAGGCGAAACGTAAATTTTTGAGATGGAAATGAGACACTGAAATAAAATTAGCATGTTGTAGCCATCCCAAAACTTTCTTCTTCATAATTCTAGTATATTAACACTTTGATTACGGGCCAGGATCTATGACGGGCCTATTTTTATATTCAATCTTACCACAATTTACAACAATTTTTCCTTGTGGTAGATTTTTCTTGGATATATCTTAGTATTTGCAGCCAGTCCGCATAATTAGACCTTCCTATTCTCCTAATCATTTCTTTTTTCTGCCTCAGCGAGTTGCAGATCTTTCCTCACCTTTTTATCTCTATCTCTTTATATTTTATTGTAGTGCATATATTGTACTACGGTTAGACTTTTTTTTCATGGTTCCTCTAAGATGTGTTGCACAAATACTTATATATACAGGGCGGGAGTTGCGTAGCAACTGAGGGGCCTCTGGAATCCATAAATTGTTCAACTGTTCCTAGTAGACAATGGAAAAGATTATTTTTCAAAAAGTGGTAGGCATAGAATAAAAAAAATAGTCAACTAAGACGTATATGTCCCGACCTGTAGTCATAGGGTATTAATTTAAATATTAATACTGGCTAACAAAAGAAAAAAAAATTCCATATTTCGAAAAATATAGAAAGTAGCACGATACAGTTTTTCGCATAAATATACAAAAAGATGTGAGATTTTCTGCACTGCAAAAAAATTGTTGATTTTACAGCATAATACTGGCACCTCAGCTGCCAGTATTATACTACATGTGTCAGCGAAAGTTACCACTGTAGTGGTTCCAAAATCTTTTATTTCCTGCTGCTATTTAAGCCATTAGGTCACAGGAATTACAGCGAAAATTCTTTTCAATACTCGGTATAGTATCGTGCCACGTGTGACAGATATTTTCACTAATGGCATTCGGTGGAACATGTCATGGTATGGACATGTTCGCAGGATGAAAGAAGAGTGCCTTCCAAAATCCTTTTAAAATAAAGCCCAAAAGGGAGACGAAGAAGGGCAGACCAAGAATGACTTGGAAAAATTATATTCAAAAGTCATTGAAGGATTATAAGTTAAATTATGTTATTGCCTTAGATAGAGAGAGGTGGAAAAGAGCTCTCAAAAATACTTTTATGGGTCAAGTAAACCCACTGTTTAGTGGAAATTCCTAAGGACGATGATGGCATTCGCCAAATTGAACATTTGTAATACTAGTTGTATCACAATCTGTGCTGTTGAATGATTCAATATTATATTATTCAAGACATATTCTGTGGCAAATACACATGATTTTACATGATTTTACATTTATTCTGGTATAAAAATGTTCGTCATTTAGAAAACATCCCATGAATTTCTGTGCATTACAGCGAAAACCACATCATACTACTGTCTATACTTTTCAAATTATTGAATATTTATTTCGTGACTTTTGGATCACCCGGTATGTAGTGAACTATCTTTGTATTTTGACAAATTTAATACCGACATCAATCATCCAGGAAAACAAACAATAAAAATGAACTCACGCCGCCAGGAGCCCACGGGGGTCGCCGGCTCGCGTTCCGACCATCGCTCCCAAGTCTCTAAAGGACTTATAACGCGCCAGCAGCTTTGTCTCGCCACGGCGCTGCGATCGGCCTGGGGCCGCTCCCCAACTGCAGACCCCCAAGCCAATTTACCAAGTGTCGATGACACAGGTCGCTGCCACAGTAACCCCACATCTCGGAGGAAACTTCCGCAGGAACGGACACTTGATGAACCACTGAGAACACCCAGCGGCTTCGTCGCTGAAACCCTATGAGGGGAGTCGGTTTCTAGGTCATATGCTAGGCTTCGCGACGGCTCTTGCTTTACCACAACTCGAGGGGTGTAAAAACCTACAGAGGTAGTCACTTTCCCTCTTGTCGTGGCTCAAAACAAACAATAAGAATGAAATAATAAAAATGAAAAATCATGTATCCGGCATAGATTATGAAGCACTTTCCAACACTAACAGAATATTATTAAGAAAGTTAATTTTTTCAAACGATGAAATGAAATATCTAAACAAGCAATTTAAAAAGTACATAACTCAATAAAAATCCATTTTCAGCATTTGCTGCCATAGTTGAGATTTATTCCAACAGAGCGAAAAATGCCGTTACCAGGACTCGAAAGGTTCGAGTCCTGGTAACGGCATTTTTCGCTCTGTTGGAATAAATCTCAACTATGATACTCCAACCATTGAATATAATTTATCTAGTTGAAAATACTTTCATCTGTTTATTATAGTTTTAATATTGTACGACAAAATTAAGCTGGCAAAACTTGTTTTGCCACGATTTTGAAGTCCAGCTTCCATATTTTGTGTGACCGTTTTTTCTTTATACTACTTATTACGTTATCTCGATTATACCTAAAACAAAAATCTACTTCATATATAAAAGGCAAATGGAAATTTCGTTCCGGCTGCTTATAACTTGATTTCTTCTGAAAGGATTCTGATGGGACTTCCATTGTTAGTTAGAATATTTTTCAGAGAGAAGGTTTTAGTATATAATATATCGTTCTAAGTTGTTTACTTATAGAATTATGGCGGAAAGTTCTATAATCGGGTGAAGTCGATTACGAAAGATGGGGATTTTTAAAAAGTTCTGCTAGACGGATTTTGATGAGATTTACACTGTTAGTTAGGTAATTTTTCAGATATGTGTTTATGTTTAGCATATTGCATATCGTTCTTTACCAAATCCTACTGTAAATGATCAAGTAAAAGTGTTTATCCTTAATACTTCAATTTTTGTCTCACATATTAGAACATATAAGAGCAAAATGGCGTTCGTATGCGAAAGAACATTCCAAATAAAAGTCAATACTGCTTTAAATCACAAGGTTAAATTAACTGAAATATTTCGTTTGATCCCCAGTTCGTCTGGAGAAACCGACCAGCGTGCGGGCGAAGCCTGCTAGTATAATATAAAATTTAAAAAAGTATAATATAAAAACTCTAAATCCATAAAATTTTATCGTACTTTTTGTTATAACTTTTAAAAAAAAATGTTTTTTTTTTTTTTTTTTTTTTTTTTTTTTTTTTTTTTTTTTTTTCAGGTATGATTTGTAGAGGATTAAATTTCCTTCATTTAAAAAAAGAAACATGCAAGTCCGTTAACTTAAAAAAAATAATAACAATAAATACATCTTTTCGTCATTTCAAATCTTTCTGGTCCGCTATAGAGGTCTAAATTTGTATAATGCAGTGTAATATATATGAAGAGGTTTCTATTTCGACGGAATTTTGACTATTCTTCGATAGAGAGCAAGATCTGAGCAACAATTTTTTGACATTCAATAACTTAGTATAGTATTTCTCTAATTGCATATTACTTTTTCTCCACTATTATTTAAATTAAGCATTTGAATATTCTTTCATCTGTAGCACAATATGTGGAATTACGAATTTAAAGGATTTTCTGTCAGTGTCTCATTTTCAAAACTCCAAATATTAGAAAAAAAAGTTTTAATTAAAATCCTCCCCTTTTTTAAACGACAGAAATGCGTATAAATACACAGTGTCCTAAAAGTTTAGACAATCAATAAAATTTGCATTAACATAAAAAGTAATAAGTTACAATTAAAATTCGTGAGATAGGTAGAAAATAAAAGCAGTTTTGCTGATATACACATATAAATTATGATCAAAGGTTTGAAATTATAAAATATACATTAAATTATATAACAATGTGCTGTCCCAAAAGTATAGACACCTGTAATTTTTTTGGTTTTACATTTATAAAAGTAACTAAAAACTTACTTTTAATATTTAATTGTATTGCCACGACACTTTATAACATCAAATACACGTTGTTCCATAGAATTAACTAAGCATTGCCTTATAGAAAGAAGTATTTCATAACACGCTTTTTCAATTGCAATTTTTAAGTCATTTACACATGTATATTCCTTTCCATTTTCATATATTTTACGAGATAAGATCCCCCATATGTTCTCTATGGGATTCAAATCTGGACTAAGTGCTGGCCAGTCTAATATTGTGATATTGCTTTGCCTAAACCATGTTTTCGATGATGTGGAGGAGGTATGGATGGATGCCCCATCTTGTTGGAAAACACAGTCCTGCTAGCAAATCCATAATTGGCAGTAAATCGGTAGTAAAATATCCTGACAATCCTCTGATTTCATTTTTCTGTCCATAAATCCTAGAAATGTTTAGCCGTTGAAAGAAAACCCTCCCCAGGTCATTACGGATCCTCCGCCTTGTTGCCTGCTGAAACAGTTTTTGGGTTCTTTTCTTAGGTCATTCCAGTAAAATTTATGCCGATCAGGGCCGTCTAAATTCCATTTCTTTTCATCACTGAAGATGACAGAAATCCATTTTTCACCGTATGACATGCTTTCTAGCCCACTTTAGACGTGCATCTTTATGTCTCTGCTTTAAGCAAGGTTTTCCTTTCATTCTCCTGTAAACAATATTTGTTGAAGCTTTAATTCTTCTGTGTACAGTACTTTTTTGAAATTCTGGAAATTGATGCAATTTCACGCACAGATAAATTATCAACTGAAGCCATTTTTAATAACATTCTATCATCACGTAACATTGTTTTCTTTGGTCTTCCGAATCGCTTTCTAGTATTCTATGTTCCACCTGATCTTAAAACTCTATAAATACTGCTCAAGGATCTCTTTATTCTTCTCGACATTTGTACAGGATTTTGTCCTTGCGCTTTTAAATGTAAAATCTTAATAATTTCATCTTTAGAAATTTCTTCAGAACGTGGCATTTTTATCAGAAGACGCAGGAAATATCTTTTCCTAATCACAAACAAAACAATACATTGAACTCATTTGATTCCACAAATTTCAATAAAGTATTATGCTAAAATACTGCAGACGATATTTCAATTAAAGGGAAACATTATTCTGCATTTATAGAAGCAGACCAAAATAAAAATATTTTATTTTGTGAACAAAAATGTAAAAGAAAACATGTAATGCTGTATTGTGTCTGTACTTTTGGGACAGCACATTGTTATATAATTTAATGCATATTTTATAATTCCAAACCTTTGATCATAATTTATATGTGTCTATCAGCAAAACTGCTTTTATTTATTACCTATCTCACGAATTTTAAGTACCTTATTACTTTTTATGTTAGTGCAAATTGTATTGATTGTCTAAACTTTTGGGACACGGTGTAGTAGTATGTAAATATTCATTCTATTTAATAGCGTCCCTTTTATGTTAAGCAAAATATGAATGTAAAATTTGCATTGTATCTTTTACCCCAAATAGATAAAAACAAAAAATTAGGAGTATGAATTTTTGTTTATAATAGAATTTTATTTTTCAGTACCACATCAGTCAAAAGATAGAACATATAGGGTGATTCAGTACAAGTGAAACCAACTCGGGGGAAGTATAGGATAGGAGGTTCAAAGAAGTTTCGGAATCGCATAGCAATGCATAGCATGGTTGGAAATACCTTCTTCATGCGCAGAGGGCGTTAGGGAACTGCACTGCACACTGTTTCCGCAGGAAACTGGCATTTCAGAAACGGTTGCTGAGGTTATAGGATAGGCGACTATACAAACGTTGAATTGATATACATGCATCTCTCATGTGAAGTTGTGGACTAGGCAAGACGCAATGCGCTTGCATCAGCAAAGTTTTCCAAGGAGGTGTGCTCCTAATCATGTGATCTTTGCACGTCTGCATCAGAGGCTATGTGAGAATGATTTTTTCGAAGGGCCAATTCAATATTTGTGTAATCCCCCATCCTACAATCTCATTGACCGAAATCCTGAGAAAACGTTGTGCAGTCCAGTTCCCATATAATGCCCTCTACCGCATGAATAATGCATTTCCGACACTGCAATACTAAGATTCCGAATTGTATTAACCTATTAACCCCCCTAAACAAGGGGGATTTTTTGTTGTTGTTAATATACACAGTTTTTTATAACTTTGCAACGCTTAAGTTTGTCGCACTGGTGCTGAACCACCTTCTATACAAAATTAGTTCTGGCGTATAATATACATTCAACGTGCTTTTCCATATTTAATTGAGTTATTCTACGGAAAACGTTACTTTTGGAGAATAAAAATTTCAATAAATAAATTTATTAACTCAAAAAAAAATTATACTAATAATCATCGTTCATCTTTCATCTCTTTTTAAATTTATGTAGGTGGTCGCATAATCTTTTCATTATATGGGGCTTAATGGACCCTATTTCTTCTGACGTCAGAATCACGTACTTTTGGAAAACATTTCCGACATTGTAGATCTTAATTACGCAACGACTTGTTTCGCAACCAAGGATGTATGTCATAAAGCAGTAACGGACCATATTTTTGTAACGTTGAGTCACGCGCTTTGGAGAAACATTTCTGAAATTGTAGCCTCGAACCCAAACAGAGAATAGGGTCCATTCATTTTATAAGATTTAGGGGATAATTTTATTAGTAATATTGTAACAGAGAATAACAGCTACTGATGTTACAAATACAGGATGTTTAGTTTCATAATGCCATGCTTATTTAGTTTAGGAATGAAACTTCATGTAAATATCTTCAAAAAAGCTTTACATATAGAAATTAAAGGCTTATTACTCTCTTTTATTTAATTTAGCTTGATTCAGGTATGTAAAGCCAGCATTTTGTAATCAATGTTTCACTCATTTCCTGATATGCTAGAATTATACAAATTATGTACACACGAGCAGGGAAGACCGAGCTATGCTCGGTCAAAATTAGCTTTGAGTTCAAATATCATGACCCATGACAAAAATGACCCACTAATAAAATTTTCTCGAACATGTGACCCAACCCAATAGTCTTTTCGTGCCCGAAAATGGTAGGATACAAAATTTAGTCAAAATCGTTTGAACCGTTTTTTAGATACAATTAGCTTGACTCTGACCCATGATGACCCAAAATGACCCACTAATCGAATTTTCTCGAACATGTGACCTAGCCCAATGGTTTTCTGGTGCCCAAAAACGGCAGGATACAAAATTTCGTCAAAATCGTTAAAGCCATTTTTACGATAAAATTTGCATATATATATAGAACCACATACACATAAGATTTGCTCGTATTAGAATATACAAGATTTGTTCGTATTAGAATATATGATGATGATGTTTCCGATGTCAATACAACATTTTGATACTTTTAGAACTTAATTATTAACTTATTAAGGCATGTTTCCTTAGCCGTGCGCAGGTGATAAATCGGCGAATATTCTTTCCAAACAGGGTTCTCAATGATTTTCGGCCTACCTTAGTTTTTTGGCTAATCAGTAAAAAGAAACTGTAGCCAAATGAAAAAAAAAGAGTTAGCAAAACAGATTCGTCGGGAAATATTCATTCTAAAATCGTTCTTTAACTTTCATTTTTAATTAGACTTGGTACATGCTGCAGGACACCGACCTCACAACACTTTCTGTGGCTTTGGGTGATGCGGTGAAGTGGTGTTGTTCAATACACATCTTAAGAGGAGAAAAAATAGCCAAATTGTAAATGACAGAAGTTTTTTTTTTTGCTTTATCCTCCTGAGGTGCAGAGAGCCAACTTGGCCCCGAGGATAAAGTTTCCTAGGAACCCAATGTACATATTCACAAAAAGGAGGAAAATTTAAATTGGACCTTTTCAGAAGAAGGATTATCAAAAGCAACGTTTTTCTAGAATGATCCAGTTACAATTTAGTAAAGCACCAAAACATATCTTCCAAAATGCATAAATAATGCACATTAAAAAAATGAGGAAGAAATACTTTAAGCAATTTTGTTATTCAGAAGTATAAACATAAGTCAATCAACAAACACGGGAATTTAACCCTTAAACATATTACGTATCCACTTATACGTAATACACAGGTTTAAATGAATCAAAGGTTTTCAGATCTTAATGCTGTATAATGATAATTGCATCATTTATAAATTGAAATAAGTGTTTTAAGATTCATACTGAGAACATTTTAAGATTTTCTTTTTTCTGAAAGATATCTGAAAATGCAATCTCACACTGCAGATTTTCGTAGAAATTAGCTTAAAAATCTGATTAACAAAAAATTAGGCATGAAATTTAAATACAGAAATTTACTTGCAAATAATAACTTGAAGCGAAAAAATACCTTGCAACAGTTAAAATATCCTAATTTTGAGCCTTTTCATTTGACATAAAGGAACTAAAGCTTTATTTATGATATTTCTTTATATAGTCCAATTTATGCTATGTTAATAAATAACTGTAATGCGGTTACAAATGAATGGAAAAAATCCATGAAATCCCAGAATAAAAAATTTAAGCGCTTAAGCAGATTAGTTTAGTTCCTATATAATTTGACAAGAACAATGAAACTAGTCGTTGGGGATCACCGTAATACTTACCCAGCATGGGTGTACATAATATAAAATATGAAAATAAAACATGTGTAAACTATTTATAAAATGCATTGCAATTCGAATAAAATCCTGGCTTGGTGACGTCATAAACTTTAAAAGCTCTATTACTGAATTGCGTAAAAGAAACATCCATATAACTCCAAAATTGATAATCATATTAACTAACAGTTTACTGCGTCGGATTAGGCGTCTCTTTTCCAATTAAAATATATCTTTGAATTGAAATTTGAATGAAATACAGGGTCATGAAAAATCGAATAGTGTGTAAAATAGGATTACAAATATCTCGACAACTAATTAACTGATCAACTTAATTCTTTATGCAAAATTTGTGTTTTTTTATTGTCTTTTATATTCACTCCTTAAAAAATATATATATATATATCGAAAAATTTTACATACCTTTTATCAGAACGAATATTTCGAGAATCCGAAAAAATAGTTCCGGATAATCGAGGTTACTGAAATTCAATAAGCTTCTTTTCATTATTACATACTAAGAACATACCAAATTTCAAGTCTCTATCTCAATTTGTTCGGGAGATAGAGCGTTTACAGTCACACACACACAGAGAAAGACGGACGGGAAATTTTTTTTTCTAAAAAATATGTTTTCGTTCTTCGAAATCTCCAGTGTCTGAAACGTGTAAATTTATCTTTTTTTTTTTTTTCTTTTTAAACGATTACAAGATTTACCCTATACGTATGATGCGTTTCAATATTTACGTTTCAATATTTACACTACGTATGATGCGTAAGTAAAAACTTCAAATGTTGTGCACAAGCTCATTGTCGATGACAATGCAATATCTATGCATTGCTAGGATCGTATCTCAACAGGGGGGGGGGGGTGGTCCAGAGGCAAAAAACAAACAAACATTATTTTACGTTTTTGACTGAAATAACATATCTAATGGATCGCTTTTACTCAACTTTTGTAGGCGAGTAGTTCACTGTTAATATCAGTGCAATATTCACGTAGTTACAGAAGCGTGCCTCATCAGGGGCAAACACATTATTTTACGTTTTTGATTGAAATCGTATATTTAACGAATCAATCTTGCTCAAATTTTGCCATCAAGTTCACTGTCGATGACAATAAAATATTCAAGAATTTTCAGGGCCATACCTCATCAAGATCAGGTCCTAGAAACAAAATATTTTTTTTTTGATTGAAATCATATATCTAACGAATAAATTTTGCTCAAATTTTCCAAACAAGTTCACTGTCGATGACAATGCAGTATTCAAATATTCTAAGGGCCATATCTCATAAAGATCAGGTCCTAGGGACAAAAACATTTCTACACTCTTTTGATTGAAATCATATGTCTAACCAATATAGATAATGCTGAAATTTTGCAAACTAGTCCACTGTCGGTGATATATGTCAATATTCAAATATTTTCAGGGCCACGCCTTATCCAGATCACGCTACAAGGGAAAAACATTTTTTTTTTCTTTTACGTTTTTTATTGAAATTATGTATCTAATCTATGTAATCGATCTTGCTCAAATTTTAGCAAGCAAGTTCAATGTCTATGACATTGCAATATTCAAATGTTATCAGGGCCATACCTCATCAAGATCAGGATCCATGGTTAAAAACATTCTTTTACATTTTTGATTGAAATCGTGTATCTAACAAATCGATGTTGCTTAGATTTTGACAAACAAGTTGACTGTCGATGACAAAGCAATATTCAAATATTCTAAGAGCCATATCTCATAAAGATCAGGCCCTAGGGACAAAAACATTTCTTTACTCTTTTGAATGAATTCATATATCTAACGAATCGATATTGCTTAAAGTTTGGCAAATAAGTTCACTGTCGATGACAATGCAATATTCAAATATTTTCAGTGCCATATCTTATCAAGATCAGGCTCCAGGGGCAGAAATTCTCTTGCGTCTTTGGTTTAAATCAAATATTTAACGAACCGATTTTGCTCAAATTTTAAGCACAATGCATATTTAAATAATTTCAAGCCGTGCTTTATCAGAGGCAGGGTCCTAGGGGCGAAATTACGTTTCTGGTGGAAAAATAACATACCTAACAAACCAATGTTGTTCAAATTTTGCTTACAAGCCCATTGTTGATGACAATACATTAAATTTTGGGCTAAAAGCGTGTTACTTACATTTTTAATCCATATTTCCTGTTTTACTGTAAAGTTTATAAAAATCAATATAAGTAACAATTTTAAACATATGCTATACTGTGCAAAAGCTTTAATGTTTGATTTCTAGGTTACTTAAGAAAACGTATATGTCATTTTTAAGTAAGCATACAAGTTATTAACATAAATATTTTCTTATGAGACTTTGTAAAAAAAGTTATAAATTCTTTAATAGAATAGTCGTTATTTAAAAATATTTAGCGCTCGGAAAATAATGTTAAGAATATAAATAAAACAGCTTCTTTCCATCAAAGTTTCTCAATATTCCCCAAATTCCCGAAATACTCTTCCAAAATTTTCATGATTCTTTTACTGCGTTAAAATCTTTTGCAATTAAATTTTTCCCCTGAAAAGTCCTCAGTTTTCAAGCTGATTGTTTTCGCTTGTCGACGATATCAAATAATCTAGTATTTGCGTGTATCATAATTACTTGCAGTCTGCCTTTTAATTTTTTCCTGTTCATAGTTCAGATAGAAAAAATTTAAATTTAAATTATTTTTATTGAAATTTGTGTATTTTATATCAATTAATTAAAAAGTAAAATTTCTTCATGGTGCACTAATTTTTTTTTTCTTTCTTTGGTAAAGAGATATTTATAAAACTCGTTAAATTTTATTTTGAAAACCAAAATTCTAAATTCCTAACACTTTTCTTTTCTCTTTCAGAGATATCAGAACAAAATGGAGTGAAGCAGATATTAAGACGATGGTTGGTTGGTTGGTTGTATAAGGTTTAATGGCACAAAATCCCTTTAGGGACAAGCTGCACCAAATTAAGACGATGGATACAAATGCATAAGTACATTATTAAATACACAAACCTTACAAAGAAGCTAACTAAATCACTGAAAAATACAATCTGTACATAACGATCTTAAATTCATTAAGTGTTATACTGTCTTTTAAAGGAAAGTTTTACATGAATTAAAAGAACTTACAGCATAAGTAATGATGCTACATAACATTAACGCTATACAACATTAAAAAACAAAGTACGAAGCATAATTTTTATATAAAACAACGGTAAAATTAGCAAAAATATCAAAATTTGTCCAAGTCAATTTAACAAGATCTGATTCGGTAACGTTTTAACATTATATTGCGCTTCGGAAGATTTACTACGTTACTGCGAAAATTTCAAAAAGTTTCAGGGTTGCATGGATTAATTTGAATGACTTAGAAAATAGTATTTACAGATAATTAGGAAATAAGAGAATAAATCGTCGTCATGTGTAAAATAAATATGCAATTCTAAACATTATATAAAATTTTGTCTAAACCCTATTTTTACTTTCTTCTATCTTTACAAGAAGAAAGTATTGGATTCGTGAAAAATTTTGACGGGTTTATACGTTTCAGAATGTCCTGAACATTTGACTGTTTTTAGATAATACCTGTCCTAGAGTCTGTGTGTGTGCTTGTCTATATCTGACACAAATGTTGTGGGCGCTCTATCTCAAGAACTAATGCACACAATTTAATTAAATTTCAGATTCAGTTAGACCCTGACATAAATTGGTGCTGATTCCTCAAATTGTTGATGTATGCTGCATTTTTCACGATGACCGCGATATCTTTATCTCAAGAACTAATGCACGGAATGTCACCGAACTTCATATTCTGTTATACCGTGACATAAAGAGACGCTGATTATAGTTTGGTGTAAATCGCCCGACAGGTGCAGCTACTATGTTGCATTTTTCACGATTTCCGCGATAGCTTTATCTCAAGAACTAATGCATGGAATTTCACCAAACTTCATATTCTGTTAGACCTTGACATAAACATATCCTTATTAGGTTTAGGTGTATATCTCTCACCAGGCGTCACTTATGCACCTCTGTTTTTAACGATTCCCGCGATAGCTATATCTCAAGAACGAATAGATTGTCATTTAATTTTGGATGCAGACAATTTGATTTATATAGAAAAAAGTTTTTTGATGACCACAACATACTACTTTAAAATTGTAATGGCATTTAAAAGGTGAGGCAAAAAATATTACAAAATATTTCTATAAGCTATTATTATCTAAAATATTTTTTCAATTTTATACCTGGCATTAATTATTCGCAATTAGTCTCTGTTTAGCGATCTAACAATAGCTAAAAATACAAAAATAATTGAAAACATTACCTACGAAACCATCATCATTTTCAAAAAGTTTGAAGCAGAATATAAAGCAAGTTTCCAGCCATTTCAAAATATCACACAATGGAGTAATTTGAATATCTGTCAATCAAGTTCGATAAAAAATGTTTTGGAAGATTGTCATGTTCAATGAGGGAGCGAAAGTATGCCATATTTGAAGGAAGGTTTTTATGGCAAACATGTGTTCGGTAACGGTTACCAGTCTTCCTCTTCCACAAATATCATACAGATGTTCCGCCTATGTGTACTCTGATTTTGTTTTCATAATCAGTTTAATTGTATAGTATTGACATAAAGACTAAGTTAGTTAAATTAGAATCATCCATGCCTAAAATATCGGCCAAGTCCTTAAAAAGGCTAAAAACACGTAGGGTAAAAACCGCACATCTTATTATTAGTTGCTTCTTGAAGCCAGATTTTCCAACAAAATTTAATGAAACTTTGTGTAATTATACTACATTTATCCTTGTACAATAATATCGTTATAAATATAAGATTTGTTAATTGCATTTTTTATTAATAAATGCTTTCAAATCATCCGGCATATGCATATGTTAATCATACAGGAAACGAAAAAGTTTAGACTTTCTTTTCAAAAAGGAAAAAATAAAAAATATATTTTACAACTTTAGTTAAGGAACTTTCCTAGCACTATTTCAATTATAAATCTAATGATTTAATATTTAAAGACAAATAATAAGAATAATTACCATCATTATAATTTGAGGAATTGCAGAAAAAAAGTTCACCTTTTTATCAGCTTTAGAAAAATTGTAGTCATTCCTATCCATGTAATTTTGACCGCTTCTCTTCAAAAATTATTCACAAGCCCTTGAAACATTATTTTTTAATATCCTACTTTATTCCACGTAGAATAACCGGTCTTACCCCAAGAGAATGAGGATCAGAAATTAACCCATAAAAATGCACTTATAAAAAATAGCAACTGTTTCGTTGTGGGAAATAAATCATTATTAAATACATTACACGCAATAATAAAACAAATTTATTGACTCTAAATGTGTTCATATTTAAAGATTTTGAAAACTATCAAACATTAAAGCAAAAATAAATAATTAAATAAATAAATAATATACTTTCCAACACAGAAACTATACAAATGTTTAGTATGTAAATATCATAATGGCTATTTCTTCTTGCATAATAGCTAAATATTTCAACCATTACCCGTAAGAGAGCTGCTTAAATTGAGTCAAAACTGAGAAATGCAGTTTTACCCGACTAATACGGTTTTACCCTACTTTTATCTATTTTTATATCCACGACCGTGGATATAATTTAAGCTTAACTTCCCTATAGCATCGATGCTGTAGGGAAGTGAAGCTGAAATTCTGCATTATAATTTTTTTTTTTAGTATTATATGCCATCAAGTTCAGGAATCCTATATTTAGACATAATATTGTATTATACACAGGATGAGTCAGAAAAACCTGACAGTTTTTTAAATGAAAGTACGCAGTTAATACAAAGAACTCATTTTTACTTTCTTCTATATTCATAAAAACAAATTACTAAATTCGCAAAAATTTTCCATTCTTGGTTTTTGATGGATTTATGCGTTTTGGAATGTCCATGAATAAGATTTAGCTATTTTTGGAAAATGTCTGTCTGCGCATAACACAAATCTTGTGCTCGCTCTAACTCAGGAACTAATGCAAGGAAATCCATAAAACTATATTTTAATAGCTTAACATAGATTCATTAAATGTAAAATTGCAACACCGTGAAGGAATGAGCGTAGCCATATTCAGATTACAGGACTACGTGACACAGGACACAGTGGAGAAATTTGCAAATGATTAAGTTTGCGTGCGCATGGGATTACATGGTACCCAGTTTTGTTTCCGCTGACCAAGACATTACCTGATGGGCTGATCGCCTAGCTTAACGGATTGTGTACCTGTCATCGGGGCGAAATTTGTCTGATCGCCGCTAGGTGGTGATCCACCTGACAAGCGCCTTGTTGACATTGCTGCAGCGCTCTTTCCAGACCTCCTTTAGTTTTCTGCGTTTTCTGGTTCTTGTTTGCTATTTAACTTTGTTGACTTGGACAAAAAAGAAGGGAGACCTCATCCTCACACAAAACTCGCATGAACCGACTGAATCAGCCGGTTCGCACTCGTACTGAAATTCGTGAGCTGGTTCATCTCATATATGCCATCAGTGGAACGATTGGAAAAGCGTAGGAAATTCCTCGAAGACGGCAGAGATCTTGATTCCAGCAGTCAACAGATAGAGAGAGGCCTAATACTGGAAATACACGACTTTGGCTTGTCGATGCACGAAATTGTCTCGCATGTTTGCCTCGACGGGAGTACTATCCAACGATGTGTGGTATGAAGGACGCAAAAGCATCTGTGAAAACGCCGAGGTAGGAGTGGATCCCCCAGGTACACTGACTGACAGATTCGCCGGCTCGTCGAGACCCGATCGCCACGTCACGCAACGTCCGAAACCTCTTGTCAAGGGTGCATCTCTAAACACCCAAAACATCTGTAACAGTTTGAATGAGGTACGGCATCGCGCATCCAAAGCAGCCACTGGGGTTAAATGCTCAATATAAGGCTGCACGCAGGCTTGGTGTCGTCGCTCTCGCAAATGGACCAAATAATATCATCGAGTATTGTTCACAAACGAATTCCTCTTTTGTTTATGGACGAATGACGGCCATGGAGGGGTGTGGCGACTTCCAGGGCTACGCCCCTTTGCAGCCCATATCGTCGAGCGTCATACCATCCTCACACCAGGCATAATGATTTGAAGAGGCATCATTTTTGGTCAGTAGACAACCCGTTCCCATTATATGTAGCTTGACAGTGAAGCGGTGCGTCAACCAAGTTGTTTTGGCTGTAGTTCAGTCACTGGTGCAAACTGTCCCTGGCATGCAGTTCCAGCAGGATAATGTCCATAAACATAGGTCACACGGTGAACTTTCAATAGCGTAGATATGCTTCCCTGTCTAGCAGCTTCGTCCGATCTCTCTCCCATAGACCACGTGTGGACGTGAGTTGCACTGGACACAGAACACCACCAGAAGCAGCATACCTAGAGAAGCTGCGTGCTGCAGTGGACGCGTCTTGACAAGGAGCAACTCAGGTGGCCATTAATTGCCTCATCAACAGTATTCCTCGCCGTTTAGCAGCCTATATAGCTCGCCGTGGGGGGGGGGGGGCTACATTTATTACTGAATAAACAATTTCTTTTGCATATCTTTCTTTGTCTTTTTAATCATCCATTAGTCTCTCTATTGGCCCAACGATTTTCACATGGCTACTCGCATTTCTTCATGGTGTTGCAATTTTGTTTTTGATAAGAGTATATTGGTGATGATTAGATTTTGGTGTATATTTGGTGTGGTAGACCAACAGGTGTCGCTCATATGCAGTGTTTTTCACATATTCCTTGATAGCTGTATCTCGACAACTATGGGGCAGAATTGTGCCAAATGTCATATGTAAGATGCGGATTTTGACAAACTATGCTGATGCAATTTTTGTTTTGATCATTAGCGGGGAGGGGAGATTTCTAACCTATGCGTTATGCTTAGGGAAAGTTCTATAATGGAGTCCACAGCTAATTGACTCATTTTAAAAAGCTTGGTTTGGCGAATAATTACCTCTATTGTTGTAACCGCTATTGTAACTCTCATACACTTGCAACCCCATTGTTACCAGAAGCGCTTTGTTGACGCCAGCTTTGCAACTGACAAACGTGTATGTCGACAAATGGTTCTTCTTACTTGAGCTAAAACCATTATGACATATATCCATATAGAGAGGAGTAGACATATCAATCTTCCTCTGTAGAAAGCTTTGAAGCCGATAAACGAGTTCGTTCCCCCTCTCCTGCGGTCGCCATATTCGACTTTGACCAATAAATGTCCAAACAGCAGTCTCCAGTGTAACACACGGCTAAATATGAGGTAAGGACGGCATCAAGTGACGTCATTTATGACTGCTCCATTTATTGGATCCTCCTTGGCTAAAACTCATCATTCAATTCAAGTCATACCGAGAATAACGCTGCGAAACGTTATAAGAAGTTTTAGCAGCAGCATGTGTACCGAGAAGGACGGCATTTACAATATGTCATTTTCAGAATTTAATATTAGCCTACGTTTTTATTTTATTTTATTTTCATAATAATGGCATACGTTAAATTGTAAAGCTAATATAAAAATGAGTTATTTGTATTTATTATTTTATCTCATTTCAAAAACCACTAGGTTTTTTTTGCCAATAGCTTTACGAAGGCTTTCTAAAATAGATTTTGCACAGGATGAATCAGGTCTTTTCACTGATTCGTTCCTTGATTGGCAGACACAAATAATAGGCAATAAATTAATTACAAATATTCCAAATGTTTACACATCTTGAACCAATTTGAGAACTTAGAATTTTAATAGTAAGTTAGTGACTTACCGTAATAGATTCATTATAGAGATTTTGGTGGTCATCATCGTCACAGGTTCTGTCAATACTAAAACTTTCAACACCATTTTTAAACTGTAGCTACTAATAAAAAAGGAATCTTTTTAGGTGCGATCGTAATTATATAAATACCCTATACTCGTCGTCTGGTCCGTCTGTCTGTCCATCTGTCCGCTTATAACGGCGCAAAAACTACCCAACCGAACGGTTTGAAATTTAATATATATTATCGTTGCAGAATTTTGTCGAGTCATTCAAATTATATGAAAATCGAATCAAAACTTAAAAAGATATTAATAAAAGTTTTCTTTATTCTATTAAATCCTATCGTACGTAATCTGCATAATAAAAGCGCAAGTCATGTGACTGAGGAAAACAAATACGGACAAACCGCTTCTCTTTTCATATGCCAGGCGGCCATTTTTATTCAAAATTATTTTTTCGAATAAAATTGCATAAAAGTTACATTTTTAGAAAGATCGTTCAAAAAAATTGTTTGCTTGAGAGATGAGTTACATTAAAAAATGTACAGATTCTGAGGTAACTTCAGTGGAAATTAGGTTAACAGTCGAATATCTCAATCCATTAGAGTACATAAACACAGGAGATTCGTTCATTATGAGTCATAAAAATATTAAACCATGGAGGTAATCATTCACAAAGCAAGATCTCCATGGTGAATTTTGCAGCGCTGTTTAATGTAGAAAAAAAAATTCGCTTCTGTAAACATGGCATACGTAATAAAAAAAAGGGCATCCTCATTTCGCTCATAGCAGACGGTATAATTTATTTCACTAAAATAATAACGATGTTTTTTTTACATTGTAAAACTAGTTATAGCACGAAACGAACGCACCTCATTTGTCACGTTTAACGTACAGTTTCCAACTTGTTTTTTTCGCTGAAAATTGCTGAAAAATTATAGTTTATATATATATATATATATATATATATATATATATATATATATATATAGATTGTTGCGAATGTTAAATTTTCTAGTATATTTTACAAGTCTTAATTTTATTAAACTTTATTCCTATTAATAAATTCTTTTTTTAAAATTAAAATCGTACAAATGAGTCGTCTAGCTAGTAGAAATGTCGCAAGTCGCCACATCAATGGAATTTTACAATTGCGAACAACCAAATCTTAATTGTAGATGAGTAAAACATTCATCAACATAGTTTTGTATGATTTAAAATGATTTCTATAGACAGCTTTATATAAATTTAAGAAGTAAATTGTGTGATTGCATTTTCTCAACAAACAATTTGTTATATAAATTACAGAAGTTTCCATTTCCAAACCACGATGCTCACATTATAGGAATATGCGATATTCCAACTGATCATAATACACATTAATAAAAACCTTCATCGGTGCAATTATAACAAGTCATTTTGTGAAAGGATCGCTATATGAGAATCATCCGCGCAAAATTAATCAGAAAAAATAATAACATGTTTATTCTATCAAATAAGCATTATATAAAAATCACCTTGCATTTATTTTCGAAAGAAATATTGATTTTTTTTTCTTTTTGCAGATTCAATCAAACTCCTTCTTTTGTGGTGGATATGGCTAAAGCAGAAGATGACGAAATTGTACTGCAAGAGGTGATAATCGATAAAAGTATCGTTCAGAAACCATTTGTGCAACGATCAGAGAGTCTGCAGATTCCTGATTCAGAGGGAGCAAATCTGAGCAACCTCCTGCGAAGGAGTCCGAAAATCGCTCCGAAGTTTCCAAGGGAGAAACTTAAAAGCATGTTCCGGAAGCGAAAGCTATCATCGTCTTTTCCATTCTTTAAATTAAAAGGGGTTAGATTTACCAAAGATACTAAAGATGAAGATGAGTTCTTAAATCAATCTCTTCTTGACTTAAGGGATGAGCCAGTAGATGTTGATATAACACTTTCAACTCCAGAGCTTACTGAAGTGGAAAAAGAAACCGGTGTGCATCCGTATTACTTCACTCAGCAGGCAATAACATCAGCCAAACAGTTAGCAAGTGGTAAAGCAGTTATTGTGCGTCAGTCGAATCTAGAACGAAGTGAATCGCAAGAAAATAAATTTAAAGGTCAAAAAATGGACCGATATTTACTTAGATCAAACAGTCTACCCAATATATCCCATTCAGATGATTACGCAAAACATGTATTGTATCCAGTTATTGAGTCTTCGTTGAAAAAAATATCTGAGGTTATGAAAAACAAAGAAAAAATACGGAAAGCTAAAGTAAAGAAAAAATCCCCACCGCCGAAAATAAAAAAGCATTCGGTAAGTTCGTCGAGTGATGTTGAGGATTCGGATGTACAGACAGATACTGAACCTCTACCAAAGAAAATCCAGTCAGATACTGAACCTCTACTAAAGAAAATCCAGTCAGATACCGAACCTATACCAAAGAAAATCCAGTCAGATACTGAACCTCTACCAAAGAAGGTGCAATCAGATGTTGAACTCGCACCAAAGAAAGTCCAATCAGATACTGAACCAAAGAAAGTGCAATCAGATACCGAACCTTCACCAAAGAAAGTGCAATCAGATACTGTACCTCCACCAAAGAAAGTGCAATCAGATACTGTACTTCCATCAAAGAAAGTGCAATTAGATACTATACCTCCACCAAAGAAAAATATTCTACCCCAAATAACTGTAACAAAGTGTGATCCAAAATCATCAGGAAACTTAGATTTAGAACCGTCAACGCCGACGATATCGAAGGATCACAAATTCGATCCAGCAACAAAGGAAACTCCAAGCAGACGTGATTCGGCAGAAAAAACCGGTAAACCAAAATCTTCAAGGACTTCGCAACAAAGTGCGTCAGGAAAACCGTCGATAGCAGAAAAAACAA
The DNA here is from genome assembly GCA_963931845.1 of Maratus michaelseni. Lineage (NCBI taxonomy): Eukaryota > Metazoa > Arthropoda > Arachnida > Araneae > Salticidae > Maratus > Maratus michaelseni. The sequence goes on from OZ007596.1 coordinate 93,506,244, forward strand.
AAACTGACCCAGAGCTACATTCCACATCTAGTAAACCACGAAAAACATCGCCTCCACGTACAAAATTTGCTATAGAGCCAAAAGACCATTCAAAAAAATCACTGTCTAGAAAAAAATCACCACCCCCACATAGACCAGAAAAACTGACTTTTGCTAAACCAATTCCGGCCAAGCATATTGCTGGTATTGAATTAATAAGTGAGAAAGAACCTACCTCCCCCATTTCAGAAAGTGATCCATCTAGTCCAATTTCAATCATTCCCAGTACGTCTTTAGTAGGACGTGCGCAAACTGTTCCTATATCCACACACCAGTCAGGGAGAGAATCATCTGCAAGTCCAAAACGTTCCCCTACAACAGATATTCCTGCACCTAGTTTTCAATATCCTAGAGTTCAAGCAGATACTACAATAACGATATCGGACTCGGTGGAAGATCTTAGTCAGGCTGGAGATCAAACCAGACCTCCACTACCCCCACAACGTCATATACCGCGTGCTGGAGCGAAAGGAAAGAAATGAACATCACAACACCAAGAGAATTAAAACTGAAAAAGAAGATATTCTTCATTTGCCAGTCGAGGAGACAAAGCAAGTCCTTTTGGCAACTTTTATCCTAAGAGAAAATAAGTCATTGTCGAGAAAGTATCTACAAGGAAAGATAAAAGGAAAATCTTGACGTCTTCAAGATTAAAGTACAAGAAGATGAAAGATTACGAGGAAGATAATATATTATTATTATTAACGATGTTACTGAAATGGGACAAGGAAAAACATTTCAGCGTTGAGGAAAAATCAATCAAGATCAATGTGGATCTTTCAATGATCTTAGTAATGAAGTTATATTTCGTTACAGAACCAAATGAGAAGTTATTTTTTTAAATAAAATCGTGTCAGACCAAACAATCGAGCAAAAGCACGCCTCTTTTGTTGACAAATTTGGTCTGGAAGTAATTATGAGAATGTATAACTACAGAATATTTACCGTGAAAATAATGAAGGAGCTTTACATTCTCATGTATAAACATCAGGGATCTGATTCATTCCTTAAAGTTTGAGTGACTCCATTTAGGTTTTAGTTTTTAAACAAACCACAAAAAATATCATAACTAGATCTCACTCGAAGAGATGATTCCTAAAAGAATCAAGGGCAGTTATTGGGTTGTTGCTGAAAGAAAAATATTATATGTTATGTTTATTTTGTGACTAAAGATTTTATATTATATTTATGATAAAAAAATAAATAAATGTCATGACTGTCAGAAGAATATAAAAAATACGCAAAATTCCGTCAGATCAATAACAAACTCTAATTCAGTTTTCCTTCTCATTAAAAGTTCAAGCATGAAGACATTTTGATCTCCATATAAAGAAAAATTAGCACCATTAAGATTTTACTAATGAACGAAACCTATCTAAATAATAATAATGCTAATAAGGGTAAATGCATTCAGATGTATTAATTAGGGCTGTCCAAATGGAAAGGTAAGGAATAAAATAACGTAATAATAGAAAGCACTAGGATTAAATATCTTATCACAAGTTAGAAATAAATAGTTTCTTTTGAAAAATTACAAGTACATAATGACATAAAACAATCAGCAGAAAGAATTTTCGAAAATACTACTTTTGTCCAGAAAGTTTTGGGACACAAAATAATTATAAAAATGTTATTCGGCAATTAATTTGGCATGGGAAGTTTCGAATAGTTTCCTCTGAAATAGACAGTAAAAGCATGTAACAAAGAAAAGTTTCGCGTGGGCTGTTTCGAAAGTCGTGTCTCCTGGACAAGGATAGAGGATTTAAGTTTGAAGATATTCGAAAAGGCGGGCAAGAGCTTTTCTTCTTCACGCATTACAGGTTTTTTTCATTCTTTAATGAAAAAAATTAAATACATGTCACTGCAATCTTTTTTTTTTCTCGTAGGATTTTGAATTATTTCTTTATTCAACCCTCCCAATAATTTGTTCACCTTTATCTTTTTTTTTTAACTAAGTGTACAGTTTTCTATTTTTAAAAAAGTATTGGGAGCGCTCGAATATTCCATCTGGTGAAGTAAAGATATAACTTCTCGCTTCAGGAAAATCCCTTGCAAGCCCATTGCATCACATGCATTTTTAATTTGTTCTTATTTGTTCTTTTTTTTTTTTTTTTTGCACAATTTCAGATTTCATGTGATATTGGTGTTCTGTGTTTATACGACAAGGTAAAAATTATCCGAATTTGAATATCTACCATTTTCAAACGCGTTTACAATAAAGAATGGTTTCAATGGCAATTTAGCATTAGTTAAAGCGACAATTATCCTGTACCGACGGCTGCGATCAGCGCCTCTATAGGCCGTTTTAGACGAAGCTATCTATATTTAGCCTCTGGTATTACTTGTAAATGGCGGAGGCTCCACCAAATTAAAAAAAAAATTTGACAAATTGCACAGGTTAAAAAAAAAAGAGCTTAGCTCATTTTTGATGCAGATAAGTGGAGGTTATGACTGATGTAGCTTCTTTTTAAACACTTGCGCTAACTCGACTTGGTGTGCCCTAATGAAAAAGACTTAGCAAGCTAGCTGTTGCACAGATCTGGAAACCCGTGACAAATGACACAACATACCGTAAGCTTTCTTTACAAGTTATCAACCAGAACTGGAAAAAGTATTTACAAATGTGTTGCCAATACCAGAGGAGATTATTTTGAAGTTACTTCCGGACAAATTAAGAGTAATTGTATTTTCATAATTGTTTTGCCATCCTCGAAACTTTCTGGATAAAGGTGGAATATAGCACCATGTCAATACATTCAGGGACCCAGAATCAATTTATTTTTTGCCTTTTTTTTACACTTTTTTTTAATATATAAAAAGTCTTTCACGTTTTGGAGCCTTGTTTGAATCTTAAATAAGTCAGTTCAATTATCAAGTAACATTAAAAATGGTGAGTAACGATTCAAAGTAAAAACAGTTGCATGTGTAGCAGAAAATTATTTAAAAATTGTTTTGAAGAAGTCTCAATTATCCAATTTAAATGGATTCGGAAGATAAAGGATAATGTGAAATAAACCAAAAAAGCAATACAAAATACAAATGCTTATATCAAATTTGTATAATATTTTGTTCATTGAATTAAAAAGCAGAAACAGAGCTTAAAGACAAAAATATTAAATCCATTATAAATAATATTTTACAAAAAAAATTTATTATCTATTTAAGGGGACCAGAAAGATTTGAAATGAGGAAAATTGACCGAAGTTTGATCGTGGATTAGGAAGCTTGTAATTAATTTAGACTATTACTTATTTTTGCATATATTTATTTGTGTTTTATATAAATTAAAATAATTATAAATTATTACAATGTGTTACAATTTGATATATTTTTACCAAAATTGTGGCTCGAGTTACACCATGGTTACAAATATGGAAATAAACATCGAAGTAAAAATAAAAAATAACGTGCATAATTTGAAAAAAGTACGTCAAAAATTAAATGATGGCGTTTCAAATAATAACTTCATAGACCGTGCAATTATAGAATATTCTTATTTGTTTTGATAATAGTTCCGATGGAGTCGAAACATGTCAACAGTCTAATAAAACTTATTTTACTGTTTATAAAGTTTTTATTTTACACCTTTTAGCAATTAAAAGAAGTATATAAAAATATTTGTTAAATTGTGAAAAAAAAATAATAATAATAACAAAAGTTTTAATATTATAATCAAAATTAATCTTGAAAAACTAGTTTTGCAACGATTTTGAACTCTAGGCTCCATTTTTTTGAGTCGTCATTTCTTTATATTGCTTACCACGCTGTCATACCTGAAAACATACCATTTTTTTTTTCTAAGTTAAAACAAAAGATATAAATTTTTATAAATTTTGAATTTTTTATTACATTTTTTAAATTTGTTTTTCAGGTATAATCGAGAGACAACGTAATAAGCAGTGCAAAGAATAATTGACGACTCAAAAATATGGAACCTGGACTTCAAAATCTTGGCAAAACTAGTTTTAAAAGATTAATTTCATCGTAAAATATTAAAACTTTTGTTACTGTCTTTTATAATTAACCAATACATATATATATATATTAATTTATGTAAAACATACAGAAATAAATGCAAAAAGAAGTAATTATCTAAATTAATTACAAGCTTCATAATAAACGATCAATTTTCCGTCAATTTTCGTCATTTCAAATCTTTCTAACCCCCATTAGTTAAAAATTAGTAGTTAAACTTAGCTAGTCTAAAAGTTATTGTCAACATAATATCCATACACATATTTACTCACAGATAAATCGCGCTATTGATGAAACATTAATTAAATAAATTTTAGTTGATAACTGTTTTATGAGAAGTTTTGCTGACACATAAAAATTCCTTTATGGGACATTAGTTTACAGGAGTTTAAAACATCAGCAATGCTCCGGATGTTGCGTCAGTTACATTATATCAGCACATCCAACACAATATTTAATTTTTTACTGTAAATCATCTTTCCACGTTTAGTTTTGTACTCAAATTCATCACAAGCAGTGTGGTATGATTCGTAATCTTGGATCATGAAAACTCTACTCTAAATTATAATTCACTCAATCTGACATTTAAATGAAGCAAAGAAAAGGTTACTCAAGAAAAGACTCAAGGTTATATACAATAGAAATCGTTTCTCCTTCTTAATACTAGATCAAAAAGCTCCAGAAGGAAAAATTTGAAAATATTAAACAAATTTAACCTACACTGACTTCGAAGTATTCTTATCTTACATTCACACACTTGCCCCTACGTTTGTACGGTTATTAAAAAGGAACTCTCGCATTCCTCGAACTAACGGTATGATCGAGCCAAAGTGAGGTACAGTTCTTGGTACAGTTTTGAAACACTTGCCTCTAAACTCGCAATAAATTTGGTTGTTGTTTTGTAAGAAGAGGTGGGGGAACAATCTAACATGGATATTTATATGTGATATGCTATAATATACCTTGGAAGTCTCTTCGTACAGTTGCCCAGAAAAAAATGGTTACCTTACAGAAAAAATAATTAATTGAATATAAAATTGTTCATCATATGAACATTACATGAAATATGCTACTTGCCCGGGTCCTCCGTTTCGCGCATTAATTAGGCCCTAATACAACATCTGAAAGTACCATCATGTACCATACAGTCTTGCATTTTAAATTTATTCAGAAATCGAGAAATGTTGTCCCTGCAATTTCTGTAATCTCGGAAACAGGAACAGACAAAAGTCAGCTGTTGCTGTCCCAGTTCAAGGCCATCTTGATATTAAGGTAGCCCTGGTCAGTGAGGACACGAGCCATTGAACATGGGTTTCTTTTACATCAGGCGATGTAACCTAATTACAATCTTCAGAATAACGAGTGAAAAAACGGGGTGCATATTCAATGAATCACTAATAATTGTATGAGCATTTCCGTATAAACCTACTTCAAATTCAATTTCATCTATTGTTGAATGTCTGTTTGCGAGGATAATTTATTAAACATGTTCAATCTTTTCACCAGTGGTTCAAAGGGAAAGAAATGAAAATTTAAATTGTTATAGTTAATCTAAAGAATATTAATTTTTAAAATAATAGTTGATCTATTAACTGTTAAAATAATAATTATTATCAACTCCGTTATATTTTCATTGTAAATGTCTCTTTAAAACTTTTTAACTGTTCATTGTTGAGACCATGGAGAATAATCATGCTTGAAAGTTATTTAAAAAGTCATAAAAAGGTCTAGTAGTTCGACTCTAGTAGAACTTATTTACACACATCCTCTACAATTAAATCCTTTTAAAGTATCATTTCCAAAATGAGCAGATTATTCAAATTATAACATTACACAGTAACAAATAATTCCAACAGAAAAAAAATATATATATATATATTAAAGTAACAATAAATATGGCATCGAATTATTAACATATCAGTTGATTTGATTAAAAATACAAGATTGTTCTCAATAAACATCTAACTGATATTCAGATACAAAAGCGGTTTTAGCAGACTACATATTTCAATATTACTTTATTAAAAATATATATCATATTAATTTTCGGTGCAGTTACTAAATTTTCTCAAACGAGGTGAAATGCCGATTGCCTTTCCTTTCCTTTTGGACTGTCCAAACATTTCATTCGAAAATATCCTGCTATTTTGATATCATTTTTGAATAAAGTTTTTCATCAAGAGAGTTTGGAAGTTTTTTACTTACTATTTCATTGTGAAATAAATTATAAACATTATCAGAATTTCATAAATCTAAAACATATTTATTGATCCAACTAATGACTATTTTCATCGATTATTCATTTTGTTGCATATTATACAAGAAATCAAAAAACGTGCATCACACACAAATTATGAATGATTTACCAACACTAACAGTATATTGTTGCGAAATTCATCTTTTCTAAGATGATTTGTGATATTTAAATAATTCAGAAAGTGCACAAGGATCCTCTTCACTGACTTGAAAACACCCGCTCACTAATGTTAAGCCTATGGGGCACTATTTTTCTAATATCTCGTTTGCATTTCACTATTTTTAAACGATTTTTTTTTTTGCATTGGATAGCAGAGATCAATCTCTATTTCCGCCGTTGATTACTTTTTCGATTTTCTTTACGAAGATACTTTCACTTTCAGAACCGGTTTCAAAAGTGAAAGTTGACAAGACAATTGAAAACCAACTTTTATAATTTACTGCTCAAAAAAGTTAATGAATACGATTCTTTGTTGTAACCCAGAATATGATCTATAGATTTTTATACACACCACATAATATACTAAAATTTAATGTACACTGGCCTCCAAAAGTTAGTACAACCAGTCTTTTGTGTCTAAAACAAATGAATATAAAAAGGGTGTTCGCACATTTCTTAGACGATTTCCATGGTACTTACAGAAATATTTGTGTTTTAAACGTTCAGTTTGGTAGCCCTTATTCTGAACTACCTTTATACACCATAATTTCCACGACAATAATACCTTTTGTAGTTTTGGAAGAGGTATTTTGACCCATTTTCTCTTGAACAGCTTTCCAATGTCCATGAAGGGTTGTAGGTCGATGTTTGGATAACGTGAGTTTTAAAAGTCTAAAAGCGCATGGCTGATACATAAGACGATTTAGCAGGCGTATAATTGAAGAGTATAGTCCCGATACCCGTTTCTCGTTCCATTTTTTCCAGGAAATCAACAGTTGATTGTGATGTGCGGCTGCTTGCTTTATCTTGATGCAGTTTAACAGATTCATGGCACAAGCGGTAAAGAGATGGTATTTCATCCTTGAAGATTGCGAGTAAAATACACTGCAAAAAAATTGATGATTTTGCAGCGCGGGAGTGTATTACTGCTTATTTTGCTGTTTATTACTGTTAATTTTACGGTATAATATTGGCAGCTGAGATGCCAGTATTATACTGCAAAATCATCAATTTTTTTTCGTAGTGTATGTTTCTGATAGTATGTGGAGTTGATCTTAGCATTTTCTCCACTCTCTTTGTTTTTAATTTGCCGTTATATCCAAAACCAGCAACAATCATAAATCCTTTGCTAAAACTTTCTCTAGATACATTGAGCTCTGTTTTAAAATTTGTGTTTCTCATTAATGATAATAAATGGATCTATTTTTATTACAATCATTTAAATAGACCCAAGCTTCATCTATTGTAAAAACATTTTTCCTTTTTTCCGGATAAATGTTTCTCGTAAAGAATTTCTGCACGCTTGGCGATATGTCGTGAAGAAAGACGATGAACGTTTTTTGGTCTTTTAAAAATTCAAATCAATTTTAATGATTTTTGTAACAGTTGACACTCAGCATTTTAACGATTTAGCAACAGTCCTTTGACTTGGAAGATTTTCTTTTACCATAAAAGATCTTACTTTTGCAATATTCGAAGAATTCCTTTTTATTCTTAAGTACATATCTGGAACAATTTTTCCACTCCATGCCACACATTCACATTTTTTTCCTGTCTTATTTACAACAGAGGTGCCAAGCTTCCACTAATCTTCCGTATGGGGATTAATTTGATCCAGTTTAACAAAGTTTTGAAACAGAAAATTTATTTGCTGAATCTTTTATTTAATTTCAGATTTCTACAGAGAATATATTTCATTTCATTTCATAAAAGAAATTCTGATGTGAAACGTATTAAACCTGGGTTAAATTAACCCACATATTACGGAAGATTAGTGAGAGCTTGGCACCTCTGTGACAATATTACCTACTGTGGATTTAGATATAGAAAAACCATGCCTTTCACAGCGTTTTTTACTAACCGAATACGAATAATTCTCTTCGGAAAGTGCAGAAATATAGCCTTCCATCCATCGGTTCTTTAAAAACCCACTATTTTCATGTAAACAAAATTTCAGTTGCCAGACGAGAATATATACTTTCAAAAACATATTAGCTGTGAAAAATAATTTTTCTATGCAGACAATTCTTTTTATAACAAAACAAACTCGTCTAAAAATGTGCGAACAGTCTCTTTAAAAACATGAAATTTAAAAGAACTGTGCTTTAAACAGTTATTTATTGAATTTTACATAATTTTAACGTCAAGTATAATTTACAAATAAACAATTACATTTTTTTGTGTACAAAAGTCCACTGTTTGATAAAAATATAAATCACAGATTTTTGTGAGGGGAAAATGGCTTTTAATATTGGATGTGTGTTTGCCCCTACTTGAAATGCATTGGCAGAATTGACTTTCCATACTGTGAATTAAGTTGTCGGACACTGGAATGGGAAGCAACGCCCATGCATTGAAAAACGCTTGTTGCAGCTCATTTAAGGAACTCGGAGGATGACTTAAGGGAGACACCTGTCTGCCGAGGTAGTCCAAAGATGCTCTATCAGATTAAAGTCCGGATATTGAACTGGCCATTCCTTTCGCTCCAAACCTAGGTCTCCAAAATACTCATCAACAAGCTTAGCTCGATGAGGTCGGACATTATCAACCATTAAGATGGATTCATCACCAATAGCACCAGCATGTGATTTGACATACGGAGCGAGGATCTCGTCCCAATCTCTCATAGCAGTCAGAGTTCCTTTATGGTTCCCCACACACGCAGGTCAGTGTGACCATCCAGAGAGATTCCAGTCCCAACCATGATTCCACCTCTTCTATAACTGTGTATTTCAACAACGTTAAGCTGCTATCAGACGTACTCTCCTATCATAGTCAATATCAGATATTTCCTCCGAAACACGTTTTTCAAGAGTAAAACTCTCGAAAACGGTACTTGTGATAGATTGCCTCTCCTAACTTCATCAAGCGCTAACTTATGGCTGTTTGTATCTCCTACGATAGATATCAGCTCGAAATCCACCAATCAGAGCTCTCTAAAAATTCCAAGATGGCTACCGTCAGTAAGTGAACATGTTATGTTTAGCGTGGTCGCAGATATTGAAACCAAAAATACAGAAGAATTAAGAAAAAAGCAATATATTTGGTAACACAAGGACCAATTATACACGAAAAGAACTTTAAAAATGTGCAGTTATTTTGAAATTAAAGAATTACGTATGCGCCGATTGTACCTTCGGAGTTCGTTATTTACCACTACCGATAAGAACTTTATTTACTAATTTAAAGTTATTTATTGCGATTATTTTATTTCAATTCTTTATATTATTTTCTATATGTTATAATTGCACTGTCGTAGTCACTTATTTACTTCACAAACTGTACTCGTTTAACTACTTTCTGCAGCTGTATTTGGCGTTATTTCGTACTTGTTGCCAAGTTATGTCGCCAAAGATAAAAATGCAAGCAAACATGCACCAAGGTATTTTATTGCAATACAAATTATTCTAGCTTCCTTTTAGCATGCAGCGTTCAGAGTCTAAATTTTGTAGTGGAGGGGGGACAGAAATTTTTCTTATAATTTTAGAAAAATAAAATTTAATAAATGAAAATTTAATCTAGCAGCTATTTATAGTTAATTATATTTTCCCTTTTAATAATTTTCTTTTAAAACAATCTTGATAATCCGTTATAAATTTTAGAAAGATACTTAATATGCATATACTTTTTGTAATTGTAAGCTTTTGTAGAAGAAAATAATATCCGGTGTATTGCGGCCGTTGCTTAGGATATTAAAAAGAAAAAGATTCTTTGTTTTAGGCAGTGTTTGTTTCTCAAACTTTTTTAACTCACAGGCCAATTAAAGCGATAATTAAACCTGTGCGTCACACTTAAATCTAGAATTAAACTTCCTCAGCATATTTAAATTAAGATAATGGAAAACCGAATGAAAGAAATATACATCTAATAGATCTCATCATACAAAAATTTCTTGAGAAACATTTTTACACTAGTTCAAATATTTCTATTTAGTTTTTTATTAACTACTGTCCAAGAAACTGTTGCATAATTACTGTGAGCGGTCTCTGAAACAGCTTAATTGAAACATGAATAAAACGCAAAATTAACTCAGAAAATACTATTTTTGTACTAAACATTATGTACAAGATATTTATAATCAAAATTCACCTATTCAGAAGTTTCTTGCGATAGTGCATGGGTTCCAAATGAAACAAAAATTCACTAGTGTCTGTAATTAAACTTAAAATTATAAGTTAAACTGCAAAAATTGAAAATATCAGTGGTCTGGGAGACCGTTAACAGCAGTTAAAAGTTGAACATAATTTATTAACCTTTAAAAAAAAAACGGCTATTCACTAAAAATTTCCAGTTTAACTATAGATACTAGTGGCACTTTGTTTCGTTTGGAGCTTTCAAACTACCGCTAGAATCAGTTGAATGGTAAATTTTAATTATAATAGGCCTGTATAAAAAGTTTAGTACATTAAAAGTATCCTACAAGTTAATCGAGACTTTCATTCATATTTCAATAAAGCGATAGCATAGACCACTCATAGTAAGTTAAGCGCCCATTTTTGTCACAGTCTGGGGGTTAAGGGCCCCCAGACTCAGGGGTGAAAATGTCCTTTTCAGTCTATTTTTCCTTTTTAATTATTGAATTTCAACCACCCTAAAATTTTATCTTCCCCCTCCTAGCGGTGTATAAATTTTAAACCTTTATATGTTTTTCAAATTGTTAAGCAAATTGTGCCCTTTTTTTACTTTGTATTAATAATAAATAACGCATATAACCCATCCCCCCCCCCCCCCATCCAGTTAAAATATTTTGCTTCCCTTCAAAAAAAATTTAAAAAAAATTAAAATTTATATATTTTCGAAAACAAAAATGAATTGTAACGTAAAACTTTCCTAACAGAAATAGATTTCTAGAATTTTCAAATAAGCAAACCCAAAATTAAAGCTCATTCCGCCAAATAGTTTTTAAGTTATGCTTAAAAAAGCACTTGTCTTGTAATCTGTTTTGCGACGACCGAACATTTATTTAACATTAGGAGGTGCAAACATAAAACCTGCGTAATTTCTAAACTACTTTAACGAGTGACTTTCAGTTTGATACGCGAAGGTAAAATTTACCGAAAAATATGATGTTGAAATTAGGGTTTAGTATTAAAAGTTTTAGAATATATTACAATTGCTATACGTAACTTCCTACCACCCCCCCCCCCCCCCGCAAAATTTATGTACAGCATTATTATTAGATGTTATTACTAATCTATTGTTACTTGTAACATTTTTATACAGTGATTTGCGGCAGAGAGTATAACTTCCCCCCCCCCCCCAGGACTGTACATAATATGTATAAAAATAAGGATTGTGTTTTTGAAACGAAAAATATCAAACACTCATTTAAACTTTCGAAAAATGATTAAAGTCGTCAAAATCAGGGAAGAAAACACTGCAAAAGAGGGGGAACTACTATATCTAAATTCTATTACGTATTTCAATTTTACAATACATTCAATATGCAACATGAATTACATTTAAAATATGGAAAATATATTAACTAAAAATGTCATAATAGTGATTATGGTAAAAAAACTAAAACTTAATTTAAAATCTTTCTTTACGTTACAGATTTCGGCTTAGCGATAAAATGCGGTTCCAATACATATGACAAAACACTAGTTTTAATATACTATTTTTTTCTAAATCACTTCATACTAATAGTTGAGAATTCTTAATATTTACAGGTAATGAAAGATGTAAAGTGAAGATTCAGTTTCTATGGACTCTATAATTTAGAATTATAATGTTATATTAGCAAGAGTATTGTTTTTATAATCTTGGAATTTTAAGTAAAATGATCATAATATTATATATATAGAACAGACACGAAAAGAAACTGCAATATATAAAATGTTAGTACGTGATAATGCATCCTGTTTATCAATCGAGCTCTACACTAAATATTAAAACACCTGCTGCAATTACTCGCCAAATGTTAAGCCCTCTCCTTACATTAGCAGATAACTTTCAGTATGGAAAATAACCCTAGTTGCAGCGTAAAAGTGTAGCTCCAAGCAAGCGAGAGGCAATAGCATACACTTCATATCGTATGGTAGTCCGTGTGATATCAGCTTTACATTAGTATTATCTGATGCCTTGTTCTCTCCAAATCAGCACATGACCTGTATCACACTCCAAAGCAAACCGGGATTCATCTGTGAAGAGTGTAAAGAAGCCAGTGGCGCAGAGAAGGGGGGCAAGGGTTAAACCCCACCCAGAGCTAAATGATACAGTTTATTGCTGCTTATATGAATGGTTTATCAAATAAGCCGCTTCTATGAATCAAGAAAACCAAAAAACAGTATTAACATCTTTACCTTAGTCGAAATCCATCGCTATATTGAATCAAATTATATTCAACAAACGTGATTCATTAAAACGGTTGTTATCGTATTTAAAAATGGAGAAAATTCACAATAGATATATATTAAAACTTATTTTGCAAAATAACAGTGAGCGCATCCTGTCCCACTGCTGTACAGAGGAGAATCTTTCAACCGATTTTTTTCTTTGCTTCTTTTTCCGAAATGAGACTAACCCATCGAATTTCACGGAGAAAAATTACAATAACAACAAAAAATCGAATGGTAAATTTTGAACGTTACAGAAATGGAATTTGAATTGTTTCACTTGTTAAAAAGCTGGCGGAAAGTTCCTCTAAATACACTAAACCCTGCAAAAACAGAACCTCTCTATAACGGAATCCTGTCTTAAATCGAAATAACTTATAGTCCCAACGGAAAGAAAACATACAATTACCCGTGCTAAGACGGAAACTTTTTTTAAACAGATTTTTTTCCCCCTGTTCTTATCGATTCCGTTTTCACAGGCTTAAATAAATTTATAAATCGGTATTATAGTTAAGTCATCTGGTGCAAATTTTCTTTCACTAGACTCGGGCCACCCGACTTAAGTTTTCTTCTATAGAGATTTTGGGCCAGGGCTATTCTTACTTTTTCTGCAGTCTCGGGCCGGTCCGAAACTACACCTCACTCTTTTCAGTCCCGGGTCAAGTCTAAGGAAATTTACATTTGCGTGATCTTGCGTCGCGTGGCGGCAGTTTTCTTGTAAAATTATTAATATTGTACATTTGTTTAAAAAATCTTTAGAAATTGAATTTGGTTTAATAAATAACAAAGAAATATTTAAATCACAGGTACCAAGTTACCTTTTTTTACATAGAGTTTTAAAAATGTTATTTAAATTTATGAACCAACTTTTTCTGTCATTCCAAGATACATTAAATTTTCATGAGTGTCCATGTAAGTCATTGTCACTAAATGATCATTAATATTGTTATTACGTTTTCCATATATTGCGACATATAATCTTCTGTACCTTAAAATGTTTACATACATATGTGTGCAATATTCTGTTAAAAGAACTTTAACTATAGGATAATATTGACTAAGAAATATCGGCATGCTTTGCTTAAATTGATTCGGACCGGACCCATAAAATACGAAAAAACAAACAGCACGGACTGGAACCAGGGTCGAATATTTAGCTTTTCGTACGAACTGAGAACATTTTCGTAGGGGTCCAAGCTAAGTAGCTTTTATAACGGATTGGGCCGAAGCGGTCCCGGCCATAGAAATTTCGGTGCATGCAGACCTCTTCCCTTGCCAATCAGAAACATTTAATGTTTATTCTAGAAAAAAAAAAAAAAGGCAGCGCAGCGTACTGAAAAAATTAAAAGAACCACACAAAAATGGCATTTTGCAGTCATAAAATGGTACGGTGTACGTCATTAAATGTGCAATTATAGAATCACAAGTGACATAAAAACTGTTAAAAAAAACGAACAGATAGAACAAACTGTAAGACATAGCAGAGCAAACTACAACAAACAATTTTTGCCTAGGAAACCTGGGTTCACAGTCAATTTAATCAAACAAAAATATAGGGTGCCTACTTCAAGTCAAGCTCTGATAGGAGACGTTTAACACTAATGAAGATATTTTAACAGAATTTTCAACAGACTTTCCTTGCTCACCGATATCACAAAAAATGCTGGAAATGAACAGAAATTCGATCAGTGACATCGTATGGAGTTTCAACTTCAGTCTGACTTATGGAGTGCCTAGTTCAGCGCTGTATGGACACGGATGATGATAACTTCCACCAGGTTTCGTGATATCGTTACATTTGACATAAAGTTTATTGAAAATTTTGTTTAAATAGCTTCATTATTGTTAAATTTATTAACAAAAAATCATGTTCGGCTTCGAGTGAATAACCCCGTATATTTGATTGAAAAACTGGATTGGCCACACGTCACTCTAGCGGTCTGTAAAAAAAGATAAGTGGGATGCACCGCGGTAGCCTGTCTTTTTCGTTAGCCTCGCTTTAAAGTTTGTGACGTTATCAAGCCACGATTTTATTTGAATTGCAATGCACTTTATAAGTAGTTTACACATTTTTATTTTAATATTTTACATTATGCATATCCATGATGGGTAAGTATTACGGTGGCCCTCAACGACTAGTTTCCATGGAACTTGTTTCTTCAGAAAATATCAAATCCTCACTGACATTAAGAACATTAGAAATGCAGCATATTTTAAACTACCAATGATCACATCTTTCAAAATGAGCTTTCATATTTTGGATAAGTAATTCCCAGATAAAAAGCAATCCATTTAAAAAAAAAAAATCTGCATCAGATCGGGTAACAAGCTTTTACCCAACCCGACCCGATCTGCGGTTCAGGTTGGCAGTAATTGTTTTTGTTGTGGGTTGGGTTGAAGCTAAATGTTTTGGTTTTGGATTGGGTTTTGATTTTTTGAGATCGGGTTCACATTGACCTGATATATATAAAAAAAATGTACTGAATATTTTTCAAATGTAAAAAAAACTATATATTTGACTATTAATGAATGTATTTGTATTTATTTTTATACAAAAAAAGATAAAATTGATGTTAGAGATGTAATTGTAGAGGACAATTTTTCCATAATTGTATTAAAATATGGATTCATTTTCTTTCACTTCGGGTTCTGGTCGGGTTTCGTGTTTATTTTAAGCAAAAATTTCGGGTATGAGTCCAAGCAGGATTCTACTTCAGCGTTACCGAATAAACAGCGATTGCTATTCACTCGATGTACAGTTTTTAAGACTATTCTTGAATAGACTGTTGATGTGTACATTTAGAAATCCTTAATGAAAAAGCCGACAGTCAAATCCTAAATCACTGTGTATCACACATACCTTGACTTTGAAAGTAATTTTTCAGGAAAAACCATGTAAAACCATGAAAAAAAGTTTACCGTAAAATCCCGATTGTAAGCCCCCTTTTTTCAAAAGCAAAAACAGTTAAATTTGGAAAAAGTGCTTATAATCAAGATTTAAAAAAAAAAATTTCATTAAAAAACCGTTTTTATCATTAATTTAGAAGTAAAAAAGATAAATACAGAGGTGAGAATCTTCCGTATTTCGGCAGATTTCAGCTTAAAAAAAGAAAGAAAGAAACATTTAAATCTGCACCCCCCCCCTCCCCCAGCACACAAAATTTAAAATCTTTAAAAATCTGGGTTCTTTTCAATTTCTTTTCTTTATTTGTTATTTTATTGTGACAATAAATAATCAATAATATAAATCCTCCTCGAAAATTACTGCCTTTTCCTTTTGTCCCCCCCCCCCCCCTGCTACAAAACATGCATAGTTTAACCTTTATAACTCTTTAATTTTAAATTTCTTTTCTGACTTTTTTAATACTCTATAGTAAAAATAAAAATAAATAAATGATCTATCACCTGAATTATCAACTCCTCTCAAAATCTCTTCTTCTCTCCCTAGCCCCCCCCCTCCTACACCCTCATCTCATGAAGACCCCCCCCCCCCCTCCCTTCCAAAGCATCTTATAAAGTTTCAAATTATATTTTTTCCTACTCTATTTGTGATTTTATTGTAACATTATTTAAATAACCATCTAAATTACATCCCCCCTTTCCACAAAAAAAATGTCCTCTTTTATTTCTTTGCCCCCCCCCCCCACCCCAGTACAAACAGATTAGAATTTTAAAAAAAATTCTTTTTTTTTTGCTCATTTTATAACTGTTTTGTAACAATAATTAAATAATTATCTAAATTACTTCACCCCCTCACCGGAAAAAATTCTGCTTTGCTCTCCCCCCCCCCCCCAGCACACAAACTTTAAAACTATTTTTTTAAAAGATTTTTATGGTGTATTGTTACTTTATAGTAGGGGTGCACAACCTTTTTAAGCAAAGGGCCACTTACAAAAATGACTGGGTTGTAGAGGGCCACCATCAGAAAATTTTTGTTTCGAGGAGGTGTGACCGGGGAGGGGGATCAGATTAAAAAAACATAAATTTCGGAAGGGTAGATTTAGCCCCCTGGGTTCCTTCCTTCCAGTCAACATATTCAGTTCTGTTGGCAATGATATATCAACAGTTTACGTTTGTATTTATACAAGAGATATAGATAAGATTATTTTTAAAGAGTGAAAATACTCCTTGACTTTATTTGAAGGAATAAAATTAGCTTTAATGATTGCCAGTGCCGAAAGAAAATACTGCTTTCATGAATGAAGGTGGAGAGGAGGAGAAACATATATTATTCAACTTCTTAACACATACTTCTTAACATATTCAGTCATAAAATGTGGATATCAAAGGGGTGCACAACCTTTATAAGAGGAGGGGCAGTCACGAAAATGACTGGATTGTTGAGAGCCAACATCCATAGGGTGACAAAATTTTGTTTCGGGCAAGAAGGGGGGGGGGGCGGCCTAAAAGTTCATAAAAATGCTAATTTTAAAAGGAGGGTTAGCTTCCTATACTAAACCACCTCCTTAGTCAGCATAACCCAATTCAGTTGGAAAGGATGGAAAAAACTTGCCTTTTTTTTCCATGCGCGATTGACAATATTCATAGTTTTTTCCTAGTCATTGACGAATTTCACGATTATTACGCACACGTTCGGCGAAATTTACGATTTATACGCACCCGACCGGCAAAATTTGCGATTTTTACGCGCCCGATCGGCGAAATTTGCAATTTTTTCGCATCTGATTGGCGAAATTTGCAATTTTTCGCACCCGATTGGCAAAATTTGCGATTTTTACGCGCCTGATCGGCAAAATTCATGATTTTTACGTGCCCGATCGGCGAAATTCATGATTTTTACGCGTCCGATCGGCGGAATTCATGATTTTTACGCGTCCGATCGCCGGAATTCGTGATTTTTACGCGTCGATCGGCAAAATTCGCGATTTTACACAGACGATCGGCGAAATTTACAATTTACATGCACCCAATCGGCAAAATTCGTGATTTTTACGCATACGATCGACGAAATTTACGATTTATACGCACCTGATCGGTAGAAGCGATTTATACGCACCCATCGGAGAAATTCGCGATTTTTACGCGCTTAATCGGCAAAAATTGCAATTTTTACGCATCCGATCGGCAAAATTTGCGATTTTTACGCAGACGATCGGCGAAATTTACAATTTACACGCACTCGATCGGCAAAATTTGCGATTTATATGCACCGATCGGCAAAATTCGCGATTTTTACGGGCCCGATCGGCAAAATTCGCGATTTATATGCACTCGATCGGCAAAATTTGCGATTTTTACGCACTTGATTGGCGAAATTTGGCAAAATTTGCTATTTTTACGCGCCCGATCGGCGAAATTTGCAATTTTTTGGCATCTGATCGGCGAAATTTGCAATTTTTCGCACCCGATTGGCAAAATTTGCGATTTTTACGCGCCTGATGGGCGAAATTCATGATTTTTACGTGCCCGATCGGCGAAATTCATGATTTTTACGCGTCCGATCGGCGGAATTCGCGATTTTTACGCGTCCGATCGGCAAAATTCGCGATTTTTACACAGACGATCGGCGAAATTTACAATTTACATGCACCCGATCGGCAAAATTCGCAATTTTTACACATACGATCGACGAAATTTACGATTTATACGCACCTGATCGGCAAACGCGATTTATACGCACCCTATCGGAGAAATTCATGATTCTTACGCACCCGATCGGCGGAATTCGCGATTTTTACACGCTTAATCGGCAAAAATTGCAATTTTTACGCATCCGATCGGCAAAATTTGCGATTTTTACGCAGACGATCGGCGAAATTTACAATTTACACGCACCCGATCGGCAAAATTTGCGATTTATATGCACCGATCGGCAAAATTCGCGATTTTTACGGGCCCGATCGGCAAAATTCGCGATTTAAATGCACTCGATCGGCAAAAATTTGCGATTTTTACGCACCCGATAGGCGAAATTTGGCAAAATTCGCGATTTCTACGCACCTGATCGGCAAAATTCGTGATTTTTCCGCGTCCGATCGGCGAAATTGATCCGCGGGCCACAGGTTGTGCACCCCTACTTTATAGCAACAATAAATAAATAATCATCTATTTCTCCCCTTAAATTTCCATCAGCCATCCCTAAAAACGGGGGCAAACTTCTAGACCAGGGGGGGAGGTAGAGAGGGGATTTAAATCTTTTTTGTAGTTTGGCTGTTCTCACACCTGATATTTTGTTAATAGGTGGAGGGATGTTTTAGAGAACATATTTATTTTAAAGTATAAAATATACATGTGATTCAGAGGTGAGAACAGCCAAACTGCAGAAAAGAGGAAAATTTTTGCTTTCATTCCACATATTTAGAACCCCCCCCCCCCCCCCCCCCACCTTCGAGGGAAAAGACAGAGCAAAAATTTCAAAGGGGATGCTCATTTTAGATGAGTCATACCTATATGAGATGATGAAGATAATATTTTAGATAAGTCAAAGTCACCTTACTACAAAATAAGAAATAGGACATTTTTATTTTTTAAAATTAATATTACAGATTTTAAACTATTTTCTGGGTGAGGGGACAGAGTGGGAAGTGGAACTTTTGGGATAAAGGAGGGTAATTTGAATATGACTGATTATTCATTTACTAGAGAACTACAAATAGAACAGAAGATATCTTCAAATAAGAGTTTTACAAATTTGTAACTTTGCATTCTGGGAAGATGAGGGGGAAACATTAATTTTGAAAGAAGGGGGCTTGTAATTTATATTATTTTTAAAACGGAGCAACAAATAGAACAGAGGGGGAGCAGACATTTTGGGAGTAGAAGGATAATTAAAATGGTTGATTATTTATTTATTGTTACTAGAGAGCAACAAATAGAACATATATTTTTTAATAAAGAGTTTTAAATAATTTAAATTTTGTATGCTGAGGAGGTGGTGAAGGAAGTGTAACTTTTGGATGGAGGAGTGAGGGTGTAGTTTATTTATTTAAGCTTTTTTGTGTTTGGGGGGGAGAGGGGGGCGAGAAGAGAAGCAGACATTTCATGCAGGGGAGGATTTGATTGACATTATTTTAGAATATAAATGGAAATCTGCCAAAAAAGTCAGATTCTCTCCCTTGGATTTGTTAAATCAATTTTTTGTGCAAAAAAAAAATTGTGTGTGTGTGTTGCGGGAGGTGGTGGTGGTGGGGGGGGGGGCTTACAATCTGGATTTTACGGTATACTTATTGATCTTTGTTTAATATTTTTTTATTAATAAAAATATTTAATTTCTTTTAAATAACAGACAAAATAAAATAAAAAACCACAATGTAATGAGATATATATATTAAAATAAAATGCAACACAATTTAGTATTTTAGTAAAAATTTATTATTAAATATCAGGCACTTGGACATTTAAAATTGTGAAACAGTTATTAATCTGTAGGAATCAAAAGTTACACAAATCAGTGAATATGATACCAAAGAAACAAAATGTGCAAGCCACAAATAAATATTAATTATTTCCAGACTTTTATAACAATACTATGCTCAGAGTTGCCAAGTTCCAAAAGCCAAAAATCAGAAGGTTTAAAAAAATAGAATAAAATAAAATAAAAATAAGGTTTTTTAAAGATGACTTCTTATTTTTGAAATGTAAACATCCATAATATTGCAAATTTAATAACTTTAAAATATTGGATCAATACTGAAGATTAAAATAATTTTTAATTCCCCACTGCAAATAGCAGGAACAGCTTTTGCATCATCCCATACAGATATAAAAATCCATTTTTACAGAACAATTTATATTTGATCTGAACTTCAATCACTAATTACAGTAAAAGCATTTCATAATTTTTATCCTGCTATGGCTATTTTTTTAAATGTAAAATGACATAATATAAAAATCGTATCTGAAATTCAGGATACATATGACAAAAATTAGGAGTGTAGAAAAAAAGGTAAAAAATCAGGAGACTTGGCAAATCTGTATGCTTATATATAAAGTATTAATAACAGTAATAAATCATCATTAATAAAATATAAAGGGAAAATTCCAATGAAAGAGAAATTAAAAATATGGAAACTAACTACATAAATATTTGATAAACCATACTCTATGCAATCTGATGGTATGAAAACTCTATGCAATCTGATGGTATGACAGTGCTTGAAACTGCACTACTCCAAGCTCAAAATTCAATGTAAATTATTATTTCCCATTCCAATACCCATTTCAGGCTGAGAGTGGGCCAATCTTACTGTCTAAGTATAGCAATATACATTTTGCATGTGATTGTTATTGAACAGTATTATATGTATGCTGCAGGTTATATATTTGTCATTCATGCTATTTCAAAGTACAGTTCTAGAAAGAAAAGAAAAGAAAAACAAAAAGTACCACCCCATGCTATTTTACCAGCAAATTGTTGCACAGAAATGTGAAAGGTACCATTCAACCAAGATTTGTGTCGACTTTCAAAAAATTAATACAATTTTTGAAATAGAGGTCGTCTAGATATTAAAAATTGTATCAAATTTGAACTGTCAAATGGTAACACCATATTAGAGTTCCTTGGATCAAGGCAGCACGAAAAAAAAAAATTATATATATATATATATATATATATATTTGTTGTTGTTGTTCCATTACAATAAATTTATTTCCTTTTCCCATTTATTTATTTTTAAAAATCATCTTGGTTAGGCTAAATCAATAGAAGTAAATACCTTGCACATTTCAAAACACTATCTTTAAGAACTGAAATTTATATGGTGCGAATATTTGTATTTTCTTCAATAAAAATTAGAAAAAGTAAAGACATACATGAAGGTACAAAGCATAATAAGGAAGCAAGAAACTAACCAAGATATAAAAAACATTTAGACACCAAAATTTAAACAGCAGTACAGTCAGCCCTCCCCCCCCCCCCCCCCAAAAAAAAAAAAAAAAAAAAAAAAAAAATTATGCATTTTTATCACCAATTGTCACATAAAAAAACTAGTCGTTGGGGGCCACCGTAATACTTACCCATCATGGATATGCATAATGTAAAATATTAAAATAAAAATGTGTAAACTACTTATAAAATGCATTGCAATTCAAATAAAATCGAGGCTTGATGACGTCACAAACTTTAAAGGCTCTATTACTGAATTGCTTGAAAGAAACATCCTTATAACTCCAAAAATAATAATCCTATTAACTAGCAGTTTATTGCATCTGATTAAGCGTCAAATTTCCAATTAAAATATATCTTTGAAGTAAAATTTGGATGAAATACAGGGTCATGAAAAATCAAAGAGTGTGGAAAATAGAATTCCAAATATCTCGGCAACTCATTATCCGATCGACTTCATGCTTTATGCAAAATTTATGTTTTTTTATTGTCTTTTATTTTATTTTCTTAAAATAACCAATTTCGAAAATTTTTATATAATCTTTTATCAGAACGAATATTTCGAGAGTCCGAAAAAAATAGTTCCGGTTAATCGAGGTTATTGAAATGAAATAGGCTTCTTCCCATTATTACATACTAAGTACATACCAAATTGCAAGTCTCTATCTCAATTTTTTCGGGAGATAGAGCGGTTACAGACACACAGATGGACGGCAAAATTTTTTTTTAAAAAATATGTTTTTCGGAATCTCCAGTGTCTGAAACGTGTAAATCCGTCAAAATTTTTTTTTCGATTTTCAAAATGATTACAAGACTTACCCTATACTACGTATGATGGGTAAGTAAAAAAGAAGTTTCCATAGAGAAATTGCATCAAATTTGGAAACTTTCAATACAAACACCCAATTTTGGCATTATATTTAGTTTTTTCACAAAATTTTATCCTCGGGTACCAAACGGGAAGTCATTGGGTGAAGTAGTTTAGGAATTATGACAGTTTAAAGTTTGTTACTCCTAATGCTAAATTCATTTTCAATCGTTGTAAAACAAACTGCAATGCATGTGGCTTTTTGAGCAAAACTCAAAAAATCACTTTACGGAATGAGCTGTCAGTTTGGATTTGCATAATTGAAGCTTCTAAAAAACGATTCCTGTCAAAACTTTTACAGGTTACAATACAAATATGTTTCAGATATTAATTAAAAAATATATAAAATATTAAACAAATATTTTTAAAAAATATGTATTGTAACGTATAAAGATTTGAACAGAAATCGATTTCTAGAAGCTTCAATTATACAAATCCAAACTGACAGCTCATTCCGTCAAGTTATGCTTTAAAAGCCACATGCATTGTAGTTTGTTTTAGAACTATTAAAAATGAATTTAATGTTAGGAGTTCAAAACTCATCTGCTGAATTCCTAAATGATTGCACTGAATGTTTAGTGTCCTAGGTTAAATTTCCTGAAAAATCCAAATATGATATGAAATTTGGGTGTTCATATAGAAAATTTCAGAGTATGGTACAATTTTTCTAAGAAGACGACCCCCTAAACATTTGTTTCCAATATAAATTGAAAAGAAAAGACATAATTTCCAATTAAATGGTTATTTTCATTTTTTACTGCAATAATTTGGTGATTAAATTGTATGGGGTGTCATTCTCTTTTTAATTTTATTTTGGCTGACTGTACATATAATCTTGAATTAAAAACCTGAATAGAAACAGCTCTATGTCACAATTTTAGAACCAGAAATATAGTTAATTCTTGCCCTTGTACTTATACAAGCAAGGGAAAATCACTGAATTGATAAAAGTAAGAAATTGTGTATTCCATTTATTAAAAATTATTAAACAGAAGAAAAATGACAATTTATTTTTCATACAGAAGATATGTACTGACCAGCCAAGTTTCTATTTACTTTATATGTATTTTTTTATTTTTTATTTTTTGAAGAAAATAAAGAAAAGGCACAAATATATCAAAATATAACATTTCTTTATGATTTTTATCGCCATAAAAATCTGTTTTGCTAAACACTTTATCATTTTAAAACAAGAACGAAAAATCATGCGTCAAGCATAGATTATGTAGCACTTTCCAACACTTCCAAAATAATTTTACAAAACATACCGTTTAATAAACTAAAAGATAACATCTAAGTAAACAATTTGGAAAACGCGTAACATATTTAAAAACATAATTTCAGGAATTTCCAACACATACAATATTTGGAAAAATATCCGAATACTTTTATTCAGCCCTGTATATGATCTATAGATTTGTATATGCTAGGATGCTAAATTTTAGTTTAGTTAGGAAACGCGTAGCACAGTTTAAAATTATCTTTCTGGAGTTTCTGTCAATAAACGGAAATGTGTTCACGAACTTTTGCGCTGCCCTGTATAGGATCTACAGAATTTATACACACCACGTAATAGACAAAAAGCGAGTTAAATTTAAAATCGCGTTCAGCAACTTAAAACGCACTTCCAGGAATTATTGTTAACAGACAGTAGAGAATTCTTTTGTGTGTCCCTGTAAATGAACGATGACTGCTATACACACACTATTCTGTAGTAAGCCTCTTGTAATGCACCTTAGATATATATATATAAATTTCAATGCGTTTAAAATAGTGAAACATTATTTAAATAAACCGCAGACGATTTTTCTCCATAGACGTCATGTAACGGAATTCTTTTGACTGTCCCTGTAAAGTAACTATAAGTGCTATGCACACCCTATTCTATATTAAGCTTCTTCTAATGCACCTTAGTGATATATATAAATTTCGATGCGTTTAAAATACTGAAACATTATTTAAATAAACCGCAAATGATTTTTCCCCATAGACCGCAATGTAACGGAATTCTTTTGAGTGTCCCTGTAATAAAACTATAAGTGCTACGCACTTCCGTTGAAATAGGGAACATGCTATAGATAACGACAATAACATATAAAAATTGCAGAGCAATCCGAGCATATTTACTGGAGTTAGAGCACGGACAGACGGCAGATGGCCATACGGCCAGACAAACCGAAGTCATAAGCACTTTTCAACTAGGTTGGAAAGTGCTAAAAACAAAGCTGAAATACAGATTATTTATTTATAAAATTGCTTTATATATTTTTAAATTCAGATGAATTGGGAAAAAATATAAAATAAATCGAAAATTCATAAAACAATATAATGTTGAAAATCAGAAAATTTATATACTACAATCAGTTTATAGAGAAATGTATAAGACTGATTCATTTCCTTTCTGCTTTATTTAAAATAACGGGAAGATAATGAAAGAGTTCAATTGAACCCCTGCCAAAAGTCAGACTATACTTTGACAAAACAATGGAGCATCCACAATCATTCAAATACCTTTTTTGAGGCCATGTCTAAAAATGATTTCACTGTTTTTTCTCCATCATGTGTTTTTTATTAGAAGTAATATTTTATTGGATTGGTCATGCCATGTTGCGTTTCTTTTGAAACACAACTTATCTATATTAAGGTGAGATTCTATTTCTTTGGCCTAAAATTTGTGCGATTTTTACTTTTTTTTTTTTGGTTACAAAGAAAAGAGATATTACTTCTGGACTTTTTGCATTATATTTGTTGACATTTCACTTATATATTTAAATTTTTTTGTGTAAAAAAAAAAAAAAAAAAAAAATGAATAATATGTTTTGTGCGACTGCAGGTGCGTACCATGGACTCCCAATCGGCGGCCATTTTTCTCTGGTCACAAGCTTCTCAAACAAATTTGGTCACCATGTTATGAAAGGGTATTAAATTTTCTGAAGCTTTACAAAACGTTTAGTTTAAAAAGTAGACAAAAAATTTGAACAAAAAGGCCATCTTTTTGCCTTTTTTAAACTATTTTTTCAACCTTTTGTGAGCTTTTAAAAATATTTAATCAATGAAAATTAAACTTTTCAGTGCAATAAGCTCCAGCAAGAACAATTAACTTTCTTTTACATAAATAATAAAGGAAAATGGTCCAGTAGATTTCAAGAAAAATGGTCGCCCAGTTAGAAAACAGGGTTTTGAGAAAAATTCTACAATAACATTACATTCAACAAGCGTTAACAATCTATATAGTTGAGGGATGCAAAAAATGCAAAAATAAAGAAAAAATAAAAATTGTGACCCAAAGAAGTAAAATCTCCACTTAATAAAAGAAAGATGTCTGTCTGTTGTTGATGGCTAGGGAAATCAATTGCACATACAGATCTGCAGTTTGGGAAGGATAGACCAAGACAGTTTCCAATGCACCTAAGACTCAGATATTTCATTTTTTGATAATTAGGTAAGATATTAATTAAAAACTCTCACTGAACACGAATGAAGAAGCTTCAATAATTTTCCTTAGTTCAATGACATTTTGACCCTTCTAAACATATCAGGGGAAAACCTGGTGTTTCAAGCACATAGCTTGAAGACAGGAGGAAAACATCCTTTTTTCGTGCATTTTAAAATTGCAATCGCTGGAAGCTTGGTGGAGCTATTCTCTAGATATCGTTTTCATGCTTTCAGTTTGTTGTGTGTTTTAAAATTACAATTACTGGGGTTTGAATGGAGTAATAAAACAAGAACGAAAAATCATGCGTCAAGCATAGATTATGAAACACTTTCCAACACAGCTATAAAACTGTAATGAAACTTCATCATTAAATAAGGTGAAAGAAGATATGTAAGTAAACAGTTTAGAAAACATATAACATATTGAAAAATACAGTTTTCGAAATTACCTTCCAGTGTCAAAAAAGTGGTCAAATTATTTTGTGCAGCCCTGTATATGATCAATAGCCCTGGATATATAGTATGATAAAATTTAGTTCAGTTAGAATATTCACATTTAGCAATTTTCACTAATTGATGGAAATGCACTCAAAATCTTTTGTTCAGCCCTGTATATTATATGAATACTTTTGTACACACCACATATTAAGCTAAAAGGCAACTTAAAACTCACTCACAGCAATTACCAACCGTAAACGACAATGCATATTTTTATTTGCGTAACCCTGTATATGAATTTATTTATATTACACAAACTTCTATTAGTCTACTAAATATAGTTCAGCAGGCAAACGCGGAAACACAATTAAAAACTACCTATAAGCAATTCACTCCCATAGTCTGTAACACTTACGAATTCCTTTGTGTAACTTTGTATATGATCAACTGAGTTTATAAACACACACGTACAATGAAAAAATTTTATTAAACTTAAAAACGCAAACCAAAGTTGAAAACGCACTTATCACACATAGACTGTAAATATTGAACATGTACTGTAACCAATATCTTTTGTGTATTCCTGTAAATAAACGCAATACACACAAGAGAGCAATTTATAGTGCACCTCAGTAATGCATATAATTTTCATTATGTTTGAAATAATGAAATATTACTAAATTACACTGCAAATGATTTTTCCCCATAGAACGATGTGTAACAGAATTTTTTTGTTTGATCCTGTTAAATGAATAATAAATGCTTTACACCCCACATTCGACAAAAAGCATGTTTTAATGCGCTTCATAATTATACATCAATTTCATTATGTTTTAATTGATCTAGCATCATCAAAATGCACTTGAAACTATTATTTCCCATTGGCTGTAATGTAACGGAATACTTTTGACTATGCCTGTAAAAAAACTATGTGCTACACACTTCAGTTGAAATAGGGAACATGCTATAGTAAACGACAATAACATACAAAAATTTCAGGGCAATCTGAGCATACTTACAGGAGTTACAGCACGGACAGACGGCAGTTGGCCAGACAAACCGAAGTCATAAACACTTTTCAACTACGTTGGAAAGTGTTAAAAATATGTATATGTACCTATTGTTGGTACCTCTGTGGTTCTGATGGTAGTCTTTATTAGAAATATATGACTATTTACTATTTTTTTTAAGTATTTTCTGGAGGTTGTTTTCATATTTTATGTATTTTCTGCAGTATTGAATTGCCACCTCTGTAATCCAGATAACAAACAATACTGATATATAAATAATGATACTTTTTTATCTCAATGGTACCTTTCAGTAAAAAAATATGAACATTTGCTATTAAAAAAAAAAAAAAAAATCTGAAAGTTATTTTTATATTTCTAGCTTTACTGCAGTTAAAAAATGCCATGTATGGGGGCTAGATAGTACCTGTCTGTGGGCCCAGGTAATGATGGGCAGGTTTGCTAGTTAATTAATAATCAAGATTTACAAATGTTTGAGAAAAGTTTAACTCAAATAACAGATTAATTTTTAGCTGTTATTCCACTTATGAGTACTTTTAAAATGCTCTTGTTTTTCCATACATTTGGAAAACAGACAGTTAAAGAAATAGTAACACATACAGAAATAAAAAATAAATAAAATAAAACAACCTTTTACTTGAAATACAAAGATGTGAATTATCACTTTACTAAACAGAGTACAACCAACAGAGTGAAAAAATGTCCAGACCGGGGTTCGATCCCGGATCCCTTGGTATAGCGCACCAAGTGCTTTACCAATTAAGCCATCCAGACAACATAGAGTCTAGAATTCTCTCACTCTTATATGGCAAGGCTACAACCACGCAGCACAAGAGGGAAAGTCAATCATGAGCACAACACTGTTGGCATGCATGAGACAAATTAAACCCAGTATTGGTGAATATTTATACGCTAATTAATTTTTCAGCAGAAACGCTGTAAATTACGCTGTAAATTAATGAAATGCAAAGGATGTGAATTATCACTTTACTAAACAGCATACAACCATTAGAGTGAAAAAATGTCCAGACCGGGGTTCGATTCCGGATCCCTTGGTATAGCGCACCAAGTGCTTTATCAATTAACCAATTAACTTTATCAATTAGTTAATTGGTAAAGCACTTGGTGCACTATATCAAAGGATCCGGAATCGAACTCCGGTCTGGACATTTTTTCACTCTAATGGTTGTACGCTGTTTAGTAAAGTGATAATTCACATCCTTTGCATTTCATTAATTTACAGCGTAATTTCAGCTCTGCTGAAAAATTAATTAACCTTTTACTTCTTTCAAGGTAAAAAAAAATATATGCATATTTGTTGTCATTTTATCCACTTTATATCAATATAATGATAATAATAATATCAGTTCCTTTTATTATTTATTTTTTTCAAGATGGAGCTTTATGCAATTAATGTACCAAATTTAGATTTGTTTATCTACAACAAGCCTATTTTTTGGAGCATTTGCATTAAAAAAAAAATAAATAAATAGAGGGCTTTCAGAAAAAAACTGGACTATACTGATGTTATTTTGATAAAAATTATAGCAAATTCTGCTGAACAAGACTAATCCTTGATAATCGAACCAAAATCTCTTGATTCCTTGCACTTTAGTGTAACACAACTGAGACACCACAAAAATTATATCAAAGAATCACTATTCATATTACAATAGGTGGAAGAAAAAGAGAAAATAAATTATTTTAAAAGTAAAAACAGTATTTTATTAGCATTTAATGTTTAAAGTTATTTTATGTTATTTTTTAAATCATGGCTAATTTATGTTATTCCCAAAAAAATTTGTTACAATACATTAATTTGGCATGGGCAAGGTTTAGGGAAAATTCACTGCTTTGATTTATGCTTGTTAAAAATTGCAAACTAGTGAATTTATTAAAATAATTTTTGCTGTTTCTTTTTTAAGATAAGACAACAGGAAACAACAACAAAAAAACCCCGCATTATTTAAACTATGTATTTAGGATTTCTAAATGGTGTTTTTTAAATATATAACCATAATTTAATTAATAAAAGTGTATTAAAATATATATTTATTTTTGTATTTATATTTTCTTTTCTACTTTTTAGTGCTTAAAATATTTCATTGTTACAATTTTACAGCCAGTGGCCTATTTTAGCAAATGTGGTTTGCTACATAATGAACTGCACAGCATTGTTGCTGTAACTCAGTGTGCTCCATTTTTGTTGTAACTAGCATACAGTTGTAACCATACAGAATATTTGGTGATTTATCACTTATGCCTGGCTAATGGAAAAATGCCTTAAAATTAGTTTATTAATTTATAATTAAGTTCTAAAAATATTAAAATGTTGTATTACCATCGAAACCACACCTGTATGCATAATTTTTATTATTCTAGCCTACCAGGAAGTGAGTAAAAAATAGAGTACGAAATTTCACTTTTCATACACGAACCATACAATCACAGAACACCACCGTTTTTATATTGTCACAGATATCATTATGATACTGGAGTTCTGATAATAGATAGTGCAGTTCATTAACCATTTAAAAGCATAAAAAATGTGAATATTATATCATTGATAATTACAGTCTAATGTTGAGTATATGTGATTGAAAAAATAATAATAATAATACACATTAAATGCTAATAAATGTGTAGTATTACACAGATATATATATATATATATATATATATATATATATATAATCTTTAGAGAGAAAATTAATGAAATAAAAGCATTACTACTACAAAAGATGTGAGATCAGGAATAGCATAATTTAAAAAAATGTAATACATATTAAAATGCTAATAAATGAGTAGTATTATACCAAAAAAAAAAAAAATGTATATAGAAATAAAATTAATGAAATAAAAGAATTACTACTGCAAAAGATGTGAGATCAGGAATAGCATAATAGAGCATTAAATAATTAAATCAATTGAAGATTGACAGTGTCTAGAAAATTGATAAACCAAATAATCAATTTTTACTTAAAATAAACCAATAGATAACATACAGACTTATTTATTGTAAAAATTGATTATTAATCACACAAATTAATTTACTACAAATATAAAATAGTAAAATTTCTTAAAATTTCTAACATAGTAAGATTTATTTATATGATTACATTATCTCAAACAGGGTGTCAATGATTCAAAAATCATAGATTTAAATTGGTGATTTAACAAAATCATTGATTCAAATCATATTTCTCTTAATTTTTTAAATAATATGAAAAAGCATTAAAAATAACATAATTTGTAATGTTCCTAAAGCTACTTTTCCTACTGAATAAATAAAAAAATGCTTAAAAGCTCAATTCATTAAGCTTTCAAAGTATATGGTTAAACTTGCAAGGTATAAAAAAAACATTCTATTCAAAAATGATATTTAATTAAAGTTATTATAATTTATATGTAAGTCATAACTTGTTAATCAAATTAGTCATTCTATTACATAAAATAAGCATAACAAGCACAATAATTTTCTGTAAGTAAAAGAATTAATAATGGTTTCTTTGCTTTATTGTTCTACTTTTAAAAATAAATATACATCAATAAATTGGGGATAAATGAGAAGGAAAATATAATAACATTTGCTCAATAGCTGTTATAAAAGAATACACACAACAAGGAAAACTAGTAATATTAAAAATAGCACAGCATGAGTTTCATCAACAAAGGTTGAAAGTGTGTTTTCTACTTTTAGATCTGTACACAGCAAATTAAGAAATCAGTTAAGGATGGAAACGACAGTAAAACTTTTAAAATTCAAATCACTAATTGTCACTGATACCCATCGAGTGGTATTAAAACATAAATTTAATATTTTGGGAAGTTAATGTTGATTACGGCAAAATTAATTTTGCTGTAATAGTATAATTTTATCATACAGCTATAACTATCATTTTTATATTTATTTACTCTCTGAGTGCTTGCATTAACGAATGTTATTAATTGCGTCACAATTTTTTTGGTTAGCATATTTGAATGTATAAGTTTAGATTTAATTGATTGAAGTTATTTTACAAGTTACCAGTGCAAAAAAAGCCACCATTATATTGTTGGATTTATTATTTGTTACAATTGTTTATTTGCAGTTATTACTATTAGTACCAAATTTCAGTAATTTAAATTAAAAAATATGTGTGTTCAAAATCATCTAATTAGAGGTTTAATTATTTTTTAGACTAACAATTCTTGATAGAAATTCAATAACTTAATGCTAGAAGGGAAAAAACTGATTTTAATAAAAGAAAAAATGGATTTTTTCTGTTAACTTTTTTTTTTTAGTTCCTGATTTTAAAGCAAAGTTGTGCAAGGATGATTTTAGAATACAATACCAATACAAAATTTCTGTCCTTTTAAAAATTTATTTATAGACAAGCATACTTTGATGTATATACATATACATAAATATTTAATAATAAAATAATGTAAAAAAGTGCACTGAACAAATACACAGAATAAAATGCAATACTTAATTTTGCAATAAAAATTCAAATAAATTAAAATTTATTCCTTATAATAATAAAAGTAAAAATATTTAGAACAGCTTGTTCCTAGGTGTATATTTATAATAGTTTGTTTCTATCATCAAAATTGTCTGAAAAATCAATAATGTGTTAAACTTGATGGTAGGATAATTGATGCTCTACTGTAGGTAGAAGAAATGGTCCAAGAACGGGCTACCACTTTCATTTTGGTACCTACCAATTTACCTGCTTACTCAAAAAATGGATAATTTTGGTGTCACATACTTCTAAAAACAGCCCTGAATGTGATATGATGATTTAAAATGCTGATAACCAGTCTTAGTTTTCCAAAACCATTTTATAAAAAAAAAAAAATGACTGACTGCTTTTCAAGGGGTGGTCCAAATACGGGCTACTTAGCAATTTATCTCGTAATAAATAAAAAAACATCCAATTTTGTTCAGAAACTTATTATACTATCTTGAAACTTTATGTAAAAAAAAGGAGCATTTTCACAGAAGTCGCATATGTACAGCTCTTTTGCCATTCCACCACATTTGAAATGTACCCAACCTCCACACTTGTAGCACTGAATTCAAACTTCCCCTCTAACTTCATCTGAAAAGAATCCATTGCAGAAAATGCATGCTACATTGTCGTCACCAGGTTTATATCCCCAGAGGAACAATCAACTCATCATTGTTATTGTTGTCAATATGGTAACCTGTTGTTAGATCATCCAGTACTTCAAGTTGGTGGTCTCAGCAGCCATTACAAAACAAACAAATTGATCGAAACAAATGCTCTACATGAAGCTCAGGACATCTACTTTGAGATGAGATGGGAGCCATTTGCTTTACTGAAGAACTAAGGAAGGGAGAAATTGAATTTCATATAGTACCTTGAAAAGTTTTGGGTTCCTCAAAAGTAGGTTTTCTAATGAAAAAAATGTATACCATCCAACACGGGTCAAAGACCAAGGCCACCCGCTCACCACTCTTCCCCCACTTCTTGATGTTCTGTTCAGTGCCATTTCCACGACCATGCACAACCCCTTTCCTCACTTTCAGCAAGTAGCCTGCATTTAGACTAGTCCATTTTTAGACCATTTCCTCTATTAACAAATGTTCACCCAATTGTATATTAAATTAAAATATTATTAAATTTAAATAAAAATAAGCTAAAAATAGTAAGATTTTTTTTTATAAAAAGGCAAATAAACATATCTTATAATACCTTGGCATTTAGTTCATTATCAAATGATGACTAAACTTTACATTATTAAAAGGTATTTAAAATTCCTTTTTATACATTTAACTTTTTAACAATATTAAATTTATTTACAAATAAAAAAATATATTGGAGCCTTTTTAAACTCATTTACAAAAAAATAAGTTTCACATTTTGCATAGATTAATGAATCACAGAAATATATTATTTTTTATGTAACCGGACATAGATATAAAGGATTACCACACTTGTTTAAGAGTGCATTACTTAAACTATCATTCAAAAAAATTAGCACAAGGAAACTTTTGCATACATTTGTACAAAAAAAAAAAATAATAATAATAATATTGTAAAATAACAATCACATGATATATAAGATAGCACAGCAACATTGCAGCACCAAATAATTATGAGTATTTATATTTTAGATATATCTATTCAATATTTAACACCTTGTTTCCCTTATGTTTCAAGCCTTATTGTGCTTTTTGAATAATAATATAATCATAAATAATATTGCACAAACTAATGCATTATAAATCATTCTTCTAACTGATAAAAATAAAATAAAAGCTCTTAAACACAACAATAGAATAAAAGAGAGGGGGAGGGGTGAGGAAAGGGAAAAAAAGATAGTACTAGATTGATTTTAAAATAAAATTTTAAATAAAAGACTTTACACACAGAGAATGTTCATAAACTAAAATATCACAGGACAGAAAACATTAAATATTAAAAAAATAATCTACAAAAATTCCAAGTTAAAATAAAACTAAGAAGCATAAATTTACTTTTTTTTTTCCTCATAGTATACAACTGGAATTTCATACTTAAATCTAAAGAGCATCTGAATGTCACAATTAATCAAATTAGAAAAAAGATTCATTTGTCTAAATTAAATAAATAATTGCAATATTCATTTGTGAGTACAGTCTACTTTTTCCTGAAAAATAATTTCTGTCAATCATTTGCTAATATACATATGCTAATAAGAATATCATATTTAGACTTTAATAGACATAAATAATCAGGCGAAATAAATCAAAACTTGTTTGTGATTTTGCCATAGTGATGTAACCTTTATTATAAAAGTAATATTTTAAGTGAACTAAAATGAAGGAAAAAACAAATAAATGCAAAAATATCTGTCTACAGATTGAAATAAATAATAAATAAATAATAGTAATAAATTAAACAGATTATGCTAAATATCTACTCATTGTCTGGTAAATGTTTAATATCATCATCCATAAATTTTAGAGGATAATAAATAATTACACATCAATAGCCAATGCATAAAACATAACCCTTTCTTAAAGAACATTTCTAATGAAAGAAGTTTTATCAATTAATATGGAGAGTTCAATCTACATATTTTAACATATTTTTTATTAGCCTATTTTAACATGAAAAAAATTTACTTATTCATTAAACAGATACCATTTCATGCCAAGTGCAACTGTTGGCACATACGCTAACAAAAATGTTATTTGTAAATATTATGAACAGTATATATGGTAGCTAACTTGGATAATCCAAACGACATACATAGAGTTTAATGAAAGGTATAACTATTTCATAAAAGAAAAAATATATAGCAGAAATTCACAGCTGTCATAAAGTTGATGCATTTAGCACTGCTAAAAGTAGCTAATAATTTTTTTTCATACCAGTGTGCTATGTAAATTTAATTGAGTATGATTCACAGAAATCTATGTATGTACTTCAGCAGTGTATAAATGGAACAGAAATTAAAGGAACATGGAAATCTTAAAATCACGTTTTGGTGTATTCTTTTTTTTTTTTTTTTTTTTGACAAGAGCACCAGTTTGGTGCTTCAAAATCAAAAATACATTTTATCATCATGCATTTTTATGAACAAATCTCACAATATGAACCATGCTTTTCAAAGGAAAAAATTAAGAGCTCATCATTTGCCAATTGCCATTGTCTAAGACATATTAAAATATTCTCTCCCCTCCCCCCCACCAAAAAATAAAGTAATTAATTTATTAATTAATAAACAAATTTATTAATTGGGAAAGAAATTGTGAAAGAAGAAATACTGATAATTTATAATCGGTTACTGCATTTGTCGATGAAAAATTAGCAATTTACAACATTTGCTGCTTTGGCACAAAACTGTGACTGGTATCAGTACAACAAAAATGTACCAAAAAACTATGACAACCAATTTCAGGAGATAGTGCTCCCTCTCTACAGTTAAATGCTTTTTTCTGACTCTATTGAGTAAATTCCATAATAAATCATTAACTATTTTTCAAATGTCAGAAAATAAGAAATCTCACGGATTTAAAAAGAGGATTAAAGTAAAACGCATTTTAATAGTACAATATTTATAAAAAAAATGTAAAATACATACTTTGAATTTCCAGAAATAAAACAAATATGCACTCATCAGCATTAAACTAAGTTATGCAAAACTTCTATTAATAAATAAACAAACATCTTACAGAAAAAATAATTAATATAAAAAAAAATCCTTTCACAAAATTACCTACAATAAGTTTTAAAACACATCAATATATATATATAATATAAACAGAATCACAAAGAATGTCAGAACAACATACAATAAAGACAATTTATTACATGTTAATAAATAAATGTTAAATAAATGCTTTTATTTGGAAGGATCACAGATTAGATTGCATAAGCTTTAGTCAAATATTTCACCAGGAACCCAAACAGTTATGGAATCATCCACATTAGCACAAGCAAGAATGTCATTGCATAAAGAAATCTGAAAGGGAAAAAAGAAAAACCTCAGACTGCAACTAACAATCTCATTATCAAACAAAATAGTGACTATATTCACAGGCACTGACTTTTGACTTTCACTATGGTGGCAAGATTTATAGTTATTTGTTGATTTGAAATGAAGAAGGGTGGGGTTGGGAAGGCAGGGTGGAGAAATCTCACATAATACACTGAAATAATTTCCATTTAAAAAACAACTTAAGCCTTACAGTATTAATTAACTAATTAATAAAGTTTCTCTGGTTTAAAAAAAAAAAAAAAGAAGAATGCTACTTGCAGAAAAAGGGCACTTTTGATTCTTAAAGGCACTCTTTTGATTTTGAGGTACTTTTGATGTATAAAAATCTTTTCAAGTCACAAATATGTATACATTTTTACTATGCAATTTTTTAATTACAAACAGCAGTAAGGACACCTTTCTTTGACTGAGGGACAAGAAGGGTGTTATTTTTCAAATCAAAGGCAAGGCAGGGGGCACAGGACCCCCTGAAAGTGTCTGGGAGAAACTCTGCAGTTATTAATTATGTTCTTTCCTAATAAGAAGGATGCATAAAGACAAAGTCTGATTTTCTTTTTTAGGGCCACTGGTAAACTTTTATAAAATGGGTATTTCAAGGACATATTTTCACGTAGTGACAATATTTTTAAAGATAGCATTTCTTTGTATGTGAAGCTTTTATTTTATTTCAATAGAAATTAAATAATTTGTCTCTAAGTTTATTTTCTCAGAAAACATAAAACAAATTTTTGAATCTGAAATACAGATTTCAATACCGCTTATAGCTTGGGACACTAGGCCACTTAAGGGTCAAAATAAACTTTTGCTTTAAGGATTTAAAATTTTGACATTTGTAAGACATGTGGGCAAAGAAATATCTTTCCTCTGTACATATGAGAAAAGATAATTTAATGTACTTTTGACTCTATCTAAACTCATTATTAATTGAAATACACAAATTAAATTCTTTGTAGGAGGAGGTCAAAATTGAAAAAAAATTTCTCCAATAGAGTGAAAAGTATCTTTGTTTGTGTTATGCATCTTTATAAATCCTTGGCTTAAAGCTTTCTTTAAATTTAAGTAAAGGTATTTAGTTTTACATTAATGCATTTTGGTTTTTCAACATCTCTTTAATAAACATACTTGCGTATCTGAAACGGCCAGCGCTAACGTTCTCGTTCACGATCTTCAATTCAAAATACGTTACTCAGTAACAGTAAGTAACCTGTGATTTCAGGATCGCGCTAATCACCGTAGTCTGCTATTCGCAACTTGCGAGTATTCGTAGCCAATGGCGTTTCAGATGCGAATTTGTGTACCTCTAAATGGCAACATGTTTATGCAAAACATTCGCCGATGGTGTGTTTAAAAGGCTGGACTTTCCAGGATGCTTTGCCTTCACTTTTCCTTTCTCCAGCTTGTAATGCTGGTTGTAATATAAAATGTAGCCTGCATATTATTTTTCTTCAGTTCGTTTATTTAACAGCAAAGTTATGCTGTCTTATTGTATGTCATCATGTTTATAATAAACTACTATGATTTTAAAGGAGCTGTTACTTTTAAGTCCTCCACATGTCACAGGAAACACAGTTTTTTATTGGTACGGCCAACAAGTGGTAGCAGAGTTGCGCGGTTGTGATTTTTAAAGCAGTTTAAAGTTTGTTTTTGTGGAAGTGAAGACGTCGTCGCCGATGTGTTTCTCGAAGTCGCTGCGATGTTGTTTTTCTGCTGAGGTGTCGCCGATGTTTACAGCTGATGTTTTTTTCCCTGGAGTGCGCTTTTAAAGAGACTTTTTGCTTTTTTTCATGTGTATTAAAGTGTTTTTCCTACTTATTTGACGGAGGCCGTATAGAAAATGGAGTTTCAGAATGTTGCTCTTTTGACCTCGTCAAACTGGGAGACGTGGAAGATAGAAGTAAAAGTTCTGCTAATGCATTATGGTGCTTGGGAATATATCGAGAACGTCAAGAGTGAAAGCGGTGAGACATCGGAAAAAACAGTTCCTGTGACAGACAAGCTGACATGGAGAGAACAGAGTGAGGTGAATTTAAGAAAAGCCCGGTCCTATACCATTATTTACCAGACCTTGTCATCTGAGTTTAAGCCATTAATTTCGCATACAACGAATGGAGCTGAAGCCTGGAAGATCCTTAAAGAGCATTTTGAACCTACCACAAGAGCTCGTGTTATACAACTGCTAGATGATTTTTTTGGTGTCCGTTATTTTCCTGGAGAAAATTTGGGACTTTTTTTGTGTCGTGTCAAGCAAGCAGCAGAGCGTCTGCGTGATGTAGGACATACCCTTCAGCCCTTGTACATGGGTTATCAGATGATTAGAAGTTTGCCCAAGGAGTTCCAGTCTACAGTCCAAGCGATTTACAGGTGGCCAGATGCAGAGTTTGTACCGGACAAGATTGAGGCTGAATTGCTACTGGAGGAGAATAGATTGAAACTGGCCAAAAAGGACATTTCTAGTTCTAGTGTTGCTTTTTCTGGAGAAATGGTAAAGTGTAAAACAGGTAAATTTAAGAATTATAATGTTAATCAAAGTAAATTAACAGGTCCTTGTTTTCTTTGTAAATCTTATGGTCATTTAATTGCTAACTGTAAATTGAAAAATCAATCTAAAAATTTTCAAACTAAGAAATATCAGTCAAATAGTAAATTTAAAGAATCTAGTAACGCAGAGTTAAAATGTAATGTAAAATGTAGTAATGAAAAAAACAATAGTAATGTTAAATGTAGTAATGAAAAAAGTAATAGTAATGTAAAATGTACCTTCTCTGAACATGAGACTAGTTTAATTGAAGTAGCTCAAAGTAATTTTAAAAGTAATTTTCTTGAGGCAAATTCATCTGATTTTGGCCAAAATAGTAGCTGGGTGTTTGATACAGCTGCTACTGCTCATTTTTGTAATAACAAAAATCTTTTTTTGAATTATGAGTCAGTTTCAAATATGCAGATGTCACTTGCTGTTGGAGAAAAAGAAAGTCCTGTTCAGGGAAAAGGTACAATACATTTTTTTATTAAATGTAAAGATAGAAGTTTCAATCAAATAATTCTTAAAGATGTTTTGTATAATCCTCATTTACGTAGAAATCTCTTGTCTGGTAGTAAACTTGAAAAACTAGGCATAAATTTTGTTGGCAGTAAAGGCAAAGTAATTGTGTATGACAAGGACTGGCAATGGTTATTTTATGCAGTAAGGAAAAATGATTTGTATTTTGTTAAACCTTTCAGCTATAAAACTTGTAAAGGAGAAAGCAACTCGGTTGACATTTCAGCTAACCAAATTGGAAAGTTAAATTTGAGTAACTTGTGGCATGAGAGATTTTGTCATGTAAATAGTGAATATTTGGTTAATACTAGTAAAAATGAAAGTGTTAGAGGTTTGCCAGAGCTGTCAAAGTTAACCGAGGATTGCATCTCCTGTAAACTTGCAAAATCTAAGAGAGTGTCATTTAAATCAATAGGGAATGTTAGATCAAAAACTGCTCTAGAACTTTTACACATGGATTTGTGCGGCCCTTTACCTGTAGCATCACATGGAGGGAATAGATACTTTTTCACCATCATTGATGATTTTTCTCGTAATGTTGCAGTATATACCATCAGAAATAAATCAGACGTTTTTCAGACAT
Source organism: Maratus michaelseni (assembly GCA_963931845.1). Taxonomy (NCBI): domain Eukaryota; kingdom Metazoa; phylum Arthropoda; class Arachnida; order Araneae; family Salticidae; genus Maratus; species Maratus michaelseni. The sequence goes on from OZ007596.1 coordinate 93,545,742, forward strand.
TCTTAAAATTTCAGAATAGGGCTGAAAGGTATTTAAGTAAGAAAGTAATTTCTACTAGAACTGATGGGGGTTTAGAATTCTGCAACAACGAATTTGAGAAATTTTTAGAGAAGCAGGGAATTTTACATGAGAAAACGAACCCGTACAGTCCAGAAATGAACGGTGTCGCGGAGCGTTTTAATTTAACTGCTCTTGATGGTGTTAAAGCTCTCCTTAATTCAAGTGGCTTATCACAAAAATTTTGGGCTGAGGCCTTAATGTGTTTTTCTTACACCTGGAATAGGATCTGTCACAAACAAAAAAGAACCCCTTTTGAGATGTACTCTGGTATAAAACCTTCAGTTTCTCATTTAAAAACATTTGGCTGTTTAGCTTATGTTGGAGTGCCCAAACAAGTCCGAAGGAAGCTTGATATGCGAGCTAAACTAGGGATTATGTGCGGGTATGCTCAGGCAACTAAAGGCTACAGAATTTGGTTAATAGATGAACAGAAAATTGTAGAAACCATTAATGTTCATTTTGATGAAACCAAAAGGGGGCTAGATATAGCTTCAAAAATTAAAGAACCTAAATTAAATTTTTCACTTTTTGATTTCCCAGACGACGGAAATATTTTTGATGTAGAACCAGAGATTACATCTGAATTGGGAGGGGCATCAGATTCTGACAAAAGTTTAGAACATAGTAGTTTAAAGACTTGTGCCACTATTCCTTGGATACGTAAAGCAGTACCTCGAAAAGTAGGGAAAAAAACAGAAATTTACTATGGCATCGAAGGAACCAATACTAGAATAAGATCCTTTAATGAATTGTTAGAATACTGTAAATTAAATAAAATTGAATGTGATAAAAATCTTTTTGACTTCAGCAGTAAAAATAAAGAATCCGGTAAAATTTCTAATTTTTTAAAAATAGATGAAGCAAACTTGACTGAGGTTAAAATCCCCAAAACTTACAATCAGGCCGTAAAAACCCCAGAAGCATCTAGTTGGAGGGACGCAATGAACCAAGAAATGAATGTTATGTATGAACGTAATGTATGGGATCTTGTGACACCTCCGAAAGATGCAAAAATACTTGGTAATCGCTGGGTGTATACCTTAAAAAGAAATGAAAATAATGAGATTGTAAGGTATAAGGCTAGGTTAGTGGCAAAGGGGTTTAACCAGGTTAAAGGAGAAAGTTACGATGAAGTTTTCAGTCCAGTTGTTAGTTTTTCAATAATTCGGTTGTTCTTTGCCATATTTTCATGTGTGTTAAAATGGGTTAATGTCCAGGTAGACGTCAACAATGCATATCTTTATGCTGGTCTTGATGAAACTATATACATGCACCAACCTGAGAGTTTTGAAAAAGAAAAAAATAAAGTTTGTAAGTTAAATAAGGCCATTTATGGTCTGCATCAAAGTGGCAGACAGTGGTTTTTTGAGATGGATGATGTTTTATCCAAATTAAATTTTTGCAAACTAGACTGGTGCAATTGTGTATATATGTTTCAAGACAGATTGGTTCTTTTGCTTTATGTTAATGACATTGTTCTTTTTGGCAAAACTAAAGATGATTTGAATTTTGGGATAGATTTGCTGCAGAAACATTTTAACTTAAAAATTTTGGGTACGACTAGAAAGCTATTAGGCATAGAGTTTGAAGAGATAGGAAATAGTTTTTACATACACCAGACATCTTATATTGAGAAAGTTCGTGAAATGTATTCAAATTTTAAGTTTCCAATTAGTTCTTTACCTATTCCTAAGGGCTTGGTTTTGTCAAAGCAAGATTCACCTTCAACCAAGGAAGAAATTGATAAAATGTCTAGATTTCCCTATAGAAATATTATAGGATGTTTGTCTTATATAGCTGGAAGAACCAGACCTGATATCATGTATGCAGTAAATTTATTGTCCCAATTTCAAACCAATCCTGGCATTGCTCACTGGAATTGTTTAGTAAAATTGTTAGGTTATTTAAAATATACTAAAAATTTCAAACTTGAGTTATCTAGAGTTAGTGATTTAAATCTCTCCTGTTATTCTGATTCAGATTTTGCAGCAAACAGAGACGATCGTGTTTCCATAGGTGGCTATATTTTGTTTCTGGATGAAACTCCTATTTCATGGAAGACATTTAAACAACAATGTGTAAGTCTTTCAACCATGGAGGCCGAATATGTTAGTTTAACTGAAGCTGCTAAAGAATTAATCTGGATAAAAAATGTCTTGCAAAATAAAATACTTAATTTAAGTTTGAGAGAATGCACTTTATTCTGTGATAACCAAGCGGCCATAGCTTTTTCTAATTCCCCTTTTGAAAACCAGAAAACAAAACATATTCATATAAAGTATCATTTTTTAAGAAATCTTGTTTTTGATAAAATGTTTAAACTTAAATATATTCCTAGTAAACTTAACCTTGCAGATAGCTTTACTAAGCCACAAGTAAAAGAGCAGCTGATGAATTTTTCTAAAAGAATTTTTGATATTTAAATTTTTTATGTGGGGGGGTTATAATTTTTCTTACAATGTTATTCACTCTGGTCAATGTCCTGCCAATAAAGTCTTATGTGACCTGACATTGATCAGATTGTTAGTTTTTGAACTTTTCAAGTGTAATTTTTTTGTAAACTTTTTGAACCTTTTCATGTTTATGCAAATTTTTCATGCTTTTGTAATATTCTAGAGATAATGAAAAAGGAGGCCGATTGTTATGCATCTTTATAAATCCTTGGCTTAAAGCTTTCTTTAAATTTAAGTAAAGGTATTTAGTTTTACATTAATGCATTTTGGTTTTTCAACATCTCTTTAATAAACATACTTGCGTATCTGAAACGGCCAGCGCTAACGTTCTCGTTCACGATCTCAATTCAAAATACGTTACTCAGTAACAGTAAGTAACCTGTGATTTCAGGATCGCGCTAATCACCGTAGTCTGCTATTCGCAACTTGCGAGTATTCATAGCCAATGGCGTTTCAGATGCGAATTTGTGTACCTCTAAATGGCAACATGTTTATGCAAAACATTCGCCGATGGTGTGTTTAAAAGGCTGGACTTTCCAGGATGCTTTGCCTTCACTTTTCCTTTCTCCAGCTTGTAATGCTGGTTGTAATATAAAATGTAGCCTGCATATTATTTTTCTTCAGTTCGTTTATTTAACAGCAAAGTTATGCTGTCTTATTGTATGTCATCATGTTTATAATAAACTACTATGATTTTAAAGGAGCTGTTACTTTTAAGTCTTCCACATGTCACATGAAACACAGTTTTTTATTGGTACGGCCAACAGTTTGGATTCAAACCTGGTACCTTGGGTATGTGTCAATGCTCTACCACTGAGCTACCCAGATATAACTACCCTGACATAATTCACTCATTTGTTGGATATGATCTGGGTAGCTTACAAGGAAGGTCTCCTTAAAGCACAAACTCAGAATATTTTGAATAAAAATGCTAATGAAACTACTCGTGTATATAATAAAGGATCAGTCAAATTTAGCTGCGGAATCCCAGTAGAAAATCTGTAAAAAAATAAAATACTTTTGAGTGTTTGGTGCAAAAAGACGCGATTTGGTGAGCAACACTTTTTCTTCGCCAAATGCAAGTGATTTTAATGCATTTGGAAATTCCTGGTTAAATGGTGTTTAAATGTGCAATACTTTGTGAATTTAAACTTATACGATTAAATAGTTTATTATTTTTGCTATAAGCTTATATAATATATATACAAGTTGTGTGTTCCTGAATTTATTTAATGTTACATGGTTTCCCCGGCTGAATAAGTTGTAAGTGTTTTTTAATAGTAACTTACAGACTAAGAATACTCTCCTCATTATACATTTTGATATTGAATAAGTCGCTGTTTCCATGGCAACAATACTTTTCGCTTGTTGTCTGCAACACTAACAATACTGAAGTCAAATTGACAATGCTCAAAATAGGAACTTAATTTTTAGTTTGAAGCATTTTTAATCAATTTAAATTTTGTTCTAAACCATAGAATATGATCGTTTATTTTCTTTATATATACATATAAATGCATATGCCAAACCGTAGTTATAAAAGGTATTTATTTAAGTTAAACTTACTTAAATAAGTTCAGTATGAAGAGTAAAAAAAGTTTTCTAAAAGAGTATTTATCATAAAAGTGTTTTTTTTTTTTTAAATTATTATTTCATTGTATCACCAACCAGCAATAAATCGCCAAATACATGACATTTTTATAATTTTTTTACAGACATGATATCGAGGTTCCACAGCAATTTTTTTTATAAACATATATATTTCATCAGAAGAATATTCTGTAATTTTTTCAAATATTTCTGAATATGCGCTTACAGAGGCCTTCTTTGTCAGTGGCAGAGCATTGGTGTGTACAGCCAAGATCCTACGCTGAAATCCTAGCTTAGATACTTTTCACTCTGTTGGGGAAATTTGTTCAACTTTGACTTCCACCTACAAATTATCTAGTATTTCAGGTTGAAATCTCACATATATACAGGTTAAATTATGTTTAGTAAATAAAGGTATCAACAATTTGTAATTAATACTTTCTTTCAGAACACAGCTCAATTGAAAGAAGAATTTAATAATATAGTTGGCACTTATTATAACAATCCCTTTGTTTTACAGAAAAAGGTTGCTATAATGGAAGTTTTAAAAATGATTATATTTGTGTTTGTGTTTTTATGCATGACTGCAAAATTAAACATTTTTAAGAAGCCGTATCTAGATCTTGAAGTCAAAGTATTTTTTATTTTATTCCAATTAAATTATTTTGTCTGTATAACAAAAGAATAGTTCTAAAATAAAATTAAAAACAAATTGAGATTTAAATTTCTAAAAATGCAACTTTCATCAAATTTATTCAGTAATAAAAATCGTGAATATTAAAAAAATTTAGAATGCTTAGACAATGTTTATTCGACAAGGAAATAATCAGACATCTTTGCCTTTTATATAACAAAGATGAAACATCGAAAAATATAACCAATGAATGAGGGAATGATGCATTGAATAAACAACATGGATAACACACAGAATGCAGCTATGAAACTTTCACAATTAACTTAATATTCTCTTACAAAGTGGTCAAATACAGGTTTCTCAGAGTATTTAATTCACAAAGTACTTTCCTGGTGTCAAATGCCTATTAGAGCAATTCTGGGCACAGAAGATCTATAGTCCCCAGGTCAGGTATAGACAGCACTAAAAAGGCTTTCAAATAGTTTTCACCAATAAAAGGAGATAGAATAGTTAATTTTAAGGAAAATATATAATAATTTGTAGATTTATTTTTCTCTTTCTGAAAGGTACTAAAACTCTTAAGCTTTTCTTAACAAATTTCAAACAAATATAGTAGACAAAATTGAAAGGATTTGGTCACCAATTCTTGTATAGGACATTTAAAAAAAAAAAATCCCTGACAGCTCGGCCTACAGGCACAGGTAGATTTCGAAGACGCAGACCGTGCGGCGCCTGTTTGTCGGGAATTGCGGAAAAGCGGGTTCCTGAGGTGGGGGCTTTCAGTAACTTTCAGTTGGAACCGCCTACTTCGAAACCAAACTTGTTTGTAGGCGGAGCCAGCAAGGATTTTTTTTTTTTTTTTTGCTATAAGAGTTGGTCCTATAAAAAACATGTCAGTATAAAAGTTTTAGATAATATTAAGAGGATTTATAATAAATTTAAGCGGATTTGAAATTTTGGGAATTGACGAAGTTATGAATTTTTTTCTTCTAAGCCCCCCCTTCCCCCCCCCCCCCTTTAAGACAATTTTTAATTATATCAAAAATCTGTCATACATAAATTTTCGGCCCTTCTCCTAGAAGTAATAATAACTTCAAACGGATTCGATATGTATATTAAGAAATTATGGGTTTTTTTCTGTTTTCACAAAAAGTCCCCCCATTCCCCTCCCCCCCCCCCCCCCCCCCTGGTTCGATTTTGCCCATTAACGAACTTGACTGAGATTTTATGCCCCTTGATTTTATGTATCAGTTTCGAAAAGATGCGGGAGTTGGAACCACCTACTTCGAAAAATAACTTGTTTGCAGGCGGAGCTGGCAGGGATTTTTTTGTTTTTAATTTTTTTTTTTGCTATAACGGTTGGTCCTATAAAAAACTTGTCAATATAAAAGTTTTAGATAATATTAAGAGGATTTATAATAAATTTAAGCGGATTTGAAATCTTGGGAATTGACAAAATTATGAATTTTTTTCTTCTAAAACCCCCCTTCCCTCCCCCCCTCCTTAAGGCAATTTTTAATTATATCAAAAATCTGTCATACATAAGTTTTTGGCCCTGTTCCTAGAAGTAATAATAACTTTAAACGGATTCAATATGTATCATAATTAAGAAATTATGTTTTTTTTTTCTGTTTTCACGAAAAGCCCCCCCCCCCATCCCCCCCTCCTTGGTTCGATTTTGCCCATTAACGAACTTGACCGAGATTTTGTGCTCTTTGATTTTATGTATCAGTTTCGAAAAGATGCGGGAGTTGGAACAGCTACTTCGAAAAATAACTTGTTTGCAGGCGGAGCCGGCAGGGATTTTTTTGTTTTTATTTTTTTTTTTGCTATAACGGTTGGTCCTATAAAAAAACTTGTCAATATAAAAGTTTTAGATAATACTAAGAGGATTAATAATAAATTTACGCGGATTTGATATCTTGTGAATTGACGAAGCTATGATTTTTTTTCTTCTAAATCCCCCCTTTTTTCCCCGCCTTGGGGCCATTTTTAATTATATCAAAAATTTGTCATACATAAATTTTCGGCCCTTTTCCTAGAAGTAATAATAATTTTAAACGGATTCTATACGTATAATAATAAAGAAATTATGAGGGTTTTTCTGTTTTCACAAAAAGCCCCCCCCATTTCCTCCCCCCTCGGTTCGATTTTGCCCATTAACGAACTTGACCGAGATTTTATGCCCCTTGATTTTATGTATCAGTTTGGAAGACATTTATGCAGAATTTTTCCAGTTATCGTGGTCAGAAAAAAGTGACATAGATAGATAGATAGATAGATAGATAGATATATAAAGTTTTGAACTGGGGGTGGTTTTGGGTTCTGGGAGTCATGATCGGCGTAGATCTGCAAAAATTTTTCAAAATTTCCAACTTAGGTGAGAATGTAATAGATAGTATTTCTTACGAAATCTACCTAAAAGGTGGGGGGGGGGGGGGGGATGTGTGAATGGGTAAATATTTTAGAGTTTTTGGATTGGTTTATTATAATGGAAGAGTCGTTACAATGGGTGGCCATTATATCAAGTACATATTGTATAAAAGATTTTAGTATCGTTCAAAATCTATTAAATTTTTTAAGTCAGAAAAGACTATCATTAAAATATATAACATTTTCTTTCACATTTGAAATTCTAATTCCATCATTTTTTAAATTTTGATTTAATTTTATCAAAATACTCACCCTGGCAACTTCATTTGATGATTCAATAACAGCTATAGGTTTAGAATCAACATTGGGCTCCAGTATTCTTATAGTTTTATCTGTTGAGCAAGTAATTACTGAACCAAGGGAATGTTGAATTCCAGTAACTTTTTGGGAATGACCCGTAGAAAAAGTCTAGAGAAAATATAAAAACAAAATATAGTTAACAGAGTAATGAAATTATTACTTTGGAACTTTAATGAATATCTCACCCCAATAATTTAAAAAAAAAAAAAAACTGTTGCCTTGTAATAAGAAAGTTATAACTGACAAAATAAACCAAAATGTGATGACATCAGAGGGCCTATAGTAGGGCAAGTATAACATGTGTCCCGCTGGGCCACTTCATATATTAAGAAAACAATTATCTGTATCATTAAAAATGATCTTCAAAATACTTTATTAACATATATCCCTTCTTTATATTTAAAAAAAAAATGCAGAAGAAAGCAGGGGAAAAGCCACCACATAGCTTTCATCCCCATCAACACAAATGCCGACGAAGTGAATTTGCTTTTTTTGTGTGGTAAAAAGCTGTAACTTTGTGAGAACACTAGTACCAAAACTAAAAACAATTGTTCTTTTACATAAATTACACATGTGGCACATAGGCATATTAAAAGTGGACTATTTGAAGGAATGAAACATTTTGTACTTTGATGCTGTAAGCCCTTAGAAATTTTAGAATGTTGTTGTAATTCCATAATAGATGCTATATTTATATTAAATATTTCAACAATTAAATGTTTTTGTTAACACTTTCCAACATACAGTAGAGTCCCGCTATTCCGAAAATCCACCTATTCCAAACAGAGTTCAGAAGAAATACTGATTTTTTTAACTTAAAAACAGGAAAAATTAAAAAGACGTTCGTGAAAAAACGTAAATTTACTGTTATACAAAGAAGTTAAATAGAGACATACATAGAGTTTAAGCTTGATGAAAACACCTGAAACCAAATTGGAATGAAAGCTGATTACTTACAACAGTCTTACAGTACATGTCGACACCATTTATACAATTCTGTTGAATCATTTTTAATCACTGCTAAACACAAAAAATAACTAATTTACACCGACTTAAGAAGTAAAGTCAGTTATTTTTTTCTAACGAAGAGCACTGAATTGACTTTAGGATGCAATGTTCCGCCATCGCCGCATGAACATAACATCATTTGGTGTTGATGAAGTGTGTTGTTCGACGTAGTGTAAGGCAAGGTCAAAAGCATTTGCCGCGTCTGTGTGTGATATGAGTTCAGTTTGAGCGTTCACCTCCTCCTCGATTTCAGCTGATGAGTCCTGCACCATTCCTACGATGTCTTGGTCTCCATACTCCTGGTGGCCAGTGTTGTCTACAGCAGTCCACTCCTCAACACAACTTTCTTCTGCGTCTTCACAGCCAGGCATTTTCTTGACTAGTGGAAAAAGGTGACAGTCTTTCACTGGTGTAAAAGTTGTTTCAACAAATTCCAATGTAGGCCAGAGATTTTTCCATGACTTTGTATTGCACCTTTAGTGGTGTTATCCCATGCTTCAGCCACCCAGTAAATCACATCTTTTATTATAATTTTCTTAAGTTTTTTCAGGATTGTGAGTTAATTTTGATCCTCTTATAGTAAGGTGCGAAGCAGCATTTTTCTGTATTTTTGTTTAATGGCCTGCAACACACCCTGGTTCATAGGCTGAAGAATTGGAGTAACATTCGGTAGCAAAAAAACTGCTTTGATGTCTCTACAAAAAAGTTCCATTTCTTCTGAGTGGGATGGAGCATTGTCTATAATAAGCAGAGCACAATTATGTAATCCATTTTCTCAATTCAACGCAGTCACTTTAGGGACAAATTGGTGCTTGAACCATCCCTTCAACAAGTCGCATTCCACCCAAGCTTTTTTTTTTATTGTTATAATATACAGGAAGTGAGTTGATGTTAATGTTTTTGAATTCTCATGCTTTTACGCCTATTACCATCAGCAGAAATTTGTTGCCAAGGCGTTGCTGCAAGCTAAGACAGTTAGACGTTGTTTGTCCATTTTAAACCCTGGGGTAGATTTCTCTTCTTGTAAAGCAAGGAAACAGGGTCTTTAAATCTTTTTATGTAATTCGCAGCTGCTTCATTGTCAGCTGGACAGCTTCTTCACAGCAATCGTGAGCTGTCTTCCGTGTCTTTTCTTCTGATTAAAAAAAAAAAACATAGCTAGCTGAAAATGATGGGTCACCATCCATAAGCCTGTTCATTTGAAGCACCTTTTCATTTGCCAAAGGACAAGAAATGGGGATTACTTTCTTTATTTCTTGAGTGAACCAGAAGAATAAGGCCATGTCAAGTTTTTCAAATGAAGACACAGTCCTTTTTTGCTATTTTTCAACATTTTTTTCACTTGAAACAGAACAAAACTGCTCAATTTTAAGGCAATTTTTTTCCAGTCATTGATCGTTCATTTTCCAACACCATATTCGAGTGATAATTTAGTAGCACTTTCTTCCTTGTCCAGTCTTTTTAAAGCTTCAAGATTTTCTTTACAAGTACAAGAAGAATGACTTTGTTTACTTGCTATGTTTAATCTTTAACAATTGACGTCAAGGACTACGAACATAAATAAAAAAGGCACAGTGACTCGGTAAAGTAGTAATTCAATACTCATGGAATCACAATTTTTTACAATAAATTTCCAATAAGTGCATGCAGTTCATCAAACTCAGCTAGAGTAAACACTGACTGGGAGGCGAGTTTCAAAATCATTTGTCAATGTTGCCAAAAACACAGAATCTATACGCCCATACTCTGTGGCAGCGGAAATGCAGTAACCCTGGTAGTAATTCTTGGAACACGGAAAGGAGAGGGATAGGTAGGCTGGGGACATGAGTCGTCGAAAGTCACTGCCCTTCCCTTCCCACTTTCACTGAACCTGTTCACCACGAGCCGATTAATGCTGTATAGAGCTGACACTAGCAGATGTCCCCACACTTAATTTACGCATTAACAAGTCAATACGTTGATTATTATTAATGAAATCTGCCTATTCGGAATTCCTGCTAAACCGAATAGTGTTCGGTCCCAATTAGTTCGGAATAGCGGGACTCTACTGTAGTTTAAAAGTGTTTATGAAATCAGTTTGTCTGTCTGTTTGCCGTTTGCCATCTATCTGCAGTATAACTCTCACAAATATACTCGGATTGCCATAAAATTTTTATATGTTATTGATGTTTACTAAAGAATTTTCGGTATTAAAAATAAAGTGTCTAGCATTTATAGCTTGTTTACAGGAACACACAAAAAATTCCATCACATTATGGTCTATGGAGAAAAATCATTTCCGATGCATTTTAATGATGATACAATACTGCAAACATAATGAAATTGATATGCATCACTGAGATGGACTAAAACATGTTTTCTCAGGAGTATAGAGTAAGTAACACTTATAGTTCATTTACAGGGACAAAATAATTCCATTACATAATAATCAAAATGCAGAGATCTATGGAGAAAAATTGCTTGTGATGCATTTTAATGATGTTATGATACTGCAAACATAAGAAATTAAATAAGATCACTGAGGTGCACTAAACCATGTTTTCTATAGATTAAGTAATATAGATGCAGAACATTTATCTTCATTTATTGAGACATACAAAAGTGGAAAGTTTTCAGGCTTTTCCTTGTATGAGAACAATAATTCCAATCACTTTCCTTTCAAAAGTCCTCCTAAAGGATCACCAAAGCTGCTGATGCTTAAAAAAAATTCCCAAATGAATGAAGCATTATTTCCAAGTGACAATGAAACACAATATACACATTGAAGAGACTAAAGATACAAATCCCTATGTACAAATGATAGGGAAAAGAACTCTGCTAAACTCTCTGACACGTCTGGCTGGAGATAGAAATTTGAAGGATTCCATAGAAGATATTTTCATATTGATTGAATTTTTTATTTTGAGTATATATATTTTGTTGCAAAATCTTTTTCAAAAGATTATTAATTTTTCAAAATCATATATGCATAAGTTTTTTATTTCTATGATTTTAATTTTTGACAGTGTTTATGAAAATGTGACAGTGTTAAGAAAGAAGGAAAACTCATACATGAGTTCTTTATGCAATTTTTCTTTCTTGAACTAGGAAACGGACATTTATCTGGAGGCACGGCAGTGCCTCCGCCAAGTCGAGAGAGGACAGCCGTAAGCATACTTTTCTGGAAGCAACTCAGGGCACTTTTGACCCCCCCATATCTCCGCGCTGGAGTATCCCAAAAATTTTAAACTTCAATTATAGAGAGTATTTGGCCCACAGGACCAAAATTTAAAATTACAACTTTCTGTCTTTTCTAGTTCAGGCGATATATGAACTCAAACATTCGATTTTTTGTCACTTCTTACTCACTCGTTCACGCGTCATCAAAAAGATTGGGTAGATCCCGTAGCCCCAGAAACTTGACATTTGGAAAAAAGGTAGTGTTTAGGATACAAACAAAGGAAAAATTATAAAATCCAGAAAATTCGAAAAAAAAACATTCGAAAATTCAACAAATTCCATCAAAATTGAAAACTGAAAATAATACGATCTTGTAGTCTTGGAAACTTAAGATTTGGTGTGAAGGTAGTGTTTAACATCCAGAAAAAGAAAACATCAAAAACACCAAAAAAATCGAAAGCAAAATTGAAAAAATCGAAGAAATTGAAAAAAACCGAAAATTTGAAGACAATCCGATTTTGTTGCGCTAGAAAATTCAAATTAGGAATAAAGATAGTATTCAGGATACAGAAAAAGGAAAATTAAAAAAATCCAGAAAATTCGAAAAAAAAATAAAAAAATTCGAAAAAAATTGAAAAAACGAAAATAATTTGATACGATAACGCTCGTATTTATAAATTAATTTGGATGAAACTAATTGTGTGTATTAAGCTCACCAATGCCTCGACCGAGTTCGTTGGCCAGCTTGGTCCGCCATCTTGTTTCAAGATGGCGGCCACGGAAAATTTTAAAACTAAAATAAATATACAAAAAAGTTAAAAAATCAATTTTATTTTTTAATTAGGTGTTAGGACTTGATACAAGGATTCCAGAGCATTTTTTGTTTTACCTCTATCTTAAAAATTGGCTGAGATAGAGCAGTTTGAAATTCTAGGGTGGCTGACATTTTGAAACAAAACAGCACATTACAAAAAACCAACGATAAAGTCAATAATGGTCAAGCAGGTGCAATCCTGAATGAATACTCCGTGTTATTATAACTGTAACTTTGACTTCGAAATTTTGATACGTTGCATTTTCTATTTGTTGATATTTTTGAACTATGATTTACGCTAAGTGAAATGTTGTTGTTGAAGAGGGATTTTCCATGTAAATCCGAAACGTCCAATTTTAATATGTTTTTAATGTTTTATGAAAGTGTATTGTAATGTCTGTAATTTTAATGATTTTAATATAAATTTATAAGTTTTAGTGAACGCGATTTCTCGCAAATTATTTTCTTTCATTGTTGTAATCATTTTCCCAATCATACGCATAAAACTATATATTCATATCCATTAGCGCCAAATTCTCGCCAAGTTTGGCGACAATTGGCGAAATCTCGCCAAATTTGGCGACAAAAATAAGTCGTCATAAATGAAGCCAACTTGGCTATAGCTGAATAATTTGGCGAATTTCTTATTCAAATTCAGTGTAAACGAATCTTTTGTAAACGGTTTCTTTGCATTTTAACTTGCTGTTTTCGAGTAACATTAGCTAAAATTTTAAAACGAAGATATAGGAAAGCTACCTTTTCCTGCCGGTACAGGCCGGAGGACTTTTTTATGAGTTGTCGGATGCAATCTATGTTTTGCATTAAATAAAGTAAAACATTGAAAAACAAATCCCACAGGATGGGGATAGTTTGTTTTAGATAGATTTTAAGATAATTGTCCTATTAGCTAGTACACCTTCCGTTATTCTTTTGTGTTATTTTCCCCGGATTATGCCTTTCTTTTCTTTTGTTTACGAATTTTGTAATAGAAAAGTTCCGCTATAGACTGTCTACGTTATAGACCTTTTTTTTTTATAGACAGGTTCATTTTCTTTCACAGGCTTTACTCTATTTAATTTATATATGAAATATTTGTTGTTAAAAGATGTTGGTCGCACAAAAATTTTCACATCTCTCCCTCCCTCCCGACATTACTGGTTGGTTATGGCTTGATAGTCCTTTCTAAATAAAATCATGGTGATTCTAAGATTCTCTTGATTTATCTCTAAATTGAACATAAACGATCCTAAGAAAACGGATCAATGAATTACTATATTGGCATGAGGAAATATAGTTGCAGAAAAATGGAGCATATAGCTAACATTACGTCTAATAGGAAAACCACAGCCTTGGCAAGATCTGGAGGCACGTCAGTACCCTCGCCAAGTCGAGAGAGGACAGCCGTAAGCATACTTTTCTGGAAGCAACTCAGGGCACTTTTGACCCCCCCATATCTCCGCACTGGAGTATCCCAAAAATTTGAAACTTCGTTTTTCTAGAGTATTCGGCATACAGGACCAAAATTTAAAATTACAACTTTCTGTCTTTTCTAGTTCAGACGATATATGAACTCAAACATTCGATTTTTTGTCACTCACTCACTCACTCGTTCACGCGTCATCAAAAAGATTAGGTAGATCACGCAGCCCTAGAAACTTGACATTTGGACAAAAGGTAGTGTTTAGGATACAAAGAAAGGAAAAATTATAAAATCCGGAAAATTCGAAAAAAAAAAAACATTCGAAAATTCAACAAATTCCATCAAAATTGAAAATTGAAAATAATACGATCTTGAAGTCTTAGAAACTTTAGATTCGGTGTGAAGGTAGTATTTAGTATCCAGAAAAAGAAAACATCAAAAACACCAAAGAAATCGAAAGCAAAATTGAAAAAATCGAAAAATCGAAAAAAATCGAAAATTTTCAAATAATCCGATTTTGTTGCGCTAGAAACTTGGAATTCGGAATAAAGGTAGTATTTAGGATGCAAAATAAGAAAAAATTAAAAATCTCGGAAAATTCGAAAAAACAATTCAAAAATTCGAAAAATTCGAAAAAAATTAAAATAATTAAAATAATTTGATTTTTTAGCCTTAGAAACTTTAAATTCGCAGTAAAGATAGTGTTTAGGATTCAGAATAAGTTAAAATAAAAAACGCAATAAAATTTGAAAATAAAATAAAAAAATCGGAAAAATCGAAAAATAAGGAAAAATTGAAAATAATTCGATTTTACAGCGCTAGAAACTTGAAATTTGGAATAAAGATAATATTTAAGATACTAAATAAGGAAAAATTCAAAAATATGGATAATTCAAAAAATACCCATAAATTAGTGCAGACGATATATGAACTCAAAGTTTCGATTTTTTGTCACTCACACACTCACTCACTCTCGCGTCATCAAAAAGATTGGGTAGATCCCGCAGCCACAGAAACTTAAAATTTGGAATCAACTGATACAAATAAAGGAAAAATTATAGAATCCGGAAAATTAAAAAAAAAAAAAAACATTCGAAAATTTAAAAAAAAATCGAACAAATTGAATATTGAAAATAACACGATCTTGTAGTCTTAAAAACTTAAAATTTAGTGTGAAGGTAGTGTTTAGAATTCAGAAAAAGAAAACATCAAAAATACAAAAAATTTTTTAGAATAAAATCGAAAAATCGAAAAATTTCAAATAATCCAATTTTGTTGCGCTAGAAACTTGAAATTCGGAATAAAGGTAGTATTTAGGATGCAAAATAAGAAAAAATTAACAAATCCAGAAAATTCGAAAAAAAAAAATTCAAAAATTCGAAAAATTCGAAAAAAAATCTGTGGTTACTTTGATTTGTGGCCTTAGAAACTTAAAATTCGCGGTGAAGATAGTGTTTAGGATTCAGAATAAGTTAAAATAAAAACGCAATAAAATTCGAAAATAAAATAAAAAAATCGAAAGAAATCGAAAAACAAGGAAATTTTGAAAATAATTCGATTTCACAGCGCTAGAAACTTGAAATTTGGAATAAAGCTAATATTTAAGATACTAAATAAGGAAACATTAAAAAATATGGATAATTAAAGAAAAAATCGAAACTTTCAAAAAAAAAAAGTAGAAAGAAAGAAAGAAAAAGAGAGAAAATGAAAATAATATGATCTCGTAGTCTTAGAAACTGAAAATTTGGTGTAAAGGTAGTGTTTAGGATTCAGAAAAATAAACAATTAAAAACACAACAAAAATTGAAAATAAAATCAAAAAATCGAAAAAAAAACGAAAAATTGAAAATAATTCGATTTTGTAAAGTTAGAAACTTAAAATTTGGAATAAAGGTAGTATTTAGGATACAAAAAAAAAAGAAATAAATAAAAAAATTTTAAAATTCGAAAAAAAAAATTGAAAAAAATTCGATTTTGTAGCTTTAGAACTTAAAATTCGGCGTAAACTTATTGTTTAGGATACAGAAAAAGGAAAAATTAAAACACAATAAATTCGAAAATAGAATAAAAAACTCGAAAAAGATCGGAAATTTCAAAATAATTCGATTTTGTAGCGCTAGCAACTTGAAATTTGTAATAAAGGATGCAAAATAAGAAAAAAATTAAAAAATCTAGAAAATTATAAAAAAAATTCGAAAAAATCAAAAATTTAAAATAATTTTATCTTGTAGTCTTAGAAACTTAAAACTTGGTGTAAAGTTAGTATGTACTATTCAATAAAAGGAACAATTAAAATATTCGTTAAATTCGAAAATAAAATAAAAAAATCGAAATATGTTTAAGAAATCGGAAATTCGAAAACAATTTGATTTTGTACTGCTAGAAACATTAGTTTTAAGATAATTGTCCTATTAGCTAGTACAACGCCCCTAATTGTTTTATGTCAGTTCCCCCGGATTATGGTTTTCTTTTCTTTCGTTTACGAAATTCGTTATAGAAAAGTTCCGCTATAGACTGGCTACGATATAGACGATTTCTTTATAGACAGGTTTGTTTTCTTTCACAGGTTGTACTCTTTTTACTACACATATGAAACATGGATTGTTAAATGATGTTAGCCCCACAAAAATTTTCACAGCTCCCCCTACCCTCCCGACATTACTGGCTGGTTATGGCTTGATAGTCCTTTCTAAATAAAATCATGGTGACTCTAAGATTCACTTGATTTATCTCTAAATTGAACCTAAATGATCCTAAGAAGACGGATCAAAGAATTACTATATTGGCATGATAATCAGGTAACTTAGAATTAAAATCGAAAAATCAATAAATTTATAAAAAGTCGAAAATTTGAAAATAATTCGATTTTGTAGTCCTAGAAGCTTGACATTTGGCAGAAAGGCAGGGTTTAGCACACAAAGTAAGAAAAATTTAAAAAATCCGTAAATAATAAAAAAAAAGACTAAAAAAACTAAAAAAAAACATCGAAAAAGGGAATAAAGTTTGATTTATTGGAAATTTCCGGAAATTTTAATTTTGGCTTTCTTTTTATACTAAAAAGTTCTTTTATGTTAAATATCAAGTATCTAGGGCTGCGTGTAATATCTCAGATGGATAGCACCTATCCTGGAAGCAATTGAGAGTACTTTTGACACTCCCCCTCCCATAGCTTAGTGCTTGCCTAGGAACCTTAAATCTCTTTTTATCTACAGTACTTTGCAAACGAAACTAAATCTTCAAATTTTTTATACCTGTAAATAATAGGGACAGAGTGAGGGCTTAGCGAAAATCAGTGGATGAACTCCAAAAAGAACCCAAAATCAAGAAAAGGAGGATTACTTACAAAAAGAAGTGAAATCTCATCAAAAAGTCACTTGTAAAAAATGCAGCCAAGTCTCGTAACTCATTTACCGTAAAAAGTACTGAGATCGTATAAAGCCAAGTTTAACTATCTTATTAACTCTGAAATTTTCATTCACAAATCACTCCTAGTCTCTACATCTTTAGTTAATTATTATTTTGTGACTTGGCAATTACGCAGCACAGGGAAGTTGTTACACCTTACTATGTTATGGGATGGGATGGGATAATTTAATTAAGGCAAGTTATATACGCACAGGGAAGTTATTATACTTTAATATGTTATAGTATTATTTGATTAAGACTAACTATATACATCACATTCTCGTGCTACGTAATTGCCAAGTCACAAAATAATAATTAACTAAAGATGTAGAGACTAGGAGTGATTTGTGAATGAAAATTTCAGAGTTAATAAGATAGTTAAACTTGGCTTTATACGATCTCAGTACTTTTTACGGTAAATGAGTTACGAGACTTGGCTGCATTTTTTACAAGTGACTTTTTGATGAGATATTATATACATTAAATTGTCCAGCACTTATAAGGATCCTATATATCATACATGTCAAACTCGTTTACCACCGCAGGCCAAATTAAGCATTATATACACAGCCGTGGGCTACATTTTAAAAATAATGCAGATAATACCATTGCACAGGATAAAATTTGTACATACAAAACACAGTCATGTTAAAGAAATATTCACAAGTTTCAAAGTTATTACTATACATAGTTTATTTTATTTTATTTTTCAAAAAAATACTCAAATTTTCTTTTTATCAACGAAATCTATAAAATTTAATTGAATTTTCTAAATTGTATTTATTTTAAAAATTGATTGTACACACTCGTTTGTTAATCCTGATCTGATCAAAAGCATAGCTGCTAATTTTGCATGTTTTTTTAAAGTAAAAAAATAAAAATAAGCATATTTTGAAACAGAAAAGTTATTTAACAAAATGTGTCTACGCTACTTATTTAATTTGATTTATTAAATACATTTTCTGCTTCAAATTTTGTTTATTTGATTTGAAAAAAAAAAGTTGGCAGCTATGCAAAGATGTATAAAAGTGCGCCGCCGAATAGAGTTAAAATATTCCTAATTGCACACTATAGTTTAAAAAATCGGTCGATTAGTGAATAATTACAGAAATTTGGAAACCCCATATCCAGGGGGGTCAAAACTGGGCGTCAATGGGTTGATTGTCACCACTAAATTTTAATAGCATTCTTTGCCTACATTTTATTAGTATACTTTACCTAAATTTTATTAGTTATTCTTATTACGCAAAGAATACTAAAAATTTAGTGGTGGCAATCGACCCATTGGCACCCAGTTTTTACACCCCTGCCCATATCCATATATTTTTGCTTTAATATGAAATTGCACTGAATTGTGATTAACTGCGCAGTAATTAATTCTGAAGAATAATTGCAACATCAATCATTAGAGTTGAAATAAATACATTAAAACTGATTTTCATAATTCTTCAAATTCAAAAATCTTTTTTTTTTTTTTTTTTTTTTTTTTTTAAATTAATTTTTGAATATATTTTTAGTATATTCTAAAAATTTCCACTTCGATGATTTTTGAAGTAATGGCTGGCAATATTTGAATTAAAATACATTTTCTTTTTGCAAATTGTTTTATCAAAATAATAAATTCTATTTGAAAACACCGATACCACCAAATAACAAGATAACATTATAAAATTTGCCTTGAAGTTGAAGTTTACTCGGGTGCTTTGTAATTTCAAATGAAAACTCCATGTACTTTGTCTAGTGGTGGAATTTTAATAATCCACATTCATAATTTATCGATTTAAAATGAAAATTATAACATTTTTTGACAGTTCGAAAATAACAGTTAAAACCTTATAATAGAATGCCATCAAATTCTGTATAAGAAGGTAGATCTGCATATCTTCATACCCATATTTCCAAGACATTTTCTAGATTGACGATTATTAAGGATGTGCATACGAATATAAATTTACAAACACTAAGTTTTTAAGCACATATCCGGTTTTTTAGAAATCAATCTGTTATAGATAAATCTTTCTAGGAATGGTACTTATGCTTATAGTATTTTCAAATTTCTTTAACTGCTCTAGACATCATTTTTTCAATTTCGTTTTGAGTGATTTTGACTCACGGGACGTTTAATGTAATGAAGACAATAATTAGTTTTTTTTTTAAAGCAAATGTATTTCATTCAATAAGCTTAGTGAAAGCAGTTTGATTCTCTTTTAAGAAGTATCAATTTTAATTATGTCAGTTTATCTTTTCGGTGTTTATCCAGATTTTTCTGAGTTTTTTTTATACTTTGTGCTGTAGCACCTCTTAATGTTATATTCTTTCCAAATAACAGTGTCTACATATCAAACATAAAATTTCAGTTTTCCTTTCAATATAATTGTGTTGTAAATCCCCTTTAAAAAATATGCGATGTCCATCTTCAATTTATTATATTTATTCATAGGGTTTAAAAGATTCAAAGAGCTTTAACATATACATTTTTTTATAAATCATGGGTTGTATGGGAGTATGTCAATAAAATGTGTGTGTATCAATAAAAAAGAAAAGAAATGAAAGAAAGATCACGCAGGATTTCAGAAAGATCACGCACAATTACTAACCTAAGTAATGAAAACAATTAAAGAGCTTAAATCCAAAATTTATATGTTTGACTAAAACCCAAGTGGAACCTGGATGGCATATTCAGGGGTTTTGTGTCAAGCACAAATGTAATAATTTGTGCCACTTTCAAAGCAACTTATTTAAAGCTATTGAATTTTATATTTTGATTTTTTTTAAATTTTAACTGGTCTTAATTAGCACTGAATTTTATTCATGTTATAATACATTTCTTAGTACTTAATAAATACAGCATGTTATTTTGTAAAGTGGTGTAAAATCTAAGAGAGTAGTAAAATAAAGTATTAGTTTTTAACATAAACAAATAAACATTATAAGTAAAATACTTTAAAATTTTTTACGAATCTTTAAATTTTCAGACTCAAGATACCGTGCTTTGTTACGTTCCAACTGGTAATCATTGTATCCACAATTTTTTTGTGTTAAAATGTAAAATGGAGTTATATCTGTCTATACATCACTGTTGCCAGATGAGCAAGAATTTTTCTGCAGTCTTCAGAATTTTTTTCTGCAGAATGTCTTTTTCACATTCTGAAGACAAATATTCCCATTATTTAATGACATAATAAATAAGACAAATATTACTATTCAAAAATAGTGGTAGCATTCTGAATAATAAAAAAAGCCCATCAAACTGGTAACACTGGTATACATATCTTTATGTTGCCTCTGAGACCACAAATTGTGCAAGTGTGTTTTCAGAATCCGTGTTCTAACAACTAAATTAAACACAGGTAAATTGCCAAAGGCTTTGCAGGCCACAGATAAGTTGTCGGCGGGCCACATGTTTGACATGCCTGCTATATATGATTAACTATTTTTTTTTACTTCTGTTATATATTAAAAATAAATTTTAATAACCAACAGCAGTAAATGAATGGAATACAATTCAAGTTGATATATATATTGATATATATTACAGAATTTAAAAAAAATTTCACCAAAGTTAGCATTATTCTATATAAATTTTCCTTTTAATAATATTCCATATGTTATACTGGCTTATTAAATTAAAACCTATTCTTAAACTAATATATCAATCTCCATATGTAAAGGTGTAAGATCTTAATCCACCTAGTAATTTTTATTCCAAATTGCTTAAATCTAAAAATGGCGCTAACTACTTATATTCTTTAAATAAAACCCCTTTATTATTTAAATTCCCATTAAAATTCACTATTATTTCCTGTATATATTAAAACATCTCTAAATTCTTCACTTAATTTGCTAAAATGTCATAACTCCTAAATTATCCCGTTCTAAAAAACCTATTTATTTAAGATCATTCTTTTATTAAATTATCAAAATGTCTCTTACAATATTTCAATGCTTTAATATTTTATTTTTATTCTGCATCAATAAATTCATTGTTTTTCTTTTCTGTTTTTTCTCTAGCATAAACTAAAAGCATCGTCTGAAATCTATTTTTAGCAGCACTCTTGAAATCAGATCTTATTGTTTGTTTACATGAAGTGTAGCTGGTTCGAGGCTATTAGATTGTTCTAGAAGCTCTTTTTCACGCTCCGGAAGCAAATTTACTTCAAGATTAGTTCACCGGAACTGTTAATGAGTTCCTCTACAAGCGATTATGATTGGAGTAGGAAAATCAGGTGACTTGATTTGTCACTTTGAGCAATTTAACTTAAATACACAAGTGCAGCAAAATCGACTGAATGCAGGGACTCGGAGAGAGCAGTGGGATTTTATCATCAAAGTGTTGTAAAAAAAAAAACTTTTGCTTGTCTTCGAATTAAAATGTTCTTCTATAGAATTATTAAATTTATTGATACCTAAAGAGAGCATATTTTCACTAAATCTAGAAAGGATTATGTTTTAATAAAAGGGATTTGACTGTAATCTTGTTTTTTCTTGGCTACAATCTACACTACTTGGCTGATGATATGAAAACCCAAATTACGACTGCATTAAATTGGAAGTGTTTGCTATTATTTTAATTTGATTTGTTGCAAAATGTAACATACATATATGTAAATTTATAGAAGGACTTCTTTTCAATAAATATATTTTCTTTGCAAACATTCACATATAGAGTGGGATTACAGGGTCACAGAATATAAAAACAACTCTACTATATATATTAAATACATTATATAACCTTCATTGCGATACAGCTTTTAGTTTTACAATGTTCTGGAATGTTAATAACTCCAATATTATGTTTAAGTGTCAATTTTTCCTATTTATTTCATTTTACACACATATCTATACAGTCGCCTTTTATAATGTATGTGATGAAAGCTTTTACTTTTTTTTTTTTTTTTTTAATTTCGTAAATCCTGGTGTCAGTCAATCATTTCCTAATTTTAGGAAAAGAAGTACTTTGTGCCTGAAAGGGTTAAGACACGAATTTATAGACCAAAATGTGCATTCCTTCGCTTTTCTCAAGTGTTGCTAGTGTCCTTTTTGCCATGCTAACACTATTTTTTACTCAAAGATTAATAAGGATAGTTTTGGAAAATTATATTTAAAATAAAGGACTAATTAATTAAGGACACATTATCACACGTACTAAATAAGATTTTAATAACTAGATTGTTCTGCAAAGGTTTAATACTTTTGATTTGCATTAAAAAACTTAGGCTAGTAGAAAAATTATTTTTGTTGCTTTATCGTTGGTTGTAAAGTATTAATCAACAATAAAGACATATTTAAATCCATGTTTATTTTCAGTTATTATTCCAGCTGGCCCATAACAACAAATAATGAGTTAAACTTATAAATACAGTTAAATTGTAATCTAAATCTGCGTGAAAGATGCAATTTTTTACCATAAACATATAAAGTAAAACTCTAAAGTTCATTTAGACAATTAGATGTGTAAATAAGCCCAGTTCCTGCAACATTATGCAAATCAAGTTTAATACACGATCCTGCTCAATACGCGACTTTTGTCCAGTCCCTTGAAACACATCTTAACCAGGTTCAACTCTATATATACAGACAGAGAGAGAGACACTTAAATTAAATGATTTAGTACCAAAAAAAAAAAAATTTAAGGTTAAGGTTTTTGAAAATTTTTAATAGAAGATTGTATTTGGATTCATTTACTGAAAATAAAATTCCCTGGGTCTCCAAAATGAATAAAATTCTGGGCATAACTATTTTTAAAATATCTAATTAAATTTTCAGCAGAGCAGAAATCACGCTAGAAATTAAGTTATACAAAGGATGTGAATTATCACTTACTATACCGTGTAATGCTATTTCGGATATGCAAATTTTGATAAGTTAAAGATAATTTGGAAAAAGGAAAAATTAAATAAAATTGGAATTGTAAATGAAATTATTGAATTAAATTAAATATTTATGATAAATCAAAATTTTCAAATCCGAAACATCGTCATGGGATGCGATCGTATAGCAAAATCTAACATGGTAATCCAAATCTTAAGTAATATTAATACAGTTTGTAATATTAAAAATGGGCCGGAATTAATATTAAAATACTTGAATTAGATTTAATAAAATGATTTGAAATAAACTTAATGAAAATATATAATATATATATTGATCACCAAATTAGAAATACTAAAGGAATATAAAATAATAAAAACTCACTCTAGTGTAGTAATGATAAAACAGAAAATACAATGAAATATTTCTTTTTATTTAAGAACTTACGTAATTATTATTAGAATAATACCTATTGGTCGACCAATCATTTAATACAATTATACAATTCACTTTTCAAAATTAATAATATTATGATGATAGCATTATTACAATTCTTAAATACAATGTTTAATTTTTAATGATGATGATAGCTGTAAATATTTTCTTTGAATACGATGATTAATGTTTGTAAATGAAGTTAAAAGTTTATGACGTTTATAAGCAGAATGAAATCGGATTTTGTAAAGACTATTAAAAACTATTGATGATGGTTAAATATACAGTTTGTCACTGTGATGCTTGACATTTGATAATGATAGTTATAAAAATAGTTTATGAATACAATGGTTAAAGCAGAGAAAGTTTGAACTAGGTAAACATCAACAGTTTATGAATATGATTATTAATGCAGAGAAAGATTGGAGTTGGTAAACATCAATAAATCTATTAATGATAACTGAAAAAATAGACTCTAAACACGATGATTGATTCTGTAGATGATGGCTGGAAACAATAGCAAAACACGAAGTTGATCATTATGATAACTGTTTGCAGAACAAGATGGTAAAATTTAATGACATACTGAAGACAACTGCATAGATGAAAATGGTGAACACCTCCAATATGCTGAAGACAGCTGCATGAAAAGTTATTATTATTAAGAAAAGTAGTTAAAGAACTATTTCACATCCGTTTCTTCTATCTAGTGACATCAACTTACTGTCTAGTGCCATCAAAAATCTTAGACAATCCTGCTGGGGCCCACAGGCCCACAACATATATATTGGCATTTATTTTACTTAATCCCTACTTAATGACTGACAAAAGTCATAAGAGAGAATCATCAGTTGAATTTTGAATCTATAACTTTAAGTCAATGAAACAAGGGCGCTTCGGAAAACCACTCCCAAACAGACTCACGACGTCACCAAATTACGCTGCGCGTGTAAGAGTTGTGATGTCTCTTAACAAAAGTTATTCGTGAATGGCAACCATGGGCAAAAAATGCCTGGATGAGAAGACTGCGTCTTGCCGAAGTGCAATGAACATTGAGCCTCCTTCGACATTCCAAAGCTGAAAATTTCATGAAAACATATCACATGATCCCGAAATGCATGTTTTTAAGGAAGAAGGACATGCCAGCATGGCTAAAATATCAAAACATCAATCGCGTGATGTTTGAAAGTAAAAACAAATAATTACTATTTTTAATCATAACATCGTAAGTTATTCACGGATTTACAAACTGAAAACGGAATCGTAAAGTAAATAAATAAATCTATACAATGAATATGAATTTGAAACCAAATAATAAATATTTAATAATTTAGAATTTTGCTTTTCTGACTTAGAAATTTTTTTGTTGACGAATCTTTTGATACTTTGATTTCACTAAGATTACTTTTACAGAATATTTAATTAATGAATTATTTGATGAAAACTTTTAAAATAATATTTATTATTAGTATTTAATAACGGAAGATAAATAATTTAACGGAATATTTGAATTTTTTAGAAAGAAAAATGAACTTATTGAAAAATGATTATCTATGTGGGGAATTAAATTAGATTATTGAATTAATTTAAATATAATAACACAGAGGCAATGTACGATGACGTAACATTTTCCTCCTCACTATAGAAAAAAAAGCAAGGAAAAAAAGTTTAAACTGGCGAGTTTTTCCAAAAAGGAAAAAATATATATATTACACAAAGGTAATAAAAATTGAAACATAAAGCATCAAACTTCAACGATTGAATCCCTGTAAAAACTTCTAGCACATAACAGAATTCAATAAAAAAAATTTACCTGTGAAACGACATGATGAAACAAGTCCATACATTAAAGAAAAGTCCAAATGAACTTGAATACCTTGAACTAGAGGTCTGCACAGGCCGAAATTTCCAGGCCCGGGCCTGGCCCGACCCATACAAAAAATAATTTGGCCCAGTCCGATACAAAAATTAAAAGTTCAGCCCAAGCCCGGCCTGAACAAAAAAAATATTGGCCCGGCCCAGCCCGATTTAAAAGTTAAAAGTTTGGCCCAAGACCGGCCCGGAAAAAAATTAAAATCTCGGCCCGAGCCTTGCCCGGCCCGAGTGAATTTCTACAAAACATAATGTTTACGTCGATTTGGTTAAAAATTTGCCCCGTAGGAGGAGATCTAACCAAAAATTCCTATCTCAGCCTTTTTTTTTTTCATGTTTATAATCTTCATTTTTATAGAGATGCCGCAAGCTGGAATATTTATTTTTTTAATAAATCTCTATTTGTTGTATGTATGTGTTTAAGTTATCATCGATATTGTTAATCCATATTCCATTTATTGAAGTGTTAAAAATCAGAAAAATGCTATACAGTAAAATCTAAGATGGAATTGCATAGGGAAGAAAAAAAAAAATGAGTTATAGACAATTTGCCTTCTTAGCAGGTGTAAATGTATTATATATTCTTTTCTTACATATTAGTATATTCATTTTTAATAGATCAACACATTTTTCAATTTAAGACAGGATTCCATCATAAGCAGGTTCTTTTTCACACGTTTTACTATATTTTAATAAGTGTATAAATCTACTATTCTTTAAAAAGAATAAATTTTAATGTTTAATTATAAAATAATGGCGATTTAAAAATGTATGCATGTTTTGAAAAGATTTTTATGCCAGATCTTATTTTACTGACCTTCGAACGGACCAGGTACGCCGAGAGAATGATTTTCATACGAGTCAAAACCAGGACTAAAAATTTTAAGGCATGAAGACTAGGAAGAATGAAACCAGTCCCGGCTCTGTACGGAAAAAATAATTTAAGGCATGGCCTTATCCTTCAGGAAAAAAAGTAGGGCCCGGCCCGGCCTGTAAAGAGTAATCACTAGGCCCGGCCCGAGCCTTCAGAAAAAAATATGGCCCAGCCCGAGTGCCGTGAAGAAAAATAGGCCCGATCCCGGCCCGCGAAGCGGGCCGAGTACGGGCTTCGGACCTTGGCCCGGCCCGTGCAGATCTCTACCCTGAACTGAAGTTAGTATTATTTATTTTAATAGATTTGAAAGAAGGGAAATTATACAATTCAACATAACATTTACAGGATATTTCATAAAATGTATACACAATTCATTCACTAACATTTAGCATGTTCTTTTTCTTTTTTCAGGTTTAAGTAATTTGAAATGAAGTTGAAACCACACTAAGCTTTTAGCAAAGGAAATTTATCCTAAAATGTTACTGGAATTTCAAAAATGTAACTGAAGTGCAGAGACAGTTCAGGAGAGTTTGAAAACAGATCTGTTATGCAACTTACAATCACTAGAATTAGAGATAAGTTTGAAACAGATGGATCTGTTCAAAATGTTAACATGCAATGTTTGAGAAGATTGCAGCCATCAATAAACCTGCAAATGACTAGAGGCTAGTAGCATGGTCCGGCAATTGGCCGGTGAGGTAGGACTTTCAAAATCAAATGTCAGTCAGGTCCCACATTGTAAAAGTTATATTCCAAGATTAATTTATGCTCTCTAGGAAGACAATTCGTTAAAATCATATCAATTGTCTACACATTTGTTGAAACATCCTGTATACATATATATATATAGTAAAACCTATTAATAACTGAGACCTTGAGAGAGCAGGATTTGTCCGCTATGCAGAGGCAAAAATGTACAAATACACAGGTGTTGGAGATCAAAAATGTAAGCTATTCAGGAGAGTATGTTATAGAGGTTCTACTGTGTGTGTGTGTGTGTGTATATATATATATATATATCGTGTATGATGAATCCTATGTCATCTTTATTATGGTTATATATATAGTATATGTTTGGTATATCTGCTGCAACCCCTTAGTCTAAACTTTCACAAAAATATCATAACTGCTGTGAAAATTGCACATATTGAATTAGATAACAGTACATTTACAAGGATGCATCAAACTAGATATTTAATTTATATGTAAAATTTACTTTGTTTAAAACATTTGTATATTTTTTTATATTATTATTTGTTTAGGCAAAAATTATTCATATAAATATTTTTTGTTTCATTATTTATTTTCCTGTGACCCACGCAATGTTCATAAAAGAATATCTTCTAATCTATATCTATAATGAGACATATTCAATGTAAAAAATATAAATGAATCTAAAAATATTTGCATTGTTGTGGAAAGTATTGCCAAGAAAGTGGGATAAGAACTAGTCAATAAGTACCAAAAAATATCAAGGGGGGGGGGGGGGTGGAAGGCAACAGAAAATCTATTGAAAAAATAACTATTCATTCTCTTAATTCTTCTCCCCACCCACCTCTACTCACATGTAATAAACGGAATTCAGAATGCCTTGGATCGATAACATGTACAAAATTGTTTACATCTCCAACAAGAAGCTGTCCTTCTCCATATGACATGCTCAAAGGAAACCATTCAAGCTGTAGGAAAATAATAATTGACAATTAATATAGACAATTCATTTAAGATCTAATAAACAGAGCAATTTAAAAAAGAAACAAAAGAATAACAGTTTAATTTTATCATGATCATTAAATAATGATATTTCCATTAAAATGTTAAAAAAATAAAACTCTTTTTCGATTCAAATAAGTTTTACATTTGAAAGTCAAAGATAAAATGATATAAATCCTTAAAATAGGAGTTTTAATTCAGCTAAATGCCCTAAAACCTTATAACAAACCTTGGAAGAACTGCACTTGTAAGCCAAAGATAAAATATCATATATTCTAATACGAGGAAAAATTGTGTGTATGTATATATATGCAAATTTTAACTTAAAAACGGCTCTAACGATTTTGACGAAATTTTGTATCCCACTGTTTTGGGGCACCAGAAAACCATTGTGCTAGGTCACATGTTCGAAAAAATTCGATTAGTGGGTCATTTTGGGTCACCATGAGTCAGGGTCAAGCTTAGTGTATCTAAAAAATGGTTCAAACAATTTTGACTAAATTTTGTATCCTATGAGTTTTGGGCACGAGAAAATCATTGGGCTAGGTCACATGTCCGAAAAAATTCGATTAGTGGATCATTTTTGGGTCACTGTGGGTCAAGCTAATTTATCTAAAAAATGGCTCAGGCTATTTAGACTAAATTTTGCATCCTATGGTTTTCGGGCACGAGAAGACTATTGGGCTAGGTCACATGAAGGGGTCGGAAAAACTACTTTTTTATTGTAGCGAACTACAACTACAACTACTTTATCGAAAATGTAGTCAACTACAACTACTTGTTTTAAAAAGTAGCGACTACAAACTACTTTTCAAAAGTAATCGCTACTTCGCTACTTTTCAAAAGTACAATTCACTACTTTCAGATTTTGTCAAAGGGTTCAATTTACATTAGAAATTGAAGAAACGGGTTAAATAATAAAGCGACCCCTCGTTATATCGCGTCTGCCAGGATATAATTAAATAAATACGACATAACTGGGGGGGGGGATTAAAAAATTAAAAAAGATAACATACAAGAAAATGTTTTGTATTTGTCTCCAAGATGTTAGTTTATACACACATTAGAAATTTCGTAGCAAAACTAAGAGAGATATTACAATCTAGAAAATTACAGAGAGACAACTCTAAATGCAAACAACAAATAAATCTGTAAATAAAGAAATTCTGAATAATAAGAAACATATCGTTAAAACAGGAAGACTTACTAATGAGTAAATAGACAAATGTTGCCAACAAGAAAATTAATTTCTTTGGTGGGTTAGTCAATATATAACAAAATTCTGCATTGTTTATTATTTTTTTTATAACTGCACTTTTATACTGTTATCTCATTATGCTGCTTGATCTTCAGTTTTTTAATCTTTATTGATGTCTAAATAAATCAGTGTAAACAGCAATTTAAATGAGTCAAAAAAAAAAAAAAAAAAAAAAAAAAAAAAAAAAAATGAGTATTACCCGGCACATTTTATAAAATGGAATTATTGAAAAAGATAGATAGAGATACATCCATTAAATCACTTTGTGAATAATACGACATCAAGAACTCACTATTTACGATCTAAGAAAAGCAGAAAACTGCATTGCTTAAATTTTATAGTAACAGCGATTCACCAAAATTAATGGATAATCAGAAAACATTGCATAAACTAAAAATCTCAATTTGGATAAAGTATTGATGCATTGGATCTGAGAACGAAAAAGTGAAAGGATCCCATTAAATTGCTCGCTTATACTGACCCAAGCTAAAGAATTCCATGAACATTTAGGATTGAAAACAGAGTGTGATTATTCTTCTGACTTGTTAGTTCAACAAATTCAATAAGCATCATGGATTACAAAGCATTTATGGATACAAAGCATTTAAGAATACAAAGCATTTATGGGGATAAAGCATCTACAGCTATAGAAAGTGCTGATTCATTCTGCAAAGACTTTTCTAATTTAATTTCGGACAGTGAATATCTGCTAGAGCTTGTGTCTAACACACATGAAATAGGATTATTCTGGAAATAAATCACAAGAAAAACATATCACCATCCTGTATTAAGAGCTCTTATGGTGCTTGCTTGCATCAATGCAGATGGCACTCATAAGTGCAAATTGCTAGTTATTGGCAAAAGTGCCAAGACAGGCCGTTACAAAATCAAATCTTGCCTGTGATTTACAAAGGCAATAATCATTCTTGTATGATCTAAGAACTTTTTAGCAAATGGTTTGATGATCATTTTTGTGCCAAAAGCAAATACTCACAATAAAACAGCGAGGCTTTTGGATAATTCAAAGATTTTGCTTCTATTAGATAACTGTACAGCCCATTACAATGTAGATACCCTTGAAAAGGACAATGTGACAGTTGTTTTCTTATCACCAAATTGAACATCTTTGATCTAGTGAATGGATCAAGGTGTTCTAAATTCATTAAAATGCTCATATAAAGTGGCTTACAAGGAAGAGTGTTTAGAATTCTGGAATTAAAAGATTTTCAAAAACAATTCACCATAAAAAATGAAATTTGGAGTATCATTACTAATTCCTGGAATGCCATGAAAAAAAAAAAAAAACACTCCTATCAATGTTTGGCATAATATCTAGCCAGCTACAATTTTTTTTCGAAGGAGAAGAAGAAAGCAATGAATTTCATGATTTCCACATACTATAAGAGAAAGAAATCACACAAGTTCTAGAGTATGCTAAAAGCATTTCAAATGAAACAGAAATTGATGAAAAAAAAAAAAACAATACAAATCTCTTTAATTGCTGATAAAGATGCCTTGACTGTGCTCCAATTAACTGATGGCAAGATCAAGTGGGGTTCTCAAGAAAAAAGACACCCATTTAAGTTTGAAGGATACCAATGTAGAAGAAGAAGAAAAAACAAATAATATTTTATTTGACCATTGTCTGGAATTAACAAAAAACCTGATAGTGAACATGCTAATGAACATGATATTAAGCCTGTATATAAAATACAAGAAACTTTATTATTAGAAAAAAATGAAATATTTGAAACAAAAAAGTCCTTCCGGCCTGTACCGGGAAGAAAAGGTAGCTTTCTTATATCTTCGTTTTAAAATTTTAGCTAATGTTACTCAAAACAGCAAGCTAAAATTCAAAGAATCCGTTTACAGAAGATTCGTTAATACTGAATTTGAATGCCAAATTTGTCAACTATAGCCAAGTTGGCTTCATTTATGAAGACTTAATTTGGCGATATTTCGCCAAGTGTCACCAAGTTTGACGAGAATTTGGTGCTAAAGGATATGAATATATAATTTTATGCATATGATTGGGAAAAGGATTACAACAATGAAAGATAATAATTTGCGAGAAATCACGTTCACTAAAACTCATAAATTAATCGTTGGTTTTTTGTAATGTGCTGTCTTGTTTCAAAATGTCAGCCACCCTAAAATTTCAAACTGCTCTATCTCAGCCATTTTTTAAGATAGAGGTAAAACAAAAAATGCTCCAGAATCCTTGTATCAAGGCCTAACACTTAAACAAAAAATAAATTTGAATTTTTAACTTTTTTGTATATTTATTTTAGTTTTAAATCTTTCAGTGGCCGCCATTTTGGAACAAGATGGTGGACGAAGCTGGTCAACGAACTCGGCCGAGACATTGGTGAGCTTAATACACGCAATTAGTTTCATCCAAATTGATTTATAAATACAAGTGTTATCGTATGACATAGATCAGATATATATATATATATAAATCAACATTTGAACGGAGGGTGGTTTTAGGGTCTGGGGGTCATGATACCTAAAACAAATTAGTGATATGTTTGCAACAATAAGCAAATAAATAAATAAAATTCTTACAAATTTCAAATTATATCTATATAGTTTAATTTTCCACAATTTTAAGGGTAGTAGAATTATAGAAAAGGATAGATAGGATATTCTTTTTCCTTTTGTTCTGCAAAGCATCATCTAATACACCAGTGCAAATTATGGGTAAGTTATTTTGTGAAAAGAAGGGGGCGGGAGACATTTTGCAGATGTGATACTGAAGTTTGCAGCAGCAATCTGAAATCAAGAAAATTCCAAAAATGAAATCAGGTCGTTTTGAGGTTATCAAATAATGGGTTTCATACTGTAAATACTAGAACAATCTCATCTCTAACGTTTATTAATATTTGGGATAAAATTGAACAATAACAACTGTAATATGTAATTTAATCGAATGTTCTCAATACTTCTGCCTTTCCCATGTAAAATGGGCGATTTTTAATTTGCAAGATTTAGAATAGCTCCCTCTAATACTATACCTTTACCATACTAACAATAACTCTTTCTAATATATCCTTTAAAATTAGAATAATTCCCTCTAATACAATGTCTCTAACAGTAACAATAATTCCCTCTATCACATAATTGAATTTAATTTTTTCAACACTTCTGTGCTCTCTTACATGAAATGGATGATTTGTAATTTTCAAGGTCTAGAATAATGCATATAAAGAATCTTACTTCTAGTTTTTGAAGAATTTTAGCAGCAATTTTATCATACACAATGACAGATTTGTCCTCACTGCCAGAGATTACATATTTATCATCTGCAGCAATACATATAACAGGTTTTTTGTGAAGAATGTGTTTGAGGATAGGTCCATCATTATTTCTTGTATCAAAGATAGAGACAGAACGTCCATAACATCCTGTTGCTAGCTGTTCTCCATTATATGCAAGGCACAAAATAGGTGATGAAAGACTAAAATGAATAATATTTTTCCCAAATTAAATCATATAAATGTATCACATTTTATTTTAAATCATTTTAATTATTTATTTCTAATTCAAAATGCAGGTAATTGAAAATAAACATATGTTTATTTGGTACAAATCATGGTTCAGTCTACACGAGTAAGACAAAATCAAACATGATATCAAATAAAAATGTTTAATATAGAGGAAACTGTGTTAACTCATATAATTTTTTCATAAAATACATAATTATAGTTAGCTTTTCATGAAGTCAGAGACCAAAAACCACACTATTTAAAAATGAAAAAACTCGTATGTATTAAAAATTCACATAAATTATTATTATTATTATTAATTTTTTTAATAGATTATGTCCATTAAATGACTATCATTTTATTCTCAACAGTGGTAGACTATTTTTATAATATGTTCTATCACCTCTTGTAAATGTTTCTATTCAGATATTCTTAGAAGAAAAATCCTGGATCTGTGTCAGATGAGCAAGGAGGACAATCTAATTCAGAGTTTTGCAAAATAACTCCCCATCAAAAAATGTATGGACAACATGTATGGGTAGCAAAAATGATGTTGTTGTCACTAATACCTGTGGTGTGTTTTCAATAGCATGAATGCACAAAATATTCCAACATGTAGCAATACCTTGTTCTTGTGATTTTTAGTGCATTTTATGCTGCATCTTCACAGAATGAGATTTATTTGAAGAACATAATCTACAAAACAAATGAAAAATAATTTCCAAGAAGTATGTTTATTGGGTACTTTTATGTTAGTCGGGTGCCAGTGATATATATACATATACATATGTATATATATCACTGGCCATATGTGTACATATATATTATGCATACATATCACTGGCGCCTGGATAACATAAAAATACTGTTTATTGTTTATATAAGAAAAATATGAATTTTTAATACATATAAGGTTTATTCTACTTTTAAATAGTCTAGTGACTTTTGAGTTATCCTGTACATGAAGTAATACAGTATGATGAAATGGAATTTAATAGTCACATTTCACATGTAGGCAGGTTAAATCTGTCTTTATAAATGACAATGGACATATATTTTTTGCAGACTAATTATTGTAGTATAATAAACTTTTAAAGATAAGTAGTAGTAATTAAAGAAGCATCATGGATTAAAAATACAAAGCATTTAAGGGGATAAAGTATTTACAGCTATAGAAAGTGCTGATTCATTCTGTAAAGACTTTTCCAATTTAATTTCTGACTGACAGTGAATATTTTCCACCATATTATTTTTCAGAATATAAACATCCTACAAAAGCATTTTAAAAAGTAAAAAGCTAGCTATTGATAAAATGAAATCAAGTTATATTAACACTATTTCTACCGGTGTCAAATGACACCTTTTAAAATTTTGATTTATGTTTATTTTACTTTATTTTAACAGGATAATAAGAACACAATAAGAATAAAATAAATCTTTAATGTGAATTTGCGCTTTGTTTTAATCTAAAAATTACAAATAAAATTACTATAAATCAAAATCTTTTAAAATGTGTTATTTGACACAGGTAGAAATAGTGTTAATTAACATGCTTATCTAATTTTGATTGATAAAAATTTTAAAACAATAAAATATTTAGTACTTTTCTGTTAGATGGACACCACTTTGAACTGAGTGTAAATGCTAACACAATAACTAACAAGTATCCCATCCAGAAATATTTACACATGGAAGATAATTTAATTGGAAAATATGATGATAATCCTAATGACAAACATATACTTTAATAATAGCGCAGTCTGTTCAGACTTTTTTCTCAGGGTCCTATTTTTGTGAAATTGTGAACAGCTTTTTTCATTTGTGAAAAATCTAGTCATAATTTTGTGAATTTAAATGTTCGTTATATTCATGTTCTTGTTTATACATTTTTAAGAAGATATATGTATATAAAATGCATATATTTTCTTTGTGTATGTAAAAGTGACAGGTCGAATTGGCTTTTAAAGATTAAATTTGTGAAAGGTTCAATTGAGAGATGAAAAAAAAAACTGTGAAAGGCCTATTTTTAAGACAAAGAAATTTGTGAAGGGCCCTGTTTTAAGGTGAAAAGTTTTATGAAGTGTCCTTTAAAAGACCCAATATCTTCCTAAACAGATTCCTGGAAAGTATACCTATTTTATTAAATACAAAATATAGAAAAAAATTTACAGGCAACAAAAATTATTAATGTTTTGCAAAACAGCCAGTATAAAGTTGATGATTTCATTTAGCATCACTGAAATATATATATATATAACCATAAATGAAACATTATCATAACACCAACTTAAACAATGAAATAATAATTAAGTATGTAATAATTAGTTGACAATATATATATATATATCCCAGCCAGTGATGCTACATAAATTCAACTAAGCATTATTCACATAATATTGAAATAAATATATGGATGTGCACCAAAATTATGTTAATTGAGCAACAGTTATTAAAGTAATACAACAATCTTGAAATCAGGTTTCAATGTGTATATCTTCATTCAGTACTTTTCTGTTATACCAACACCATGCCAAAATATGAGTTAATTTGCCCTTTACTTCAATCCTGATCTTGCAAAAAAATTTTATTGCAAACTGTGCCAAACATTGTGACTCACTATTTACTGAATTTGATTTTTTTCCCCCCCAGATTGTACAGCTAATACTTTAAATTCCACTTTTGAATTTAATGGTAACAATTGAGAAAAATGTAGCTGATGGGAGTACTATCTTCAGAAATTGCTGGAGTAGGTATAAAACTGATAAATTGTGAGATGCCGGCTACAGACATTTCACAGTAGCTCACAAATATAATTTGATTGACCCTAACACTGGATGTCATATTCAATCTGTTGAGAGATTATGGGGAATCAAAAACTGGCATAATAAAAGATAGCGCTGCACTATTCTTCATAATTAAAAATCCTATCTCATAGAGTTTATGTGACATCTTTATTTAAAAAAATGAAATGTTTATTGCAATATTAAAAGACATACAATTTCATGCACACAGTTTAAATTGAATTTTATTTTATTATTTTTTTGTGTAATATTTATTTGTTCTTTTATTTTAAGTATATATTTGTATTGATACAATAAAATTCATGAAGTCTGTAATTTTCAAATGTTATATATTTTTAAATGATCACTCTTGAACCAACAATGTTAATTTTTTTCAAATATTTTCTTCGGTGCCAACTATTATGCTTGGCGATAATGGTGTTGGTATAATGAAAAACTACTTAGATCTTTTAGTCACAGTGCCATTTTGGTGCTTCAAAATCAAGAGTATATTATTTTATCATGTACTTTTATGAAAAAATCTCAAAATGCATTACACTATTGAATTATACATTTGCTTTGGCAAAATTTAATTACACAGCACTCATAATTTGCAAGCCATATTAAAATATTAAAATCTTTTCATCAGAAAAAAAAATCTCGAAAGGAAAAAAATATTCATATTTATTATCAGTTACTACATTTATTGCTGAGAAATTAGCAGTTTATCACATTTGATGGTTTGGTGCAAAATTGTAATTGGTGTCTGCCTGCTGGGAAAATACTATATATTCTTTTACTGAGAGTATTAATAAAAAAATTATCTTGAAAATATCAAAAACAAACAATCTGTATGTCATAGAGTCAAACGTTTGCTGTATATTACAACAAAAGTGACAGATTCCAATTCAAACACTTCCCAAAAAGATCTAAAAAACCATGGAAATTTTTATGACTTACTCAGGAAATATAATAAAAAGGGATGCACCGAATATTCGGTATGATTCGGTATTTGGCCTATTCTGCCATATTACTGAATATTCGGTTAGGCCAAATATCAAACTATTCAGTTAGGTTGAATACCAAACTTATTCGGTCTGCTGAATATTCAGTTTGGCCGAATATCTTGATATTCAGGAAAAATAAGAAATAAAATCATATATAAATAACAGAGATTACTTTTATATTATTTATTTGCTGTATGAAAAGTAACAATTAAGAAAATTAGCTGTTAATGACAACATTCATAGGAACTAATGATGTTCCTGAATATTGTTTGCTTTTTCACAACCGGATGTTTCTAAACATAGTGGAAGATAATAAGCAGCTTTCACGAGTTATGATAAGTAACAAGACAAACAGTTTTTGTATGGGAAACCAGGATTGCAATCCACTTATTCACAAATACAGTGCATCTCACTTCAAGTTGAACTTGCATTTTTGTGTAACTTTATAATGAAAATATTGTAACGATATATTCAAACATCAGACTTAGTTTGCTTTCTGTGAAATATGACAAGAAGTGCTAGAAATTGCTACCATTGCGGTGCAAACAACACCAAGCTAGACATTCCATTATTCAGAATGCAGTTGAGAGTACATATACTGTATCATTTACTTAATTCAATCACTTCCAATGATTTCATCACATTTCATACAAAGCAAAGTTAATATGATGAAAATCTCGCTAAAATACCTTCATTATTGTTAAAGTTGTGAAGAAAAATTCCAGTTCAGCTTGTAGTGAAACACCCTGTATTTTTGATTGAATAAATGGATTGTGGTGCTGGTTTCCTGTACAGAAAATGTGTCTTAATCACATTAATTCCCTTGAAATTTTGTTCTAAAATTTTAGGAATGCTTTGCACATTTCCAACCTCTGAAAATAATCACTCACTCTAGGCATAGTTTCACTTTAGACCCTCTAGTACATTCAAAAACTTTCTTGCTAAGTTGCCACCATTTGAATATTTTTCATTTTTTTACTCGCTTCCTAGCACATGAACACTGTATAACTGTAAAATATTCCTTCAAAATTGTTTCTTTTATTGCAAAATATTTGTTTTAGAATATAAGAAAAACTTATTAATTTATTTTAGTTCACAGAAGAAGCTGTGGAGTTAATTTTTTTATTAATTAAAAAAGTTTTAAGATTATCCTTCTTAAATAATAATTCAAAGCATAGAATCTTTTAATTGTAGTTTAATTGTGAAAAAGTTTTGTTCATCAAAGCTGTCTTTGTGTTAAATATGATGTAAAATTGTTTTAAAATTTAACTTTTTAAAACTTTTAAAGCCTGAAATATAGTCAACTAAACAAATATGCAGTATTCAGCCGATTAGTTACTGTTTGGTCAGCTAAATACTTGGTAATCGGTCAAATAATTACTATTTGGCTGGCCGAATATTTGGTATTTGGCCCACCTGTGTGCTAAATATTCGGTATTCAGCCAAAATCGCTATTCGGTACATCCTAATAACAAACACAAAAAATCTGGGATAGTTATCTAAAATAAGAACACTTATTATATAAAGGTCAAATAAATACTACAGAAACTGTGAATTAATTGGATTTATGAATTTTCATTTAGTTTTACCTTTTTAAAATAAACTGAATTTTTTGACTAGTTGCTTTTGCTTTTATAGTAATTTGTTCTTTTTAATAACAGCTTTATTGTTTCATGTTATTTTTCAGTCTTAAGTTATGGCATGAAACTCTAAAGTTATTTAAATTACAACTAAGGGAAAACTGATTTTTAAGTTAAATTCAAATAAACTTACACATAAGTCATAAGGGGCTCTGAAGGACTTTCAAGATCCCAGCATTTAACAGTACAATCAAATCCAGCTGAATAAATATGCTTTTTGCTACTATCATATTCTGTATCCCAAAGCCAAGCCTGCAAGCAAAATTTAGTACAAAAATAATACTAAATGATGAATCGTCACAAACAAGAACAATCATATACAAATTTTATATGCATCTAAGTGCAAGAACTAATAATACCTTTTTAGTACAAAATACAAGCGTTTTAAAATATAAAGCATTAATAAAGAAATAAATAATACTACAATCAAACTTCAATATTGTGGTGTAAGAAAAATATTTCAAGGTCACAGAAAGTAATTGGGATGAAATCAGCAAGCATTTGAAAAAAGAAATACACAGAGTTACAAATATATATATATATATATATATATATATATATATATGATAAATATATATATACAGTAAAACGTGCTAAAACAACATCGCTAGGGACAAGAAAACAATTTCATTTTAGACAGGTTTCCATCATAGCAGGTATATAAAAGCCAAAGTAGCATGGTATTATTTTCACTGATACCATAAAATTTTTCTCTTTAAGGTGGTATTAAAAAAAAAATAAAAAATTCCACACTCAACAACTCAAAATTTTCTGACACATTTTCAGACTCATTTGTAAAAGTAAAAACATGAAACTTGGCAGCGTGATTCATGAAGAGATTTATAAGTGACTTGTGTTTTTATTTTTTGTTCAATTAATTAGAAATTGATTTACAAACAATTATTTTCCCAGTATGGTAATTTCCTTTTGTTTCCAGTGCTATCGCTTCGGGAAATTCGGTTCAAAATGTCCACTTTGACAACATTTTAAAAAATATATTCTGCCTTTATCAAAAAATCAACCAATACGGACATTATAAAGTTTCTCAATATGAGAACCTGCCAATTGGATGCATTTTAGAGCAAAAATGAATTTAAAAATAAGTCACAAAATAAGCAGTTTGGATTTGAGTACACTCTTAAGGTAGGATTCGGTTATAGACAGGCTCTGCTTTCCACTGGTTTTACTGTATCTAGTTTTAACTACTAATAAACTATATTATAAAGCAAAAACATGTATGTGAATAATGTTGACATCACATCAATGGAGGCAACAAACTAAACAATAAATTTCACTTCAACTTACATAGCACAATTTTAATTTTTACACAATTGAATAGAAAAAAAATATATACTTTCAAATGCAATTTGTTTCAAAACTGCATCTTAATGTACTGATATTTTATTGGTTACAAAATAATTTTCAAGCATAAATATTTTAAAATCTGCATGTAATTCAATTACAGAAGAATAACCCATTAGCACTCAAAATAATGTAAATAATTCAGAATAAATTTGTTTCCATATAATCAAACTTAACCACTGAAATAATAAGAATGACAAAGGTTGCTATGATAGTAAAATGTTTCGTGATTAATCACTGGCATGAGGCTAATGTGAAAGTACCAAAAGAATTTTTTGGTGTAGTTGTTGGGCAATTAAAGAAAATATACTAAATGTAATTTTTTTTTATTATAAAATTTTAAGTTAAAAATGTTTTAATCAATCTATGTTCTGTATACTGGGTATCTGGATTGGATTGCCTGGTTTATTAAAATGAATAGAATAAAAATTTATTCCCTATACTTCCAGAACTTTTTTTTCCTTAGACTTAATCTAATCCATAAAAGCTACCAAACCTCTACATAAATACAATTCCAAGTGGCATAAAACATTACCATAAGATTTCAATTTACAAATTAGATACCATCACAAAGAAAAATCCTAGGTAGTCCTAATCAGAGTCATACTTTTTTTCCTCTAAATTATAAGTTACAATTCAAACAGTAAAACTAATAATAATACATTATATATGCAAAAATAACAGAGAGAAAAAATATTTTTTTCTATATTACAATTAGCAAAAAACAGCTTAATAGGAATGTGAACACTGACCGATGCTAAATGCTTATGGTGGAAGACGTCATAAAAATATAGATAAAGAAAGATATGCCAAAAGAAAATAAAAACGAAAACATTTTAAATTTTGAATTTGAAAGACTACAACAATACTTTTAAGGTAGCTCTTTTCTCCTTCTTATCTGTCAAAATACTGACATTTACAAATTATTACATCATGTTTTTTTTTTCACTTTTACATTCAACCAAGGAGGAATATTTACTAAGCTCTTTCCATTTAACTGGACCCCCTATTCATCAGAATTTAAAGAAAAAGCATATGCTATTTTCAATTATTATTATTTTTAAAAGATGGTATTAAAACATTTCACAAGGGCGCTAAAAATAAAATAGTTTATCAGGTAAAAATAGCAAAACTTGTTTCATGAAAAGCATTTATTTTAATTCAAAAAGCTAAACTATTTTTTTTATAAATTCATCAAAATGATTTATTTTTACTCCATCAGCTTCAAAATTAGAAACC
The DNA here is from genome assembly GCA_963931845.1 of Maratus michaelseni. NCBI lineage: Eukaryota > Metazoa > Arthropoda > Arachnida > Araneae > Salticidae > Maratus > Maratus michaelseni. The sequence continues at coordinate 93,586,497 of OZ007596.1, forward strand.
AAATCTGAAAAAAAAAATACATATATACCTCTGACAAATAATGTTTTGCATAAAAATAACATAATCTACAAAATGTAATTTTTGCAATTTCTATTTAACCTACATTTTAAATATGATTTCTTACTTGAAATTAAGTATTTAATAAAATCAATGTTATGAATCTTTTCACAAATGTACAATAATATTGGATATCTTTTTCCTTCAAGATATCGAAAGATCTCATGCAATACAAATACAACACATTGGATTGTTATGCATAACTTGAAATTCCACCAGCATTTTTTCCTTTAACAATAATTCCATTTAGTACCAATTTTTTATGCAATATCAGCTGATATAAGAAATATAGCATAATACAATATAGGTTAGATTTAATTAATTTTTTTTTTTAATTTATTAATGACAAACAAGAATAATTTTTTTACTTACATTAGCATGATGACTAGTATTCATTAAACAAGAAGAAATATCAACATGTTCAAAATTAAATGGTTGATCAGCTAAAGATTCCGGATCAAGATTCCACAGTTTTAAATCTCCATCTCGACCACCAGACAAGCATCTTTTCCCTTGCTAAAAATAGTTCAAAATAGTAAAAATTAATTTAAGACATTTCAAAATGATTGAAGGCAACAAATATATATTTTAATTTAGTCCATCTATTAAATGCATTTATTGAATTGAAATTTGAAAAATAAATACAATTTTTAAATATTTTTATTATTATTTTGAATATTTAGAAAGCAGAAAATCAATAATTAATATTTTAAGTAAAAATTTTAAAAAGGCCACTGTAATCTAGTTGAATAATAAAAGAACATAAGCTGAAATTGGAAGATTATGTGTGGTTTCTTATCTTGTGAAACATAGTTGTTATTTATTTATTTTTCTAGAAGGAAAAGAAAATAATTGTTATTCTGCATAATTTAACTAGTTATATAATACATAAAGACATTATAACAGATATATATAATTCTTTATTACATGTTTATTTATTACAAATTTGTATTCTAGTAATAAACTTATTACATCTGTGTCATTTTGACAGAATTTATATATATATATATATATATACATATAATTTTTATTCCTTTTAGTATAAGCTTACTATCATTTTAATTAAATAGCTGAAAATCATAACAAAAAAATAATACATCTAGATGCCATGGTATATAATAAATTAATTTGACAATATAGAAGTAGTACTACAGATTATTTTCTTGAATGCCCCCCCCCCCCCCCCCCACACACACACACATACACATTTTAATATTTTCCAAATCAGAAGTTGCTTAATTAACTATTAGCTATTAATAACACTGGACAACAATGAAAATGTATCTTGAATGAAAGTGACGAAATATTTATTAATTTAACTCGCTAATCATGAATATGGCAATAAAAAATGGAATTTGGCTCTAGTTATTTTGTTATGTTGAGCTTTTACTTTGTATGATAGAAATAAAAGAACACATTAATAATAATGCATTGTATGTCTTGCTTCTAACTTAATTTATAAAGAAATAAAGGTGACAATATAATGTACAGTCTTACAAATACATACAGTACATAATAAAATTGACAACATAAAGTACAGTCTTACCAATTTTATTGACAAAATTGTTTGCTCTTTCGCTTATATTCCACGTTCTGATTATCTCTAAAAATCATCTAGCAGTAGTCTGCAAGCATAGACGCAGACCATTTTCCTTGATAATGTTGCTCAATCACAGACATATCCTGGTGAAAACGTTCACCATGCTCGTCGCTGAATTTTCCGCAGTTAGCAGGGAAGAAATCCAGGTGGGAATCTAAGAAATGTAGCTTTAAGGACATTCGATATTCAAATTACTGATATAAAGTCAGCATGTCGTTAACAAGATCTTCGTAATATTTGGATCGGATGTTTTCAAGGAAATTAGTACAAACTTGACAGACTGAATTCCATACTTGTTTTTCATCATGATTTAAGAGGTTTTCAAATTTCGGATCCTTGAAAATATCTCTATTCTGTGGACCCACAAAAGCTCCTCTTTAATTTTTGCCACACTCAGTCTGGGAAATTTTGTATGCAAGTAAGCAAAAGCTGGTTTATTTGTACCCATAGCTTTAACCAACCGCTTCACAATACCCAATTTTATGTGTAGAGCAGGTAAGATGATTTTCTCTGGGGAAAGAAGCGGTGTGTTTTTTAAATTCATTTTTCTAGGCGTCAAACACAGCCTTGGAGGCCAGTCTTTCTGGATATAGTGTAAATCTGTAGCACGACTGCTCCATTCACACAGGAAGCAACAAAATTTTGTAAATCCCAGTTGAAGACCAACCAAAAGCGCAACTACTTTCAAGTCAGCACAGACACACCATTCATTTTCAGTATATTTAACTAGGTGTAAGAGCTGCTGCAGGTGTTCATAAGTATCTTTCATGTGCGCAGAATATGCCGTAGGAATGGATGGCAGTTCATTACCATTATGAAGCAAAATCAACTTTAAGCTTATTTTGGACGCATCTATAAATAGATGTCACTTGCTTACATCAAGTGTTAGTCTAAATTCGTTCAAGCCTTTAATATCCATTGAGAACACAATACTATAATTTTTCTGAAAATAATGTAGAAATTTTATATGACGGTTATGAAATGAAGACACTCTGACATGTTCTTCGAAAAGATTCCACTGTCGTAGTCGATGCGAGTAGTTCTGCTTTGGCTTTCGACAGATCTAAATAACGAACAAGATCGTTGAGATCATTCGATGTGATTTTATGTACTGCGGAATCAGAGGGATTAACATATTCTTCATCACTATGTCCATGAAATTACGACCTGCTAGGTACTACATCTACAGGTTCAATACATTCCTCCTCGTCCTCAGAATTAATTACAAAATCAGTCGGCGGCTTAGAAATTGGAAGTTCCTCACAATGCAGAACTGGTCGCAAGGCAGAACATATTTGTGGATAATGAACAGCATTCTTCTTTTTCTTCGCAAGACCTCCATGAATTGGTTCAACCATACAAAAGTAACAATCGTTTACATGATTGCTCTGCACTCTCCAAATCATGAGAACAGCAAATGGTATACTTTTTTTTTACCAATCACCCACAGAGAAAGTGTTGTTGCACTGGTGATACAGCATACGTGGGGCACCCATTTTTTTAATCTTGGTTGCCTATTGTACAACCGAAATAGAGGAAATATGCCTTTCTAATTGCGTCAGTAATGCACTTTTTCTGTGTTTTAAATGCTACGTTACCACAAAACAAAAATTATCAAGAGAAAATCAAAACAAATTTTTTGATGGATTTACACATTTCAGACACTGGAGATTCTGAAAAACATATTTTTAGAAAAAAAATTTTTGCCATCTGTCTGTCTGTCTGTGTGTCTGTAAACTATCTCCCAAACAAATTGAGATGAGAGACAAAATTTAGTATGTGCTTAGTATGTAATAATGGGAAGAAGCTTATTGAATTTCAGTAACCTCAATTATCCGGAACTATTTTTTTCGGACTCTCGAAATATTCGTTCTGATAAAAGGTATATAAAATTTTTTGAAATTGTTTATTTTAAGGAGTGAATATAAATGACAATAAAAAAACATAAATTTTGCACAAAAAATGAAGTTGATCAAATAATTAGTTGCCGAGATATTTGTAATCCTATTTTCCACACTCTTTGATTTTTCATGACCCTGTATTTCATTCAAATTTCAATTCAAAGATAGATTTTAATTGGAAATAAGACGCTTAATCCGACGCAGTAAACCGTTAGTTAATATGATTATCAATTTTGAAGTTATAAGGATATTTCTTTTACGCAATTCAGTAATAGAGCATTTAAAGTTTATGACGTCCTCAAGCCATGATTTTATTCGAATTGCAATGCATTTTATATGTGATTCTGAAGAACTTAAAATTTAAATGCCACTGTCCCGAAAGAAAATATACTGTTTAGAAGTTATACAGGTGATATATTAAAACCTGTTGGAGTTGTCAATATAAGTGGGAATTATAAACTTATTCCTGTGTAGAAGAATTATATCTAGTTAACTTAAGAAAAGGTGCTATATTAGGAAAATACTGGATGTGAAGCCTGAAAATGCAGTTTAAACTATACAGCTGATGTAAATCAGATTCCAGTCAATAACATTAAATATTCTACTGATAACATTTTAAAATGCTATTCTGATGTCTTTGAACCAAGAGTTGGTAAAGTTCTAAATTGTATATGTTCTTTAAAATTACATGATGATGCTGAAGAAGTATATTTTTAAAACCGTGACCTATACCATATGCACTAAAAGAAAATGTTGATCTTGAACTAGATAAACTTGACTGATGGAATAATCAAAAAAGTTGAACATTCTGAATGGGGAACTGCACTTGTAGCTATTCCAAAGTCTTACAGTGCAATACGATTATGCACCGATTACAAAATTATTGTAAATAAGCAGTTGCATGATTCAAGAACCTTATAGCAAAACAGAGGATGTTTTCAATAAACTTTATGGTGAAACATATTTTGTATGCTAGATATTTATACTTATATTTAGCAGTGAATAAGGAAAGCGTGATGAAAGTTCAAGCAATATCTACACATAACACATTGTGGGACATATTTAGCAAGCCATTTACTTTTCAAAATTAAATTAAATCAGCCCCTAATGAATTTCATGCATTACTAAATCAATTTGTTTTAGATTTAGATGAAGTAAGTGCACATTTTAATGATTTACTTATTCAAGGTAAAACATTCGAAGAATGTATGTATTGTTTAACAAAAGTTTCGAAAAACTTAAGAAATATTAATCTTTACCTCTATGTTAATAAATGTAATTTTTTTTTTTTTAAAGTGTAACACTTAGGCGTTAGGCCATATTATCAGTTCTGAAGAACTTACTACATCTCGTGAAAGAGTAAAAGCAACACAAAATGCTGTTAGATCAAAAAATGTAGATGAATTAGAGAAATTTGTAGGTCTTATAATGTACTGCTCAAAATTCATTGGAAATGTCTATAATTCTCAGCCCATAAACTTATGGAAAGATGTTCCATTTAAATAGACTGTAAGATGTAAAGCTGCTTGGATAAAAGTTAAATGTGAAATAGTGATAATGTTTTAATTCCGTACATGTCTGAATTGCCAGATATTTTAGCAATTAATGCCAGTCCATTTGGGTTGTCTAAATATCATAAATATATAACAGAAAGTATAGTATGTCAGTATCTGATATCAATAGTTTGTTGGTAAAAATTAAATTTTGAAATATGTATTAGGTAATGAGATCCCCCCCCCCCCCTCATGATTAACATATTTTCACAATTGGTAAGCATCACTAAATTATCTCTTTAGAAGAACTTTCAAAACTTATGAATTAAACAATATTTCTTAACAGTAAGAAATTTATATAATAGTAAAGTAATACTCACTTCTATCAATTGAACAACATTAACACTGCCATAGTGTGCTCCTAAAAAATGGTATTTTCTCATATTCTCTAAATGATCACTCCATAATCGATATTGTTCCTCTCGTGCAATACATGCTGCTTTCCAATCAAAATCTCCAACAGCTGAATTTTAAAAGATAAGTTTTAAATTATGTTACAAATAATGCAGATTATGATTTTGAGTGATATATCATTTAATTTCATATGCAAGGTGCAAGGGAAAATAAAACAAACAAATTTATAGAGTAGGTCCTGCATTAGGAATTTTACATTATTTGCTAACAAATTAACTAAACATGGAAAATCATTAGCCATATTTTATAAATACAGTTGACTCTGCACAGCTTGGGATCAGAGGTTGTGCAAGTTTTAAAATTTTGCAGATTTCTTGGTCACTGATTAGTTTACATTTTTTAAACAGCAATTTGAATGTAATAATGCACTCAAAAATATAAGGAATGCTTACAACAAAGTAAAATAATAAAAATTCAAATTCAAAAAAATGATTAAAATATCAAAAGTAAAGGTTAAGTAAATAATTAATAATGCATTACTAAATGTGCATAATAAGGATGAGATATATTTTTCTTGAATTAAACTTACTTAATAAAGGTATACTAATAATTTACATCAAAATCGTAAAATAATAAAATTTTATTTCATGTTTAGTCAGACTTTATAACCAAAAAAGCTTGATTGATACATAAATGTATTTGATAAAAATATCACGATCGCCAATGACATCAGTGCTATCTTAGATTTTTTCGGAAATAAATTTATACTTTCTGTATGGAAAAGCATGAGTTCAGCGATATTAACCAGAATTACATATTAAAATGTGTATGGGATGATATAAAAAAATCCAAATGCTTCCCTGATCAAAGACACCTGTCCTGTGGCCCCTGCACACACCATGTGCAAGTAACCTCTTAATGTGTTTAGTAACAATCTTTAAAAAATGTAATTTTATGTATGACAAATAAAGTAACATTGATTTTATGAAGTACAAATTAAAAGAAAAAAAAATTAAATTAAATATCCGGATTATTGAATAATCTGTGATTTTTCTAAAGAAATGAAGTTTTAGAATATTTGCAAGTTCTTGTGCACACATATTTTAAAATAATGTGATTCGGGAAAGATTTTTATGAGACATTTTTGAGCATAGTTAGAGGTACATTTCACTATTTAAAAAAATAATGTGCATTTTTCTGATTTTAAAAAGGGCAAGGTATTGTGCCCTTGAATAATGACCTAGAAAGAACACTATAAAAAAAATATTTCTCATTATGAAATATTTCTCATAATGAAACCCAGTTATTAGAGGAATACAACACACAATTAAAACTTTCCAAATTGATGACATAAATTATAATGATACTTTGCCATGTAGTTAATACATACAGTTAATTTAAATAGCATGTTCAAATAAACACAGGGTTAAAGATAATTTTTCTCATCTACTCCCACCATTTACAAATGTTGATAGAAAGACTCCCACCTTAGAAAAAACTGCATTTAAAAATTGATCATTCCATGATTTAATTTCTTCATATGGACTTATCTGGACTAAGTTATAAAGTCGCTCAGCGGTAGAAAAACTTTTGAAAATACTATATCATTTCTATAAATCATCAGAACCTACTGATTACTAATTAAAAATGGATGATATTCTCAAGTATTATATCAGATAATTTCGCTTATTAAATACATATAAATTATTTAATTTTAAGCAATTTAAAAAGTAAATAGCAGCATGTAAGAATAATGTTTTCTTTTTTATGAATGGTGATTTGGTATTATTTAGTTAAATATAATCTTTTTAAAATGTACACTATATGCGGAGCTATGTAATATAGTTTCAAAACACCATCTTGGAGTCTAATTTAATGCATTCTCCTCACTGTATACTATATATTTTTATGTGCACTATATAATTGATAATAGTTAATAGAAGGTTATAATTTTTTATAGAAAACCTTTACTAATGCATTAGAAATAAATCAATGCAAAATTGATGTGAATTAGCTGTAAACCACATTTTCTTTAATACAAAAGTCAACTTTTTTTAAGTGGTCAAAATCTGCAACCCTGTTTAACATGAAAAATATTTTTTTAAATATAAATAGTTATTTTTTAATTTCTAATAGTCTTTCTTTTTTAAAATCTTTTCTTAGTTATATAATTAAAGATTTGCTACTAATGTATTCTGCACAGACTCAGCTAATTTTTATAACCATATCTGAATCATAAAATAATAATGCATGCAATTTTGCATTACTTAAAAGACATAATATTATTAACTTGCAATCAAAATTATTTATTTAACATAGATCTGAAAATTTAACTTTATACACAGACTTTTTTTTTTTAATGCATATAAACATTAAATTAATAAGACACAGGAAAAGATTCTTACGTGGAACCAATGGATAGCTTTTAGGCCACTTTCTGAAAATTCTCATTCTCCATGTTGTGTCGCATTCTACAAGTTCTTGAAACTTTTTACAGACTCGACTAAAGACACTTATCACAAACTTTGCACTCAAAAACGAGCATATATGCAAAATGATTTCTGGTGGAAGAGTATCTAATCTTCTCCAATATAGCACTGCTTCATTATCTTCAGTAGCATCCTCGTCATGAAATTCCATAGAGCTAAAAAGAAATTAATTTAAAATACTTATATTCCCAGGGCAAAAAAAAAAAATAATAAAATATATTATTACTTTTCATATATTTTAGTATACAAATGATCCTGAGTAAGTTAAACATGAAAGTTAAGCAATCCACCATTTAGTTTTTTAATTACAGCCCGTACCAGGATTAGTTCATTCTAAAGGGAAAAACCTTGCTGAAAACTGTCCTCAAATGAGAACGCTGAGTGCTAACCAGTTAATATAAAGCTATTTATCTATTTTTTTTATACAAACAGAAGAAAATTGTATATACAGTGAAGCACCGTTTATAATGTTTTTCAAGGGACCAAGAAAAAAAATGTATAAACAAAATTCACAAAAGTACGAACATTTCTGTAATTACCAAAAATTAAAAAATCAGAGATAAATTATAATACATGAAATACAAGGTATGTAATACTAAACTTCTTATTCTGGATATAATTTACAGCTTACTACTATTCAATGATGCATCGCATTCCACATTCAGCTTCTTCAAAATTTCTCATGCTTTCTCCATAAGCAAAACACCGCTGATGTGAACTTTTACACTACGACACTGATTAAATCACTGTAAAAGCAATTTTTTAACATCAGCGAATTTTCCACTTTGGACTTGAAGTTTTTTGAAGCACTACATCTACTCTGATGATAGCTTTCCTCGATGATCTTACGCTTATAAATTAGCGATTTAAAGTTGAAACTGGTAAACCTAATTCTTTGGCAAGATCCAATCTTTTTAAATGTTGGTTTTCATTCACTTTTTTTTTAAATGCACATTTTTTCCTTCAACGACAGAGATTTTCTATTACGTGAAGTCATCGTGTACAAATCCAGACACTGAAGTTGCCAGGAAAAGAACTTGCCTTGATGGGCCTGGGGAGAGCACAACAACAACCCTTATGGGATGTTTTAATTCCTTAGAGATACGGTTTTTGTTTAACTGGGCAGGTGTTGGTCAAGGTCACGTGCCTTTTGCAAGACTGGACAATCAGGATTTGGGAATCTGAGGTTGAAATGTGTATTTTCTCTCTTCTTGACTTGTTGAAAAAAAACATATAAATGAAATTATTTAACATTAATATTATAGGTGCAGATTCCCAAAATCTGTAAGGAGCCAGTGGCGCCTAAACCCAAAAAATCCAGTCGCCACATTGTGAAACAATAGCATTTTGGCTATATGGGGTTTATTGTCTACTATTAAAGCTTAAAAGTAATAAACAGTATATTTTTAATTAAAATTTACCCAAAACTTAAATAAATAAATGATTTGTTTTTTCTTTATTAAAATTGGGCAATGGGATTTTATAGAATCTTCCAACCATATAATTGTATACAGTTTGTAGGAATAAATATTTGTAATGTAAGGTCCCAAATAAACAATATAAATCCCCCCCCCCCCAAAGTGTTTTTCAATGCTGAAAATAAATGCTCAACATGGGCATTTGCATCAAAAAGTATGTCTATAAAAATCAAAAGAAAAAAAATATATGAAAAAATGTGGAGAAGATTTATTTTCTTTTAAGTTTTAGATTTTAATAAAATAAATTGAACAATTTTTGACATTCAGGAATATATTTTTTTTTTTAAAGAAGAAGACAGGAAACTTGTAGATCTGCAGAAATGTGGTATCCATGCTTAATCATATTTATTAACTATGGACAACAGAAAAAATAAAAAAGCGGTAAATATCGCAGAAAATGTGTGGAATTGATTTAAAAAATAACATTTTTTAAAAAGGCGGAAATCTGACAGTCTGTGGAAAAGGGGCATCACTGTAAGACACTTAGACAACTTAGACATGGGAAGTTAGTGGCCAAGGAAAAAAATCCAGTCGCCACGTGGCGACTGGCGACCGTGAATCTGCACCTATAATTAATATCCATTGGATTTTGCCAGGACCACTCAAAAAAATGTATAAATGATAAAAACATATAAACGAGAAACGTATAAGCAGTGCTCCACTGTATATAAACAAAATGCTTACATCTATATAAATACATATATAAAGAAGCATAAAGTTTATCAGGTTTGTTTTCATAGATGTTTATACCATATCATTTAGCAACAAATCTTACTTTCTTAAGCCCGAATTGTGGCAAGCTTTCTTTAAAAAAGCAGCAAGGCCCCGATAACAAATAAGGGTACTTTTATGTCAGCCAAATGCAAGTGATGAATAGTCATATTTTGTTGCCATTGCCATCATTCGTACTGCATTCATTTCATTGAAAATCTAGGTATAAACCTTTCACTCATTCCATTTAAATTACACACAACTTTCATCAATACATACATTTAAAAAATATACATTACATAAATTTAAAGGTACTTTTCCATTATACGGACACCATGCCAAAATGTATGCTAATGCATAATGTATGTAAATGTATGTATGTAACTACATGCAAATGTATGTATTAAATGTATGTAAATGTATGCTTGGTGACAATGGTGTCCGTATAACAGAAAAGTACCCATTTAAAATATATGCCTTTAATTTAAAACTTAAAATAAATAAATAAGAAATAATACCACAAACCAAAACATTTTATTTCAAATATCAAAGTATTATTTCTAATTTACACACGAGAAAAATAAAAACTCCTATTGGTGAGATTTGTGCCCTTATTGAAAACATAAAAATACCCAAATAGGTACCATTTCATTACTGCCCATTTTTAAATTTTAGAGTGCTAAACAATCAGCTTTTGCTACAATTTCTATTAGTATTATCCTAAAATTAAATCATCCAAATAAACATGTTAATTTTAACATGTTGCAACCAGCAGAGTGGTATCAAGGTCGGCATACAGGAAATTTTTACTCTCTCTTAGTAAGCAGTATCACGGTAAAAGGTCAGAAAAGACCATGGTTCACTGGCTTTTGGGTATTCAAGAGACAAAGGGTTGCATTAATTGCAAATCATCTGAGAAACAATATGACGAGGAATAGAAATCATGTATTTTGGAGAATATGGAGTGCATATTTGAGAAATTTTCAAACAGAAAAAGTGGTTGTTGGCAGTTATTTTTTTTAATAATAGCCACTTTTTTTATTCAGTTAGCTTGCAGCAACCACTAATTTTGATTTTTAAAGGTAAAATTTAAATTTTTAAGTGAAGGAAAAACCATCTAAGATTTTTAAATGTAAGAGATCCTAAATGGGAAGAGTTCCATATCCTGTGCCAGTAAATTTTGCGAGTTTTTGTTTGCCGATAAATGTTTCAAATATATATATATTTAAATTGTAATGGCAGTTGTGAATGAGATTTTTTTTTTTTTTATCCCTGCATTCGAAAACAAAAAAGATTTATAGGATAGATGTGCCAGTAATGGACTGCCTTCCAGTAATGGGCCACCTTCAACATTTTGGTTTATAAAATAATAACCAATAAAAATTAAGTTTTCTTTATTTCAATAATATGCTTTCTTTAAATTCTAGTTTTAAATACAATCATAATATCAATTATCTATTACTTTTTGTGGGGTGTCCATTACTGGAATTTAGGGTGTTTTGATTTATTTCTGTTATTTACAATTAAATTTCGATTCACATTGGGAAATGTGACTATGAGCATGGTTAAATATTGTTGGTAGATTAATATAATATTAAAAAATGTGGAATATAACAATTATAACTATTAATTAAAAAATAATTTTTAAAGAAATTCCTTAAGGGTGTCCATTACTGGCACATCTACCCTATAAAGTGCATAATTTTTTGCCTTTTTATGTGGATAACTTCCCCATTTAATGATTTTAAGTGTTTTTTTATATGGGATATATCTTACAAGTTGTAATTTTCCAACTGGACGAAAAATGTCCGGGCCAGGATTTGAACCTGGGATCTCTTGGCTGAAGCCGCCACGCTCTACCAACTGAGCTATCCCGGTCGAATCTGGAGGGCATAATTCATCCAGTTAACCTTATTGATCATAGCATCTGGTCTGATATTTTAATCAGCTTAACAGAATAGATTGCAGGAAATGGAACTCCAGTAAACGCTGGATACGTGATTACACAAGATTATTTTTAACACAATTATTTCAAATTGGTAAAGCAATCATACAAGTTGTAATTTTCCAACTGGACGAAAAATGTCCGGGCCAGGATTCGAACCTGGGATCTCTTGGCTGAAGCCGCCACGCTCTACCAACTAAGCTATCCCGGTCGAATCTGGAGGGCATAATTCATCCAGTTAACCTTATTGATCATAGCATCTGGTCTGATATTTTAATCAGCTCAACAGAATAGATTGCAGGAAATGAAACTCCAGTAAACGCTGGATACGTGATTACACAAGATTATTTTTAACAGAATTATTCAAATTGGTAAAGCAATCATACAAGTTGTAATTTTCCAACTGGACAAAAAATGTCCGGGCCAGGATTCGAACCTGGGATCTCTTGGCTGAAGCCGCCACGCTCTACCAACTGAGCTATCCTGATCGAATCTGGAGGGCATAATTCATCCAGTTAACCTTATTGATCATAGCATCTGGTCTGATATTTTAATCAGCTTAACAGAATAGATTGCAGGAAATGGAACTCCAGTAAACGCTGGATACGTGATTACACAAGATTATTTTTAACACAATTATTTCAAATTGGTAAAGCAATCATACAAGTTGTAATTTTCCAACTGGACGAAAAATGTCCGGGCCAGGATTCGAACCTGGGATCTCTTGGCTGAAGCCGCCACGCTCTACCAACTGAGCTATCCCGGTCGAATCTGGAGGGCATAATTCATCCAGTTAACCTTATTGATCATAGCATCTGGTCTGATATTTTAATCAGCTCAACAGAATAGATTGCAGGAAATGGAACTCCAGTAAACGCTGGATACGTGATTACACAAGATTATTTTTAACACAATTATTTCAAATTGGTAAAGCAATCATACAAGTTGTAATTTTCCAACTGGACGAAAAATGTCCGGGCCAGGATTCGAACCTGGGATCTCTTGGCTGAAGAGATTCAAACCTGGGATCTCTTGGCTGAAGCCGCCACGCTCTACCAACTGAGCTATCCCGGTCGAATCTGGAGGGCATAATTCATCCAGTTAACCTTATTGATCATAGCATCTGGACTGATATTTTAATCAGCTCAACAGAATAGATCGCAGGAAATGGAACTCCAGTAAACGCTGGATATGTGATTACACAAGATTATTTTTAACACAATTATTTCAAATTGGTAAAGCAATCATACAAGTTGTAATTTTTCGTCCAGTTGAAAAATTACAACTTGTATGATTGCTTTACCAATTTGAAATAATTGTGTTAAAAATAGTCTTGTGTAATCACATATCCAGCGTTTACTGGAGTTCCATTTCCTGCGATCTATTCTGTTGAGCTGATTAAAATATCAGTCCAGATGCTATGATCAATAAGGTTAACTGGATGAATTATGCCCTCCAGATTCGGCCGGGATAGCTCAGTTGGTAGAGCGTGGCGGCTTCAGCCAAGAGATCCCAGGTTCGAATCCTGGCCCGGACATTTTTCGTCCAGTTGGAAAATTACAACTTGTATGATTGCTTTACCAATTTGAAATAATTGTGTTAAAAATAATCTTGTGGGATATATCTTTCCTGAGATTTCCACAAATTATTTTCAGTTAGTTTTTTTGTTCATTTATTAATTGTTTACAATATGCCCCCTGATAATAACCATTATTTATCACAAAAAGGCTTCTTAGGTTTATTAAATATGTTTAGTGTATTTTCATTACAAATTGTTTATCAAAAATGAAGATAAAATTTTGTTTTAGCATTGTACTTAATTTTTTAAGATGGTGATTTAAAAAGCATGTTTTACAGTGTAATCTCGAAAAATTTGGTAAGATACTAAAACTGCGTTTTGGTGCCATTTTGTATTTTTTCGCCAATGATGCCAACCAGACCATAATATGGAACTCTTCCTTCACAAATAGTTGGAACGGGGATAAAGTAGCAATACTGTTTAGTTACCTCTGTCTTTTGCACACTCACTTGTGCAGTATGCATTAAAGTAACAAACCCATCAATTATAATAATCGAAAAAAAAAGTATGTGATTATAATTATAAGCACATATATGTGTGTAGTGTATTTTTATATATGTTTTTGTTTAAACATTGTTTAAAGACAATCAATAAACAAACATTTGAATAAATGAGTGGGCGAAATTTAGCTAAAAAGTTTGATTGTGTTTATTATTATCAGATTTCCTCTTCCTTCACAAATAGTTGGAACGGGGATAAAGTAGCAATACTGTTTAGTTACGTCTGTCTTTTGCACACTCACTTGTGCAGTATGCATCCATCAATTATAATAATAATAATAATAATAATAAAAAGCATGTGATTATAAGCACATGTATGTGTGTAGTGTATTTTTATATATGTTTTTGTTCAAACATTGTTTAAAGAAAATCAATAAACAAACATTTGAATAAATGAGTGGGCGAAATTTAGCTAAAAAGTTTGATTGTGTTTATTATTATCAGATTTCCTCTTCCTTCACAAATAGTTGGAACGGGGATAAAGTAGCAATACTGTTTAGTTACGTCTGTCTTTTGCACACTCACTTGTGCAGTATGCATCCATCAATTATTATAATAATAATAATAATAATAAAAAGCATGTGATTATAAGCACATGTATGTGTGTAATGTATTTTTATATATGTTTTTGTTCAAACATTGTTTAAAGAAAATCAATAAACAAACATTTGAATAAATGAGTGGGCGAAATTTAGCTAAAAAGTTTGATTGTGTTTATTATTATCAGATTTCTTAACAATATAAAAATAAAATGGGTGATTTATACAAATTTTTGTATAAAAAAATAATATCTGAAATCGGCAAGCAGTATCATAAATAAAATAATAGTAATCTACTAAATAACTTAGATATGGTATTTTGTAATCTGTACGAATATTAATTATCTTTACCCCGACATAAAAGAAATATTAACATCATTACATTTACCAAAAATAAAGAAAATTGATGATTTTGAAAAGTTTATGACAGAATCATAACCACTGACAAACGATTTTTTTTTTTTTTTTTTTTTACTCGGAGCAAGTCAAAGCCCTTAAATAATGGCTTTGGAGCAAGTAGACCAAAACCAAAACAAACTTAAAAGGAATCTCTTAATAACTCAACGATACCACTCAACATATAACAACAAAACAGTGCTCCAGTTTTAAAAGGCTATCTCCAAACTCAGAGCAAGCAACCCGAAGAAAATTATTTTTTTTTCTCAAATAATTAAAATAAGATTTATTATAAAAGCGAAATTTTGGAAGACTCTTCCATTTTCTTGAGTTGGTTTAAACATTTTACTACGGCAACGAGATTGACCAATCCAACGCCGGTAAATTTTTGAAAAGAGTGAAAATTTCCCAAAAATGATTGGTCAATAAAAGTTCTGATTAGGTCAATTGTTTTTTTTGTTTTTTTAAATTATTAATGTTCTTGCCACAGTGCAAATGTATATTTGTATACTGTGGTTCTTGCGCATGTTTTTGCAGGAAAATTTGTTGTAGAACTAAAGGTACAGAGGAAAAAATAATTTTTTTTTTTACTGACTTTGCCAAATTTGTGGCTTGCTAATTGTGATTATTATACTTCTAATTTTAAATATTAATTAAAATAAAATAACTTTTTTTAATTCTATTTTAAGAATTAACCCAATTTTGATTAATTTTCGTTTTCTTCTTTCTCAATCAACTCATTGCTCCTTGGCATTAATCAATGCGATGCGATGCGAGATGTGCGAGTTCGTCCGTAATAATGTTGGGCTGGGATAGTTGAGTGACTGTTGTTATTGATTGAAATAATTTGCCAATAGATAAAATCCGTTATATTTTAATGTAGTAAAGTAAGGCATAAAGATATTACATTAAAAATTTAACTAGACAATTTGTTTTAAGTAATATCTATTGTTCTAAAAGATAATCATGAAGATGGCCGATACATCTAGTATCTTTAGGAGAAATCGTCCTGGTACTAAAGCACAGGTAATATGCTGTTATTTATTTTTCATTTTCATTAATAACCACAATTTTAAGCATAGTAATGTGTGCTGTAAATCTAAACAGTTCAGAAAAGTGCACTGCTTTGATCTTGCTCTTTTTCTTTCTGGTTAATTTTGTGGACAAGCTCTTTTCTCATTAAAAAAAAATAATGTATAACTATTATCTATAATTTGTCGTGTAGTAAAATAATAAATATGCTATTTTATTGTATTTAGTTCATTATTTGGCTTATTATTTATATGGGGGTTAAATCTTATTTGTATTTTTTAAATGTGTGTCTGTGAGGAGTTTGTTTATTGAAGCATTATAACTTAAAAATGCATATTGTGTTTACTTTGTAAATATATGGCATTGTTTTAACCCCTTGTAAGTTTTTGTCTGATAGCAGAAAATCAAAGCAGGTTACTTGAGCTTCATTGACAGCTGTTGATTTTATCTTCAAGTATTTTTCAATTCAGAAACATCAAATAATTTAATGAGTTTAGATAATCAAATTTATTTTTATGGTAATAAAATTCTGTTATTAAAAACATGAAGTTTTGAGAGCCGTAATGTGTATAATGTTACATTTCAGCCTGTTGAAAAGTGAATTTTTATGTGCAGAACATGTTTTTAAAAATCTCTCTCAAGCTTAAAAAAGTAAAATTTTAACCTGATACATTTCAGGGTGTCTAGCCACCTGGATAACCTGGAAAAGTCAGGGAAATTTTCCATTTCTGAGGCAAAGTCAGGGAAATTTGAAAATTCTGAGAAAAAGGTAGAAAAATTTGAACTTTCAAGAAAAAAATAGGGAACTGATGCTTTACACTCACGCGGAAATGTAAACAAAAGATTGCCGACTGTTTGGTTGGCGCGATTTCCAAGACTGCGCCAAGCTACTATTTTCCGTTGCCATTTTGGAAACATAAAAAACAGAACATTTATAAATATGTAATGTATTCGAAAACACAGAAAATCATATTTCTACACAACAATTAAAATAAACCAAAAATACATTTTTTACAACATAAATTTAATCGAAAATGTTAATTACGTCATTTCAATCTTTTAAAGTGCACTACTGTATTACAGTAATCCTTCGCTGATGCTAATTTTAATTTCACACAAACTTTTAGTTAAAATCATTACACGTCATTTCAACCTTTTAAAGTGCCCTACTATATCAGTGTAAACATTCGATTATTTAGTTTCTAATTTCATGACGAACACAACATTTATAAATAATGACGTATTAGTAAAACCAGAAAGTAAATATCAAAATAAACGAAAAATAAATTTTTAACATAAATTTAATAGAAAATACATTACGTACGTCATTCTTCTAAAGTGGACTGCTACAATCAGAATAATCATTTGATAACTGATTTTGTAATTTCGCACAAACCTTTAGATAAAATTACGTCATTTCAATCTTTTAAAGAGCACTACTATATCAGGGTAACCATCCGGTAATTCAAATTCTAATTTAACACAAACTATTAGATAAAATCATTGCGTTATTTCAGTTTTGAAGTGCTGAACTTGCCTTTCTGCTTCCTCATAAAAAACTTACCTGGTACTCTCAAAAAATGGTATCCATAGCCACGGACATTTTCCAACTTCTACCAGCAACTACAAACGTCAAAACAATTTCGATAAACAAGATAGAATGATAAATTCAATTCTACCGCTCTAACTGCCACTGTAGTAACCGCCAATACGTAATTCACGTGACAATTAAAAACCAATCATTAACTCAACAGTTATGCAAATTTATTTCCCTTCCATATATGGCTCTATAATACGCGACTCTGCAACCAATAACGTGCAATAGAACGTTCTTCTACAACCAATCAAGTTTTCTCTACTTTTCATCATCAATGATGCAATACAGACATGCGCAAACATTTCCCTTAACATCCACACAAATACGGATTACAATAACAAATTTCAACACTAGTAACTAAATACAAGCTTAATAGCCGGGTTGCCATAAAAGAAAAAAGTCCCCAAAGTTTGGCGACTTTTTTCTTTTTTTTAACGGATTAATTTTTTTTTTTTTTTTAGCATGAATGTAAAGCATCTAAGCCAAAAATAGGAAAATGTTTCATATAAAATTAAGGATTTGAAATTGCAACACCATTAAAATCAAATTTTGCTCTTCATAAGTACTGTAAAGAGTATTTCAACCTCTCGTGCAAATCATTCTATATCTACCCTCTTTCAGTCCTTCTCTGTAACTCAGAAATTTTCAGTTTCCACTTCACTGAAACTTTCTACTGAATGTTGTAGGATTGATTAAGGCGTTTCAGGTTTCACTCTGCTTACTTATCTTTGTTTGGGAATTGAACATTTGGGAACAGATGCTTTACACTCACGCAGAGATGTTTGGCGACTTTTTGATTGGCATGATTTTCAAGCCCGTGCCAAACCAAGAACTTAATACAATGGCTAGGTTGCCATTAAGGGAAAAAATCCCCTAAATTTGGCGACTTTTTTCCTTTTTATAACCGATTTTTAAAAAAAAAAACTGCGTGAATGTATGACATCATAGCCAACATTTGTTAGCTTAATTTATTGAATATTTATTATTTATATTAAAATATGTCAAAGTATTTAACCGTGGCTGATGTGATAGAAAAATTGTTCCCGATTTGACAAAATGGAAAGGACCTGATGCTAAAAGTGTGTATCTGCAAAATGTTTAGCATGTAAAAAGTTCAACAATTTATAAATTTTGCAAAAAATTATGTAACAAATCAGTAATTCTCAAATTGACCTGCAAAATGTTTAATGTGTAAAATATTCAACAATTTGTAAATTTTGCAAAAAAATATGTAACAAATCAGTAGTTTGTGCCCCAGAATCAGTTTCACTTTCAAATTCACAACTTTAAAGTTTTTTTATGTGTAATATAAAATTCCAATACCTGGAATTTTTTCTTTATTGGTATGGAAAACCTGGAAAAGTCAGGAAAATTCGTTGCTGATCTGAAATAGACATCCTAACATATTTAATGAGAATATTTTCTGTAAGTTTTAAGCCAATTTTAAGGAGTTGGAAAAGAGTAATAAGTTAATTACTTTAACAAATGATATTTTATGACATTCCAGCACTGGTTAAATCCTTATTGACATTAGTAATGAACATTGCGTAATACAAGTTGCAGGAGTGGCATTATTATCTATGGATCCTGTAGATGCAGATTCATGGTCGCCAGTCGCCACGTGGCGACTAAATTTTTTACTGTAGCCACTAACTTTCGGTGTTTAAGTCGCCATGTGATTTAAAAGTAATCAAGTCTGGTATTCCCAGTTTCCATTGTGAAATGCTGATATTTTTTTTAAAGATTAAGACCAAAACACATAAAAAACATTATTGTTATCTTTTAATAACATTTCAGAATGATCTGTTTAACACAGCAAACTATTAAATATATTCGAATAACAATGTTATTCGTAACAGTTTGAATCTGATAATTTTACATAGACTGATTTAAATATATAGATATATAAATAAATGTTTGAAATGTGTTTTGATTTTTATAGTGCAAAATAATCTCACAAATTCAGATTTTCTTTCATATGTACTTTTGTCTGGCAAAATCAAAATAAGAAATATAGTTTTCCTGATATTCCCCGCTATCATGATTGCTTAGCTTATACATTTTTTTTTTTTTTTTTTTTTAACTGTATCTTGCCCAACTTTATCTTCTGACTGTACATGATTTAAGATTTAATTAATATTCAAATTTTGTTGTACACATGTTTATATTAAATAAATTACTTTACACTTTGAATTCCTGAGATTTTTTTTTTTTAAAGTTTTTTACCCTATATAAACACTATTGTTTTTATGCGTTTGTTTTACAATTGTGGCCACTGGATTTTTTGGGTTTAGGAGCCAATGACTCCTTCCAAATTTTGGGAATCTGCACAGCTATAATGGATCCCCGATTCAAGATTTTTGTCAGTGTCTTTTCAAATGGCAACTTCTAAAAAAAACTATGGCTAAACTTTAGATAAAATAGCACATCATGCATGATCACCAAGGTGATATTGCTCAGATATAGAAAGCCAAAATTGGGTATTCTGATAGGAATGAATAATGATAAATATTCTTTCGTATTACAGTAGATGAGTTTTAAATATTTTTTTCTTAATTATAATATCAATTGGTTATTTATGACTGACGAAACCAACAGGGTTCAAAATTAGCCATGCTTAGCTGATTTTGCTTCTATAAATTTCAATTTGACGACTGATTTTAAGCACAGTTGTCATTTTTTACACCCAACTTAAGTTTTTCTTTACTTGTAAGATGCAAATTTGCTTTTTTCCAACCAAACTTTTATTTATTTTCCTAATAATGTAATTGCTTTGTCTGCTCCTTCCTTTAGTCATTGATTTGTTATTTTGTTAAGCTATATAGATAGATCACGTTTGACTCATTATAATCTAGGTCTCCAATGCAATTGATTTTACCCTTTCAAGGGCAATTAATTGTATTTCTATAAGGTTAAATTCACAACAGAATTTAAAAAAAAAAAAAAAAAAAGGCAAAATCGTTGAACAAGCCAAACACCAAACTTGGAGATTTTTATGACACAAGCCAAATACTCACACGCACCAACCTGAAAAGGGAAATTTTGGAGCCTAAAATAACCATAATACCACTATACCAATATGCCTCTTTTCTGCTGCTCCTATGTAAAAGTTATACATCCTGAAGGACCCATTAAATTTTTTTTATGCATACCTTCACTAATTTTTTGCTTAAATGATGCACTATAGTGTATCCTCGGCATCACTGAATATTAAAATTCCTGCATATTATAAGTTATAGCTAATTATTTAGTAATTGTTGAAATTCTTGTAATAATTTTTAGAGGTCTATCCTTGCTTTAGCAACTGTTCTTTACTTTCTTATCTGTTTGATATAAATTGCATCTTCTATCCTTATTTTTTTTTTAAATGATATTGAGCATGTTTTTTATTTCATAGAATTTTTGTAATTGGCCTGAGGAGCCTTTTGAAGAAATGGATAGTACTCTTGCTGTTCAACAGGTATAACATTTTTTTTTTTATTATTCAAAATTTTTAGTGGGACTTTTAAATTCTAATGAATTAAGAAATCATTGTTAGAATTATAGATTATAATTATATTATAATTATTTTACATGTACATTGTTAGTAATTGTTACTGTATGTATATATCAAGGAGTCTATCTAGGCATCAATTGGGGCCTTTATACATGCATGAGATTCTTTCGCGGTTTACCGCTTTTTTGTCATTTTGCACTTTCCAATTTTCCGAAAACACTCAAAATTCACCTAAAGATCGTGAATTTCATCAAAGGATCTTGGAAAAAATGTATATTTCGTCGAAGGATCGCTGCCAAAAATGCGAATTTCGCCAAAAGATTGCAGGAGGGAAAAATGGGAATATCGTGAAATGATCACAGAAATAATGAGAATTTTGTGAAATGATCACAGAAAAAATGGGAATTTCGTGAAATGATCACAGAAAAAAACGTGAATTTCGTGAAAGGATCGCTGAAAAAAACGTGAATTTCGTGAAAGGATCGCAGAAAAAGCGCGAATGTCGTCCAAAAAATACTACTTTCGTCAAAAAGATTGTTGAAAAAAATGTGAATTTCGTCAAAAGGATCGCTGAAAAACACTAATTTCGTCAAATGATCACAGAAAAGACATGAATTTTGCCAAAAGATCGAGGAAAACATGCGAATTTCGCCAAAAGATCATGGAAAACATGCGAATTTCACCAAAAGATCATGGAAAACATGCGAATTTCGCCAAAAGATCATGGAAAACATGCGAATTTCGCCAAAAGATCATGGAAAACATGCAAATTTCGCCAAAAGATCATGGAAAATATGCAAATTTCGCCAAAAGATCATGGAAAACATGCAAATTTTGCCAAAAGATCGCAGAAAAAACGAGAATTTCGCCACAAGATCACAAAAAACTCTCTGCTTTTTTGTCAATCTCATCCCTGTTTATAGCAGGTTTTAATTTTGTCCGGTTAAAAAATTTTTTTTTACCAAGACAGTGATCAAAACTGATTTTAACTAGGTTTAAAACTGGTCAAAATTTGTTTTAACCAGTCAAAAGTTGTAGAAACTCCATTAAATAACTTAAGCTTACGTAAATTACTCAAACTGTATATATTTACATCAATATTAATGTTGGTATTTCAAGCAGAAATGTGTATTTCACAAATCTTTTTTTCCTTAAAGTATTACTAACAAGGGGACCGCCAAACATGATGTGCACAGATTTTGATGATTTTAAAGTATGTTGTAGGGGTTATACCCCTAACTATTCAGGTCAAAGGTTTCCTTCAAATGGGCTTTAGTTTTCGAGAAATTTCGGGTTAAAGTTCAGTATGCATTTCAAATACCCATTAGTTCGCAGTCTTGAACAAGAACTCTGTGGTGCTGAGCTAGCGCGTGCGATTTGAGAGCGGGAGATGAGGGTTCTGTCCTCTCTAGTGACTTTTTCAACTTTTTTAATAAATTTTATATATTTGTCGCATTATAAGTTTTATACAGAATTATGAATTCTGCATCTTTGAACTTTTTGATATTTTCCTAATAAATTAAATTTACATTTTCGAATTTTTCGTAAAAATTTACATTTTTTTTTTTAAATTAATATTTCTATTTACAAATTCAAAACTAATTTATGTCTAGATTTTGTTTAATTTTTTTATTATTTACCCTTTATATTTTAATAACCGTTCTAAAATAATACTTTTTTTTAACTTTATGAAATTTAAATGAAAATTTATCATTTTTTTTATAGTTTATACAATATATTTTTTATCTCAAATCTTCTAAAGGTATGTATGATTAGGTAATTCCAACAGCATATCTTGAAAGGAGTAATAAAATATTAAAGAGTAACGCTTGCATCCAAATTTTAGCTTGTTATATGCAGGGCTGCGGAGTCTGAGTCGGGCCTATTTTGGGGCAAAAGAGTCGGAGTCACTAAAAAACAGGCCAACTCCGACTCCAGCTTTAGACAGTTTGAAGTGAAATTAAACCAATTCTATGTAATTTTAAATTTATAAACAATTATTATTTTTATATTTGGACTATATATACAAGGAAACTCAGGTTAAACAGGCCTAATATACTGTCCAGTGTACAGCATATTTGAAAACTGTTTTGAATTGAAATCTTTAGTTTATATTTAGTATATAGTCCTTTCTCTAGGTTTTTTTGGGGTTTGCAAAACCCGAGGCAATGCGAAAATTGGAAATTTTTCCCTTTTTTTTTGTTGTTTTCCTCAGATTTTTCAGGTCTGTAAATTTTCTCCCCTTTTTTTCGTGTGCATAGGACCCCCCCCCCCCCCCCCTCCCCCAAAGAAAAAAAAAAGTGAAATTGCAATTTTTTTTCCCTGAGTCTGCAATACTCAAACTAATGATGAAACAGTGAAATTTCTGTTATCTTTCTCCTTTTGATATTCAGGTCTTGCAGACCCGAAATAAAGCCAAAATTATAAAATTAATGCAGAAAATACAAAATTTTCATCTTTATTTTCCTTGTATTCTCTCAGAATTTTTCTGGTCTGCAGGAATAGATATAAAACCAAAATTAAACATCCTTTCACCCATATTTTGGTATAATATATGTTTGATTTGGCATAAAATATTTTGGTTATCGTTTTAAAATGATATACCAACATATTATATGTTGTTTGGATTCATCTGATAGATCTTAGTGTGTGTTGTTCAAACTAAATTTTGGAGATTTATTAGATTTCAACTGTTGTTTCTATCTAATAGCTACAAGTTTAACTTTTCAAATGCAATTTACATGCATATAAATATTTTACAAGCAGTTTTTGCAGAGTTTTGACATAATTAAATTTTACCACATATAAAATTTAATCCATATTGTGTTTTTGCGTGAGTGCATGTGCATAGAGTATCTGGGAGGAGGAGGGAGGGGGGGGGGGTATGTTCAAAATATCTTCAGTCTTGACCAGAGCCAATTAATGTAGGGGCAAAGTTCCACAGGCATTTTATAAGAATATTTTTGCCTTATTTAAAAAAAAAAAATTCTGAATTTAAAAAAAGGTGAAACTTTTTATACTAAAATACTGTTGGAAGTTTGTCGCTGCAGTAAATGAGTCCTAGTCTTGACTACCTATCACAGCTTACACCCATAATTCATAAAAAAAATGAAACGTGAAAAAAAAATTATCGGTTGATATGTACATTATATGTTTCAAGGTAAAACAGGAATGTAACAGCAGGTTGCAGTGTTGCCAGTTGAGGTTCTTTTAAAATTCAGATTGCTTGATTGCTGCCACATTTTTTAAATAGTAATATTTCCTTTATTTAATGACATTTAATAAAGCGACTATTACTGTTTCAAAACAAATGACAGCAATGAAGCAATCTGAACAATAGGAATCAACATGCAAAACTAGTACTTTAGCCATCCCGGAGTCTGAGTCGGTTCCTTTAAAATTTCAGGAGTCGGAGTCGGTCATTTTTCCCACCAACTCCGCAGCCCTGGTTATATGTGTATTTTTTATGCTATTTAAATACATTTGACTGTAAAGTTCGAACTCAACATAATTTTTGATTTGCACAAATAAAAAATATATTACAATTAATTTTTTTTTAAATTCTAACGAGTCGATGCCATACAGAAAAATTCAACTAGAAATGAAAAATCGTTTGTAATTTACAATACATATAAAAAATATCTGAAAAAAAAATCGTCTGCAATGACTTTTACGGTAATATCAGAATAAATAAAATATTCTTTTTATTCATTTCGTTTAGCTTCCTTTGCAGACAATTATAATGTTTGAAAATAATTTCTTTTTCAACTTTTAATGCATTTTTAAATATATTTATCACAATTTAAGTATTTAAAGAAGATATAATATGCTAATTTATACATTCTTCCAATATTGTTAAAACAATTTACGTAAAGAATATATTTAAAGGCAACTTTTAATATGGAATTCGTTTAGAATATTTTTGCAATATCAGAGCTGCCAACTGCTGCGAAAAAATCGTAGTTGCTACGATTTTGAGCCACAAACTACAATGCTACGAAAATCTGTCTAAAACTACGATTTTCTGAGGAAAAAAAAAACGCGAATTTTGTCACAGGATCACTCGAAAAATCACAAATTTCGTCACAGGATCGCGCGAAAAATCACGAATTTCGTCACAGGAATGAGCTAAGAAATGCGAATTTCGTTACAGGATCGCTGAAAAAACGCGAATTTCGTCAAAAAATTGGCGGGAAAAAGCAAATTTCGCCGAAGAAATGTGAATTTCATTCAACTGATTGCTGAAAAAATGCGAATTTCGTCAAAAGATCGTTCAGGGGTGATTCTAGTCCGAATTTTCCGAAAAATTAAGGCAATGATTTCCGAAAAAAAAATATCTGTCATAAAACCGAAAATTCGGGCATTAAATGTATCGGTATTTCGGCAAATGATCGCCGAAAAAAATCAATCTCGTCTTTCGTTCGAAGAAAAGTCACCAATTTTGTCAAAGGATCACGGGAAAAACATGACTTTCGTCAGAGAATCGTGAAAAATTGGCAATTTTCGTCAAAAGCATTGCGAAAAGCGGCAAATTTCGTTAATAGATCGCAAAAAAACAGCAAATTTTGTCAACAGATCGCGGGAAAAACATGACTTTCGTTAGAAAATCACGAAAAAACGGCAAATTTCGTCAAAAAATATTAAAAAAAACGCACATTTTATCAACAGATCTCGAAAAAAACTGCAAATTTCGTCAAAAGATCACAAAAAAACGGCAAATTTCGTCATAAACATTGTTTTGGAAAATCTGTTTTAACATATCTAATTTTATAGCCTTTATACCAGAGGTGCCAAATATTACAATTTGTCCATAATTATTATGGATATACAATAGAGATTACATAACTGCCAACCATCTGGGTTTTTTTTTTTCAAATGAGAAAAAACATAGTAACATAAAGTTTTATTTAATAGAATTATTTAATAATGTGATTTGTTTTTGTGTAGTACTTATTTGATTTCATTTCTTAAGAAAAATTTCTTGGTTCAAAGTGTGTTTATTTGACTTAAAAAAACTGAAAAGATGGCAGCTATATGCATTAATTACATACAGTGATACCTCGGTTTTTGTCGATAATGCATCTGAAAACGATCGGCAAAATCCGAAAACGATGAAAACTGAGTCAATTATACCCATATGAATCTATGTAAATCAAATTTGTTTGTTCTAAACACTCCAAAATACGTATCAAAAACACATTTTATAGAGAATAAGTATAGCGTTTAATGGTAAAAACAATAAGAAATTAATATGATGTTCTTAGCGTATAGTATCAAGGCACTGTAT
Source organism: Maratus michaelseni (assembly GCA_963931845.1). NCBI lineage: Eukaryota > Metazoa > Arthropoda > Arachnida > Araneae > Salticidae > Maratus > Maratus michaelseni. The sequence goes on from OZ007596.1 coordinate 93,613,011, forward strand.
CTGGGGTCACTGTTTTTGGGCTTTTAGCAGTAGGACTAGCTTCAGAGTCAAAGGACTTACGTCGCTCAACAAAGCTGTCCAAAATGGTCTGTTTCTTCCGCCTCTTTAAGATTTACCTAAAATAAGGCAAGATGTGACATTATCATTAAACAAGTTACATACAAGAAACATTCTTTGGTTCCATGATGAAGCACTCGCAATAAATTTTAAAAAGCACAAAAATACACAAGAAATAAATTAAATCTGAGGCAACCGACGAAAACCGAAACAAAGTTTTCATGGAAAAAAAAATCTACGAAAACCGAAACCAACGATAACTGAAGTCAACGAAAACCAAGGTATTACTGTATTTTGTATTATTGCTGACAGTTTTTTTTTTGTACTTCTCTATTATCCCGTCTTTCTTTTCATAACACTTTTCATTAAAAAAAAAACTATCGCCAAACTGTAAGATTAAACGCCAAAAATGCAGTCGCATTTACTTGATCTCAGAAGCATTATACATGTTTATGTCATTAAGTGGTTTTTAATTCGATATTTGCGTGTATTTTTTATTATGTTTTACTGATTTATTAGTTATTTCATTAATTAAAATGACAATTGTGTCCTTAAATTCTTATATTTTATTTATTTATTTTGATATTCCAATGGCAACATTCTCCCGTTTATTTGGCGTTACAGTTTGGCGATAGTTTTTTGTTATGAAAAGTGGTCAACGGGATAATAGAGAAGTACCTTTTTTTTTAAAAATTATTATAAATGTAGAGTGGTTGACGGGAAAGTAGACAAGTACTAAAAATTTTATAAATTACTCTAACTTAAGAAATATGCAGAATTTTATTTTTTTTTAATTAAAATAGAAGTTCTTGAAGGTGGAAGATGCCTTTATGTTGTAGCTTCCTCAGTTGACATTCAAAATACGTGTTTTATCCAAATTACACAGTAATATAAAATTCAAAATATCTACTCTTTAAAGGGTAATTATACAAACTGATGATGTTAATAGCTTTATAGAGAAATGACAGTACGCACCTTAGATTTAAAAGACTATGTAATGTATCAAGAAAATGTTTTGTATTTTCTTGTGTATACTGCACATCCTATTTTTGTTAGGGAGAATCAGAAAAAAAGTTATATCTTTTATACAACCTGTGGCCAGAAAGTTCGGGGAATGAATTTTTATTTCAAATACAGTATTGTACAGCATCAAATACAATTCACCAAATACAATTCATCAAATACAATGGCTGACTTCAATCTAGGGAAGAGGAAGAAGTCTGTAGGTGCCAAATCAGATGAATAAGGGGGGTGATCAAATGTCACAACTCCATTCATGGCCAGGAACTTCCGTACAACCAAGGCGGTGTGTGGCCGGGCATTATCACGTAGAAGAGTCCAGGAGCCTTGCGTGGCGTACTCAGGGCGAACGCAACAGATCCGTTGCAGTAAACGCTTCAGAATATCAGCGTAGGCAACAGCATTCAATGTGGTACTCTCAGGGAGGAATTCTTTGTGAATGAGACCCTTAGAGTCGAAGAATGCGATGAACATTGTCTTTATGCGCGATTTTTCTGACCGTACCTTGGTTTTTTTTAGGCGACCACGGACTCTGCCACTCCAAACTTTGTCGTACCAAACTCCAAACTTTGCCCTGAAGGGAATGAGATTTATGGACATCACCGACATTCAACGCAACGTGACGGCCGAGCAGAACGCCATTCCAAAAGAACTGTTTTACAGGAGTTTCCAGGGCTTATATACTCGTTCTCAACAGTGCATTACCATCCATGGAGATTATTTTGAAGGACAGTAAATTGCATTTGATGCTGTACAATACTGTATTTGAAATAAAAATTCATTCACCGAACTTTCTGGCCACAGGTTGTATAATGTGCATTATATTATTTAAAAGACAGATAATCCAGGTGTTTACCAATAAAACTTCTGTAAAATCCCTGACTATTTCCCCTCAAGTTTAAATTACCACATATACACATGTATATTTTGTCTCCTTAAAAGATGCCGCAAAATCAAGGTTTCTACAATGTGTACTTTTTTCTCATTGAAAAATATTTTAATTCATTTAATTTCTTTATTCATCGATATCTTATATTTGCTCATAATACATAAACCATGGCACTTAAACAGGCACTTACTTTACTTCTATATTCATAGTGATTTATCAAAATATCTACGTGCTGTATTCAGTGATTTAGTGAAAGCACGTGTTGGTTCATATATAGGGTGTGTAGAAGTGCTTATTTTTGAATACTGCTATTTCTGAATCTTATTACACTGTTATTGGGTTAAAAACCCAAGTTTCAAAATGAAAGGCAACAGAATATTCTATCAATTTGATGTACCGATTGATGGAAATATGAAAAATAACTTTCTAATTAATACATAATCACACTTGTAAGATTGTTGCATTTTTTATGTTAAAATGTATGTTCTCTTTGTTACTTATTTGTCCCCTGTGTTACTTACATGTTTTTAATAATAAAAGGGGGAAAAAAACTTTCTTAAGAAGCAAATGAATAAATATGCAATAGCTAATATGCATAAGTAAATATTAAGTATAATTTTATTATATTACTGTACTTTTTATTGAATTATATAGTTTTATATTCTGGGAGTACAAAAAAAGGTAACACAAGGGACATAATATGCTCATTTCCTAAGAAAAATATACATAAATGAAAAATTTTTAGCGTTAACATTGTAAAAGTAGGTCTTTACTTTCATAAGAAAAATTGGGAGTTATTTAAAATATGGTAACACAGGAGATATATTTTCTGGCAATGTGTCTATGTTTTTTAGTGTAGTGATTGATATTGATACTTATTAAAAAGTGTGCTGCTGATATTCAATTTCTATACTTGAATATGTATACAGTAGGACCCGTATTTAACGAGGAACTTGGGACACAGAAAAATGCTTGCTAAATCCGAATCCAAGTTAATACCATATTTTCGGGAATATGCGCCGCACCCATCGTAAGCGGCGCATCATTGAAAAATCGGTAAAAAAAAAAAAAAAAATATACACGTAAGCGCCGCACGATAAAAAACGATCGGCAAAATTGGATTAAAAGTAACAAGAATAGCGATAAAATCTTACAAGATATATGAATTAACAATAAAACACAGGTTATCGTAAAATACAATAGGAAAATAAATACGCACTACGCCAATCGATTATTCGATTATCGTTTTAATCGAACATCGCCGTATGCTTATGAAATAAATATAATTTATCAACTATTGTAAAGTATACAATAAATACTTTTAAAGAGTGAGCTATTAATATTGAACAGAAAATAGAGAAATAGGGGTAAGTTAAATATATTTTGACTATAGTAATTACGTTTTTATAATAAAGATATATTGTTATATGTACTGTTTATGAACTTTATACTGAGATTAAATGAAAATGTAAATTAAGGTGAAATATGAAAGAATGTTAATAAATACATGTGTTTAAAAGTGTATTTAAGGTAGTAAGACTAAAATAAAAAAACATGAAATGAAGGCCTGTTTTTCACAATATCCAGATTTTGCTATGTTGAGGAATAAAAAATCATTGTACCCGCCGCCCTTGCGTATGCGCCGCATCGCCGATATTTTGAACTTTCAAACACGTATGCGCCGCAGCACTTACTCCCGAAAATACGGTAACTGGTGTATGCATAAAAAAACAACTTAAGTGAATTGCTGCTTGATAATTTTTAATGAGAAGTAGAAAAATATTCATCCAAAGTTTAATGTTTGACTTTACAAAATTTCATTTAATTTTCGTCGTAAAACACTTAATGCATTAAATGTTGCATCATCAGTATTTTTCATTGCTTCAAAAAACTGTTCAAGATTTTGTAATTACTCTGCAGCACAATCACGTGACGGTGTTTGAATTACAGTTTCTTCTTCCGAGTCACTATTACTTGCATTTTCCTCTTCCTGCGATTTTACCACTTCCACGACGATATCCTCAGTGAAGAGTATGCCCGAGGTTAAGATATCGTCATAAACGTTATTTACTCATTGATGTTTAAAAGATAGTTAAACTGCTCGATGTTATTTTGTTGCAAATAGACTGAGAGTCACAAGTCATCTTCATCTTCGAAGTCACCATCACTTCTGTCAATCCATCCAGCTTTCTTGTAACAGTTTAGAATACAGGATTGAGTTGCACTTCCCCAAGCATCTGTCTTCAGATGTATAACGTGAAGAACAAAAAATGTTAAGATCCTGATCTTTTTCATTTCTCTCAAACATCATCAGAATTAATTGCTTTCTATAATAGCATTTGAAACTGCGAATAAGAAATAGTTTGAGAGGCTGTAACACTGAGGTTGAGCTAGGCGGTAAAAACACAAGTTTTCTGGGTTTTTTTTTTTTTTTTAATTGCTGACCAGCGGATGAGCAGAACAATTATCAACGATGAGTGCAACTTTGTTTTCTGTTTTTGGAGCACTTTATCCCACTCGTGAAAATGGGATTAAAATAATTCACAAGTCATCTATGCTTTTTTGTTGGATTTGTAAGTCACTTATAGGCTTTTTACCCCTTTAAAGCATCTTGGATTTGCAGATTTACCGACGATAATTTTTTAAAAATTGTCTTTCCCTTACATGTTGCAGCACATTAACACAGTTAAGTGATTTTTCAACAACTTACCACTCACACATTTTTCGCCTTTAAACTTCATCATTTGATAAGGGATTAGATTGTAAAAGACGACAGCCTTATCAGCATTGTAGATGTTATCTTCAGCATAATTTTCACGTAAATCTTTCCATGTGCAATCCAACCAGTCTTTCATATCCTTGTCGTTCACATTGGAGCCTCGCCGATAATTTTTCCTGCACAGATGTCGGACGTTGCTCGAAACGATGTAGCCATCCATTAGAGCATAAAAAATCTGTGTAACCTAGCTGAGCTTCAAATTTTTCATCTTGGATTTTAATTATGGGACCAGTTATCGGCAAACAAGAATTCTGTTGCTGAACAAACCATTTTAACAGAGCTTCATCCAAGTCATCTTTTTCAAACTTCTCCAGCTGTTTGTGATCCGTCACATTCGCTTCGTATGCTTCCATTAAGGACTCTTTGTTTTTCAAAAGAGTTGACACAGTTGAACTGCTTACATATTGCAACTTTTTTTCACCTTTATCTAAGAGTTTTATAATTTTCACTTTTCTCTTATGGATAAACAAGGGTCGATCCCGACAAAATTTGGGGTCTATTTAGGGCCCCTTCACAAAATTCCTTTTAACAAAATAGCCGCTTTCACAAAATTCAATTTCATAAAAACTTACTAGTTATTATTTATTTATTATTCTTTGACTTTTAAAATATATAATTTGTAAACAAACAAGTTCACCAGAGAGGAAAACTTCAGCAAAAGTATTTAAAAAAAGTTTTTGTTAATAAACGCTTGGTTCGAATTTGAGTAGCTGGATTTTGACTTTCATTACAAAATGTTATTTTTCCCAAAAATAACCTTTACTTTTCGCAAAATGGGCCCCAAGAAAAAAAACCTGCGTTGACCCCTGATAAAACTTTACTTTCAACATTTTAAACAGCAGAATAAAAAACACGCTCTCAAGAAAAGGCACAAGACGAAAATAAGTTTTTCTTACACGTAGTTCTGAAACAGGTAATTACACCTGATTTTGATTGGATCAAGCCATTGAAGGGAGGAGTGAGTCGTCATAAATGATTTCACTTGATGCCAGCCATACCCCACCCCCCTGCATCCACCAACTTTAACCGTGGTAAAGCACCAAGTGTGTTGGAATTCCATTCCTTATCAATTGGGATTATTTCATTCTCCCTTTTTCTCTTCCTGTAAAAGGGACAATAGGACGGGCGTCCAGTTCACACCATCTCCCTTCCAAAAATCGATACCTGCCTATGATGGTTTCAACTGTACTGTTGTTGGATAACTTTAAAGAATAGTTATTTTTTCCTTACAAGAGGAATGGGAGAAATCTAGGAAATCTGTGTTTTTTTTTCTTTTTTTTAAAATCATTATTTCTGTAATTATTTCTCGCTTTCATAATTATTTTCCTTGTTAAATCCGGGGAAAGTACAAAAATTTGCTCGCTAAAAGAGTATACTTCAATAAATTTATAAACATTATACCAAGCAAAAAGTCTCAATTTTCCTCGCTAAATCCGGAATCCCGTTAAATGTGGGCTCGCTATAAACGGGCTCGAGTGTACAACCCTCTCGAAGGTATTTTTACTTCATTTTTAATTAATAAAATTTTCTCAAAAAGGACCTTTATTTTTAGAAAGACCATACAAGAAACAGTTGAAAGCTTTATTTTATTTTTTATTTTTTTTTGTCTTGATGATAAGCTTTGGTTGAAAATACCTTTTATTAAAAGGAAAAAAAATAATTTAACCATTATTGTTGTTTTATGTATTAAATAGTTTTTATATGTTCATTTTATAATTCACATTGCATAAAATTGCATTTAAAATTATCATAAATTTCCAAGCTAAGTGTGACTATTATAAATTGTGTTTTTTGCAAGAATGCAATAAAAACATTTTATGATATTAAAATTTCAGTTCCAAATTGTCCAGTAAGAAGACTGTAAAGTATATTTTTCTTTTTAACATTTTTTTTTTTTTTTTTAAATATAGAGAAGAATGTTCAGAAGATAACTGTATTTAAAAACTTTTTTTTTTTTTTTTTTTCAGATATATCGATAGAGAGCACCATATATCTGAAAACATTGTGTACAATTATCTATTAGTAAATTTGCCTTTTATGAAGCATTAAAATGAGGCTTTAGTGCATTACAATTATTGTAGGTTTTAAAAATACATTCTACCACAGTAGTATTTAGGAAAGGTTAAATGTACTATCTTAAGCTTTAATTTTAGAATAGTAATTGATTAATCCGATATGTTATTAAGTTGTATGATATTATCTTTAACGAGCAGGGAAAACAGCTATGCTCGGTCAAAATTAGCTTTGAGTTCAAATATCATGACCCATGACTTAAAATGACCCACTAATCAAATTTTCTCGAACGTGTGACCTAGCAAAACAGTCTTGTGCCTGAAAACCGTAGGATGCAAAATTTAGTCTAAATAGTCTGACACGTTTTTTAGATAAAATTAGCTTGACCCACAAATCGAATTTTCTTGGACATGTGACCTAGCCCAATGATTTTCTCATGTCCGAAACTCGTAGGATACAAAATTTAGTGAAAATCGTTAGAGCCGTTTTTTAGATATAATTAGCTTGACCTGTAATGACCTAAAAATGACCCACTAATCGAATTTTCTCAAACATGGGACTTAGCCCAATTCTTTTCTCGTAATCCAAAATGGTAGGATACAAAATTTAATCAAAATCGTTTGTAGACATTTTTTAGATAAAATTAGCTTGACCCTGACCCCCGGTGACCTAAAAATGACCCACTTATCGAATTTTATCGAACATGTGACCTAGCCCAATGGTCTTCTGGTGCCCCAATACAAAATTTTGTCAAAATCGTTAGAGCTGTTTTTAAGATAGAATTTGCATATATATACACACACACACACACAAGATTTGCTCGTATTATAATATATGATAATCCTAAAATTTTCTAGAGAAAAAAATAACCTAAATCCCAAACTTCAGTTAATATTTTGTAATTTTGTTTTCTCCAAGTGGTTGAGTTGAGTTACTCACCATCATTCAGAGAAAATAAATAATTCCAAGAAGATTTTATATTTATATTTTTCATTTAATTTCTAGTTTAGGGGTTATCAACCATGCATGTACATTTCTGCATGGCCAACGGCCTCTTTTCTTGAGCCCACAAAGTCTTTATAGATTTTTATGAATAACTACATATTTTAACTTTCTGAAGTGTTGGTTTTGGATTGAAAAAAAAAAAACAGTTCTCTATGTTATATAGTGTTTTTTTTATGATGATGTATGATGTGAACAAAATATTGAATGACTCATTCATTCGCTTGCACAAAGAAAAGATTTTCAAGCATTGTTTCATTGTTGGTAATTGCAAAGAAGCTTTTTTTATTCTATGCATTTGAAATTGTTTTGCAAGTATTGGATCAATATCTATTCATTTGTGTCACTTATGTATGTTTATCCAATGTGTGTCCAACATGTGCCTAGATAAATAAATATATGAGTTAGTAGTGCACTCATGAATGTGTTATAAAAAAGTCAAATTTCTTCATGGTAGTTATAAGGGTTGACAACCCTTATTCTAGAATGTCTAGTAAAATTAGTTTTTACATGAAACAATTTAACATGTATAACTTTACTAACACGTCTTTCCCCCATACATTTTAGTTCATTCAACAAACTATTCGTAAAGATCCTGCAAATGTTGATGAGATTTTAACGCCTCCTGATGGCCAAGATGAAGGTGTCTGGAAGTATGAACACCTCCGGTAATGCTAGTTTTTCTTAAACCTCATTAGTGTAATTTTTTTTTTTTTTTTAATTTTAAGATATGGCTTTTCCTTTACTTGCTAAAGCAAAACTGGGCAAAACCAATAATCATATTGGTGAATTGATTACGTGTCATTAGCTTAGTATTTCATACTCATTTTTCTGTTTCACTTATGGTGGCTTAGTCAGCTAATTTTTGGTATGCTTTCTTTTTATTATATGGGAGATTAAAAACCAATATTGGTTTAATTATTTTATTTACTTTCATATAAATTTTTACTTTCTAGAGAATTTAAGGAAGTTTCTGCAAATGAAGTGGCATTAATTTATCACAATTGCAGAAAAAAGTAAAAAAAAGGGTAATAATTGGGGTTATATATTTATTTTTTCTCGTAGGATAAGGAAAATTATTATTATATATTTAATGATGCTATTTTCTAACTACAATTAAAAATAAAAAATTATTTTTAATCTGAATAGATTAGATCCTATAGATTTGTTGTATTTCAATATAGTTATATTAGAATTGTGTTTTTTATTTCATTTGATCGCTGGTAAACCTGGCAAGTACTGATTAGATGAAACAAAGGTTAATATTCCAACTATGTCAAAAGTTAAAATAGAAATAGTATTTGGGTAACTATAGTTCAAAATAACAATTGTTTTTGGAGTTACTAGCCAATGTTAAGGTTGAATTTTTTATTGCAATTATTTTTGTAGTATATATTACATCATGGTTGTATTGTATAATTACTTTCTATTAACTCACAGGCTATCAAAGCCTGAGAGCTAATGTGCCCACAGGTTCTGTCTGTCTGTATGTATGTACATAACGCGATAAATTCATTCTGATAAGGCGCTTTCCTGATTAGTTTTGGGGGTTCATTGCTTAAGTATAAAGGGTGAATGGAGGGCTTGTCCTCTCCCCCCCCCCTTCCTTAATTTACATAAATGGGTTTTTCATGCAGAATTATCTGATTTGCTTAAAATTTGGTATACAGGTTTATTGTTGATTTCTTTATTTTTCAAGGGGCATTATTCTTTGTAATAACAGCATAATATACAATTAGTATAAATAGCCTGTCAGCTCAATGTCATTAGTTTAACTAGGCACTTTTCTTTTTATTAAAACATGTAACTTATTGGTATTTATTTTTTTTTAAATTCATTTTATACTTTAAGCATTGAAACATTTTTATTTATGTAAATATATAATTATTTTTTTTATATTTATTAATGATTTAAATTGAACATTTTAGGCAATTTTGTATGGAACTTAATGGTTTAGCTGTAAAATTACAGGTAATTTTTTATTTTATTTTTTACTATCTTTCATTTATTTTTTTTTATTTTCAAATCACCTTTAATTTAGTATTTTAAATTTGTGATTAATTTTGCTATTAGTTTCATGCTTTATTAAATTTAATGTTGTTTAGTTATCAGCTCTCATACTTGTGTGAAATGGTCTATGCAGTTTTGTTTTTATCTTAAATTATATTTTTTTGTGTGGGGAGAGGGGTGGTGTAAAAAATCTTCTTAAGAAAACAAAAATGTAAATAATTTTTTTCATTTAATTATTTTTGTTTAAAAGTTTAAATATTTTTAGGCTAAACTTTTCTAGATTTCTTTATACAATTCCCTGTATCTCCCCCCCCCCCTTTTTTTTTAAATTAGTAGAATTCAAATGCATGCTAAAGAAATATGTGCTCTAAGAGGCTGTTGTTTTATTTTGTTTAGAATGAGTGTAATTCAGAGACTTGCACTCAAATGACAGCTACTGAACAATGGATTTTTCTGTGTGCTGCCCATAAAACTCCCAAAGAATGCCCTGCCATTGATTATACCAGACACACATTAGATGGTGCAGCTTGTCTACTTAATAGCAACAAATACTTTCCTAGCAGGTATTATTATATATACTATATTTATTACATTAAAATTCTAGATTAGAAATTTTTGTATAAGCATCTTACTTTCCTTTTAATTAAAAGTTTATTATAAAATAAGTTGGTTGCAAAACGACAGATATTAAAAATTAGATTTAATGAAACTTGCTCCTTCAATATATGTATATATTCTGTTTGGATGATATGATAGCTAGTGGACCCGTGCAAAACTTTCACACTACCTTTGAGATAATTTGCTGATACACATTTTCATTAATTTTTAATCAATCAACAAGTTTAACAAAATATGAATGTACTACGTCAAAAGTCTTTTCAAAAATCTTTCGCATGATATTTCATATTTCATCATTCACTTTGTATGTGCTTAGAAAAAGGGATGTTGACGTCAGAAATAATATATAAAAGATGTCCAGTTTCCGCAGTGTAACACATTTGCAATTTCATTAGAAATAGTTATTCTACAATTAAAAATACTGTTCATTTTTAAACACATGCTTTTACTTAAGATTTTGTGTGTTTTGTTTTATTACTCCCTTCAATTTTATTGAAAATTTCAAAAATGCTGTGGCTGCTATAATTAAACTTGCAACTTTACTGAAAAAAAAAAAAAATTACAGATACTATTAATCCTAATACAATTAAATGCAATAATGAAAACATTAAATGTAAGAATCTTCAATTACTTTATTGTATTGTTAGGCAGTCATGTAATCAGGCACTGCGCAAGCTTCCTTGTTACTTGTTTCATTTCAGTGTCACTTTTATAGATTGCACAGTGGCTTTAATTATTAAAATCATATTTCAAAAAAGATATACAGTACTGTTTATTGGCACATTTCCCCCCTTTAATAGCTCTTAGTATATGAAATGAAGTGTTTGTTGTCTAAATTTCATGTCATTATGACCTATACAATGTCATATACAGCTTTCTAAGTTAGAGGAGTTAAATTTCAACAACCCTGAACATTACAAAATTCTACTTTGTGTTATAAAGACACTACTTTTTATGATTTTTAAAACATTCTTTCACTAAGTTGACACCGTATTTTTCATGGACTTCAAATATTAATGCTTGCACCTACTGAATTTGTTTACTAACTTGGTTATTGTGTGTCCATCTGGCCGACTTGGAATGGAACCTCACTTAGAATGCTTGCCTCTCCAGAGTTTGTAAATATCATGATATTTTTGAAAATATAAAAATATCTGATATTTTTAATAGGATAGACAGTCTAAACACACACCAAAAAGAAAGAAAAAATCATCACTAAAGTACACTTGGTAATAGCCGACATATCCAGGTTTTATCATGGTAAGTTTTGGGCCACCCTATATAATGGTAAATGGTAATTATCTTTTTTAAGTGGCTTATTAAAACATTTGCTTTGTTTAATAATATAATGTAGTCTTAAGTATGTTCTTTGAAAAAATCTTGATTTAAAATAGTAATGGAGTATTGTTAACTATAATTAAATGATATCAGAAAGTGCTTAGTTATTTATGTATTATTTTCTTTTTTATTTTCCCTTAGAGTTAGCATAAAAGAATCATCTATAGCTAAATTAGGATCAGTCTGTAGAAGAGTGTACAGAATATTTTCACATGCATACTTTCATCATAGAGCCGAATTCGATGAATTTGAAGTAAGTTAGACTATTTTAATTTTCGGAACAGAAATACGCTCAGAGAAATTGAATACATGATTCCAAATTTATAAGTAATATTTGAAGTGTTTAGAGCTAGAGTGTTGCAAGTTACATTTTCTTAAATGTTAAAAAAAACAATTTAGTAGAATGATTATTATGAATTCACGTATGTTCAGAAAAATAAATTTTAAATTAAAGAGTTATACAGGTTAAACTTTACATGTTTGGTACAGGAGGGACCAAAGGGGGAAGCAGTAATTTTGAGGGGGGGGTTAGATGATTATTTATTGTTACAATACAATAAGAAATAAAAAAAAAAAATTTGAAGTTTTTTAATTTGTTTAGGGATTTTTTGTTGGACGAGGTGGGGGATTTTAGGAAGCATTTAGATTATTATTTTATTTTTTTTAAGTAGCATTCTGCCGAAGTACATAAGATTCTTATCCCCGTATTTACCTTCTTTACTTCTAAATTAATAATAAAAATTGTGTTTTAATGATTTTTTTTTTAAATTTTTTTTTTTTTAAATCTCGATTATAAGCCCACATCTCAAATTTAATTGCTTTTGCTTTTGAAAAAGGGAGACTTACAATCGGGATTTTACGGTATTTATTTTTTAAAGCTATGTGGTCATGTAAGTGTAGATTTGATTGCAGGTTTAACAAAGTTAAAGAAAATGTGAGATAAATAATCAAATAGATTTGATCTAAACATTTATTTTCTTTTAATCAAAATAACTAAATCTTGTCATATAAGCATCTAAACTGTTCTATGCCCATGTGTCTCTCATTTCTGCACTAGTGAAATTTTCTGAAAAGTATAAATAAATAAATGCTAAGTAATATTTGTAACACTCATAACTAGTAATAATAATAATCTTAGAAATACAAAATCAAACATTATTGTGCACCTAATATATATATATATATATTATGTGCTATCTTTTATGGCAATAAAATTAATGGTCAAGAAAAGTGTTTAATGTAAAAATGAATTTGGTTGAGGTATTGGGATTACACTTGATGGTTCTGCTCAATACAAATAAATGTTGTTTCTTCACCCCCCCCCCTCCCTTTTTTTTTCTTCTTCATCTTTGAATTTAGAAATTGGCAGTTATGTTGAAAAAACAAAATTATTTCTTTTTTGCATTTTATTTATTTATTCTTGTATCATGTCATCATTTTTATTAAATATCTTTTATTTTTACAGAATGAAACATTCTTGTGTCGCCGATTCACGGTATTTGTTACCAAATATAACTTGATGTCTAAGGATAATCTTATTGTTCCCATGTTAGGCGAAGAAACCAATCCTACAGAAAGTGAAGCATAAGGAAATATTTCAAAGTTTTAGACTCATATCAAATTTGTTTGGGAAATTAAAACAATGTTGATCATTGGTAATATAAAAATACATTTTAGAAATAGTTTATTTAAGACTGTACATTTCTGTGTAATACCATTCTAGTTTTTTCATTATCTAATTTTTTTTGCGTGTGTTTTAATTGGGTTACAATGTTTTAATTTTTCTCTTGCCTGTATTATTTCTCTTAATGTTAGTGTACAGTTCCTCTCTCCTGGTGTAATAGTTTAGTATGATTATCTCATTTATATATAAATTTTATACTTTTCTACTTGTACAGTTAATAAGCTCCGGGTATTTTCACCAAACTGTTTATACACACACACAATATTGTTTGTTTTGCCAAGAAAACAGTAGCAGATATTTATTAAACTCTCGAATTGAAATATGGTGAAATAATGTGCTTCTTGCATATTGATTAGTTCATTTGAAAATGCTTGTTTTGTGTATTGTTAAAATGTAAATATATATATATATATATATATATATATATATATATAAATTGCATAATATTTATTCAGTATCATCCTTTGCAGTTATGGTGTGGTAATTATTAGTTTTTAATTGCAATTTTATAAATTCCTTTATAATAGATTTTGTTTAATAAATGCACTGTATACAGTTCCCACAATCAGTGAAAGTTACATAAATTTTTTGAGGACAAAACCATTTGTTTAACTATTTGTTTTCTGTTATATTAATTATCTTTATTTGTAATTTGATGTAGCAATCGAATAACCAATAAAGTTCATTCTAGTTGCTAATTCCATTTTTAATTGTGATAAAATATAATAAACAAATCTTTAAAAAAAATTACATTATGAACTGATTTATTACTATTATAATAAAAATTTTCCCACAATGACAATTAATTTTTTGCTAGATACAAGATAATGTGGTTAATGTTAGGTTAAGAACTTCATGAAAATTTTATTTCAAAGGAAGTATTTAATCATTAAAATTACATCAGTCATTAATCCAATAGGCATAAGTGTTTTTTTTTTTTTTTTTTTTTTAATGCTTTCTGATGCAGTAAAAAACATTTTTTGTGTTTTAACAGTAAATAAAGTAAGTAGATAAGTCGTGTTTTGAAAAAAAAAAAAAAAGATTCTAGAGTAATTTTTTACAAAAAATACTTAATTCTCTCTTGCATGAATTATTTCTAAATGAATGAAAACATATTTTGTACTTAAAATAGATTATTGTGAACAAACAATATTGAATTTTTAAAAATCTTACATGTATTACAAAGTTTTAAAACAACCCTGATATACAAGCACCGGAAAATTATTATTATTTGTTATTAAATAACTAGAGAGCAGAAATTCTTTGAGAAAATCTTCTCTTTTACCAAACAAAATTTTCTTCAAATGTGGATTTTATCACCGAATAATCATAAAGGAAATGGCTCTGCTATCTATTGTTGTATTTCACAAGCATTATTGAACTTCCTGTGAGGTTTATATTTTATATGGGAATAAAGATTTAATATGCACAGTTCACTGGAAGTTGTTTTTCAATGCAGCTTCATTTGAGGTTTTCGTGCATGAGAAGGTTAAATATTTTTTGATATAAAATATATGTAAACTTACTTTCTTTCTGTTTTTATGAGAAATTCTGGAACTTCATTCAAAAATTTTATTGCCTAATCTGATGTATTATAAGCTTACAAATCCTTCCATTACTAATGTCCAGTGGTGCTTGGTATTGCGATTTATGGGGTATAATACTGCTTTAAGTACATTTTATAAAATAATATATAATATGTATATGTTCATCAAAAAGCCAAATGATAAATTTGATTTTAGAAAATAACACCTGGAATTTGCTTATTGTAATTATTGTACATATTTTTAAAAAATGTTTTTTATATGTAAAATTTACTGATTTGATCAAATATTACTAAAAGGATAATTCTTTGTTATTTATTATGCAAATACGGGAACATTTATTTTAAAATGCAACATTGGAAAAAAAAAAAAAAAAATGTTCCATTTGCTCTTCCGCTTTTTTTTTTTTTGAAAATGTGTCAATTTTAAAATGTTTACAATATGATATGTTGTCTCTTCTTGGGTATAAAGTGGGAACTGTGTTGTTATCTGAGCTTCAAGTTAATAGTAACAGACCATGAAAGAATTTTGTTTGAATTACTTATGTTTTTGCACTAGTTCATGACTTTGTTGTCCAGTATGTTGACAAATGCTTCAGCTAAGCATATTAATAAGTACAAAATCTGTTGTATTTCTCTACAATGTTTTAACATTTTTTGTGTGAGAAATTTTGTAAATCTAACTCTATGCAAAATGATATACAAATATTATTTAGCATTGTTAATTGTTTGTTTCTATTTATTTTGTGTTAAAATAATGTAGTTTTTGCAATTAGTGAAGGACTAAAAGGATTTTTTCAGCTGAATAGGAAAGTATTTGTTGTGTTTTATAGATCTGCTGTATATTTATTTTTGTACATTTTAGAATATCTGTAATTAAAGGTTTGTGATTTTTTACTGTCTAAAAGTTTTTTTTCTTTTCATTTCACATTTATTTTGTGTTTTTTAAGAGAAAGGTAGTAAATTTTTGAATTTCTGTACTGTTAGCATCCAGATTTGATTACACAAAAATTGTAGCAATTATTGTTATTTATAATAACCAAAATAGTTTGTCAATATATAGATAGTATAAAACTTAATTAGAATCAGTATGAAATAGCAACTTATACAGAGTTACTTTGAATGAGTTGTTTATTTATTTTTTACAAATTTCTAATGCAAGAGTTTAATGATAATTACAAACATTATTCATTATTATTATTCTTTTTTTAATGAAACTGAAAAATTTTGTGCTAAGCATTGGTTATTTTACTCTTTCTATCTTTATTAGTTCAAATAACAAATTGAATAGCCTTTCAGTTAAGAAATTATTTTGTATTTTCTATTATTCAAAAGTCAATAGAAATCTCAATTTTTATGACATTGAAAGAAGAATGATAATTTTTGATGATAGAAAATTAATTCGTTAATTTATGTAAGAAAAATATGGAATTTTTCAGAAGGTTTTAACTTATTTTCCTAGTTGAGTCACTGATTTTAAGAAAATCAGTGGATCATATGATTGACAGTCCATCTGTAAGTCAATTTCCATGCAACATTTATCTATCTTATTTATATTTGTTCTAGAATAGTGTTTCTCATCCAGTGTGTTATGATGCACAAGGCTGCCTCAAGTGTGTCACAATAATTTTAAATTTATTTCAATAAACTCTTTATTCATTTTCTTTCTCCTTTTTACGGCAAATCAATTGAAGGTAGAAATAGATATATTTATAGGTTGTTTTTAGCCTTTTTTTTTTTTTAAAGAGGGGGGGGGGGGAGGTGTGAGTTAAAATGAAACACAGGACAAACCAAAGTTCAGAAACACAAAGGTAGCAGGTACTTTTTACCATCTTTTCGCTGTATTGTGTTCTCACATGCGGAATCTTCAGAATGACATGTTTAATTGTTTACAGATTAGTAAAACACAGGTGATCACTGAAAATTCCAAATAAGAAATATCCCACCATTATATAAAGATTATAAATGCCCAGAGGCTTGTATAAGGTAGTGTTTAGTGTCCCTGTTTCTATATGTATGAAATACCAAAATTAAATTGACCGTATGTATTTAATTATTTATTATTATTAAACTGTGACATACAGATTTTATTTTGCTGCTATTTTATTATAGTAGCAGATCTGCCTAACTTAACCATTGGGGCATTCTGTATACAGGGATCTGTTTAGGAAAAAATTGGGTCCTTTAAAGGACTCTTCACAAAATTTTTCATTTTAAAAAAGGACCCTTCACAAAATTATTTTCCCTAAAACAGGACCCTTCACAAAATTCTTTGTCTTAAAAATAGGTTTTTCACAAAATTTTTCAATCTTTAAATGAAACATTTCACAAATTAATCATTTAAAAGTAAAAATCTGACCTGTCACTTTTACATATATAAAGAAAATATATGTATTTTATATCCATATATCTTCTTAAAAATGCATAAACAAGAACTTGAATATAACGACCATATCAAATTCACAAAATTATGATTAGATTTTTCACAAATATAAAAAGCTGTTCACAATTTCACAAAAACAGGACCCTGTGAAAAAAGTCTGGACAGACCCCTGGGATAAAACAAACAAAGATTAATATCCTAAAAATACGAAAAATCACTTTGTGCATACATGTACAAATATCTTTAAAATGACAATCGAAAAAAAAAAAATCCCTGTACCTCGACACAGTCATAGTAAAATTTCTCAGTGAGAATAAATGAGAATGCTTGTTTTCTTTGCAGTGTGTAACTAAAAAATTTAACATGGCAATACTTAAAAGCAACAAATGCATTCAAATGTTGTGGCATTTATTGAAATTTTATTTCATATGGCTTCAAACCCTTTACTTTATAGATAATGGACGTAAATTTTGATCATCCAAGAGGCCCCAACTGATCAAAAAACAATTTTTAAATGGAAACTTACATTTTCATTCATAAAAATTAAATCTATAATGATTACATGAAAATGATGTCATTTTCTTATTTTCTTTGCTCTTTCTAATTAGTGTGGATCCTAATTCGAACATCCATTATTAAATGTTTCGCTCCATCATAAGTGACGTCATATTCAGTAGATTATTATTTTTTATTATTTTGTTTTCTGAATTTTTTTCTTGAAATTGAAATGTCTGTATTATGGTATGTGTTTTAATTCTAAATGCATTTAAATGAAGGTAGTACATCATTTTAATGCACTTATAGTAAAATTTTTTAATTTTATACACGAAAAATACACATTATCTGCTCAAAATAACGTCTGTTTCAGACATGAAAATTTAGTGAATCTTTCTGAATTGGCTTTTTTTTAAAAAGTACATGTGTTATCATTTTATTTATTATTCTTTTTAATTCTTGTGTCGTTTTTGGAGTATGGCAACAGGAAAGAGATAATTGCATAAGAAAAATAGACTTGTATAAAGATTAAACTATGGCATGTGGTTGAAAAAGGGGAGTAACGAGTGGTCTGAGCAATTTTTAAAGTAGCCTGTAATTTTTGTCGGGCTCTAAAATGTATGTATGTGATGTTATGAGCAAATCTGTCAAAAATTGTAGTATAAGAAACAAACACACACACTTTTAACTTTTATACAGATTTACTGCTAGATTATTTTTTTCTCTAATAAATTAAAATATGCATGAATTGCAGTAACTTTAGCTTAAAAAGCATGGTGTGCTCACAAAATTCTTATTAAATTCAAAGTGTACCATTAATCTAAAAAGGTTGAGAAACACTGTTCTCGAAAAGTTTTAAATAATTTTTTAACTAATATGTTTTAAATGGAAGATAGTGTTTAAAAGAAAACTATAACTAATTCTTTATTGAGATTTATGTTTGCGATATGTGTATAGTAAAAATATAAACTATAAGCATGTTTGTGGATTAAGAATTTATCTCTGAAAATGTTAGCAGTTGTTCAACCCACTAAATATATTATTTTAATTCACTTTTGTAACATATATAATCTACAATACTTACTGTCACATTAAAAAAGGTACTAATATTTTCTATACAAAAATATTCCTATAAAACTCCATGAAGAAGCAACATGAAAATATTTAATAAGAAGTTGTTTTCTAATAAGATAAATAAATTTCTCAGTGTTGGATTTCTGTTCAATAAGAGATAGATATTATTGAATTGTATTTATGAGAATAAATTAAAGTATTGGTTAATAAGATTTTTTTAATTGCTTGCATGAGCAGTTATTAATACACAATTTGTAAACAGATTGTATGTGAAATTTTATCATACCAGTTGACCATTTTCACCTAAAATAAACTTAATAATGTTTCTCCAAAATATTTAAAATACTTTTATCTTATATAAGATCTCTCTCCCCCCCCCCCCTCCCTATTATTGTGGTCTACACTGTTTAAAATAAATAAATAAATAGTTAGAAAATACCTGAATTGTTAAAATTGCTTCAGTTGATTGGTTAATTGATCTTCTCATCTATTTGCTTTGAATTAAAAAATGATTAATAACTTCAATTTTTTTAAATGAAGCAAAATGTTATATTTTCTCATATTATTTATTTTTCTGTCTTTTCTGATTGTTAAACATTATAAATATTAAATTTTAGTCATGTTTAAGTAATTACTAATATTAATTTCGATGTCCTTACGTTTAATTCTTAAATAATTATCAGTTGTTATAAGTAGTAAACAAGAAATTCCCTTATATAGATACAATTTTCTTCAGAAATATTGTTCTATGGTATAAAACTTTCTAATCACACAATGGATGTTGATTTTAAAGATGATTTTCAACAAAGCAGTAAGTTACTTTTAAAAAGTCTGCATTGGATAATTTAAAAATTTGATTAAATAGTTATTTTTATATATTAAGAGCATTAAGCATATTGTATCCACTCTAATCAAAATTATTTTCGTTAACATTAACAATATGACAATACTTGAATTTGTGCCTCCTGAAAATACTTTTGTCTTAAATATTTAGATCATTTCTGTTCCCCACTCCTATAATTGCATTCATGGTACACTCACAAATACTTTCCTACCTGTTACTATGCACTATCCATTTAAAAAAAAGAGGAGGAAAATCTTTTCTCTTAATGTGTGGCCTATAAGTTGTCTTTAAAAAATACTCCAAAGATGTGTCTTAGAACTTTGGAAGAATCATACCTACAAACTCATTTTCTATTTGTTACTCTGTTTCAAATTTTTATGTTGACTTTAACAGTGATTCTGGTGTTATTTCCCTTCGCTGTTCACAACTTTTATTTAATTCAGATGATGCACTGAAAACATTACACGAAACACGACCAAGATTTTACTACAAAATATTAACAGGCCCTTTTTTAGGCAATAAACATAAAAGCAGCACATGTGAACATACAAGAAATGCATATTGTATAAAGCAGGATGAAAGTAAAATAACATTAACATAGAAACACGCTTGTGTTTAAAAGTTTAAGACAAAATGAAGAAATTAGTATAACAGTGGAGTACGGACTGAAAGACCGATCAAGAGATCAACTAGGACGGTAGGGCGTGCACATGTGCATACATACAGCATGCTGTACGGTGGAAGTTATAGAAGGGTATAAAGATTGGTCACAGTGAAAGCTTTTGCATGATGTAGATTGATTTGAAAGACATTGAATTGCTGCCTCAGTGTGATATGTCCAACAGGCAATCCTGTAGACGCCATCTGGATGATTTTACCTGGGGTAGAATCATTGGAAAGTTAGGAGGTCAAAGTGTGACTAGTATGGGCGAGGAGTTTGGGATTGCTCACAGCATTGTGTCATCGAGCTTGAATACTATTTCAAATGACAGGAACAGCTGTCTGAGGGTTTAGTAGTGGCTCTCCGCAAACAACCACAGCAGCAGATGACCGGTATCTTGTCCTACAGGTGTGAAGGGGCAGATGACAGGCAGTGGGAGAAATCGCAAAACATACTGACCTCCACATCTTCCAGTGGGGTTTAATAACTGGTGTCTGCTATTGTACTGAGTTTCTCCTCCTTCATCTTTGTCTTTTTAGGGGTGCTATGGATCACCGGTTGCTCTTCATGGGCAACAATGTCTCATTGTTTAGTGGCTGTCGCAGAGCTGTTGGAGAGTGAGGAATATTCATCACATAGATTTGTCTGCAAGATACTTGGGCCTAAATCTAACCGAACACGCATGGGGCATTCTCGGGAGATGCTTTGATAGCATGCTATCAGCAACTATTTTGGAGCTGGAATTGGCCATGATCCTTCATCAGTTCATTGACAACCTCTTATTCAGGACGGATAGATGATGCAAATCCTGCAGTGTGCACTCAGGGTTCACCATAATCCCTACTATAGACTAGATTTTTCTTGCCAGCTGCCTGTCACATAAATGTTTCTGTCTTGTCCAGTTGTGCTCAAAGCTACCTTTCAATAAAATTCCTTTTGCATCCTTTTATTTCCTTTTTTGGGGAGTTTCTTACATATTGAGGATCTTATGGTGCGATTTATGTCGATTTGGAACACTTTTGCATGACATTACATTTATTAAAAGAAACATCTCGTCCTTAATTTTTGCCCACCAGTGTAAAATCACAGACAAGGGGGGAAAAAATTGTAATTTAACAAATTACAACAACCATTGGAAAAATGACCCAAAAGCTTTAAAAAAAAAAAAATCTCAAATTAATTAAAAATATTAATTATTCAAAAATATTCATTGGAACCATCTACAAATAAGTACATTTTCTATTACTACAGTTGAAGAGATCCTGGCATTCTCTGCCCTCACAAAAATATTCGTTTGAACCATCGCCGCAGTTATTGAAACTCATTTTCCATTACTATACCTTATCCTTAACATATACCTTAATATTTTGTCGGGTCCTTCCTACAATAACATTAACTCTTGTTCAGATTGATGTCTGAACTAAAGGTATTTTGAGGAAATTAAAGTTGAAGACCACGTTTTCTGCTTTATAAGATGATTTCTCATCCAATGTCAATTTTTTAATTCGGCTTTTTTTCATATCTGATAGTTTGTGTCTGTGTCTATCATTTTTGTAACAATTTTATGCATTTCTATTGCTTATTCGAAGAAAAATTCTTCTAAAGTTACAGAATTTCGTTAAAAACGCTTAAAAAAAATTCTGTGAAAATTTCAGAATTTCGTAAAAAACGCTTTAAAAAAAAATTCTTCTAAAATTACAGAATTTCGTTAAAAACGCTTTTAAAAAAATTCTTCTAAAATTACAGAATTTCGTTAAAAACGCTTTAAAAAATAAAGTGACGACGCCAAGAGGTCCATTCTTGACTGAAAAGAAACAACCATTTTCCCAATGGTTAAAAAAGACCACAATGCATGTGGAGCAAGAAGGGGAAAAAATTGAATGCTTTGATAAAAAAGAAACACTGGAGAAGAAATTACTTATTTAAAAGTATATGAAATGAAGTGAATAAATAATAAATAGAATTAAATATATCTGAAATTAATTTTTCATCCTTATATTCTTACTTTAATTTGTATACATCATTATTTCAAAGGTACACTTTGCTTTATTGTAAAATGTTGAATAAGGTTTGGTATACTTAACAAAATATGATTCAATTTAGATGCAGTCGCTAGCTTTCAGAAAATCAAGTTGGTTTGATTTATAGAAAATTGAAAAGACATAATTAAATGCACTCTTTTCATAGAAAGTTCAATATCGCTCTTGATTTCTTAGAAATTCACTGTATAGATGATTGGCTGTGGGAAAAATTCAATACAAAATTTGAATTGTGCTTTTAGAAATTACTGCTACAACTAATAACATTTCAAAAAATAATTTAATTCCTGCAATTTAAATGAAATTTTGTATGTTAAGAGGTAATTCTTTCCTTGTCATGTAGTAAAAGTTTAAGTTTAATATTACTCTAAAAGATACATATACCAAAGTAAACTAAACGCATCAATAATCTATAAGACATGGTTATTAAAACTATGAATTTCACTGTTTTCCAATCTAACAGTTCTGCTTTCACATTTGATTTAAATATGTTGTAAATAAATACTAACTTATAACCTTATTCTGAACCTAATCATTTGATTACTTTATTATGAATAAATGGAAATTGGATGCAAAAAGAAATAGAAATAATGAAAATGGAAAATCATAAAGAATAGTGGGATAGCTTGTAATAAGGTGATGAACTCTTTTTATGCTAAAAAAAAATAATAATAAAAATAAAATTACTTTATTAATTATTTATTCCTTACTTTATTAAATTATAATATTTATAAATATATATATATACAAGAATATAAATGTTATTCATAGAGGTGGACATTTTAAATGTATTTTCACACTTTAAAGTTTTTTTACTGGTATGGTAAATATTTGTTTTGGTTAGGGAAAATCCAACCCTCCTTTTTTCTAGATATAATTGTGGACATGCTTCTGATTTTTTGGGTTAAAGACCCTATGAAGAATCCATATTTTTTGGCATCTCTTTAAAATTCATTGGTGGTTTAAAAGGGATGTTAAATTTCCTTTCAGCAATGTGAAGATTAAAAACATAAGAATGAATATTATGTTGTTGAAAGAAATTTAATTTATCAATCATTATTATCTGGGATTTCTTATACACTGCCTAAGTATGACTTTAGTTATTAATACATGCATTGACAATCAATATTTAAGAAATTACAAAATATGCATGTGCAATTTTTCTTAGCAGTTTTTACTAGTAAAATTTTGTAGTATGAAAATTTTCATAATGTGCAATTTGTAAAACATTTATTATTTAATTTACCTTTACATATTATGATTCAAGACAAATTTCACGAAGTTATATATTTAGTAAGTGTGTACTTAGAGTATTAAAATAGTACAAATATTCTATAGTTTTTTAAGATGAAATTTAGGTCTTTGTGCTTGCTGGTATTTAGCTTAAATTCAAGCACATTGTTGTATTATTGTCACACTTGTTTAATCATCATACTAAAAGGTAGATAATACTTTAAAAGTTTTTTTTCATCATCATATATGTCTATCTTATTATATATGCAATATATTATACCTACTAACCTTACGTAACAATTAAGATGTAAATTTATATTTTGATAATTTGCTTTTGGCATGTTTTTGAATGGCACTTATTGGAGTTTTATTTTGTATTAGATCAGTTGTATATGTAAATGCACTGTAGAAACCATAGACATATATTTTGTTTAGTAAATACCAGATGTTGAAACCCAAATAGGAGTTGCTTGTTAGCTATGCACTTCTCTTGTATTTATGTATCATTCAAAAATATGTAGATATAGAATCTTCTCTGTGTTTGTTGAGTTTTACAAAATATCATGCTTTTCAACAATCACAAGAAAAATCAAAGTACAGAAATATTGTCAAATAATTAAAAATCCAAATTTACTTTTTAAAAAATAATTGTTTAATTTGCATACTGTGATTAAACTTAAAGCAGCTCAAATCCCTATTTTGTTGATTAAAACATAAAACTTAGCTTAATTATTGACCACTAAAAAATTATACAGTATATTAAACATTTTCCCCCTTTACCTTACAATAATTAAAACATCATTAACTGAGGACTGGTAATTTCCCAGAAGAATTTGTTTTTAATTAACAGGGGATTACATCTAATATAAATACTACTTATATAAAATGCTGATTGTTCGATTCAGAATTGGCCTTAGAAATATAATTTTAGCCTGATTAAATTTTTAAAAGAAACTGTTGATGAAATACATATTCTAGGGCTAGAGTTAGAATATGTATTTCATCAACAGTTTCTTTTTTTCCTACAGAGATTAACCCTCTCACTGATACACCCGTATTAATATGTTCACTAAGCTCCAGATTTCACTGCAATACAAGCATTATTAAAATTAATAATTATTCTACGGATATAATGCAGTTTTAATACATTGAGTAATGATTAATACTCTCAAGGATTACATTCATATGTATAATTAAGTTTTTTATATAATGCTGGTATAATCATCGTTTTTTAACATTTAAAATAAAATACAGAGAAAACATTACAATTTTGCCCTTTTGCTGGACAGTCAGAGGGTTAAATATCATCACAGTTAAAATTCAGTTAATTGCATTTTAAAAGCAATTGGGCAGTTTTGTCACTTTTAAGTTTATTTTAATGGGGGATCATAGACGATCTTTGCTGCAGGGGAAAAGTTTGATTACAAGGAAGGTCACATGCACCTAGTTCATGCAAATGAACTATAAAATCTATATCTGCAGATGTACGGTTTCGAAGATCCAATTCATCAATATTTTAAAGCACTGTTTTTTTTTTTATTTGAGAAAACCACAAAAATTTGTATAATATGCAAAAGAAAAAAATCCATACCATCTAACTTTATTGGTGTTGTGCAGAACCTCTTTTCATTTACTAATTAAGAATATAAGCTTAATATAAGAATATAGCAAGTTTTATTAAAATAACTGTTGGTGTTCTGTTTTTGTAAGAAAAAATTCCTTAAGAGTACTTGCTATCAAATTGTTTTGGTTATTGTGCATACATTTTATTTATTAAGAAGACAATAAGTTTTATTTGTTGTTAAACTGAAAACAATATTTTCTCTGGCAGCTTATGGTTATTAGAACCTTACATTTATTTTAGTTGTTACTCATTTATTTTAATTTAATGACTAAACATAACTGAAAAATCAACCAAATCTTTTTTAACAGCTTTTTTTCTTGCTCATTTAATTGTAATGTGCTATGCACAAATCATTAGTTTTTAATTTTGGTTTATATACATTTATAATTTTGTATATATAATGTATAACATTTTTTTTTTTTTAATTTTAAGAGTTTCTCTTAAATATTATTATTATTATACAATTTATTTTATTTTTTAAAATTCTTAAATGGTAATATGGATGTCATATTATCATCATTATTATTATTATTATTTAATTTATTTATTTTTAATTATTTATTTATTTACTTTTGGAAAAGCAAATTGAGCTGGGAGAGTTTTATTTGTTCATTCAGCAAAAATATGAGTATTAAATAGTTTAACTTTTATGAATTGTAATTTTCCAACTGGTCGAAAAAAGTCCGGGCCAGAATTCGAACCTAAGATCTTTTGGCTGGAGCTGCCAATGCTTTATCAACTGAGCCATCCAGGTCGAACCTGGAGCACCTAATTCATCCAGTTAACCTTCTTGATCATAACATCTGGTCTGATATCTAAATCAGCTCAACAGCATAAATCACAGGTAATTTGAAACAAAAGTAAATGCTGGATATGTGA
The DNA here is from genome assembly GCA_963931845.1 of Maratus michaelseni. Lineage (NCBI taxonomy): Eukaryota > Metazoa > Arthropoda > Arachnida > Araneae > Salticidae > Maratus > Maratus michaelseni. Next base: position 93,639,196 of record OZ007596.1, read on the forward strand.
TTGCACTAGATTAATTTTAATACAATTATTCAAATTGGTAAAGAAATCATATTTGTGATTTTTCAACTGGACGAAAATGAAATTACCTGCAATTTATTCTGTTGAGCTGATTCAGATATTAGACCAGATGCTATCATCATTAAGGTTAACTGGGTGAATTAGGTCCTCCAGATTCGACCAGGATGGCTTCGTTGGTAGAGAATTGGCAGCTTCAGCCAAGAGATCCCAGGTTCAAATCCTGGCCCAGACTTTTTTCGTCCAGTTGGAACATTACAACTCATATGATTTCTTTACCAATTTAAATAATTGTGTTAAAATTAATCTAGTTTAATTTATACTCTGTATTGACAGTTGTATTAATATTCAATATAGGAAAAAGATATTTTGCTTGAAGTATATCAGTTTTAAACAAAAAATTCCCCCTGCTTAATTTTGCTACAGTTTTATGCTTTAATAAAAATTGTACTTTGAAACCATTTTTAAACATACTTGAAACGTGACGATACGTAGTGAAAAAGAAAATTGTGTTAGAAGTCATGCTGTTTTCTATTCATTGCTTTGTTAGAAGCAACAATTGATAAGATTTTTTATTTCTTTTTAAAATATTTGAGTTATCGCATAATGTTAATTGATCCATCTCAAATTTTACATTTTTAAGCATGCCTATATATAACACACAATGAAAAACGATTGTCTCATGATATGATTTATTAACACTTTCCAATATAGTTGAAAAGTGTTTAGGAATCTGGTTTGTCTATCTGTCCATGCTCTAACATGCATAAATATACTCAAATTGCCATGTAATTGATGTATGCTGTTGAGGTTTACTATGACATGTTCAGTATTGAAAATGAAGTAATTTTTTATAGTTCATTTACAGGGACACTCAAAAGAATGTTCTTACATTATGCCTTTTGAGGGAAAATTGTTTGCAGCGTTGCACTATTTCAAACATACTGAAATTGATATATATCACTGAGGTGCACTTCAAGGTGCTTTCTATAGAGTATGGTATGTATCGCATTCATCTTTTATTTGCAAGGACACACAAAAGAATTCAGTGACAATACTATCTATGAACGATAATTGCTAGAAGTGCATTTTCAGCTGTGGTATGTGCTTTTAAATTTATCTAATTTTGTGCATATTACTTGGTATGTATAAAGTCTATAAATCATATACAGGGCTGCATCATAGATCTTGAGTACATTTCTCTTTATTGACTCAAATATCCGAAGAGGAATTTTCCACTGTGCTATGTGTTTCATAACTGAATTAAACTTTAGCATACTATGTAGTATGTATACATATATATAGATCACATACAGAGTTGCACAAAACAAAATCTGATATTTTTCCAACTATTAATGGTAATTGCTGAAATTGGGTTTTCAAATTTTGGTTAAACGAATACCAAATTGTTTACTTAGGTAGGCTGCACACTGAGGCAACACAAACAACATGAAGCACGTCTTAGGAGAAGAAACAGGTTGAAACAAAGAAGAAACCTGTTTCAAACTTGTTTTTTCTCTTAAGATGCACTTCATGTTGTTTGTGTCACCTCAGTGTGCAGGACCTGCCTTAGACATATTTCACCTTATTAATATGTAAAGTTTGTAACAGTATTCTTAATGTGTTAGTGCTTCATAATCTATACATTCTAGTACTACACATACTTAAAGGACATAACTTTTTAAAAAATGTAATTTTTCAGATTCTCATATGAGTGAATTGGAAAAATGGTTTGCAACCTGTCATTAAACGTATATTTGAATATTATTAATGGCTGATGAACAATATTATCATTTTTTGAATCTGATATTGTACAACCTACTGTCCACAAATCTTAAAATAATGAATTTTAAAATCAGATTTATATAACACTAAATTACATACTTTTGGCAAAAGTTTTTGTCAAATAGTTTGTATAAAGTCAATTTTCTTTTGCGCTTCAAAATGCTCTTTACATTTTCAGATTTTTATTTTTATTTTTTTTTTCAGTTGTGTTATATTACAAATAAGGTGCAATATATTTGATGATAAAATAAATATAATATAGCTATAATGGATTAATGAGGTTTTTATGATAAAAAAAAAACGTGCCCAATTTTATAGGGGAAAAAAATCAAAATTTGCAAGTAATTAAAAAGTTATAAGCTTCATATAAATACAAATCTGTTTATATACATTTAATTAGTGCCAAATATTTATGATATTTATAACAGTTTTTATGGCACAAAATACTGACACACAATCACTGATCATTTACTGTTGATGTTTTAGTTTGCAGAATTTTGCTTTGGCTTTTGAAATATTGATTTTGTTAAGTTTTTTTTTAATTGATTAGGAAACCATGCTTTGTGAAAAAAAATCTTCTATTATTCTAGTTATTTAAATCAAGTTAATTTAACTTATTGCTACACATTTTTTTATTGTAAAAGGCATCATTCTGTGTGTTGTAATATTCCTTAATGTAAATCATTTCGAGCACACCAAACACTCAGGATTAAATTGATTTACCCTAGGTTAGTATATTTGGATTGAGTATGTTTGTTTATGTACTATTTTTCTGGAAATGTGTACCTAATAAGCTTCCAGTGTTGCTATTAAAGTATTTTAAAAAGTACTCATGTATTTTATTGCATCATTTGCAGTATGACATATTTCTATGTATATTTAACTTTATTAAGCAATAAAATGTGTATATACATGTGACATTATTATTATTACGTGCTTTCTTTTAACCTACATTTCTGTATATATGTGGCAATCAAATCTTGTGACTCATTTTTCACCCACTTCCTGTTGACATAGAGTTTTTAAATTTGGAATATATATGTATACTTGAGGGCAATACAGGAATTGTACATTGTTTTTACTTACCCATCATACGTAGTATAGGGTAAGTCTTGTAATCGTTTTGAAAATCAGAAAAAATTTTTGACAGATTTACACGTTTCAGACACTGGCGATTCCGAAAAACATATTTTTAGAAAAAAAAATTTGCCGTCCGCCTGTGTGTGTGTCTGTAAACGCATTATCTCCGGAAAAAATTGAGTTAGAGACTTGCAATTTGGTATGTACTTAGTATGTAATAATGGGAAGAAGCCTATTTCATTTCAATAACTTCGATTAACCGGAACTATTTTTTTCGGACTCTCGAAATATTCATTCTGATAAAAGGTATATAAACATTTTCGAAATTGGTTATTTTAAGAAATGAATATGAAAGACAATAAAAAAACATAAATTTTGCATACAGCATGAAGTCGATCGGATAATGAGTTGCCGAGATATTTGGAATCCTATTTTCCACACTCTTTGATTTTTCATGACCCTGTATTTCATCCAAATTTCAATTCAAAGATATATTTTAATTGGAAATTTGACGCTTAATCAGATGCAATAAACTGCTAGTTAATAGGATTATTATTTTTGCAGTTATAAGGATGTTTTTTTCAAGCAATTCAGTAATAGAGCCTTTAAAGTTTGTGACGTCATCAAGCCACGATTTTATTTGAATTGCAATGCGTTTTATAAGTAGTTTACACATTTTTATTTTAATATTTTACATTATGCATATCCATTATGGGTAGTAAGTACTACGGTGGTCCCCAACGACTAGTTTTAGGTAACTTTCATTACAAAAAACTACTTATTGCAGCCGTTTGGATTAAAGCAATTCCAAAAAAATTTGTTATATTTTCACCGATCATGACCCCCCCCCAAATCCATATTTATAAAATTAACTGAGATGTGCATAAAGTATAAGACCTTTAGTGTTCTTTTATATTTTTTCATAAGAAGACAAAATCTGTCCTGTCATTTCTAATTGGTTTTAAATTATGTTAAAGCCTCTTGTTTCCTTTGTCAACAGTTCTTTTTGCATGTAGTCCTATTTGTGTTACAGTGGTGTGTATACTATAGGTGCAGATTCACGGTCGCCACGTGGCGACTGGATTTTTTTCTTTGGCCACTAACTTTCCATGTCTAAATGTCTTACAAGAATGCCCCTTTTCCACTATCAATTCAGCGATATTTATTGCTTTATTTTTTCTGTTGTCCATAATTAAAAAACATGATTAAGCATGGATACCACATTTCCGCAGATCTAATATTTTACATTATGCATATCCATTATGGGTAGTAAGTACTACGGTGGTCCCCAACGACTAGTTTTAGGTAACTTTCATTACAAAAAACTACTTATTGCAGCCGTTTGGATTAAAGCAATTCCAAAAAAATTTGTTATATTTTCACCGATCATGACCCCCCCCCAAATCCATATTTATAAAATTAACTGAGATGTGCATAAAGTATAAGACCTTTAGTGTTCTTTTATATTTTTTCATAAGAAGACAAAATCTGTCCTGTCATTTCTAATTGGTTTTAAATTATGTTAAAGCCTCTTGTTTCCTTTGTCAACAGTTCTTTTTGCATGTAGTCCTATTTGTGTTACAGTGGTGTGTATACTATAGGTGCAGATTCACGGTCGCCACGTGGCGACTGGATTTTTTTCTTTGGCCACTAACTTTCCATGTCTAAATGTCTTACAAGAATGCCCCTTTTCCACTATCAATTCAGCGATATTTATTGCTTTATTTTTTCTGTTGTCCATAATTAAAAAACATGATTAAGCATGGATACCACATTTCCGCAGATCTACAAGTTTCCCGTTTTCTTCTTTAAAAAAAAAAAATTATCCCTGAATGTCAAAAATTGTTCAATTTATTTTATTAAAATCTAAAACTTAAAAGAAATTAAATCTTCTCCATATTTTTTCATATATATTTTTTCTTTTGATTTTTATAGACATACTTTTTGATGCAAATTGCAAATGTCCATGTTGAGCATTTATTTTCAGCTATGAAAAACACTTTTTTTTTTTTTGGGGGGGGGGGGGGGGATTTATCTATAGAACAAAAAAGTTAGAGAATCGTTTATTTGGGGCCTTATACATTACAAATATTTATTCCTACAAACTGTATACAATTATATGGTTGGAAGATTTTTTAGAATCCTGTTTCCCAATTTTTATAAAGAAAAAATAAATTATTTATTTATTTAAGTTTTGGGTAAATTTTAATTAAAAATATACTGTTTATTACTTTTATCTTTAATAGTAGACAATAAACCCTATATAGCCATATAAATGCTATTGTTTTTATGTGTTTGTTTCACAATGTGGCCACTGGATTTTTTGGGTTTAGGAGCCACTGGCTCCTTATAGATTTTGGGAATCTGCATCTATAGTGTATACATTTCTTAATCTTCAACGCTAAACAAATTAACTATTCTAAATTGGTTAAATTTGCACTATAAAAAAAAAATAAAAAATTAAATTAAATAAAATTTAAAAAATTCTAAAAAAAATAAAAATAAAATAAATTAAAAAAAAAAAAAACTAATAAATAAAAAGTTTTTGCATTGGGTAAAAGACTGATAGAAAAGAAAACTCTCACTTTCTCCTTTAGAACTTGAAAATTCTGCATTGTTATATTATTTAGTTTTACGGTTATGGCCCTGTATATAGCTATTACTTTTTTTTAGGGTTGAACGTTTGTCGCGGAAATAATTGGTATCAAACAATTGGTACACCATTCAAACATTTTTATTATTAAAATGTTGTTACTGATGGGTCATAGTTATTACAGTTAGCATTTTCCTATGATATTTCGCCTTGTTTAAGATCTCAACTGCTTCAATTTTAAATGTGTTTATATAGTTTTTTAAAAGAAATCACTTCTATTCTCGGAAGTGTTAATTTTAATTCACTCCACTCCGCTGCCTCAGGTAACTTCTCCAACATTATTTCAGTATGCTTGAGTTTTTTTTTTTTTTTTTTTTTTTTTTTTTTTTTTTTTTTTTTTTTCAGTTGAACAAAGTTTTTCAAAACTTATTTAAGAAAAAGCCTGTTATAACATTGCTTTAGCTCTTTGGTAACTGTTTTAGATCAAAAGTAATATGTTGTGGCTATCACAAAACTTTCTCCTATATAAATCAAATCAATTAAATGATTTAAATAGTACACGAAATTACATCGATTTAGCAAATAGTTGTATTTTTTTTCCCAATGCAAGAACTAATATTAATACGATCTCACATATATTTTATTTATTTCATTGGTTAATTGATTAGGGGTACAGACAGTAAAGACTTCTAATAAAATGTCTAAAGGCAGAAACTGTATAGGAAAAAGGTGCTTGAGCATTATTTGGAATAGTGGATTGATTAGCTATTGGTTTTCTATATACAGTATGTTCTATGTCATGGTGGGTTTTTATTAACAGCACATCCATGTGATGTTATGCATCATGAACATAATGCCATACATCATGATCTCGTGATTTATATTTATCATTTTCAAAAACTTTGCGAGAAAATTTTATTTATCATTTTGATCCCACGGCAAAAGGGAACGTGACAACCTCTGTAGGTTGCCCACACCCCTCGAGCCGTGGTATAGCAAGAGCCGTCGTGGTAGCTCGACATATGACCTAGCGACCGTCTCCCCCTATGGGGTCTCGCGAACGAAGTCGTCGGGGGTTCCATGGCGGTTCATCAAGGTTCCGTCTCTGCGGAAGTTTCCTCTGAGATGTGGGGTTACTGCCGTGACGACTACGTCACCATACCTTGGTAAAATGACCTGGGGGTCCGCAGTGGGGAGCGGCCTCAGGCCGATCGCAGCGCCGGGCGAGACAAAGCCCTGGTGCGTTAAAAGCCCTTCAGAGGCTTGGGTGCGATGGTCGTTTACGCGCGTCGGCGACCCCCGTGGGCGCCTGACGGCGCAGGATAGTTTTATCATTTTGATCTGAAGTCGCTGTTTGAGCGCATGAAACATATGTTTTAATCTATATATTAAAAGGTTTTTTTTAAGATTTTTATGTTATGTTTTTATAGAGCCGTTATTTTGAAAATCAAAGTGTGATAGTTGTATTTTTTGATTCGCTTGATTTTTTTTTATGTTGAAGTAGGTCATATTTAATGAATACTGTGCAACTTTGAAGCCTTGAAAAAATTTCCCCTTCCCTGTAGAAAATGTCAAAGTTCAAGGTCATAAATCCCAATTTTCATGAAAAGTGAAATGCGAGTATGTTCAGAGTGCTATATCTTTGGAAAGAAACAACATTCCAAAATTCTATTTTCATAAACTGTTAGTATAACACTGTCTGCTTAAAAAAATTAAGTTGTTTCCATGGGGCATTGTTGCTTTCTATTGTTATGTTGCCACAAAATGCCGTTTTTGCCCGTTTTCTGCCCTTATTATCTTGTTTAAGCGATAGTACCCCAAAGTTTTTCTTATTGAACATGAAAGTTTACTACTAGGACAAGCTAAGTAATATAGAACTTTACTGGGATATTGATGCTGTTAGCAGATACAATCTGTTGAATATCCAAAAGTTGCAAAATCTGCAACTTTTGAATTAGGCCTATCTCAAAAAAGCATCAGAGCAGAACAAAACCAAATATATAATGTAGTAGTTAAACATATGTACTAATACATGGAAAAGAAAAAAAGTGGGATCTCATGCCATTTTCTGAAAAATAAAATGTCAAAAGTTACAAAAAACGACGTATTTATTGAGAAACGTGTGAATGCGTACAATACTTCTGCTAGTGTGAGTGACAAGATAGAATGCCAATAGATATACTCCACTTTCTGATTCAATATAATGAAAGAAATCAAGTTAAACAGATGAAAAGTTTAAGTGGTTTTAGATAATGTTATTGCAGAGGGACTCGATTCAATGTCCAATCTACTTGATCTGACAAATAAAATTTTTGAGCCTTGTGATTTGAAGCAAGTTTTATCCAAAATACAGAAAATACTACTGTACATAAAACTAGGTACAAGTTCCCAGGTAGCACAAAGATATTGGCCAATATCAAAATGTAATATCGGCCAATATCAAAATTTGACATTGGCCAACGTTAAATGACCCCCCCTAAAATAATATTTGTGAATATTAGTTTTTGACATCTGTGAATGTTGGCCAATATTTTCCAACATCTTTGAATATCATTTTTTGACATTAAGTGATATTTTTTTCTGTCATTGCTGAATATCATCATATGATATTGAGCGATATATTTTTATAACATTCTTGAATAACATTTTTGGAAATTAAATGACATTTTTTCATTACTGAATAAAAATCTCTTTTTTGCACCCCAGATGTGGTGGACAGAAATCCCTCATTGTAAAACGAGAGATCTCTGCTTAAGGAAAGTCTAGTCTCGTTATGTAACAAGACAAAAGCAACCCCAAGTACTAATAAACAAAATCAATAGAAACCCAGGGAAAAACCTGTTATAAAGAGCTGTTAACAAAAACCGGTGGGAGTAGAGTTTTTTGTTACTAGGGTAAAAAAAGTCTGAAAAAACTATCATTTAATTATCTCGTATTTTTCAATCACAATCGACACGACATATTTTTAGAATGATCTTTTAGCAAAGATTTATTTAAATATCACTTTTTATTATTGAGTTTGTTGGAAATTTTGTAAAAAATTATTTTAAAATAAGTAAGAAATTTAAAGGAAATAAAAAATTTTAAAGCATGCTGTGTAAAAAATAACATGTTCCCCTTGCAAAAAACTATAAAGAAAGTTTTAACAACGCATTAATTTCAATTTTGTTTTGTGAGAAATTAAATATATATTTTTTTAATTAATTTTAAGTCAGAAATATGTGTACATTTTTTCAAAAATTGATGCACTGCACAAAGTTAACACGCACATAAATTAGCACTAAAAGCTTATTATTATATAATAATAATAATTACTTAGATGAACTGTATAAAAAATATATATTATTAATAGTGTCTAATTTAAATTTCAGTGATCTATTTTTGAAACTAAACTTGTATTCTTTCAATAATAAAAAATTAAATTCTTATAAAAGTCGGAAAATCGAAAGCATTTTAAAAAGATAAACAAGCATCCATTTAAAAATTACATAAATTGATTTTTTTTTCTTGTAAGAACATTTTTAAAATTAGTATAAAATACATAGTATAAAGATAGTATAAAAGCATCTTTAGTTTTTTTTTATAAAACACAAATTTTCACATGCTTTTTTTATTTATAAAAATAACTATAGACTCTTACAGAAAATTTTAATATAGGCCTTTTTCTTTCTGTGCAAATTTCACGCCCGACGCCTCCATCAAATGCACACTGATGAAAACTACACAAATGGGCGGTCCTTTAGAACTTTCCGTTCATTTCGGTCAAGATTACAAACTTTGTCAGATATGCTGAATGTCGACAGATATTTTGAAATGTCCGAAAAATGATGTTGTTTTATACGAATGTCGATAGATATCCCTGAATGTTGTAAGAGTAATATCATTTTTACAACATTGGCCAATGTAAACAAATATTAAAAATAAGGCATTAGAAAGTCAAGTTTCTTAAAAATGGCAAAATTATTCAATTTTATTGTTTAGAATACTATTTCTGTATTATGATGTCATAAGTAATGCAAAAAGCTCTTTTGAATGCTTTCTTTTTAAAACTAATTTTAAGTTATGTCTGTAAATATCGGCAGATGTTGTAAATTTGACGTACGACATTCAGCGACGTTCGAAATATTGGCCAATATTGCCGTGGATAATGGCCAATATTTGTGTGCTACCTGGGTTGCACTGTAGTGTCAGTTGTCAAGGAATATCATCGCATTGTCCTTTGTTGGCCATCAGTGATCCGAATTATGTTAATTTTCATCAGGTTTGTAAAAATTTCAACAGCCATACTTCAATCTGCCTAGAATGTATGGATATCTTTGAAATGTTACATGTCATTAAAAATAAAGTTATAACCATTGCAAATGAAAGCTCCTGAGCAGAATTGTTGTATGATTTACAGTGCATTCATAATGCAGTACTAAGTTGGATGAAACATACCATTCGTGATGTACAACAAAATAATGCAAAGATATTTGCATTGAATGATTGAACTCTCTTCTAAAATTGCATTGGGGATAAAAGATTGGGTGCAAAAGATTCTACCAGTAATTTTTCGAGAATCTCATAGGGAATAGTTTGGTAAAAAAAAAAAAATAATGAGCCTACATGTTGATATACTGCTTTTTAGGTGCGATTGTAATTATATAAATACGTAGCACTTATTGTCGTCGTCTGGTCCGTCTGTCTGTCCACATATAACAACGCAAAAACTACCCAACCGAATGGTTTAAAATTTAAGATATATTATCTTTGCAGAATTTTGTCGAGACATTTCAAATTTTATAAAAATCAAATCAAAACTTTAGAAAATATTAATAAAAACATTTATTAAGAAATGTGATTTTTTTTTTTTTTTTAAATCAGTCCTTCTTTGTTATAGGAGCTTCCGAGGTTTAACCATCAAGCGACCGAGATACTACTTATTTTATGACAGAAATTAATCTGCAGACAATATAATTCATTTCACAGAATTAAAAATCATTAAGATCTGAATATTTATATAACTAGCCATAGTACGAACGCACCTCATTTGTCACGTTTGACGTACAATTTCCAACTTGTTAAAAGTGGTGATCATTTAGAAAAGCAAGTGTACTTCACGATTTTGGAGCGTAATGATCAAGGTCTTGAACATACATTATGTGTTCTGGAGCATGTTGCAAAACAGGTGAGTGCTGATTTTCCAACCATTCATCATATTTATATGAAGTCAGATAATGCGGGTTGCTACTGTGGAAATGGACATATCCAGTTAGAAATCATAATACTAAGTTTGAACTAAAATTAATGCGGCATGACTTACTATAACAAGCCTCGAGCTTCAATGTGGCAAAGATCAGTGGGATAGAGAAACTGCAAATCCACAGCATACTTAAATTCTGAAAAGAATATGAGTAATGCACTAGAGCTAGAGAAAAGCTTATTACTTACTATACATGGGTGGTGTCCGAAATTGCAAGGTGTCTGTGATGGAAATCAATGATTCAAACACCCATATTAAATTTCAGAAAATTGAGAATATTAGTGCATATAATTTAACAGAATCCACAGAAACTGGATTAAAAGTGTGGCAGTACTTCGGTATTGGCCCTAGGAAAGATATTGCCCTAAGTGAAGGAGCAGTATTTTCTTCTGGACATAATGTGGTCAGTGAATTTTCTTCATCATGGCAGCATACTTTTGGTGCTACACCTAAACAACCAAGACTGGACAAGGAATATGCAGCAAGCTGTTTCTGCTCAGACCAAAACTACCTAAGTTCCTTTTATACTGCAGAGCAACTATAACAGCATATTTATGGTGAACAAATTGACTATACAAGAATGGTATCTTCTTAACGATAAAATAAAGCAAAGTTTCATAAACACTATGCAAGGGTATAAAATCAATTCAAGTGAGCCTCAAATGTACAAGTCATCTGCTGATGTACTCTCTGAAAAATACAACGGGAACATTATGTCTGAAGTATTATCAAAAGGCTGGGCTCGAAATGAAAGGAAAAATGTTAGATTTACACAGGAACAGAAGCAGTTTATACTTGAAAATTTTTCGGTACTTTTCGGTTAGCCGGGCGCCAGTGATATATATACATGTATACATATACACACACGCATATGTACATATACATATATATATATACATACACATATATATACATGTATATATATATTGTATATACATATATCACTGGCGCCCGGCTAACCAAAAAGTACCAAATTTTCTTTTGGAGAAGCAACAGGTTAAAAGCAGACTCCTGAACAAGTTCATTAATGCTATGAGAACTGAGACATGGAAAGGGAAGAAAAGATTTTATCCTGACGAGTATCTCTCAAGAAATCAAATACAATCATTATTCACTCGGTTTACAAAACAACAGAGATTATGCATTCTTCCAGCTGTATCAAATAATACTGAAGATCAGCATGTTTATAAAGCTGTCAAAGATGATAATGAAGAAGCATAAATTTCTGTACCGGAAGTATTGAGATCTATTAGACAGTGCAATGGAAGTCAGTACAGTGTCACAAACTTTGTTACAGATTTATTTAATAATATGTGGTACCCTTGGAGAAATTACTGAAATCGAGAACAATGACATCGAGGTGAAGTGTATGAAGAGGCATGGAAGAAACACTTTTACACTCTCTGATGATGATTATTACTAGTACAAGGGTGATGAAATCTTGTACAAAATATGCGCTCAAATTCTAATGAATGCACACTTTTTTTGTATATCCCAAGCACATTTTAAATCTGTCTGCAAATTACATGAGCCAAATAAACAAGAAATAGGTGTTCTGACTAACAAATGTGTTTTTTTATTATTATTATTATTATTATTACTTTTGATATGTAAAGTTTAACAACAGTTTTCCCATGTCTTAATTTACGTAAATACATTGTTCGAAAATGTATGTTTTTGTCATTTTTTTTTCTGAAAATGGCATGAGACCCCACTTTTTTTTCTTTTCCATGTATTAGTACATATATTCAACTACTATATCATATATTTTGTTTTGTTCTGCTCTGATGCTTTTTTGAGATAAGTGTAATTCAAAAGTTGCCGATTTTGCAACTTTTGAATATTTAACAGATTATATATGCTAACACCATCAATATCCCAGTAAAGTTCTATATTACTTAGCTTGTCCTAGTAGTAAACTTTCATGTTCAATAAGAAAAACTTTGGGGTACTATTGCTTAAACAAGAAAATAAGGGCAGAAAACGGGCAAAAACGGCATTTTGCTTGCAGTTTGTGGCAACATAACAATGGAAAGCAACAATGCCCCATGGAAACAACTTAATTTTTTTAAGCAAGCAATGTTATACTAACAGTTTATGAAAACAGAATTTTGGGATGTTGTTGCTTTCTAAAGAACTCTGAACATATACTCTCATTTCATGTTTCATGAAAAATGGGATTCATGACCTTGAACTTTGACATTTTCTGCAGGGAAGGGGAAAATTTTTCAGGGCTTCAAAATTGCACAGTATTAATTAAATATGACCTACTTCAACATAAAAAAAAAAATCAGGCCAATCAAAAAATACAACTATCAAAATGTCACTTTTTTGTCTGAATTTCAAAATAATGGCTCTTTATCACTTGAAGTAGTAATTACGCTTTAATAATCATCTAATGTTTCATGGGCAGTTTTAATTATTGGGTTTAGAAAGTCTAAGGAAAATAAGTTGGGTTTTCTGTTTTTAAATTTAGAACTTTAATTTAAATTTTGAATTTAAAAAAGAGTTTATATTTCTTTATCCTTTATAACAAAAATGTATATCTCTATTTTAAAAAAGTAACTAATGATGCTTCTTCGGCCGCAATTTAATTTATTGTGATCTTTTCGCTTTCTCGTCTTATACTGCAAAAACTATTACATATAAAAACATGAAAACGAAGTTTTATAGAGAATTGTGTTTAAAAAAAACACGCCGAAGTACACAGTTTATAAGTTGAAGAATAATTTAAGCATTATTTAATGTTGAAATCGGCAAAGATAGTTCAGTTAAATAAGTTTTATAGAATCAAAAACTATGCATAGCAATTTAACCATCTTTTGCAGGCACATATTTGACTAAATTGTGGTGTGCAGTGTCCAGTCATTTTTTCAATCTGTTCAACATCTGTCAATCAACTTCTGTTTGTCGGTTTGTCTGTGTATCTGTCTGTACCCGGATAAACTTTGCGAGCAGCAAAGCGCTTGTGGTGTCAACAAATTCGGAAAAATCTGGGTCTTCAGGAGTTACAGTTTCGAAGAATTCGGCCTGTCCTTAATTAGCAAAGATATCAATTAAAAACCTCATCAAAATTAAGGAAGAACCTATTTATCAAAAACTTCAAACAAAATTACCGTTTTGATAATCCCATGGCATCGAAATTGTCTCTTTTTCACGCATCATCAAATAAAAAAAAAAAAAAACTACCGGAAGTATCGATTTGAAATTCGGGGTACACACGAAGTCGATTTTTGTAATTCCAAAAATTTAATTTTTTTTTTAAATTCGGACCGTAACTTTTCTTTATTTCGGCTGAAAACTGACCAGTCTTTTTCAATCTGATCCATACAGGAAAGATGGTTATTGTAAAAAATGCGGGTTTGCCAGATCCAAAGTCAACTCGCTTCACTCATTTTTGAAAACACATCGAAATAATTAATCTATGTCCACGAAAATTTGCAACCTTATGTAAAAAAAAAATTGCGAATTCAGTGAAACAAAATTCATAAAAATCGACCAGTAACTTTAAAAAATATCAATTAAAACTCATTAATGAAAATGGAAAATTAATTTATTTCTATTCCAACAAAAGATTTGCACCTGTTCTGATAATTGCAAGGATTCTGGATCAGACTTCGCGGCGCTTTCTGCCAAAAGAGACGAATTGATAAAATGATGTATTTGAGAAGGATTGAAATTTTTGTTGGCTATGTAAAGTTTTTTAAAATATCGAATTTTCGGATCTGAAAAGTATGCATCCTTGCTTAGAGTGGGCTAAGATTTCAGAGATTCCAAAAATTTTCGAAGTCGGCTCATAATTTTTTATTTCAGCAAAATCCTGATTTTTGTATAGAAAAAAGAAAAAGCTAAGAATTTTGCTATTTCTTTTCAAATTATCTCGGTTCGTATGGGTCCGATCGCGCTGCGGTTTGGCTCATTCGACTCCACATCGATAGAACTTACCGATTTTAGTTCCGAGCTTCACCACCAGGGGCGCTTTCCTATCTCGGTTCTATGGGCACATCACGACGATGTATGGCTCATTCGACTCGACATCGACAGCCTCAAAGATTTCAGTTATGTTCCTATAGAACAGATTGTGCCCCCTGGAAGATGGAACTAACGGATTTTGCAGCTAACTCGGGTTCTATGGGTCCCATCCCAATGCGGTTTGCCTCATTCGACTCGACATCGACAGCACTTACAAATTTTAGTCCAAGTTTCACCTCCAGGGACGCTTTCCTAAGTCGGGTTCTATGGGACCGATTACGACGGTGTTTAGCTCATTCGACTGGATTTTGATAGCTTTACAGATTTCGGTTATGTTCGTATAGGACAGACTGCACCCTGGTGCTGGAATGCGGAACTAATGGATTTTGCAGCGCGTGCTCAGCACGCCTGCTATACCGTACCTGAGGTTTGTATAGAACAGATTGCGACCCCTGGTGGTGGAAGGTGGAACTAACGGATTTTGCACAGCGTGCGCAGCACGCCTGCTATACTGTGCTGCAGGCAGCGGAGACCTGAACAGGAGGTTCGTTCGGTTAGAGAATTATACCAGGGTGTCTAGCCATCTGAAAATCCTGGAAAAGTCAGGCAAATTTGAAAAATCTGAGAAAATTAAAAAAATTTTGAACTTTCAAAATAAAAAAAACTTGGAAAATGTTTCTTATAAAACTAAGGATTTGAAATTGCAGCGCCATTAAAATTAAACTTTGTTCTTTATAGTACTGTAACTGTAAAAAGTATTTCACCCTCGTCAAATCATTTTGTCTACCCCCTTTCAATCCTTCTTTGCAACTCTGTGATTTTCAGTTCCGTTTTCACTGAAACTTTCTAGTCCAGTCAAATTAGGTTTTTTTGCGATAAAAAATGCTAAGGAGATAAAAATTGGTCCAGTTGTTCATTGATGGCTACTGATGACTATGTAAAAAGTCCTCATGGATAGGAGGTGAGCGGGGGGAGGGGGGGGGCTAAATAAAGTATTTTTTTTTTAGATTTTACAAGTATTTCAGAAACTGTTGGTTTTCATGAAAAAATTACTCAGATATAAATTAAAGAACATAAAATTCTCTGCAAATGACAGGTATATACAGTGGAACCTCGATTATCCGTCAGTCAGAAGACCGGAGCTTTGACGGATTTCCCCCCAAAAATCACTTTAATTTCAAATTAATTTATTTAATGTCGCCATAATAAATTCTAAAGGGATAAAAATTGGTACAGTTGTTCATTGATGGCTACTGATGACTATGTCAAAAGTCCTCATGGATAGGAGGTGAGGGGGGGGGGGCTAAATAAAGTATTTTTTTTTAGTTTTTTACAAATATTTCAGAAACTGTTGGTTTTCATGAAAAAATTACTCAGACATAAATTAAAGAACATAAATTTCTCTGCAAATGACAGGTATATACAGTGGAACCTCGATTATCCGTCAGTCAGAAGACTGGAGCTTTGACGGATTTTCCCCCCAAAAATCACTTTAATTTCAATTTAATTTATTTAATGTCGCCATAATAAATTCTAAAGGGATAAAAATTGGTACAGTTGTTCATTGATGGCTACTGATGACTGTGTAAAAAGTCCTGATGGATAGGAGGTGAGCGGAGGGAGGGGGGGGGGGCTAAATAAAGTATTTTTTTTAGTTTTTTGCAAATATTTCAGAAACTGTTGGTTTTCATGAAAAAATTACTCAGACATAAATTAAAGAACACAAAATTCTCTGCAAATGACAGGTATATACAGTGGAACCTCGATTATCCGTCTGTCAGAAGACCGGAGCTTTGACGTATTTTTCACCCAAAAATCACTTTAATTTCAAATTAATTTATTTAATGTCGCCATAATAAATTCTAAAGGGATAAAAATTGGTACAGTTGTTCATTGATGGCTACTGATGACTGTGTAAAAAGTCCTGATGGATAAGAGATGAGCGAGGGGAGGGGGGGGGCAAAATAAAGTACTTTTTTAGTTTTTTACAAATATCTCAGAAACTGTTGGTTTTCATGAAAAAATTACTACATAATTTCTGAGATATTTGTAAAAAACTAAAAAAGTTCTTTATTTCCCACCCCTACCCTCGCTCACCTCCTATCCATCAGGACTTTTTACATAGTCATCAGTAGCCATCAATGAACAACTGTATCAATTTTGATCTCTGTAGCATTTATTATGGCGACATTAAGTAAATAAATTTGAAATTAAAGTGATTTTTTTGCGGAAAGTCCGTCAAATTCACATTAATTAAATATCATAAAATTTCACGTGAAACTTTGTAAATGCGACAAAACATATTAGGGAACAATGAAAGTACTAATTTATCATTAGGCAAATACTTACTAAGTCAAAATATTCTTTTTTTCTTTACACATCATCATCAGCTGAAGTGGACGGCTCATTAAAAGGCGTTCTCAGCATGACTGAATCCGTAATCTCAATGTCTTCCTCATCCTGTTGATCTGTATTTATAGCTCTAGGTGTAGCATTCTGGCAGTCACCATGGCAGATGTTGCAGATGAGTGTGCAATTAATTGAAGGTTAAGTAAATAAATTTGAAAAGAAAGTTTTTTTTCGGAAAATCCTTCAAGATAATAATGAACTGATTCCTGTTTCATGTTTAGATGATTCATAATAATCATGAATCGGGGGGCAGTCATTCACCCTTTCACACTCACCACCAGACACCCCCCTCCAAAAAAAAAGAAAAAATTGTGTCAATTTTACTTTTTTTTAGCGACAATATTTAATAAATTTGAATATACATTAACTAAGTAAATTTGAAATTAAAGAGATTTTTTTTCGGTAAATCCATCAAGGCTCCTTTTTCGTGACTAACGGATAATCGAGGTTCCACTGTATATATATTTATGGCGACATTAAATAAATTAATTTGAAATTAAAGTGATTTTTTGGGGGAAAATCCGTCAAAGCTCCGGTCTTCTGACTGACGGATAATCGAGGTTCCACTGTATATACCTGTCATTTGTAGAGAATTTTATGTTCTTTAATTTATGTCTGAGTAATTTTTTCATGAAAACCAACAGTTTCTGAAATATTTGTAAAAAACTAAAAAAAGTACTTTATTTATTCCCCCCCCCCTCCCCTCGCTCTTCTCTTATCCATGAGGACTTTTTACATAGTCATCAGTAGCCATCAATGAACAACTGGACCAATTTTTATCTCCTTAGCATTTTTTATGGCAAACTGCTCAAAAATGGGCTAATTTGACTGGACTATCTACTGAATGTTGTAGGATTGATTAGGTGTTTCACTCTACTTACTTATCTTTGTTTGGGAACTGAACATTTGTTAGCTTAATTTATTGAATACTAGCTGTTTGTTACCTGTGACTTCGTTCACATAATATTAAAAAAAGAATCAATGCATTAATTTAGCAAAACATTTCACTTGATAATTAACAACATGTATAATTAACCAAAGCTTTATCACATTTTATAGGAGACCATACGATATTTCTTTGCTATAGGGGTCTTAACATAACCCAGTCTTTAAAAAGTGAAATTTCATGCCAAATAATATATATAATCGCGAAAATGAAACTGCAACCAATGGAAAAAGAAGGGTCAGTAAAATTGTGGAAATCGACGAATCCCTCTTCGTAAAACGAAAAACAACATGGCAGAATTCTTCAACGCAACAGTGCATTTTAGGTGGTACTTGGTGTACAATTTGTATATGTGTGCATTGCTAAATGGGCATTATTATATTGTTTATTTGCATAGACATATGTTATATATTTCTTACTACATTATCTTGTTTATGTATATATTAAATTAAGTGTTTCACGCTAAGTGGTGTGAATAGTGAACAAACTGCTTGTGGATTTTATACATTGATAGATATTTCACAAAGATATAACAATCTGATACGATTCTAAAACATAAATAAAGGTTGCTAGAAAATACTTTAAATTCTGCCCAATTTAACCTCGATATTTTCTCTATCGCGTCATGAACACTATTAGCAAATAAATACCGACGACACAAATCTGACTATCTAAACTTACATATTTTTGTTAGTATATATAGGATTATTTTAATTTATTTCATGTGCTTGAAATTTTTTATGCTTTCTCTAGGGTTAGGTGTCGAATAAATGTACTTTCTTGTTATTTTATTTTGCCATTTCTATTTATTCTATTTTCCATTCATTCCATTTATGGATATTGGTTTAATTTACATATTCATGTCAAAGAATATTCTTTAAAGTTATCAGGATTAGGATAGGATACGATTAGGGTTAGGATTAGGAATAAAAATTGAACGACAATGGCATGACCGATTCAGGTTTAAAGTATGAACCATCATGAAGCAATAAGAAAATTAGAAAATTATCGGCTAATAGTTTTTAATATGTTTTACAGTCATAGTTGGCATCAAAGGTGAGCGGGGAAATGATCATCTAAAATACCATTAAGTGTTTACCACGCAAAAAACAAATCTGGTTACAACAATGTATTTAATTTTGCGCCAAATTTCACTTGATTTAAAAAAAAAAAAAGCAAATTGACTATGGACTTAATTACAGACCCCTAACCTTGTTATTTTCGGAAATTTTCTACCTATATGTAAAAAAAAAATTGTACTATATAGAACGCCCTTTCACGTTTATAATGTTATGAATTGGCACGATTGGCTTGTTCAAGTTTACACAATTCGGCTGGAAGAAAAGATTAATTACTTTTTGATTTCTTCTTTGCTTTTGCATTACGCGAATTAGTTGGTAAAATCAATTTTCTTTTCGATAACATTGTTGTTTTTTAAGTTTAAAAAATATTGTAATTTTACTTAAATATTGCTTTAAAATTTATGCAATTTTTCTTATCCTACAAGACTTTACAAAAATCTATTATGAAACAAATTTAAAAAAAGCTATATTTAAAAACGACAACAAAGTTTTTCCTATTTTAAAACTAAAAGAAATGTAAAATTAAATTCCGGTTCAAAACGACGATTTACAAATGTGTTTCGATTGTGGGAAAATAATGGAGGAAAAATGATGTTACTTCGACACAATCATATTAAATCTTTAGCTTTTATGAGAAAAGCAACTTTCTTTTAAAAAATATAGTTGTTTTTATTAAGATTTTCTGATTTTCGATACGGATAATTTTGCGATGCATATCATTGAGATTTGCCATCCATTTTTTTATTTATTTATTTATTTTATTTATTTTTTACTTTTTAAAATTTAAATTAAAAATATGGTATCTTTATGTTAGCCGTGTGCAGACGATAAATCGCCAACCTATCCCATCATTCGTATTGAATTCATTAAAAATATAAATCTTTCCCTCATTTCATTTAAAACACAGAACTTTAATTTACAACACATACATTTAAAATACATATATTACGTACATTTAAAATAATTCCTTTCATGTCAAAAAGAAAAAGAAAAAAAAAGAGAAATTAATCACAAATAATTTGATAACCCAAGATCATTTTATTTTAACATCAAAACAAATCTGTTTTATTTTTCTATATATGACATCATATTCGCTTGCTTTCCATACTTACTTGTATTTATGCACTTTGTCTTATTATCAAATATTTGAAAACGCACGTTTTGTTTCTAATATGACATCATTTCATATTCTGTTTAATTCTTAAATAATTCATTTCCTTTTCATTTTTCACGTGGAAATTTTTCACTTGAAAATAAATTGTTGATTAAAAATTATTACTCAGGGGTTTTATTTTATATTGGCAACGATAAAGTATTAGCAACGGTAAAATAAATTTAACCATTTTAAAAAAAGCTGCAAAACCGGGCCCTTTGGGCCAAACCAACCAACCATTTTAAAATATACGAAAAAATGTCCATTTATTCTCTATGAAAATAATGAAATTTTGAATTATTAAGAAAAATATTGAAATAAAATAAACAAAAACCATTCTATGTTCATTTGAGGATTATAATCAACTTATATGCAAAGATACAGGATAATTAAATGCTTCGTTTTGACGCTGGCTTCAGCCTAACATTTGCACACAATCAGATTTATAATATTATTAGGATTTATTATTTGTATTAGAATATGTCAAAGCAATCTGTATTTAACTGTGATTGATGTTATAAAGAATTTCATCCTGGTTTGACAAAATGGATAGAACCTGATGCTAAAAGTGTGTATCTGCAAAATATTTAGCATGTAAAAAGTCCAATAATTAGTAAATTTTGCAAAAAATTATGTAACAAATCTGTAATTTGTGCCTCAGAATCAGTTGTGAAAGTTTCACTCTCAATTTGACAACTTTTAAGATTTTTTGTGTGTAACATCACAAAATCTCGATACCTGGAATTTTCTTTTATTGGTATGAAAAGTCAGGGAAATTCATTGCTGATCTGGAATAGACACCCTGATTATACTATTCGAGGTGGAAATTAAGGGTTTTCCGTGATTGCGCAGCACGCCCGGTATACGGTAACGAAGGCAGCAGGGACCCGAGCCAGAGGTTCATTCGGTTTGTGGTTTATGATATTCGAAGTAGCCCGCAAGATCCGATCGACGCACACATTGATACGCTGCAGTAGATTTTACAAAGAAATGCAGAACATGATATATTAATTTTGGGCGACCTAAATGCTAAGAGCTCGGTATGGGGAAATCCGCTAGAGAAATGTGATAGTAGAGGTGACCTCGTTTTGGAGCTGTGTGCCCAGAACGACCTCTATCTTCAACGATTCAGCCAGCGAACCTACATTTCAGTCAACTAGGGGCGACAGCTGGATTGATCTTTCACTAGGTAGACTAACGAGACCAACAGTACTTGTTGGTTGGAAAGTAGAGTCCAGAGCGACAGCCACGGAGCACATGCGTGTTGTCACGGAGATCTCTACTGAGATCCCACCCCAAAGGCCCAAATACAGGGTTCGGTTCAAGGATCTGAATGGGCCAAAACTCCGGGAGGCCCTGTCCGAAAGGATAGGTGACATGTCGGTCGACTGGTTGGAAGGGAAGTTGGTTGATGAGTGTGTTTCTAGTCTCACGGAGACCGTTCAAGGTCTTTGTGAGAAGTACGTGCGTACCCGGAAAGCGCGTAAAAAGGCAGAGCCGTGGTGGATTCCAAGTCTCCTCATTGAGAGGAAAAGAGTGGGTGCCGCAAGGAGGCGGTACCGGAAGTGTGAGGATCCCGACCAGTGGAAAGAGTATGAGGGACTCTTCCGCAAAGTAAGAGCTCAGTTTAGGTGTTCGGTCCGAAGGGCCAAGTGGGCGTACTACAGGCGAATTCTCGAAGAGATTGAGCCGGGGAAACCCTTTGGCCCGCATTTTGACTGGATGAGAAGAAAATCCTCCCACAGTCTGAAACTGAAAATGGTCGGGAGAGGGGCTGAGGAGAAAACCACGAGCTTCGAAGCTACCATCGGGAAACTGATGGAATACCACTTCCCGGTAGACGGAGATGACGAGCCGTCGCACGAAGAAATTCGGGCAGAGACACACCCGTTAGCCGGTGATGATCCGGAATTCACCCAAAAGGAGGTTGAGGCTGTTTTCAGCACCGCGAACCGAGGGAGGGCACCAGGACACGATGGATTACCCATGGAGGTAATCGAACTAGTCTACAGGGCGAACAAACCGCTGTTCATAACACTCTTGAACAAGTGCCTGAGGGAAGGAGAGTTTCCCTCAAGCTGGAAAGTTGCAGACTTAGTACTGTTTAACAAGGTTGATAAGGATCGCTCGGACCCAAGCGCCTACCGTCCTATCTGTCTTTTGACAGCCTGGAGTAAGGTTTTGGATAAACTCGTGACAAACAGGCTGGTCTACCACGCCCAGTCACGAGGGTTCCTCCACCAAAACCAATTCGGTTTTACTCCAGGTAAGGGCACAGAGCATGCCCTGCATGAGCTGCTTAAGACAGTCCAAGACTGCCACGCACGAGACAAAGACTCTTGTCTCATCATGCTTGACGTAAAAGGTGCCTTCAATAATTTATGGTGGCCGGCGATCTATGCTCAACGGCAAAGGATGGGTTGCCCTGAAAACCTCTACAGGCTAGTTCGGAGTTTCCTAAGGGAGAGGAAAGTACAATATCGAACACACAACGTGTCCCTGGAACGCATGTACGACAAAGGCTGCCCACAGGGCTCGAATTCAGGTCCCTTTCTCTGGAACTTGGTAGCAAACTCCTTGTTGGAGTTGGATCTGGGAGAGTACGTGAAAATCATCGCTTATGCCGACGACTTTGCTCTCTTAGTCGAAGCGCCAAACGCCCACGTTTGTGCGAAGCGGGTAAATCCTGCCTTAGCGAAGATTGCTCGTTGGGCGGCACTGCATAAGCTCGAGTTCTCCTCGGAAAAGACCGTACTGGTCTACTTCCGAAAAGTGCGCCGGTTGGGGAGTTACAAGAGGAACCCTAAAACGGCTCCTAGACTCTCCTTCCTTGGAAGACCCATTAAAGTCGCACAAAATACTAGATACCTAGGAGTGATGGTGGACGACAAGTTGAACGGAATGGCACACTGCGCATACGTCAAACAAAGTCTGGCAAACTATATGAGGGAGACCCGCTCCCTCAGTCAGAGGACCTGGGGTCTCAAAGGGGAAGTACTGAAGCGTCTATATAAGAACGGCATAGAGAGGCTCCCGACTTATGGTTGCAGTTTCTGGTGGACGGGGACCGGCCGCATGAGAGAAAGCCTAATCACAGCTCAACGATTGGCGCTCATCGCGATAACCAGGTGCTATCGTACTACTAGTACGGCAGCGCTTCAGGTACTTGCCGGAACTCTACCGCTAGATCTCATGGTTGAAAGGGAGTATAACCAGAGTCGCGTCCTCCGTCTAGGGGAAAATGCCCATGTAGGTGGAACTACAATACGATCTGACGAAGTTCAAAAACGGATGGGAAGATGGTCAGTACACCCTGCGACGGCACCTGCCATTGACTGGGAATAAGCACCCCAGAATACCGGGGGACCCCACAGCCATCAGGGGTTGTCGGTTTATACCGACGGGTCGAAAATTGGAGGAGGTGTAGGATCAGGTGTTGCAATCTTCGACGGTGGGGAATTGATTGAAGAACAAGCCTACCACCTCCCGCCCCATGCGACAGTGTACCAGGCCGAACTAGTCGCCATTATCAAAGCGCTGGAGCTGTGCAGAGCCCGAAACGAACTTTCATTGTTCAGCGACTCTAGATCGTCGCTGACGGCACTAGCAAATCCGTACTCGCAAGATCCACTATGTGCACGTGTTCACGCGGCGAGAGAAGGCCTCGAGGTGAAGTGGTTCTGGATAAAGGCCCATGTAGGGATACACGGCAATGAAACAGCAGACCGCCTTGCGAAAGCAGGTGCAGGTTTAGATGTCATTGACGTCCCTCTAAGTCTGTCGCCTCGATCAGTAAAAACAAGGATCCGCCAGGAGGTGAAAGCCCTCTGGCAATGTCGATGGGAGGAGGCGGAAACAGGGAGAAATGTGTTCAACTTAATTCCGAAAGTGTCGGAAGAACGTACCTGGACTGCGCCTCTCATTAACTGGGCGATTACAGGGCATGGACCATTTCCGGAATACTTTCGCCGATTCAAGGTAAGACCTCTCACGCGGGGATGCCCATTTTGCACAGACCCAGATCCCGCCACGAGTGAACATCTACTCGTGGCTTGTATTGGAACGCAACCTCTCAGGGACAGGTTCTGCCCGAAGCTAACCGCTTCGACCGTCCGGAACTACTTCCTGGTTCCGGAAGGGAGGAAAGCACTCACGGCTTTTCTCCAGGAAATGGAGCCACATCTGAGATAGACTCCATTAATGGGCAGTCCCTCCCAGTGCACCTGAGGCGAAACCTTAAATTTGGCCCAGGTAAGTAACAACAAGTAAGTTGAGGGGTGAAGTTTGAAGAGAGTTACAGAGAAGAAGTGAAGAGAAGGGGCAAATGATTTCAAGGGACAGATGAAGTGAGAAAAGAGAGAAGAGTGAAGAATGAAGAGAGAAAAGGTGAAGATTTTAAATGGCAAGTGTAAATATGTAAATAAATGTTTTTCTATCCTATATTTATTCAAGTCTAACATGTGAAATAAACGCCGCTCTCATGCGGCGACCATTACCGCCCCAATGGACGTAGATTGTAAAGAAGTAGCAAATATTTAGATGTAGCTACTCTATTTTAATGCAGAACAATAAATGTAATTATGAAGGACCATTAAAGAGCAGTGGCTCACTCCAGAGCGGGGCGAGAGTTGGCACGTCTTCCTGGTGGAGGAATGAATCTCGAATAAACAACGCGACACGAGTGGTGCGAGAGGGAAAACATCCTAGGTCGTCGGTGAGAACTGGGCTCTCACGTGCAGCAGGAAAGCCGTACAAGCATGTTTAGACGAACGATAGGGCAGCGGCTGGGCAGTCAATATGTCCTAAGTGAAAGTCTAAAAATCAAAACGATCTGCTTCAGCAGATACACATGCGATAACCTGTAGAGGTTGAAAGCATTATCTATTAGCTTTAATACAATTAGAGTCCCCGATGTAAATTAGGGGCCCGCTATAGCAGACGAAGCCAGCTAGTTTGTCTAATTATTTAAGTTCTTTATTTTTTAGGGTTTCGTTCATCTCACGAAACCCTATTACTCCCGCTCCGTTGTCTGTCCGTCACAGAGCCGTTCTCAGAAACTATATAACTTACAAGCAGGAAAATTTGTGTACTTATATCTAAATACCTACTATGAAGCTCAGAATATTAAAATTTGAAAAAATCATATTTTAATATAGAGATATAAAAACCAAAATTCTAACAGCTTTTTCCTATTAAATTTAAACATTTTTCGTTATAGCAGTTGCCAACCATTAAAAATCAACAATAAAATTCTTTCTACAATAATTAATTTTCTATTGAAAGATTTCCACGTGAAAAATGAATGAAATAAAAAGTTTCACCAATTGAAAAAAAGATTAATAGGACGTCATATTGGTAATAAAACGGAAATTTTCAAACATTTCTCAATAATACAAGGAGTATGTACAGAAAGCAGATTAGTATCGCGTCATTAGAGAATTAACAAGGAAATTAATCTGACGTCATATTAGAAGTTTAACGAATTTTTCAAATATTTGAGAATAATACCAAGCGAGTATCAATATGATTAATAGAGAATAGTAAATATGTGAGTTTGAGGAACGTATTGAATCATCATAAAAACCCAATTATGGAAACATTGGCCTATTTTAACATTTTGAAAGTGTACAACATGTTTAATTTTAAAATTAATTTTTTTTAAATATCGCATTTAGTCCACATGACAGATATTATTATGATAGAGTATATAATAGCGGGCTTCGCCCGCTATCGGGCCTGTTCAGATATTCGAAAAAACGGAGTTTGTTATAAAGAGAATTACATATGTTTTTAATTATCGGGGGTGAAACGTTTTCCTTAATTAATGCATTTATTTTTCTTTTAATGTTACGTGAACGACGTCACGGGCAACAGCTAGTAAAATATAAAATAACTAATCTCCCGTAATCTGTGGGCAAGGTTAGCTCCAAACATGGGCGTTGCGTTTGCTAGCAACAGTATATAGTTTAAAATCAGTGTCGATACTTTTAAAGAACTGTCACAAAAAAGTCTCACTTTCTAAAATACGCGATTTGGCAGTAGGACCTGGATTACAGAGGATTACGCAATTAGGTTATATCTACTTTATATGAACTATTTTTTTCTTTTTAATATTGCATTTAGTCCACATGACAGAGTATAATAGCTGGCTTCGTCCGCTATCGGGTCGGTTCAGACATTCGAAAAAAAAACGAGAAAAATTTTTACTTTATAAAAATAGACCAGTAAATTTTTACTTTATAAAAAACAGGACCTTTTTTTTTTTTTTTTTTTTTTTTTGAAAATGAAGTTTATTTGGATTTATTAAAGAAAGGATAAATTGTTTTGAAAGGAATATTAAACGAAACACTTTGTGGGATCTTCGATCACACTTACCCACTTGTTAATATTTGCTGTCAGTAAAACACAGTTCTACTTGTTTCATTATACTACTTATAGTTCCAATTACTTCAGTACTATTGATTTCATTCTCCATGTTGCCTCCTATTTACACTCGATTGATCACTTTAAAGTCAGGATATTTAGTTATACGCTGCTTATCTATCTTTCTTACTTATAATAAAATCCAAAGGCGAGAAAGTGTCTGTAACGGTACTGGGCTGAACCACTCTGGTCTGCGAGTCGACAGTAGTTAAACGCCATGTTAGGCTTACTGAAAAATATATGCTAACACATGACCACCGAATGATAATATCTTCTACTTGAAATAATGTCTGTTCAGCATATTTTCGTATGAAACATGTATATCATATCCAGTTATAATGTTTTAAGTTTTAAATTAAAAATAACAGACTAAACATCCGATTACCTTATGTAAACAAACGAATAATGTTGCCATTCAAAAACACAAATCCCATATCTAGAAAAAAAAGGAATGACTCTTTGAACGTTTCATTAAAATATCCGATTATGCTCTTAAAATATTTGTAAAAGCATATTAAAATCTTTAAATAATTTAAAGGATTTAATTTATTTCTGTGAGCATTTTTTTTTTCTGTCAGCACATTTTTCAGAAATAGCGATGATAGATAGCTTTCATAGAGAGGCTTTGCGATGATCCTTCAGTATTTTAAATTTCGACGCAGTTCTGGCGCCATCTATTGGCGATGGCTTTGCGATGATTCTTCAGTATTTTACATTTCGGCACAGTTCTGGCGCCATCTATTGGCGATAAATATAAACGAAGGACGTTTTTGTTGAAAAATATATTTTATATAAAATATTAATAAAGTTTTAAAATAATATAAAATGTATATAAGGATATTTTAGCAAAATCTATGGACAATTAATATAAACAAAGATCTTTCTGTTGGAAAAAATTATATAACGTAATAATAAAGTTGTAAAATAATATAAAATGCATATAAGCATATTTTTAAACTAAAAAAAATTCAGGGTGTATTGATTTATTTCAAGATCAACTTTTGAAAGCTTCAGCTTAATATCATTTCTTCTTAAAAATCTAACTTGGTTAAATCAAATTTTAATCGCCTAGCTTATATCCAATTAAATTCTGAAATTTTGCTTGCATTGTAAAACGAATATTTCTTATAAAACACAGTTAAAATATAAGGAATATATAGTACCGCATATCACATATGTTAATTATATCAATGCAGATTCAAATTTTGATTTTTAACATAGTAACATTTAAACCTAACTTTATAGTGAAAACAAAAATGTAATTTAATAAGAGAATGTGAAAACATATTTTCCAGTCACACTAATGCATTTAATAATTTCAATTTACTTAAGAAATAAAATAAGAAGATTTTTAATGATCAAAATTTATTTTGGTTTTTTCAGGCATATTTTTAAAATAAGACAAAATCAGGTTTTAATTTGATGAATACTTTTAAAAGTTAAAGTTATATTATCTACTTTCGTCGTTGTATTTATTTTAACTATTTCTTCATTACTGGAAAACTTCGTTTTTTCTGTCATTTTAAATGGGATATTTTCCTACTGGGAATTAAGAAGCTAATATCCATAAAAATGCAATTTTTTGTCTCTTTTTATGTTTTTCTGCTATGCATTTGTTTCTTCGTGACTGGAATTCTTTGTTTTTAAAGAAATATTAAAATTCAACTCTATTATACTATTAACTTAGACAATTTAAAACGAACAAAATTTTAATGTTTTGTACAATCGTTAAACCATTTCAGAATTTGCATTTAATTTTTCTTATGTAATCAAACAATGAGCTGTGAGTCAAGCTCTTTAGAAACTCATTAATTTTTTTTTCTCAAAAACTTTCGCACATGGATTATTTTTTAAATATTTTTGAATATTTTGTCCAATCGTTGAATCTTTTCAGAATTTGAATATTGAGTAAAAGAAAAAAAAAACCTCATCATTTGTATTTGTAGAAATCATTTGCCATTCTTAAAATGTACTTTTCTACAATACAAACCTTTCAGTAACAAAATCTTCATGAAGTTTGTTTGTATGAAGTCTTATGAAAATGGAACACAGACCAACATTCCGTCATTTTTGACGGGCGTTATATACTAGCCGTTATATACTATTTTTTATAGGACCAACTCTTACGGTAAAAAAAATAAAATAAAAACGAAAAAATCCCTGCTGGCCCCACCTACAGGCAGAGGTATGTTTCGAAGTGGGTGGTCTCAAATGCCACATTACGGCAAATAGGTCTTTCTTCTGCAATTCCCAATAAACAGGTGCCCCACGGTCTGCGGCTTTGAAATCTACCTGTGCCGGTAGCCCGAGCCGTCAGGGATTTTTTTCTTATGAAACGTAATTCAAATATAAGGAATACATAGAACAGCGTAATTTGCATTTAATTTTGCTTATGTAATCAAACAATGAGTTATGTGGTGAGTCAAGCTGTTTTAAAACTCATTCATAACACTTTTTTACAAAAACTTTCGCACATGGATTAGTTTTTAATATTTAATTGGAATGTTTTGTCCAATCGTTGAACTATTTCAGAAATTTAATATTGAGTAAATATATATATATATCCTCATCATTTTTATCTGTAGAAATCATTTGTCATTTTTAAAAAGTAATTTTCTACAATACAAACCTTTCAATAATAAAATCTTCATGCTGTTTGTTTTTTTATGAAGTCTTATGAAAACGGAACGCTGATCAATTATCCGTCATTTTTGACAGGGTTATATACTAGTCTATACTAATAAAAGAAAGTTTCGCTGTGTGTCTGTTGGCAATGGCTAGGAAAATCTAGCCCACCTAGAAGGCTGTAAATTTAGATTTAGGTAGTCCAAACCCTCTCCTGGTGCACCATTACGTCAGAATTTTAATATTTTGAAAATTAAAGTAGTTATCAATTAAAAACTGATCAAAGATCACAAATAAAAGAGTCATCTTCCAGGAGTATATCTGGTTCTATGGACCCGATTACGACGGGGTTTGGTTTAAGTTTCGTATAGAACAGATTATTAATATTTTTGGCCTGTGTAACGCCGGGCGGGTTAGCTAGTCTATACTAATAAAAGAAAGTTTCGCTCTGTGTGTGTGTGTGTCTGTTGGCGATGGCTAGGAAAATTTAGCCCACCTAGAAGGCTGGAAATTTAGATTTAGGTAGTCCAAACCCTCTCCTGGTGCAACATTACTTCAGAATTTTAATATTTTAATTACTTTCTGAAATATTAATTAAAATGCACAAAGCACTCTCATTAAAAATACGCTATTATTCTCTTGGGTTGGTTGGTTCACTGGTTGGTTGCATCGATTCTTCACAGAAGTAATTAAATAAACCAGAGTAGCGATGCAAAAATAAGGATTTCTAAGGAAATAGTGGTCGCACGGCTCTGCCGTTACAAACATACAACCGTGCACACGTAGCGCCATCTGCCGACGCGAAACTGAAAGTGTCATTAACGCAGAAGAACTGATACAACTGTCCTACTCGAGCGCCATCACCATCTATTTGAAACATTTTAGAGGGACGTTTTTCGTTAGAAATCTTTGGATGAAAGTCGAGTGTTTCATGAATTACTGTTTGTTTGTTTTTTCAGCTAAATATTAATATTTTCACACAAAAATTATACCCATGCTTAGGAAACATTTTTTTTAATACTCATAAAAATTTGGATAATAAGATTTTTTTTAAAAACATTAAATAAAAAATTAGAACACTTCTAACAGGCAATTTTGTCACTACAAATTGGCAATTCTTAAGTTCTTGCTTGAGCTGCGGATAGTTTAGAGAGAATTCTTGAAACTTTCTATTGCAAATTTATTAATATTAATATTTTATATCTATATTAATAAAAGAAACTTTCGCTCTATGTGTGTGTCCGTGTGTGTGTCTGTGTGTGTGTCTGTTGGCGATGGCTAGCAAAATCTAGCCCACCTAGAAGTCTGGAAATTTAGGTGTGGATAGTCCAAGGTCTGGCCATGTGCACCTGAGCCTCAGAATTTTAATATTTTGATAATTAGCCTAGATATTAATTAGATTTTCATTAACCATCGCTTCTAAAATGTCATATTTTAAATCAAAATGGCGAAAGAAACGAACTGGCGCGTTGGATTTGCAAGCGGAAATGAACAAATTCGAAATTATTTTACTAATTAGCGAATTTTAAGAAAACTAATTGAGATATCAATTTGAAAATTTCTGAGCATATGTAAAAAAAATATTCTGTATCTGAATATGTGATTTTTGAAAAATTCGATTGGTAATTTTTTTTTATTTATGCAAAAAACTGCCAAAAATCTGCCGGCGCCAGTGAAAACGATCCGAGAAAGTTTCAGACAGGGATCTGCTTTCATTAAAAACTGAACTACAAAGAGATCTATTTCTCGGGCCGAACCCTCCACTTAGTTTGCGAAAATGAAAGGAAATAATTGCCAATTTTTACTAATGAACAAAAATTTAGGTAACTAATTAAGATATAGATTTGCAATTGAGGTCGGGAAGGGGTGTCATCTGCCGGCTATTTTAGCGTAGCGTCTTCGTTATGTTCTAATTATCAGAAAAATGTAATTCTTTTTTTAATGATCGCGTTAATGTAGGTGACGGTGGTTCTCTTGAACAAATTATTCATTATATTTGCGGGTATGGGGAGGGAGGTGGTTAACGCCTTTCTCTGAGATTGTAATTATCTCGGGCCCGGGCAACGCCGGGCGGGTTAGCTAGTTTTAAATAAAATGTAACTTATTTTATTGCTTAAACCGTAGCGCGCATCACCGAAAAGTATTGCATGCATTTTTTCATCAACAAAAGCCTCCATTTATCAAGAATGAGCAGTTATTCTTCATACAACCCAGGTAAAAAAGTCAGCAATATACCTTTTTAAAAAACCTTTAGGAAAACTGCAGATATTTCGGACAAAAACAAAAAAACATGCATATCCCCTTTAGGTAAAAAGACCTGTATTTCCCTTTCAATTTTTTGTACGAAATATCTGCCGTTTTCCTTTAGGTAAAAAACCTGCATCGTCCCTTTACATAAAAAATATGTATTATCACTGCATGTTTTTGTCCGAAATACCTGCAGTTTTCCTTTAGATTAAATAAAATAAGAAGATTTTTAATGATCAAAATTTATTTTGGTTTTTTCAGGCATATTTTTAAAATAAGACAAAATCAGGTTTTAATTTGATGAATACTTTTAAAAGTTAAAGTTATATTATCTACTTTCGTCGTTGTATTTATTTTAACTATTTCTTCATTACTGGAAAACTTCGTTTTTTCTGTCATTTTAAATGGGATATTTTCCTACTGGGAATTAAGAAGCTAATATCCATAAAAATGCAATTTTTTGTCTCTTTTTATGTTTTTCTGCTATGCATTTGTTTCTTCGTGACTGGAATTCTTTGTTTTTAAAGAAATATTAAAATTCAACTCTATTATACTATTAACTTAGACAATTTAAAACGAACAAAATTTTAATGTTTTGTACAATCGTTAAACCATTTCAGAATTTGCATTTAATTTTTCTTATGTAATCAAACAATGAGCTGTGAGTCAAGCTCTTTAGAAACTCATTAATTTTTTTTTCTCAAAAACTTTCGCACATGGATTATTTTTTAAATATTTTTGAATATTTTGTCCAATCGTTGAATCTTTTCAGAATTTGAATATTGAGTAAAAGAAAAAAAAAACCTCATCATTTGTATTTGTAGAAATCATTTGCCATTCTTAAAATGTACTTTTCTACAATACAAACCTTTCAGTAACAAAATCTTCATGAAGTTTGTTTGTATGAAGTCTTATGAAAATGGAACACAGACCAACATTCCGTCATTTTTGACGGGCGTTATATACTAGCCGTTATATACTATTTTTTATAGGACCAACTCTTACGGTAAAAAAAATAAAATAAAAACGAAAAAATCCCTGCTGGCCCCACCTACAGGCAGAGGTATGTTTCGAAGTGGGTGGTCTCAAATGCCACATTACGGCAAATAGGTCTTTCTTCTGCAATTCCCAATAAACAGGTGCCCCACGGTCTGCGGCTTTGAAATCTACCTGTGCCGGTAGCCCGAGCCGTCAGGGATTTTTTTCTTATGAAACGTAATTCAAATATAAGGAATACATAGAACAGCGTAATTTGCATTTAATTTTGCTTATGTAATCAAACAATGAGTTATGTGGTGAGTCAAGCTGTTTTAAAACTCATTCATAACACTTTTTTACAAAAACTTTCGCACATGGATTAGTTTTTAATATTTAATTGGAATGTTTTGTCCAATCGTTGAACTATTTCAGAAATTTAATATTGAGTAAATATATATATATATCCTCATCATTTTTATCTGTAGAAATCATTTGTCATTTTTAAAAAGTAATTTTCTACAATACAAACCTTTCAATAATAAAATCTTCATGCTGTTTGTTTTTTTATGAAGTCTTATGAAAACGGAACGCTGATCAATTATCCGTCATTTTTGACAGGGTTATATACTAGTCTATACTAATAAAAGAAAGTTTCGCTGTGTGTCTGTTGGCAATGGCTAGGAAAATCTAGCCCACCTAGAAGGCTGTAAATTTAGATTTAGGTAGTCCAAACCCTCTCCTGGTGCACCATTACGTCAGAATTTTAATATTTTGAAAATTAAAGTAGTTATCAATTAAAAACTGATCAAAGATCACAAATAAAAGAGTCATCTTCCAGGAGTATATCTGGTTCTATGGACCCGATTACGACGGGGTTTGGTTTAAGTTTCGTATAGAACAGATTATTAATATTTTTGGCCTGTGTAACGCCGGGCGGGTTAGCTAGTCTATACTAATAAAAGAAAGTTTCGCTCTGTGTGTGTGTGTGTCTGTTGGCGATGGCTAGGAAAATTTAGCCCACCTAGAAGGCTGGAAATTTAGATTTAGGTAGTCCAAACCCTCTCCTGGTGCAACATTACTTCAGAATTTTAATATTTTAATTACTTTCTGAAATATTAATTAAAATGCACAAAGCACTCTCATTAAAAATACGCTATTATTCTCTTGGGTTGGTTGGTTCACTGGTTGGTTGCATCGATTCTTCACAGAAGTAATTAAATAAACCAGAGTAGCGATGCAAAAATAAGGATTTCTAAGGAAATAGTGGTCGCACGGCTCTGCCGTTACAAACATACAACCGTGCACACGTAGCGCCATCTGCCGACGCGAAACTGAAAGTGTCATTAACGCAGAAGAACTGATACAACTGTCCTACTCGAGCGCCATCACCATCTATTTGAAACATTTTAGAGGGACGTTTTTCGTTAGAAATCTTTGGATGAAAGTCGAGTGTTTCATGAATTACTGTTTGTTTGTTTTTTCAGCTAAATATTAATATTTTCACACAAAAATTATACCCATGCTTAGGAAACATTTTTTTTAATACTCATAAAAATTTGGATAATAAGATTTTTTTTAAAAACATTAAATAAAAAATTAGAACACTTCTAACAGGCAATTTTGTCACTACAAATTGGCAATTCTTAAGTTCTTGCTTGAGCTGCGGATAGTTTAGAGAGAATTCTTGAAACTTTCTATTGCAAATTTATTAATATTAATATTTTATATCTATATTAATAAAAGAAACTTTCGCTCTATGTGTGTGTCCGTGTGTGTGTCTGTGTGTGTGTCTGTTGGCGATGGCTAGCAAAATCTAGCCCACCTAGAAGTCTGGAAATTTAGGTGTGGATAGTCCAAGGTCTGGCCATGTGCACCTGAGCCTCAGAATTTTAATATTTTGATAATTAGCCTAGATATTAATTAGATTTTCATTAACCATCGCTTCTAAAATGTCATATTTTAAATCAAAATGGCGAAAGAAACGAACTGGCGCGTTGGATTTGCAAGCGGAAATGAACAAATTCGAAATTATTTTACTAATTAGCGAATTTTAAGAAAACTAATTGAGATATCAATTTGAAAATTTCTGAGCATATGTAAAAAAAATATTCTGTATCTGAATATGTGATTTTTGAAAAATTCGATTGGTAATTTTTTTTTATTTATGCAAAAAACTGCCAAAAATCTGCCGGCGCCAGTGAAAACGATCCGAGAAAGTTTCAGACAGGGATCTGCTTTCATTAAAAACTGAACTACAAAGAGATCTATTTCTCGGGCCGAACCCTCCACTTAGTTTGCGAAAATGAAAGGAAATAATTGCCAATTTTTACTAATGAACAAAAATTTAGGTAACTAATTAAGATATAGATTTGCAATTGAGGTCGGGAAGGGGTGTCATCTGCCGGCTATTTTAGCGTAGCGTCTTCGTTATGTTCTAATTATCAGAAAAATGTAATTCTTTTTTTAATGATCGCGTTAATGTAGGTGACGGTGGTTCTCTTGAACAAATTATTCATTATATTTGCGGGTATGGGGAGGGAGGTGGTTAACGCCTTTCTCTGAGATTGTAATTATCTCGGGCCCGGGCAACGCCGGGCGGGTTAGCTAGTTTTAAATAAAATGTAACTTATTTTATTGCTTAAACCGTAGCGCGCATCACCGAAAAGTATTGCATGCATTTTTTCATCAACAAAAGCCTCCATTTATCAAGAATGAGCAGTTATTCTTCATACAACCCAGGTAAAAAAGTCAGCAATATACCTTTTTAAAAAACCTTTAGGAAAACTGCAGATATTTCGGACAAAAACAAAAAAACATGCATATCCCCTTTAGGTAAAAAGACCTGTATTTCCCTTTCAATTTTTTGTACGAAATATCTGCCGTTTTCCTTTAGGTAAAAAACCTGCATCGTCCCTTTACATAAAAAATATGTATTATCACTGCATGTTTTTGTCCGAAATACCTGCAGTTTTCCTTTAGATTAAATAAAATAAGAAGATTTTTAATGATCAAAATTTATTTTGGTTTTTTCAGGCATATTTTTAAAATAAGACAAAATCAGGTTTTAATTTGATGAATACTTTTAAAAGTTAAAGTTATATTATCTACTTTCGTCGTTGTATTTATTTTAACTATTTCTTCATTACTGGAAAACTTCGTTTTTTCTGTCATTTTAAATGGGATATTTTCCTACTGGGAATTAAGAAGCTAATATCCATAAAAATGCAATTTTTTGTCTCTTTTTATGTTTTTCTGCTATGCATTTGTTTCTTCGTGACTGGAATTCTTTGTTTTTAAAGAAATATTAAAATTCAACTCTATTATACTATTAACTTAGACAATTTAAAACGAACAAAATTTTAATGTTTTGTACAATCGTTAAACCATTTCAGAATTTGCATTTAATTTTTCTTATGTAATCAAACAATGAGCTGTGAGTCAAGCTCTTTAGAAACTCATTAATTTTTTTTTCTCAAAAACTTTCGCACATGGATTATTTTTTAAATATTTTTGAATATTTTGTCCAATCGTTGAATCTTTTCAGAATTTGAATATTGAGTAAAAGAAAAAAAAAACCTCATCATTTGTATTTGTAGAAATCATTTGCCATTCTTAAAATGTACTTTTCTACAATACAAACCTTTCAGTAACAAAATCTTCATGAAGTTTGTTTGTATGAAGTCTTATGAAAATGGAACACAGACCAACATTCCGTCATTTTTGACGGGCGTTATATACTAGCCGTTATATACTATTTTTTATAGGACCAACTCTTACGGTAAAAAAAATAAAATAAAAACGAAAAAATCCCTGCTGGCCCCACCTACAGGCAGAGGTATGTTTCGAAGTGGGTGGTCTCAAATGCCACATTACGGCAAATAGGTCTTTCTTCTGCAATTCCCAATAAACAGGTGCCCCACGGTCTGCGGCTTTGAAATCTACCTGTGCCGGTAGCCCGAGCCGTCAGGGATTTTTTTCTTATGAAACGTAATTCAAATATAAGGAATACATAGAACAGCGTAATTTGCATTTAATTTTGCTTATGTAATCAAACAATGAGTTATGTGGTGAGTCAAGCTGTTTTAAAACTCATTCATAACACTTTTTTACAAAAACTTTCGCACATGGATTAGTTTTTAATATTTAATTGGAATGTTTTGTCCAATCGTTGAACTATTTCAGAAATTTAATATTGAGTAAATATATATATATATCCTCATCATTTTTATCTGTAGAAATCATTTGTCATTTTTAAAAAGTAATTTTCTACAATACAAACCTTTCAATAATAAAATCTTCATGCTGTTTGTTTTTTTATGAAGTCTTATGAAAACGGAACGCTGATCAATTATCCGTCATTTTTGACAGGGTTATATACTAGTCTATACTAATAAAAGAAAGTTTCGCTGTGTGTCTGTTGGCAATGGCTAGGAAAATCTAGCCCACCTAGAAGGCTGTAAATTTAGATTTAGGTAGTCCAAACCCTCTCCTGGTGCACCATTACGTCAGAATTTTAATATTTTGAAAATTAAAGTAGTTATCAATTAAAAACTGATCAAAGATCACAAATAAAAGAGTCATCTTCCAGGAGTATATCTGGTTCTATGGACCCGATTACGACGGGGTTTGGTTTAAGTTTCGTATAGAACAGATTATTAATATTTTTGGCCTGTGTAACGCCGGGCGGGTTAGCTAGTCTATACTAATAAAAGAAAGTTTCGCTCTGTGTGTGTGTGTGTCTGTTGGCGATGGCTAGGAAAATTTAGCCCACCTAGAAGGCTGGAAATTTAGATTTAGGTAGTCCAAACCCTCTCCTGGTGCAACATTACTTCAGAATTTTAATATTTTAATTACTTTCTGAAATATTAATTAAAATGCACAAAGCACTCTCATTAAAAATACGCTATTATTCTCTTGGGTTGGTTGGTTCACTGGTTGGTTGCATCGATTCTTCACAGAAGTAATTAAATAAACCAGAGTAGCGATGCAAAAATAAGGATTTCTAAGGAAATAGTGGTCGCACGGCTCTGCCGTTACAAACATACAACCGTGCACACGTAGCGCCATCTGCCGACGCGAAACTGAAAGTGTCATTAACGCAGAAGAACTGATACAACTGTCCTACTCGAGCGCCATCACCATCTATTTGAAACATTTTAGAGGGACGTTTTTCGTTAGAAATCTTTGGATGAAAGTCGAGTGTTTCATGAATTACTGTTTGTTTGTTTTTTCAGCTAAATATTAATATTTTCACACAAAAATTATACCCATGCTTAGGAAACATTTTTTTTAATACTCATAAAAATTTGGATAATAAGATTTTTTTTAAAAACATTAAATAAAAAATTAGAACACTTCTAACAGGCAATTTTGTCACTACAAATTGGCAATTCTTAAGTTCTTGCTTGAGCTGCGGATAGTTTAGAGAGAATTCTTGAAACTTTCTATTGCAAATTTATTAATATTAATATTTTATATCTATATTAATAAAAGAAACTTTCGCTCTATGTGTGTGTCCGTGTGTGTGTCTGTGTGTGTGTCTGTTGGCGATGGCTAGCAAAATCTAGCCCACCTAGAAGTCTGGAAATTTAGGTGTGGATAGTCCAAGGTCTGGCCATGTGCACCTGAGCCTCAGAATTTTAATATTTTGATAATTAGCCTAGATATTAATTAGATTTTCATTAACCATCGCTTCTAAAATGTCATATTTTAAATCAAAATGGCGAAAGAAACGAACTGGCGCGTTGGATTTGCAAGCGGAAATGAACAAATTCGAAATTATTTTACTAATTAGCGAATTTTAAGAAAACTAATTGAGATATCAATTTGAAAATTTCTGAGCATATGTAAAAAAAATATTCTGTATCTGAATATGTGATTTTTGAAAAATTCGATTGGTAATTTTTTTTTATTTATGCAAAAAACTGCCAAAAATCTGCCGGCGCCAGTGAAAACGATCCGAGAAAGTTTCAGACAGGGATCTGCTTTCATTAAAAACTGAACTACAAAGAGATCTATTTCTCGGGCCGAACCCTCCACTTAGTTTGCGAAAATGAAAGGAAATAATTGCCAATTTTTACTAATGAACAAAAATTTAGGTAACTAATTAAGATATAGATTTGCAATTGAGGTCGGGAAGGGGTGTCATCTGCCGGCTATTTTAGCGTAGCGTCTTCGTTATGTTCTAATTATCAGAAAAATGTAATTCTTTTTTTAATGATCGCGTTAATGTAGGTGACGGTGGTTCTCTTGAACAAATTATTCATTATATTTGCGGGTATGGGGAGGGAGGTGGTTAACGCCTTTCTCTGAGATTGTAATTATCTCGGGCCCGGGCAACGCCGGGCGGGTTAGCTAGTTTTAAATAAAATGTAACTTATTTTATTGCTTAAACCGTAGCGCGCATCACCGAAAAGTATTGCATGCATTTTTTCATCAACAAAAGCCTCCATTTATCAAGAATGAGCAGTTATTCTTCATACAACCCAGGTAAAAAAGTCAGCAATATACCTTTTTAAAAAACCTTTAGGAAAACTGCAGATATTTCGGACAAAAACAAAAAAACATGCATATCCCCTTTAGGTAAAAAGACCTGTATTTCCCTTTCAATTTTTTGTACGAAATATCTGCCGTTTTCCTTTAGGTAAAAAACCTGCATCGTCCCTTTACATAAAAAATATGTATTATCACTGCATGTTTTTGTCCGAAATACCTGCAGTTTTCCTTTAGATTAAAAACCTGCATCTTCCCTTTATATAAAAAAACTGTATTATCTCTACCTGTTTTGTCTGAAATATTAGCGGTTTTCCAGTTAAAAAAATAAATTATTTAAAAATTTTTGAAAAGCAAATGAAAAGTTTGTAAAGGATGTTGCCATTGATTTAACATTAGCTTGCGAGTGTTATCACATAACTAGTGAAGACCTAGATTATTTTTTAACACAATTATTTTCAAATTGGTAAAGTAATCAGACAAGTTGTAAATTTCCAACTGGACGAAAAATGTCCGGGCCAGGATTCGAACCTGGGATCGCTTGGCTGAAGCCGCCACGCTCTACCACTGAGCTATCCCGGTCGAATCTGGAGGGCATAATTCATCCAGTTAACCTTATTGATCAAAGCATCTGGTCTGATATTTTAATCAGCTCAACAGAAAAGATCGCAGGTAAAGGAACGCCAGTAAACGCTGGCTGGATACGTGAATACACTAGATCTAGTCTAAACTAATAAAAGAAAGTTTCGCTCTGTGTGTCTGTGTGTGTGTATCTGTTGGCGATGGCTAGGAAAATCTGGCCCACCTAGAAGGCTGGAAATTTAGATTTAGGTAGTCCAAACCCTCTCCTGTTGCAACATTACTTCAGAATTTTAATATTTTAATTACTTTCTGAAATATTAATTAAAATGCACAAAGAACTCTCATTAAAAATACGCTTTTATTTTCTTGGGTTGGTTGGTTCACTGGTTGGTTGCATCGATTCTTCACAGAAGTAATTAAATAAACCAGAGTAGCGTTGCATAAATAAGGATTTCTAACTAAATAGTGTGAACATGGATTGAAGTTATCAACGTAGAGAAGCCATGCGATTGTCGCGCCACCTGTGCATGACAAATTACACATACGTCCCACTGATTGAAATATTTTGCAGGCATATTTTTCTTCATGACAATTAGTCGGGTTTAAGTTTTTTTTTTCTTTTTTACATGACATTTATTATTATGATGGAGATTAAAACTTTATTTAACAGATTGTTTTTTATATTTGCGGGAATGAAGAGGGGCAAGGGTCTAATTACATTTAAGCAGTTGCCAGAATTTCCGTATAATAGTGTCAGCCAAATTTCAAATTAAATTTCTAGCTTAACCAAATGAATCAATCATTAAAGATGTATTGTGATCCTCCTAATTAGTTATTTGCTGAAGGCCACTTGAACAACCCCCCCACCCCCCACCCTTCCCGGCCCGTCTTTCAAGGTTTTTTCTCTAACTCTGCTCCGTTTCCATATCTCAGCAACTATCTTTCCGATTTCAACGCAAGTGATTTCAAACATTATAATTAACTTAATAGTCACCCTTTATAACATTAAACTAAATTTATGAGTAGCGGTTACCACTATTTACGAATAACAGTTTAAGCCAAATTTGTAATTAAATTCAAAGCCTAAGGAAACGAACGAATTTTGAAAGATGCATAGTGGTCCTCCTAATTAGTTATTTGCTGAAGGCCACTTGAACAACCCCCCTCCCCCCCCCCCCACCCCTCCCAGCCCGTCCTTCAAGGTTTTTTTCTCTAACTATGCTCCGTTTCCATATCTCAGCAACTATTTTTCCGATTTCAACGCAAGTGGTTCCAAACATTATAATTAACTTAATAGTCACTCTTTATAACATTAAACTAAATTTATGAGTAGCGGTTACCACTATTTCCGAATAATAGTTTAAGCCAAATTTGTAATTACGTTCCTAGCTTAAGCAAACGAACGAATTTTGAAAGATGCATAGTGGTCCTTCTAATTAGTCATTTGCCGAAGGACACTTGAACAACCCCTCCCCCCCTGGCCCGTCCTTCGAGGTTTTTTCTCTAACTCTGCTCCGTTTCCATATATCAGCAACTATCTTTCCGATTTCAACACAAGTGATTCCAAACATTATAATTAACTTAATTGTCACTCTTTATAACATTAAACTAAAATTATGAGTAGCGGTTACCACTATTTACGAAAAATAGTTTAAGCCAAATTTGCAATTAAGTTCAAAGCTTAAGCAAACGGACGAATTTTGAAAGATGCATAGTGGTCCTCCTAATTAGTCATTTGCTGAAGGACACTTGAACAACCCCTCCCCCCCGGCATTCCTTTCAAGGTTTTTTCTCTAACTATGCTCCGTTTTCATATCTCAGCAACTATTTTTCCGATTTCAACACAAGTGATTCCAAACATTATAATTAACTTAAATGTCACTCTTTATAACATTAAACTAAATTTATGAGTAGCGGTTACCACTATTTCCGAATAATTGGGTAAGCCAAATTTGTAATTAAGTTCCTAGCTTAAGCAAACGATCGAATTTCGAAAGATGCGTAGTGCTCCTCTTAATTAGTCATTTGCTGAAGGGTACTTGAACAACCCTCCCCCCCCCCGGCCCCTCATTCAAGGTTTTTCTCTAACTATGCCCCGTTTCTATATATCAGCAACTATCTTTCCGATTTCAACGCAAGTGATTCCAAACATTATATTTAACTTAATAGTCACCCTTTATAACATTAAATTAAATTTATGAGTAGCGGTTACCACTACTTACAAATAAGAGTTTAAGGCAACTTTGTAATTAAGTTCCTAGCTTAACAAAACGAACGAATATTTATGCATGCATAGTGGACCTCCTAATTAGTCATTTTCTGAAGGACACTCGAACATCTCTTCCCTTCGGCACCTCACTCAAGGTTATTTTCTCTAACTGTGCCTTATTGCAATAACTGGACTAATAATGTTCCAATCTTCTCGAAACCAGCTCAATTTTGTAGTGCGCCTACTGTACAGTAACGTAAGCAGCGGGGACCTGTCTCAGAAGTTCGTTCGGAAAGAGGTTTGTTTAGAACAGAATGCTCCCCTGGCGGTGGTAGGGGGAAATAAAAGATTTTCTAGAGCGTACGAGCATGCCGGGTATACGGTTCCGAAGCTATCGTAGACCGTGGCCAGAGTTCCGTTTTTTAAGAGATTTAAGTTTATTACAAGGGCTCGGGCAACGCCGGGCGGGTCAGCTAATATACTAATAAAAGAAAGTTTCGCTCTCTGTGTGTGTCTGTTGGCGATGGCTAGGAAAATCTAGCCCACCTAGAAAGCTGTAAATTTAGATTTAGGTAGTCCAAACCCTCTCCTGGTGCACCATTGCGTCAGAATTTTAATATTTTGAAAATTAAAGTAGTTATCAATTAAAAGCTGATCAAAGATCACAAATAAAAGAGTCATTATTCTGAATCTAGCTGGCGCATGTGCAGAAACCAATTTCCGTATCTTCCGGAACAGAAGAAAGAAAGCAGAAGACATTCCGTTTTTTTTAAGTATTTCTAAATTCGCTATGGACAAACGGCTAAAGATGCGGAAAAAACCGTCTACATATTCTAAAAGAACATACTTTTACGTCTCAAACGATCTGGTTGGTTTGAAAAAATTTTACATTTAACCCTTTCAAAAAAAATAATCAAAAAGCATCGAATTCATGTTTTTATTTTCTCGCGTTTTCCGAGCTATCATCTACCGGAATACAGAAGATACGAAAAAACGAAGGTCCCCAAATTAAAGAACTGTCTTTGTCCTTTTTAAAGCCACCTTTGGTTTTAAAAAATGCAAAAATTAACCCTTCGAAAAAGTATATTTTCTGTATGCTGTTTTGCGATTTTTGCGATTTTGGCAATTTTTAAAAATTCGCATCGGCGATTCAGATACATGTACGAAAAACTAAAAATACCAGACAATATCTACATGTATTCCTTTTTCGACATCTGTATTTGTTTTTGAAAAATACGAATATTAACCCTTCAAAAAAAAATTCGTGCGCAGGACTCTCTTTTGCGAATTCCGATTTTCTGCTATATATTAAATCTGGCATAGGCTTTCTAAAATAACCAAACAAAAATCAAACACACCTAAAGACATCTACGTTCTATCAGGTTTAGGCAGAAACCTTTAGTTTAAAAAATAAATCACGTTAACCCTTTCGAAAACTTTTTTAACCGTAAGTCACTTTCGCTTTTTTAACTATTTCTCCTATCTTTAAAAATCCGAATTGGCATTTATAAACAAGATACGAAAAACTAAAAATACCGTGCCTAATCTATATCCCTTTTTTTTTTAAAATCTGGTATCTGTTTTGAAAAAAAATAATTTTAACCCTCCGAAAAATAATCCTTTCCAAAACTCACTCACGCGAATTTCCTTTTCTTTGTCCAGATTTAAAAATCGGCATCGACTCGGGAAATGCAAGTACGGACAAACAGTAGACTCCAGATCATAGACACGTTCATTTTCTTCAAAATGCGCGGTTGGGTTTTAAAAAATATCTACATTAACCCTTTAGAAACCGATCGATTACGTAACCCACTTTCGCGATTTCCGCTATTTTGGCAATGTTTACCCGTAGTTAAATTTCAATTCTACTAGGAAATTTTGTTGGGTCAAGTGTTCTGAAAAGGCCTCTTCCAGAACAGACTGCGCCCCCTGGCGGTGGAAAGTGGAACTATAGGAGTATATCTGGTTCTATGGACTCGATTACGACGGGGTTTGGTTTAAGTTTCGTATAGAACAGATTATTAATATTTTTGGCCCGTGCAACGCCGGGCGGGTTAGCTAGTGTTATAATATAAAAGGATAAAATTTTACAATATTTCAAGACAAATTTCATCAGTTAATCTCACTATCGAATTACTTCAATTGTGCGTAAATAGCTGCTTAAAAAGAGGGAAAATTGATTAATTTATTATCGTTCCGGTTTAGATATTCGAAAAAATAGACCGGTAAATTTTTACTTTATAAAAAACATGACTTTTTTTTTTTTGCCAAATGAACTTTATTTGGATTTATTAAAGAAAGGATATAGTGTTTTGAAAGGAAACCCTTTGTGCGATCTTCGATCACACTTACCCACTTGTTTTAATTTTCATTCTAAATTTCATTACCTGAATATAGGTTTAATTTATAGTTGAAATAGCTTTTTTCTAACTACTGTTGCCAGATATTAAAAATCCCAAAATAATAATATTTACAAACACTTTTCAGTTGAAAAATATATTTACACGTAAATATTAAAAAATATTTTTAAAAAAAAGCTTTAAAATTATTAAATTGTTACATTTGAAAAGCATTTAATGATGAAAATTACATTATATTTAGACGATACATTTAAAACGTCTTATATCGAATGATAATAATAAAATCAGGAAAAAAATGTCTTGTAGTATCTAGCAGTGAATTAGAATCGTATTTCAGGATTACAATTCAGTTAAATTGCCTGAAACTACTTAATATACATTACTTACTTGTACTAATTAGTAATACAAATATGAAAGAAATGAAACTGCCTGTTAAATGTTTTAAATTCTATATAAAATTATTTCAAAATAAAACTGCAGAACTGGCGTTTGAGGGCCCCTGATCTGCTGATTT
The DNA here is from genome assembly GCA_963931845.1 of Maratus michaelseni. Taxonomy (NCBI): domain Eukaryota; kingdom Metazoa; phylum Arthropoda; class Arachnida; order Araneae; family Salticidae; genus Maratus; species Maratus michaelseni. The sequence goes on from OZ007596.1 coordinate 93,683,903, forward strand.
ACTAGTTTCATTGTTACTTTGTTACTATAAATGTAATTAATATTTAAAATATATTTTTAAGCACAGGGTTATTTTGTCAGAGATGAATAATCATATATATTATTTCTCCTGTCAACATCCCTTTTTCTAAGAAAATACGAAACGCAGAACGAAGAATGAGATAGCACATGAAAGGATTTTGAACAGGCTTCTGACATAGCACACTTAACATTTCGTTAAAACATGTTTTTTGATTGAAAACTGCATTTAATTAAAAATTAAATCTGCATTGTTTTCATAAATGAAATGGAGGATTTTCCTCAAATTAGTGTTGCCAAAAAAATAAAATACTGCATTATCAGATGACGCCATCCTATAATGCAATTAAAATACGATTGCTAATTTATTTCTTGCGGGTACTTTTTGCAAAAATATGGAGCTTTTAATCAGGTTTTTATTTACTTTTTACGCGTGCGTCACCTATTGTTTATTTCTTTAATCATGGCTGTGTATATGCGTACTGTATCAGAGCACCAATAGATTACGTAATTTAAGGATTACCTTCCATTTAGATATACAGTTTATTAGGATTCACAAAAATTGTAAGTATTTATTTTTTAATATTTCATTAAGCTGTTAATACTTCTGACATCACTTAAATGGGTGCTGAACCACAAAGTTTGAACATCCCATGTTTAAGTTCCCATAGGCTTGCAAAAAAGTGGTGTATCAAATATTGATTTATGCATTTAAGACATTTCTGGAACAGTTTTGCAAAATATGAGGAAATGGTTTCATATGAATTCCTTAAACGTCCAATTCAGTGTTTCAATTTTTTTTTTTATAATTCGTTTTTTTTTTCAGTATAGGGGTCTTGACAACCTAGAGAAATGACCTTGGCGAGAGAAGAAAATTTGGCAAAAAGTTTTCTAGCAGTCTATTCTCATTTTCTTATACACAAGCAATCATCTTATATACTATTTCTGTTGTCAACATCCTTTTTTCTATGCACATACAAAACATACAACCATGAATGAGATATCATTCGAAAAGTGTTTGAACAAGTTTCTGAGATAGTACACCCACATTTCGTTAAAACGCGTTGTTTGATCAGTTAAAAAAATCAGTTAATTAAAAATAAGTGTTAAAACGTACCAGTAAATAATCTGAAAGATTGCAGTGCGAAAGCTTCGCACGGGTCCTTCTGGTCATACATTAAAGACAGAAAATAGTAGATTTTTAACGACATCGTGTGACATAAAAAATTATCTTGAGATTCATGAATCCCTCCTTTTCCTGTGCCCTTTTGGACATTATTCTCTGCTTCCTTAGTGGTTTGATTGATTGCCATATTATAAAATATGCAAGTCAGAGTTATAATAAAATTACTTTGTTTAATATTAAAAATTTTATTAACCACATGAAATTAATTAAAAACAGCTATTTATATATATTACATTCTGGTAAGGGTAATTTAAAAATTAAATTTGATTGGTTAGTTTTTCAGTTAAATCAAAATATTTTATGCACTATGATCATTACTGAAATCGCACTTTCAGTAATAGACACTGGTCCTAAAACTTTAAAAATAAATCACATTTTGTAAATCGCCGTTAGTAATATAAAATTATAAGTTTTCTATTGCTATCACAATGCAAGTTTTGCAAGAAAATAAAGAAGATATAAATTAGTTAAGTAAAATCAGCTCATAGCTTCCCCAGTGAAATTTTCACTGAAGGACAGTGGAACTGTGAAACATTATTTTCTGCTTCCTGAGTGGTTTAATTAAGATTGTCAACAATAACACAAATTATAAAACATGCAAGGTAGAGTTATGAAAAAATATATAATAAAAGCTAAACTCTTATTGGTTATTTTTTTATGAATCAAAAACTTTGGAAAGGTATCCATTTCTGGAAGGATATCCATTACTAGCACATTTATTCTATCCAAATAAAGTTTTGAAATTTATTAAAAGCCATAATTTTATATTAGCAGCATGCCAGAAGTCAATAGCCGAAGAACAGCTGCATTTTTTACTTAGTTCGATTACATGTCTGTTAAATTTGTGTTTTGTTTATATTATTTTATTTATTTACTTATGAAGTTTTAATCTCGTTATGGAATATTAGCCGGAAACAAATGCTTAACTATATGGTTTTAAGTGCAAACGGGTTAATATTTCGTAATCGGGGTTCACGACTTTTTTTTTTAAATTATTTTGAAAACCATAAAAAACAGTAAATTAAGATATAATTTTCATACAAATTGCATTTGAATGTACATTTTATTTTCTATTCGACGGTGTAAAAATTGAAATTGTGCGATGTTTAAAAGTTACAAAAATTGTAGTAAAAGCGAAATTTATTAGTCAGGTGTTGCCGTTATCAATATGATGTCAGCGTTACTCACGGACATGTTTTTGCTTTATAATACAGATTATTATTATTATTATTATATAAACTTTCTAATTTATCTTCACATATTGAGAAGGAATATCACTGAATGTTAAGTATTTCTTAATTCATAAATTGGGACGTAAATGATGGTCAAGGAAGAATTATGTAGAACTAAATTAATTCCAAAAAAAAATTAAAAAGTCTTCATGCGTTCAAACTATTTCCTTCATTTTTATATTTTATTATTTCAAAGAACATCATTAGAAAAGTCCTGCATCCTTTTTATTACGTCAATTATTTTAGAAAAATTAGAAAACTAACACGAAATGAATATTTAATTTATATTCACATTTTCATAGGCTTTATTACTAATTTGAGGACCTTGCTAAAACCATCATCCCAAACTAATTGCACAGATTTATTTTATTATTATTATTATTATTATTTTGTAGTACGTCAATATTATTTCTTTAGACATAGTGAGAATTTTGAAGAAAAATTAAAACTCATTGATATTGCAAAAACTGCGTAAAAATATGTTTTGAGAAAATACGTAGTCATTTTCATTACTTATTCTCTTTATTCTTATTTCATTACATTATTCTCTAAAATTACATGGCAATATATTGTGCTGCCCTCTAAAAAAAAAAAAAAAAAAAAAAAAAAAACTTTTTTGAAATTTTCTCTATATAAAATCTAATAAAAAATTTAAAGAAATTAAACATGGCTAAATTTTTTTTAACTTGTTCTGAGTTCTTACTAAGATTTTAATGTTGAGCATTTTTTATTCAATTCCTACTATTAGCTCACAATCTCTATATATTTATATATCTTGTTCAAATTTTCAATCGTTAATAAAATATTTTCTATTCATCCACTCAAGTTCAAATACATTTTTTAAAACTTGTAGTGGATGACACTTGATGTTAATGCAGTTTTTTCAAATATTAATTCATTAATTAAATTTAATTAATTAATTTTTATTTTACATGGGAGAAAAGAATTTCTCCCATTGTTTTCATAAATGAAATGAAAGATTTTCCTCAAATTAGTGATGCCACAAAAATAAAATACCGCATCAATGATTATAAAAAAATGTTCAATAAAGATAACGTGGGACATTAATGCTGCACGGGTTTATTTTATATATTTATGATTAAAAAGTAGGAATTGACTTAAAAAATTTCTTTTATATTACTTGTTTTATCACTTTATTACAAAATGGCAACCAATTAAACGAGAATTTTAAAAAATTCCTTTTTTTTAAAAAGTAACCCATGTTACCTGAAAAATCTCACACCTGACACAATCATCTTAAAATGAAGCATTTTATTACAAATTATTGGTTTAACATTAAAAAATAAAAAATTATGTAGGTAATTCTAAAATTCTATTATAACAAGAAGATTTGTAAAAATGAAGCTCATGTTTTGCCAGAATTCTGCAATTGTTAGTTTAAATTATTTTAAAACTAAATAAGTACTCCTTTGGTATTTTTAAACTATTTTTATAATTCTAAATAGTGCTTAAAAACAGAACAAAACAAAAACTACTCGTTGGGGGCCACCGTAATACTTACCCATCATGGATATGCATAATATAAAATATGAAAATAAAACATGTGTAAACTATTTATAAAATGCATTGCAATTCGAATAAAATCGTGGCTTCATGACGTCATAAACTTTAAATGCTCTATTACTGGATTGCGTAAAAAAAAAAAAAACACCCTTATAACTCCAAAATTGATAATCCTATTAACTAACGATTTACTGCGTCGGATTAAGTGTCTCATTTCTAATTAAAATATATCTTTGAATTGAAATTTGAATCAAATACAGGGTCATGAAAAATCGAAGAGTGTGGGAAATAGGATTACAAATATCTCGGCAACTCATTATCCGACCGACTTCATTCTTTATGCAAAATTTATGTTTTTTTATTGTCTTTTATATTCCCTCCTTAAAATAAACAATTTCGAAACTTTTTAAAAACTTTTTTTAACAGAACGAATATTTCGAGAGTCCGAAAAAAATAGTTCCGGATAATCGAGGTTACTGAAATTCAATAAGCTTCTTCCCATTATTACATACTAAGTACATACCAAATTTCAAGTTTCAGTCTCAATTTGTTCGGAAGTTAGAGCGTTTACAGACAGGCAGACGGCCGGCATTTTTTTTTTCTCTAAAAATATGTTTTTCGGAATCTCCAGTGTCTGAAACGTGTTAATCCGTTAAAAAATTTTCTTCGATTTTAAAAATGATTACAAGACTTACCCTATACTACGTATGATGGGCAAGTTAAATTGACTATAGTGAAATATTTGTACTAGGGTGTTTTTTTTTTTTTTTTTTCTTAGGAAACATTTCACTGTGGGTTTTTTTTAAGAGGACAGTATTGTCATTCATATTATTGAATCGTGTTAAATATTACTAACACAAAAACAAAATTCGTATTTTTGATCGAATTTTGCTCATTTTAAAGTTCACCTTCCTCTTAATTTCTATTTATAAAGCTATGAAATTCAACAAGCTTACCTGTAAACAAAAATTGGTCTTAAATCTAGCAAATGATGAAAGATTATTGCAGCATTAATTTGTTTTATTTGGTAAACATACACATAAACATAATTGAACTAAATCATCGTTTATTTTTAAAATTCTAGCATTTGCAAACTTGAAGCACAAATATCGAAACAAAAATTCCAAGCACAAACGTATTCACCAGTTGTAGATTAAGTTTGTTGATAAATTTTGATATTAAAAAAAAAATATTCAGTGCAGGAAGCATTCAGACTGCCAAAATGGTGATTTTCTTGAGTCAAACTAAATGTATCCCTAAACATTTCACAATACTTGACCACAAAAGGAGAAAAAAAAATGAAGATATTTGGAGAAAAGCACTACATTGCACATCACTTGGCGTATTTAAACTTAGTTTTGGTTCCTTCCGATACTGCGTGCTTGGCGAGCTTTCCGGAAAGCAAGAAAAATATATTTATTCTGAACACGGTACTTGTTCAAAGAAAGAAAAATTAAGATAAAAACGAAGACTGCTGGAGAAAATCGCTTCATTGCGTACTGGTGTATTTCGTTACAGCTTTGGTTCCTTCCGATACTGCGTGTTTGGCTAGTTCGCCGGGAAGCAACAAGCGGACAGCTGTTTGAACTTCACGGCTGGTGATAGTAGATCGTTTGTTAAATTTAACTAACCGCGAAGCTTCAGTCGCCAGTCGCTCAAAAACATCAATCATAAAACTGTTCATGATGAGCATAGCTTTGGTAGAAATGCCGGTATCGGGATGCACTTGTTTTAAAACTTTGTAAATATAAGCACCGTAACTCTCCCTCCTTTTTCTTTTCCTCGTTCGCTTTTCAACACTAGAGGCACGCGCTTTTCCAGATCTTGCAACTTTCTTCAACTTCAAGACACTTTCACTTGGTACAGGCAAGAAGTTCTTAGGAGGCATGATATTCCTAATTGTGCGAGCCTTATGAAGATTTGGCGCAAATTGGTGTTCTTTCGTTACAGAAATTGCATACGTTTTTCGATATAGATTCAAGATTACTTTACTCGGACGTTTGAGAGAGCTATCAGTAATTGACCAATCCAGAATGAGTTTAATATTTAACGAGCCAATGATCTGTGACTTTATCTAAAGTCTTTTATTAATACTTTTATCTCATTTGTCTTTATTTTTTTTCCGGATATTTATTATTATTTTCCGCTTGCCAAAGTTGGTTCCAATTTAATGGGGAACAGAGGAATCCTTAATTACTTACTCAGACATATACGCAGAAAAAGAGGGTTATAGAGTGGCAACCGATGATTAACATTTTATTGACATTTTATATATTAGTAAATAGTAAGATTACAAAGGAAAAAAATATTATTCAGCATTGCTTTTTTTAAATTTTTTTTTAAGGTTTCGTTCATCTTACGAAAAACCCTATTCGTCTCGCTTCTCTGTCTGTCCGTCACAGAGTTTGGTTCTCAGAAATTGCATTAGTTAGATACTTGAAATTTTGTGTACATACAGCCGAATATCTACTGTTACGCTGAAAATCATAAAATTTTGAAAATGTCGTCATTAACGCAAGATATTAATTAAAACTTCACAAAACACGCTCATTAATGGATAAAAATATTCAACTAAAGCGCATAATTTATTTGAATTGTTGCAAATTTGTAAAATAGAGCACATAATAATATTTTTTTTCAATTAAAAAATGTATTTACACGTGACTATTAAAAACAGAAGCAAAACTTTAAAAATATAATTAAATGATCACGTGTTAAAAGCAGTAATTGTAGAAAATTACGTAATTAAAAAAATCCTGACGGCTTGGCCTACAGGCACAGGTAGATTTCGAAGGCGTAGACCGTGGGGCGCCTGTTTGTTGGGAATTGCGGAAGAAATTACCTTTTTGCCAGGATGCGGCATTTGGAAACGCCCACTTCGAAACCTAACTTGTTTGCAGGCGGAGCCGGCAGGAAATTTTTTTGTTTTTAATTTTTTTTTGCTATAAGAGTTGGTCCTATAAAAAACATGTCAGTATAAAAGTTTTAGATAATATCAGGAGGATTTATAATAAATTTAAGCGGATTTGATATCTTCTGAATTGACGAAGTTATGATTTTTTTCTTCGAACCCCCCCCCCCCCCCCTTGCGAACAGTTTTAATGATATCAAAAATTTGTCATACCTAAATTTTCGGCCTATTTCTTAGTAGTAATAATAACTTTAAACGGATTCAATACGTTTTATAATTAAGAAATTATGGGGTTTTTTCTGTTTTCACAAAAGCCCCCCCCCCCCCATTTCCCCTTCCTTGGTTCGATTTTGCCCATTAACGAACTTGACCGAGATTTTATGCTCCTTGATTTTATGTATCAGTTTGGAAGAGATCTGTGCAGAATTATGGGAGTTATCGTGTCCATAAAAAGTGACATGGATAGATAGATAGATAGATAAAGTTTTAAACTGGGGGTGGTTTTGGGTTCTGGGAATCAGGATCGGTGTAAATCTGCAAAATTTTTTCAAAAATTCCAACTTAGGTGAGAATGTAATAGGTGGTATTTCTTATGAAATCTACCTGATATACTTGCGTGTGAATATTAAAAAGAGAAAATTATATTATTACGCGTTCAAAGCATTAAATAGGGAAACTTACGTCATATTTAAAATGCTCTAATAACAATATTTCCAAACAGTTTCAATATAAAAATATATTTACACGAAATATTAATTTATTTCGACAAAATATTTTACCTATTATTGCAAATTGTAAAACATCGTAAGTAATAATAATATTTCCCTTCAATTAAATATTTTTAAGTTTACTAACATAGGAAGAAAACTTTGAAAATTACGTCATATTGGAAACGATACATTTAAAACGTCTTACTAAAAACAATTTTCGGCACTCCTCTATTATACCGTTGACAACTTTACAATAAAAAAAACTATCGCCAAATTCTGATGCCCAAAAAACCAATGAGAGAACGTTGCCATTGGAATCTAAAGCCTTACTCACTAAAGTGTCAACTATCAGCAACTTTAAACAATAAAATTTATAATACATTAATGAAAAGAGGAAAAAAAAAAGTAATCTTAAATATTTATTTATTTACTATATTTTTCTTAATTATCCCCCTCGGCTGACGGATAAGTGTTTATGACGTCAGTTAAAACGGATCTGTTGTGCGTAACTATGCATAGCAATATTTTTTTCAACGCTTTTTCTCTTTTAATATCATGGCGCGCCGTTTAAGGTCGTGTATCACTTATTTCATTAATTTTTAAATTAATGAAATAAGTATTAAGTGGGTAAAATATCATTAAAAATACAGATAAATGTCGTATAAAAATCTCTCGATGACATAACAAACAAGTGTAAAGCATCCGATGTCAATTGAATGTTATGCCACGGTAACGCACCCCCCCCCCCCCCTATATTTTGGCGGCAGTTTTTTTCTTTTTTGGATAGTGGTCGACGGGATAACGGATAAATACCCAATTTTTTAAAACATCATTATAAAATTCCTCGATGCAGCAACATTGTTTATTTAACCATTTTGCGCAAGTTTATTTTCAAATGTTTAATTGATCTTATTTTATCAATCACGAAAACAGCTGTTAGCTGTTTCGACAGCAGTTGATTCAGCCTTAAAATCCCTCAGTGAAAGGGAAATGAATGGAAACCCGATTACAGCAGATCGCCACTGGTAGCTTAATTATAATCCAATCTTCTGTAATCATTTTAGAGTTAATCAAATTAGCGTGTTTTTAGAGTTTGCGGTAACAGAACGGGGGTTGGCGAAGCGTAGCTCGCGACTAGGTTTTTTTTTACTCTGTATTAACCCGTTGGGGACGAGCGACACGTATACGTGACGCATAAGATGCTCAGAATCCTTCATTATTCCCGCCAGTTAATTTTATTGTAAGCTTTGCCTTATTGAATCCTAGCATTTCTGCGATTCAATTAGGCTGAAATTTCTGTTTTGAAAAACCGGTGGCAAAGGAAGAAAAAAAAGAAAAGAAAAGAAATAAAACGCTAATAGACAATGATGTAAGTAATATTGCGAAAATAGGGATTGTTAATAAAGAAGGGGAGAGGGGGGGGGGACTACTTTTTTTTTAAATATCGCATTTAGTCCACATGACACATATTATTATGTATTATTATGACAGAGTATAATAGCAGGCTTCGCCCTCTATGGGGCCGGTTCAGATATCAGATATTCGAAAAAACGAAAAAATAGACCGGTAAATTTTTACTTTATAAAAAACATGCCTTTTATTTATTTATTTATTTATTTTTTTTTTGGAAAATGAAATTTATTTGGATTTACTAAAGAAAGGATAAAGTGTTTTGAAAGGAATATTAAACGAAATCCTTTGTGCGATCTTCGATTACACTTACCCACTTTTTTTTTTTACTATTTTGTTGTCTTGTTCGCTGTTTTCTTGTTGAGAATATGTTATTTTCTTTTTGAGATTATGTTATTTTAAACTGATTTACTATTTTGTTGTCTTGTTCGCTTTTTTTTTTTTTTTTGAGAATATGTTATTTTCTTTTTGAGATTATGTTATTTTAAATTGATAAAAGATTGTTTTGGTTTGAAATTTTTTAATTTCGAATTTTTTTGATTCGATGTCGGAAAAAAAAAACTTATTATTATTTTTTGTTGTTGTTGTTGTTGTTGTTATTAAATCAATGCTAAAGATTATTAAATTAAAGAAATTAAATATTGTAATTATTTACAAAAATAATAAAAGTCAAGTTTTTGTAACGAATTTTAAAATGCAATTCCTATCTTATTTTTTAAGTTTTTGGTTAACTTTTTTTTATGTTGTTAGTATACTGTTAACAAATTAAAGTATCAAATTTTGTTTACTGATCGAAAACAGATAAAATTCGAAAACGGAGAAAATATAAATAATCACTTATTAAAAATAATATTAATAATAATAAAGAAATAGATAATTGAATGAAGTTCATAGGAAAAATGTGATTGATTAGCTGAATATTAAAAAAAAAAAAAAAAAAAAAAAAAAAAAAAAAAAAAACAGCCTTATTAACATGCTTTATTTATGCGCCAGAATGGCTGATATTAATCTTTCCAATATAGTTGAAAAGAGTTTAGGAATTCGGTTTGTCTGTCTGCCTGTCTGTCGTCTGTCTGTACTCTAACTCGCGTAAATATAGTCTGATTGCCTTGAAATTGAAATAGGTTATTGGGGTTTAATATGGCATGTTGGGCATTGAAAATGAAGAGTGTGTAGCATTTATGGTTCTTTAACAGGGCACTCAAAATAATTCCTCTATGGGGGGAAAATTGTTTGCGGCGTATTTTAATGATGTTACAATATTTTAAACATATTCAAATTGATATACATCACTGAAATACACTACAAGATGCTTACTATCGAACATTGTACGTCTAGAACTTATAATTAGTTTACAGAGAAATTGAAAAGAATTCCATTACATTTTGTTTTAATGCAGGTTTAATAAGGTGCACTACAAGGCTATTATATATGGTGTGCATAGGATGTATCGTTCATTTACAGGGACGCTCAAAAGAATTATGTTGCATTACAGTCTATGGGAAAAATCGTTTGCAGAATATTTTAATGACGTTTCTTTATTTTATGCATATTCAAATGGATACATATATATCACTGAGGAGAAGGCACTTATTGTAGAATATGGTATGCATAGAATGTATCGCTTCTTTACATGGACACTAAAAAAAAAAAAAAAATTGGTTAAATTACTGTTAGCACGTTTTCAGTTGTGGAACACGTTTTTAAATGGAACTAATTTTTTTGCATATTAATTGATGCATATAAATTCTATAGGTCATATACATTGCTGCTCAAAAGATCTCACGTACATTTCCGTTTATTGACGGAAATTGCTTAATGGGAATTTTCAATTGTGCTATGTATTTCCTAACTGAAGTAAATTTTAGCATACTGTGCAGTATACATACAAATCTATAAATTATATACAGGGTTGCACGGAAGAATTTGGCTATTTTGTTTGACTGTTTGTAGTAATTGCTGAAAATGGGTTTTCAAATGTGTTATCCGTTTTCTAAATTGTTTACTTAATAAACTGTGTTGGAAAGTGTTTCATAATCTATGCTTAACGCGTTATTTTTCGTTCTTGTTTATTTTTGTTTTAACAAAGGCATTTTGTCCACTGGCACATAAATGAAATCTGCAGATGAAAAGGCAAATTTTTAATTTTTCAATCATATCTTTGTAATTTTTCTTAGTCCTATTTCCATAATTTAGGATAGCAATCCTCTTTTTAACTTTCCAACCTAGTTATGACTTCGCTTTTTCTGGCCGTCTGTCCGTCCGCCCTTGCTCTAACTGTCGCAAATATACTCGGATTTCCCTGAAATTTCGGCATGTTATTGCGTTTATTATAGCACGATTCCTACTGAAAATGAAGTGTGTAGCACTTATAGCTTATTTACAGGGCTAGTCAAAAGTATTTCGTTACATTACAGTCAATGCGGAAAAAATCTTTTTAAGTGCATTTTGATGATTTTACGCCGTTTAAAACATGATACAATTGATATACAGTTATGAAGCACACTAAAATATGCTTTTTTTGTAAAATATGGGGTACAAAGCCTTTATTATTCATTTACAGGGTCACACAAAATAATTCTGTTACGCAATGCTCTATGGGAAAAAATCGTTTGCAGCGTATAACGTTATCACTATTTCAAACATAATGAAATTTATATGTATTACTGAGGTGCACTATAAATTGCTCTCTGTGAAAAGTGTGGCGTGCATTGCGTTTATCGTTCTTTTACAGGGACACACAAAACAATTCGATTGCAGTCTTAGTGCGATAATTACAGTCTCTGTGTTATAAGTACGTTTTCAACATTGGTTTACGTTTTTATATTTGACTAAATTTTTGCATAGTACGTGGGGTGTATAATTCGGTTGATCATATAAAGGGCTACACAAAGGAATTCGTAAGTATTACTGACTATGGGATTGAATTGCTTAAGGGTATCATTAAATGTGCTACGCATTTTCCTGCTGAACTATATAGTAGACTTATAGAAGTTTGTGGAATGTAAATATATTCATATGCAGGGAAAGAACAAGATACATTTTCGTTTATGGTTGGTATTTGCTGAAAGTAAGTTTTAATTTGCCTTATGCGTTTTTTACCTGAATTAAATGTTAGCTTAATATGTGGTGTATATACAGTGTTGTACAAAATATTTCGAATGCTTTTCCATCGATTGGCGAAAATTGCTAGACGTGAACTTTCTAACTGAACTAAATTTTATCATGCTATGTAGTATATATATTCAAATCTATAGATCATATACAAGGCTGCACAAAATAATTCGTCTACTTTTCTGACTGTGGAAGGTAATTGCTAAAACTGGATTTTTTAAAGGTGTTATTTATTTCCTAAACTATTAACTACGTATCTTCGTTCACCTTATTTAACGCAGAAGTTTCGTTAGAGTTTCCTGGATGAGTTGGAAAGCGTTTTATAATCTGTGCTTGACGCATGAATTTTCGTTCTTTTCTATGATTGGATATTCTTTCCGTCCCATAAAGTATCATGCTAAATGTAAAAAAAAAAATATCTGGAGGCCTCCGCAAAGTCAAAAAAGCACAGCCGTTAGCATCCTTATCTCGAAGCAATTCAGGGCACTTTTGATCCCTCCCCCTCCCCCCAATATCTTTGCGCTGTAATTTCCTCAAAACATGAAACTTCGTTTATCTAGACGTTAGAGTATGTGGCACATAGGACCAAAATTTAAAATTTCCCGTTTCTGTCTTTTTTAGATCAGACGATATATGAACTCAAAATTTCGATTTTTTGACATTCACTTACTCACTCACCGATCATCAAAAAGATAAGGTACATCCCGTAGCCCTAGAAGTTTGAAATTTAGAATAAAGGTAGTATGTAGGATACAGAAAAAGAATAAAAGAAAAAATCCGGAAATCCCCCGCCACCCCCCCCCCCCACCCAAAAAAAAAAAATCCAAAGAATGTAAAAGTTTTTCTAGTGCTAGAAACTAGAAATTTGGAATAAAGGTAGTATTTAGGATACAAAATAATAAAAAATGAAACAATTAGGAAAATTCGAAAAAAAAAATTCAAAAATTCGAAAAAAATCGAAAATTTAAAACAATTCGATCTCGTAGTCTTAGAAACTTAAAATTTGGTACAGAGGTAGTGTTTACGGTTCAATAGAAGGAAAAGTAAAAAATTCGGAAATAAAATAAAAAAATCGAAATATTTCTATAAAATCAAAAAGTCGAAATATTTGTATAAAATCAAAAAAATCGAAATGTTTGTATAAAATTTAAAAAAAATCGAAAATAATTCGATTTTAGTCCTAGAAACTTTAAATTTGGCATGAAGGTAGGGTTTAGGATACAAAGAAAGAAAAAAAAATTAAAAATCTGGAAATTTCGAAAAAAAAAATGAAAACATCAAAAAATTCGGAAAAAGTTTAATTTGTTGGAATTTTCCGGAATGCCAAATATCAAGTATCTAGGGCTGCGAGTAATTCCTCAGATTGATAGCACCATTCCTGGTAGCAACAGGGTACTTTTGATCCCCCCCCCCTCCTCTTCATATCTTTGTGCTGGAGTCGCCCAGAAACCTGAAACTATATGAATTTAGATTAATCAGATGTATCAATCAACTTACCCGCGTCAGCGAAACGTATATATATAAACAAAATAAATATACTTAGCAAAGGACAAACTATCTAAAATTCTCGAGCAAGATCTTCTGAAGTCTTTAATCTAAGCATTTAGATACGAGGTTATTTAATGTAGTATAATTCAACAAAGAAAAGCAATAATTTTTAGTTATACTACATTTTCCAAAATATCTTCAATAAATTGAAAACAGTAATGGGTTTTGAGAATTGGAAAATACACACTAATCAGTGTGCAATGCATGATTTTTCTTTATTAAAATGGTTACTTTTTTATGAGTTGTCGGGTGCAATCTGTGTTTTGCATTAAATACAGTAAAACCATGTTAAGGCAAATCCCACAGGATAGGGAATTTTTTTTGTTTTAGATAGGTTTTAAGATAATTGTCCTATTAACTAGTACATCACCCCTGATTGTTATGTTATTTTCCCCGGATTAGCTTTTCAATTCTTTTCGTTTACGAATTTTGTAATCTGCCTCCGCCAAATCGAGAAAGCCCAGCCGTAAGCATTATTTTCTGGAACCAACTCAGGGCACTTTTACTCCCCCCCCCCTCCCATACACACACACACATATCTCTGCGCTGGAGTTTCACAAAAACCCAAAAACCTGAAACTTCTTTTAACTAGGGACCAAATTTATAGATTTCACGGTTTTCTATCTTTTCTAGTTCGAAAGATATATGAACTCAAAGTTTCCATTTTTCGACATTCACTCACTCACTGATCATCAAAAAGATAAGGTACATCCCGTAGGCCTAGAAACTTGAAATTTGGAATAAAAGTAGTATTTAAGATGCAAAAAAGGAAAAAATTCAAAAATTCAAAAAAAAAAAAAAAAAAAAAAATCGAAAAATTCGATAAAAATGGAAAATAATTTGATCTCGTAACCTTAGAAACTTAAAATTCGGCGTAAAAGTAGTGTTTAGGATTCAGAAAAAAAAAAAAAAAATTAAACACAAAAAAATTCGAAAAAGAAAAAAAAAATCGAAAATGTGAAAATAATTCAATTTTGTACGCTAGAAACTTGAAATATGATGCATTTTCAGGAATATTTAAACTATTTATTCAGGATTTCTAAATTGATATCTCAACGTATAATCATAATTCAATTAATATGAAAGTATCAACTGATTAAAGCGTATTTAAAAAAAAATATTTTCGTTCTTATTTTTTATCTATATGTTCTATATTTTATTGTTTAAAATATTTCGTTATTGTAAATTGTTTTTGGCGAGCGTAGTTTAGCGCATCATTAAATGTATTGTTGTTGTAACTCGTATACGATTGCAACCATAATGATGGCTATTTAGCGATTTAGCATCTGTGGCGGGCTAACGGAAAAATTCTTTAAAATTAATTTATTAATTTATAATTAAGCTCTAAAAATATTAAAATGTTGTATTGACACCGCAAACGCACTTTAGTACCTAAGTTTTATAATTCTAGCCTATCAGGAAGTGAGTTAAAAATCGTTTACAAAATTCAAGCT
Organism: Maratus michaelseni; assembly: GCA_963931845.1. Lineage (NCBI taxonomy): Eukaryota > Metazoa > Arthropoda > Arachnida > Araneae > Salticidae > Maratus > Maratus michaelseni. The sequence continues at coordinate 93,699,009 of OZ007596.1, forward strand.
TTACATACAACAAGAACGAAAAATTGTGCGTCAAGCATAGATTACGCAACACTTTCCAAAATAATTTTTCAAATCTTTACCGTTTAATAAGGCGAAAAATGGTGTTTAAGTAAACAATTTGGAAAGCGCATAACATATTTAAAAACCCACTTTACACACAAAAAACAAATTGAGTTAAATAAAAAGAGTGTAATAATAAACTCTTTGATGCTTATCTAGTTATCAATATGTAAAAAATTCTACATGAAAGCACTCAAAATATATCATATAATTGCCTTGGTTTAAAATGATCATGATTTAAAAACTGATAATATAAATTTAAAACTAATTTCCGCTTCTGGAAATAAACAAACACAAAAGAAATCATTTAAAGAGCGATTGAATACTTAGATATTACCTCTTCAATCATCTCCACAAATCCAGCAATAATAATTATATGAATCATCCAATATGAATAAAATGAATCATCCAGTATTATAATGTAAACAAATTCACTTAACTAAAGTTATATATTTTTTCTCAGAAAACGTATATATCTAACAATCTGGCATATTAGAATAACCGTAAACAAAGAAATAGAAATTATTTAGGTGGTGAAACGAGACAAAGGAATAAGTTCAAAAACATTTCAAGACGGTTCAAGGTTTCTAAGTCGTATTACCATTCCTATTCCGCGCTTCCGATGTTTTCCTTTAGATATAGGTTCATTATGATTCTACTTTCCCAAGCTTCAGATGTTTTAGTTTAACAAATATGTCAAGGAAAGCGTGAAGAGATTTTAAAAATTTCCCAAACGCCCAAAGACAAAGGTTATTATTTCTTAACGGTGTTGAATCTTACCTTTGTAATTCATAATTAAGAGAAAAATACTAATGTTTTTAGTTCTTTGACACTATTTATTTGTAATAAATAAAAAAGAATATTACATCCTCGGAAGCAAGCTATTGTATTCCTAAGGTCTTAATTTACATAGAATAATAAAATATTTATCGAGGAAGAGAAGTAATTATGACGCATTAATCGATTTGCCTGAGAAATGAGGCTAGACATTACTCTCTACTAGAGAAAAAAAGAAATCTCAAGTGCATAAAATACTCTTTCTAATAAATTGAAAAAAAAAAAAAAAAAAAAACATTCTTGTAAATACATTTTCTATCGTGGGAGTAAATAAAGGGAAAGAAACAGACATAATTATCTATTCTGCACGTTGCAGCTTTAGCCATTTAGGATTATATTGTAATGTTAACCAGTGACGTATAGTTTACAGCAGCCCTGGGCGAAAATTGTAACCGCCCTGTGGGAAGATTTTAGCTGCACTGTGGTAGGATTTTTACCGGCGCTGTGGACGAAGTATTTTAGCGGCGATAAGGACCCCCCCCCCCCCCCCCCTTCTCAATAAATAAATAAATAGAAAATAACGGCATTATCTGGAGTATCCGTCAAAACGAAAAAAGAATTACAATCAAACTCGGTTAATACGAGGAGCAAGGGTAAAGACATCGTATTAACCATTACTCGTAATACCTATGAAGATAATAAAAATCTTAAAAACACACGCATAAATAAACTAATTACTACTATTAATTGCTCTAATAATCTCAATGCTAAAATTAACATAATTTTATAAAATGTCCCGGAAAAACTCGGCTAACATATCAATACTCACTTCAATTTTCGAGCTATTGATTTTCACATATATGCTTTTCATTACAACAGTGTAATAAAATACATGTAAAAGGCTTGTTAATATGGCCCAGAGTCTGGATTTGAGGAAAGAAACTAATAAAGATTTTCTTCTGTGCCCTTCCTTTCTATGGCTCAGTTGTAAAGCTTTGTATTCGAAATGTCCTCATCTCTTTCTTCTTTATTTCAAGACCTCAGGGCATTCATTCCGTTGTATTTTCTTTGGTGGAGGGTCTCCTTGAAGATTGAAATTCTGTCTGGTAAAACTGATAAATTAGTACAGTTTGACAGATAGTTGTAATGTAGAATTATTATCACTGAGAGAGAATAGTGTTCGATAAGAAAGGGATTTCTATCTTACTTTTTCCCGAAAATCATTTTGAAATTAACAGATGTTTTGCTCGTATATTAGCCGTGATCCTGCTTTTGCAGCTCGTAATAAGCGTGGAAATCTTAATAGAGTCTAAATGATGAGCCATTCTTAACATGCAAGTTGCTCGTTTTAACCGTGTCATCGTTTTAGCCGTGCTCGTATTAAACGAGTTCGACTGCGGTTAGAATCAGAAAATAGGGTCTTTAGGAGTAAAATGGACAATCGTGTAAAGTGGTCTGGGCAGATAAAACATTCTTACCATATAAGAAAAAGTGTAATAGTTGTTTTTTCTTCACTTAAAATTGTATTTTTGTTATAGGGATAAATTTAAGAAAGAAAAAAAAAATTAGGGCCACCATTATTAAATTTATAGAGTCGTTTTATTTCATTTCATTTGAAAAGAATATTTCTTATTAATTGTAAAACTTTCTCATTTCGAGTTGTTTTTAGAAAAAGACGAGAGGCATTTTAGTTCTCTGATATAGCAAAGGAATGTAACAACAAATTCCGGTATAAAATCCTATTTTTCTGTTACGGGCTATATATCATTTTGGTTAACCTTTAGGGTAGCCTCTGTTAGTAATAGTAACGTTTAATAGTCAAGTAACAATTAATTAATGATCTAGGTAACTTTAGCAATATAAGTAACTGTATCTCCATTGTTAGTTTAATATCCAATTAATAATTAATAATAGTCTAGTTAGCTATAGCTTTTTTTTTTTTTAAGTAAACATGTTTAACCACATTCCCTTTCAGACTACCCCCTCGAGTATGGACCTAGCGGTGGCCCAGTTGGTAGAGCATCGGACTCGAAGCCGCAAGGTCGCGTGCTGGAGGCTTGCCGCCAGCGAAAAATCAGCCGTGTACGCTAATGGCAACAGGTGCATGTAAAATCCGTCGTGGGTGCAAAGTCCTCCAAGTTCTCTATGAATAATACCTCTGGAGGTGCCTAGTCAGGTGAAGGTCTCGTCACCTGAACAAGATTCTAAATTACGAGACCACCTCGTGTCAAGCAAATCACTTTAAGTAACCGACCAATGTAGAACCAAGGCAAAGTAACACCATGAACCGGCAAACAAAGAAAACTAACAAACCACTAAAGAGCACTGCAGCGATGCCAAGAAGGCTCTTGACAGGTGAATCACAGCTATGCTGTGATCAGGCGAATATCGCCTCGCGACCAGGTACTAACACGTCAAGCTAGGCACTAAGTAGGGTCGCGTATAGATTGGTCAGCGATATATATATATATAATAAATCTATCAATGATTTATTTATTTGTTTATTCAGTAGTTGTGTGGTTTAAAATAGTTACAATATATAAGGCATAATAATGCATAATAATAGATAAGGCATAATAATAGAGAAATATTAGCATTATTTGTGCACGTCTGGAAAACATTTAGTAGTTGTGTTTTTAAACTTGATATAGGGATATTATTTTAAGAAATAAGCAAGAACGTAAAATCGTGCATCAGTCATAGATTATGAAACACTTTCAAATACTAACAGAATATTATTAACAAATTTCATTTTTTCATACGATGAAATCGATCACAGTCCGCCCTGTAACCGAATTATTTTGTGCGTTTCCGTAAGTGAGCGATTGAATGTTACGCATTCCAATAATCTATAGAAAACATGTTGTAGCCTCGGTAATTTTTTAAAATTTCATTATTCTTAAAATAACATAACACTATTATAAAATATCATATATAAAATAATACATAATATAACATAATATAAAATATCATAACACTATTATCATAACACCAAATATCATAATGCAATGGAATTATTTTGTGCGTGGTGCGTCCTTGTAAACGAACTATAAATGTTATACTTATTTCTACACACCTGAGATAGCATGTTTTTGTCTACCTCAGCGATTCATATCAGTTTCATCATGTTTGAAGTATCGTAACATCATTATAATGCATCGGGAATGATTTTTCCCCATGTAAAGGAATTCTTTTGTGCATCCCTGTAAATGAACTATAAATGCTACACACTTCATTTCCAGTACTGAACACTCTATAGTAAACCTGAATAACATACAGAATTTACATGGATATCCGGGTATATTTATGAGAATTAGAGAACGGGACAGACAAATACTTTAAGAAAATGTTAAAAATTGACAATAAACAAGAACGAAAAATCATGCGTCAAGCATAGATTATGTAATACTTTCCAACACTTCTAAAATACTTTCACAAATCTTTACCGTTTAATAAGTTGAAAGATCGCGTCTAAGTAAACAAGGTCAAGGTCAAACTGGGCGGGGAGGCCTACCTTTTGGCTTAAGCTCAACTAGCCCCGCCCAGTAGAGGTGTTTACTATTTCGCTAACCGCGCCCGAGAGGCTTGGAAAACGCTTAGCACATTTAAAAACTCAATTTCAAGAATTACCAACACTATCCAGAAAAAATCCGAATTCTTTTGTGAAGCCCTGTATATGGTCTATAGATTTATACATATACTACAAAGAATGCTAAATTTTAGTTCAGTTATGAAACGCATAGCACAGTTTAAAATTCTCCTTGTGGAATTTCCGTAAATTAACTGAAATGTATTCGAGAGCTTTTGTGTTGCCCTGTATAGGATCTATAGAATTTATACACACCAAGTAATAGACAAAAAATGAGTTAAATTTAAAAATTCGTTCAGCAACTGAAAACGCACTTCCAGCAATTATTGTTAACATACAGTACCAAATTCTTGTGTGTGTCCCTGTAAATGAACGATAAACGCTATACACACAATATTCTATAGCAAGCCTTTTGTAATGTACCTCAGTGATATATATCAATTTCAATATGTTTGAAATAGTAAAACATTATTAAAATAAACCGCAACGATTTTATTCCATAGACCGTGATGTAACGGAATTATTTTGAGTGTCCCTGTAAAAAAAACTATAAGTGCTACACACCTCATTTTCAATACCGAACATGCCGTAGTAAACCTCAATAATATATATCAATTGCATGACAATCCGAATATATTTATGCGAGTTAGAACACCGACAGACAGACAGACAAAGCAAATTCATAAACAGTTTTCAACTTGTTGGAAAGTGTTAATAAAAAACTAAGCATGTGAATGAAGAGTAAAAATAATTTACTTCTACTTAAAAAAAAAAATATTGTATTAGTTGTACACCTATTCACTTAAAATTATCTTTTTGATTTTGTTTTATGTATTGTTTACTTTTTAACACTTTCCAACATAGTTGAAAAGTGTTTATTAATTCGGTTTGTCTGTCCGTCTGTCTGTCTGTTCGCTCTCTAACTCGCGTAAATACCGTTGGATTGCCATGTAATTGCTACATGTTATTGAGGTTGACCATAGCATGTTCAGTATTGAAAATGAAGTGTGTAGCATTTATGCTTGCATTTTAATAATGTTGCATACTATTTTAATCATAACAAAATTGATATGCGTCGCTGAAGTAGACGACAACATGTTTTCTATAGACATAGAGTATAGAATCAGTAGCAATTATAATTTGTTTGCATGGACACTCAAAAGTATTCTGTTACATTACGGTCAATGGGGAAAAATCGTTTGCAGTACATTTTAATGACGTTAAACTGTTTCAAACTTAAGGAAAGTTATATGCGTCTCTGAGGTGGCTGGCAACATGATTTATATAGAGTATAGCATTCATAGTACGTTTACAGGAACGCACAAAAGTATTCCATTCCATTAATATCTATGGGGAAAAAAGATTTACTGTGTATTTTAATGAAATTGGAATACATTACTGAGGTGCACCAGAGCATGTTTTCTGTAGATTTACTGAGTGCATAAGAATATTTCGTTTATTTACAGAGACACTCAAAAGAGTTTGGTTACAGAACTGACTATGAACCATAACTGCTGAATTAAAGTTTTAAGATGTGATATGCATTTAAAATGTTTATTTTTACAGTATTATGAGGTGTATATTTCATATACAGGGTTGCACGATATAGAAATTGCACACAATACCGGCTATGGATGTCAAATTCCTGAAAATGAATTTTTACTGCGTTGTTATTTTTTAATGTTTATTTAGATATCGCATTTCATCGTATGGACAAAAATGACATTTGTTAACAATATTCCAATAGTGTTGGAAAGTGTTTCATAATCTATGCCGTGGTGCAGGATTTTTCGTTCTTGTTTAATATAGGTTTTGTTTATTTTTTATGTCTTTCTTTTTAATAAAAACTGCCACGGAAATATGTAATAGTAGCTGTCACTTCACTTAAAATTAGATTTGTTTTTGTGAGTATTTTAAGAAATAAATAAAACCGAGTGACAACTCAGTGAAATTTATAAAATCAGTCAAAAGAGTATAAGAGTTACATTTTGATGACTGTATAACTTTATATCAAGTTTTTGTTTGCAATACCTTGTCCCCATCTCAATTTCTTTTTACTAGGATGGTTTTTATTAAATAAAAAAAGAAAGAAAGAAAATGTAAAATAATTTAGAGTAAAATAGGTCAAGTTTTGACTGCGAACTGTAGCACAACGTTCAGCAAAAAACAAAAAATATAGAAAAAAAAATCACAAAATTGTACTTACTCAAAATAAACTGAAACCGAACATAATAAAACTGACAAAAGTCCATGCAGAAGATGTGAAAACAGTTACAGTCGTTCATTCACTATGAAGATGATCACCCAAGCTTATTATTATTACTTACCCATCATAACGTAGTATAGGGTAATCGTTTTAAAAATCGAAAAATTTGTTTTGACGGATTTACACGTTTCAGGCACTGGAGATTCCGAAAAACATATTTTTAGAAAAACAAATTTTGCCATCCGTCTGTGTGTTTGTAAACGCTCTACCTCCCGAACAAATTAAGATAGAGACTTGAAATTTGATATGTACTTAGTATGCAATAATGGGAAGAAGCTTATTGAATTTCAGTAACCTCGATTATCCGGAACTATTTTTTTCGGACTCTCGAAATATTCGTTCTGATAAAAGATATATAACATTTTTCGAAATTGTTTATTTTAAGGAGTGAATATAAAAGACAATAAAAAAACAAATTTTGCATAAAGCACGAAGTCGATCGGATAATGAGTTGCCGAGATATTTGTAATCCTATTTTCCAGACTCTTCGATTTTTCATGACCCTGTATTTCATCCAAATTTCAATTCAAATATATATTTTGATTGGAAATGAGACGCTTAATAAGACGCAATAAACCTTTAGTTAATATGATTATCATTTTTGAAGTTGTAAGGATGTTTCTTTTACGCAATTCAGTAATAGAGCATTTAATGTTTATGACTTCATCAAGCCACGATTTTATTTGAATTGCAATTCGTTTTATAAATAGTTTACACATGTTTTATTTTCATATTTTATATTATGCATATCCATGATGGTTAAGTATTACGGTGGCCCCCAACGACTAGTTTTTTAAATATAATATGAAATAAGACATAATCTCCAGTCGAATAGCCATTTCTGTTTCTTTCTGGGAAAATTTGGTGATTAAAATGTGTGGGGCTGTTCTCCCTCCCCCCCTCTCTTGTTTTCAATTATTTTAAAATGGCATTACATATAAATTTTTAAAATATGTAATTGAAAAAAAATTAAACAAATTAATTACTTCACTATGTCAAGCACTTTAAGGTAAGTGAGCTTGTAGTTTTCTTAAAAAGTGTAAATTAACATTTGTTTTCATGCAAAAACACTCTATCATTTTAACAACCTTTAAAACATTATTTTTTAAAGAATAAATTTTGATTTATGTCAAAAAATTTTATGATCTTTGCTAAAAACAATTATAATGAAATGTTTATTAAGAATTGTGGAATCTGGGTATAAACAACAGCGACATTTTTGTGTTTTTAAAGTGTCGATTTTTTTTTTAAATGTTCTAAGATAGCTAGAAATACCCCGGAATTTGAAAATCATCCTAATATATTACATTAACACATCCAATGGATTGATAGGCTTTAATTCTTCTTTGGCCCATTTATAGTACCATAATATGTATTCAGCTTCTAATTCTATCCATGAAAAATCGGAATAAAAAAAAAAGTTCTTGAATATTTGTTAGATTTGATTTGATAGGCATTAAAGTCTGAAACTTGATACATTGTAGCATAGCCAAGTTTAAAAAAATTATTTCTATTATGTTTTAAGATAGCTAGAAATACCCTGAAATTTTAAAATCTCCCTAATACATGACGACAACACATTCAATGGATGGATATAGGTTATGATTCTTCTTTGGCCCATTTATAGTATGTTCAGCTTCTAATTCTAGCCATGAAAATTCGGAATAAAAAAAAACAATTCTTGAATATTTGTTTGATTTAATTTGATAGGCATTAAGAGTCAAACATGATACATTGTAGTATAGGCAAGTTAACAAAAAAAAAGTATTTTTGTTATGTTTTAAGATAGCTAGAAATACCCTGAAATTTTAAAATCACCCTAATACATGACGGCAACACATCCAATGGATCGATATATGTTATGATTTTTCTGGCCCATTCCTAGTATGTTCAGCTTCGAATTCTATCCACGAAAATTCGAAAAAAAAATTCTTTAATATTTGTTTGATTTAATTTGATAGGCATTAAGAGTCATATTCCCTTGTGAGCGGACATGTGACCAATTCGAGCGCGGCTTACGATAGTTAATCGCCTTTTTTTATATCAAGAATTAGTAGGTGGAATTAAGTTATGTGGGAATTAAGTTTCTGCAGACTAGACAGACTTTCGCTATATATCCAGTGCAGGGTTAAACTTGATAGATTGTAGCATAGGCAAGTTTTAAAAAATTATTTTTGTTATGTTTTAAGATAGCTAGAAATACCCTGAAATTTTAAAATCACCATAATACATGACGACAACACATCTAATGGATGTATATAGGTTATCGGGGATCTGTTTAGGAAAAAATTGGGTTCTTTAAAGGACTCTTCACAAAATTTTTCATTTCAAAAAAGAATCTTTCACAAAATTATTTTCCCTGAAACAGAACCCTTCATACAATTATTTGTCTTAAAAATAGGTTTTTCACAAAATTTTTCCATCTTTAAACCAAACATTTCACAAATTAATCATTTAAAAGTAAAATCTGACCTGTCACTTTTACATATATAAAGAAAACATATGTATTTTACATCCATATATCTTCTTAAAAATGCATAAACAAGAACCTGAATATAGCGACCATTTCAAATTCACAAAATTATGATTAGATTTTTCACAAATATAAAAAGCTGTTCACAATTTCACAAAAACAGGACCCTGTGAAAAAAATCTGGACAGACCCCTGGTTATGATTCTGGACGATTTATAGTATGTTCAGCTTCTAATTCTATCCATGAAAATTCGGAATAAAAAAAAGTTCTTGAATATTTGTTTGATTTGATTTGATAGGCATTAAAGTCTGAAACTTGATACATTGTAGTATAGGCAAGTTAAAAAAAAAAGTATTTTTGTTATGTTTTAAGATAGCTAGAAATACCCTGAAATTTTAAAATCACGCTAATACATGACGGCAACACATCCAATGGATCGATATATGTTATGATTTTTCTGGCCCATTCCTAGTATGTTCAGCTTCGAATTCTATCCACGAAAATTCGAAATAAAAATTTTTTTTTTAATATTTGTTTGATTTAATTTGATAGGCATTAAGAGTCAAACTTGATAGATTGTAGCATAGGCAAGTTTTAAAAAAGTATTTTTGTTATGTTTTAAGATAGCTAGAAATACCCTGAAATTTTAAAATCTCCCTAATACATGACGACAACACATCCAATGGATCGATATATATGTTATGATTTTTCTGGCCCATTCCTAGTATGTTCAGCTTCGAATTATATCCACGAAAATTCGGAATAAAAAAAAAAAATCTTGAATATTTGTTTGATTTAATTTGATAGGCATTAAGAGTCAAACTTGATAGATTGTAGCATAGGCAAGTTTTAAAAAATTATTTTTGTTATGTTTTAAGATAGCTAGAAATACCCTGAAATTTTAAAATCACCATAATACATGACGACAACACATCTAATGGATGTATATAGGTTATGATTCTGGACGATTTATAGTATGTTCAGCTTCTAATTCTATCCATGAAAATTCGGAATAAAAAAAAGTTCTTGAATATTTGTTTGATTTGATTTGATAGGCATTAAATCTGAAACTTGATACATTGTAGTATAGGCAAGTTTAAAAAAAAATATTTTTGTTATGTTTAAAGATAGCTAGAAATACCCTGAAATTTTAAAATCACCCTAATACATGACGGCAACACATCCAATGGATCGATATATGTTATGATTTTTCTGGCCCATTCATAGTATGTTCAGCTTCGAATTCTATCCATGAAAATTCGGAATAAAAAAAAAATTCTTGAATATTTGTTTGATTTGATTTTATAGACATTAAATTCTGAAACTTGATACATTTTAGTATAGGCAAGTTAAAAAAAATATATTTTGTTATGTTTTAATATAGCTAGAAATATCCTTAAGTTTTAAAATGACCCTAATACATGACGACAACACATACAATTGATGGATATAGGTTATGATTTTTCTCTAGCCCATTTATAGTATGTTCAGCTTCTAATTCTATCCGTGAAAATTCGGAATTAAGAAAAAGTCTTCAATATTTGTTTGATTTGATTTGATAGGCATTAAAATCTGAAACTTGATGATACATTGTAGTACAGGCAAGTTTAAAAAAAATATTTTTGTTGTATTTTAAGATAGCTAGAAATACCCTGAAATTTTAAAATCACACTAATACATGACGCCAACACATCCAATGGATGGATATAGGTTATGATTATTCTTTGGCCTATTTATAGTATGTATTCAGCTTCTAATTCTATTCATGAAAATTCGAAATAAAAAACAGTTCTTGAATATTTGTTTGTTTTGACTTGATAGACATTATAAGTCTCAAGTTTTATACATTGTAGTATAGACAAGTTAAAAATATATTTTTTTGTTTTAAAATAGCTAGAAATACGCCGAAATTTTAAAATCGTCCTAATACATGACGTTGCTAACACATCCAAATGGATGGACAAATTTCGATTCTTCTTTGGCCCATTTATAGCACCACAATATTTATTCAGCTTCTAATTCTATCCATAAAAATTAGGATTTTAAAAAAGATCTTGAATATTTGTTTGATTTAATTTGATAGACATTAGAAGTCTCAGATAGGATTGTAGTTTTTTGTTATAATTTAACGGCTATACGCTCACGCTGTGCATAAGACTAAAGAATCAAGAAAGTGGACTCTCCGTAGCTCAAATAAACAAAATGTATGATTTTTTTAAAAATTTTAAATAGCTTGGTTTAAGAAAATGTATATACATATAAAAACAAATTAAAGTGAAATTTTTAAAAATTTCTTTAAAAAATATATTGATTATTCTTTAAACTCTATAATACCTAAATCTAAATACATTGTGTGAACACTACATATAGTGCAAGCAAACGGCAAAGACAATTGACAATATTTCTGGTATTAATTTCGCTTGCATGTTAATGAAATGAAACATTTAAGAATTTCATATACATAGAAGAAGAAAATATGTATATATTTTTTGACAATGGAATGTCAAGGACTGAGTGAAGAAATCAGACTAATAATACCAGTAATAGATTAAAATATTTTGGTGCTGCCATCTCTGAGACAATACAGAAGGCTCTGGAAGCAATACCCGTACGTGTTTTATCAACGTAATTATCACCAGTCTACAGAGAGAGAGAAAGAAGCCCATGAAAAAAAAAAAAGTAATTTGGTTACAGTGTTTTAGCCTAATATAGCAAATTTTTTTCTCTGTAATTTTTGAGTTTTTAGCGATTTTTTATACTATTTTTACCGTTTTTAAGCGTTTTGCGGCGTTTTTTCCACATTAGTAAAATGAATCCAGTTTCAATCTTTTAAGCCAATATAGTAAATGTTGTTCTCTTTTCAATAAAATTTATTTGGAATTCGTAAAACGATTTTTGAATTTTTAGCGATATTTTAAAGTTATTTCACGTTCTACGGCGATTTTTTTTTTAAAAATCCGTGAAAGAATTTCGTTTACAATATTTTATCCCGCTTTAGTAAATTTCGTCCTCTGCAATTTTTGAATTTTTAGCGTTTTTTCGCGTTCGAACGCGATTTTTTGACATTCGGAAAAGAATTTCGGTTGCAATGTTTTAGCCCACCATAGTAAATTTTCTTCTCTGCTATTTTGGATGTTTTATGTGAATTTTGTTTTGCGTTTTTTAGCGATTTTCCACATTAGTAAAAGTAATCCGGTTTTCGTTTGGATATATTTTCATTTATAAATAGAAAATCATACAAATTCAAGGGTGTACGCAGCCGAAGTCAGTGGGGCCCCAACATTAGGTTCGTTTGAAAAGATTTTCGTTTTAAAATATAAAAATCATTCAACACTGATTTTAGTTACATTTAAGGTTATTATCACGGGTTCGGGCAACGCTGCAATCAGACAAAAAATAAAATAAAATAAAATAAAATAAATAAAAAATCCGCTCAATGAATTGAACTTTTGTATTCTTTAATGAAAGTCTTGAATAATATATATATATATTTTATATTGGTTTGATCCAAAATAACGGACTCTATTAATATAATGGCACAATCTATCTATTGCTACAATCTAGAGTGGAGCGTATACAGTGTTAAATAATTTTAAGTTTACAAAAGGAGCGGTCCGCATAGATGTTGCAAATGACAGTAGAATCTGAAAATTAGTTGCAAAATTTAGATAAACTGTGATTAAATCGTTTGATTAAATATACTGGATTATCTGGTCATTATACATCGTTCTTAAAATTGGAGATAAATGATTAACAATGGAAAATTTCGTCTGCGTCAATGTCTCTTTGTTTATTTCTCATGTGTTAGCTCCTGTTGTAACTCTTTAAAAGATTAATTTAAATGAAAATTATTTAAATAAAAATTCTTTATTTTCTAAAGTAGTTAACAAATACACAGAGTAAATCTTTATTGTAAAGAAGCTGATGGATTATTCCTAGGAAGAAGTTATTTTAAATATTTCACAACTCAATGGTTTTCTATAATTTAAATAAAAATAATAATATAGGTTCTGCGTCAAATTTTGCTGCAAATAATTTTGAGATGTCTACATATTTTTTTTTTTCAAAATTTCATCAGAATTACAACAATATAAAAAATGATAAATTTGGCCCTGTTTCTTTTTTAAAATACGGCAACAGAAAAAAAAAGAAAGAAAGAAACGTTATTTAAACTATCTACTCGTTATTCTTAAATTTTTTTTCTCTCAACGTATACTCATAATTTAATGAAAACTCAATTACTAATGGAATAAATTGTATGTTTAAAAAAAATACGTACTTTATTTTTTATTTATATTTTATTTTATATTTTTTACTGTTTTAAATATATAGTTGTTGCAGTTTCACAGCTCAGTTGGCCTATTTTAGCGAGCGTGGTTTAGCGCATAATTAACTCCATTGTTTACTCGTATACAGTTGTAATCATAAAGAGTACTTGGCGATTTATCACCTGCGGCTGGCTAACGGAAAAATTCCTTAAAATTATTAATGTACAGTTATTAATTTACAATTAGGTTCTAAAAATATTAAAATGTTGTATTGTCATCGGAAAAACAAGTGTGTACATAATTGTCTATCAGGAAGCGAAGGAAACATCGATTACACAATTTTAGCTTTACATACAAAAACCAAGTTAAGTTAAACAATTACGAAAAATCATGCGTCAAGTATAGATTATGAAGCACATTCCAACACATCCAGAAAACTATAACTAAACTTTACCGTTAAATAAGGTGAAAGAAGATATGTAAGTAAACAGTATATGAAACATATAACACATTTGAAAGTCCAGTTTCAGCAATTACCTTTCACAGTAAAAAATGTAGTCGAATTATTTTGTGCAGACCTGTATACGATCCATAAATTTGTATATATATTATATAGCATGATAAAACTTAGTTCATTTAGAAAATTCACATTTAGAATTTTTTTTCTAATCGATGGAAATGCACTCAAAACATTTTGTACAACCCTGTATATTATCTAAAGACTTTTGTACACACCTCATATTAAGCTAAAATTTAATTCATGTAAAAAACGGATAAGTCAACTTAAAACAAACTTCAAGTAATTACCAACCATAAACGACAATGCATCTTGTTATTTGCGTATCCCTTTACATGAATTATTTTCCACAAACTTCTATAAGTCTACTAACAGCAGGAAAATGCGTAACACAATTAAAAACTATCTTGAGCAATTCACTCTCATGGTCTATAGTACGTACGAATTCCCTTGTGTAGCTCTGTATATGATCAACCGAATTTATACACACCATGTACTATGGAAAAATTTAGTTAAACTAAAAAAAAAAAAACCAGTGTTGAAGATCTTATCACACATAGACTGTAATTGTTGCACGCATATTGTAACCGATATATTTTGTGTGTCCCTGTAACTGAACGATAAACGCAATGCACACCATACTTTTCAGTGAGCATAGTGTGCACCTCAGTAATGCATATAAATTTCATTATGTTTAAAATAGTAATAAATAATATCAGTAAATTACACTGTAAACGATTTTTCTCCGTAAAACAATGTGCAACAGAATTCTTTTATTTGACCCTGTAAATGAATAATAAATGTTTTGCACCCCATATTCTACACAAAGCATGTTTTAGTGCGATCAATTTCATCATGTTTCAAATGGCATAGCATCATCAAAATAACTTGAAACGATTTTTTCTCATTTATTGTAATGTAACTGAATACTTTTGACTGTCCCTGTAAAAAAACTATAAGTGCTACACACTTCATTTTCAATAGGGATCATGTTACAGTAAACGACAATAACATACAAAAATTTCAGGCCAATCCGAATATATTTACGGGAGTTAGATCATCGACAGACCAGCAGACGGACAGACAAACCGAAGTCTTAAACTCTTTTCAACTAGGTTGGAAAGTGTTAATAAAAAAGTGTAATAAAACATCACATCAAATTCTAATGAAACAAATAAATGATGTAAATGTAGCAATTTTTTTAGCTAAACATAATAGCTTTAAGGTAAATCAGCACCATGCTACATGCGTAATTAAAATATTCCATTAGCAAACGCTAACAACAGAAAAACAAAAGCGAAAAATCATGCGTCAAGCATAGATTATGTAACACTTTCCAACACTTCCAAAATATTTTTAGAAATCTCTACCGTTTAATAAGGTTTAATGTCTGATGTCTAAGTAAACAATTAAGAAAATGCATAGCACATTTTAACGTCCAATTTCAGGAATTACCAACAATAATCGCAAAAATATCCGAATTATTTTGTGCAGCTCTGTATATGATCTATAGATTTGTTTATATACTATACAGAATGCTAAAATTTAATTCAGTTAAGAAATGCACACCACAGTTGAAAATTCCCCTTCAGCAATTTCCGTCAATAAACCCAAATGTATTCGAGATGTTTTGTGCTGCCCTGTATATGATCTACATAGTATGCTAAAATTTAGTTCAGTTAAAAAACGCATAGCACAGTTAAAAAATTCATATTCAGCAAATTCTGTCAATAAACCGAAATGTATTCTATATCTTTTGTGCTACCCTGTATATGATTTATAGCATTTATACACACCAAGTAATAGGCAAAATATTAGTTAAATTTAAAAACGTGTACGTCAACTGAAAACGTACTTCCAGCAATTATTATCAACAGACAATTTTTTTACCGAATATACTTTTGTATGTTTCTGTAAATGAACGATGAATGCTATACGCACAATATTCTTTTTTAGGCTTCTTGTAGTGGACCTCAGTGATATGTATCAAATTCAATATGTTTGAAATAGTGTAACATCATTGAAATAAACTGCAAATGATTTTTCTTCATAGTCCATAATGTAACGGAGTTCTTTTGAGTGTCCCTGTAAAGGAACTATAAGTGCTTCACACTTCATTTACAATACCGAACATACCATAGTAAACCTTAATAATATATATCAATTGCATGACAATCAGAGTAGATTTACTCCAGTTAGAGCACGGACAGACAGACAAACCGAATTCCTAAACGACTATGTTGGAAAGTGTTAAGTGGAACTCTAGTAACTATCAAAGCCGGATTAAGCATTTGTGGGACCCGGGGCTACTAGAAATTCCCCCCCCCCCTAACCCGCTACTTGAAATTTTGCCCTCCACCCCACAAAAATGCAATTGAAATCATTTTTTTAACAATGTAATGAAATGTTTTAACAATACTGTTAAACTAATCAGCGAAAAATACTATGAAAAGTTAAATATGCTGAATTCATTGATAATTAATACTATACTGGAAAGCATTAATTTATTTAAATAATATATTCATTTAAAATAAAAAAAATCTATTGTGTATGAATTTTATTTTTATTTTTTTTTATTTTATATCTTTCTATTCTAAAAAAAAAAGTAACTAACGCTGCTGGTGCCATAATTGAATTTATTGTGACCGGAGCTCTTTCTCGGCTTACATTTAAAAAACTATTGACTATAAAAACGTGAAAAATAATACACTGCAAAAATCAACAGTTATTTTTTGCAGTGTAGTTTCGTAGAGAAATGTGTGAAAAACACTATGCAGCAGACAGTTTTTAAGCCGAAGAATTATTTAAAGCGCTATTTAATGTTGAAATTGGTCAAGATTCAAAAGATACTCAGTTGCATAAGTTTTATAGGATTGAAAACTGTGCAGAGTAATATAACCATCTTTTGCAGGAATATACGTGATTAGATTGTGATGTGCAGTATCCCATCATTTTTTAAAATTTGTCTAATTTTTTGAGATTTTGTTTTAATTTTTTTATTTAAAATTTTATTATTTGAATGGAGATTTATTTCATATTTCGAAAAGCCGTTTTTCAACAACTGTTGTCAAATTTTAAAAAGCCTAAATAATATTTCCGAAGGTTTTTCAAATGAAAAAATATTTTCACGTGAATAATAAAAGAGAAAAACAACTTTAAAATAATTAAATGATTACGTGCGAGAAGTATTAAATGGGGAAAATCACGTCATATTTAAAACGATATATTTAAAAAATCGTATTTAAAACTTTTTTCTTACAGCGTATTATGGTGTGGTTTGGTGATTCATATGGATTAGTTGGCGTAGTACTCGGGATCACAAATTCCGTGAAATTATGTCGGAGAAAAAGTACTATTGTAACTAATAAGTACAGAGAAGACATAGAAATTGACCGATGAAATAAAGCACATCTCACGTTGTGTTCGCAATAATCCGTGGCGACGAAGTCCTGGGATCGAACTGAACTGAAAGTAGTTTTTTTAGAAGAAAAGGAAAGTCACATAAGTTAGCAAAGTTCGTTTAATGCAGAGATGTCACAACAAGACAAGTTATCCATAAAAGTCATATCACACCTAGATTTGATACGGCACATTGAAACATAGCACAGGGTGACATCCTTCTTGATAAATCCAAAAATCGTGATGACACTTAGTTTGCATTTTTAGGATGAACGCCGAATTTTGATATCTCCTAAGGTGGCACAGGGGTGAGAGCAATTTTTTTTTGGGAAGTTGGTCTGCTGGTGATCAGAGGGCAAGTGTACTATCCGATATGAAAGTGGGCGCAAGAAAAACACGCCAAGCGAGTTACATTTCAAGCCAAGAGAATCGCATTTTTTGCGTGGGAAATGTAACCGTTACATATACAGCATATCAACTTCATAATTGACGTCATTGGAAGGGAAAAATCTTTTGGCGAAGATTGCACTTTGGCTAAAAAGAGAGATTAAGAATTTTACCGTTAATTATTGTTTTGGGAATAGGGCTTTCGAGGAATGCAGCAAAGGCGCCGTTTAAATGCTATAGACATCTGGAACAATATGCAAGACAAAGCTGACCATGAAAAGGAAAACATTTTATGCCTTGTATAATTTCATTTCTTTTGATATGTGGGAGACCGAATCAGTACGTTAATGATAATTTAAAAACAATATGCATGATTTTGACTAAAAGTCTTTCGTTGAAAGAGAAAGATTAAAAAGGGTGCGCTTTTTACAGCCGGGAATGTATATGAATTACGATTATGCAGAAAGGGGAAAATATATTTGATAAAATACATAAAATATAGATTGCTTTAATTTTTTGAAAGGAATATATATGGTATCTTTACCATATATATATCACCCCTTCACAAGATTTTGAAAAATATAGAATGTCACCCTGTAAATATAATACAAAATATCAAAGCAGAAAAATAATAATAAAAATAAAATAAGTATGCATACAATAATGTAAATAATAATATGTAGTACTACAGTAATATCTTCATAATAGTATAATAAATGGCCATACATTTTGAAATTGCAGCAAAATATATTTTCTATGTTAAGTCTATGAAAAGGCCTTTATCCATACTAGTACAATTGTTAGCTGCAAACATATTTTTTGTTTATTTTATAAATATAATGGTGCACCTATATAAATGAACTTTTCGTTGTTCTTTTTTCACAGTCCTTGAAAAGAGTTCAAGAATGAAAATTACAGTTGTATATATTTTTTTTTGAAGGTTTGTTCACGTGATTTCATTTATCAACAAACATAAGCATGATAAATGAGTCTTTAGTGCACAAAATTTTTGTATTTGCTTAAAAAGTTCACAAGTTTGCACTATATTATTAAAAATCTTAAATGAAATGTAAATACAAAAATTTCAAAATAAAAGAAACACAATTACAATTATACAATGATAATATAGAGATTATAAAAAAACACATATATATAAAAATGTAAAAATATTTTTTCGTGTAAAGACACAGGAGAGATAAAAATGATGCAAGACATGGGCATCGAGAAAAAAATATCTCCCCTTAAACTTGTTGTAATAACAAGGAAGAGACCGCAGTTTAGGACATTGGTCATATTCGGGACAGGGCGTATTTAGGGAGAGGGGTTTATTTTTGGTAAACCCCCCTTGCTCCGCACATATTTGGAAACTCCGCCTATGATTGGAGCGACTCGGGTTCATCTACGGGTTTGAAAAAATGGTAAAATTGGGTATACCAATTTTAACAAAGTTTTGCTCGCATACACAATGGATTAAAGACCCCCACATGGGTAATAATTTCGAACGGGGCTTATTCCGCAAGGGCGAATAAAAACTAAAAAAAATGCAAAATAAATCAAAGTTTTTTTTGTTCAAAAACCTAAAAATCCTTCAATAGACACGTTCTAGAGTGAAGAGAGCATAAAGTCATAATCGGGATATTTATATATTGTTTAAAAAATTAAATTATCAAAATAACAATTCATTTATTTTAAGTTATTTAAAAATTCAAAGATTAAATTAAAAGGAAAATGAGATAATTAAATTCAAATGAGATAATTAATTTGATTTTTTTTTTTTTTTTTTTTTTTTTTTTTTTTTACAAAAATGCTAAGTATACTTACAAATGCAGAGAGTGTTAATAGAATTATCAAATGTTTAAATTTATTATAACAATACCTATTATTCTTAATTTATTATCTATATATTTTTATTTATTTATTTATCTATTTATTTATTTATTTTTATTTTATTTTTTTTAACAGGATTTTAAATTATACGAACTTGGTAAACAAGAATATGGGTGGAAAAAAATCTTTTGCCAAATAAACAAGTTCTGCAGTACTGCTACATAACACATAAACAATGGACCAGCCATATCACAATAAAAACAAATAATACAATACTACATAACATGCATGCATAAATACACCTGTTACCATGGATAAGGAGCATTTATGAATCTGGCAACAGAAAGTTTTATATTCATATTAATATTTTATCACCTTTCGAGGACGTAAATTATAGGAATGAGCACTTTGTTCAATATTGTTATTACTAGGAGTATTGTTATGAACATTATGATAATTTAAGTCAAATAAATGGTTATTTCTAGGAGGTGCAAGTAAAAGTCTGTCAATATGAACTCTGAAAATTGAATTGTTAATATGAGAATTCAGTTGTTGAATTGAAAAAGAAACAGGTGAGTGTTTCTTTACAACTACATAAGGCCCTGTATACCTTGGCTTAAATTTATCTGATGATTTTAGGTATACAATGTCTTTCTCAGTAATTGGCCTGAGTTTTGCCTTTTTTTATGATATTCGTTTCTCTTAATTTGAGATGCTTTTATATTTTCATAAGCTTTGTTGTAAATACCATTTAAATCATGAAGGAGATTGTAAAAGTCTACATTTTGGTCTAGAAAGGGTTGATTAGCATTTAAATCATATGTATCAAATGTTAGAGATAGTTCGCGTCCAAAATGTAAAAGATTCGGAGAGAAAGAAGTAGAAGAATGTTTAGAACCATTATAGAGATTTTTATGAATAGCAATGGCATTTTCAAAGGAATGTCCTTCTTTCATTAAAGTATTGATTGAGTATTTAAGAGATGTGTTTATCCTCTCGCTTATAGAATTGCTAGCTGGGTGTGAGACAGAAGAGTGATTTATTTTAATACCTAGAGTATTATTTAAAGAACGAAATTGGGGCCCAAGGTCTGATAATACGCAGGCAGGGCGCCCGAAAGTTGTCATATAGGCAAATAAACACTTTACAATTTTAGGTGCAGTTGTATTGTAGAGAGGGTACAGTTCAATATGTCGAGAAAAATGATCCGTAACTGTGAGAATAGTTTGACCGTTTTTAAAAGGACCAACAAGATCAATTGAAATGGTATTTCCTGGTTGTTTAGGGGTATATGTTGGTTGAAGTGGGGCATTAGGTATACGATGATGTTTAGCCTGAAGACATAATAAACAAGAAGATACATAATTTAAAGTATCGGTGTACATACCTTTCCAACAATACCGTGAAGAGAGGAATTCATATGTTTTAGCTAAACCAAAATGAGATAGATGGGATATTGTTAAAACTTTAGGTTTTAAAGAATTGGGAACCATAATTACATACACGAAAGTATTATCCGCAACATTACTTTTTTTTAACATTAAAACTTTAGAATCAGGATGAATGAAATAAGATGGAAATTTTTTTGAAGAACCTGATTTTAAAATCTCTTCATATATTGGGGCTAATTGTGGATCTTTTAATTGTTCTTGGACAAAAGTTTCATTAGAAATTTCAAGCAAAGCATCTTTTTTATTTTTACTATTAATGATTAAGCAATTCACAATTTTGTTGTTGTTATTTTCCTCAAAATCATTTTCAACAATAGGTAATGCCTGTTTATCTTCAGAAATGAGATTAGGATTAGAATTCAAAGTTTCAATATTTTCTTCAGTAAATTCGCATCGGGATAAATAATCTGCTAGAACATTAGAAACACCTGGAATATGTTTAAAAGTAAAAGTGAATTTTGATAGCTGCATGAGCCAGCGAGTGGTGATATCTGCCGGATTAGTGGTTTTTTTGTATTTATCAAGAGGTTTACTGTCCGATAAAATTATGAAAGGACGATTATAGATATAGTAATTGAAAGCATTTAAAGATTTTACAATGGCCATAAGTTCTAACTTTAAAGCCAGATATTTCTTTTCGGAGGGTTTGAGAGATTTTGAGAAGTATGAGACAGGAAGTAACTGATTATTATGCTCTTGTAATAATACACCAGAAATAGCTATACCTGAAGCATCCGTGTTTACGTAAAATTCTTTGTCCCAATCTGGTAGACGTACCATTGGTGGTTGAAAAAAGACTTTTTGAATATTATGAAACACATTTTGATGCACATCAGTCCATTTAAAACTTGAGGATGGTTTTGATAAGTCTATGAGGGGCTGCATAAGTTTAGAAAATTCAGAAATTAAACTCTTATAAAAAGTAGCTAGTCCTACAAAACTTCTTACCTGCTTTTTTGTTTTTGGAACAGGAAATGATTTTATTTTTAGAATATTAGCTTGAATTGGAGAAATAGTGTGGTTGTGAATATGAAAACCAAGATAATCAATATTATTCTTGTGAAAAGAACATTTAGAAGGTGACAAAGTCAAGTTGTATTTACCTAAGATTTCAAGAATTTTTGTTAGTTTATCGCACGTTTCCTGAAATGAGTTAGAGCCAAAAATTAAATCATCTTGATAGGCATAAATTCCTTCTAACTGCATTTCATCCAATAAGCTATCCATAAGTGCTTGAAAATATGCACTTGCATTTTTTAATCCAAAACAGAGTTTTTTATATTTAAAGGAACCAAACATGGACGTGAAAGTGACCTTATCCTGATATTGTGAAGGAAGATCGATTTGGTGGTAAGCCTGTTGGAAATCAAGGGATGTGAAAAATTTATATTTAGATAAGTTGGAAATAATATTTTGTATTTTAGGGAGAGGGTATGAAGAAGATTGTACAACTGTGTTTAACATCCGTAAATCCAAGGCAAGACGAAATTTTTGTGTACCTGATCCATCAGGTTTTTTTTTTTTGACAAGAAGGATTGGACAAGACCATTCCGAACATGAGCGTTCAATGCTACCTGCATCAACTAATTGGTTTATTTGTGTTAATGCTTCTTTTTGAAGTGCTTGAGGAATGGGAAAAGGAAGTGTTTTAATTGGGAAATCATTAATAAATTTAATGTTTGGTTTAAATTTATCAGTGTGACCTAATGTTTTCATAGATTTTGAGAAAACAGCAGAATTATTCAGTAATAACTCTTTTAATATTTTAGCCTCTGTATTCGGTAAGTGTTGTAAATTAAAGTCATCTTGTGAGAGATCAAGTTTTCGTTGATTCAAAATATCAGTAGAAGCCTGAATGAAATTCACAAATTGTTTGGTTTCATCTTTGAAATTACTTTTAACAGCCTCTAGCTGTTGCGCATCTTCCACAATCTGGTCAATTGGCGTTAAGAAACCAATATTTGCTCTTTTATTTACATGAACATTTTTAGTTGTCATATTTTTTACATAAATTTTAAATTCATGTGGGTTTGATTTATCAGTTTGAATAATCGAATCAAAAGCAAGAATGTCTTTTACAAGCATGTCATTCTGAAATAAATATGGGGTATCATGAGAAATTTGTTTTGCGCGTACAGAAATACATTTTACCTCATTTGGAGAAATAACCAGTTTGTTTACTAGACAAACATTATGAGAGATATCAGTTTGTACATTTACGTTATGACATTCCGCTGATTCTGAGTTATCATCTATGTAGATAAAGGGAATTCTCAGATTATCAAGTTGCATTATTTTGTTACCTAGATCTAATGTGATGTTAAATTTCTCAAGAAAATTTAATCCCAAAATACCATCAAATTTATACTCTTTAGGAATGTCAACAATGTAGAAGTAATGCGAAAAGTGTTTTTGTTCAATTTTGAATAAAATTCGAATACATGCTGTAAAATCTATCTTAGAATTAACTGTAGTTAAAGTCACATTAGTCCCTAAACGTTTATACTTAAGCACATGTTTAAGTTTATCAAATAACTGTACAGATAAGAGGCTAGTTGTACTTCCAGTATCCACAAGTAAAAAGGTATCTTGTTTTGCGATGGAGGCCTTTATAAGGGGAAGTGTGGGAGAGTGTTTATTGACATTCAAAAGAATTTCATGAAAAGAATTATCGGTCGGTGCTGTATCAGTGACACTGTGAGAATCAATAGAATTTTGGGGAAAATCAGTTTGTACAGCAATTGTATTTGCAATGGAAATATGCTGAGAAGTTTGAGAACCTGTTGAATTAACCAGTCTCTCAGCCGACAATTTTGGAAGAGAATCATCAATGTAAAAACATTTATCACTGTGTGCTGACTCATTTTCACATGCAGACATACAATGGTTAGCCTTAGCATACGTCTCTAGGGGTTTAAATTTTTATTTTGTGGAAACCTGTCATTTCTATCACTGTTATATTTACTAAATTTTTTATCATAACGCGCGTTCGCTCTTTGCCATCTGAAACATCTCTGCGCTATATGCCCAAAACGAAAACATAACTGGCAACAATCATTATTTCTGGCCTAATTATTTTGTCTAGTTTGTGGCGCTCTATGAAATTTTGACTTATAACGAGCCTGAAAGTTTTGTCTGTTGACATGTTTACATTGTTTTGGAGACTCCGATTTTCTTGATGTTTGAGCAAAATTTAAATTATTAATTTTCTCCGTTAATTCCTTAATTTTACTTTCTAATTGATTGAATTCTACATGCGCCGAACTGCTAGCAGACAAAACATTGTTATTTATGAAAATCTCTTGTAGAGATTGTGCCCTGTCAATTGCTTTATCATATGTGTTGATGCCTTCTTCTTGCAATTTAATTTTAATGTCCGAAGGTAAACAATGCATTAATTTAACGTATTTAATTTTATTTAGTGCATCTTTGTCATGAATGTCTGGATATACCTTTGATACGAGGACATTGAGTCTGTGAGCAAAATTTTTTACTGTCTCCTGTGGTAACATTGTTAAACAATTTAAATCGTTTAAAGTTGCAGCCGAAGAATTCTGTGAAAAGAATTTTTGAATGCGATCGCGAATGAACTCAAAGTCTTGTGCGTTATAAAGTACAGGGTCCTCCAAATAATATTTTTTGGCGGGACCTTTCAGTTTAGTTTTAAGATAATCGACAGTTTGTTCATTAGTTATTTCCTTAATTTTCTGATAAGTTAAAATTTGGTTAAAGAAATGGTTAATTAATTCGGGGTCGCCGTAAAAATCATCAACAACGTACTCAAAATTCTTAGAATTAGCCATGATGATACCACCTTAAAAGTTTAACTTTTTTTTTTTTTTTTTTTTTTTTTTTTAGACACAGGTAAAATATCATAAAATAAGAAAAAAAAAACAATTTAAACAAACCACAATTGATAATTTATTTAAAAATCATTAAATATTTAATCTTAGAAGTATTAAAGAAAAATTAACTATAAATCATAAATAGTGGTTTCAACTACAAAAATAAATATAATATACCAAAATATAACACGGAGAAAAATATACTTTTCCGTCATGAAAAATTTTAGATATAAAATGCAATGTTTATAAATATCAAAATTTGAAAGTCTATGAATGTTAAAAAGCCATTCTGTCTTACCTGAACACAATTATACCTTTTAAAACATTATTATTATTTTTTTAAACATCTACAGCAAAAAAAATTTTTTTATTATATAAATAAAATTCAATGAGTGCTTTTTAATCGTTTAAACATATATTGCTCATATTATATATCTAGATCCTCTTAAAAATATAAAAACATTACTTGAAACTATACGGAAATAATATTTCATCAATGTAAAAGTTCTAGCAAAATTGAAAATTTCCTTTTTTTATCAACCTTTTACAAAATAAAGACTTACCTCTATAAAAAATATCCATAGCGCTTTTTTTTGCAAAACATATTAATAGAAAAAGAAAGCACAAAATACTGTATTTAAATTGCTATTCCGGATCGTATTCGCTAAACTTTAAATCACTGAATGAATTAAAAAAAACGGAAACAAAAGTTTTCTTTGTAGTTATTCATTGAGAAAGATATTTCTTTCGTAACGTGAATTTTATCTTGTAGCTGAATAAATTTGGATTGTCTGAAAACAAAGTTCACAAGAGTTCGCTAAATTGTGGTACTCAACTAAATACTAAAGGTCAGAATGCAGCGTTGAATTAGATGCAGGTAATATTCATTTCTTGTGTTTTAATTGTTGCACGGTGATGAAAATCAATTTTTTGATGACTGAGAAGAGAAACAGAACACAATAAGAAGTTCACAAAGTTCAAGACAAAATAGCATATTCACTTTAGGTGCGGGCGAAGAATGAAACATCACTCATTGAAGAAAAAAAAAACCACATGTTGAAAATCACAGATTGCATTAGGGCTTTTTGAATATCATTTTTCACGGAACACGATGCAGCATAAAACACTGAGATGAAATAATTCGATGGTGCTCCGACGCTGTGGTCTATTTAATTATTATTACAATCGCATATCTCACAGAAATATTTTGGAAGTTTTCTTTTTTTTTAATTCACAGAATGGTTGGAGAAGGCTATTGCATATTTCACAATTCGTTGAAATTTAAAGACGCACGAACATACATACGGAGACAATTCGGGACAGTGCGCGGGCAGGCACCGTGAACTTTTTGTAGATTTTAGCAGATATGTATGAGAAAATTCTTCTTCTTTTTTTTTTTTCTTTTTTTTTTTTACAGTCACAGAAGAGTTATCATGTAGAAATTCTTCCAGGCACAAACTAGCGTAGCGTCCCCTGTCCACATATTTCACAAAGTTATGTAGCAGACGTATTTTTGGATCAGAAGTTATGCATATATCCTTACAGCAGGGAGTCCAGCACTAGGAGCTTATGTAGAATTCCGTATAAGTTTCTGAATAATTATTTTTCATTTTGAGACTCCCCCCAGGTGCACCCTAGGAGAACATAGAAGATAAGAAGGTCCAGTTCGATAATTGAATAGGCACCATTATTCGTATGGTGTGGTTTGGTGATTCATATGGATTAGTTGGTGTAGTACTCGGGATCACAAATTCCGTGAAATTATGTCGGAGAAAAAGTACTATTGTAACTAATAAGTACAGAGAAGACATAGAAATTGACCGATGAAATAAAGCACATCTCACGTTGTGTTCGCAATAATCCGTGGCGACGAAGTCCTGGGATCGAACTGAACTGAAAGTAGTTTTTTTTAGAAGAAAAGGAAAGTCACATAAGTTAGCAAAGTTCGTTTAATGCAGAGATGTCACAACAAGACAAGTTATCCATAAAAGTCATATCACACCTAGATTTGATACGGCACATTGAAACATAGCACAGGGTGACATCCTTCTTGATAAATCCAAAAATCGTGATGACACTTAGTTTGCATTTTTAGGATGAACGCCGAATTTTGATATCTCCTAAGGTGGCACAGGGGTGAGAGCAATTTTTTTTTTGGGAAGTTGGTCTGCTGGTGATCAGAGGGCAAGTGTACTATCCGATATGAAAGTGGGCGCAAGAAAAACACGCCAAGCGAGTTACATTTCAAGCCAAGAGAATCGCATTTTTTGCGTGGGAAATGTAACCGTTACATATACAGCATATCAACTTCATAATTGACGTCATTGGAAGGGAAAAATCTTTTGGCGAAGATTGCACTTTGGCTAAAAAGAGAGATTAAGAATTTTACCGTTAATTATTGTTTTGGGAATAGGGCTTTCGAGGAATGCAGCAAAGGCGCCGTTTAAATGCTATAGACATCTGGAACAATATGCAAGACAAAGCTGACCATGAAAAGGAAAACATTTTATGCCTTGTATAATTTCATTTCTTTTGATATGTGGGAGACCGAATAAGTACGTTAATGATAATTTAAAAACAATATGCATGATTTTGACTAAAAGTCTTTCGTTGAAAGAGAAAGATTAAAAAGGGTGCGCTTTTTACAGCCGGGAATGTATATGAATTACGATTATGCAGAAAGGGGAAAATATATTTGATAAAATACATAAAATATAGATTGCTTTAATTTTTTGAAAGGAATATATATGGTATCTTTACCATACGTATTAAAAAAAATCTTTTCTTCTAGCCTTTATTTTGAAAGTCTGAGAGGCAGCGACATTTTTATTTAACCGTTTTATACAAGCTTATTTTCAAATGTTTGATAGATCTTGCTTAATTAATCACAAAAGCAGCTGTCAGCTGTCGAGACACTTTTGGATGCGGCCTTTGGAACTGAAAAATCCCCCCAGTCAAATGAAAATGAGTGGCAACCCGATTTTAGAAAATCTCCACTGGTCGTGATATATCATTCGATCTCCCATGATCGGGTAATCTTTTTAAAACAAAGCAAATTAGCATGTTTTTAGAGCCTATGTAGTCTGGACGGCAGATGTCGAGAGAAGCTCGTAGGGGCAGAGCACATAGTTTTGTTAGAAAATGTAACTCTGAGATAAACTTTAGTTTTGAAAAAAAAAAAATATATATATATATATATATATATATATAGTTTCCCAAATAAGAAAAAAAATTGCACCTCTTCAAAATTTTTGGAAAATTTACTCTTCTATTTCAGTCCATATATTAGCAATGAACTAAAAGCTTTAAATTTGAAATATTGATTTTTGTATAAGCATTTAATATTTATAATTTAAAAAATACAACTGGCAATATAAAATTTAAAATGTAAACAAAGCAATAATTTTAAAAAAGGGATTTTTTTTTTTTTTTTTTTTTTTTTTTTTAAAGACAAAATCGTATTTTACTTTTTATTATTCAATATTATATAAATTTTCTTCTCAACATTTTTAATAAATGTTTTTTAGAATATAAAGAAGAATAAAACACATCTAAAAATTACCTGGCAGTTGGGGTTATAAGTGGCAATACTCAATCATTTATTTGAAATAGGGTAAATAATAGTCACTCTAAAGTAAGAGATCATTCTTTAAAACATTTTATAAAAAGCAGTGGAAATGTGCCAGAAAATAAGAACATAATTTATTTATTCACAAACTTTTTATGTTAAAACAAGAACGAAAAATCATGCGTCAAGCATAGATTATGTAACACTTTCCAACGCTTCCAAAATAATTTTACAAATCATTACCGTTTAATAAGCTGAAAGATAACATCTAAGTAAACAATTTGGAAAACGCATAACATATTTAAAAACGTAATTTCAGGAATTTCCAACATATATTTCCAACATATACAATATTCGGAAAAAATATCCGAATACTTTTATTCAGCCCTGTATAGGATCTATAGATTTGTATATATACTACATAGGATGCTAAATTTTAGTTTAGTTAGGAAACGCGTAGCACAGTTTAAAATTCTCCTTCTGGAGTTTCTGTCAATAAACGGAAATGTGTTCGCGAACTTTTGTGCTGCCCTGTATATGAAATACAGAATTTATACACACCAAGTAATAGACAAAAAGTGAGTTAAATTTAAAATCGTGTTCAGTAACTTAAAACGCACTTCCGGGAATTATTGTTAACAGACAGTAGTGAATTCTTTTGTGTGTCCCTGTAAATCAGGCATGTCAAACACGTGGCCCGCGGGCCACAACTGGCCCGCTGACAACTTATCTGTGGCCCGCGAAGTCTTTGGCAATTTACATGTGTTTAATTTAGTTGCGTAAAAAAAGTTGTTGCGTAAAAAATAACACGGATGCTGAAAATACACCAAAACTTTGCACGAACACACTTGCACCAATCGTGGTCTTAGAGATGGCAAACATCAGAAAAATATGTATATCGGTGTTACCAATTTGGTGGACTTTTTTTATTATTCAGAATTTATTATTCGCTATTTTTGAATAGCGCTATTTTTGAATATTTTACTACTCTCTTATATTTTACGCTACTTTACAAAATAATATACTGCATTTATTAAATACTAAGAAATATATTATAAAATTAATACAATTCTGCGCTAACTAAGAACTTTTAAATTAAAAAAATCAAAATATAAAATTAAATAGCTTTAAATGAGTCGCTTTGAAAGTGGCACAAATTATCATTTTTGTGTCTCACACAAAACCCCCGAATATGTCATCCAGGTTCTTCGCTTCAGTCGATCATATAAATTTTGTATTTAAGCTCTTTAATTATTTTCATTACTTAGGTTAGTAATTGTATGTAATCTTCCTGGTGTCCTACGTGATTTTTCTTTCCTTTCTTTTTGATATAGACACATTTTATTGACATACTCTCATACATCCCAGGATTTATATTTAAAAAAAAATGTGTTGAAACTCTTTACTTATATGAATAAATAAGATATACTGAAGATGGACATCGCATAATTTTTTTAAAGGTGATTTACAACACAATCAATCAAAGGAAAGCTGAAATTTTATGTTTGATATGTAGACACTGTTTGAGTTAGGAAAGAATGTACGATTAAGAGGTGCTACAGCACAAAGTTTAAAGAAAACTCACAAATATCTGGCTAAACATAGAAAAGATAAACTGATTTGAAACTGATACTTCTTAAAAAAGAATCAAACTGCTTTCACCAAGCCTATTGAATGAAATACATTTGCTCTAAAAATTACATTAAATGTCCTGCGAGTCGAAATCACTCAAAACGAAATTAAAGAAATGATGTCTAGAGCAGTTAAAGAAATTTGAGAATACTATAAGCTTAAGTAACATTGCTAGAACGATTTATCTGTAACAGATTGATTTCTAAAAGCCGGATATGTGCTTAAAAGCTTATAAAGTGCTTATAAACTTATATTCATACGCACATGCTTAATAATAGTCAATCTAGAAAATATCTTGGAATTATGGATATGAAGATAAACAGATCTACCTTCTTATATGGAATTTAAAGGCTATCCATTATAAAGTACTAATTCTTACTTTCGAAATGTTAAAAAATGTAACAATTTTCATTTTAAATCGACAAATTATGCATATGGATTGTTAAAAGTCCACCAATAGACAAAGTACTTGGAGTTTTAATTTGAGATTACAAAGCTCCTGAGTAAACTTCAAATACAAAGCAAATTTCATAATGCTATCTTGTTACTTGATAGTATGGGATAGGATGTTTTCAAATGGAATTTATTACTTTGATAAAACAATTTTCAAAAAGAAAAGGTATTTCAATTTAAATGTTGCCAGGCATTATTAAAAAGTGGAAACTTTTAGAATATACTAAAAATGAATTCAAAAGCAAATTGTTGAATTTCTAGAAATATGAAAATCAGTTATTTACTTCATCCCTAATGATTGATGTTGAAATTATTCTTCAGAATTCATTACTGCAGTTAATTCAGTGCAATTTCATATTAAAGCGTAAATATTTTGATATGGGGTTTCCAAATTTTTGAAAGTATAATGTGTCATATTAGG
This sequence comes from Maratus michaelseni, assembly GCA_963931845.1. NCBI lineage: Eukaryota > Metazoa > Arthropoda > Arachnida > Araneae > Salticidae > Maratus > Maratus michaelseni. The sequence goes on from OZ007596.1 coordinate 93,729,943, forward strand.
CATATTTTAGCTATGTTCGGTAGCGCACTTTTATACGTATTTGCATAGCTACCAACCTTTTTGTTTTCAAGTAAAAAAAAAACATAATTTGAACCAGAAAATGCATTTAATAAATCAAATTAAAGCAATAGCGCATGGATACAAGACACATTTTATTAAATAACTTTTCTGTTTCAAAATATGCTTATTTTTATTTTTTACTCGAACAAAACACGGAAGATTGATAGCTATGCCTTTGCTAGATCAGGATTAACAAACCAGCGTGTACAATCAATTTTTGAAATAAATACAAGATAGAAAATTCAATTAAATTTTATAGATTTCGTTAATGAAAAAAATTTGTGAGTATGTTTTCGAAAAATAAAATAAAATGAACTATGCATAATAATAACTTTGAAATTTAGCGTGAATAATTCTTTTACATGCATGTGTTTTGTACATATAAATTTTATCCTGTGCAATGGTAATAGTATTAATCTACTTTTTTTTAATGTGGCCCGCGGCTTTGTATATAATGCTTAACTTGGTCCGCTGAGGTAAACGAGTTTGACATGCCTGCTGTAAATGAACGATGACTGCTATACACACAATATTCTGTAGTAAGCATCTTGTAATGCACCTAAGTGATATATATAAATTTCAATGCGTTTAAAACAATGAAATATTATTTAATTAAACCGCAAACGATTTTTCTCCATAGACGTAATGTAACGGAATTCTTTTGACTGTCCCTATAAAGTAACTATAAGTGCTATTCACACCCTATTCCATATTAAGCTTCTTGTAATGCACCTTAGTGATATGTATCAATGACAATGTATTTGAAATTGTGTAACATCATTAAAATAAACCGAAAATGATTTTTCCCCATAGACCGTAATGTAACGGAATTCTTTTGAGTGTCCCTATAAAAAAACTATAAGTGCTACACACTTCAGTTGAAATAGGGAACATGCTATAGATAACGACAATAACATATAAAAATTGCAGCGCAATCCGAGCATATTTACGGGAGTTAGAGCACGGCCAGACGGCCAGACGTCAGACAAACCGAAGTCATAAGGTTGGAAAGTGTTTAAAAAAAAAAAACTTTAAAGTAAACCCCTCTCCCCTCCCCGAAAAACAACAACTGACAAATTACAGTGATTCATCTGAACTAAAAAAATAAATAAAATAATTAATTAACTTTTATTAGTTTATTTACAAAAATATCAATATGGAACGTATTAAAGGGTCTATGTGTCAGAAGTTAAATATTTGCATTCAATTTTTAAATCGTCCACAGAAAGAGTTTAAACTAGACCTAAATAAACAAAATACTGGAATATTTCTGGTATTGTCATCGAAATCTGTTGTTTGTATATTATTTCAAGAATCGTCCTATACCATTTATGAATAATACCCATTCGTATTATGGTTCGAATAATTACGAAAAAAAAAGACCGGTTAATTTTTATTTTTAAAAAACTTTTTTTTTTTTAAATGAAATTTATTTGGATTTATTAATTAAAGGATAAAGTGCTTTGAAAGGAATATTAAACGAAACCCTTTGTGCGATCTTCGATCACACTTACCCACTCGTTTTTTATTTCCATTTACTGCAGATGATAATCCAGACAGTCACACATATAATTATAAAGTATTCTTGAATAAATAATGTAGTCACAAAATTAAAAATTCTCTCTCACGCATTCTTCCCACCAAAATTCTCTGGAAAACTGAAAGCCGAATCTTCTCCGGAAAAACACTGGTAAACAGCCCAGTACCAGATACTTGTTTCCAAACCAGGGTGACACTGACCTATTGTGCAATGTGTGCGGTGCACACAGTCGATGAGCATTTTAAGCAAGGAAGGAATATATATTATTCTTTAATTTTATTAAAATTAGTTATTCTTGAAATTTTAATTAAGTTTTATAGATTTAGTTCAAATGAATATTACTTATAAGCACTTGTTTATGTTATTATTATTTTTTTAATGAATGTGATAGACTAATAAGTTTTAATTTTAAACTCAAAAATCTGATTTGAAATATACAAAAACTTGAGCATTTTTTAGCATTGTATTTAATTTTAGATGCCCCACAGAGGCTGTATTGGCACTATTTTTAATGTTTTATTGCCCCCCCCCCCATATTCTAATCACGTGACAGATAGCTAACTACTTGAGCGGAAAAGAATATTTTTTCTTTGCATAAGATCGAAAATGTCTTTTGAACTTTATTCTTCCATTAAAAGTATGAGAGAAGAGGAAGGGTCAATTTTTGTACTAAGAAAAACAAAACTCGAATTAAATAACTTGATCTCCAGATAAAAACAACTTGGTCGGCCGTGGCTACTTTGGATGATTTGCATGATTTGCATACATAAATTACATATATATATATATATATATATGTGTGTGTGTGTGAGTGTGTGTGTGTATGTATATGTATGTATGTATGTATGTATGTAAATCATCAAATAGTTTTTATGCAAAATTATTTTGAATCCAGTGCGCAGAAGACGTCGTTATCCATTTCTAACATTGAATGATGCGGTAAAAAATATCCAACCACTCTTAGATAATACGACTAAAAAAAAAAAAAAAAAAATCTTGAATTATTTGTCTTACGTAATTCTATTGTATTACATTACACTACATATGTGGTACATAATTCTTAGATAAAAAAAATGTTCTATTTAAACGAGAAAAAAAAACACGTTGACTAACACGTTTTTTCCCCCCCCAAAAAAGTAGAATAACAGTGTTTTATTCATTGCTGTCCAGGAATAGTTGCGGCGGTTTTGCTTTGATTATGAATGGCGCTTATTTCAAACAAAGTTACACACACACACACAATGAGATGCTATAAATTAATTACAAAAAGTTACATATACAAGCCAAGGCTCTAAAACAAAGAGGATTATATTTCATCTCAAAACGGTTTCCAATCCAGAATTTGCGAAGGGGAATGTATTTGGGGAAAAAATGCTGTGGCCATCACAAATCTTTCTTTTGTATAATTCTAGTACGTTAATTTAAATCAATTATGCATCAATAATTATATAATTGTAAAATATAGTGCATTTCTTTGAATTTAACATGGAGTTACATTCATCATTAAGCAATGCGAAACAAATGCTGAGAAACAAAGTGATGAGAAACTAGTAAGTTAAAACCCTTTCCGGCACAGTGGTCCCACTCCGGGCACACCTAATTTTAATTCCAAACTTGCATACGGCACCAATAATATTTTAATAAAATTTTGTTTCACTAATGAAAGCTTGAAATAAGGAGTTCGTATTTTCTAAAAAAGTCGTTTGTAAATTCCGGTGTCAGTCAGCAATTTCTCATTTTACAAACAGACTTTGTCTATGCCGGAAAGGGTTAAAGTGAGGATGTACAAACACAGTCCATTTTCATAATATGCAGGGGTACTTTTATGTTAGCTGGGAGCAGGTGATAAATCACCAACTATTGTTCCCGTCTCCATCATTCTTATTGCATTAATTTCATTTTTAAAATAAAATTTTCATGAAAACATACAAACAGAAACATAACTTTCATTTAAACTACATGCATTTAAAATACGTGCCTTTCACTCATTTCATTTAAAATATAAAGGATAAAAAATAAGAAGAAATAATACTATAATCCAAATTTTCTTTTCAACACCAGAGCATTGTTTCTAATTCAAAGAGACAAAAAAATAAATCGGGTTGAGATGTCTAAAACTTCACTTCTAAAACTTAAACCGGACTTCACTGGCTCATAGGCAAATGACATCAAAGATTTTTTCTGATTTTATTCTTTGCAAGTGTGTATTGTTCACCATGTTTTTGGGAAATAAAAAAATCAATCACAATAAATTTAATTCCTTTTCAAGCGGTTTGTTTATCTTAGGAATGAAATATTAAATGTCAATAACTCCAAATATAATACATTTTAAAAAGTAACTCATCTCTCAAAAAATAATTTCCTTTTAATGATCTTGCTAAAAATGTGACCACAGATCTCTCTTTTGGGTATTCAAAGCCACAATTGGACCAATATATACATTTATATTTATAACCTGAAATATGAAATTTGGTGCAATTTTACTTAATAGAAACTTAGAGATTCAGTTTTAATTTCCATCAAGGTTAAAAAAATCAATCACAATAAATTTAATTCCTTTTCAAGCGGTTTGTTTACCTTATGAATGAAATATTAAATGCCAATAACTCCAAATATAATACATTTTAAAAAGTAACTCATCTCTCAAAAAATAATTTCCTTTTAATGATCTTGCTAAAAATGTGACCACAGATCTCTCTTTTGGGTATTCAAAGCCACAATTGGACCAATATATACATTTATATTTATAACCTGAAATATGAAATTTGGTGCAATTTTACTTAATAGAAACTTAGAGATTCAGTTTTAATTTCCATCAAGGTTAAAAAAATCAATCACAATAAATTTAATTCCTTTTCAAGCGGTTTGTTTACCTTATGAATGAAATATTAAATGCCAATAACTCCAAATATAATACATTTTAAAAAGTAACTCATCTCTCAAAAAATAATTTCCTTTTAATGATCTTGCTAAAAATGTGACCACAGATCTCTCTTTTGGGTATTCAAAGCCACAATTGGACCAATATATACATTTATATTTATAACCTGAAATATGAAATTTGGTGCAATTTTACTTAATAGAAACTTAGAGATTCAGTTTTAATTTCCATCAAGGTTAAAAAAAATAATAATAAAATAAAAAATAAATGCAAAGCAGCGTTTAAAGCATTTTAAGCATTTAATTTTGTGCAATTCTATTGCATAGATGTCGAGATCTAGCCATCACGCACATCGTGAAAAATATGGCATAGAAACGCCACCTGTTAGGTGATATACGCCACACTTTATTATTTAAACCAAATCATAGTGATTAGTAAGTAATAGCAATGATGATTGAGTAGCAATTTTTCCACCGATTAATATAAAAAAAACCTATTTTTAATTTGCCCTGCGGCAATCAATTACCAATTGTGACAATTCATCTGTCACTAGCTAATTTTCAACATTGTAGCAAGTAAATATTAATTTTTAAGATAGGTTTTTTAAAAAAAAATCATGCTTCGCAAAAATTTAAAAAAGCAATAAAAAGTTTCTAAGTTGACCCCCCCCCCTCTTTTATAATTTAAAAATTGAAATTATTCGATATTCATAAGTGGTGTAAGAGCAATAACAGCGAAAGCCACAGCGCAGGTCGTTGTCCTGATCTTTATACATTTCTAAAAATAACTACTAATTTTTGGCAGTTGTCCAAAAGTGAACTATGGTTTTTTTGAGAAAACAAAACAAAACAAAAAAAAAATCGTAGAGAAAGAAATACGATTTTGTCGCTAATAATAATAATAATAATAAAATAGTATTAAAAACTAAAACTATTTTTCAGCATGCGTGTACTATTGTATTACTTTAAAATAAAAATAGAAAGAAACATTGTTAGGTCTTGAAACTTTTTAATGAACTTATTAATAGATATGTTTAACAATTCTCTGGGATGAAGAAATTTTTAGATTTGCTTGCCAAAGTGAAGTGAACCTGAAAGACGAAACAATATTACGCCAATCTCTCGTGAACATAATGTGAGTTGGTGCTGGATCTGAATATTGCTCTATATAGCGAAGTATATTTTTTAGTGCAATTGCAACATCAAAAAGTAATGGCTCTATCGAAGAATGCCACTACAACAGAGCCAACGACGATACCCATGAAAAAGAATAAAAAAATGAAAGAGTCAACTATCTCCAACGCAAGTGACATCATCCCACGAAAGAGTCAAACTACCAAGAAACGACAACCTCCAAATGTTAGTGACAAACACAAAACACTAAAGAATATCAACCACCGATAATGACAACAAGCATCACTTTGAATGATAGAAACAACCACGATCAAGTGACAGACAACTTTAACTATTAAGCGACAAAAGTGAAACAAAGAAGTGAAAATGACAACTACCCATGATAGAGACCAACTTATCACAAAAAAAAAGTGATTAGCATAACAACGATCAGTGACAACTTATCTTGACCAAAGAGAACCAACCCCAAGACTAGAGTCAAGCATTTAAGAACGCAAGATAAGCGCAAATTATAAACACATCTACGAGCGACGAATAAATATTAGTTACCAAAAGAAGGACAGTAAATACTCCGGTATATCACATCCGCCCACCATGACTTAGCTGCGCTGTGCTGTGCAGTGCCGAATCGACTCATCTAAACATCAATTACCAACCGGCCAACTTTGGGAAAAAAACGAAGACAACAAGAAGTACTGCAGCCACGACAGCCTGGAGCCTTGTCAAGTACATCTACGCCATGCGGAGATACGGCGAATCTGCGCCCCGTTGCCAAGTGTCAACCCGTTCCGCTGTGAAAAAGCCCGGCAGGTAGGGGCCTAGCCAGCAGTCTAAAAATAACAACAGCATCAAAACATTCTGCAGGAACAGTATCTGCCTCATCAATTTCTTTAGGATCAGAGTAATCTTAGGGTTAAAATAGTCAATCGTTCCGCAATTTTTGAAATGCGCCTCGTAAATCCCACATTCTCTTTTTTAAATTCGTATGCGACCTGATAATTATGTAGAATAATGAAATTTATTATCTATTAATAATTGTTATAAAATTTTATTTTGGAATGCCATACAAAATACAAATCTGTACTATAAAGCAAAAACATGTCCGTGAGTAAACGCTGGCGTCCTAATTGACGATGGCAACGAACGAAATAATAAATTTCGCTTTTTTTTTTTTTTACAAATTTACTAATTTCTAAACATCGCACAATTTCAATTTTTACACTATCGAATAATGAAAAAAAAAAAGTACTTTCAAATGCAATTTATTGGAAAACTATATTTGAAGTTACGGATTTTTTTTTACGGTTTTAAAATAATTTTTAAGCATGATTTTCTTAAATATCTGTCTCTATCGCATGCAGCTGAATTCTCTCGGAAATGTTCTTTTGTCTTTATCAGTGTAAAGAGAGTCAATATGTAGTCGATCTAGCCCGTTTATAACAAGAGAGGTTTTTATTACTTACCCATCATACGTAGTATAGGGTTAAGTCTTGTAATCGTTTTGAAAATCGAAAATAAATTTTGACGGATTTACACGCTTCAGACACTGAAGATTCCGAAAAACATATTTTTAGAAAAAAAAAATGCCGTCCGTCTGTCTGGTGTGTATGTCTGTAAACGCTCTATCTCCCGAACAAATTGAGATAGAGACTTGAAATTTTGTATGTACTTAGTATGTAATAATGAGAAGAAGCCTATTGAATTTCAGTAACCTCGATTATCCGGAACTATTTTTTTCGGACTCTCGAAATATTCGTTCAGATAAAAGGTATATAAAATTTTTCGAAATTGTTTATTTTAAGGAGTGAATATAAAAGACAATAAAAACCATAAATTTTGCACAAAAAATGAAGTCTATCGGATAATGAGTTGCGGAGATATTTGAAATCCTATTTTCCACACTCTTCGATTTTTCATGATGCTGTATGTTATTCAAATTTCAATTCAAAGATACATTTTAATTGGAAATGAGACGCTTAATCCCACGCAGTAAACTGTTAGTCAATATGAATATCATTTTTGGAGTTATAAGAATGTTTCTTTTACGCAATTCAGTAATAGAGCATACTTAAAGTTTATGATGTTATCAAGCCACGATTTTAAACACTCTATCTACCGATCAAAGATGATGCATATCCATGATGGGTAAGTATTACGGCGGCCCCCAACGACTAGTTTCTTTTAATTATTGCTAACAAATATTCTTTAAAATATTCTGACATTTTAATGATGTTACGAACCTTTTTTTCTGTGGAACCTTTAAGTTATTTACCGTCAAGTTTTGACGTTGTCTTATCTAGTATTCATCTTATAACATATGCAGATACTTGCATCGAACGATTTTCTGTACCTACGATAAATATAACAACTTTTATTTCAACAAATGAAAATAATAGTGATTAATGATAAATATTCCATAATAGTAACTCAAACTAGAATTTAATAAATCTATTAGGTTGGTGCGAAAATTAGCTTATGTTCTTTTTAATGAATAACCGTGCGAGGATTTCGCACTAATACTAGTTAATATGTTTTAGAAAATATCTACTATTTTTTAGATGCAGGTTTAAACTATTAAAGAAAAAATAAGGATAAAAATATCTGCGAACAACATTAGTCAAGACAGAATAACATCTCATTTTATTACACCAAAGTTACGATAAAAAATGATCGAACATATTAAAAGGTACGCTCGAGAAAAAAAAAAAAAAATACAATCGTATTTTAACTACATTAGACGAGAAAAACAAGGGACAAAGAAAATAAAATGAATACATATAAAATACAATTTAATCTAATATAACAAAGCGTACCTTTTCGACTACAGCTGAAATGCCACTGCTTCGATCGATCGATGGTGTACTTTTCTTTTAAACATTTCATTAAAAATTTTCTTTTTAATCATAAATATCAAATAAACCTTGTGCGGAGACGTCACACTTGTATCTTTTTTGTACTATTTATTTTTTTTATAATCATTGTTGAGTATGTTATAATGCGATATCTTATTTTTGCCGCAACACTGATTTGACTGCAATTTTTAATCAGAAACATGTGTTGAAGGGGCGAGGCCAACGAGGTAAGCGCGTAACATCAGAATATTAAATTCTTCAAATTAAAATTAACTCTGGTCTTCAACATGCAGAAAGAAAAGGAATTGCTTACCTTTTCTATGGTCTATCCAGTTTATGAAATATCCACTGGTTTATATATTTCAACTATTTGAGAATTTATTATAAACACTTCTTGAATAATTCTATTTAGATGCACCACCGCTGAAATAAAACTTGTAAAAAATAATATTAATGCACAATTCACATTGAATAAATAAGTTCACGTTTGGATTGATTTTAAAAATTATATTTTACATTACTTAAAATTTTAAAAGGTTTACATTTAGATTAATTTTAACATCAGGAAACATTTTTTCCTGTGACTTTACAGAATGAAGGATAGTAATACACTGACTCATTTTCACAAAGTTTGGAAAGTTACGAGTAAAGTTGCATCATTTCTTTGAAACAAATTGACGTTGAATAATTGTCCTTTTAAATGTTTTAGTTCTGTAATAAGTTTATAATGGCATAATCACAAATAACAAATTATAAACATATTTCACATTATTAGAAGAGAACGATTATAACGAGGTAATAAATCTCTATTGCTTGATAAACTTGAAACTTAAGAGTCATAAATTAGGTCACTTGTTTTAAGAGATGAGAGAAAAATTATCGTTGGGTTTTTATCTGCGTGCTTCATCATTTTCTTTATTTATTTATTTTACTTTGAGTGGAAAATATTAAGTGATTGAAATGAATGGATTAGTTTTTACAATTTCCCCCTTAATCCGTTCATGGGGATTAACTAATATTTTCATTGAATTTCTGTGTTCGATGAATCGAGGCTTGGGTAAAGGTTTGGTAAGTGCATCAGCTATCATTTTTTCTGTTGGAAGATATCTTAACTCAATTATGCCTTCTTCGCTATATTGTTTAATGGCATTAAATTTGACGTCGATGTGCTTTGATCTTTTCGTGAATTTTTCTGATTCAACCATTTTTATGGTACTTTGATTGTCTTCATATAAAGTGATTGGTTTTTGCTGTGGAAAGCCTAGATCGTCAAGTAACTTCAATAACCAAATTATTTCTTGGCTAGCATGTGCTGCGGACACATATTCAGCCTCTGCTGAAGATAAGGCAATGCAACTTTGCCTTTTCGTCGTCCACTGAATTGGGTTGTTGCCCAACATATATAATATTCCCGATGTTGATCTGCGGGTTTTGGTATCACCTGCCCAATCGGCATCAGCGAATACCTTTAATATTGGTTCTTCATTAGTGTTAATTATTAATTTTAGTTCTTTAGTATGATATAGATATCTTATTATTCTTTTTACGGCTTGCCAGTCTTTTTCGCGAGGATTCTCATTTCTTCTGCTTAAAATGTTTACTGCTGCTGAAATGTCAGGTCTAGTTATTGTTGTTATATAAAGCAATGAACCAAGTGCCTGGCGATATTTAATATTATTTGGCATTAAATTATCATCATCATTTAATTTGTTATATCCTGGTTCCATTGGAGTTTTGCACGGTTTGGAGTTTTCAAGATTGAACTTTTTCGCTAAATTTTCAATCTTAATTTTTTGATCAAGAGAATAACCGTTAGGTAATTTCTGAATTTGAGTACCTAAATAGTTACTAATATTGCCTAGATCCTTTAATTCGTATTCTTGTTTTAGAGAATTTACGATTTCTTCTATTATTTCATCTTTGCTGGCGATGAGTATATCATCAACATATATTATTATATATGATGTATGATCTTTTTCTTTTCTAGTGAAAAGACATGTGTCTGCTGTACTTTGGATAAAGTTCAAGTTGTCTAGTGTTTCAGCGATTTTAATATGCCAAGCTCTGGCGGCCTGTTTGAGGCCATATATTGCCTTTTTGAGCTTGCAAACTTTTTCAGGAAATTGTTCGTTTACATAGCCTTCAGGTTGATTTATATATATTTCTTCATTTAAGTTCCCATGAAGAAAAGCGGTGTCAATATCTACATGTCGCACATTCAAATTATTATAAGCTGCTGCTAAAAGAAGTGTTTTGATGGTACAATGTTGTGCTACTGGTGAAAATGTTTCTTGATAATCTTCCCCATATTTTTGACTGAAACCTTTGGCAACAAAACGTGCTTTATATTTTTGTGTATTTCCTGAACTATCAATTTTTCGTTTGAAAATCCATCTACTTCCTATGATTCTTTTATTAAGAGGAGGATCGACTAGATCCCATGTATTATTTTTCATTAACGATTGTATTTCGTTTTCAGTGGCTTTAAGCCAGTTTTTCTTTTCTAGTGGATTGTTTATTTTGATAAGCTGTTTCCAGTTTTCAGGTTCTGTTGTATCGCAATCATTTGCTAAAGCAATAAAATTGTCGGAAGTATATCTTTGAGGTGGTACTCCTCTGTTTTGTCTTTCAGATCTACGAGGTTGATGTGTTTCTGATTGTTTGGGCGCGTCAGGTGTACAGGGTGTGTCACCTATTTCTATTTCAATGTATTTTTTATCTTCAATTAATTGTTCGTGATCATTAATTTTCTCGTTTAAATTGTTCAGTTTTTCTTCCAGAAATTTTACAGATCTGGAGATTATTATTTCACCATTTTTAGTGAAAACGCGGTATCCCTTTGTATTATTATCATAGCCCATGAAGATACCCTCTTCTGCTGTGTCATCTAGTTTAGATCTTTTGTGTTTGTTTATGTAAGTGTATACTTTACAGCCAAATACACGTAAATAATAGAGATTTGGTTTTCTTTTGAACCAAATTTCATATGGCGTTTTATTTGTCAATTTAGTGGGGAGCCTATTTTGGAGGTGATTAGCAGTATTTATCGCTTCACCCCAGAACCTATGAGGTAAATTTGCTTCGGATAATAGGCTTCGTGTCATTTCAATTAAACTTCTGTTTTTTCTCTCAGCAATGCCATTCTGGCTGGGACAAAATGGAACTGTGTATTCATGTTTTATACCATGTTCCCTTAGAAAGGCTTCTGTTTTATTTCCTATGTATTCCCCACCGTTATCCGATCTAATCGCCGTCGGATATTTTCCTTGTCTGGTTTTGACCATTTGTACATAGTCTTTTATTTTTTCATAAACTTCATCTTTACTTTTTAATAAGTAAATAACTGTGAATCTAGAACTGTCATCTATGAATGTAAGGAAGTAATTTTTTCCTCCTATTGTGGGTGTTTTAAAAGGCCCACATAAATCAGTATGTACTAAATCTAATACTTTTGTTGTTTTATTTCCGATAGATTTAGAGTACGGTGCATTTGTTGACTTTGTTTTTATACAGGTTTCACAGTTTGTTTTATGATTACAGTTATTTATTTTTATCCCACTGGCCAAGTCATTTTTGACTAATTCTTTTATACTTTCATTATTTCTGTGGCCAAGGCGTTTATGCCAAATTTCGAGGCAATCTTTATTTCTGCAATCATGTGCAATGTTTATTTTATTTTGAGAACTTTCTTCTAGTGTTTCAACTTGATATAAGTTATGTTTCTTAAATGCTTCTAAGTATATTTTTCCATTGCACGATAGTATGCATTTTTCATTTTCGAAAAATACTTTGTAGCCATGTTCTGTGGCTTTACTTACGGAAATTAAATTTGATTCCAATTGTGGAACAAATAACACATTCTTAAGTGTAATTCTATTTATACATCCATCAGATGTTTTTGTCATTATTTGTGTTTCGCCGGTTCCGTAAGAATTTAATGTATTCCCATTAGCAATTGTTACTGTAGTTTTTTCAGTATCGTTGAATTTTGTAAATATATCCCTATCGTTCGCTATATGCGAAGACGCTCCTGAGTCAATTAACCAGGTTTTATTAGCGGGATTGACAATTATGAATGCTGCATCTTTATGTTCACTTTTATTTATTTGTACCTGTTCATCTGTTTTTGATTTATTCATTTTATTTTTACTATCACCTTTTGTATTTTCAAAACACAACGATGTGTACTTTTTGTATTTGTATTGTGTTTTAGGTGTAGTGGTCTGTGTGTTTCTGTTCTTGAGATGCCAGCATTGTTTGTAAGTGTGATTTGATTGTTTACAGTAGGTACAATATTTGTTTTGCCCTTTATAATCTTGAGTGTATTTCTTTTGTGTTTTAAACACCTTTTGTGAGTTTTCAACTTGCTCACTATTTTCTACCCGTTTATTAAATTCATCAGTAAGTTTGCTCTTGATGAATTCGGGAGTTAATTCAATTTCATTTCGGGCTTCGAGAGCTGTTATTAATGTATTATAACTCGCAGGTAACGAGCACAATAGAAGTGCAGATAAATGCGAGTCGGTTATGTTCTCTCCTATTGCGGAGAGCTTATCTTTTATTTCCAGTATATTAGTAATGTGTTTGTGCATGTTCCCATTTTCGGGAAGTTTTGCACTATACAATTTTCGTAACAAATACAATTTACTGGACAAATTGGCTCTCTCGTGAATATTTTTTAAACTATCCCATGTCTGTTTTGCTGTTTCTAAATGTTTTACATGAACTATTTGCGTATCGTGTATACTCAGGTTTATTAAAGCGCGAGCTTTTGCATCCTTTTTTCTCCAATCTTCGTTAATTGGTGTAGGGGGTTCCTGAGTTACGAGTTCGTACAAATCTTCCTTAATTAACAACATATTAATTTTAAACTTCCATATAGAATAATTATTATTGTTTAATTTATCTACTATTTGCATTTCCTTTATTGCCGCCATCTCGGAGAACTTGTTTATACAGTTTTTAAAGTTTTATTAGTTTAAATAGTTTATTAAATTCAATTATGTTTTCTTGAATTTTTAATCTAGCATAAGAGCTGAGTATTATTTTTATTAATTAGAGTCAATTATTAATCCTTAAGAATAAATTCTGAGTTCATATATTCATCAGTCTCATAATCACTGTTGAAGGGGCGAGGCCAACGAGGTAAGCGCGTAACATCAGAATATTAAATTCTTCAAATTAAAATTAACTCTGGTCTTCAACATGCAGAAAGAAAAGGAATTGCTTACCTTTTCTATGGTCTATCCAGTTTATGAAATATCCACTGGTTTATATATTTCAACTATTTGAGAATTTATTATAAACACTTCTTGAATAATTCTATTTAGATGCACCACCGCTGAAATAAAACTTGTAAAAAATAATATTAATGCACAATTCACATTGAATAAATAAGTTCACGTTTGGATTGATTTTAAAAATTATATTTTACATTACTTAAAATTTTAAAAGGTTTACATTTAGATTAATTTTAACATCAGGAAACATTTTTTCCTGTGACTTTACAGAATGAAGGATAGTAATACACTGACTCATTTTCACAAAGTTTGGAAAGTTACGAGTAAAGTTGCATCATTTCTTTGAAACAAATTGACGTTGAATAATTGTCCTTTTAAATGTTTTAGTTCTGTAATAAGTTTATAATGGCATAATCACAAATAACAAATTATAAACATATTTCACATTATTAGAAGAGAACGATTATAACGAGGTAATAAATCTCTATTGCTTGATAAACTTGAAACTTAAGAGTCATAAATTAGGTCACTTGTTTTAAGAGATGAGAGAAAAATTATCGTTGGGTTTTTATCTGCGTGCTTCATCATTTTCTTTATTTATTTATTTTACTTTGAGTGGAAAATATTAAGTGATTGAAATGAATGGATTAGTTTTTACAACATGTTTTAGCGAAATGTGACCGTACTAACGTCAGATGCCGGTTTAAAAACTTTTCGAATTATACCTCATTCATCGTTTTGTGCTTTGTAAGTGCAGTGAAAAAGAAGTGTTGACAACAGAAATAATATACATGATATAACAGAAATTAAACAATATTAGTATAACACAACATAACAATTGCTACAATAGTGGTTTCTTTTTATGATTAGGGTATTTTTATCATAAACAATTCTATGTTTTTGTTTTTAGCGATTCAAAGTAATAAGTAACTCTGTCGCTTAAAAATAAAACTTGTAATTATTTTATGAAAGAGTGATTAACTTGAATGTAAATTTGTATGCGTATCTTTAAAATTAGTTGGGAAATCATAGAAATAACAGTTTTATACAAAAAACACTTTAAGACGCAATTTGTGTCATGATTACTCAACAGCGGAAATTTATTTCATATTTGCAGTGTTCTTTTCTGTTAGCCTTGACCATGACACCACAAAGGCGAGATCGTGTTGGAGTGATTCGTAAAACACGAATAGATAATAGTAAAAAGGGGGAAAAAATACATTCCGTCAAAATAATTCGTTTTTGATGTTTTGTTAGACTGTTTATTCTTTCACAATGAGAATTTAGCTGAGATTCAACTACGATTTTTTTTTTTTTTTTTTAGGTAGATTTCGTAAGAAATACTACCTATTACATTCTACCCTAAGTTGGAATTTCTGAAAAATTTTTGCAGATCTACGCCGATCATCACTTCCAGAACCCAAAACCACCCCCAGTTCAAAACTTTATCTATCTATCTATCTATCTATCTATCTTTTCTATGTCACTCTTTTATGGACACGATAACTGCAATAATTCTCCACAAATCTCTTCTAAACTGATACATAAAATCAAGGGGCATAAAATCTCAGTGAAGTTCGTGAATGGGCAAAATCGAACCAGGGGGGGGGGGGGGGGGGAATGGGGGAACTTTTTGTGAAAACAGAAAAAAACCCATAATTTCTTAATTATGATACGTATCGAATCCGTTTAAAGTTATTATTACTTCTAGGAAAAAGGCCGAAAATTTATGTATGACAGATTTCTGATATCATTAAAAATGGTCCCAAGGGGGGGGGGGGAGGGGGGTTTTAGAAGAAAAAAATTCATTGCTTCGTCAATTCACAAGATATCAAATCCGCTTAAATTTATTATAAATCCTCTTAATATTATCTAAAACTTTTATATTGACATGTTTTTTATAGGACCAACCCTTATAGCAAAAAAAAAAAAAAAAAAAAAAAAAAAAAAAAATATATATATATATATATTAAAAACAAAAAAATCCTTGCCGGCTCCGTCTGAAAACAAGTTAGATTTCGAAGTGGGCAGTCCCAACTGCGGCTTCATGGCAAAAAAATTCCTTTCTTCCGCAATTCCCAACAAACAGTCGCCCCACGGTCTGCGTCTTCGAAATTTACCTGTGCCTGTCGGCCGAGCCGTCAGGGATTTTTTTAAAACTAAGTATTGCCTGATGTGCCCATTTATGCTGGAAGTCCGTCCCGTTTTTCATGAATTCCAAGAATGTACGGGGACACAATATATCAAATGTCTCAATTTTTCAAAAAAAAAAAAAAAAAAAAAAAATCTTGCTCGTATTTTTAGATATTGTCGTATCGTCCCCTAACAAGACTGTAACTGTCGCGGGACCCTGGGCCACAGCCCCGTTTACCGGATGATTGCGCCGGCCCTGGTATTAACCTTTCGTATTAGCCAGGGGTTAATAACCAAAGAAATCGCCTAAGATTTCACGATTTACACACTGCAAAAAATAATTGTTGATTTTATAGTATAATACTGTAAAATCGACAATTATTTTTTGCAGTGCAGCAGCCTTCTTCTTTCTGATTATTTCAGTTTTTAAGCGCGTAATACGACATATCTGTTAAATTTTATGGCCGCGGGACCGACTTTCCTTTTGAGGTTTCGGCGACGGAGTCGCTTGTCAGTCTCTACGGTTCATCGAGTGTCTGTGTTGAAGTCTCATCTAAGATTTGGAACCTCCGCCGTATCGCAGCGGCCTACGTCGTCGCGAGCTCGAGTAAAATATTGGGAGGTTTCGTTGGATGACGATCCTCCGGATCAGCCGTAGCGCACTCGGTGATCGCCGATGTGCGCGCTAAAAATCCATGAGGATTTGGGGACGGTGGTCGATTGCCGCGCCGGGCGTCCCGTCAGGGCTCCTGGCGGCGCATCTTAGTGTTATATCTGTTAAATTTGTGTTTTACTCTATTTCTTATTTATTTATTTATTTATTTATTTATTGATGTTTTAATTTCGTTATAGAATATTAACAGAAAACAAATGCCGAACTATTTATATTGTTTTAAGTGCAAACGACTTAATTTTTCGTAATCAGGTTGCATGCAATAGAGATAGGTTTAAAAAAAAATCATGCTTGAAAATTAATTTCAAAACCATAAAAAAACAGTAAATTGAGATACAGTTTCAAACAAATAGCATTTGAATTTACATTTTAATAATAATCGATAAAAATAACAATATATATGTATTTTAACTTCACTAAAAACTACTTACAGCAATGGGATGAAACATTGTATGCACATGTAAAAAGCTCTAAAATTCAATTCATGTTTCCACACAGGTTGTAATTAATAATTCTTTCAAATATTAATTTCGTGATTTCTTATTATTTCATGAATAAAAGTTATTAAAATGCACGAGCATGACAATCAAATAATTATATTTGAAATATTTAATACTAACGTGACAGAAAAAACAGTGTGATAAAACAAATATTACAAAAAAAAAAAAGAAAGAAAGAAAATACCGAACATTAATTTAACATTAAGAAGTCAAAATTTTATATCTACATAATTTCTAAAATTTTTTACCGAATAACTTTATATTTGATACCTGAAGATACAAATTTGGGAATTATTATTATAAAATTTAATATTTGTTTGTTTCAATATATGGAGACGACACCCTGTGCTTGTTTATTGATCAATAATTATAGCAGACCCAATTTCTAGTCAATTGGTACCTATCTCATTTAAATGTATACGGCAATGCAAGCAAAATTCGATTTCTAGGAAACGTTTATCAAATAATAAAAGTTTTCTAAGATTATAACATCCTAATGGTTTTAACATTCGATTGAGCTTAATTGAAAGCTAAATACTGAGTAAAAGTTATCTATTGAACCGTGTTAAACCGAACCCATGCAAATCTAATGCATGTAAATCGAGATCTAATTGTGTATTTAATATCCAAGGATAATAATCTTTCTGTGAATCATAACACATTTTAACATGTAATCCGACTGATACTTAAATAAAAGACAATTGTGTGGTATATTAATTACATAAATAACAAAAGAAATTGCTATGGTTTTTTGAAGTGTTTCTTTTACTGCGATTCAAGATGATTAAGTCTGCTGTATTTATAAAGATTATTTTATACTCTTTGATAGGAGTAAAAATAAATAAATAAAGAGAAACATTTAAAATATATTATATTACTTTAATTTTTAAGTCGAAATTTTGAATTTTACCGTTCTTGACAACAATTGTATAAAATGCAGTTCAACAAAAGCAGTTTGACAAATATAGCACAGAGCCCACTCAAATCAATAAGAACAATACATGAACCGCATATCTTTCTTACGTTTATATACTATATATATATATATAATGTTATATAATATATAACATATATAACATAATTTAATTCTAACTTCCCCCTCATCTAATTTACTATTTTTCAATTAAAATACCTTTTCATTTCAATTACTTCTACGCCTAGTAACTTTTCTTTCTTGTCTCAAAATAATTCCATTTTAGAATATTCTATTTAAGCTATAAACTGAATTCTGATAAAGGCGCTTCGGGGAGCTTTTCCAGCCGCAAGCAGGTCGTAGCACACCAGCTTTCTGTATACACCAGTAAAGAGATCTGGCAAGCTGTCTGATTGGTTTAGAACTCTTGACGCAATGCGCTTTTTCGGAAATTTGTGCTAATACTGCGACCAATATAATCGCCTGCACTTGTTCAGAGGCCACTTTTTTTTGCGTGTGTTTCTCCTTGCATCAGAGTGTCATCGATTTGTTTACCGCTATACTGTTAGAATCTTGTTTTTATTGTTATGGATGATGTTCATCTACATATTGTTTATGTTGAAAATTTTTAAACTGAAGACGCTAAATTAAGATTATAAGGAATAATTAAGAGTAAGGAAGAGTCTTTCATCAGAAAGGAGAACTTGCTTTCCGTTAAATAAAGATGTTGTACTGACATTCGCAGTCTGTTATTTTGGTGGTGCAATCTCATGGATTTTGACTGCATTTTTTTCAGTAAAAAAACTCGGTGCTCTCCCGACGACTGCCCGATACCCAACATGACTGGAACTATATATTTTTGTCGACATTGCTCGTAAGCTCTAAGGCTGCTAATTAGATAGCGGCCTTGTCGTCAAATCCCACCTTACTTCCAGAAAGTTAACATAGCAGCATTGATCGACCAGAATTCAGCAGATTCCTTCCTCGCTTATCGAAATCGTCGCGCACACACTCACACACACACACACACACACATATATACAGGGTGTCTCAAAAGGTCGTTTACAAACTTAACATGCTGGTCAGTCATATCATGATGAACAAAATTTACGTAGGAACTTGCGTTCGAAAATGCAAACTGTGACCGCTAGAGGGCGATGAGCGCAGGTGTGGAGGGGAAGAAAGAAAGGATATCGAAAGAGATATTAATATGACTTTTATTAAAGAACATGGTTTAATTTAGAGAAGATGTTCAAAATTCCTTCCATTCACTGCAATACATGCTTCACAACTTCGACGCATGGATTCACGGACCCGTTCAAAATGCGCAGGTGTGTCACGGACACGTGCCGCCGCTTTCACGATCCTGACGACGAGATCCATGTCCGATGTTACGGGCGTCTCGTACACCATGGACTTCATGTGTCCCCACAGATAGAAATCCAGGGGAGTCAGGTCGGGGGATCGCGGTGGCCGTGCGACTGGTCCGCCTCTACCAATTCAGCGATTAGGATATATCCTATCGAGGTATTCTCGCACAGTGTAGCTAAAATGAGCAGGCGCTCCATCGTGCTGAAACCAGATGTTTCGGCGTGTAGCGGCTGGAACGTCACCCATCAGATCCGGCAAGACTCTTTCTAAGAAAATGCGATAGGTATTCCCGTCGAGGCGTTGAGGTAGTAGGTAAGGGCCAATTAACATGTCATCGATAATACCAGCTCAAACGTTTGCGGCGAAACGTTGTTGACGTGCATGGGCGCGTGTACACCTTGGGTTTTCATGCGCCCATATGTGCCTGTTGTGCAGGTTCAGGACACCGTCCTGTGTAAAACAGGATTCATCTGAAAACAAAATCCATGATGGAAAATCCGGCTGTGCGACCCTTTATTGCAAATACCAGCGTGCGAATGCAACGCGTTGGGGATAATCGTCATCGCACAATGCCTGTATTCTTTCTTGCGTGTCCTCATGCAGTATGCGCATAATGCTGGAACGATGTACACCCAAGACGCGTTCGCTTGCTCGGAAACTTGTTGCGGGTTCCTGTCAAATTCCCGTAGCACGGTTTCCTCTACGACAGGCGTGCGTGTAGTGCGTTCTCAACCCATGTGACTACGTACTTTGAAAGCTCCTGCTTCACGCAATCTGCGGTGCAATTGTCCAAACAAAACATGACTTGGCTGACGTCTGCTTGGGAAGCGCTCAAGGTACATCCGTACCACGGTTCGTGCATTTCCATCCGCGGCGATATATATATAATGCATATCGGCCAATTCTGCGTTGCTAAACCGATTCATTCTTCTTCTGCAACGTCCTCGCCTGAAATGATTACGCTTCCCAATTTCCCGTAAGCCTGCGCTCATCGCCCTCTAGTGATCGCAGTTTGCATTTTTGAACACAAGTTCCTATGTAAATCTTATTTATCATGATATGACAGACCAGCACGTTAAGTTTGTAAACGACCTTTTGAGACACCTGTATATTCACACGTATATATATCAGGGATGAGATTTCTCCGACTTTTTGCATACCAGTATAATCTTGGAGAAAATGTTGTTCTGTTAAATCGCAAAATGTTCGGATTAAATAAAACTAGCAACTATACCTAATGATTCATTCTTGATTCAATCTAAATTATATTTTTTGACTCAAATAATGAAAGCATAAAAAATGATTCTACAATTCATTTGTATCTTTTTACTCGTATTTTATTTTATCTATAATAGAAGAAAGTATTGTAATCGAAAATTTTTTCGACGGATTTATATGTTTTAGGGGTCAGAGATCCCGAAAAACACGTTTATACAAAATATCTGTCTGTCCATGTGTCCTCTTTGTATCATCGAAAAGTGTATGAAGTTATGCATAGAATTGAACCAAACTTCATTTATACGTTTTTGACTATCGAGGTGAGGTCCCAATTGAAAATACGGATACTCCCCCAGAAGGGGACACTGTGATAGAGATTTTTGTGCAATTTTCTCAAAAAGGAAATCATTCGAAGCGAAGGTTGTTTCGCATCCAGGTAACCCGGTGATTTGCAAGCAGCTGACGTATAACAGAATAGAGATCTGCACGGGTTCGGGCCAGTTTTCATTCACGAGACATTCACGGGCAGACCGGGACTAGTCTTCACTCTTGCCGGGCCTTACCTTTTTTGTAGGCTCGGGACGGCTCGGCCGTAGTCATGGCTCTTTCCCGGCCGGGTCGGGTCTAAATTTCTTCTGCAGATTCGGTCTGGGCCGAACCAGACTTCTTTTTTTCGACCCAAGCCGGGCCTGGACATTATTCTTTCAAGAGGTCTACACGAGCCGTAATTTTCAGGCCCGGACCCGACCCAGTACCTATGCAAAAATCAGTAAAATGAGATCCGACACAACAATTTTTGCAAAAAATGCATAAACTTTAAATGGCCTTTATTCTACAATTAAAATTATTTTTAAAGAATGGTACATACATTTCAAGGCAAAAAAATGATACAGTGAAACTTGTGAAACAGAACCCATCCATTACGGAAACCTGTCTTAAACATCTTGATCCATGCAAAAAGTATAAAGTAATCCGTACAAAAAGAATATAATGCAACTGACGATATACCTGCTATGTGTAAGTCAATGTTTTAATCAGTGTTTACGTACGTAATTGTCTAAGTGGTCATTAATATTGTTGATATATATTGTATTCCAGGCATTTCGAACAAATCGGAAAATAAAATCTATGCATGCTATAAGTATGCTTTTTGAATAACTTTAATTGTAGGATAATGTTGCTTCAGAAATAAACGGCAAGTTCTGTAGAAATTCAGTCGGGCCGAGATTTTAGCTTTTATAGCGAGGCGAGCCGGGCCAATAGAATTTTTGTTCGTGCAGGGCCAAAAAAAAATTTGTACGGGCCGGGCTGAGCTTTTAACTTTTATACCGGGGCGGGTAATAAAAATATTAACAATAATAAAAAATATTTGTACGGGTCGGGTTTGGAAATTTTGGCCAGTGCAGATCTCTTCAACAGAATGACGAAAAATAGCGATTTTTTTTTTTTTTTTAAATATGATCGAGATTAACTCGTATTTACTCCGATTAATAAAACGAAGCAGAAATTTACGATGAAAATCAACGTCCATGTACTGGATGCTCGTGCATAGCGATTGCGACGCACACTTCGGCATCTTGTTTGCTTCGAAAATGCATAATTTAAAATAAATACATATACATAGTATTAACATAGTATAATACATAGTATTAACATGTATGAGATAGAAGGCAGTTTTAGGATTGGCGTATCCGCCTAAGTTTCTATGTGTGTCCATGCATAAATTTTCAATGAATGGTCCAATTTTCAATTTTTTTTTCTGTTGGAAAGTTTTCTTTTTGCAGATAATCCCGTTCCAATATCATTAGGATCTAAAAATGACACGCTTGTTTGTCTGTCTGTTTTTATGTCTTTTTTCATTTTTTATGCTTTAACTTTTGCAAAAGTTGACCAACCATCACAAAATTGTAATATAGTGTTAAAATATACATCAGTAATTCACGTTTTTAAAATAGCGGTCGAATATAAAGACAGATAGATCACGACGATTCTTGAAGCATATAAAAAGATATAACGTACATGGCATATTTTGGAGATGACAAAATCATTACAATGTCTGTTTTTTCACCAACATTTACCGTTCAAGAAAAAAATACATCATAGAATCAGTTCCCTCCTTCCCGCACCGAATGAAGAACTAAAGTGCCTAAAGATTTATACTTTGTGGGTTACGACGACGTATAAACAACAAATAAGCATTGCCAAGTTGTTTAATTGGTCGAAAGAGAAATAGTTAAAAATACAGAAAGTTCTAAATCAGGGGTTCTCAAACTTTTAGACCGACGTACCACTAAATCAAAGTTCATATTTCCGCGTACCACCAGGTAACAAACGTAAAGCTAATATAGAAAAACCTGTCTAAAACGAAATATCTCTCAGGTATTTTGTATTTCAGTCATAGCAGGTTTTATTGTATTTAAAAATGAATGATTACATTACTAAATTGACTGCTTTATAATAACGTTCAAGTAAAAAGTAGTAACGTCATTACATTTTAATAATGTATACAATGTCAAAATTACAGTATTTTGGTATAGTAAAAAAGGTCACAATACTTAATAATATATTGGCGCTCACTGATTCATATACTGTTGTTGTAGACTAATGAAAAGGGTGGGCTTGTTTTATCAAGCACAACTTCCTCATGTCTGGCTGAGTATTAGGAAGTTTGAGTCATAAGTCAGATTCGATGTTTAGTTTATTCCTGTATTTGTTTTTCATATAACAAAGGGCGGAAAAGCTCATTCACAGAGATACGTTGTGCTAAACACAAACAGACTTTGACGATATTAGAGGGTACTCTGATATTCTCGTCAACGAAAATTCTGTTACATTCATCCTTTTGAAATCCATCACAGGAGAGGAGAGCTGAATAAGTTCACTTATTTCCTCTCTCGTGAGATACAGTGGCGGGGTGTCTCAAATGAGAAACGAATTTCCAGAGCCTGGTTAAGGTCATGTGGAGTCCAAAGCCCAGTACCTTTTCGAAGCCAGTCACAAAACAAGATAACAACTAAAAATTTTGGTGGGGAGTATTCGGTGGTAATCCTTAGATATTATGATATGGTTACCAAGTTAATCAAAATCTTTTTTGGTTTCAATGGAAATAATTGCAAAAACTGCCTTTTTAATTAACTTTTTGTAAACAATTTTATTTATTATGGGACCCCACATCAGTGGTGGGCCCTCGGCCACGCCCTAGTAGGCCTCTGCAATAATCAGGACCTGTGAATTTCTTATCCAAAGTTTAGTTAGTGCATTTAACATAGGCTTAATACAACCATATTAATAATCTGCATACCTTTAAATGCGACAATAATGTCGCTCAGTAGGCAAACACTTGAAAGTTTCTTCATACATTTATGTATATACCATCTCAATACATACGTACAATGCTTTTCCTCAAATCCACACTGCATATGACCACAGTTTTTGTTTGATTTAAATAATCTTAATCTGTTGACCATTTTAAATAACTTTACTCTCTTAAAAACTGATTTCCGTGAAATAGAAGGATACTATAACACTTTTAGTACAATGGAAGAAAAATATTTCAATCAACACAATGAATCAATTTATGAATTATGTTTGATAGAAGATTTTTATTTCAACATCTCCTAGAAGCTTTTCTAATACAAAGAGAACAATCTGTAATAAATTACACTTGGAATGTTATTTTATTTTAACTCCTCCTACTCACACAAGCTCCTCCTACTTCCAAGCATTCAGACTTTCATTAATTTTAAAATTAGGTTTTTATTAAAAAAATTCAATTTTTATCTATATAAATCTAAAAATTGTGTTTTTAATTCTGGAAAACTGATTGTATCATAAGCGTTGTGTGCGAATTTCATCAAATCTACTATAACAAACATTTCTCGTAACAAAAAAAAAGAAAAAGAAAAAAGCGTTTACATATCCTAAGTCGCGTTCGAAATATTTTGAAAATTTCCGAGTTAATAAAGACAAGCCTTTTTCGATTCCATAATAATATGCTGCATTTTGCATTTTATTCCACGTACCAGTATAGGACTTCTGCGTACCAGTAACCAGAGCTTCACGTACCAGTACTGGTACGCGTACCATAGTTTGAGAACCCCTGTTCTAAATGATAACTATCAACTTGTACACTCATTTAAAACTGCTTTGGAGCGCAATCATGAAGAAAGTTATAAACATATCATTCATGCTAACCGTACACCACTCTGGGAGAACATAAACGAATATATAATGCCCCAATTACAATTGAAGTGTCAGCTATTGTTGCTGGCAATCTAAATTCACCGCGAGATATAGTGCTTCATTTGCGTAATGATATGCTCACTCGTGTTTTTGACACACACCGATTATACCCCACGCTTTCGAATATCCATTAATATTATTTAAAGGACAAGAGGGTTATCATTTTGATATATACCGCAAATTAATCCACATTCTAGACAGTCAGTCGCTTTTAAATAAAAATGTGTCAACTTTTATGCTAATCCTCTAACGATGCGGCGCAATAATTTTAATTTACTTTTGCAATGTAAACTGCTACTTCATAAATTTATGGCTGATATGTAATGTGAAAGCGGAAAGTGAACGTCTACGCTTTATTTCCTTAAATGAAAGCAAATTGAGAGCTGGAAAAAATATATATACACTTACAAGATACAGTTAAGAACGATGCGAACGTAAGCTCTAATGAATTGGAAGAAATTGTAATTTTTTCGTATCTATTCATAAATAACCCAAGGTACCTTCACGAATCTACGAGAATGTATTTACTTACGTAGGTAATTATGGACGTCCTGACATGTTTATCACGTTTACTTGCGATCCCCGTTCGAAAAAGATTATATCTGAATTGTTGCCTGGACAAAAAACGACGGACAGCAAGACATTACTGCTCGTGAATAAAAAAAAAAAATAGAAGTCAACCCGACCCGAAACGAAAAAATGTAGCGCAAAGTCGGTTCGGGTGCGGGTAAAAGCGGTTAACCCGACCCAATGCAAGACTCTAAACGGCATTCTTTTAAGTGCCTCTGTAAACGAAGTATAAGTGCTACATACTTCATTTTCAATACTGAACATGTCATTACATTTATCAATATCATATATCAATTGCATGGCAGTATGGGTATATTTACGTGAGTGAGAGCACGGCCAGACGGCCAGACAAACAGACAGACGGCCAGAAAGACAGACAGACGAGCAGACAAACCGAATTCATAAACACTTTTCAACTACGTTGGAAAGTGTTAAAAATGAACAATTCCATATTTTCAAAATCTGTTATCGTCTTCTTTATCTGATTTAAAAGAATATGAGTATTTCTTAAGTCATTACTCAAGAGTGAAACTTAATTTAATATTCAACCAATCCTATTTGCGCAGACCTTGACAATGAAACCAGAAAATCGAGATCTCATTTGAACGGCTCATAAAACATAGCTAAATAAACGAAAGATTAAGTATATTTTGATTCTGCGTTAAACGTAATCACATGGCTGTTTTTTTTTCACGTGATTGTTACGACTTACTTTGCTCATAAAAAGGTAAAGACATCATACAAAGTAGTAAATGGAAATGCTTTTTCTGCATTAGTTTAGAGTCCTGTATCTTATCGGGTTACCCGCTTTTACCCGCACGCGGTTCGGTTCGGGTCGCGATGGCTCTATATTTTTTCGTTGCGGGACGGGATCGGGTCGGGTTGACTTCTACTTTTTTGGCTGCGGGTTGGGTTCGGGTCAGGTTGGCTTTCATTGTTTCGGATTCGGGTTGGATTTGGGTTATGTTTTAATTCTTGCGGGATGGGTTTGAAAAACGGGTTCGGGTTGACCCGATTTTTCGAGTGAATGTCCAAGATATTTTTTCAGGTGAAAATTCTGTAAACAATAAAATCTCCATAAGGAACACTCCCGAAAAGCTAACACTTTTATATTTGTACGCCTTTACCTCTGAATAGTGGACACCTCCCAATCTACACACACGTAACATGTGTTCTGTATGTGTGCATAAACTATCAGAAATACGATATATGTTTTTTGTGTGTATCAAAAACGAAATGTTGATAACATATTTCATATTCCGAGAGAATAAGAAATGGTTCTTAACTGTATCGTAAAGAAAGGATAATCTAGATCACATTTCTTATATACATTTTATTTCTCATGCAGTAAATTCAATATTCATATTCAAATACGTATTTATTTTTATCTGAAACGTATTTTTGCTCAAACTTTTTGCGAAAATCGCAACATGCATGAAAACCTAAATCGACCTGCAAGATCTATTCTACACTGAACCCGGTCCTATGTAAGACTTTATTCAACAATCCCGAGGTGTCCACTATTGAGAGGCTTTACTATATTTGAATATTAAAGAATATATATATATATATATATATGTCCATTTTTCTATATAAAAGATAGAATTGGCATTAGAGATGTGATTGTAGATTTCTTTTCATAATTGTATTAAAACATGATTTACTTTCCTTTCATTTTGGGTTCGAGTCGCCGAAAATTATTTTGTCGGGTTCAGGTCAGGTTGAGGTTGGATGAATTTTTTTTCGGGTTCGGGTCGGGTTGCGGTTTGACTTCAAATGGAATTTTTCTGACCCGTGCAGGACTCTACGATTAGTTCTCCTAAATTTAGACGATGATAGTAATGATTATTAGGCAATGCAGCATATTTGTATCACAAACAAGAAGAAAATAAAACGCACATTTTAAATCGTACTCTAATGGTATGGTAACAGAAAAGAGAATTTGAATGCTCAAAATTGCGTAATGAATGTGCATAATTTATGTTCAAATCTCAGTCACACGTGATAACATACGATTTTCCGTAATAGATTACACATTTTCATTCATTCATTCCTTTTGATACATTCATTTTGATTCACTGATTCACATGGATTCATTCATTCATTTTCATACATTCATTTCCATTCATCCATCCACCCATTCATACAGTCATTTCTTTCATTCGTATTCATTCAATCATTCGTTTTGATTCGTTCATTCTATTTCATTCATTTATTCTTTTTCATAACTTCTTTTATTCATAAATTCATTAATTTTTTCATTCATTTTCATTTTTTTTTCTTTTTTTTTCATTCACTCATTCTTTTACATTTCTTCATTCATTCATTCATTCTTATTATTGATTTCTTTCATTCATTCTCTCATTCATTTCATTCTCTCTTTCTATCTATATCTGTCTATGTATCTATCAAAATTATATTACAAACCGGAAATTTAAGCGTTTCATAAATTCGATTCATATATTCGAATTCTTATACAGTCGTTCCATAAAATCATTACACAAATTCGTTTCATTGGGATTTTATGTATATAAATACTTGCAGATATATTTAAAGTCATATTCATTCACTTATTTTCATTCATTAATTCCTTTATTTTCATTCATTCGTTCATTTATTTTTATTCCTTCATTCATTGATTTTCATCCATTCGTTCATTTGCAGTCATTCATTCATTTATTTATTTATTTTCATTCGTTCATTCACCCATTCATTCTCATTCATTCATTTAATATCATTCATTCATTCTCATTCATTAATTCATTCATTTTCACTCATTCATTCTTTTTCATGCATCCATTCATTCTCTGTCTCTTTCTCTACGTCTGTCCCTTTATTTCTGTGTTTTTCTGTGTCTCTTTACCTCTGTCTATCTCTTTATACCTATCTGTCTCTTTATCTGTATCTGTCTATTTTTTGCCTGTCTCTTTTCTGTGCTTCTTTATCTCTATCTATCACTTTATGCCTGTTTCTTTGTATGTGTCTCTTTATATATATCAGTCTTTTTATTTGTGTCTATCCATGTCTCTTTAGCTATGTCTCTTATCCGTGTATCTTTATCAGTATTTCTTTATCTCTGTCTCTTTTTCTACGTCTTTTTATCTCTGTCTGTCTCTTTATTTCTTTCTCTTTTTCTATGCCTCTTTTTCTCTGTCTGTCTCTTTCTCCCTGTCTCTGTTCTCTGTCCCTTTATCTCTGTCTGTTTTATCTGACTATTTTATCTCTGACTGTCTCTTTATGTGTGTCTCTTTAACCCTGTCTTTATCTGCATCTGTTTTTCGATGTCTCTTTATCTCTGTCTCTTTTATCTCTGACTGTCCTTTTATGTGTGTATCTGTAACCCTGTCTTTATCTGTATCTGTTTTTCGCTGTCTGTTTATCTCTGTCTGTCTCTTTATCTGTGTCTGTCTGTGTGTCTATCTATGTCTATGTACGTATAAAAATTATACTAGGACTTCCCTCAAAGGGATTAGTCTGAGTGATATTGCTGAGAACATAGGGTTAACAATTACAATATAAAGGAAAAGAGCAAATTAAATGATAGAATTACAAAATATCACATATAAATTCATATTCACAGTTCAAAAAATAGAAAAGAAGTACCGTTCATCAGATGTGTTGTCATAATTTTTTTTTAACATTTGGCAAAGAATCTCATTTTCTTAAGCGCGTATTGCGCAAAACTTGAAAAAAAACAAAAACGGATCTTTTAAAACGCCAAGCTTTTTAAAGTTACGTAATTGGATTTGCAGCCAATAGATTATTCGATGAAGCGTGGCTTAACTCAAATTTAATTTCATTGTTGCACCTTTTTTAGTTTGTGAATTTAAAATTTTTCTACCTTGATTATATATCTATTATTTGTATAACTGTTTATAGAAACTCTTACACTTCAAACCAATGCAAACCTTGCGATAGCATGCTTTGCTACAGACCAGATTGCAAAACTATAGTCTAAATTTCTATTAAAGTATACAAAAAATCTTTCGATGACTTCTGTAAAATAACTTTTACATTAAATCTTCATATCGGCAAAATTTAAAAATTATATATATTACAAAGTTAAGCTTAACAGATACTTCTTGATTATTCTCTAGGTGGCTCTGCCCCCTGCGACTTTAATGCGCCTTTACTGCGCCAATCCGCAGACTTTTCTTTTGCCTGTCTGTCTGTTTCTCCACAATTTATATGTTTCCCTATCCGTTCTTCTGCCCGTCTCTCTAACCGATTGTCTATCTCTCTACACGTCTCGCTACCTGTCTCAATATTTCTCTACCGGTCTCGCTACCCGCCAATCTATTTCTCTAACCGTCTGTCTATCTGTCTAACTACTTGTATGTCTAGCCGTGTCTCTATCCACTTCGCTACCCATTTGTCTAACTGTCTCACAACTTGTCTATCTGTCTCTCTACCCGTCTGGCTATACGCCTCTCTACCCATCTTCTTACCCATCTCTGTACCCATCTACTGTCTCTCTACTCGTCTGTATACCCGTCTCACTATCCGTCTGTTTTTGTACCCGACTCTTTACCTGTCTCTCTACCAATCTCATTACCCGTCAGTCAATTTGTCTCTGTACTCATCTCTCTACTCGTCTCTTTATCTACCACGCTACCAGTGGCGCAGCCAAGGGGGGGGGTTTGGGGGTTAAAACCCCCCCTAGAGCTAAAAAAATTACTATAATTGCTGCTTATATGAATCAACACTGCTAAAGTTAAAATTAAGTTTTTTGGCCTTTACGCCTTGGCAGAATCTTTTATCGCAGCTTGAAGTGATTCTTTTTCAATTAATGTACATGTCTAAATTTCTTTCGTATGTGCTTGCGGTTTTAATACGAGAAATGAAATCATTTTCAGTTTGGCATCTGCGTGCTTCCTAATGCATACGTTTTGGATCACAGAATAAATAAAGAAAGATAAAATGCAATGTCTATTTCTCAATACATCTGCATGCTAAAATTCCTGCAGGTGTTAAGTTCGGACAGTTAGTTTTCTGTTGTTATAAAGATGCTGATATGGTAATGTGGTTTCGTGGTTTGCATTAAAAAAAAAAAAAAATAGAATGTGTTTCTCCCTAACAAATTTTCTTCTGTCATTTTTTTTTTCGCTATTTCTGTGCACTTTTTTTTTTTTTTTTTTTTTTTTTGCTGCTTATTTTCTGCTCTACTCATTTATTAAATTTCATTATTAAAAGTCAAAATGTATTATTATTTTTTTTACAAAAGACAAAATTGCTTTAAATTTTACAAATAATGTATGAAATATAAATATGCGGGTGGGATAACAAGCATAATGCATACCTCCTTCTAATGAAAGGGGGTTTGGGTTGATGGTTGTTGTTACTGCTGAAAATTAGAGCCCCGGTACTCTTTTTTCCTAGAATTTAAGCCCTGCCTGTGAGTATGGATTTTGAAAAAAAAAAGGCGTTAAATGTGCGCTAAATGCATTTTTTTTAGAAAAATACTATCTATAATTACACACAATTTTACGCTAACCATGCATTAATTTAAATTGATCAGCAATAAATTAGTTATGCATTGATTTACACTTATTGTATTTTAACGAATGCTATCTGCATGTCATTAAAATTATACTAGCTGACCCGTCCGGCGGTGCCTGGGCTCATGATAATTACCTCAAATTTGTATGATTATCTATCTTATATCAATTTTATATTTTTAAATGAAATTTTCACAAAAAAATATTGATTATTAGACAGAAAAGCATTTCTTAAAGACACCTTCTTGTTTGGTTGGGTGTTTTGTTTGTTTCTTTTCCTCGTAAGGGTCTCTCGTTTCATAGTTTAAAAAAAAATAACCCCAGTTGTCTGAATTCTATAAATTTTTCATCAGTTATAAACAGGTCTTGACAAATGCAGTCGCCAAGTTGCCACTGGCGACCTAGTTTTTCTATCTAGCCACCAAGTTATTTAACCTGATTTTTTTTTTATTATTATTATAATTTTTTGTACAAAAATTGACCTAAGAAATGACCATAAATAGCATTTTTTCTCATTTTCGGCATTTTTAATTAGGTAAAAATAAGTTTAACAAATGCAAATTTTAAATTAATAAAAAATAATTATTTGACTGACTTCGACACGAAAACAGGCAGAAATTGTTTTCCTGCTTCACTGTTTCATCCATGCCCCCCTCATCAGATATAGATTTTGCAGCACTCACTTATCCAGACATTTGAAACCTTCAGCAATCAGCATTTCCGAGAACATACCGGTTAATGCAGCCTTTACATTTTTTTTCATAAATAAATAATTTTGATAAATTTCATTAGAAAACTTTGTTTATACCATCTTTTTAAATGATGTAACTATTCTAAACTATGTAACTAATAATCCGACAATAGGCTTATTATTTTTCTCAATTAATTGATAAAAAACTTTTGTGCTTTTGAAATTAGTGACTTCGGAGGGGAGCCGTTTATATTTTTTTACTGGTAACTAGAATTTTTTACTGGCTACCAGATTTTATCAAATTTGTAAAGCCATGGTTATAAATATAATGGTTTTAGAAACCGCGGAAAAATATTGATATCTAGCTGTAAAATAAATGCTTTCTTCTCGCGTCTTTTTTTTCTTCTTCTTTTTTTTTTTTTTTTTTGCGACGTGTCCTTTAAAATAACAACACAAAAAAGTTATTGTCCGAACTCTCTGAACGATTGTCAATATAACTGTATCCCACCCCTCTTTAAAATTCCGTGAAAAAAGTCTGTCTTTGACTAAAGTCGAAGAGAACAGAGTCACAGAAACACAGAGTTACGTCAAAAAAGACTAAGTCACAGACTTAGTCACATTTAATACTGAAAACATGAGCCGACGCTGAGCAAACCCACGCCAAAATACCCAAATTTCTTTTTGCATTGTCATCGAAAAATTCTGAGATTTTTTTAAATACTTTTATTCATCAGAGCGTTTCCAAATTTTTGTAGGCGCTGTAATTTTGATCTTCCAAGATGCTTTTAATGGATTTAGTCGAAATACAGACGTTTAGTTACTTTTAGAATAGAAAAAAGATAGTCTTCGAAAGGCCCGATATGACGTGATGTTCTAAATAAATCGTAATTTAGAATGCTTTCAGCTGTTTCACACCTTTAAATTTCCCATTTATAATAAATTCTTTATGCCAATAAGCATTTCCATCTTAAAAGTAATCTCTATACTAAATTTCAAGTTTCTAACACTAACAGTTTCAACTAAATCATAATTTAGAACGCTTTTTGAAAGTTTTCAGCTCATTTCGTCCTTTTAAATTTTTAAATGTTTTTAAAAATGTTATAAGCAATTACTACATAAAAGTAATCATCATGCCAAATTCCATGTTTTCATACCAATTGTGTCACATAAATCGCAATTTTAGAATGATTCTTACTCTTGCATTCTTTTAAATTTCGTAATGAAAAAATAAATTCTGGGGAGAATTTACGTCTTTTAAGTAACATGCATATAAAATTTCAAGACTCTAGCTCTAAAAGTTCTAAATGACTTGTTACATTTGGCAAAAAGCAAGGTAAGTAAGTCTAATGAAAATTTTGTTAAAATTGCTTCATTATTATTAAAGTTAGGAATAAGAATTCGTGATTCTTTGCAATGAAACCTTGTGTATTTTTAACACTTTCCAACCTAGTTGAAAAGTTTATGACTTCGGTTTGTCTGGTCGTATGGCCGTCTGGCCGTGCTCTAACTCCCGTAAATATGCTCGGATTGCCCTGTAATTGTTATATGTTATTGTCCTTATCTATAGCATGTTCGCTATTTCAACTGAAGTGTGTAGCACTTATAGTTTTTTTACAGGGACACTCAAAAGAATTCCGTTACATTACGGTCTATAGGGAAAAATCATTTGCGGTTTATTTTAATGATGTTACACAATTTCAAACACATTGTAATTGATATATATCACTAAGGCGCATTACAAGAAGCTTAATATGGAATAGGATGTGCATAGCACTTATAGTTACTTTACAGGGACAGTCAAAAGAATTCCGTTACATTACGTCTATGGAGAAAAATCGTTTGCGGTTTAATTAAATAATGTTTCACTATTTTAAACACATTGGAATTTATATATATCACTAAGATGAATAATCACTCACTTTTTGTCTATTACTTGGTGTGTATAAATTCTGTAGATTATATATAGGGCAGCACAAAAGTTCGCGAACACATTTCCGTTTATTGACAGAAACTCCAGATGGAGAATTTTAAACTGTGTTACGCGTTTCCTAACTAAACTAAAATTTAACATCCTATGTATAGTAACATATACAAATCTATAGATCATATACAGGGCTGAATAAAAGTATTCGGATAATTTTCCGAATATTGTATATGTTGGAAATTCCTGAAATTACGTTTTTAAATATGTTATGCGTTTTCCAAATTGTTTACTTAGATGTTATGTTTCAGCTTATTAAATGGTAATGATTTGTAAAATTATTTTCGAAGCGTTGGAAAGTGTTACATAATCTATGCTTGACGCATGAATTTTCGTTCTTGTTATTATGATGGACATAGTTGAATTTTATAAATTTTATAACCGTCTTCATACCCCCCGCCCCCACCCTCCGCCTGATTTTTCGTTCTTGTTGATTGAACAAATGGATTCCAACTCTGTTATTTTCTACGTAAAAATTATTTGCTGTACTGTGCTCTTCCATCTTTAAGTTTACCCCTCATCATTTTTAAACTAACCTAGTTTTGTGTTATTTCATTGGTGCATTTTATAGTTTGTAACTCTAATATTGTAAATGCTGTTTAAATGAATCATAACCAACGTAATTGCGGAGAAAAGCATTATGACTTCATTCATTTAAAAGACTGATTCCATTAACCGATGATTCATATAACCGGCGAAAATCTTTATTATAAACTCAAAACCCCCCCTAGAACCGAATTCTGGCTGCGCCATTGCACGCTACGCGTCTCGCAACCTTTCTCGCTACATTCCTGTCTACCGGTGTCGCTACCCGTCTCGTGACCCATCTCGCTACCCCTCTGTCAACCCTCTTTTTACCTTTCTCTCTAGCCGTCTGTCTATTCGTTTCGCTACCCGTCAGCCTACCTATGTCGCTACTCGTCTCACTACCCATCTCACTACCCGTCTGTCTACCCGTTTGTTTACTCGTCTTTCTACCTCTCGCCACCTCTTCCCAATATTTAAACAATTCATTTAATATACAGAAGCCGTTTATCAGTTATTAAATGCAAACAGAAGTAATTTATCTAATAAGTGTAATCAGATGCAATTTTTTTTTTAAAAATACATACATAAACCTGAATAATAATTCATCAGCTTTGTGTTCATAGTTGTTTATATCATTTGACAGTAAATTTCAACTTCTTAAACCTGAATTGTCTCAAGCTTTTTAAAAAAACCACAAGGTCTGTATAACTGCAAAGTACCCTGAGGGCTATATTAGCTACATGTTATTAAGTGAAAGTTTCGTTATCGCGTTTGCAGCCAATTGCTTATGTCAGAAAGTGTAGCTTAACGCCATTTTAAATTCATTACTATAACTGTATTTTCTTTTTTTTTTTTTGGGGGGGGGGGGGTAGGGGGGAAGGTTTCAAATATATATATTTAAATTAAAACTTTTGCCTCCATGCCATTAGTGTTGTTTGTATTATTAACTAATACCTTATAGACCGAGCTTCATTTGAAACAAATGTAAAAGACTTCTTCTACAGTTTTTTTAGGAGAAACTTTCGTAATTGGGCCCAAAGCCAATCGGAGCATTTAATATCATTATTGTAACTCTTATAGAATTAAAACAATATTGTTGCTAGCTTTACTCTTGTTTGAGACCAGCCTTGCCTGTGTATCTGAATGAGGAAAAGTTTCGTATCCTATGTCGGTTGGCGAAATAATTTAAAATGGTGCCAAAAGGTAGTTTTAGCATCTTACAAAATTTTTCAAGAGAGCGGTAAAACATGTTTTTCAAATATTTACAAACATACGTTTATTTAAGCATGTTTTTGCACCATCTTAAAAATTTAAGCACGATGCTAAAATAAAATTTTATCGCCATATTCGATATTTTAATAAGTAATGAAAATACATAAACAAACTTATTTAACAAACCTAAGAGGAATTTTTGTGATAAATAATTGTTATTGTCAGGGGGGTAAATTGTAAACAATTAATAAACGGCTAGTAAATAATAAATAGCATTTAAAATCTAAAAATGGAGAAGTGGTCCGTATAAAAATGCAAAACATAACATTATACGCTTGATATATGTAAATCTTTTTTTATTTTTTAATATTTCCGTAGGCACAGATAAAAGGTAAAAATCTCTTTTCCAAATGCCAAATAGAAAATATACAAAATAGAATGCAAATATACAAAATAGAATAATATCTGTAAAAAACATATTTGCATAATACTACATCTGCAAAAAAATAAGATTTAGAAAAAGTAAGCCAAATCCTGCAGATCCCAACAATCACATCGAAAAACTTATCACCAAAAAAGAACTCGCCAAATCTTACGGCACAGGAGATGGATTTTTCCCTCTGAATGCAGAATATTATTTTTCTTTTCTTGTACGATGGGTGATTATAATATAATTGTTTCATTTCACATACTACATACCGTTTGATATATTGGTACTTTTATGTTATCCTGGCACAGTTGATAAATCCCCAAATATTGTTCCTATAACATTTTCATATTGAATTCATTTCATTTAAATATAAACCTTCCACTCATTTAATTTAAAATACATGCTTTTCATTAATCCCATTTAAAATGCTAAAAAGAGAAAAAAAAAAGAAAAGAAATAATGCCATAAATCGAAACCTTTTATTTAAACACCAAAGAATTTTTTTTTTTTTTAATTGACACACGCGAAATAAAAAAAGCTGCTATTGCTGAGATTTGCGCCAAATCTCTAATACCAAGTCTACCAAGTTATTGCGGGCTTTTTCTTTCAAACAGAAAAAAAATCCAAATTAATTTTCGATTTCTACTAAATTGAAATATATTTTATTGTGCTGAATATTAGAGCGTGCATATTTTTTTGGTCCATGTACTCCATGAACTTTTCAGGTCTGATTGTCTACGAAAATCTCCCGTCGGTGAAAATGACGTACTCACAAAATTTTCGTGACGTATGTACTTTAATTGTTCTTTTTTATGTATTTTTTTAATATAATTTCCAAACGGTTTGACATTTATTATTGGTAATAAATAGACGTCGTTGTCACCTTTATAGGTACCTGCTGTAAAAATTTGAACGAAATCCGTTAAATATTTTTTGAGTTATGCTTGACGAAAGGTTTTAATATCCATCGTAGCTATATATGGGGCAAAGTAATACTGCGCTGTGTATGAGTCTTCGTTGCACTCAGACAATTACAAACTGGAAATTTAAGTGTTTCATAAATTCGATTAATATATTCGAATTCTTATACAGTCGTTACATAAAATCATTACACAAATTCGTTTCATTTGGATTTTATATATATAAATACTTGCAGATATATTTAAAGTTAATTTCAAATGCAAAATATCAATTTCAAGGAAATATGGATACATCGGATGTAAAATACTGGTACTCACAACAAAATTTTGCAGTCTTTTTAAATAATAAGTACAGTTATTAAAATAGCGAAACTTTTTCATGTACTTGAAATATTTTTTAAAAACCTTTTCTAATTTTTTTTAATTTTATGTACGTGTTCAACTGACTAACGTATTTAATTACAATAAAAACGAATGCTTCCATATTTTCAAAATCTGTTATCGTCTGCTTTGTCTGATTAAAAAGAATAAAAATATTTTTGAAGCCATTACTCAAGAGCGAAACTTAATTTAATATTCAACCATTTTTATTTGCACAGACCTTGACAATGAAACCAGAAAATCGAGATCTCATTCGAACGGCTCATAAAACATAGTTAAAGAAAAACGAAAGATTAAGTACAGTTTTGGTACTGTATTAAATGTAATCACATGACATCTTTTTATTGTTTGATTGTTACGACTTACTTTGCTCATAATAAAGGTAAAGACATAATAGAAACTTGTAAGTGGAATTTTTTTTCCTAGTAATTTAGATGATGATTATAGTATTTATCAGGCAATGTAAAATTTTTGTGAACAAACAATAAAATATGCATTTTAAATCGTACTCTCATGGTAACAGAGAACAAACAGAATTTGATTGTACAAAATTGAGTAGTGAATGTGCATAATTTATCTTCAAATCTCAGAAACACGTGATAACATACGATTTTTGGTAATAGAACATTCATTTCAGAAAATTATTTTGAATTTTAACTGTAAAGAAAAGGACCAAGTTTAATTTTAGACTTTTTCCTTTCAAATTTTACGCCCCAGTTTGATAGACTAATATATTTAATTACAATAAAAATGAACACATTTCTTTTTTTCAAAATTGTTTATCGTCTGCATTGTCTGATTAATAAATAATAACAATATAAAACGTAATTTTTGATGGCATTACTCAAGAATGAAACTTAATTTAATATTCAGCCAACTCTTTTTCGCATTCCTTGAACCTGAAACCAGAAAATCGAGATCGCATTTGAAAGGCCCATAAAACCTAATTAAACATTTTTACTAGGCATTAAAGGTACTTTGTGGGGAAGAAAAAATCTTTTTGCATTTGATTGCGACGATTTTATTTACTTTTAGAAAAGGTAAAATGCATGCACTTAACGGACGAGTCACGTAGATTTATGTTTTTCAGGTGTTGGTAATTTTTTTGCTTCTGCGTACCACTATTTTCGAATAGTAATCATGGCATTCTTTAGTCACATAATTTCTGTCATTAAATAAGCAAATATTACTATTTGCAATAAGTGGTATTCAAATTCACGAACCAAACGAATCCCGCAAAACGTAGTCACTCCGTTAACTGACTTCGGAACGAACGTCTTGCGTACGGCTTTTCAGTTTTTAGTACCAATATTTCCGAGAAGTAATCTTCATTTAATTCTGCGATTAGATAGGGCAAATATTATTATTCAAAAATAGCGGTACTTAAAAATAAGGTCCGTACGCACACCGTACGGCACGTACTTCTGCACCCAGAAAAAGAAATTGATTAAAACAACAAAACATGTTTTGTTGAGTACATTTTGGTTGTTTTAGCAAAATTTTTAGTTGAAGTAAAAAAATTGGTTTTGTTGCTTGGGCAAAAAAATATTGTTAACACTCTTACAAAATTTTAACAAAATTTCATCAATTTTACTTGAATTAACAAAATATGTTTTTTTAATTTTACAATAATTTTGTAATTCCCGCAAAATTTTGTTGTTTTTGCAAAATTTAAATTGTTGTGTAGTAGCCATAACTCTCTCACATAACTCAATTTATTTGACTTATATAGCTATATAATTAAAGGATTAACATAATTTTTGGATAATTAAAACTTTTTTTCATTGGGAAGGACCAAGGTAGTTTTAAAAATCCCCCTGTCTCATTTATTACTTTCTGCTATCTTTACAAGAAGAAAGCATTGGAATCATGAAAATTTTCGACTTCCGGTTTCCGACGGATTTTAGAAGGTCCTGAACACGATTTGACTGTTTTTAGAAAATGACTGTGAATGACTCTATCTGTCTGTATGTGACAAAAATTCTGTGGGCGCTCTATCTCAAGAACTAAGCACGGAATTTAATAAAACTTTATATTCAGTTACTTCCTGATATAAATTATTGCTGATTAGTTTTTTGATGTAAATCGCGCAATAGGTGGCGCTGCTATGTTGCATTTTTCGCGATTTCTGCGATAGCTCTATCTCATTTTCAGCAGTGAATTACGCCTGTAATGTTTGAATAATAAACAGTGAATTTTTATCCTGCGTTTTGCAGGCGTAATGCACTGCTGAAAATGAATTAAAAATTAACTATATGTTGCCGTATGCGGGGCTTTGTATTGTCGTCTCATGTTTGCCGCAGAAATTTGCGTGCTCCTGATGACATTTCCATCTTGTGCTGCGGTTGCAACCGTTCCGACATATATAAGAGTGAGAAATGCCGAGCTCAGATATCGTTACTTGTAGTTCAGTGGTAGAGCCTCAGAACGCTGTTCTGAGGACTCGGGATCGACTCCCGGCTTGGGCAATTTCCACTCACTCTGTTTGTGCTTGAAAAAAAGTAGGATAAAAATTCACTTGCTATGATTCAAGGTTTACAGTCGTAATTCAATGCTGAAAATGAATTAAAAAATATTTAAAATTGCATATTTGGATTGGTTCATTTAACAAAATTTTTGTAGTATAAACAAAACAAGTTCGTAGTGTAACATATTTTATTATTTAAACAAACAAAATATATTTTGTTGA
Organism: Maratus michaelseni; assembly: GCA_963931845.1. Taxonomy (NCBI): domain Eukaryota; kingdom Metazoa; phylum Arthropoda; class Arachnida; order Araneae; family Salticidae; genus Maratus; species Maratus michaelseni. The sequence goes on from OZ007596.1 coordinate 93,769,599, forward strand.
AAAAAGAAAATTGTTAAAATAACACATAGCATATATCTGTGTAAGAAAAATTATTTTGTTAATTCAAATAAAATTGAACCATTTTACTTGAATTAACAAAACATTTTTTTGCTGACGATACAAATTTTTTTTTTGGAATTGCAAAAAAAATCAACAATAATTTTTTTGTTGATTCAAACAAAATTTCCATTGACCCATATTTAAACGAAAAGTTTTGTTGGGTCAACCAAATTTTTGTTGATTCAACAAAACTTTTTTCTGGGTGTGACTATACGCTCTTACCCAAAGGTTTAAGTAACTTACGGTAGACAGCAGGCGACGAAAATGACGTTTATTAAACAAAGCACAATTCTGCTTTCAAGGAAGAGGGAAAAGAAATGTATTGTTGTAGGGGAAAAAAGCAAGTACCTCTTATTAATTCTACCTCAAATAATAAAACTGTTAAAAGTATGAATGAACTAAGAATAATATCTACCTTAAACTGATATTTTAAAAATTATCTTAAGAATCAAGCGTGTGTCTGTACACGCGATAAATGAAAAATGTTAGTTATATTAAAAATTATGTTAAATCTAAAATAAAAAATTATACTACATAGAAAAAGCGTTACATATAGTCACGAGGCAGCACTCGCAAGCTAATGTTAAACATATGGGAGCGTTCTTTTCAAACTTTTTCTCCAACCGGTCCTTTATTTACTTTTTGGATTTTTGTTTCCGGTTTTTTTTTTATGCGTTCACTTTCTAATTTTGAACCCGTTTCGAACGGGAATTATGTACACTGTTAAAATTTTTTTGCTGGGTTTGAACGAACTTTTCATGCTCCAGTAAGAGTAACAACGATGGTGAAATGTTGGCCTAACCTTTGAAGCTTTGGATCAGTTAGAGATCCAAATCTTGAAAAGAGTTTTCACCATGTTACTGTAGCACCAAAAGTTGGTTGAACCAGCGAATAACATAAAGACATTGTCCTAGTGTGGGAACAGTCTGAATATGAATCCTATAGAAAATTGCTGGTAAGGTGTCTCTATATGAAATTGGCAACATATGCACAGGGCGCATGCTCAGACTAGAGTTGCAAAAGCTAAAAAAAAACCCAGTTTAAACCTGGGAATAAACCGGGTTTTTGGGAATAAACTTGGTGTTTTGAAAATAAACCAGGTCTTTTGCGAATAAACCGGGTCTATTGGAAATAAACCTGGGAATAAACCAGATTTTTGTAACTCTAGCTCAGACTGTACTCAGACAGACAGTTTTGTCCAAACTATGGCAAACCTATATTCCAGATCTTATCGATACTCGCTTGACAAGTTCCATTAGACGAGTGAGACAAGTTAACAATCATTAGCTCGGAGATAATGGTAGGTATTCGCCAAAATGCTTGGCGATTAGGTTTTTTCCAAAATCGTCTCAATCAATCAAATTTTATATAATGTATGTCGCCCCTTTTATGTAGAGGCACCCAATTTTGAGTTAAAGAGAAAGATTGCTGAAGGGAAATACCAATCCAAAAGGCAGTTTCAAAAGATGTTAATAATTGTTTGGTAGCATAATTTAGTGAACCATAAATGTAGAACTTGATCCAGTCTATGTCAGAAATATGTGCAGTTGTTATCAAGTCAAAAAGCGTTTCAACGAAATACGAAGAACGTATCTTTTATTTGTTTTACTACTAAACTATTCAATTAAGTCATTTTTATCATCTATTTCAACAGCTTATACGTTGTCTTGAGTAACACCTTATTTACTAATTTTACCATACTCCTAATCTGTGCCTTCAATTGTATTGTATTTATTCATTAAAATTTTCTGTTTTTTGCATTTAATGTGATGTTTCATACCATAACACAGCTTTAAAATGTTCTGTATATTAATTTCTATTTTTAAATATTATTAGTGCAGTAAACTTTCCCCACATGGTGATTGGACAGCTGAAACAATTATTAATCACGGATGGTGTAATATTTTTTTCCGCACTATAATAATAGATGTTATTCCGAATCGATTGATGCTGGTGTCACTTTCTTTATGATAATTAGAGGCAAAATATTTAATAATTGCAATTAATTATTCTAGCGTGTTGGTAAAAACCGACGGACTTACCCCGTTTTTTATGTGTATATAAATTAAGCAACTACATATCACACATTGGAATATAATCTTATTTTCATCTAAAACTTTCAGAACACCTAAAGTTAGAATTTTCTCTTTCAAACTGATAATGATAAAACCGAATTTATATTTTATTTTACTTGAATCTTTCTTTGTAGTAACCTTGACCATGAGACAAAGATAGACAGCACAACTAAGTCTTGGAATGCGTTCAATCTTTAAAAACCGACCATTCCCAAATTAATCATATTTTCTTGAATCCTCCAACCTATGAAAGTTTAAATAATATTTCTTTTGTCTGTATTTTCATAACTAATGATGTCTTGTATGGAAAAATGAATTGCGTTCTTAAAAAAATTAGTCGTTATTTCTTGCTTATCATTTTAAACACTTCTCAAGATAATTATGAAAGTTTTTGAATTCTCTTGATTGGCTATGACTGGATATAATTAGCAAGGAATACCATCCCGTCATTATAGATCTCGATTGTTTTCTAATTCTGAAAATCCAGAATTTTATTTGGGTCTAACCCAGGCATTTTTGGGTGGGGTTAAACAGAAAGCAACCATTCACATTTAGTAAAACGTGGGATGAAAACTACTAAAGTTTTCAAGCAGCTACACGATTTTCATGACAGAGCTTCTCAAAGTATTTTTTTTTCGGTACAGGGTAAACCAAAGGTCCCGTAACCCTCTATGTATCTTGCGACATGAGAGGTTTTGGATCTGAAGTGAATAGAATGTGATAAGGCTGAGAAGGCTACGGCAACAATTTATTCCATAGTGGCTGTATGTAATACCGTTATTTTCATAGCAAAAATTATGCGCCTCTATGTACAGCGTGAAATTCTACTCAGCAATGCAAGAGAGATCATAGAAAATCTATTCCAAATGGTTTCTTTAATTTCGTTAGCTGCGTGGGTAACGCGTAATGACAATTTTCTGCTTGCATATCCCCACAATTCCTTATCATATAATGAACGATCGCGACTTGCTGTTTAGAACTCCATCTAACCTCATTTCCATTCTACTAACGAACTTAACCCCTTCGGGACCGGCGGCTTTTACACAAATTTTATTCGTTCGGCACCATTTTTTTTTAAAAAGCTACCTTTACTTAAACTATCACAAAAATGCTCTAATATGAGAAAGCAGATATTACTTTTATTTTTTACTGGTGCCTAAAACAAATTCTGTATGCTCTTTTTGAGGTTGCATATATGATACCATGGTCCCGAATGGGTTAAAGAAGTCATTCGGATCGCATTATGCATTTGCTACTGTCACTGTCGCAATGCTGCGTAGACTTTCACACTATACGACCGTACATGGAGATGGGCAGGATATCTGTTAAGAAAATATTGATGTACACGCATACTAATTACAAAAAATCCCTGACGGCTCGGCCTACAGGCACAGGTAGATTTCGAAGACGCAGACCGTGGGGCGCCTGTTTGTCGGGAATTGCGGAAGAAATGACCTTTTTACGATGATGCGGCAGTTGGAACCGCCTACTTCGAAACCTAACTTGTTTGCGGGCGGAATCGGCAGGGATTTTTTTGTTTTTAATTTTTTTTGCTATAACGGTTGGTCCTATAAAAAACTTGTAAATATAAAAGTTTTAAGTAATATTAAGAGGATTAATAATAAATTTAAGCGGATTTGAAATCTTGAGAATTGGCGAAGTTATGAATTTTTTTCTTCTAACCCCCCCCCCCCCTTAAGGCAATTTTTAATTATATCAAAAATCTGTCATACATAAATTTTCGGCCCTTCTCCTAGAAGTAATAATAACTTCAAACGGATTCGATACGTATCATAAGTAAGAAATTATGGGGTTTTTTCTGTTTTCACAAAAAGCCCCCCCATCCCCCCCCTGGTTCGATTTTGTCCAATAACGAACTTGACCGAGATTTTATGCCCCTTGATTTTATGTATCAGTTTCGAAAAGATGCGGGAGTTGGAACCGCCTACTTCGAAAAATAACTTGTTTGCAGGCGGAGCCGGCAGGGATTTTTTTTGTTTTTAATTTTTTTTTGCTATAACGGTTGGTCCTATAAAAAACTTGTCAATATAAAAGTTTTAGATAATATTAATAGGATTAATAATAAATTTACGCGAATTTGATATCTTGTGAATTGACGAAGCTATGATTTTTTTTCTCTTAACCCCCCCCCCCCCCCTTTGGGCCATTTTTAATTATATCAAAAATCTGTCATACATACATTTTCGACCCTTCTCCTAGAAGTAATAATAACTTTAAACGGATTCGATACGTATCATAATTAAGAAATTATGAGGGGTTTTCTGTTTTCACAAAAGCCCCCCCACCCTCCCCCCCTTGGTTCGATTTTGCCCATTAACGAACTTGACCGAGATTTTATGCCCCTTGATTTTATGTATCAGTTTGTAAAAGATTAATGCAGAATTTTTCCAGTTATCGTGGTCAGAAAAAAGTGACATAGATATATATATATATATATATATATATAAAGTTTTGAACTGGGGGTGGTTTTGGGTTCTGGGAGTCATGATCGGCGTAGATCTGCAAAAATTTTTCAAAATTTCCAACTTAAGTGAGAATGTAATAGGTAGTATTTCTTACGAAATCTACCTAAAAATTGTTGGGTAGTCTTCTCAGCTACCATATCTTATACTCTATTCACTTCAGATCCATAAACTCTAATTGCTTCAAAACGCATCGACGATAATAGAACTTTTGGATTTCTCCGTACGTCTGTAGATTTTAATTAAATACAGGATGCAGCAACAAAGAACAAATTGATTTTTAACTTCAATAAAACCACACAAAGCAAAATATAAAAAATCCCTGACGGCTCGGCCTACAGGCACAGGTAGATTTCGAAGACGCAGACCGTGGGGCGCCTGTTTGTCGGGAATTGCGGAAGAAATGACCTTTTTACGATGATGCGGCAGTTGGAACCACCTACTTCGAAACCTAACTTGTTTGCAGGCGGAGTCAGCAGGGATTTTTTTGTTTTTAATTTTTTTTTGCTATAACGGTTGGTCCTATAAAAAACTTGTCAATATAAAAGTTTTAAATAATATTAAGAGGATTAATAATAAATTTAAGCGGATTTGAAATCTTGAGAATTGGCGAAGTTATGAATTTTTTTCTTCTAAACCCCCCTCCCCCCCCCCCCCCTTAAGGCAATTTTTAATTATATCAAAAATCAGTCATACATATATTTTCGGCCCTTTTCCTAGAAGTAATAATAACTTCAAACGGATTCGATACGTATCATAAGTAAGAAATTATGAGTTTTTTTCTGTTTTCACAAAAAGCCCCCCCCCCCCCCTGGTTCGATTTTGTCCATTAACGAACTTGACCGAGACTGTATGCCCCTTGATTTTATGTATCAGTTTCGAAAATATGCGGAAGTTGGAACCGCCTACTTCGAAAAATAACTTGTTTGCAGGCGGAGCCGGCAGGGATTTTTTTTGTTTTTAATTTGTTTTTGCTATAACGGTTGGTCCTATAAAAAACTTGTCAATATAAAAGTTTTAGATAATATTAAGAGGATTAATAATAAATTTACGCGAATTTGATATCTTGTGAATTGACGAAGCTATGATTTTTTTTCTTCTAAAACCCCCCTTTTTTCCCCCCCTTGGGGCCATTTTTAATTATATCAAAAATCTGTCATACATACATTTTCGGCCCTTCTTCTAGAAGTAATAATAACTTTAAACGGATTCGATATGTATCATAATTAAGAAATTATGGGTTTTTTTCTGTTTTCACAAAAAGCCCCCCCACCCTCTCCCTCTTGGTTCGATTTTGCCCATTAACGAACTTGACCCAGATTTTATGCCCCTTGATTTTATGTATCAGGTTGTAAAAGATTAATGCAGAATTTTTCCAGTTATCGTGGTCAGAAAAAAGTGACATATATATATATATATATATATATATATATATAAAGTTTTGAACTGGGGGTGGTTTTGGGTTCTGGGAGTCATGATCGGCGTAGATCTGCAAAAATTTTTCAAAATTTCCAACTTAGGTGAGAATGTAATAGGTAGTATTTCTTACGAAATCTACCTAAAAGGAATTCTTTATATCTGAAAATGACATCTTATGCCACTGTGATTCATTAATAACTGAAAATTACATCAGTTAAGTGGAGTCTGTTAATGTCGATGCTTGTTATGGTCTTTCTCGAAAGAGTCTTCTTTTAGGTAGATTTCGTAAGAAATACTACCTATTACATTCTCACCTAAGTTGGAAATTTTGAAAAATTTTTGCAGATCTACGCCGATCATGACTCCCAGAACCCAAAAACACCCCCAGTTCAAAACTTTATATATATATATATATATATATATATATATTGTTGTGAGCTCGGGGTTCGAAAGGACTGATGCCAATATATAAGAACAATAAAAAGGCTTTATTCACTATAAACAGTGCAATACGAACACCAATATCTTCTGAAAATTACAGGATATTCAGTAATCTTCAAATCCAATAAAAGCACAGCAAAATTTCACACAAACAATGCGTTCAATACGACGTATCAACGACAAAATCAATCCGAGAAACACAGTTCTCAATGCAAAGCCTCTCGTATGAATTCAATCGCAGTTGACAGACAACTCACTAACTGAACTGATGGAGGTCCTTATATAGGTTTCAGAGATCTTTCCAGATTATTCCAGAGCCTTCAGATGCCAGAAATTACCAGAAAGTTCTTTAACCTTCGATAGAGAACCAAAGCGAGAAAGGATCCCAATGTTCAGGTATAAGGGGGGGTGGTTGCACAAGAACAACCAGCCAGGACACTAACCGCGAGGTTTATAGTGAAAATGTCCTGGCGGAAACTCCCCCCCCACCATCCAGCGATTCCGCAAGGAATCAAGCTTGATCAGCGGCGTTTTTTCAAGATAATATTCACAAATCATCCCACACTGGGACAAATCATTTGCTCCAGTATGCTACGATTCGTTCTTGGCCATCTATTTCTTGGGAAAGTACAGCGCCGACACTTTCATGACTGGCATCCGTGTCCACAATGAACTGTTTCTCGGGGTGCGGATAGGTAAGGACTGGAGAGGATGTGAGAGCTTCTTTCAGCCGCTGGAAGGAATTGTCGCATTCTTGTGTCCATAGAAACTTCTGTTTGCTTTCAGTGAGCCTATGCAAGGGTCTTGCGATGTTGGAGAACCCCTGTACAAACTTTCTGTAATAAGTGCATAGTCCCAGAAAGCTTCGCAACTGATGGACATTTTCCGGACGTTTCCAGTGCTTTACTGCAGACACTTTTTCAGGATCTGTTCGAACACCTTCAGCTGAGATGATGTGTCCTAAATAGTTTACTTCTCGTTGGAAGAACTTGCATTTCAAAGGGTTCAGCTTTAAATTCGCCGCTCTTAGTTTCGTTAACACTTTTCGAATATTCTCTAGATGTTCTTCAAACGTACGGCCACCAATGATGACGTCATCTAGGTAGATGAGACAAGCTTCAAAAGTCAGACCTTTTAACACTGTCTCCATGAGGCGCTCGAACGTTGCTGGAGCATTCAGAGCCCGAACGGCATAACTTTAAATTGCCAAAGTCCTTGTCCAGTAGTAAATGCGGTCTTCTCTTTGTCATCAGGATGGATCTCTACTTGCCAATATCCACTCTTCAAATCCAGCGTGGAAAACCATTTATGTCCTGAAAGAGTATCTAGCGTGTCGTCTATTCTTGGTAGAGGATAGCTGTCCTTCTTCGTGATATCGTTAAGTTTACGATAATCCACACAAAATCTTGTGGAGCCATCTTTCTTTCGGACCAACACGATGGGAGAGGCCCACGGACTTGATGACGGTTCGATGATGTCACTATCCTGCATCTCTTGTAAGAGCTTAGAAACCTCTTCTTGTTTAGCGAACGGCAAACGTCTGGGATGCTGTTTAATCGGTGGATGGCCGGCAGTATCAATTCTATGCCGTGTCAGTGAAGTGCGACCAATATCACTCCCGTTTTGAGAAAACACATCCTTAAATTCCTGGAACAGTCTTTCTGCGGCATGTCTCTGTTCAGGAGATAAATTTTCATTTCGTCCAATTTCAGGTGTTAAACTTGTAGGCGGCTCCGACAACGTCAAGCTCGGGTCTTTGCAAACACAGGTGACTGGAGCACAAGTTGCAAGCACTTCACCCTTCTGGATAATTCTAGATTTTTCACTTACGTTCGCAATTCTCACAGGTATGACATCTCTCGACAGATCTACCAGTGTTGATGCTATTAGCACTCCCTTTGGGCTCTTCTCAGGATATCCAGTCAAGCCATACTGGAAAATTCTTTCGTTTCCAGTTACTCCAGGTATCATCATTTCGGTTCGAGGAGGGATGGTAACATCTGCCTTGGCTGTGATCCGTTGAATGGACCCGGACTCATTTCCAAGTTTGAAAATAGTGACATCTTCTTGAGCAGAGCGTAACTCATTATTCTTAAAATCCAGTGTAAATCCATGCTCTTTTAAAAAGTCCAGTCCTAGTATGAAAGGATCTGAAATATCGGCCACATAGACTGTATGATGGTAAGCGGCGTTCCCAAACTTTATTTCCAGTGTCATTCTTCCAAATATGTCGATCTTATCTCCGGTCACAGTTTGAAGGATAACACGTGGTGGGGTCCAGGAGAGTTTTTCTTTCAGCCGATGAGCTAGATCTTTCCGAATGATGGTCACATTGGCTCCTGTATCGATGATCATATTACAGGGCAAATCATTCACACTTCCGACTAGAAAAACTCCGTTCTCGCCGCAACTTCTTGCAGAAATTTCACATACTTGAAAATGAGGCTTCTTAAGATCTGGAAACCTCCGCCCCGCAAGATGGCCATTAATCAATTTTCCTGCTCCTCCGTTAGCGGGTGAGCTATTACCTTCGGTGCTGGGTCGTCTTGGGCAGTCGATTTGGATATGGCCTTCTCCACTGCATTTCCAGCACTTGATCTTCCTGTAAGGTTTGTTGGCCATTAAGGAGTTCATCTGCCTCATCATGTCCTTCACCTGCTGCTGTAAATGCTCCACAGCTCTATCCGACGTCTCAGGCATGTTGGCTACTCGCACAAAGTGTCGATCTTTCCTTGTAGCTTGCTGGGCTGCCTCGAATTTCAGGGCATAAACTAAAGCCCCTTTTAAGTCACTGAGATCTGCAATCCGGAGTGCTTTCTGGATCTCAGAGTCACACACACCATCAATAAAATGCTGCAGAGCTAAGCTTTCTCTAATTTCAGTCGGACAGTCAGGATAAGCAAGATGTGAAAGTCTCTCGACATCCGTAGCAAGCTCTTGCAGGGATTCAGTGGATTTCTGCTGTCGAGATTTGAGCTGGAGTCTGCTATATTCCTTCATGCATTTCTCGCCAAAGCGTAATTCTAAGGCACTGACGAGCGTTTCAAAATCCAGCGGTTCATTTGCAGGCAAAGTCTGTAGGACGTCGGCAGCATCAGCTCGTAGAGAAGCAGCTAACTGGCAAGCCTTTGTCTGGGAATCCCATCCATTGGCGTCCGCTACGATCCCAAATTGTGTCTTAAAAACTGGCCATGAGGATTTTCCGTCATAGGTCGAGAGTTTAATAGAGGCCCGGGGAAGCATAGCTTGATACTTGACATCTTCGGGATAGTTTTCGGCAGTTATCTTTTGTTTCTTCACATTTTCCAACTCCTTTTCTATACTCTCTATCCTTTCTTCTACGGTATTGGCTGTCTTTTGAACTTTTTCCTCTATTTCCAGAAATCTTCCTTCAAATTTGTTTTCCACGCTGTCAATTCTTTCATTTAAAGATGTTATTTTATTATCTATTAATTCTTTCAACTCACCAAGGTTGGTTGACATATCCTTCTTCATTTCTTCCGACATCTCTTTCATTTCAGCCTGGTTTGCGGTCATTTTCTCATCTATCTCAGTCATTTCCTTCTTCATTTCTTCTTTCAACTCGCCAAGGTTGGCAGTCATTTTCTCATCCATCGCTGACATATCCTTCTTCATTTCAGCTTTCATCTCGCCAAGGTTGGTTGACATCTCAGCCTGATTCGCAGCTAATTTCTCCAATAATTGTTTCAGTTCACCCTCCATTGCTCTGGTGATCGGCATTCAACCCCACTCCTGACACCAAATGTTGTGAGCTCGGGGTTCGAAAGGACTGATGCCAATATATAAGAACAATAAAAAGGCTTTATTCACTATAAACAGTGCAATACGAACACCAATATCTTCTGAAAATTACAGGATATTCAGTAATCTTCAAATCCAATAAAAGCACAGCAAAATTTCACACAAACAATGCGTTCAATACGACGTATCAACGACAAAATCAATCCGAGAAACACAGTTCTCAATGCAAAGCCTCTCGTATGAATTCAATCGCAGTTGACAGACAACTCACTAACTGAACTGATGGAGGTCCTTATATAGGTTTCAGAGATCTTTCCAGATTATTCCAGAGCCTTCAGATGCCAGAAATTACCAGAAAGTTCTTTAACCTTCGATAGAGAACCAAAGCGAGAAAGGATCCCAATGTTCAGGTATAAGGGGGGGTGGTTGCACAAAAAGTCGCCAAATCCGTCGCCAACTTGGCGACATTTGGCGATATATCGCCAAATTTGGCGACAAAAATAAGTCGCCAAAACCATCGCCAACTTGGCGATAAACCCATTCCTTGGCGATTTTCCAATAGAACTCATTATAGAAACCGATGCTGTAAGGTTGTTTTCCTTGCAAACCACCTGAGGCCTTTAGCACTGAGTTACATGATGCTCAATAGGAAATACATTAATAATGCTGCAATTTTCACAATAATTAAATAAAATAAATTAAAAAGAATGAAATATTTACAAAATTCATAACAATATATATATATATATATATATATATATATATATATATAACTGGAAAAATACTGCATAAATCTCTTCCAAACTGATACATAAAATCAAAGGTCATAAAATCTCGGTCAAGTTCGTTAATGGGCAAAATCGAACCAAGGGGGGGGGGAAATGGGGGGGCTTTTTGTGAAAACAGAAAAACCCTCATAATTTCTTTATTATTATACGTATCGAATCCGTTTAAAGTTATTATTACTTCTAGGAAAAGGGCCGAAAATGTATGTATGACAGATTTTTGATATAATTAAAAATGGCCCCAAGGGGGGGGGGGAAAGGGGGGTTTTAGAAGAAAAAAAATCGTAGCTTCATCAATTCACAAGATATCAAATCCGCGTAAATTTATTATTAATCCACTTAGTATTATCTAAAACTTTTATATTGACAAGTTTTTTATAGGACCAACCGTTATAGCAAAAAAAAATTAAAAACAAAAAAAAATCCCTGCCGGCTCCGCCTGCAAACAAGTTATTTTTCGAAGTAGGCGGTTCCAACTCCCGCATCTTTTCGAAACTGATACATAAAATCTCAGTCAAGTTCGTTAATGGGCAAAATCGAACCAAGGGGGGGGGGGGGACTTTTTGTGAAAACAGAAAAAAAAACCCATAATTTCTTAATTATGATACGTATCGAATCCGTTTAAAGTTATTATTACTTCTAGGAACAGGGTCAAAAACTTATGTATGACAGATTTTTGATATAATTAAAAATTGCCTTAAGGGAGGGAGGGAAGGGGGGTTTTAGAAGAAAAAAATTCATAATTTCGTCAATTCCCAAGATTTCAAATCCGATTAAATTTATTATAAATCCTCTTAATATTATCTAAAACTTTTATATTGACAAGTTTTTTATAGGACCAACCGTTATAGCAAAAAAAAATTAAAAACAAAAAAATCTCTGCCGGCTCCGCCTGCAAACAAGTTTTTTTTCGAAGTAGGTGGTTCCAACTCCCGCATCTTTTTGAAACTGATACATAAAATCAAGGGGCATAAAATCTCGGTCAAGTTCGTTAATGGGCAAAATCGAACCAGGGGGGAGGGGGACTTTTTGTGAAAACAGAAAAAACCCATAATTTCTTAATTATGATACTATCGAATCCGTTTGAAGTTATTATTACTTCTAGGAGAAGGGCCGAAAATTTATGTATGACAGATTTTTGATATAATTAAAAATTGCCTTAAGAGGGGGTGGAAGGGGGGTTGGGTTGGGTTGGGTTGATTATTGACGGCCAATTATCGACACTAGGGATATAGGCCCGGGAGGAGTGCCCTACGTGGGGGTCTTTCTAAGGGAACCTAATCGGTATTTACGCATGGATAAATCCACGGCTCGAAGAAAACCACGAAAACTCCGAACGATTAGGCCGACGGGCGCGATTGGGATCGAACCCAGCACCTCCCGTTTACCAGCTTCGAGAGCACAACCTCTCAGCCACTGGTGGGGCGGTGGAAGGGGGGTTTTAGAAGAAAAAAATTCATAACTTCGTCAATTCCCAAGATTTCAAATCCGCTTAAATTTATTATAAATCCTCGTAATATTATCTAAAACCTTTATATTGACATGTTTTTTACAGGACCAACTCTTATAGCAAAAAAAAAAAAAAAAAAAAAAAAATCCTTGTTGGCTCCGCCTGCAAACAAGTTAGGTTTCGAAGTAGGCAGTTGCAACTGCCGCATCATCGCAAAAAGGTCTTTTCTTCAGCAATTCCCGACAAACAGGCGCCCCACGGTATGCGTCTTCGAAATCTACCTGTGCCTGTAGGCCGAGCCGTCAGGGATTTTTTTAATTCTCCTTCTCTCACCATTGGAATCGCAGTGTTTTTCTGCATTATTACTGTTCTGAAGTCTTTTGTTCACCAGTGTTGGTAGACTTACGATTTGAGGTACCCCCCCCCCCACACACACAAAAAAAAGTCTTAGGTTGCTAAAGAAGTGCTGTCGGAGACTGCATAGACTCACGTACCTCACGAAACCACGCTAATTGCTGTACCTCTAACATCGAGCCGAGCAATATTGTCTCTATGGCCATAGCACACGGAAGTCATTCGCCCAACATTTTCTCCAACACAAGATCATAGTCAACAAAATTTGCTTGAGCTTGCTGAAGCAGAGAATTGTTCTGCGTGTTCTTGCTTATATCCCGTTCAGATCGGATATTTTAGATATCTGAGGCCACCGAACTCATTGAGAGAGTTCCATAAACTCGGTGAGTTCGAATTTTCTATGGCTAGATACAGGCACTACCACTAATTCTGATTGGCTGTGGAGGCTCGCTTTAACTGATTGGCGGGTGAGGCTGGATTTAACTTGTGTGCATGCGAACACTTTTCATTTGTTCAGATCTCAGACACAGGGACATCCAATATGTTATCTTAGATGAGTTTTGAGGTGCGAACAGATTCTATAATTCCCGGGGTGTACCACCTCTAAAATGTTTGTCTAAGATATTTTAAATATTCAATCTGAACGGGGTATTACCCAACATTTCCGATATCACATCGGAAAAGTTGGGTATTCATTCAGTCAACATTCATTCTCTCTAACGTGTGTGTGTGTGGGGGGGGGGGGGGTGTCGTTGATTCATCTCCCAATTAAAGAACCAATAGGGACGAAACTAAGGTTTTCAGAAACAAGATATTTGAACTTATTATGTAACCCCCTTTCAATCCACCATAGATAACAGTGTCACCAGTGTTGAGATATTATCTATAGTAAATGAATACTCCGGCTCTACGTTGCCGAAAGCAGTGGGACTCCCAGTATTAGATTCGTTAGGAAGACTTTTACTGACAGGGGCATCTTGGAAGACTCTGCTTGTGCTGCCAAATGCAGTGGAGAGTCCAACACTATATTCGTTTGGAAAATTGCCTTTCTCACGGGCATGTGTATACACAGCCAAAGGTCAGCACACCCGCATGCGTCTAAGGGCGAAGTCCGATAGTCTACTATAGATGTTTGCAACAGGATCGGGCAATCAATGGTGAATTTTACAAGTAACCAAGGTTCTATAAATTGGAAAAAATCTGGTAACCAGTAAAAATTTCTGATTGCCAGTGCAATATATTTACCCTCAACCACCCCCCCCCCCCTCCTGCCCACCGCTGCCAGTTTTTGCCTACTTTTTATTTAATCTTTTATTTTGCAAAATACACTAAAATTATTTAATGAATTGATTGAAAAAGTATATCCATGAGCATAGTAATAATATATCTTGAAATTGCCTTATCTATTCAATTTAATTAATAAATAAATTTAGAAAGTCTATTAAATTAAGTTTTTTGACGAAACTTATAAAAATTATAATTCTAAAAAAAAAAAAAAATATAAGTACATTATAAAGTGTTTGATTGAATAAATCAAGCAGCATCATAAGAAAAACAATTGTTTTTTACTAAAATCATTATTTTTTTTTATAAGAAAATTATTTTGGAAGCAATTACTTAGAAAAACCATGGACCAATATTCTAAAGTGTCAGCTTTAGGGCATTTTATATTATATCATGATAGACGGTAGTTTCTCGAGTGCCGCAGCAAAAAACCGAAAACCGAATGCTTAAAACCGAAGATTTCCGTCACTCTATATATACAGCTAGTTTGAGTTAAAAAAAAAGCGAAAAGCCGACATTTAATATCTCAGCAAATATGAGGCACATCGTTTTGATTTTTTGACAGCTGTCTTATATCTCCGGTCTAACTGTATCCTGAAATTTACAGATTTCTATATGCAGTAGATTTTAAGATCTGGAAACCCATTTTTAAGTAAAATGGGAAGTTTTTCTCTCTGCATGTAATGGTGTCATGGTGTAAAACGATTATCTGGAAATCCGCCCGGAGGATTTAAAAAAAAAATTAATATATGATACTAATCGGTTATAGATGAAGCGAATCCCCCTATCCGCTTAAATAGGAAAACTCTAGTTTTTTATATAATCCGGTTTAAAAATGGGACTATTTTCTTAAGCCTATTGCTGTACAAATGCATAGGAGTATTTACTCCCTTCTTCTGCGGCGCATTACAGTTAAAACTGGATGTACGGTTCGCCGTTAAAGCTTCTGATATCAATAAAGCTTCTGACCGGGCTAATTATTTAATTTTTTTTAATGCAAAAACAATGAATTATATACTCTAAACAAGTAAAACATATGTATTAAATTCAATTGTGGTTTATATGTTTTCTCTTTTTGTTACAAAGAAATAATTTCAGATTTTAAACATGCATTTGGTCGAAAAATTATTTCTTCTTTTTTCAAAATGAGGAAATATTTTTTAATTACATGTATTCAATTTTACTGCTAAATATAATAAATCTTTCATTTTTTAATGATAAAATATTTTTCATTTCTTTGTTTCTTTCGCAACGAAGACAACCAACCAACCATTATCGTATCAATGCGCGAAGCACAAATTAGCGAGTGTTTGAGGTACAACAGCTTTGTTTTTTACCAGTTGAATAATTCGGAAAAGATAAACACAGGAATAATTCAAAGATGTTGTATTTACTATTAGGTATTTTGTTTATTTATTCATTGTTTATTTATTTTATTTTCCTTGTTGGTTCTTATAAAAATTTTCGTTTCGGAGTGATGCTTTGTTGGCCAGTTACATGTTTTTATGGCTTTAAGATATTACTTTTATGTTATTTTGTAAAAGAAAATGCAGAAAGTTAGTTCTGAATTAAGTGTTTTATGTTATACAATGGATAAATAAGCTCTTACTTACTTTAAATCCAGAGTTTAAAAAGTAAACAAATAGCTTTTTTTTCCCCTTCTCATTGCATTACCAGTTTGTGTGACAGAAACTTCTATCTTCATGAATGTTTTGCTTTTACTTTATATTAATTTTTCACATTCATTTTTTAATAAGCTTGTTAAATAGTTTTCGAGCACTATATTGTTTTAATGTCAAATGTTACATTAAAAATTATTAAAAAATACAGTAAAAAAATTGCTATTTGCTTGCGAAGCTTAAGAATATAATAATTTTAACCCACGTAGATTTTTCTAGCTCTAAAATATTACTTTTATGTTATTTTGTTAAAGGAAATGCAGAAAAATAGTTCTAAATAAGTGTTTTAGGCTATACAATGGATAAATAAGTTCTTATTTACTTTAAATTCAGAGTTTGATAAGTAAACAAATAGCTATTTTATTTCCAATTTTTCTATCATTTACCTGTGACTTTAAAAATAATTTAAAATTATTAATTTAGAGGTATGAAATACCTTATATGTGCTTAAATCACAGAAAGTATACAACTTTAGTAAGTATATTACATGGCTCTGTTTAAGAAGAATTAAGAAGACCTTTAAAGGATCCTTCACAATTTTTTTTAATCTTAAAACAGTATCCTTCACAATTTTTTTCATTTTAAAACAGGTTATTTCACATTTCTTTTCATATTAAAACAGGACACTTCACAAAAGTTTTTCCTACCAAAAATTAACTCTTCACAAATTTAATCATCTTAAACTTTTCCCAATTTTTGTATAAAATACTGTTTACTGTTGACTGTAATAAGTGTTTGTTCTTCAAAGTAAATTTTGAAAATTTATTAAATTTCAACTGCTGCTAATACATTTAATTTTTTGATTACAACTTACATAAATATCAATATTTTACATAGAGATTGTTTTTATACAATTTTGACACAATTGAAATTTTACTGCAGCCAAGCATGGTTTCTTGTACAGCGGTGTATTTTGGAAACATATAGAAGAAAGAAAAATTTTTTTTAGAGAAAACCACTGTTAATTATTTCGCAATGTTTTTTAATAGTCAGATCTTATAAATTAAGTGTTGGTGAGTGCAAAGTTTGAAATTGTCTGAATATGTTGAAAACAACATAGGGCTCTAAAACTATTTACTTGCATAAGTTTATTAAAAATGAATTTGAAAAATTAATATACAGTAACAGCAAAACATGCATGAAGCTTCACAATATATACTATATATATTGTGTACACAATACACAATATATAGTAAAAGTATACACAATATACTATAGATCATCAAAGTATCAAATTAAATGAAAATTTTGAAATGGAGAACCATCAATTCAAAATAAATAAAAAACAATAAATAAATAAACAAAATACCTGGGGGAGGGGGGGGGGGGCTTTTTATCTATTATAAATTGCAGCTTGTATTTTCAAACAATTTGGAATGGCGGATAAAATTTTATCATTTAAAATATTAAAAAAAAATAATGCCTTCTAAACTAGAATTTTATTATCAATTTTATAGACTATTTTCTTTGGACGATTACTCTCTATGAGAGAAAAGTTCTACTTTTCGCATTTGTTCGCCAGAGTATATTTTGTTGTTTTTCAGCCATTCTCTCATAACTATTATTATAGAATTCTTTGCAGGAGTGCGGTTTTCAACAGGCATGTGATGTGGAGCATTGTCTATATATAGGCACTATTCGGTTGCAAATTTGGAAGAAGTTTTTCCAACACCCATTTTTGGAAGTTTTCGTAGTTCATTTGCACGGGATTGTCGCCCCTTTTTGTCGACGCTTTATACAGTAGTTGAGCATCCGTAAGGAAACACGTTTCCTCAATTTTATGCTCCAGTTAAGACCTTGGTGTAGTACATGGCCGTTAAAGTTTTTTTTCCGTAAATAGTTAATAACTTGCCCCTTTTAATTCGACGTTATTCGTTTTTGAGTAAAGGTGAAAATAGGCACTCGGCGATAAAACTTGAAAAACTGGCGATTAAAAATATGGAGAAAACCGGCCAAATGCAGGGTTTTCTTTTTTTCCCATATCCGTTTGACAAAATTCATGATTTTTCCTCGCCAGATCGACGAAACTACTGATTTTTCTGAACCTGATCGATGAAATTAATGATTTTACTGCACTAGATGGGCAAAATTTATGATTTCTATGCGCCGATTAAAGAAATTCGTGATTTTTATGTGCCCGTTCAACAAAATTTATGATTTTTACATGCCGATCAACGAATTTCTTGATCTTTATGTGCCCCGTTGACAAAATTTGTGATTTTTACATGCCTGATCGACTAAATTCATGATTTTTACATGCCCGATGGATGAAATTAATGATTTTTACATGCCGATCAACAAACTTATTGATCTTTATGTGCCTGTTTGATAAAATTCATGAATTTTATGCATCGATAAACGAAATTCATGATTTTTACATCTGTGTTCGACAAAATTTATGATCTCCCCCTCCCTGATCCACAAAATTCATGTTTTTGCTGTGCCTGAATAATGAAACTCATCATTTTTACACACCCGATCGACAAAATTCATGATTTTTACACACCGATCAACAAAGTTCATGATTTTTATGCATTTGATCACAGAAATTCATGATTTTTTCGTACTTGATCGACGAAATTTCATTTTTCTGAACCCGATCGACAAAAATTATTGATTTTTATGCAAACGTTTGATGAAATTTGTCATTTTTATCACCTACTTGATGAACTTGTAATTTTTAACCGCCCACTTGATGAATTCGTGATTTCTATGCGACTGCTCTACGAATTGGTAATTTTTATGCGTCCGTTCTACAAAATTCATGATTTTTTTGTGCATAATCGACGAAATTCATAATTTTTATGCACTGATTGATGATTTTTATGTGCCCGATTCACGAAATTCTTGATTTTTATGCATCCGTTTGACGAAATGAATGATTTTTATGTGCCGATCGAGGAATTTCTTGGTTTTTATGCATCCATTTGATAAAATTCGTGATTTTTATGCGATCGATAAACAAAATTCATGATTTTTACATGCCCGTTTGACAAAATATATGATCCCACCTCCCCCGATCGACAAAAGTCATGTTTTTTCTGTGCCCGATTGATGAAAATCACAGATTTTTACACACCCGATCAACGAAATTCATGATTTTTAAACACACGATCAACAAAATTCATGATTTTTTAATGCCCGATTGACGAAATTAATGATAATGTCCATCCCCCGCTTTGCCCCCCCCCTTTTAAGGGGGATACTTTCCTAAATTTTGCTGATACCCCTCATGTGATATATTGTTGGAAAGTTCTGTGACCGTTTAATCCTATTACACATCTCCTGTGTCCATACCCCCCTTTTGCCCCCCCCCCCAAGGGGGTACTTTTTGAAATTTTGCACAATCCCTCATGTGATATATCGTTGGAAAGATCTGTGACCACTTAATTAGATTATGCACCTCCGGTATCCATCCCCCAACTTTGCCTTCTTCAAGGGGGGCAATTTTTAAATTTTGCTGATACTCCTCCTGTGATCTATTGTTGGAAAGGTCTGTCACTGCTTAGTCATTATGCATATCTGGTGTCCATCCCCCCACTTTGCCCCCTTCCTAGGCGGGTACTTTTTAAAATTTTACACACGCCCCTCATATGATATATCGTTAGAACGGTCTGTGACCACTTAATCATATTATGCATCTCCGGTGTCCATCCCCCACTTTGCCCCCCCAAGGGGGTACTTTCTAAATTTTGCTGATACTCGTGTGATATATTGTTGGAAAGGTCTGTGACTGTTTAATCATATTATGCATCTCTGGTGTCCATCCCCCCACATTGCCCCCCCCCCCAAGGGAGTACTTTTTAAAATTTTGCACACACCCTTCATGTGATATATTGTTGGAAAGATCTGTGACTGTTTAATCATATTATGCATCTCATGTGTCCACACCCCAATTTTGCCCCCCCCCCCAAGGGGGTACTTTTTGAAATTTTGCACAACCCCTCATGTGATATATCGTTGGAAAGGTCTGTGACCGCTTAGTCATAGTATGCATTTCTGGTGTCCATCCCCCCACTTTGCCCCCCCCCCACGGCGGGTTCTTTTTTAAATTTTGCACGCACCCTTCATGTGATATATTGTTGGAAAGGTCTGAGACTGTTTAATCATATTATGCATCTCCTGTGTCCATACCAGGGTTGTAAAAAACCCGTTTTTTTAAAAAAAAACCCAGCCCGTGCGGGTAGCTGGGTAGGTACCCGGGTAGCTACCCACTACAACCCTTATAGTTGTAAAAAAACCCGGGTTTTTTTTAAAAACCAGGCCGGGTGGGTAGCTAGGCGGGTAACCGGGCAGCTACCCACTACAACCCTGGGCCATATCCCCACTTTGCCCACCCCAAAGGGGTACTTTTTGAAATTTTGCACGATCTCTCATGTGATATATCGTTGGAAAGGTCTGTGACCACTTAATTAGATTATGCACCTCCGGTGTCCATCCCCCCACTTTGCCCACCTCAAGGGGGAACTTTTTTAATTTTGCTGTATACTCCTCCTGTGATATTTTGTTGGAAATGTCTGTGGCTGCTTAGTCATTATGCATCTCTGGTGTCCATCCCCCCACTTTGCCCCCCTCCTAGGCGGGTACTTTTTAAAATTTTGCACACGCCCCTCATATGCAAGGGCGGCGCTAGTGGGGGGTCCGGGGGGGCATATGCCCTCCCGTCGGGGTCAAAATTCAGTTGTCGTCGGGGAAAATATTTTGATTTCTGGATTTCAACCCGACTCGGGTAGGGTCGGTTGGCACTCTTATGACACAAAATCATATATTAGTAAATTAATATACTCAAAGTAATTTATTTTCTTAATTTAGATTCCTTTATTTCGGCTATAATGTCTTATATCAAAAATCTATTTTAATTCTAATCAAAAGGCAACCTTTTTATCCTAACTTTAATCTGTGTATTCGGGTACATTTAATATAACCGTTTCCTTTGGCAGTGATTAATTTTTAATTTCTTCAGGCTTTCAATTGTCTGTGGTTTGTAAAAATAAACAGATAGAAAAAGAATTATGTCAGTATCTGTTAAGTGATCATGTTTCCCATCTCCATGCATTTCGTTTAACTTAAACAAAATCATCATGGTGTTCTTATTGTTGTTTCGGCAGGCCATCTGCTCCTGTGCGACGCGACGCCTTTAATTTTGCTCTTTAAAAGTTGGAATGCAATATTTTATTTCGGGTTCGGGTCGGAATGCGAAGGACGAAACTTTTTTTTATCGGCGTCGAGTTGGGGGTAGAGTTCTGCAGCGTGTTGGGCAAATTGAACCCAACCCGATTCGTGGTTTGGATCGTATCGGACTGAAGCTGGTATTTTTATTATGGGTCGAACTTGTATATTATAACTGTGGGTCGGTTAAAGGCGAGTTAACTTTAACTGTTTCAGGTTGGATTTTATCACTTCCGACTATGGTTCGTGTTGACCCGATTTCTCAAAACAATTCCCAAAATATCTTAAAATGAAAAAACTATATATTTTTTAGTATTTATTGTTGCGAGAATTATTTTTTGTTTCGAGTCGGGTTTCGGTTTGAAGTAGAAGTATTTCAGGTTGAGGTCGACGAAAAAATGTTTGTCGATTTTGGGTCAAAAGAAATTTTATGTCAAAGGAAACATAAATTGGTCAAAATTTGGGTCAAAAGAAACATAAATGACAAAATCGATATTACAAATATGATTAAGGGCTTTTTTCCATATAAAGTTTTTGGTCAATTTTCTCCGATTGGGGCTTTCGTATCGAGTTGAATTGAAATATTTCGGGTTCAAATTGAAGTAACGCGGGTTCAGGTGGAAGTATTTCGTATTCGGATCGGGTGGCGAGTGGACCAAATATTTTTGTTAGGCTCGGATCGGGGTTCGGGTTGTTTTTAAATAAAATTTGCAGGCCGCAAATTTTACTTATTACACGAGCAGGGATCTTGTTGGGTGTAACCAGGGGTCGGAAGTAGAGTCCTGCGCGGATCGGATTGTACCCGACCCGAACCCGCAAATTCCATTTTAAGTCTACCCTCAACCCGACTCGAACCCGCAAGATAATTTTCGATAACCCGCAAAAATAATTTCCGACAACCCGCAACCGACCCGAACACCGGAACAACAATTTCAACCGGAACCCGCACGCAATATTTAATCCGTAACCCGACCCGAACACGCAATGTAAAGAAAGTAAATCACGTTTCAATGCCACTATATGAAAATTTATCAACAATTGTATCTCTAATACCATTTTTATGTTTTACGTAAAAAAATTAACAAATCTATATTCTTTAATATTCAGATATAGTAATACCTCTGAGCACCTTGGGATCGTTAAATAGTCAAACATCGGGTCGGGTTATCCCGAATTTTATTTTTTCGGCTTGGAATGAGTCTAATTTTTCTAATATATCGTTAGAACGGTCTGTGACCACTTAATCATATTATGCATATCCGGTGTCCATCCCCCCACTTTGCCCAAAAAAGGGGGGTACTTTCTAAATTTCGCTGATACTCGTGTGATATATTGTTGGAAAGGTCTGTGACTGTTTAATCATATTATGCATCTCTGGTGTCCATCCCCCCACATTGCCCCCCCAAGGGGGTACTTTTTACAATTTTACACACACTCTTCATGTGATATATTGTTGGGAAGATCTGTGACTGTTTAATCATATTATGCATCTCATGTGTCTACACCCCCACTTTGCCCCCCCCCCAACTTAGGGATTTAAAGAATCATGATTTTTCCAAGAAAAATCTCTTAGCTCAGATGTTTTTAAGCCTGGAGAACTCAAAAGGGAGGATCCGTGGTCTGCAGCTCTAGCATCGAAAAAAACTTGTGACAGAAACAGATAACAGATAATTATCGTGTAGAATACGACCCGAGCAAGACTCTAATCCATAAATATATATGTATATTACCAATATATATATGTATATATGTATATTACCAATATATATATGTATATATGTATATTACCAATATATATATGTATATATGTATATTACCAATATATATATGTATATTACCAATTTGGCAACCCTGTCGGGGACACCATGCCCCCCCCTCCCCCTTTCGGGCAAATCTTGGCGCCGCTCTTGCTCATATGTCATATCGTTAGAAAGGTCTGTGACCACTTAATCATATTATGCATCTCCGGTGTCAATCCCCCCACTTTGCCCCCCCAAGGGGGGTACTTTCTAAATTTTGCTGATACTCGTGTGATATAATGTTGGAAAGGTCTGTGACTGTTTAATCATATTATGCATCTCTGGCGTCCATCCCCCCACTTTGCCCCCCAAGGGGGTACTTTTTAAAATTTTGCACACACCCTTCATGTGATAAATTGTTGGAAAGATCTGTGACTGTTTAATCATATTATGCATCTCATGTGTCCACATCCCCACTTTGCCCCCCCAAGAGGGTACTTTTTAAAATTTTGCACACACCCTTCATGTGATATATTGTTGGAAAGGTCTGAGACTGTTTAATCATATTATGCATCTCCTGTGTCCATATCCATATCCCCACTTTGCCCACCCCCAAGGGGGTACTTTTTGAAATTTTGCACAACCCCTCATGTGATATATCGTTGGAAAGGTCTGTGACCGCTTAGTCATATTATACATCTCTGGTGTCCATCCCCCCACTTTGCCCCCCTCCTAGGCGGTTACTTTTTAAAATTTTGCACACGCCCCTCATATGCAAGGGCGGCGCTAGTGGGGGGTCCGGGGGATGTATGGCCCCCCCCCCCCGTCGGGCACACCTGGACCCCCCGTCGGGGTCAAAATTCAGTTGTCGTCGGGGAAAATATTTTGACTTCTGGATTTGAACCCGACTCGGGTAGGGTCGGGTTGGCACTCTTATGACACAAAATCATATATTAGTAAGTTAATATTCTCAAAGTAACTTATTTTCTTAATTTAGATTCCTTTATTTCGGCTATAATGTCTTATATCAAAAATCTTATTTTAATTCTAATCAAAAGCCAACCTTTTTATCCTAAGTTTAATATCTCTATTCGGGTACATGTAATATAACCGTTTCCTTTGGCAGTGATTAATTTTTAATTTTTTCAGGCTTTCAATTGTCTGTGGTTTGTAAAAATAAAAAGATAGAAAAAGAATTATGTCAGTATCTGTTAAGTGATCATGTTTCCCATCTTGATGCATTTCGTTTAACTTAAACAAAATCATCATGGTGTTCTTATTGTTGTTTCGGCAGGCCATCTGCTCCTGTCCGACACGACGCCTTTAATTTTGCTCTTTAAAAGTTGCAATGTAATATTTTATTTCGGGTTCGGGTCGGAATGCGAAGGGCGAAACTTTTCTTTATCGGCGTCGAGTTGGGGGTAGAGTTCTGCAGCGTGTGGGGCAAACTGAATCCAACCCGATTCGTGGTTTGGATCGTATCGGACTGAAGCTGGTATTTTTATTATGGGTCGAACTTGTATATTATAACTGTGGGTCGGTTAAAGGCGAGTTAACTTTAACTGTTTCGGGTTGGATTTTAACATTTCCGACTATGGTTCGTGTTGACCCGATTTCTCAAAACAATCCCCAAAATATCTTAAAATGAAAAAACTATATATTTTTTAGTATTTATTGTTTCGAGAATTATTTTTTGTTTCGAGTCGGGTTTCGGGTTGAAGTAGAAGTATTTCAGGTTGAGGTCGACGAAAAAATGTTTGTCGATTTTGGGTCAAAAGAAATTTTATGTCAAAGGAAACATAAATGGGTCAAAATTTTGGTCAAAAGAAACATAAATGACAAAATCGATATTACAAATATGATTAAGGGCTTTTTTCCATATTAAGTTTTGATCAATTTTCTCCGATTGGGCCTTTCGTATCGAGTTGAATTGAAATATTTCGGGTTCAAATTGAAGTAACGCGGGTTCAGGTGGAAGTATTTCGTATTCGGATCGGGTGGCGAGTGGACCAAATATTTTTGTTAGGCTCGGATCGGGGTTCGGGTTGTTTTTAGATAAAATTTGCAGGCCGCAAATTTTACTTATTACACGACCAGGGATCTTGTTGGGTGTAACCAGGGGTTGGAAGTAGAGTCCTGCGCGGATCGGGTTGTACCCGGCCCGAACCCGCAAATTCCATTTTAAGTCAACCCGCAACCCGATTCGAACCCGCAAAATAATTTTCGATAACCCGCAAAAATAATTTCCGACAACCCGCAACCGACCCAAACACGAGTAATTTCAACCGGAACCCGCAATATTTAATCCGTAACCCGACCCGAACACGCAATGTAAAGAAAGTAAATCACGTTTCAATGCCACTATATGAAAATTTATCAACAATTGTATCTCTAATACCATTTTTATGTTTTACATAAAAAAATTAACAAATCTATATTCTTTAATATTCAGATATAGTAATACCTCTGAGCACCTTGGGATCGTTAAATAGTCAAACATCGGGTCGGGTTATCCCGAATTTTATTTTTTCGGCTTGGAATGAATCTAATTTTTCTAATATATCGTTAGAACGGTCTGTGACCACTTAATCATATTATGCATCTCCGGTGTCCATCCCCCCACTTTGCCCAAAAAAGGGGGGTACTTTCTAAATTTTGCTGATACTCGTGTGATATATTGTTGGAAAGGTCTGTGACTGTTTAATTATATTATGCATCTCTGGTGTCCATCCCCCCACATTGCCCCCCCAAAGGGGTACTTTTTACAATTTTGCACACACTCTTCATGTGATATATTGTTGGAAAGATCTGTGACTGTTTAATCATATTATGCATCTCATGTGTCTTCACCCCCACTTTGCCCCCCCCCCCCCAACTTAGGGATTTAAAGAATCATGATTTTTCCAAGAAAAATCTCTTAGCTCCGATGTTTTTAAGCCTGGAGAACTCAAAAGGAAGGATCCGTGGTCTGCAGCTCTAGCATCGAAAAAAACTTGTGACAGAAACAGATAACAGATAATTATCGTGTAGAATACGACCCGAGCAAGACTCTAATCCATAAATATATATGTATATTACCAATATATATATGTATATATGTATATTACCAATATATATATGTATATATGTATATTACCAATATATATATGTATATTACCAATTTGGCAACCCTGTCGGGGACACCACGCCCCCCCCTTTCGGGCAAATCTTGGCGCCGCTCTTGCTCATATGACATATCGTTAGAAAGGTCTGTGACCACTTAATCATATTATGCATCTCCGGTGTCAATCCCCCACTTTGCCCCCCCCAAGGGGGGTACTTTCTAAATTTTGCTGATACTCGTGTGATATAATGTTGGAAAGGTCTGTGACTGTTTAATCATATTATGCATCTCTGGTGTCCATCCCCCAACTTTGCCCCTTAAGGGGGGTACTTTTTAAAATTTTGCACACACCCTTCATGTGATACATTGTTGGAAAGGTCTGTGATTGTTTAATCATATTATGCATCTCTGGTGTCCATCCCCCCACTTTGCCCCCCAAGGGCGTACTTTTTAAAATTTTGCACACACCCTTCATGTGATAAATTGTTGGAAAGATCTGTGACTGTTTAATCATATTATGCATCTCATGTGTCCACACCCCCACTTTGCCCCCCCAAGGGAGTACTTTTTAAAATTTTGCACACACCCTTCATGTGATATATTGTTGGAAAGGTCTGAGACTGTTTAATCATATTATGCATCTCCTGTGTCCATATCCATATCCCCACTTTGCCCATCCCAAAGGGGTACTTTTTGAAATTTTGCACAATCTCTCATGTGATATATCGTTAGAAAGGTCTGTGACCACTGAATCATATTATGCATCTCCTGTGTCCACATCCCCACTTTGCTCCCCCCCAAGGGGGTACTTTTTGAAATTTTGCACAACCCCTCATGTGATATATCGTTGGAAAGGTCTGTGACCGCTTAGTCATATTATGCATCTCTGGTGTCCATCCCCCCACTTTGCCCCCCCCAAGGCGGGTACTTTTTAAAATTTTGCACACGCACCTCATATGCAAGGGCGGCGCTAGTGGGGGGTCCGGGGGATGTATGCCCCCCCCGTCGGGCACACCTGGACCCCCCGTCGGGGTCAAAATTCAGTTGTCGTCGGGGAAAATATTTTGACTTCTGGATTTTAACCCGACTCGGGTAGGGTCGGGTTGGCACTCTTATGACACAAAATCATATATTAGTAAGTTAATATACTCAAAGTAACTTATTTTCTTAATTTAGATTCCTTTATTTCGGCTATAATGTCTTATATCAAAAATCTATTTTAATTCTAATCAAAAGGCAACCTTTTTATCCAAACTTTAATATCTCTATTCGGGTACATGTAATATAACCGTTTACTTTGGCAGTGATTAATTTTTAATTTGTTCAGGCTTTCAATTGTCTGTGGTTTGTAAAAATAAAAAGATAGAAAAAGAATTATGTCAGTATCTGTTAAGTGATTATGTTTCCCATCTTGATGCATTTCGTTTAACTTAAACAAAATCATCATGGTGTTCTTATTGTTGTTTCGGCAGGCCATCCTGTCCGACGCGACGCCTTTAATTTTGCTCTTTAAAAGTTGCAATGTAATATTTTATTTCGGGTTCGGGTCGGAATGCGAAGGACGAAACTTTTTTTTATCGGCGTCGAGTTGGGGGTAGAGTTCTGCAGCGTGTGGGGCAAACTGAACCCAACCCGATTCGTGGTTTGGATCGTATCGGACTGAAGCTGGTATTTTTATTATGGGTCGAACTTGTATATTATAACTGTGGGTCGGTTAAAGGCGAGTTAACTTTAACTGTTTCGGGTTGGATTTTAACACTTCCGACTATGGTTCGTGTTGACCCGATTTCTCAAAACAATCCCCAAAATATCTTAAAATGAAAAAACTATATATTTTTTAGTATTTATTGTTGCGAGAATTATTTTTTGTTTCGAGTCGGGTTTCGGGTTGAAGTAGAAGTATTTCAGGTTGAGGTCGACGAAAAAATGTTTGTCGATTTTGGGTCAAAAGAAATTTTATGTCAAAGGAAACATAAATGGGTCAAAATTTGGGTCAAAAGAAACATAAATGACAAAATCGATATTACAAATATGATTAAGGGCTTTTTTCCATATTAAGTTTTGATCAATTTTCTCCGATTGGGTCTTTCGTATCGAGTTGAATTGAAATATTTCGGGTTCAAATTGAAGTAACGCGGGTTCAGGTGGAAGTATTTCGTATTCGGATCGGGTGGCGAGTGGACCAAATATTTTTGTTAGGCTCGGATCGGGGTTCGGGTTGTTTTTAAATAAAATTTGCAGGCCGCATCTTACTTATTAAACGAGCAGGGATCTTGTTGGGTGTAACCAGGGGTTGGAAGTAGAGTCCTGCGCGGATCGGGTTGTACCCGACCCGAACCCGCAAATTCCATATTAAGTCAACCCGCAACCGGACTCGAACCCGCAAAATAATTTTCGATAACCCGCAAAAATAATTTTCGGCAACCCGCAACCGACCCGAACCCGAGTAATTTCAACCGGAACCCGCAATATTTAATCCGTAACCCGACCCGAACACGCAATGTAAAGAAAGTAAATCACGTTTCAATGCCACTATATGAAAATTTATCAACAATTGTATCTCTAATACCATTTTTATGTTTTACATAAAAAAATTAACAAATCTATATTCTTTAATATTCAGATATAGTAATACCTCTGAGCACCTTGGGATCGTTAAATAGTCAAACATCGGGTCGGGTTATCCCGATTATTTTTTCGGCTTGGAATGAGTCTAATTTTCTTTCTGGTTTTTTACCACTCAGGTTGTTGGGAGTTTCACAAAAAGTTTGAGCACAACTATGTTTCAGAGGAAAATAAATACGTATTTGAATATCTAGGACAGGATCGGCGAACCTATGGCACGCGTGCCGTAGCTGGCACACGAAAGGAAAATTTTGGCACGCCGTTGATTTAAATTCTAAATTAAAATTGTCAAACTTCCGAAAATTCTGAACCTCATTATTTTTCTTCCATTAATACACGAGTTTGACTGAAAATAGCTTTTGTTTGTTATAATAAGTACATGTTCTTATTATAACATATATTCAATGACTCGTCATATCATTGAATTATCCGCTCAGAACATCTGATATCTGACCCCTCAC
Organism: Maratus michaelseni; assembly: GCA_963931845.1. NCBI lineage: Eukaryota > Metazoa > Arthropoda > Arachnida > Araneae > Salticidae > Maratus > Maratus michaelseni. The sequence goes on from OZ007596.1 coordinate 93,798,488, forward strand.
AATCACCTGTCAATTCACATTGAACATATTATTCTCGGATTTCACTCCATCATACATCAACAAGTCCTGGGTGCATAGGTTGGTTTTGAATCTCTTGGTGATATTATAGCCGTAGTCACAAAAATAGTTAATCTCATATCGTCACAGGCTTTAAATGAACGAAAGTTTGACGCTTTGTTAGACCTACCTTATTTCCACAAACGATAGCTACTTTATAGAAGAAACAAACATTTGTGACAATGAGAATGATAACGAACTCGGTGAAGAGAAACTAACACCGAAATTCCAAGATGCTGTGGCTGCATTACGTACCTTACGAAGTTTTAAATTTTCGTCGGAAAAAAGAAGATTTTGCTGCAATGCTTATGAAATTAGAAAATAAAATTCAATCAACAAAAACCAAAGAGAAAACAGATTTATTTCTTAGGCAGACTTTTTAGGTAATGTTTTTTATATTTCCTAATTTCTTCTTATGCATTGTAATATATTTTAAAAATAATAATTTTCTATTTAATAACAGCTGTAAAACAAATATTTTGCAGATATGATTCGTAAATGTTTTTTTTTTTTCAATATTTCTTTTCTAATTGTCTATTTTAAAATAAAATTACCTCAATTATAAAATCCCCCCCCCCCTCCGCTTTAAATGTCAAAATCAACAGGTCTCAAGGGCAACATCATGTATTACCATAATTATTACAGTCATTTGGCAAGTTGTCTTGATTTGAGATTTTAATACTTTTTTTATGATTAATATAATTATATATCTTATTATTTCTTTATAATTATATCCACTTCTTTCTATAATTATTACTATCATTAATTAATCTTTTCTTGTGACAAGTTGTTTTGGTTTGACTTTTCAGTATTATACATTATTTAATTTAATATGTATGTGGATATTACCTGAAGGTTTTTTATCTATATCTTAACCCAATAACAACAATAGTAATTTTATTCATTGTTTTTATAGGGTTTTTTAGGCGCGGGGGGGGGGGGGGAGAGGGTTGTTGGCACGCCATGGTAACTTGAAAAGTTTTTTTGACAAAAATTGGTACACGGATGTGAAAAGGTTATTCGCTTACCCTGATCTAGGACTATATGTTAAATTTACTGCATGAGAAATAAAATGTATATAAAAGAGAAATGCGATCATAGATTATTCTTCTTTAAGAACCATTTTTTCTTCTTTCGAAATATTAAAAAAGTTATCAACATTTTGTTTTCGATACACACAAATGTACCATAAGACAAACGTACCATATTATTGATAGTTTATGTACACATACACCTGTTACGTGTGCCTAGATTGAGAGGTGCCCGCTATTCAGAGATATAAGCGTTCAAATATATAAATTTTAGGAATTGAAAAAGTGTCCGCTAAATAGAGGTGTCCGCCTTTCGGGAGAAAAACCAGAATGGAGGTCTTATTTTATATAGATTTTTAACCTGAAAAAATATTTGGACATTCATTTCGGGTAAACCCGACCCCGACCCGCTAGAGTCAAAACCCAACCCGAAATTGACCCGAACTCAAAACAATGAAATTCAACCTGATCAGTAGTAAAAAAGCGGAAATCAACCCGATCTGAGTCCGACCCGCAACATAAAAATTCTAGAGTCAACCCGACCCCGGGTTGGGTCGGATACGGGTAACCCGACCCGATGCAGGACTTTAAACGGTATAAAACTGAAAATCTAATCTTTAAATATACTTTAAAATTAGTTGCGGCTTCCAAACTTCCACTTATAACGAAATACAATACGCAGCAAAACACTAAATGATCCTTCCTGTCTTCCTGTATTCTGTAGATCGATCACACAGTAGTTTTTTGTCATAACAAAATTAGAAATATCAAGAATTAGAATTGTAACTATTCAGCAGAAATGCTTCTGCATTGCAGAAGCATTAGCGATAATCATTATCGTACCAGTAGTTGAAAAAGTATGTTTATATTAACTTCCTGAAAAGAATTCTAAGACTAGACAAAACAAACAGGCACGCATTTTGCTTCTGTGAAACTTTGATCTGCGGTTTATATAGACTTTTAATGTGAAAAAATATTTTGGACATTCTTTTAAAAAATCGGGCCAAACCCGAAAAAAAGAATGTCAACTTGGGTCGTGGTTATTGTTATGGTTTCGGGTTGAGTTTTGATTCTTGCTTGTCTGGTTGGGTTAACCTGATTTTTCAAAACACTATCTAGAATATTGTTTCAGATTAGAATCCTGTATCGGGTCGTGTAAACCGATTTTACCTGAACCCGACCAGACCCGTGATTCGGGTAGGAGCTGATTTTTTTGTTGTTGTTGCTGTTGGATTCGGGCCGGGTTGACTTTAATTGTTTCGGGGTTGAGTTTTGATACTTTTGCGTCGGGTTCGGGTTAACTTGATTCTACAATAAAACTCTATGTTGTTATTTCAGATGAAAAACTAGATATTTCAATAAAAATGAGTCTTTTTACATGTTTAATTGTCTACATAAAAGGTAGAATTGAAATTAGAAAAATGATTGTAGATCATTTTTTCATAATTGTATTAAACTTTGTTTTTTTTTCTTTTTTTCTCTAGTCGGATTAGGAGATAGAAGTATTTTGAATTTCGGGTAGGCAAAAAATTTGTCGCTAAAATTTAATTGCTGTAGGGGAAAATATTTTGATTTCGGAGTAAAGTCAAGTCGGTTAACCAAATTTTCCCGCACACTACCCGACAGTCGGGTGGTGTATGGTGGAGTTATCGTGTTCATTTATGCATATAGAAGAGTTATCCTGGGAAGTAAGTTCAGGGGATTGATTATTGAGAAGATGTCAAAGCTGGCGAATCCTTTAAAAAAACCTAAAGGATTTACTTTTACGGAGTAAAACAGTTTGATAAAACAAGAAGGTATAGTGGCACTTGGTTGTTTTGGCAAACCGCAGAGTGCGTTTCCTGGGTACTGAAGTACTGAACCGGAGTGTAGTTTTCCCTTTTATTTTGTATGATGAAGCAAGGAAGACGAAAATCACATCATTAGAGATAATGGTTTTTAATTGAAGAAAAATGTCACAATTCACAATCTTCCACAATAGTGATATTTTGATCAATCAAAGATTCAGATTTTTAAATGAATCTGATAAATATTGGTGAGGTGACATTTTAAATTTAAAGTCAGGGGTGAAGAACACAAATATAATCCAAAGAATAATCCAGAAATGCTGTTGAACGGGTCCGACCAAGTTCACGTAATCCACAGAGTTTTTTAAGAACAATAAGGGGATTTCTCGTTATAAAACCAAAGGGTGGCCAAAGGGGCCAAGACATTTTTAGATGTTTAGGAGATGAAGATCAGAGGGCAAGTGTCCGTATCCGACATGAAAGCGGGCGCGCAAGGAGAACACGCCAAGCGAGATACATTTCAAGCCAAGAGAATCGCATTTTTTTGCGTGGGAATTGTAACCGTTACATATACAGCATATCAACATCATAATTGACGTCAGCGGAAGGGAAAACTCTTTTGGCGAAAATTGCACTTTGGCTAAAAAAGAGAGATTACCGTTAATTATTGTTTTGGGAACTGGGTTTCGAGAAATGCCTCAAAGGCGCCATAGAAATGCTATAGACATCTGGATTCAATATGCAAGCCACAACTGACCATGAGAAAGGAAACATTTTATGCCTTGTATAATTTCATTTACTTTGATATGTGGGAGACCGAATCAGTACGTTAATGATAATTTAAAAACAATATGCATGATTTTGACTAAAAGTCTTTCGTTGAAAGAGAAAGATAAAAGGGTGCGTGTTTAACAGCCGGGAATGTATATGAATTACGATAATGCAGAAAGGGGAAAATATATCTGATAAAATACTTAAAATATAGATTTCTTTAATTTTTGAAAAGAATATATATGGTATCTTTACCATATATATATCACCCCTTCACAAGATTTTGAAAAATTTAGAATGTCACCCTGTAAATATAATACAAAATATCAAAGCAGAAAAATAATAATAAAAATAAAATAAGTATGCATACAATAATGTAAATAATAATATGTAGTACTACAGTAATATCTTCATAATAGTATAATAAATGGCCATACATTTTCAAATTGCAGCAAAATATACTTTCAAAGTTTTTTTCAAAGTCTTTTATCCATATTAGTACAATTGTTAGCTGCAAGTTTATTCATTTTATAAATATAATGGTGCACCTATATAAATGAACTTTTCGTTGTCCTTTTTACACAGTCCTTGAAAAAGAGTTCAAGAGTGAAAATTTACAGCTGTATTTTTCGTTGAAGGTTTGCTCACGTGATTTCATTTATCAACAAACATAAGCATGATAAATGAGTCTTTAGTGCACAAAATTTTTGTATTTGCTTAGAAAGTTCACAAGTTTGCACTATATTATTAAAATCTTAAATGAAATGTAAATACAAAAATTTCAAAATAAAGAAACACAATTACAATTATACAATGATAATATAGAGATTATAAAGATTATAAAGATACATATATAAAATGTTAAACGTAAAAAAAGTTTTCGTGTAAAGACACAGGAGAGATAAAAATGATGCAAGACATGAGCATCGAGAAAAAATATCTCCCCTTAAACTTGTTGTAACAAGGAAGAGACCGCAGTTTAGGACATTGGTCATACTCGGGACAGGGTGTATTTAGGGAGAGGGGTTTATTTTTGGTAAACCCCCCTTGCTCCGCACATATTTGGAAACTCCGCCTATGATTGGAGCAACTCGGGTTCATCTACGGGTTTGAAAAATAGTAAAATTGGGTATACCAATTTTAACAAAGTTTTTGCTCATACACACTGGAATAAAGACCCCCACATGGGTAATAATTTTGAACGGGGCTTATTCCGCAAGGGCGAATAAAAACTAAAAAAATGAAAAATAAATCAAAGTTTCTTGTTCAAAAATCTAAAAATCCTTCAATAGACACGTTCTAGAGTGTAGAGAGCATAAAGTCATAATCGGGATATTTATATATTTTTTAGAAAATTAAATTATCAAAATAACAATTCATTTATTTTAAGTTATATAAAAATTAAAAGTCGTCTAGATTAAAAAAAAATGAATATTAAATTCTTATGATATAATTAATTTGAAATTTTAACAAAATGATAAATATCTTTAAAAATGCAGAAAGTTTTAATGGATTTGTCAAATGTTTAAATTTATAACAATGCCTATTATCCTTTTTTTTTTTTTTTTTTTTTTTTTTACAAAAAAGCAAACAAGATTTCAAGGAATATGGGAAAAATATACCTTTTGTCAAATAAACAAGTTTTGCAATACTGCAACATAACACATAAACAATGGACCAGCCATATCACAAATAAAAACAAATACTACAATACTACACAACATGCATGCATAAATACACCTCTATCCGGAATAAGGAGCACTCATGAATTTGACAAAAAGAAAAATTTACCTACACATTAATATTTTATTGCTTTTCGAGGACGTAAATTATAAGGATGGGTATTTTGTTCAGTATTGTTATTGCTAGGAGGATTGTTATGAACATTATGATAATTTAAGTCAAATAAATGGTTATTTTTAGGAGGTGCAAGTAAAAGTCTGTCAATATGAACTCTGAAAATTGAATTGTTAATATGAGAATTCAGTTGTTGAATTGAAAAAGAAACAGGTGAGTGTTTCTTTACAACTATATAAGGTCCTGTATACCTTGGCTTAAATTTATCTGATGATTTTTGGTATACAATGTCTTTCTCAGTAATTGGCCTGAGTTTTGCCTTTTTTTGATGATATTCGTTTCTTTTAATTTGAGATGCTTTTATATTGTCATAAGCTTTGTTGTAGATACCATTTAAATCATGAAGGAGATTGTAAAAGTCTACATTTTGGTCTAGAAAGGGTTGATTAGCATTTAAAACATATGTATCAAATATTAGAGATAATTCGCGTCCAAAATGTAAAAGATTCGGAGAGAAAGAAGTAGAAGAATGTTTAGAACCATTATAGAGATTTTTATGAATAGCAATGGCATTTTCAAAGGGATGTCCTTCTTTCATTAAAGTATTGATTGAGTATTTAAGAGATGTGTTTATCCTCTCGCTTATAGAATTGCTAGCTGGGTGTGAGACAGAAGAGTGATTTATTTTAATGCCTAGAGTATTATTTAAAGTATTATACACATAAGAACGAAATTGGGGCCCAAGGTGTGATAATACGCAGGCAGGACGCCCGAAAGTTGTCATATAGGCAAATAAACACTTTACAATTTTAGGTGCAGTTGTATTGTAGAGAGGATAAAGTTCAATATGCCGAGAAAAATGATCCGTAACTGTGAGAATAGTTTGACCGTTTTTAAAAGGACCAACAAGATCAATTGAAATGGTATTTCCTGGTTGTCTTGGGGTATATGTTGGTTGAAGTGTGGCATTAGGTATACGATGATGTTTAGCCTGAAGACATAATAAACAAGAAGATACATAATTTAAAGTATCGGTGTACGTACCTTTCCAACAATACCGTGAAGAGAGGAATTCATATGTTTTAGCTAAACCAAAATGAGATCGATGGGATATTGTTAAAACTTTAGGTTTTAAAGAATTGGGAACCATAATTACATACACAAAAGTATTATCCGCAACATTACTTTTTTTTAACATTAAAACCTTAGAATCGGGATGAATGAAATAAGATGGGAATTTTTTTGAAGAACCTGATTTTAAAATCTCTTCATATATTGGAGCTAATTGTGGATCTTTTAATTGTTCTTGAACAAATGTTTCATTAGAGATTTCAAGCAAAGCATCTTTTTTATTTTTACTATTAATGACTAGGCAATTCACAATTTTTTTGTTGTTATTTTTCTCAAAATCATTTTCAACAATGGGTAATGCCTGTTTATCTTCAGAAATGAGATTAGGATTAGAATTCAAAGTTTCAATATTTTCTTCAGTAAATTCGCATCGGGATAAATAATCTGCTAAAACATTAGAAACACCTGGAATATGTTTAAAAGTAAAAGTGAATTTTGATAGCTGCATGAGCCAGCGAGTGGTGATATCTGCCGGATTAGTGGGTTTTTTTGTATTTATCAAGAGGCTTACTCTCCGATAAAATTATGAAAGGACGATTATAGATATAGTAATTGAAAGCATTTACAGATTTTACAATGGCCATAAGTTCTAACTTTAAAGCCGGATATTTCTTTTCGGAGGGTTTGAGAGATTTTGAGAAGTATGAGACAGGAAGCAACTGATTATTATGCTCTTGTAATAATACACCAGAAATAGCGATACTCGAAGCGTCCGTGCTCACCTAAAATTCTTTGTCCCAATCTGGTAGACGTACCATTGGTGGTTGAAAAAAGATTTTTTGAATATTATGAAACACATTTTGATGCACCTCTGTCCATTTAAAAGTTGAGGATGGTTTTGATAAGTTTATGATGGGCTGTATAAGTTTAGAAAATTCAGGAATTAAACTCTTATAAAAAGTAGCTAGTCCTACAAAACTTCTTACCTGCTTTTTTGTTTTTGGAACAGGAAATGATTTTATTTTTAGAATATTAGTTTGAATTGGAGAAATAGTGTGGTTGTGAATATGAAAACCAAGATAATCAATATTATTCTTGTGAAAAGAACATTTAGAAGGTGACAAAGTCAAGTTGTATTTACCTAAGATTTCAAGAATTTTTGTTAGTTTATCGTACGTTTCCTGAAATGAGTTAGAGCCAAAAATTAAATCATCTTGATAGGCATAAATTCCTTCTAACTGCATTTCATCCAATAAACTATCCATAAGTGTTTGAAAATATGCACTTGCATTTTTTAATCCAAAACAGAGTCTTTTATATTTAAAGGAACCAAACATGGACGTGAAAGTGACCTTATCCTGATATTGTGAAGGAAGATCGATTTGGTGGTAAGCCTGTTGGAAATCAAGGGATGTGAAAAATTTATATTTAGATAAATTGGAAATAATATTTTGTATTTTAGGGAGGGGGTATGAAGAAGATTGTACAACAGTGTTTAACATCCGTAAATCCAAGGCAAGACGAAATTTTTGTGCCATCAGGTTTTTTTTTGACAAGAAGGATGGGACAAGACCATTCCGAACATGAGCGTTCAATGATACCTGCATCGACTAATTGGTTTATATGTGTTAATGCTTCTTTTTGAAGTGCTTGAGGAATGGGAAAAGGAAGTGTTTTAATTGGGAAATCATTAATAAATTTAATGTTTGGTTTAAATTTATCAGTGTGACTTAATGTTTTCATAGATTTTGAGAAAACAGCAGAATTATTCAGTAATAACTCTTTTAATATTTTAGCCTCTGTATTCAGTAAGTGTTGTAAATTAAAGTCATCTTGTGAGAGATCAAGTTTTCTTTGGTTTAAAATACCAGTAGATGCCTGAATGAAATTTACAAATTGTTTGGTTTCTTCTTTGAAATTACTTTTAACAGCCTCTAGCTGTTGGGCATCTTCCACAATCTGGTCAATTGGCGTTAAGAAACCAATATTTGCTCTTTTATTTACATGAACATTTTTAGTTATCATATTTTTTACATAAATTTTAAATTCATGTGGGTTTGATTTATCAGTTTGAATCTGGCGGGTCCCTCTCCGTGGTCCTGACCCGACTCCTTTAGTGGAGGAGGTGACCGGGAGCGGAGCATTGCGCGGACACACCGTCAGGTGACTTCGAATCGGCCCTTTGAGTAGGGAAGATGACCGAGCGCCTATCATACGGAGTGTTCGTCGACACGACGGGGACAGCAGGTGACTGGTCTGGGTTCCTCATCGTGGTCCGCCAGTGGGAAAGGAGTCTCTGCAGGGCCGGAGTCGCCACGCTATGGCCCATTGAGGTTCGCCCATTTGGGTTGTGGGCTCGTGGGTCTCCTCCTCGCAAGCGCAGGTTCTCTGCGACGCGTGCACAGCCTGTGATCGGAATTTTCCGTAGGTGGCAGGCAGACGACTCCGTAGGCCAATCCCAAGGTTCACGTGGATCTTGGGCAAAGGCTAGCAAATGCCAGCCGGATCCCTCCAAAACTTGACTTAGGAATTGACGGAAGCACGATCGATCTCTGTAGAGCACGAAATCGTGATGACTCTGTAGTTCACCGATCGTCGGGAGATACGGCGTGCAGCAACTATCTGCGACGAGACGGAGGCAGAGGTGAAATAGTCCCAACACGAACCCCCATATTCGTGGAAGAGGACCTCTCGAAATCCACTGCAGCTGGAGAGTTGTGAGCCGACCTCAATGGTCACCGCAGGAAGTGCCTGAATCGAGGAGACGGTCACCATCCGAAGGCGGTCAGCCAGAGACGCCAGGGACGCGAACGTTCTCTTCAAGGAAAGGACCACCCTCTTTCTGCCATGTGATTACGAGGAACCGGGCCGGAGGCTGCCGACTAACGCGGCATCGATCAGCCGAAACTCGAGACCTCGGTCCGAAACCCAGTCCAAGCACGTCTTTTGTGCAGCGAGGAATTTCCACACCTGGCGGGCGGACTAGTGGCACGCCTACTAATTTTCTCGCTACTAATCTCGATCGGGCCCGTCTCTTTGGCGCGCTTAGAGGAAGTTTCCGCAACCTCTAGAGTCCGATAGCGGTGTCTTTAGGATTCTTCCGTTTTTGAGTGATATTATATGTGGATGATCTCGTAGTTCTGGAGTTGTCGCTGGGTTACCGGCTAGTTCTGCCTAGTCGGGTTCAACCTCGCGCCAGACTGCGTAGGGACGACCTATCCGAATCCCGTCTATGGGAAAGAACCGAATTTCCTCGTGGTTCTGGGTCGGAGAGAGGCTTCTTCTGCTCTTTTTTTTATTAGTGCATAACATGTGAACCTCACGGCCGATGAGCCCAGTAGCTTGCCCATCCATGCATGTCTATGATCGGAAGCCGTGAGAAAGAAAGAGCCGTCGGAGTAACTCGACATATGACCGAGGGACCGTTTCCCCCTGTGGGGTTTCGCGAACGAGGCCGTCGGGGGTTCTCTGGCGGTTCATCAGGTGTATGTTCCACGCGGAAGTTTCCCCAGAGCAGGGTTACTGCCGCAACGACCTATGGGGTCGATACCTGGTAAAATGGTCTAGGGTTCGCAGAGGGGCGGCCCATGACCGATCGCAGCGCCGGACGAGACAAAGTCCTGGTGCGTTAAAAGCCCTTCAGAGGCTTGGGCGCGATGGTCGGAAGCGTGCCGCGGGCTACCCCCGAGGGCGCCTGGCGGCGCAGGATAGTTTTATCAGTTTGAATAATCGAATCAAAAGCAAGAATGTCTTTTACAAGCATGTCATTCTGAAATAGATATGGGTTATTATGAGAAATTTGTTTTGCGCGTACTGAAATACATTTTACTTCATTTGGAGAAATAACCAATTTGTTTACTAGAAAAACATTATGAGAGATATCAGTTTGTACATTTACGTTATGACATTCCGCTGATTCTGAGTTATCATCTATGTAGATAAAGGGAATTCTCAGATTATCAAGTTGCATTATTTTGTTACCTAGATCTAATGTGATGTTAAATTTCTCAAGAAAATTTAATCCCAAAATACCATCAAATTTATACTCTTTAGGAATGTCAACAATGTAGAAGTAATGCGAAAAGTGTTCTTGTTCAATTTTGAATGAAATTCGAATACATGCTGTAAAATCTATCTTAGAATTAACTGTAGTTAAAGTTACATTAGTCCCTAAACGTTTATACTTAAGCACATGTTTAAGTTTATCAAATAACTGTTTTGATAAGAGGCTAGTTGTACTTCCAGTATCTACGAGTAAGAAGGTATCTTGTTTTGCGATGGAGGCCTTTATAAGGGGAAGTGTGGGAGAGTACTTATTGACATTCAAAAGAATTTCATGAAAAGAATTATCGGTCGGTGCTGTATCAGTGACACTGTGAGAATCAATAGAATTTTGGGGAAAATCAGTTTGTACAGCAATTGTATTTGCAATGTAAATATGCTGAGAAGTTTGAGACCCTGTTGAATTAACCAGTCTCTCAGCCGACAATTTTGGAGAATCCTCAATGTAAAAACAGTCATCGTTGTGTGCTGACTCATTTTCATGTTTCGACATATACTCGTCAGCGGTAGTATACGTCTCTAGGGGTTTAAATTTTTGTTTTATGGAAACCTGTCATTTCTTTTACTGTCATATTTACTAAATTTTTTATCATAACGCGCGTTCGCTCTTTGCCATCTGAAACATTTCTGCGCTGTATGCCTAAAACGAAAGCATAACTGGCAACGATCATTATTTCTGGCCCAAATATTTTGTCTAGTTTGTGGAGCTCTATGAAATTTTGACTTATAACGAGACTGAAAATTTTGTCTATTGTCATGTTTATTTGTTTTGTCGATTCCGGTTTCCTTGGCACCTGAGTGAAATTTAAGTTGTTAATTTTCTCCGTTTATTCCTTAATTTTACTTTCTAATTGATTGCATTCTACATGTGCCGAACCGCTAGCAGACAAAACATTGTTATTTACGAAAATCTCTTGTAGAGATTGTGCCCTGTCAATTGCCTTATCATATGTGTTGATGCCTTCTTCTTGCAACTTAATTTTAATGTCCGAAGTTAAACAATACATTAATTTAACGTATTTTATTTTATTTAATACATCCTTGTCATCAATTTCGGGATATACCTTTGATACAAGGACATTAAGTATATGAGCAAAATTTTTTACTGTCTCCTGTGGTAACATTGTTAAACAATTTAAGTCATTTAAAGTTGCAGCCGAAGAATTCTGTGAAAAGAATTTTTGAATGAGATCGCGAATGAACACAAAGTCTTGTGCGTTATAAAGTACAGGGTCCTCCAAATAATATTTTTTGGCGGGACCTTTCAGTTTAGTTTTAAGATAATCGACGGTTTGTTCATTAGTTATTTCCTTAACTTTCTGATAAGTTAAAATTTGGTTAAAGAAATGGTTAAGTAATTCGGGGTCGCCGTAAAAATCATCAACAACGTACTCAAAATTCTTAGAATTAGCCATGATGATATCACCTTAAAAATTTAATTTTTTTAGACACAGGTAAAATATCATAAAATAAGAAAAAAAAACAACAATTTAAACAAACCACAATTGATAATTTATTTAAAAATCATTAAATATTTAATCTTAGAAGTATTAAAAAAAAATTAACTATTTATCGTAAATATGGTTTTCACATACTAAAATAAATATAATCTAAAAAATATAGCACATGAGAAAAATATAATTTTCTGTCATGAAAAATTTTAGCTATAAAATGCAATGTTTATAAATATCAAAATGTGAAAGTCTTATATCTTACCTGTACATACCTTTTTTTTTTTTTTTTTTTTTTTTTTTTAAACATATTCTGCAAAAGATTTCTTTATTAACTAAATAAAATACGATAAGTGCTTTTTTTTTTTAAATGATTAAAATATATACTGTACTTTTATCTAGATGCTCTTAAAAATATAAAATCATTACATGAAACTACAAAAACACAATTTCATACGCTGTAAAAGTTCTAACAAAAGTGAAAAATTTCCTTTCATTGACCTTTTACAAAAATAAAAGAGCTTACCTCTAAAATATCCATAGCGCTTTTTTTGCACAAATATATTAATAGAAAAAGAAAGCACAAAATACTATATTTAAATTGATATTTCGGAGCGTATTCGCTAAACTTTGAGTCACTGGATGAATTAAAAAGCGAAAACAGAAATTTTCTTTGTGGTCATTCATTGAAAAAAGTTGTTTCTTTCCTAACGTGAATTTTATCTTGTAGCTGAATAAATTTGGATTGTCTGAAAACAAAGTTCACAAGAGTTCGCTAAATTGTGGTACTCAGCTAAATACTAAAGGTCAGAATGCAGCGTTGAATTAGATGTAGATAATATTTATTTCTTGTGTTTTAATTGTTGCACGGCGATGAAGATCAATTTTTGGATGACTGAGAAGAGTATAAATAAAATAACACAATAAGAAGTTCACAAAGTTCAAGACAAAATAGCATATTCACTTTAGGTGCGGGCGAAGATTTTATGAATGAAACATCACTCATTGAAGAAAACCACATGTTGAAAATCACTGATTCCATCAGGGATTTGATTGTCATTTTTCACAGACCAACTATGCAGCATAAAACACTAAGATGAAATAATTCGATGGTGCTCCGACGCTGAATAATTTGCGACGAATAATTAAATTAATTTACTTCGATGAAAATCACATCGCATATCTCACGCAAAAAGGGTTAAGTTTGAAGTTAGCAACTTTCGATGATAGGTAAAAACAACAGTCACAGGCAGGCTCCAACAAAGCATTTTCAGAATGAAAAAAATACAGTCAGAAAAGTTGTAAATTAATAGGAAAGTTTTTTTTCCGTTTCGTGACCCCAATGACACACCCTTTAGAAATTGTCATGCGAAAAAGATCACACCCAGTTCAAAATTCAGGCACCATAAAGTATATGGTGGAGTTATCGTGTTCATTTATACATATAGAAGAGTTATCGTGGGAAGTAAGTTCAGGGGGTTGATTATTGAGAAGATGTCAAAGCTGGCGAATCCTTTAAGAAACCTAAAGGATTTACTTTTACTGAGTAAAACAATTTGATAAAACAAGAAGTGGCACTTGGTTGTTTTGGCAAACCGCAGAGTGCGTTTCCTGGGTACTGAAGTACTGAACCGGAGTGTAGTTTTCCCTTTTATTTTGTATGATGAAGCAAGGAAGACGAAAATCACATCATTAGAGATAATGGTTTTTAATTGAAGAAAAATGTCACAATTCACAATCTTCCACAATAGTGATATTTTGATCAATCAAAGATTCAGATTTTTAAATGAATCTGATAAATATTGGTGAGGTGACATTTTAAATTTAAAGTCAGGGGTGAAGAACACAAATATAATCCAAAGAATAATCCAGAAATGCTGTTGAACGGGTCCGACCAAGTTCACGTAATCCACAGAGTTTCTTAAGAACAATAAGGGGATTTCTCGTTATAAAACCAAAGGGTGGCCAAAGGGGCCAAGTAGAGTTGCAAAAAACCCGCAGTTTTTCAGTGACGGGAATAAACCCGGGAATTTTTGGGAATAAACCCGGGGAATATTGGAAATTTTGAAGAAGTTTTGAAAGTAAAAAAAACGAGTAATTTTTCAATTTAAATTTTTTATTTTTAAGAAATTTCAGACACTGTTTTGAAAAGTTTTAAATAGGTTTTTCATTATGAATTCACAAAACTTGGGATTTTGCGCTCTAAGTTTTTATAATTTATTTTAACAAAAATCATTTGCTTTACAACAATGGTGGCTATGAATTGGTAAGGAATTGAATGTCTCTTTAATAATTAAAATTGTTCAATTTCTGTTAGCTGGCATATTTACTGTTCAGGCATACTCTATATTAATTATCTTGTGAGTTGCAATGTATTTTTGGATTGATTTCTTTTAGTTTTGTTCGTTTTATTTTTTATTGTCTGAATTTATCATTGTCTGAATTGAGAGCAGAGGTGATGTTTATATTCATGTCGGGAAAATTGAATCTGTCATCTGCCTCTCGCACTTTTCACCTATCCACGATTAAAATTATCAAATTACTTACTTTATTTGAATTTCTCTTACTTAATATTTCTGCAGATTAATCATGTATTTTATTAGTTTTCATAAAATATTGCTATTTTTCTGTATTCATGTTACTGGTTTTGTTTACTCTTGTAAAAAAACATTTTGTTTACAAATTAAAAAATTCCATGTCTAAAACTTACTGAAAACTCCCGGGAATTTTCAATATTTCCCTCCCAAAAAACCCAGTTTATTCCCGGGAATAAACCCGGTTTTTTCTACCCTTTGCAACTCTAGGGCCAAGACATTTTTAGATGTTTAGGAGACGAAGATCAGAGGGCAAGTGTCCGTATCCGACATGAAAGTGGGCGCGCAAGGAGAACACGCCAAGCGAGATACATTTCAAGCCAAGAGAATCGCATTTTTTTGCGTGGGAATTGTAACCGTTACATATACAGCATATCAACATCATAATTGACGTCAGCGGAAGGGAAAACTCTTTTGGCGAAAATTGCACTTTGGCTAAAAAAGAGAGATTACCGTTAATTATTGTTTTGGGAACTGGGTTTCGAGAAATGCCTCAAAGGTGCCATAGAAATGCTATAGACATCTGGATTCAATATGCAAGCCACAACTGACCATGAGAAAGGAAACATTTTATGCCTTGTATAATTTCATTTACTTTGATATGTGGGAGACCGAATCAGTACGTTAATGATAATTAAAAACAATATGCATGATTTTGACTAAAAGTCTTTCGTTGAAAGAGAAAGATAAAAAGGTGCGTGTTTAACAGCCGGGAATGTATATGAATTACGATAATGCAGAAAGGGGAAAATATATCTGATAAAATACTTAAAATATAGATTTCTTTAATTTTTGAAAAGAATATATATGGTACCTTTACCATATGGTGGTTAGTTTTTAAAAAATGACTCGAGGTTAGTGTTTTTAAAATAAACGATCCGTGGGTTAGGTTGGCGCTGATGTTTTTCTTTGCATGTCGGGTTGACTGCAATTGTTTCGGTTTCGAGTTGAATTTTGATTCTTCCACGTCGTGTTTGAGTTACCTGATTTTTTTCAAAAAAGCGTCCAGAATATTGTTTCAGATTAGAGTCCTGCATTGCGTCGTGTAACCCGATTTTACTCAAACCCGACCAACCGGCTGTTCGTATCGGGTCGGGTTGAAGTTGCGGGTCAAGTCAACTTTACGCGTTTTGGGTTGGGTTTTGACTCTTTTAGATCGGGTTAGGGTTGACACGATTTTTCAAAAGAAAGGCGTGAATATTTTGCAAATGAAAAAAACTATACATTTGAATGAATGTAAATGTGTTAGTTTTTATACAAGAAAAAAAAAATTGATTTTAGAGATATAATTGTAGACTACATTTCAGTAATGATATTTCAGTATTTATATTTCAGTAATTGTATCAAATGATCTGCTGAACAACGAAAAATTTTCTGACACAATTTAGGGCTCATTTTTAAACGCAAAGGCATAAAATTGATAGGCCTGACTATTGAAGCATTTTGGAATCGAAATGACTTTTCCAATTTTTGCTAAAAAAAATTACTTATCGAGTTATATAAACGATTTTGTGTCAGGTGATAACACGTTTTATTCCTTTCTGGCGCTGAAGCATCTGGAATTCGGTTCAAAATGTGGACTTTGACAGTGTTTTCTGAAAGATCTTCTGTCTTTACCTAAAAATGGAAAACGTGTTTCGATTACAAAGTTTTTGAATAACAAAGACTGCCCATTTCATGCGTTTCTGGATAAAAATTAATTAAAATATGTGTGCGAAATTAACCCTTTTGTATTTGAGAACAGCTTTAAGATATTTTTATTTTCTTTCGCTTTGGGTTCAGGTTTGAATATTTAGGGTTGGGGTTCAATTATTTCGAGTTTCGGATTGACACGCAGAGTTATGTTCTATAAAGATAGCCTTAACGGTACCCGAAAGCGATTTTTTAAAAGTCTATCGGGAATTATTTTAATTTAATGTTTTAATTTAATGTTTTTGTTTTTTTGTTTTGTTTTGTTTTCTCCTCTGGCGTATGCTCCGATTTTTTGAAAACAAAACAGTTTTCATTGTTAGAAAGAGAAGAATATTATTATAGTAACAAAGTTTGTTTTAAATCACAAAAACATTTTTCTGAGTTTGGGATAATTTTTAAAAACTCGTTCTTTTTTGTAAATTTTGAATTCATATGTGTCCAGTGCCCATTATGTGTTTTGAAAAACACCTTGTTGCTTTTTTTTTGAAAATTTTAGACAATTTAAAATAAAAGAAATGGTAAAAAATACTACTTAGATAAATTTTTAAACAACATCCTTTAAAAAAAAAAAAAAACCTCAGTTTGGCTTTGTTTTTGTTTCTGATATGAGGAATTTGAGATCACATGATCAGTATTCTTGGTTACGGCGACTCATAGCAGTTGTTGATAGCCATTTTCAATAAGAGTGCAGGTTCTTTTCGAAATACAACGCCATTCATTCTATTTTTCAGAAATCAATTCTTGATCAAATAAATAAATTGTGTTCAAAATGTTTCAACAGATACTCAAAATCCTTTTCTTTAAAAACTTAATAAATACTATTTATTTACAGATTTACAGCTTATTATTATTTTATCACTCTTATTTCAGAGTTCAATTATTACCGACATTCGGTTCAAAAATCAAAATTACATCATCTGAAAGAACAAAATCAGAATAAACAAAAAAGGGCCGTTGCCACTAGCAACAGGCAAAAGGGCTAGTCAAACAAAAAAATAATCGTCTGCTAGCGCCAGGGAGGCAATTCGTAACACACTGCCTCCGGCTGAACACTTAGTTCAGCATCTACAATTCTTAAACAATTTAATAAACATAAAAGTTTACTTACATACATGAAAAACATTTTCGGTAACATACTTACATATACATATAGCTATTCAAAAGGCTAAATTAATACAAACAATTCTGGAATCTAAGAAGAAAAAATAAAACACATGAAATTAATGCAAATTAAACAATAATAAAGTAAATAGGAGTAACCAAAGAAATTAAATATTTAAGAATATAGTTTATAGTGTCCATCAGTCCACCAAGTCCAGTTCAAGATTATATAAAAGTTGCACGGTTCTTTTATGATTACCATTTACAGTCTGTAATACACATGATCTTATTTCAGAGTCACGACCACATATAAGTTCTTTAACACGACCGCATTTCCACATATGTTTTGGGAGCTTTTCATCATGAATTAACACTACATCGTTTACTTTGAATTGAGGCGATGAATTTATGTTTTTCACCTGAAAAGCAGATCTAAGTTCTAACAGATATTCGTTTCTCCACCTTTTCCAAAAGTGATCAGTAATCTGTTGCTTATATTTATATTTTTTCGTCAACAAGAGCTTATTGGATTTTTCTTGGGTGCAAATTGGTAATCCATAAGAAGGTAAGGACATTAATCGTTTACCAACTAAAAAATGAGATGGTGTCAAAGGTGATGGTTCACTATTTTCTTCGTAGAGATAGCATAAGGGACGTGAATTAATCACAGCCTCTATTTCTGTAAGTATTGTTTCTAGTTCTTCATAAGTGAGACACGTTTTGCCTAGAACCTTTTTCAAAGGTGTTTTTACTGATCGTACCAATCTTTCCCAGAAGCCCCCCCACCAGGAAGCCCTGGGGATTATAAACTTCCATGTTATCTTATTCTTTCTCAAATAATCAAAAATTTCTTGCTTAGAAATTCTTTCCCAAGCGTCTTTTAACACCAAATCTGCTTTAGAAAAGGTCTTTGCATTGTCACTGTATATTATTTTACAGACTCCTCTTCTAGAGAAAAATCTTCGCAGTGCTAAAATAAAGGTTTGCGTACTTAGATTGGTGACTAGTTCTAAATGTATCGCTCTAGTTACAGCACATGTAAATACAACAATATAAGCCTTTCCGGTACCTTCAGAATTTTTATAATAAATTGGGCCGGCAAAATCGACGCCAGAGGTCTCAAAAACTGGTGTTTGGATGATTCTGTATTTTGGTAAAGGGGCTATTTCCATCTTTCCAGGAGTAGCATTGAGTTTCCGACATATCATACAAGATCTTAAGACTGATTTTACGCATCTTCTTCCTTTTATTATAAAATACCTTTCACGAAGGTGAGCTAAGGTGACAGCTACACCGAAGTGGAACATTCTTTCATGAGCATCCTTAATGAGTAATTTTACAAAATAAGATTTATTAGGAAGAATCCATGGATGTTTTTCCTTCTCTGTTACTTCAGAAAACTGAAGTCTTCCAGATAATACAAGTAAGTTATTTTCATCAAATTGGGGATTAAGATTGTATAGAGAAGAATCTTTGTTAAGTGGTTTCTTTTGTTTAAGTGCCTGTATTTCAACTTTAAATGAAGTTTCCTGAATTAGTTTTACCCAATACTTTTCTGCTGTTTCTATTTCTGAAGCAGTTAAAGGTCCTAAAATTTTAGAGTTTCTCGAATTGGCATTATGAATAAAACGCATTATCCAGGCAGTAATGTTATACACTCGATTTAAACTACTAAACTTTGTCATATCAAAAACTGGTTTAGGAGTAGTATTTGATTCATTACACAATAGAGTTAAATTTGGTTTTGATTTCAATTCAATAAAAGCTTCGGGATCAATTTCTATAGCCTTTTTGGAAGGCCACATATGTTCCGGCAGTGATAACCAAGGTGGGCCGTACCACCACATTTTGTTACCCGTTAACTTCGATAAGTTTTCCCCACGTGTTAGCAGATCTGCTGGGTTTTCTTTTCTAGGACAATAATTCCAGTCCTTTGGATTTGTCAATGACTGAATTTCAGTGACCCGATTTGCAATAAAAGGTTTCCAATTTGTAGTCGTACCTCTAATCCAACATAGAGTTATTTCAGAATCTGACCATAACTTTATTTTTAAATTTGGAATATGTAATACTTGTTTCAAATATTTCCACATTCTAGCGGCAATTAAAGCACTGATAAGCTCCAAGCGAGGGATGGTTAACCTCTTGAGGGGGGGCTATTCTACATTGCTCCAAACAAAACTTGTTTGGATTTCACCAGTTAATGAAATGCAACGCAAATAAGCAACTGCTCCAAACCCTATAGGGCTAGCGTCACAGAAAATGTGAACTTGTGTTTTTTCGGAAATGTTTATACCATTGGGGAAATATTTTCTGGGTATTTCAAATGTTTTCAGCTGTACAACTTGTGAACACCAAGTGTCCCATTCAGATTTCAAATCGTCTGGTAATTTACTATCCCACTCTAAACCTCTTTGCCATGTTTTTTGCAACAAGGCTTTAATACGAATAACAAATGGATTCAAAATTCCTAAGGGATCATAAATTTTCAGTAATATCTTAAGTACTGTTCGCTTGGTGGGATCATTCATATAACTCTCCTGAAAGGGTTGAATATCTAACACCAAAACATCAGATTCAGTATTCCAAATTAGACCTAGTACCTTTAAAATACTACCTGGGTTTTCCTCACTTATACCAAATTTACTTGTTCCCCACATTTCTCTAAGTTTAACAGAATTTGTTTGAAATTTTCTCAAGTTCATCCCAGCCTCTTTAAGAATTTCTGAAGCTGTCGTTGATAAATAATAAGCTTCATTATCTAAATCTGATCCAGAAATTAGATCATCGATATACAGAGAACTATCTAACATTTTTACAACACTTGGATGTTGATCTTGATATTTCTTTGAGTGATATTTAATTGTGGCAGCCAAAATAAATGGGGAGCATGAAACTCCAAATGGTACGCGTCTAAGTCTTAAAATTTTAAAAAAGTTCCTTTCGTCATTATCGAACCAAAAAATTTAAGGTAATCTCTGTCTTCTTCAGCTATAGAAATTTGAAGAAAGGCTTTCTCAATATCTGCACAAAACGCAGTACAGTAGAGTCTCGATAATTCGAGTCTCGATTGTTCGAGTTTCCCATAAATCCGAGTTAGTGAAAAAAATCAGTTTAGCTTCCAAATAATGATCAACATATACGCAACACGTGAAAAAATTATTTCGCACCACAAAATTCAAGTATCTGGTTTTTATTGTTGTTCGATGTGTCATATGCCAACTGCGCACCCAGAAGCCACCTACAGATATATAGAGTTCCTATACTACAGGCTGAATTATACCGCCATTTAATAACCCAACGGACCAAAAACCAAGCTAAAACCGGTAAGCATATCGTAGTGGTAATAATTTGTAAGTACATTTTTCATTTAAATATACACTGAAATTTAAACATTGTTTTATCTTCATTTATTTATTAATTAAATTTTATGATTTCGATAATTCGAGTTTTCGATAGTTCGAGGTAAGCCCGGTCCCGTCCACCTCCAATTATCGAGACTCTACTGTATTGAATTTTCTGAAATTAATAAGAATTTCTAACAAATCAGGGTTTAAATTTGGTCCAGAGTACAAACACTCATTTAACGATTTATTGTTTTCATTTGAAGAGGCGTCAAACACCATCCTCACTTTAGTTGTGGGTTTATCATCCCGCAAAACAGGGCGGTGGGGCATAAAATATCCGCTATTTATTGCTTTATTAGGGCATTCTTCCACTATGTTATTTAATTCCTGTTCAACCACAATTTCTTTATATTTCTGCAATAATTCCTTATTTTTATCCAATTTTCTGTTTAAGCTAATAAATCGATTTCTAGCATTTTTATAATTACTTCCTAAATCCCTTTTATAATCTTGCCATAGCAATTTAGCTTCATAACGATGTTCAAGAAAATGCAAATTGTCTTCGAATTTTTTTACTATCTCTTTATTTAATTCAGACATATGCTCTTCTGTATTCATCCCTAAAGATTCTAATTCCCACAAATTTTTCAAATCATTTTCGATAGGTTTCACAACATGAGTAGATAAGACGCCAGCTTGATTACTCTTATAATTTTTATTCACGTCAATTGCCCCGCAGAGAGAATGTCCGAATAAACTTCTACATATGTATAATGATTTAGTTATAGGAAATGTTTTATCATTAATTGATAATTTTTAGAACTACGGTAAATAATGATTCTTCTATTTTATTCTTAAATTCAATTTTAAGTACTTTATAACAGTAATATAAGGTAATGCAAGTTTGGCCTACCTGTAAAGAGTAATTATCCAACTTGAGAATTAATCCAGCGATAGTGGCACATTTGAAGTAGATATTAACAAACACAATCTTGTTAAAATAAAGTATGGCTTCATGAAATAACTTCTAAGTTAATTATTTAATTACTGTCAAAAAAGAGAGAAAAAAAATTAATTTAAATTGTTAAATTTACATCACACTATAAAAAGTTAAAACATTTAATTTTAAGAGAAGTGTTCAGTAGTTCTGCATTTTAAGAAGGTTGCTCAGAGGCTGAAGTATTAGTTCTTGGATTAGAGAAACACACAGTCAAGTTTACGTCATTTAGCCTTGAACCCTTGAGGTTACACGTGTAAGTTCTTTAATGAGAATCTCACAGAAAACAGAAAAGTACTTTGTCAGCACACACGTGTTTCGTTTCACCAGCTTGAAGTCGGATGGATGAATATTCAGGCTCACAATAATAGATGAAATGTTTATTTCAGAAATCACTCTTCTAACATTAATTTGATAAAAATAGTCTGCCCCAATCAATATATCAACATCAGAATTTTCTAAGTGTCCCCAACTGTCAAGACGAAATTTAGAAAGTTTTCTCTTTATTTTAATTGGAAGGGGGGGAATTTGTATCAACGAATTTGTTATCACCGGTGTTACTAAAGCTTCAATTAATATACTTCGGTTTCTATCCGTAAAGTGAGTTAACTTTAGCTGAGCGACATCATAGCATCTCTCTTCAGATGATTTCGAACCGAAAGTATAGACAATTAATTTCTCATTTCTAATTATCTCAGGGTTTAATTTAGAAACTAAGTTTTCTGTAACGAAAGTTCTGTGACTAGCAGAATCAAATAAACAAAGTGCTCTTTCGGAATTTTCTCCCGATTCTACATTAACATGAATAGTTTGCAATATTATTTCATTAGGATGGTTATTTATGCTATTATTACAATGTGATACAGAGGAAATAATAGTGTCTGGCTGTTTAGATACTTCTGATTTTCGATTACCAGAGTTACAAAGAATGCTATTATGATAAGTTTTACCACAAACCTTGCAATTTTCATTCGAAAACTTGCAAAAACTTGAAATGTGAAATTTACGAAAACACTTAAAACATCTACCCTCTCTCTTCAATTTTTCACGCATTTCAGGAATTGAAAGAGCCTTACAATTTTCAGTATCATGTTCAACAGACTTGCAAAATACATAGTTATTTTTAATATTAGTGGTCAAAGCAGAAGCTGAAGGAGTGCTTCTTTTATAATTTTGATAATTTTTCTTATAATTTTCGTGTTTATCAGAAACTGGTTTTTCAAAGCAATTTAATTGCAAAGTTGCTTCACGCGATTCAATTTCTTCTTTAATGAAATTAATCAATTCATTAATTTCCCAATCTACATTTTTCGTACGTTTTCTATTAAATTCTAACGCAATATCAGATGGAATGAGTTTCAGAAGAATCGGACATAACAAATGTCCATATGAACCCGACGTTACGCCTAAAGAATTGAGATTTCCAATTTGAATCTCACATTCATCATATAGCTCCCTTAGAGCTTTTAATATTACTAGCGTTTCTTACAGGTTTCAAATTTAATAATTTCGTCATGTGGCTATTTATCACAAGGTCATTACGACCAAAACGGTTTTTTAACAGCTCTATAGCGTGATCATAATTTTCCTTAGTCAGCGAGAATCCTGCTATTGTATTGGCAGCGCTACCGCCTAAAAGTGACTTCAAATAGGAAAATTTATCAATTGCAGTTAAGTGCTCATTTTTATCAATTGTGTTTGAAAATTGACTCCAAAATTCGAGCCATAAACAAGAATCACCATAATATTTACTTATATTCAATTTGGGTAATTTTACCAAATTCTGATTCAGAATTTTCTGACTTTTTAGTAGAGAAGTATTGTTACTACTATGCTCACTTTCGTTATCTGAAACATCTTGTTTATTTTCCGTAATAGCGGTATTATCATTTATAAATTTGGAAATTTTAAATTTCCATTCTATAATATTTTCATTATATGTTTCAGATTTCTCTATTTCCTTCTCGAACTCAGCATCTAGAACCAGTGGTTCAATCTCTGCATTTAATGATTTTAATGTTTCAATTTTATCATTCAATTGCTGTTTTAAAATACCTAGCTGTGATTTTTTATTTTCTAAATCTAATGCTAGTGTATCATCTAAAATTTCTTTTATTTTATCGAATATTTTCGTAGTTTGAGAACGTATTATAGCTCTTTTTTTCTTTAGCGTTTCGATATTCATTGTAAATAATAATATATTTCAATACTCAATATATTCTATATAATCAATAATTTAATTCAATTATTCAACAAATTTGAGGTACTTACCTCAATCAATATAAAAGAAGATTTCAATAATCCTGTAGCTGGAAGCCAAAAAATGATGATACCGCTATTACGGAAAATAAACAAGATGTTTCAGATAACGAAAGTGAGCATAGTAGTGGCGTCCGCGACAGGATGAATCATTTCGAAACGTCATGCGCTCTCTTGGACATGCGAGGATATTTTGTCGGGTAGAAAGCTTTATTTGATTTCCAAGAAAAAACATATTTTGTATACTAAACAAAAGACTGTCCATACATACTAGGTAGAAAGTCCATTGCAGCATCTACAATGAAAATTTTGACAATGATTAAGTGAAGAAACTTAGGGATTTAAAGAATCATGATTTTTCCAAGAAAAATCTCTTAGCTCCGATGTTTTTAAGCCTGGAGAACTCAAAAGGAAGGATCCGTGGTCTGCAGCCCTAGCATCGAAAAAAACTTGTGACAGAAACAGATAACAGATAATTATCGTGTAGAATACGACCCGAGCAAGACTCTAATCCATAAATATATATGTATATTACCACTATATATATGTATATATGTATATTATCAATATATATATGTATATTACCAATTTGGCCCCCCTGTCGGGGACACCATGCCCCCCGTCGGGCAAATCTTGGCGCCGCTCTTGCTCATATGATATATCGTTAGAAAGGTCTGTGACCACTTAATCATATTATGCATCTCCGGTGTCCATCCCCCACTTTGCCCCCCCCCCAAGGGGGGTACTTTCTAAATTTTGCTGATACTCGTGTGATAAAATGTTGGAAAGGTCTGTGACTGTTTAATCATATTATGCATCTCTGGTGTCCATCCCCCCACTTTGCCCCGCCCCCCCCCAAGGGGGTACTTTTTGAAATTTTGCACAACCCCTCATGTGATATATGGTTGGAAAGGTCTATGACCGCTTAGTCATAGTATGCATTTCTGGTGTCCATCCCCCCACTTTGCCCCCCTACAAGGCGGGTACTTTTTGAAATTTTGCACAACCCCTCATGTGATATATGGTTGGAAAGGTCTATGACCGCTTAGTCATAGTATGCATTTCTGGTGTCCATCCCCCCACTTTGCCCCCCCCTCCAAGGCGGGTACTTTTTAAAGTTTTGCACACACCCTTCATGTGATACATTGTTGGAAAGGTCTGAGACTGTTTAATCATATTATGCATCTCCTGTGTCCACACCCCCACTTTGCCCCCCCGAAGGGGGTACTTTTTGAAATTTTGCACAACCCCTCATGTGATATATCGTTGGAAAGGTCTGTGACCGCTTATTCATATTATGCATCTCTGGTGTCCATCCCCCCACTTTGACCCCCCCAAGGCGGGTACTTTTTAAAATTTTGCACACACCCTTCATGTGATATATTGTTGGAAAGGTCTGTGACTGTTTAATCATATTATGCATCTCCTGTGTCCATACCCCCAAAATTTTGCACAACCCCTAATGTGATATATCGTTGGAAAGGTCTGTGACCACTTAATTAGATTATGCACCTCCGGTGTCCATCCCCCCACTTTGTCCCCTCCAGGGGGGCACTTTTTAAATTTTGCTGACACTCCTCATGTGATATATTGTTGGAAAGGTCTGTGACCACTTAGTCATATTATGCATCTCCAGTATCCATCCCCCCACTTTGCCCCTCTCACAAGGGGGTACTTTTTAAAATTTTGCACACACCCCTCATGTGATATATTGTTTAACAGGTCTGTGACCACTTAATCGTATTAATCGTATTATACAGCACGGCAGCTATACGGTGCCGCAGGCAGCGGGGACCCGAGCCGGAGGTTCGTTCGGTTAGAGGTTTATACTATTCGATATGCAAATTAAGGTATTATCCGGTGCATGCATAGCACGACCGGTATACGGTGCCGGAGGCAGCGGGGACCCGGGTTGGTGGTTCGTTCGGTTATAGGTTTATACTATTCCATGTGGAAATTAAGGGATTATCATACAAATGGAGAATTCAGTTAGATTCGAGGCCCTGATGTAAATTGAAGGCCCGCTAGCGGGCGAAGCCACTAAGTTTTATTCTTATAAATTTATACCCTAATGCTTAATTTCGACTGAATGAAATTTTCATCAATAACCGCTTAAAAGTAATGATATCAGTACAAAAACCCTTAACGGGTTAATAGTTGTGACGCAGCACTTTCTTTTGGCTCTAAGAATTTCAAATATGGGTCTTAAAAGTAATGATATGAAATTTGAGTGACGCTATGTTAATTTTTTTTAAATCATCATTTTCTTTTTAGTTTTATTTATATTCACAGGTGCAATTATTATCTTAACATGAAAATACATATAAAATTTATTCGCTAAAGCTTTTTCATTCAGATCTCTCAGGAATTCAAAATATGGGTTTTAAAAGAAATGATATCAAAATTTGAGTGACACCTTGACGTGAATTTAGTAGGATTGTTTTAAAATTCTTTTTAAATTATTTTTCGTTTGTCTTCTAAAGTATATTTACAATTACAAACAATACTTTTAAGTTTTCAATGTACTGTTAAATATATTACTTTCACTGAGCCTATATTATGTATTGAAATGTATTTATTTCAATAAACTGATTTATGTTTTGTGCCATGCTATCCAAAATCATAAGTAAAATTTATGTAAATGATTATTTTGCGTCATAGTATCCAAACAAAGGGAAATGTATGCAAGTGGATAATATAACGCAAAATAATCATTTACATAAATTTTACTTAGGATTTTGGATAGCATGGCACAAAACATAAATCAGTTTATTGAAATAAATACATTTCAATACATAATATAGGCTCAGTGAAAGTAATATATTTAACAGTGCATTGAAAACTTAAAAGTATTGTTTGTATGTGTAAATATACTTTAGAAGACAAACGAAAAATAATTTAAATAGAATTTTAAAACAATCCTACTAAATTCACGTCAAGGTGGCACTCAAATTTTGATATCATTTCTTTTAAAACCCATATTTTGAATTCTTGAGAGATCTGAATGAAAAAGCTTTAGCGAATAAATTTTATATGTATTTTCATGTTAAGATAATAATTGCACCTGTGAATATAAATAAAACTAAAAAAAAATGATTTTTCAGCTTTACAACCACTTTTATAAAGTAAAATTCCATCACCAAAAGTAAACACTATATTTAATTGACCCTCGTTTATGGTGATTAAACACAAGCTTGATTTTTCTTTCTTGATCCAAATGTAATAATTTCGTCTAGAATGCAACTTCCTTTGTGACGAAGTAAATCTTATTTATTTTTCTCACAGCAGGTCATTTATGAAAATTAAACGATTTCATCAGGTAAAAAGACAATTTTGGATTCTCGAATTAATCATAAAATTTCCTGTTTCAGTATTAGTTGTATAACAGATTCAACTGACAACTCCGGTAATACTTATCCATCAAACTCATAGTTTGGAACAATAGTAAAATATTCCTCTCATTTCTTTATTTTTAACCTTGACCATGAAATAAGAATGCAAGAGAGTTGTGTAACTTACTTTCCTGTAATTTCAATCTAGAAAGAGATAACGTCTTCTGTTGGGTAGGAGACAAAAATAATCTCAAAACCACATACAATAACAAAATGAATTTGTCAAAAAATGTTGGCATCATTGCGACGTTGAAGACAATTATTTATTTTGTTCTGCGACTACATTCCATACTTCTATCGATTCTCCGACTGTTAGTAAACATTCGAGTTTTAGAATTGTAGAGTTTCTGAGTTATTTGTCTGCGTCCAGTTCTTCATATGGGATCCGACACAGAATGTTTAGTTAATCCGAAAGCTGTTCGCAAAATGACGTTGTTCATTTAATAGTATTTGACTCCATATATATGTGACACATACCTATATGATTAACCCTTTCTCTCCCAATGTATCCACTAGTGCAGTGGTTCCCAACCTTTTTTCTCTTACGTACCCCTTGCTTAGACTTTTCATATACGCGTACCCCCTCTCGCATAAACCCGTCCCATTTGTTTGTATGTTTTTGTTCGTTAGTAATGTTCTTATGCTAGTTACCAATGTTAGACGTAGTTCTCTTTAAAATTGCAATTTTTAACCACAACACGATATCAACATAAAGTCACTTAAAGCACTAAATTTTAGCTACAGATTTCAAATTAAGTACTCACAAAGAAGAAGCGAAGCTACGCACACTAATACACATTAATGTGTTTTTGCTAGTGTTGCCCAGCCGAACACTAAAATGATGATCTTTTCGAATGGGTTAAAATGAAATCGTCGAATCCAGAAGCCCCGATGCGATTCATCTTTTATCTGTCTATTTCTAGAATTACTAGAAAGAAAATAACAATAAAAGAAAAGGAGAAAGATATGCAAAATCGCAAGATATTATTAGGAGCGGGCGAAGATAATGACAACAAATGATCAACCACGTACTAAATTTAGGTATTTCCCTTCATTTTATCCGAATAGCCTATTTTATTTTTTACAAAAGTTTCTCTTTGTAAATGAAAAGTTTACAGTTTGGTTTTTCTGTTTTCATTTTAACTTCCATATTTTGCGTTTTCCGTCATTACCAATGTAATTTTCGCGTACCCTGCACCGGTCTACCACGTACTCCCATGGGTACGCGTAGCTCAGGTTGGAAACTATTGCACTCGTGGATACACGCTTTGTAGAATTATTCCATCTAGGAGTGAAGTCGTTAATTATAGGAAAGACTTACATTATTTTTGACGATTTTGTCAAATCACATTAGATAAATAAAATTTCAAGAAACACACTATATTGCCAAAAATCACCGGACATTTTCGATTTTCCACGTTTTGTCGAATATCTAGAGAAATACTTGACGAATTCTTCAGGAACACTAGGAATATAAAGAAAATATCTTATACCTTTTTCAACAAAGGTCACGAGGGCTATTAAGGGATCAACCATAAATAAATAAATAAATGAATAAATAAACAAATAAATAAATAAATGAATGAATAAACAAATAAATAAATAAATAAATAACCCCCCCCCCCAAAAAAAAAGGGATCAATTAGGTTAATAGCCGAATATCTCAATACATTAAAGTAAATAAACAAAATATTCATTCATCGTGAGGCATAGAAATATTAAACCATGGAGGTAATCATTCGCAAAGCAAGATCTCCATGGTGAATTTACATCTCTGTCTGGTGTCGAAAAAAAAATACGCATCTGTAAACATGGCATACGTAATAAGAAAAAAAAGGCATCCTCATTTCGTTCATAGCAGACGATATAATTAATTTCACTGAAATAATAACGATGATTTTTTACATTGTAAAACTAGTTATAGCATGAAACGGACGCACCTCATTTGTGACGTTTGACGTACAATTTCCAACTTGTTATATTAGTTGCACTGTCGAGTTGACTTTCAAATCATGAGAAACAATTTTTGATTTAGTTCGCGCATGCGCAGTTAAAAATTATTTCATACAAATGCTCATATTTCATTAAACATATTAATATATTTACATTCTCATTGTAGGGGAGACTTGGGGGAGTTGATCCCTAGGGAGACTGGATCCCTAGGTCTAAAACCAGGGAAAAAATGCAATTAAGTCTCTGAAACCAGCAACACTAATAAAGTGATTCCTTATCAATAGATTTCGCAACAGAATTTCATTCACCCATTTTTAACACTTTCCAACCTAGTTGTAAAGTGTTTATGACTTCGGTTTGTCTGCCGTCTGCCGTCTTTCCGTGCTCTAACTCCCGTAAATATGCTCGGATTGCCCTGCAATTTTTATATGTTATTGTCGTTATCTATAGCATGTTCCCTATTTCAACTGAAGTGTGTAGCACTTATATATTTTTTTTACAGGGCCACTCAAAAGAATTCCGTTACATTACGGTCTATGGGGAAAAATCATTTGTGGTTTATTTTAATAATGTTACACAATTTCGAAGACATTGTAATTGATATATATCACTAAGATGCATTACAAGAAGCTTAATATGGAATAGGGTGTGCATAGCACGTACAGTTACTTTACAGGGACAGTCAAAAGAATTCCGTTACATTACGTCTATGGAGAAAAATCGTTTGCGGTTTAATTAAATAATGTTTCACTATTTTAAACGCATTGAAATTTATATATATATCACTAAGGTGCATTACAAGAAGCTTACTACAGAATCGTGTGTGTATAGCAGTCATCGTTCATTTACAGGGACACACAAAAGAATTCTCTACTGTCTGTTAAAAATAATTCCTGGAAGTGCGTTTTGTTTTAAGTTGCTGAATGCGATTTTAAATTTAACTCACTTTTTGTCTATTACTTGGTGTGTATAAATTCTGTATTTCATATACAGGGCAGCACAAAAGTTTGCGAGCACATTTCCGTTTATTGACAGAAACTCCAGAAGTAGAATTTTAAACTGTGTTACGCGTTTGCATTTGCAAACTAAACTAAAATTTAGCATTCTATGTAGTATATATACAAATCTATAGATCCTATACAGGGCTGAATAAAAGTATTCGGATAATTTTCTGAATATTGTATATGTTGGAAATTCCTGAAATTACGTGTTTAAATGTGTTATGCGTTTTCTAAATTGTTTACTTTGATGTTATCTTTCAGCTTATTAAACGGTAATGATTTGTAAAATAATTTTGGAAGCGTTGGAAAGTGTTACATCAAGCAGGGCGGTCGCTCTGCCAAGCCAAGCTTAAAAAAAAAACGCCACACAAACAACGCCAAGAACTGAACTAGACCGCTACTGCTTATATACAGAAATCAACTTCGCAATGTTAAATCGACAAAACATGCCAGATTAAAATATCAGATAACAAATAAACCAAGCGTCGCAGAAAAAAAAAAAACGAAAACTAGAAGAATCTAATGAAGAATTTCTTCAATTTAAGACCAAACTCATCTTTATAAGTGATTTATAAACAGAGATATAGATTTTTAAAAAAAACGTCGAGTTACTTAAAATGATCACTTTTTTCTTCGTCAAACTTTTTTTTTCAAACAACCTACAGACCTTAATATTCGGCAGAATAAAAAAAGGATTGCATTTTTGGACAAGTAATTACGTAATCTATGTGCTTTTATAAATTTCAGTGTAAAAAAATATTATTTTCTATCCTTAATTAGCAAAAAACTGTTAATTAACTTGACGATTAAAAAATTATGCCAAAACAGAGATAAAACATGCCAACGACCATGTACCATCTCTATAACTAGGACTTCCCTCAAAGGGATTAGTCTGAGTGATATTGCTGAGAACATAGGGTTAACAATTACAATATAAAGAAAAAGAGCAAATTAAATGATAGAATTACAAAATATCATATATAAATTCATATACACTGTTAAAAAAATAGA
Source organism: Maratus michaelseni (assembly GCA_963931845.1). Classification (NCBI taxonomy): domain Eukaryota; kingdom Metazoa; phylum Arthropoda; class Arachnida; order Araneae; family Salticidae; genus Maratus; species Maratus michaelseni. The sequence continues at coordinate 93,829,862 of OZ007596.1, forward strand.
AAAGAAGTACCGTTCATCAGATGTGTTGTCATAATTTTTTTTAACATGTGGCAAAGGATCTCATTTTCTTAAGCGCGTATTGCGCAAAACTTGAAAAAAAAAAAAAAAAAAAACGCCGGATCTTTTAAAACACCAAGCTTTTTAAAGTTACGTAATTGGATTTGCAGCCAATAGATTATTCTATCAAGCGTGGCTTAACGCAAATTTAATTTCATTGTTGCACCTTTTTTGTGTGTGAATTTAAAATTTTTCTTCCTTGATTATATATCTATTATTTGCATAAATGTTTATAAAAACTATTACACTTCAAACCACATTGATAGCATGTTTTGCTACAAACCAGATTGCAAAACTATAGTCTAAATTACTATTAAAGTATAGAAACAATCTTTCGATGACTTCTGTAAAATAACTTTTACATTAAATCTCCATATCGGCAAAATTGAAAATTATATATATTACAAAGTTAAGCTTAACAGATACTTCTTGATTATTCTATAGGAGGTTCTGCCCCCTGCGCCTTTACAGCGCCAATCCGCAGACTTTTCTTTTGCCTGTCTGTCTGTCTCTCCACAATCTGTCTGTTTCCCTATCCGTTTTTCTGCCCGTCTCTTTAACTGATTGTCTATCTCTCTACACGTCTCGCTACCTGTCTCTATATTTCTCTACCGGTCTCGCTACCCGTCTCTATATTCCTCTACCAGTCTCGCTACCCGCCAATCTATTTCTCTAACCGTCTGTCTATCCGTCTAACTACTTGTATGTCTAGCCGTGTCTCTATCCACTTCGCTACCCAATTGTCTATCTGTCTCTCTACCCGTCTAGCTATACGCCTCTCTACCCATCTTCTTATCCATCTCCGCACCCATCTACTGTCTCTCTACTCGTCTGTATACCCGTCTCACTATCCGTCTGTTTTTGTACCCGACTCTTCACCCGTCTCGCTATCAATCTCATTACCCGTCAGTCAACTCGTCTCTGTACTCATCTCTCTACTCGTCTCTTTATCTACCACGCTACGCGTCTCACAACCTTTCTCGCTACATTCCAGTCTACCGGTGTCGCTACCCGTCTCGAGACCCATCTCGCTACCCCTCTGTCAACCCTCTTTTTACCTTTCTCTCTAGCCGTCTGTCTATTCGTTTCGCTACCCGTCAGTCTACCTATGTCGCTACTCGTCTCTCTACCCATCTCACTACCCGTCTGTCTACCCGTTTGTTTACTCGTCTTTCTACCTCTCGCCACCTCTTCCCAATATTTAAACAGTTCATTTATTATACAGAAGCCGTTTATCAGTTATTAAATGCAAACAGAAGTAATTTATCTAATAAGTGTAATCAGATGCATTTTTTAAAAATACATACATAAACCTGAATAATAATTCATCAGTTTTGTGTTCATAGTTGTTTATATCATTTGACAGTAAATCTCAACTTCTTAAACCTGAATTGTCTCAAGCTTTTTAAAAAAACCACAAGGTCTGTATAACTGCAAAGTACCCTGAGGGCTATATTAGCTACATGTTATTAAGTTTCGTTATCGCGTTTGCAGCCAATTGCTTATGTCAGAAAGCGTGGCTTAACGCCATTTTAAATTCATTACTGTAACTTTCTTTTCTTTTCTTTTCTTTTTTTCTTGGGGGGGGGTGGGGGGTAGGGGGGAAGGGTTTCAAATATATACATTTAAATTAAAACTTTTGCCTCCATGCCATTAGTGTTGTTTGTATTATTAACTAATACCTTGTAGACCGAGCTTCATTTGAAACAAATGTAAAAGACTTCTTCTACAGTTTTTTTGTAGGAGAAACTTTCGTAATTGGGCCCAAAGCCAATCGGAGTATTTAATATCATTATTGTAACTCTTATAGAGTTAAAACAATATTGTTGCTAGCTTTACTCTTGTTTGAGACCAACCTTGCATGTGTATCTGAATGGGAAAAAGTTTCGTATCCTATGTCGGTTGGCGAAAAAAATTTTAAATGGTGCCAAAGGTAGTTTTAGCAACTTACAAAATTTTTCAAGAGAGCGGTAAAACATGTTTTTCAAATATTTACAAACATACGTTTATTAAAGCATGTTTTTGCGCCATCTTAAAAATTTAAGCACGATGCTAAAATGAAATTTTATCGCCATATTCGATATTTTAATAAGTAATGAAAACACATAAACAAACTTATATAACAAACCTAAGAGGCATTTTTGTGATAAATAATTGTTATTGTCAGGGGGTTAAATTGTAAACAATTAATAAACGGCTAGTAAATAATAAATAGCATTTAAAATCTAAGGTACTTTTCGGTTAGTCGAGCGCCAGTGAAATGTATATATCTATATATACATATATATATATGTATACATACACACATATATGTATGTGTATATATATATGTATATATACATACATGCATATATAAATGTGTGTATGTATAGATATATGTATATATATGTATACATAGATATATACATTTCACTGGCGCCCGGCTAACCGAAAAGTACCAAATCTAAAAATGGAGAAGTGGTCCGTATAAAAATTAAGCGCTTGATATATGTAAATCTTTTTTTATTTTTTAATACTTCCGAATGCACAGATAAAAAGGTAAAAATCTCTTTTCCAAATGCCAAATAGAAAATATACAAAATAGAAAAATATCTGCTAAAAAATATATTTACATAATACTACATCTGCAAAAAAATAAGATTTAGAAAAAGTAAGCCAAATCCTTCAGATCCCAACAATCACATCGAAAAACTTATCACCAAAAAAGAACTCGCCAAATCTTACGGCACAGGAGATGGATTTTTCCCTCTGAATGCAGAATAGAAGTTTTTTTCGTGTACGATGGGTGATTATAACTGTTTAATTTCACATACTACATACCGTTTGATATATTGGTATTTTTATGTTATCCTGACGCAGTTGATAAATCGCCAAATATTGTTCCTATAACATTTTCATATTGAATTCATCATTTCATTTAAATATAAACCTTTCACTCATTTAATTTAAAATACATGCCTTTCATTAATCCCATTTAAAATGCTAAAAAGAGGAAAAAAAAAGAAATAATGCCATAAATCGAAACCTTTTAGTTAAACACCAAAGAATTTTTTTTTTATTATTTACACATGAGAAATAAAAAAAGCTGCTATTGCTGAGATTTGCGCCAAATCTCTAATACCAAGTCTACTAAGTTATTGCGGGGTTTTTCTTTCAAAGAGAAAAAAATCCAGATTAATTTTCGATTTCTACTCAATTGAAATATATTTTATTGTGCTGAATATTAGTGCGTGCATATTTTTTTTGCTCCTTGTACTCCATGAACTTTTCAATTCCGATTATCTACGAAAATCTCGCGCCGGTGAAAATGACGTACCACAAAATTTCGTGACGTATGTACTTTAATTGTGCTTTTTTATCTATTTTTTTAATATAATTTCCAAACGGTTTAGCATTTATTCTTGGTAATAAATAGACGTCGTTGTCACCTTTATAGGTACCTGCTGTAAAAATTTGAACGAAATCCGTTAAATATTTTTTGAGTTATGCTTGACGAAAGGTTTTAATATCCATCGTAACTATATATGGAGCAAAGTAATACTGCGCTGTGTATGAGTCTTCGTTGCACTCAGACAGGGAGATAGAGAGAAGGAGAACAATGATAATGTTTCTACTTATGGAACTAAAAGCGGTACCTAGTATGGCGGCGTTTTGGGTCTTTGGGGAGAGTAGCGCCCTCTATTTCCGGTTTCCACTGCAACTCTTTACCATGCTCGAAACCAAAATGAAGGAAGAGCAGACGACAATTTGTCATGTTTGACAGGTCACATGACCGGCCTTTGGGAGCACCAGCGCCACGAACTGGGTACTAATTACCGGTCCATGTTCTGATCTTGAAAGCCTATCTTCACTGTTCTCCTTCTTATTTCTATCTCCATGCACTCAGACAATAAAACCGTAAGTCATGTGATGAACAGTTCCGGAATGCCCGTTTCACTTTTTCATATGCCAGGCGGCCATTTTTATTAACAATTATTTTTTCGAATAAAACTTCATAAATGTGACATTTTTAGAAAGATCGTTCAAAATAAATTAATATTTGAGAGATGACTTACGTTCAATTATGTATATATTCTCCAATAACTTCAGTTGAAATTAGCTTCGTAGTTCAAATTCTCTATCCATGAAAGTAAACAAAAAAAAAAAAAAGATTCATTCGTCGTGAAGGTTTAAAATATTAAACCATTAAACCATGGAGATAATCGTTCGTAAAGTTAGTTTTCCATAAAAGATTTTTTGGAGCGCTGCCTGGTGTCAAAAAAATAATTCATACCAGTGACACAATCAAAGTTTACCATAATTATGTTGAAGGGGCGAGGCCAACGAGGTAAGCGCGTAACATCAGAATATTAAATTCTTCAAATTAAAATTAACTCTGGTCTTCAACATGCAGAAAGAAAAGGAATTGCTTACCTTTTCTAAGGTCTATCCAATTTATGAAATATCCACTGGTTTATATATTTCAACTATTTGAGAACTTATTATAAACACTTCTTGAATAATCGTGTAGATGTACCACTGCTGAAATAAGACTTGTAAAAAAATTATATTAATGCACAATTCACATTGAATAAATAAGTTCACGTTTGGATTGATTTTAAAAATTATATTTTACATTACTTAAAATTTTAAAAGGTTTACATTTAGATTAATTTTAACACCAGGAAACATTTTTTCCTGTGACTTTACAGAATGAAGGATAGTAATACACTGACTCATTTTCACAAAGTTTGGAAAGTTACGAGTAAAGTTGCATCATTTCTTTGAAACAAATTGACGTTGAATAATTGTCCTTTTAAATGTTTTAGTTCGGTAATAAGTTTATAATGGCATAATCACAAATAACAAATTATAAACATATTTCACATTATTAGAAGAGAACGATTATAACGAGGTAATAAATCTCTATTGCTTGATAAACTTGAAACTTAAGAGTCATAAATTAGGTCACTTGTTTTAAGAGATGAGAGAAAAATTATCGTTGGGTTTTTATCTGCGTGCTTCATCATTTTCTTTCTTTATTTATTTTACTTTGAGTGGAAAATATTAAGTGATTGAAATGAATGGATTAGTTTTCTACAATTTCCCCCTTAATCCGTTCATGGGGATTAACTAATATTTTCATTGAATTTCTGTGTTCGATGAATCGAGGCTTGGGTAAAGGTTTGGTAAGTGCATCAGCTATCATTTTTTCTGTTGGAAGATATCTTAACTCAATTATGCCTTCTTCGCTATATTGTTTAATGGCATTAAATTTGACGTCGATGTGCTTTGATCTTTTCGTGAATTTTTCTGATTCAACCATTTTTATGGTACTTTGATTGTCTTCATATAAAGTGATTGGTTTTTGCTGTGGAAAGCCTAGATCGTCAAGTAACTTCAATAACCAAATTATTTCTTGGCTAGCATGTGCTGCGGACACATATTCAGCCTCTGCTGAAGATAAGGCAATGCAACTTTGCCTTTTCGTCGTCCACTGAATTGGGTTGTTGCCCAACATATATAATATTCCCGATGTTGATCTACGGGTTTTGGTATCACCTGCCCAATCGGCATCAGCGAATACCTTTAATATTGGTTCTTCATTAGTGTTAATTATTAATTTTAGTTCTTTAGTATGATATAGATATCTTATTATTCTTTTTACGGCTTGCCAGTCTTTTTCGCGAGGATTCTCATTTCTTCTGCTTAAAATGTTTACTGCTGCTGAAATGTCAGGTCTCGTTATGGTTGTTATATAAAGCAATGAACCAAGTGCCTGGCGATATTTAATATTATTTGGCATTAAATTATCATCATCATTTAATTTGTTATATCCTGGTTCCATTGGAGTTTTGCACGGTTTGGAGTTTTCAAGATTGAACTTTTTCGCTAAATTTTCAATCTTAATTTTTTGATCAAGAGAATAACCGTTAGGTAATTTCTGAATTTGAGTACCTAAATAGTTACTAATATTGCCTAGATCCTTTAATTAGTATTCTTGTTTTAGAGAATTTACGATTTCTTCTATTATTTCATCTTTGCTGGCGATGAGTATATCATCAACATATATTATTATGTATGATGTATGATCTTTTTCTTTTCTAGTGAAAAGACATGTGTCTGCTGTACTTTGGATAAAGTTCAAGTTGTCTAGTGTTTCAGCGATTTTAATATGCCAAGCTCTGGCGGCCTGTTTGAGGCCATAGATTGCCTTTTTGAGCTTGCAAACTTTTTCAGGAAATTGTTCGTTTACATAGCCTTCAGGTTGATTTATATATATTTCTTCATTTAAGTTCCCATGAAGAAAAGCGGTGTCAATATCTACATGTCGCACATTCAAATTATTATAAGCTGCTGCTAAAAGAAGTGTTTTGATGGTACAATGTTGTGCTACTGGTGAAAATGTTTCTTGATAATCTTCCCCATATTTTTGACTGAAACCTTTGGCAACAAAACGTGCTTTATATTTTTGTGTATTTCCTGAACTATCAATTTTTCGTTTGAAAATCCATCTACTTCCTATGATTCTTTTATTAAGAGGAGGATCGACTAGATCCCATGTATTATTTTTCATTAACGATTGTATTTCGTTTTCAGTGGCTTTAAGCCAGTTTTTCTTTTCTAGTGGATTGTTTATTTTGATAAGCTGTTTCCAGTTTTCAGGTTCTGTTGTATCGCAATCATTTGCTAAAGCAATAAAATTGTCGGAAGTATATCTTTGAGGTGGTACTCCTCTGTTTTGTCTTTCAGATCTACGAGGTTGATGTGTTTCTGATTGTTTGGGCGCGTCAGGTGTACAGGGTGTGTCACCTATTTCTATTTCAATGTATTTTTTATCTTCAATTAATTGTTCGTGATCATTAATTTTCTCGTTTAAATTGTTCAGTTTTTCTTCCAGAAATTTTACAGATCTGGAAATTATTATTTCACCATTTTTAGTGAAAACGCGGTATCCCTTTGTATTATTATCATAGCCCATGAAGATACCCTCTTCTGCTGTGTCATCTAGTTTAGATCTTTTGTGTTTGTTTATGTAAGTGTATACTTTACAGCCAAATACACGTAAATAATAGAGATTTGGTTTTCTTTTGAACCAAATTTCATATGGCGTTTTATTTGTCAATTTAGTGGGGAGCCTATTTTGGAGGTGATTAGCAGTATTTATCGCTTCACCCCAGAACCTATGAGGTAAATTTGCTTCGGATAATAGGCTTCGTGTCATTTCAATTAAACTTCTGTTTTTTCTCTCAGCAATGCCATTCTGGCTGGGACAAAATGGAACTGTGTATTCATGTTTTATACCATGTTCCCTTAGAAAGGCTTCTGTTTTATTTCCTATGTATTCCCCACCGTTATCCGATCTAATCGCCGTCGGATATTTTCCTTGTCTGGTTTTGACCATTTGTACATAGTCTTTTATTTTTTCATAAACTTCATCTTTACTTTTTAATAAGTAAATAACTGTGAATCTAGAACTGTCATCTATGAATGTAAGGAAGTAATTTTTTCCTCCTATTGTGGGTGTTTTAAAAGGCCCACATAAATCAGTATGTACTAAATCTAATACTTTTGTTGTTTTATTTTCGATAGATTTAGAGTACGGTGCATTTGTTGACTTTGTTTTTATACAGGTTTCACAGTTTGTTTTATGATTACAGTTATTTATTTTTATCCCACTGGCCAAGTCATTTTTGACTAATTCTTTTATACTTTCATTATTTCTGTGGCCAAGGCGTTTATGCCAAATTTCGAGGCAATCTTTATTTCTGCAATCATGTGCAATGTTTATTTTATTTTGAGAACTTTCTTCTAGTGTTTCAACTTGATATAAGTTATGTTTCTTTAATGCTTCTAAGTATATTTTTCCATTGCACGATAGTACGCATTTTTCATTTTCGAAAAATACTTTGTAGCCATGTTCTGTGGCTTTACTTACGGAAATTAAATTTGATTCCAATTGTGGAACAAATAACCAATTTTTAAGTGTAATTCTATTTATACATCCATCAGATGTTTTTTTCATTATTTGTGTTTCGCCGGTTCCGTAAGAATTTAATGTATTCCCATTAGCAATTGTTACTGTAGTTTTTTCAGTATCGTTGAATTTTGTAAATATATCCCTATCGTTCGCTATATGCGAAGACGCTCCTGAGTCAATTAACCAGGTTTTATTAGCGGGATTGACAATTATGAATGCTGCATCTTTATGTTCACTTTTATTTATTTGTACCTGTTCATCTGTTTTTGATTCATTCATTTTATTTTTACTATCACCTTTTGTATTTTCAAAACACAACGATGTGTACTTTTTGTATTTGTATTGTGTTTTAGGTGTAGTGGTCTGTGTGTTTCTGTTCTTGAGATGCCAGCATTGTTTGTAAGTGTGATTTGATTGTTTACAGTAGGTACAATATTTGTTTTGCCCTTTATAATCTTGAGTGTATTTCTTTTGTGTTTTAAACACCTTTTGTGAGTTTTCAACTTGCTCACTATTTTCTACCCGTTTATTAAATTCATCAGTAAGTTTGCTCTTGATGAATTCGGGAGTTAATTCAATTTCATTTCGGGCTTCGAGAGCTGTTATTAGAGTATTATAACTCGCAGGTAACGAGCACAATAGAAGTGCAGATAAATGCGAGTCGGTTATGTTCTCTCCTATTGCGGAGAGCTTATCTTTTATTTCCAGTATATTAGTAATGTGTTTGTGCATGTTCCCATTTTCGGGAAGTTTTGCACTATACAATTTTCGTAACAAATACAATTTACTGGACAAATTGGCTCTCTCATGAATATTTTTTAAACTATCCCATGTCTGTTTTGCTGTTTCTAAATGTTTTACATGAACTATTTGCGTATCGTCTATACTCAGGTTTATTAAAGCGCGAGCTTTTGCATCCTTTTTTCTCCAATCTTCGTTAATTGGTGTAGGGGGTTCCTGAGTTACGAGTTCGTACAAATCTTCCTTAATTAACAACATATTAATTTTAAACTTCCATATAGAATAATTATTATTGTTTAATTTATCTACTATTTGCATTTCCTTTATTGTCGCCATCTCGGAGAACTTGTTTATACAGTTTTTAAAGTTTTATTAGTTTAAATAGTTTATTAAATTCAATTATGTTTTCTTGAATTTTTAATCTAGCATAAGAGCTGAGTATTATTTTTATTAATTAGAGTGTTTTCTACAAATTATGTGCTATACAACTCAACTTCATTCTTTATCTTTTCTTGATGTAAGCTGAATGTAAACAAATACAACTCATGCAATGATATTTAATTAATCAAATTTCGAAACAAATTGTCAGTTAATTCTGTATTTATGTATTATACGTGAAAGGAAGAGAGACCACCGAAAACGATTGTTAATCACCAATCATATTTACCATTATTAATGACCAATCGCTTTCAAAATAGTAATTTAATATACATTTACAAAATACATAACATCATTAAGTACTTTTGTGTTATTTGGGCGCAAATCTCGCCAATAGAATTTTTAAAATCGCCAATACCAGCTTTTATTTTTCGCGTGTGCAAATTAGAAACGATACTTTTATTTTGAAATCAAATGTTCTGATGGAACAGCTGTCGTAGACGCACCGGGGCACTATATTAACTATAGAGTTGCAATATAGAGAGAAAAAACGGGTTGCTGTAATTAGAATTATAGCCGGTAATGTTGGTGTGACATATTTACGTGATTATCAAAACTGGCCTTCAAAAGTTCAATTTTCCACCAAACTATACTCGAAAATTACGTGTTTATAATATGCACTCCGATTATGTCACATTATTGAAGACGTTTTAAATGAGAATAATGATAGATTTTCTTCTTGATTCTCCCGTAATCAAGTCTACAGCCAAAGTTAGCGAGAAACAAACAAACAAACAAAAAAATATTGGCAACAATATGGTTCAGTGTAAATGGTGGATATCATTAAAGACTTTCACAAAATAGACTTCATTGCACCAAATCGTATTAACTAAAATACGCCATTTGGCAATGGATCCAATTACGGAAAACTACTTAATATGTTTAGGAATCTCCTCATTAGCAAGCATATTGCAACTGATAAGCAAACGGATATGAAGTATAAATGCTTAAGTTGGTTAAGCGGTTTTTGTCAAGAAAGATGAAATACATAACAACAAAAAATATGCGAAATGCTACCATGATCGAAAAAGTTTTTGATTTGTCTATTAGAATCTTCCGGTTTGGCGAAGGATTACGGAAAAAAATAAATTATGAATAAAAGTAACGTGTTACCGTGCTTAACATACATTTAAGGGAGACCAAACTGGTCGCCAGTGGCGGCTAGTCTGTATTATAATAGCACAAATCAGTTACAAGTTATAACAACATCAAATTTCATCTGCAAGTCAGCTATTTTCTTCTGAAGATATTTTTTTTTTAAATAAAACTTCATAATTATAAGAACACACATTTTATCAAACAATTAAATATGACTGCAAACTGTGGCAGATGACTGTTTCCAACATGAATAAGTATGAGAAATTCCCGTCAAGCGTATCGATCTGGGTGGCTCAGTCGCAGAACATCGGCATGGTATGCGTAAGGTCCCAGGTTCGAGTCCTAGTCCAGGTCAATTTTTCACTCTTGTTTGTTTAGTGCATTTAATTGTCTGATAAAATGCGTGTTCTTAAAATATTGTAAAATAAAGTAATCAGACGTAGTGTTTATGCTTTAAAAATTATTTTAAATATATAATATACGTTTTTGAAAGATCTTTAAAAATAAATAATTTTTTGGGGAAGATGTACCTTCTAAAATGTATACATTAAGAGTTATCGGCATTTAAAATTTCTTTCTAAAGGTAAACAAAATTTTTGAAATGAATTAAAGGTGATTCATTTATTTCTAAAAAAAAAAAAAAAAAAAAAAAAGGGTAAAGGACAGGCATTTCGTTCGCAGGAATACCTTTCACGTCATTTTTCTATAAATTAATGAAATCTAGTTGTTAAATTTTTTTTTTTTTAGAAGTGAAGTTTCCATTTAAATTTATTGTAACAGTACAATGTTTAATTGAATAAAATAATGTAAATCTAAGAAATTGCTAAGAAATTCCAAACATGCACAGGGCAATGCAAAAAAAATAAATAAATAAACGAAAAATAAATAAATAGATAAATAAATAAAAATCAGCTTTCATAAATTCTAAAAATTGTTCATATATCTCAATTACAATCTAAAGGAGAGTTTATTTCTATATTGTTCTTTATATAATAGTAATTTCAGCAAATATATTAAATTCCAATGCGATCTGTTTTAAACTTTAAGATGGTTTATAACACATGATAAAAAAATTATAAAAAAGAATGGCGCGTCACAGTTCGGGGAGAGGATGGGGAGGAGCGTGAACAAAATTAGGAAGTATAATAAGGCTATCTGTTTGAAACTTTACGATATTTTATAACACATAACATAAATTTTAAAAATAAAGCTGCGTCAAAAATTATAGGGAGGGGCGGAGCGCGTTTTGCCTACACAAGGGGGGGGGGACACTTTTCTAAATTTTAACGATATCCGTCATGTCACATATCGTTACAAAGGGCTGTGACCACTTATTCATGTTATGCACCACAGGTGGAACCCCCACATTTTGCGCCCCCCCCCGACACTACTCATGTGATATATTGTTCGAAAGGCCTGTGGCCGCTTATTCATATTATGTATCTTCGGGGTCCATCCTCCCGCTTTCACCCCCCCCCCCACAAAGGGGGCACTTTTCTAAATTTTGCCGACACCTCTCATGTGATATATCGTTGGAAAGGTCTGTGAACGTTTAATCAAATTATGCAGGTGGGGGGGGGGTTATTTTCTGAATTTTGCACATATCCCTCATGTGATACATCGTTGGAAAAGTTTGTGACCGCCTAACCTTATTATGCATCTCCGGTGTTCATCCCCCCCTACTTTGCCCCCCAAACGCGATTAGCTTTCACCACCAGTGGGCGCTTTCCTATCTCTGTTTCTATGGGTCGGATCACGACGGGGTATGGCTCGTTCGACTCGACATCTATAGAGCTTTCCGATTTTAGTTCGTTTTTCCCCACCAGGGGCACTTTCTTATCTCTGGTTCTATGCGCTAGATCACGACGGGGTATAGCTCATTCGACTCGACATCTATAGCCTTAACGATTTCAGTGCCCGAGGTTCGTATAGAACAGATTGCGCTACCTGGTGGTGGAAGATAGAACTTGAGCGTGCGCAGCACGACTGCTATACGGTGCCGAAGGCAGCGGGGACCCGTGTCGGAAGTTCGTTTGTTTACAGGTTTATACAATTAGATGTGCAAATTAAGGGATTATCCGGTGCCGAAGGCAGCGTGGAACCAGGTCGGAGGTTCGTGGTTTATCTTATTCGAGGTTTTAAAAGGATTGAGGCCCCGGTGTAAATTAGGGGCCCGCTAGCGGGCGAAGCCAGCTAGTGCTAATAATAAAAGAGCGTGATATCACGTTTGATTTCAAATGCAGCGCTGACACGCTATGTACATATTCCATTTTTATTCATTTAATGGATTAGTCAGTGATATTTTTTAACGGAGGATAACAAGTATTATAACAAGCCACATTTAGTATGTTGTTTTTAAGAGTGTAATTAATTTAATTGAAAAATCTACTGGTATTTCTAGTTAACCCTTTAAACAATGACTGAAAGTAAAATGTATTTTTAAATTATTTCTCATGTTTAGATTCTTTAAATTATGTTCAATATATTTAAAAAAAATGATATCTACAAAAACAACTTTTCAAAAGTAAAAAAAGGCCAAGCGTAAAAAAAAAAAAAAAAAGTTGTGGCTAAAAAATGGTGTGATATCAAATTTCCAAGCTATTATATTGCTTATTTAACTTTTTTCCATTAAATAAGTTATCATATATATAAGTCGAGTGCCTACGTATATGTTAATAGAAATCGTTTTCTCCTGTACTAAATACATCCTAATGAGTTTCTGAAAATTCAATTTTTTTCAAATTATGCATGATGGGCTTGGCGGCCATCTTTCCATATTTCTAAGCACCCAAATTTCTAAAATAAAAGCGTAATATGTTTGCAATGTAATATGTTTATAAAAATTTCGAACTTCAGATTCTGACTACGGATAGATAAATTAGATAAGACTGATATTTTGATAAATTGATTTGTACTAGTTTGAAATTAATAATTACTCTAAAAAATAAATCATAAGATGAATCTTTAAGATAAGTCATCATTATCTTAAGACACAATTTTCAGAGCATACAAGTCTATAAATGAAACTCTTAAATATTTGCTTAAATAACAATTTTGAACTTCGGATTTTAACTACGGATTTGGGTGGTTAGAATTTTGTGAATAATATGGAAAGATGGCCGCCAAGCCCATCATGCATAATTTGAAAATAATTGAATTTTCAGAAACTCATTAGGATGTATTTTGTACAGGAGAAAACGATTTCTATTAACATATACGTAGGCACTCGACTTATATATATGATAACTTATTTAATGGAAAAAAGTTAAATAAGCAATATAATAGTTTGGAAATTTGATATCACACCATTTTTTAGCCACAACTTTTTTTTTTTTTTTTTTTTTTTTTTTTTTTTTTTTTTTTTTTACGCTTGGCCTTTTTTTACTTTTGAAAAGTTGTTTTTGTAGATAATCTATGCTTCACGCAGGATTTTTCGTTCTTGTTATTTTTGTTGTAAGAACAGAATATTTGATTTTTTAAAATCAAACATCTTTTTCAGTAGGTAGTTTATGTTTCTTATTTTTTGCTAAATATAACTAAATTATTTAAGTTGATTGATATAATTTACTGACATTCCTTACTGCTTAAATGTCAGTAGTTAAATCCATTACAGTTTCTTTACTTTTGATTTAACAATTAATTTTCCAACACATGCACATTAGGGACACATGATCCCCATTGTATGGGGAGACTTGATCCTGGGGATCAAGTGTCCCTAAATTTAAGCTAAATTATTGTGACTTTCAAGACACATTTAGACAATATCAGTATTAGTTAGACTATGGTTACCTTGATTTTGGATGATTGACAAAGATAGAAAGTTACCATATAGCTGCACATGATGGTTAGCAAGCACATGGTGACTGTGCAAGGTTTGTTTTGTTGATACGTTTGGATTATTTTTAAATCGAAAACCTATTTATAAATTAGAAATTCCAATTAATATGTGTTATGTAACAAAGTCTTAATAACCCTATGTCCATATATACAAGGTGGCCATAATTAAACTGACGGTACTCAGAGTGTTCTGTAGCGCGATCTAATTCCGAGCATGGCGCCAAATTTTGTAGGATGATTAAACAAGGCGAGGGACGAAGGATTCCGCGAAAAAAAAAATTAGTTCCAAAAGTCACCGCCAGGGGAATATGTGGCGCTGTGTATTCGAAAAAGAGAGTTCCAAAAAAGAAGAATCAATACTGAAATAAAATTACCGTTTATTTACCATCCAACTCAGGTTCGATGTGGCCGCCGTTTTTGTGGACCACATATTGCATTCTGTGCACAGCATTTACAGCAGAGAATAACATTAGATTAATTTTAACACAATTATTTCAAATTGGAATAATTGTGTCCAATTTGAAATAGTTGTGTTAAAATTAATCTAGTGTAATCACGTATCCAGCGTTTTCTGGAGTTCCTTTACCTGCGATCTTTTCTGTTGAGCTGATTAAAAATATCAGACCAGATTCTCTGATCAATATGGTTAACTGGATGAATTATGCCCTTCAGATTCGACCGGGATAGCTCAGTGGTAGAGCGTGGCGGCTTCAGCCAAGCGATCCCAGGTTCGAATCCTGGCCCGGACATTTTTCGTCCAGTTGGAAAATTACTACTCGTATAGAGAATAACATGTCTGCAGGAATCTCCCGTACAGTTCACGATATGTTATCCTTCAACGTAGCCAGGTCCTGAACACCTCCGTGATAGACCTTGGACTTTAGGTAACCCAATAGCCAAAAGTCGCAGGGTGTAAGATCAGGGGACCAAGGTGGCCATGCAGTTGCAAAACAGCGGCTAATGACTCTTTCTGCTGTGAATTTCTGTCGTAGCAGCTGCTGTACCCGCAAAGCAATATGTGGAGAGGCTCCATCTTGCATGAAAATGATTTTCTCCAGGAACTGTCTTTGCTGAAGTCCAGGAATAAGAAATTTCTTTAGTATTTGGCGATATTTGTCTCCGGTAACAGAACAAGTTACAGGTCCTGTCGGAGTAATGTTCTCATAGAAAAATGGACTTATGATCATATCTGCTGTGAAACCACACCAAACAGTTATCTTTGGTGAATGCAAAGGAATTTCCTTGAATGCTCTTGGTGACTTGTTATCCCAAATTCGACAGTTCTGGGTATTTACAGTTCCATTCAGGTAAAAGTGGGCTTCGTCTCCTCATAAGATTTTCCAGGGCCAAGCATCATCCAACTCCATTCTGGCAAGAAAAGTGAGAGCAAAAGTCAATCGCTTATCATGGTCGGTGTGACGTAACTCTTGTACACGGCTGATCTTGTACGGATAGAAGTGGATCATCTTTCGTAGGATTTTCGATACCGTACAATAAGGCATATCCAGATTCCGAGCTATCCCACGAGCACTGGAAGTGGTAGCAATATTGTCTGGTGCTCTGTCTGCAATCGCCGTTGTCACTTCTTCGATTGTATCCAGTGATACGGGTTTTCGTCCTCTGCCTGACTGAACATTTAGATAACCTGTTTTCTCTAACTTCTCAACCATTGCTTTTAAACCATTAACTGACAAAGGACCATTACCTTTACGCATTTTTTTGTGGTTTATAAAAGCATGAAGAGCGGCTAGCGCATTGCACTGGTTGAGGTAAAAGAATTTGACTAGTAGAGCTCGCTCGACTAAAGAAGGAGACATTATGAAAGATAACTTTCAATGAAATTGCTTCTAACAGTAGCACATTACTTTTTAAAGCCGAACAAGCTGGCACTGGGCCAAAAGATGTAACGTGAAATTTGAATAAAGAACTTCTTCTGCTGTTGCTTTCTTTGGGGCTCTGTAAGTGAAATTTTAGATAAAGAAACTTTAGCAGTGTTTATGTAAATTTTTAGCTTTTTATAAACTGTTACCATTTTCAGCTTGGATTAAATTGCTAAATTCGTTAAATAAATGGTCATTTTATTTCAGTATTGATTCTTCATTTTTTTGAAACTCTGTTTTTCGAATACACAGCGCCACATATTCCCCTGGCGGTGACTTTTGGAACTAAATTTTCTTTTCGCGGAATCCTTCGTCCCCCGTTTTGTTTAATCTTCCTACAAAATTTGGCGCCATTCTCGCAATTAGGGCTAAAAATTTAATTTGTGCAATAGAGGGTTCATTTTATTGCAGTGATTAAGAACTTTACTTTTTACAGTCATGCCACGTATTTATAAACCTAAAGACGTGTTCAACCCAGAAAAAGCATCAATGTTGTAGACTCGCAGGCAACAGTGAAGGCTGTAATAAATGGATCCAGTTTTAAAAGCGCAGCAAAATCCATTCATATTAATGTGATGACTTTAAAACGTTATGTGAGAAAACAAAAATCTCAAAAAAGTGACATTTCTTATTATGAATCAAATTATAAGCACTCCCAAATATTTTCAGTTAACAATGATCTTTTGTGTGCATATTTAAAAACATCAAGTAAATTATATCATGGACTTATTCCTATACACACTAATCATTCTGCTCAAATAATAACAAATTATAGAATTGCTGAAATGAACGGAATTGCCTATCCTAAAGCCAAGATGCCAACTAACATAATAAATGGTTTTAAAATCACTGGCATATATCCCTTAAGCAGGAATATTTTTCTAAAGATGATTTTTTATCATCTTTCGTCACAGATCAACCATTAACCCCAACAGTAATACAGTACAGAGACTCCAGAAGACATACAAGCCTTCCCTAAAGTTTAATTATCCAAAACGGGAAAATAAAGGATCTTAAAAATTTTTGACAAGCACACCAACTAAAAGACAGATTAAAGAAGAAATACAAGATCGCCGACTAAATAAAAAACATAAGTCAAGAAAAACTCATTTCCTCTCAAGAAAGAAAAGTAAAAACACTAAAAATGAAAGCCCCGAATCTTCAGAAAGTGTAGTGTTCATGATTTAACCGAGCCAGATTCACTTGATGAACATTCTCATGAAATCATCGAAGATCCACAAAATTTGTCAATTGATGAAAGTGACTTTGTCACTGTGCGATTTCTAGGAAAGAAGAAAATTAGTCATTTTGAAAATTTGTAAAGAAGAGTTCATCATCTAAATGCAAAATCAATTATCTAAGAAAAAGAGGACTTAATTCCGACCAACTTATTTATCCAGAAAATGTTGACATTAGTGTTGTGGGCAATGACGAACATTGTCAAAAAAGTACCTAAACCAGTCATGCTTGGTGGAACTCTTCAAACTGCAACAATTTTAGCATTTACGTTTGACTTTTAAAGCTTTGAAAAAATTTTTTGATCATTAATTTTAGAGATAATAATCATTCATATGAAAAACAGTGATTTTTACCAGATGTAGAATTTTGTGTGTGTTTTTCTCCCTTTTTTACATGTTAGTCAACAATAAATTTGATTTCTACAACTTAATTTGAATAATTTCAATGCATCTGTTTCAAGGATCAAGTCTCCCTGGGAAAGGGATCAAGTCTCCTTGTAATTGGGGAGAATTGATCCTTTTTTTCTTTTTTTGGAAAATAATTTATATTTATTTTAAAAAAGGTTTTTCAAAAAAAAAAAAAAAAAAAAAAAAAAAAAAAATTACTACAACATTAAAGACACATGAGCCTTTAATAATAACTGGAAACATAATTTTGTTTTTTGTTTTTTTCCAAAACTGAAAAAGGGATCAAGTCTCCCAAGTCAAACCCTACAATGTTGTTTCTACTTCATTTTGTCAAATGTTCTAAAACTGACAAATTTGGTTGATAATCTTTCACTTACATGCTATAAACAAAACAAAACAAACAAACAAAAAAAACTTGCAACCATTCTTGAATTTCTTAAAGAAATCGTTATACTCCATGAATATACGTGCTATTCTTACACAAATGAACAGAAATGTTGTACAATATCCACATACTCATGTGTTGCATGTAACAGATCATTCCATGCATTATATTTTTCAGGGTGATCCCAAATATTATTTTTTTCTTCCATTTGTTGTTGGTCTGCTAATTGCCCTCGTGATCAAATCTTCTTGGAAAAATATGAGGTCAAACATGTTCTTTACATTCCTGGAATTCTAAAAGAATTCGTCTGTAGATATTCGATAAAACGTCTAAAATAGAAAGTGTCCGGTGGTTTTTGGCAATATAGTGTATGAAGCTTTAGAAAAAATGGTTATGAAGTTGATGATACGATAAATTCAACATATCAATCTTTTTTATTTGCATGAATAGCAAAGATGAGCAATTGCTACACATTATAATAGGGTTTTCGAATATATCAGGTCAATCTTAAATAGCTATGGATAAGCCACCAAAAATATTTTACATAAAAGTGTATGAGTTCGAAAATGCCATGTTTAACCCTTTCAGGGGCAAAATACTTCTATTCGTAAAATGCTGAAATGAATGAATGGCACCAGAATTTACAAACAAATTTATTTGGAAATAAATAAAACATTTTTTTCGCGTTCTTAAAAAAAAAGAGGAAATTTTTCATTCTAAGATTCTGGCGCTAATGTGGCATTTAGGGATTAAAATTAAGTGGTTCAAAAATGAACCCCCGTCCTTCAGATATGAAATTATCAGATATGACGAAAAACCGAATTCAAAAATTGATGTCGGATGAGAAATCGTCTTATAAAGCAAAAAATGTGGTCTTCAACTTTAATTTTCTCAAAATACCTTTAGCTCAGACATCAATCTAAACAAGAGTTAAAGCAATACTTAAATTTTGCTTAGGGGATGGTCTACAAATAGAAATTGTACCAAACTTTAAGCATTTCAATGCTAACACCTAAAGTTGGCATCATATTTGGATATTTCGGTTTATTCTACATTCGGATACCAAACGGGAAGTCAGTAGATAAGGAATGGGACTTCTGCGTCAGCAGCAGGCGGTGGCGGCGGTGAGGTGGTAACATCGCCTGCTGCCGAGATCATACTATAGTAGGTGGGTCGAATAGATAGCGAGGGGAAGCTATGTTATAGTAGTGTGGGGCGAATAGGTCTGCTATAAGAGGAGGGCATTTTAGGGGGGGGGGCTAAATTAATAAATTTTTTAAGTGTCTTATAGTACGAGGTTACGATTATGGTAGAGTCCGAACACTGCCCGCTATCCCTCTGCACTTTCCTAATGGTCGTTGTAATTTGTTAAATTAAAATTTTTATTTTTTATTTTTTAAACCAATATTCAATCTTTATATATCACATTAAAAATATTTTACTGCGAAACAAGCCAATTTCAGCTGACGCCAGCTGTACATCTATGTCTACTATGACGTCAACGATGACGTATTCACATAGATCCAAAAGTCTTATAATAACTCTTAAAATTTCTAAATTTAAAATATTAAAAAAGTAATATTATTACAATATTAATTTCTTTTAAATGTTAATGACATCTTTATAAAAGCGGCAACAAAATATTTTCATTGTTGTGGATAAGAGAGAGACAGCAATAGGTAAATGATATAATTTTCTCATTATTGATGTAATTTTCTCACTAAAATTTAAAAAAAAAATCACAAAGGCGGATATTTCAACGTCTATGCATTCATTTGGACTTTCACTTGGCTTTCATGTATCCGAATTAGTCGTTTCATAAAATCGTTTCATAAATTCATTTCATTAGAATTTTATATATATAGGGTAGATAATATTTATTTCTATCATTGATTCATTATACATATGACCTAAACATACGATAACTCGTCAGACTCTTACACTGACTTTGTATTTATCCACAACCATTAATAATTTGACAATAGACGCAAAAACCTCGTTATTTCAGCATCCTAATATTATTGCGTTTCCATTCAATCGGATATAGATTCCGTTGGGAGTTGCCACTAAAACCTTGATAAGTCGTCATCCTCCTCATAAGTCTATGTTTTTATTCAATCGGATGTCATAAATGGATTATATATGCGCACTAGTTCCTCGATAACTTGTCATTCTCACAAATCTTTCTTTTTACGCAACGATCGTAATTAATACAACATAAATACTAAAACCTCGAAATTTCGCCACCCTCATGAATCTATGTTTTTATTTAAAAGAATATCACCAATTTTTTATGTATATACACTTATAGTTCGATAACTCGCGTCATCCGCATAAATCAGTGCTTTAACTCAAAGAATGCCATTAATTACTTGTACATATTCACTAAAACCTCGATAACTTGTCCCTTTCATTAATCCGTGTTTCAACATCGAATGTAATTAATACAAGATATGCACTTAAACGTCGATAATTCGTTACGCTCGTAAAATTTCTAGTTTCCTTAAAATATGTCTTCGTTGACATATTTTTTCTTTTTTCCCAAAATTTTTCCCCATATTTTTTCCCAAAATTGTTTTAAAAATTTGGAGCAGGACAGCCAACGCATGTCAGTATAGTCGAACAAACTGGAATACAGTAGAACTCCGATTATCCGAAAATCGGCTTAACCAAAATACCTCAAAACTCTTTTTTTTTTTAAAAAAACAAGCATGTTGTTTATGACATAAATAAACAGCGTCAACTTACTTATTTGGACTATTGCATAAATGCAGACATTTTATTACATAGCCACATACAACACTTCATTTCTTTATAAAATATGTTATGTTTTTTTTTTTTGTTTTGTTTTTTTCAATTTCGCATTGCTTCAATGCTGCCTTATCACGACACTTTTTAAACAACAACAGATCTGACCCTGTTGCATCTTCCTGAACTTCAATATATTGAGGTATCAATATCAACTTTTTCAACTCGTTGAGCTCTTCATGCTTATAAAAACCCGTTTGCATTTTAAAATATTACTCATCGTAAATAAAGTTTGGAGGAAATTAAAACACGTGTAAACAGGAAGGGAAAATCGAATGGAATACGGACTCCCGCAGCACCTGCAAGCACTAACGTTTTACCTGACTGTGGGGAAGTGAGAAGGGTGAGTAGTGTCATCTGGTAGAATAAAATTAGGAAGCCTCCCGGTTATTCGAAAATTCCTATGGAACCCCGGTTAACCGAAAATCCTTTGGTCCCATGCTTTTCGGATAACCGGAGTTTTAGTGTATTAGCTTTCTATTTCAAAGAACTGTTTCTTATATAAGCCTCTACATCTTACGAAATTGGGTACTTTCCCGTTATACGGACACCATGCCAAAATGTATGCTAATGCATAATGTATGTAAATGTATGTAAATGCCTATATGTAAATGTATGTATGTAAATGTGTGCAAATGTATGTACTAAATGTATGTAAATGTATGCTTGGCGACAATGGTGTCCGTATAACGGAAAAGTACCCGAAATGGATACTTGTTTTAACAAATGTCGACAGATTTCCATGTACAAGAAATTTTAGAACTCTGTTTATGGCTTCCTGTATTACATTAGCTGGGCCGCTTCTTGTGTTGCTGTTTTCGTTACTGCAATTAGCAACACTTATTGTCATTTATATTCATGACAGCACTTTAATTCAATGAGAAAAGTAAAATACGAGTAGACAATGCAAATACAGCATTATTCTAATGTCAATATGTTTTTTGTTGGTTGACACTGACGTCGATTTCATCAGTACTTTTGCAATTGATGGTCTACAACACCAATGCTTTTTTACGTCTTTGAAGCCATGCCGATAGCAAGATAGCGTTCCGTTATTGATCCGGTTGTTAGAGATTGATTGATCATTATTGACACGATTACTGCTGTCGATATATTTCGTATTGTTACGAAACCTCATAAATTGGTTCGCTATGTCGGCATTTCCATTATTTTACAAGAATAGAATGCTATTACGTGCTACCAATCGCAGCAGGTAAGACTTTGGCGACAAACTTGTTGGAGATTTTGGAGAACAAATTTGCCGGCCCAGGTTAAAACATCTGTGCACGGGGCACCGTGTGGCGAAATAAGGCGAAATTTCTATTCGGAAATAGTCATAGGTGTGTACCCTAGCTATCAGAAATATTTAGGCAGGCCCTGCAAATTTGGAACTAAAATCTTCTCTAGAAGTGTCTAATCTCGCCCTAACTGAATTAGAAAATGAGTTAACCCTTAAATGTTGTCAGCGGTCTCACAGAACTCCGGCTTTTGCAATTTTCACAATTTTATTTGTATTTTTCAGTTTAACTATAGATACTGGTGAATTTTTGTTTCGTTGGGAGCCCTTGTACTATCGCTAGAGCCTTCTGAATAGAGGAATCCTCTTTAATAAAAAGCTATGCGTTGCTGACGACTGGGATTATCGATAATCGTTGCCACAGAATAATCTCTGAAAATAAAACTTTTGTAGTTGCTGAAAAAATTAATAGATCGAAAAATATTTGTCAGAAAATTGTTAGACAAACTTCGTTAGAAAGGTAAAAAAAATGTATTTTTCTTGATATAAATTCCAAATCTAATGGTTATGCTGTTTTTCAAATATTGAATTTCAAAAATTACCAAATTTCAGAATGGAGTACCATGGAGAAATCTTCACGCGTAAAAAGATAATGATAACGGCCGTGTGTCCTGACGTATACTGGCTATAGCACGAGTCACAAATTATAGTAGCCTTACTATTCTGATAAATTTAAAAGTAAATTATGATGCCACGAGTGCATGATTTTTATTTAATTTTAATATAATCATATTATAAACAAGGTTTTTGAATTTTTTTTCGAATGAGACTAATAAATTGGCCAATACTGTATATTATTTTGAGTTTAAAAGAGGAAAGGCGTGTTTTATATTATTTAGGTTTTCCTCGGGAACTTTTGGTCAGAATTGAAAGTTTAATAATATCAAAACGTCAGAACTTAAATCGACATTAAATCGGCAATAACTATAACGACTGTCCTTCAGTTCGTTTGGATAGATTTTCATTTAAAAATATAAAATCATTCAACATTGATTTTAGGTATTTTCAAGGTTATTATCATGGGTCCGGGCAACGCCAGGCATGTCAGCTAGTTTTAATTATAATTGTCCTGTACATAATGAGTATTACAGAAATAGTATCACGTGAGTTAATCGAGCTCTTTATTCATCTTTCATGCAAGCGGTCTCAGAGACCGCTCATAGTAGTTACGTGACAATTTCTGTCAAAGTAGTTAGGGTTAAAACACATTTGAGATAATGTATGTCATCACCAGAGTTTATATCCATGATTCAAAGGGAATGTATCTGTATAATTTTTTTAAATAATTTTTTGCTATTTTCTATTGTTTTAACTTGTTTTGATTTCCGGATTTTTCTCTTAAAAATTATAAAAAATAAATCTGTATCTCGATACTCAAAGAAAGTAAATAGAGACGGGGAAAGTGAAATTTAAATAAGAAACATCTTGATGAGTACGCGGTAATAAATCGTCACCTTTGCTCCATCCGTCACGAAGGGTCATGATTTGGTAACTTAAAAAAAAAGAAAAGCACAAAAACTTTCAGTGATAACAATGAGTTCTTTCTTTTTTAGCGTGTTTTTCCGTGACCGCAATATAAATACTGCTCCACCCGCCGATATTTGATAGGAAGTTGTCTTAATGCGTACAAAAAGACTGCAAGATCATAAATTTGTTGAAAAAATACGGATATAGATAAAATCTTGATTTTTAGAATTTTGGGAATTTCACCGGCCGCAGTCCAGCATTACAGTCCACTAGCAGTGCAATATTAAAAAGGAAAATATTGTATTAAAGATTGCTTATGATACTCTTTCTGACAGCACACACATTATATTAAAGAAATATTTATGCTATTGTCTAAACGGACAATATCTGAAGATGAAATTTTATGTTATTAATATCCAAACTATAACACTACAGTACTTTTTTTTTTTATCAGAATATCCCTATAACAGGCAGATAAAATTTCACTGGTCAACAGTTAACAGGATTTTGGATAAAACAGACTTAGCGAGCCTACCATTATTGTCAAGCTTACTCATAAGCGAATTCGCCTTGGCGAGTATTGCCAAATTCTATAATGTCAGTTGATATAGTTTGGACAAAATACTTGCATACAGACGCTGTGCGTGTCGCTTTTCTGATAATAATATGTCACCCTAATATTTAAATTACATTTTTTTCCTTCAAAAATTGGCGTCGTATGCACAAATTTAACCAATTACCGCCTGTCTTTATTAAGTATAGCTATTAACTGGTTATCACTTTAACATAGCCTCTATTGATTCACACTAATTGGTTATATTTTTGTATACGTTGTAATTTGTGCAAGCTACAAGAAAGCACTTATCCCTGCTTAAGTAAAATCACGTTGGCTCATCCCAGGTAGCGCAGCAATTCCCAAGTATGGCGTAAATTGGTAAAGGTCGAGCATTTTTTTTTTTTTTTTTTTTTTTTTTTTTTTTACCAAGATTGCCCGATGTTGACCAATATTGGATATTTAATCTTGAAATTTCAGAAAAGTGCCATGTAGTCTTTTAATTTACACCCCACCCTCCAGAAAAGTAGAGGACGGTAAACAATTTTAACATTTTAAATTCTATAAACCTATGGAGTAAACTCATATTGATCAATATCGAGCGATATCGGGTAATATCGGGCATAGATGTATAATCTCGATAAACAGGTATGTGCAGTGATGAATTACAGGGGGCGGTTTCCAGGGGCGCCATTTAGGGGAGTCTCAGGTGGGAAGGAAGTTGCTTCCCCCCCCCCCCCCCCAAAGAATTTAATTTTACAGACTGCATTAGTAATATATCATAGGTCAGACTAAAAAAAGTTGTTCGGAAATTGCACAAAATCTAAAAGAACTTTTCAGATTTGACTAAAATATAAATATTATCTTTAAATAAACACTTTAAGCGCAGAAATGAATAATTTTTAATAGTATTTTAAAGCCTTGCTTTTGCAACATTCTCAAAGTGAGGTACATTATTCACCAATGAGTACTTTGGATAATTTTTAAAATATATGTGAGAAAAACCGTGTCAATTGCCTCTCAGCAATGCACAACGAGATAAGAGTACATTTTTGTCCCCCTCAAAGAAAATTCTTCCCCTCCCCCAAGAAAGTTCAGAAATGGCACAGCTACTCGCTCGCACGTAGAGAAATGATGGTAAGTATATATTTCTTAAATTATAAAGTACTGATAAAACTTATTACCCTGTCATGTAAATAAAATCTGCCAATAGGACCGCTCTTTTTTTCAGTGTCATTTTTTAATCCAGTTATTTCTTCTTTGATGGTACACTCTAAAAACGACATTTTCAAAACTGAGCAAAAAATACTCAAATCTGAGTATGTCGCATATAGTCAAAATGGCTCCGAATCAAATGACTCAAGTTGGAAACATGTATATACTCATTTCTGAAAACATTCACACACTCAATAATAAAACATTATGTGCTCCTATTTGAGTATGTCCACGTTTCAAAAATGAGTATGAACTGACTTCTATGTGCTCATTTTTGAGTATTTTCATGTTTCAAAAATGAGTTTGAACTGATTCTAATAATTTTTGAGTATGTCCATGTTTCAAAAATGAGTATCAACTGATTTCTGTGTGCTCATTTTTGAGTATTTCCATGTTTCAAAAATGAGTTTGAACTGATTCTAATCATTTTTGAGTATGTCCATGTTTCAAAAATGAGTATCAACTGACTTCTATGTGCTCATTTTTTAGTATTTCCATGTTTCAAAAATGAGTTTGAACTGATTCTAATAATTTTTGAGTATGTCCATGTTTCGAAAATGAGTATCAACTGATTTCTATGTGCTCATTTTTGAGTATTTCCATGTTTCAAAAATGAGTTTGAACTGATTTTAATCATTTTTGAGTATGTCCATGTTTCAAAAATGAGTTTGAACTGATTTTAATCATTTTTGAGTATGTCCATGTTTCAAAAATGAGTATCAACTGATTTCTATGTGCTCATTTTTGAGTATTTCCATATTTCAAAAATGAGTTTGAACTGTTTCTAATCATTTTTGAGTATGTCCATGTTTCAAAAATGAGTATGAACTAACCTCTATGTGCTCAGTTTTGGGTATGTCCATGTTTCAATATTCTGAGTATTTCTGGTATTTCAGAACTGAAAGCATTGGGTCGTCCTATTTGAAACAAAAAGTTTTATAACAAAAATGAAAACATCGATTTACTCAGATTTGAAAGTGTCATTTTTCTCAGTATATAAAATATAATTTTTTTTTTTTTTTTTTTTTTTTTTTTTGCAAAACGATCTAAGCGTAATTAGAAATTAGTCACATTAAATCGAAATCATGCATACCCTAATTTACGTTCTCACATAATACGCGGTACTCTGCAGTTTTTCGAAATTCCAAATTTTCCTTATATTCCTTGTTAGGATTTTCCGCTTTGACACGTTCACTGATTTAATATTTTATATTTTCGAAAATAACACTAATTGATTTAATATTGTCTTTGAACAAAGTAAAACATAATAAAAATTGGATGCGTTTTCAAAAGAAATAATAATAAGTGGGTAAGTGTGATCGAAGATTGCACAAAGGGTTTCGTTTAATATTACTTTCAAAACACTTTATCCTTTAATTAATAAATCCAAATCATCATTTTATAATTATTAAAACCTTATCACTTATCAATACACTTTATCAATAAGAACATAGATGGCAGCACCATTAAATTTAATAACAAAATTATAACAAAAGGATGCTATTTTATAAATCCAATTATTAGGCTGTATCAAAAGTATTTTCGTTTTATGAATGCTTTTATACCAAAGCCTGTAGCTGACACTTTATCACCCCTATTGTTGAACTTAAAATGTTATTTAAGAGAATACATATTCCTTTACATTCTATAATCATACAGGCTTCTTTCTTTCATTTTTAGGTTACGTAAAGAGTGATACAAATGTTGAGATTTTATGCATCTGAAGGCATGATTTTAAACTAGGCCTTAAAACACAATGAAGCTGTCCTCAAAACTCGTGCAGTTGGAGGCCAGGACAAGAGTAGTATCCGGACAGTTCAAAACAAATATGAACGTTTTAAGGAAGGGGATATCAGCCTTGTAATCAAATCCAGAAGTGACAGGTGAATTTTGACCAGTTTAAGAGAAAAACAAGGAGAATCCCTTCTTCACAATGAATTTTAATTCCAGAAATTATAAAAACTACACATTCAAGCTTTAATAATTGTTGAATGTGTAGTTTTGTTCATTTTTAGTATGAAAATGTAACGAATTTTTAATCTTTTATCACTAATTTTTCAAAACAGAAATTTTTGCGTAAATGAATTGCAGTAATGCCCTAATTAAATAAGACAAAGCGTTCAAATAACTAGAGAAAATAATTAAGGATTCTGAGCGCCTTATGTGTGGTGGTGATAAGTTCGGGAAGGGGTGTTGAGGATTGAAGAAAAATACTGTCAAAGTTGAGAAAATCCGTTAAAGATTTGCAATAAGGATTTTAGGGAGTAAATCAGTTTCGATGAAGCAGATACACAAGGAGGTATAGTGGCACATGGTTGTTTTCGCAAGACCCAAACAGCACGTGTCTTAGAGACTGAGCCCGATTGATTTTGTTATATTGAAAGAAAGGAGACGAACCTAATGTCACAAGAGTTTTTTTCTTCTTTAATCGATGAAACATATCACATTCCAAAAAAATCTTCCATAGCAGTGAGATTTTCACCAATACAACATTTCAGACTTTGTAATGAATCTAATAAACACGAGCGAGGTGACATTTCCAATCTTTTTTTAGGGGTGTAGAAAATGAGAATAATCCATTGACTCGCTTAGAGATGTTATTGACATATTCCGAAGGTATTTAACGTATTCCAAAGTAGTTTGAAGAACACCAAAGGGATTTTTTGGATAATTCCAAAGGATGTGGCCAAGGGACCAGAGCATTTTAGTTGGGTGTTGACAGGACGATGGCGAGAAGAGAAGTAATGTCGAGAGATGGTAGCGTGCGCTAGAAACACGCTAAACGATTTACATTTTTGAGCCAAGAGTAGTGCATTTTTGCACGGGTTGCTGTAACCGTTTCGCATAACTCCATATCAAATTTGTAATTGGCGTCAGGGGCAGGTAAATATTTTTTGGCAAAGAGCGCACTTTGGATAAAAAAAGAGGGATTTAGAATTTTGACGGTTTTTTGTTTTGGAAAATTGTTAAGAAAAGCATTTTGCGAATTTGCTGTAATGACGCCAGGAAATCGGACAAGCATCTGTGGTCGACTTTAGAAAGTCAAAATTGACCATGAGAGAGAAAACATTTTATGCACTGTATTATTTCATTTACATTGAGATGTGGCAGGCAGATTAAAATACGTTAATGGTAATTTGAAAACAATATGTATGATTTTGACTAAAAGATTTCGTTGATAGAAAAGGAAATCGGGTGCGTTTTTTAACAGCTGGGAATGAATATAAAATGCGATAATGCAGAAAAGGGAAAATATATTTAATAAAATATTTAAAATATAGATTTCTTTAATTTTGAAACGAATATATATGGTATCTTTACCATATTATGCATCATGTATACGTGACGCTCGTAACGAAAGAGGTATTTTCCTTTACTATAAAGTCAAAGAAGACGTAACAAAAAGGCAAATAAACATAATCATTTTTAACACTTTCCAACCTAATTGAAAAGTGTTTGACTTCGGTTTGTCTGGCCGTCTGTCCGTGCTCTAACTCGCGTAAATATAATCGAAATGCCCTGAATTTTTTGTATGATATTGTCGTTTATTATAGCATGTTCCCTATTCAAACTGAAGTGTGTAGAACTTATAGTTTTGTTACAGGGAAGGTCAAAAGAATTCCGTTACATTAGTCAATGGGAAATAATCGTTTCAAGTGCATTTTGATGATGCTACGCCATTTGAAACGTGATGAAATTGATATATGATTATGAAGCGCATTACAACAGGCTTTTTGTAGAATATCGGGTGCAAAGCATTTATTATTATTCATTTACAGGGTCAAACAAAAGAATTCTTTTACACATTGTTCTATTGGGGAAAATCGTTTGCAGTGTAATTTAATTATGTTTCACTATTTCAAACATAATAAAAATTATATGCATTACTGAGATGCACTATAAATTGCTCGCTTAAAAGTATGGCGTGCATTGCTTTTATCGTTCACTTACAGGGTCACACAAAAGATATCGGTTACAGTACATGTGCGATATTTACAGTCTATATGTGTGATAAGTGCGTTTTCTACTTTGGCTTGCGTTTTTAAGTTTAACTAATTTTTTTTTCATAGTACGTGGGTGTGTATAAACTCTGTGATCATATACAGAGCTACACAAGGGAATTCGTAAGTATTACAGACTATGGGAGTGAATTGCTTAAGGGTAGTTTTTAACTGTGTTACGCATTTTCCTTCTGAACTGTATTTAGTTGACTAATAGAAGTTTGTGGAACATAAAATAAATTCATGTACAGGGCTACGCCAAGAAAAAGATACATTGTCGCTTACGATTGGTAATTTCTGGAAGTGAGTTTTAAGTTACCATTTTCGTTTTTTATTTGGATGCATTTTCTACCTTTTAGCTTAATATGTGGTGTGTACAAAAGTCTTCTGATACTATACAGGGCTGTACAAAAAATTTCAAATGCATTTTCATCGATTGGCGAAAATTGTTAAATGGGAATATTCTAACTGAACTAAATTTTATTATGCTATATATCCAAATCTATTGATACTATACAGGGCTGCATAAAATAATTCGATTGTTTTTTTGACAATGGAAGGTAATTTCGAAAACTGTAATTTTCAATGTGTTATATGTTTTCGAAACTGTTTACTTACATTACACATCTTCTTCCACCTCACTTAACGGTGAAGTTTCGTTACAGTTTTCTGGCTGTGTTAGAAAGTATTACATAATCTATACTTGATGCATGATTTTTCGTTCTTGTTATATCCTAATGACATTACAATCTTCAGGCTGATACCTTTCCAACAAAAAAAATATGAAAATGAAACCATCCGTTCAAAAGTTGTGGACTGAACATACATACAATATATATACGTATATATATACTACTCAACTGTGCAACGTCCTTAGTTGGAAGTTGGTTAACCCCTTGAAAAGCGGTGGTACATATATGTCCCGCTTAATTTTAATTCCCAAATTAGCACAAGAATTTCGGAAGAAAGTTTTGCTTTTATATTTTACATGAAGAAAAGCTGTTACTTATTTTCAAATAAGATTGTTTGTAAATCCTGGTGTTAATCTAGCATTTTAGCATTTTAGCACACTGTAAAAAAAAAAATTCTCAGGTTACTAAAATTTTTTTAGTATATTTGTATTCCACAGATTTTTTTAGTAACCGGTACTAAAAATCGGTACAAAAAGACTAAAAATTTTTTTGTATTCTCACTCAGTTATAAGATAATCTGTAAGAATTACTAGAAAACAGCTAGCAATGATTTCCGAGAAAAACTAAACTTTTTTTAGTAGATCAACCGATTTTTTTTTACAGTGCAGTAAGTGCACATAATAGAGTTAAAAAATCAAAACAATTGATCGATTACGCTATATTTCTCCAAGATTTAATTTCTATGGATTTAAAAATGGATTTCTGAATGTTGGAGCGCATGTGTGCGATTAAAAAATTTGGGAGAATTTTTTTCGCTCAAAATGTTAATTATACGGTTTGACATTATTTTTAATATTCTAATATCTGTGTTAATCCTTATTATCTCCTAAAAGACAGCAATACAAAAAATTAATAAGTAATATATACTTTCAAATATTTTTTCTAAATTCTTTTTTTTTTCTCTTCGGGTTTCAGAGAGCGATAATCTCCACGGGAAGTGCAGTTAAAAGCCTTACGCCAAAAGTCTGTCGAAGCTCCTGCATCATAACCCGAAGGCTATTTATTCCTTCCAAGAATTTAATAAACCGAATAGGGGAGTTCCTAGAATGACGACTTTGAATAATGACTGATATTAAAGACGGGAGATAAATGTAAAATCCTCCAACAGCCAGAGTGTATTGCATGCCTTCTCATTGTTCACAGGTTTAATAAAAGATTCTTTATTAAAACATTTACAATCATCAAACAAACATTTTTAATACGGACATCAAAATATTGAGGTTAACCGCACAATAAGGATGATTCGCTGTTGCAAAATAATAGCGCAACAAGTTGTCTCAAATATTGATCTTTTGATGGAAACAGGATATGTTACGATGTAGGAGTTGAGTATTTATATTTTACATTTACTAAATACACTGCGTAAAAAGTAGAAGGACACTAGAGTTTTTTCTAAAAAAAGCACAACTGATTAAATTAGCGCAAAATTCTTTATTTACGCAACATTTTAGAACTAAATGAGTATAGAATCACAGTTATCAAAAATAAATTACGAAGAGATTTTGTTTTTCATAATATAGTTTCTGTTGCTAACTGGAAACTCTGAAAAAAAAAATAGAAGGACACATAAGTATTTTGTATGAAAATTAAAGTATTAGTAAGACGTTTTCTTTCCATTTGCCTTTATCACTTAAAAGACTCTGTTTGGCATTGAATTATAGAGTTCTTGTATTTCACTTTGGAAAAAATTGTCCCAGACATCGTTAAGTGCATTCAGAAGCTCAACAACAGATTCAACAGACTGTTTTCCTCCACTGTATACGCAACGAACTAATGTCACCCATATATTTTCAACTATATTCAGGTCAGGGCTTCTAGCTGGCCATGGCAAAACACGGACCTTATATAAAAACCCCCTTTCTGTTGTTTTGATTGGCGAGATTAGGCGTCGCCAATAATAATTATTGTAACCCTTGCTTTTGTTGTTTTTCAGTTTTTAATTCTGATTTAGATGTGATGTAATTTTAGAACCGAGTTCTCGGCGGTATATCCGAGTTTCTGAACCAGGCTTTTTTTTGGTTATAATAAATAATTTGTTAGTTTTATCTATCTGAACTTTTTATTGAAGTGTAAAATCAACGAGAATTTATTATTAAAAAATAAGTGACAGCGAAATTTTAGTATGAAAAAGATCCTGATTCGAAGAACAAACAATTAATTTCGTTTTGCAATTTTCTTCAATTTTTGGTGTCCCGCGTCTTGATGTCTGATGTCTGCATTGGATTTATGATTTGGTTTTGATAAATGATTATCTGAAGACTTGAGGTAAGCTCAGTCTAATTTATATTTTTGTTGAACTGTAAAATAAAATTGATATGTCTACTATAGATACTTTAAAAAAGAAGCGTTATGGTTTACGAACGCAAACAACAAAGCTGTGTACTAAAATATGTACAATTCTTGAAGATGACTCTATGTCATTAGAAAACAAGTTCGATATGTTAAATATCTGTAAAGATCAGTTAAATGAAAAATATGAAACATTAAAAAAATTAAATTCTGACATACAAGACGAAATCGCCGATGCAGATTTCGAAAAAGAAATTGAAAGCTCAGAAAGCTATAGTGAAAAAATTATCGAATCGCGTTAAAAAATAACGAAGTTCTTAAATGAACGCAACTCCCAAAACCAAAATAATGCTTTTCAAAATTTTATGAAAAATGATTCCGTTTCTCAAAACGGAAATATAGAGATATCTATGAACTTGCCGAAGCTGACAATAAACAAATTTTTTGGTGATAGCAGTTCTTGGCTCGAATGTTGGGGGCAATTTTCTAATGCTATTGAGAAGAATTCTAATTAACCCCAATTGATAAATTCGTATATTTAAAATCCCTGCTTGGAGGCAGTGCCTATAATGCTGTTGCAGGTTTTTCACTTTCCGAGGAAAATTTCAAAGCTGCTGTTGATTTGTTAAAAGATCGCTATGGTCGTAGCGACCTAGTTATCAATGCTCATATGAGTGAATTGTTAAATTTAAAACAGGTAAATAATGCTTCGAATGTTAAAGAATTACGAGAATTGTATGATAAATGCGAGATACAAATAAGAAATTTAAATTCTCTTGGTGTTACGTCAGGAAGTTATGGTCATCTTCTCTGTCCGATTTTAATGAAATTAATACCTTCTGAAATAGCACTAGATTTTAATCGTAAAAGAGCCAATACTGATAAAATGGAGATCGAAGAGCTTCTTTCCTTCATTTAAAACGAAGTGCAATCTCGAGAAGCTACGATGGCACTGCAGAATTTTGAAAATAGTTTTAGTGCTAAAAATACAAAGTATAATAACAATTATAAACAGTTGAATAATTATAAACGCGACATTCCTTCAGCCTCTGCATTGGCTACTAATGTAAAAAGTGTTTGTATATTTTGTGAAAATGATCACGATTCTAAATCATGTAAAGATTGTTCTATTCATCAAAAACGTGATAAATTGCGCATCCACGGACGTTGCTTTGTTTGTTTTCGAAAATTTCATGTATCGGCCAAGTGTAAATTTAATTCTGAACACTGTAAATATTGCAATAGCAATTTCATCATTTTTCGGTTTGTTTAAATAGGAATTCTAATCAAACTGTCCCGAAAGAAATCAAATCAGCAGACTCTATAATCACTTCAATTTCTCATTATAAAGTAAATTCAAATGAAAATTCTTTTAAAGAGGTTATTTTACAAAAAGCTTGCGTAAAAGTGGAATCTGGAATAAATTCTGAACTTTCCTTATGTTTATATGATTTAGGTAGTCAAAAATCTTTTGTGACACAAGAATTAGTTTCAAAATTAAATCCACGAATTATTCGTAGAGAAAAACTTCAGATTTTCTCCTTTGAAGCTACTAAGCCGCAAATAAAAATTTATGACGTCGTGCAATTAAAATTATCCCATGTTGAAAACAAATCGCGTTTCATTTTTATTGAAGCTTTAGTAACAGATGTAATTTCTAATGCAACGATTCATCCCCCACTTCTCAACAAACAGATAACAGAGAAATTGGCGCCCTATAAGCTGTCGAATTTTGCTGCGCCATGCGATTCTCAAATAAATATATTAATTGGAGCGGATTATTTTTATCAAATCTTTCACGAGGGAGAGGTACAGAAAATAACTAAATCTCTATTTTTATGTGAAAGTTTATTCGGACACTCTTTATGTGGGTTATATGAGGATGAAAAAAGGAATTTGAAATACGCATCTGTTTTAAATATGTCCGTTGTAAATCTAGAGAGAGAGGATTTGAAATTTTTATGGGAAATGGAATCTTTGGGTATTACGCAATCAAATGAAAATATTTCAGATATGGATAAGGAAATTGTGAATAAATTTGAGAATAATTCAAAATTTGTAAATAATAGGTACGAAACGGGTTTATTGTGGAAGGATGAGACTAGAGTAGATAATAATTTTATAATAGCAAGGAATCGTTTTAACGAATTAAATCGTAAACTCGAAAAGGATAAAGACTTATGTAAAAAATATAAGGCTATTGTATTGGAACAAAAAACTACCGGAATTGTAGAAGACTGCCCTGATAAAATAATTGAGAATGGGTATTTTATGCCTCATAGACCAGTTTTAAGAGAGGATAAATTAACTACCAAAGTGAGGATGGTTTTCGATGCTTCTTCTAAAGAAAAGCATTTAAATTCTTTAAATGACTGTTTATACCCAGGTCCTAATCTTAATCCTAACATACTTGATGTTATAATGAATTTTAGAAAATATAATATTGCATTTTGCGCTGACTTAGAAAAAGCCTTTTTGCAAATTGGGATATCAGAAGAGGATCGGGATTATTTAAAATTTTTGTTGTTTGGTGACGAAAATGATAACTTAACTTTTTTGAGATTTACTAGAGCTGCTTTTGGTTTAACTTGCAGTCCCTTTATTTTGGCTGTGACGATTAGATATCATATTCGTAAATATATTGACCATCCTGAAGTTGTTAAGATCTTGAATTCATCTTACACGTAGATGATTTAATAACGGGGTCAAAATCTGATGAAGACGCTTTTTATCTATCATCAACCGCTTCGGATATTTTTAGGGAAGCTGGTATGAATTTGCGAAAATTCAATACTAATTCTGTTAAACTTAGAAAAATATCGGAGGAAAATAAATTATATGAATCAGAAGAAAATTCGAATAATTCTTTAAAGATTTTGGGATTATTATGGGATACCAATTGGGATATTTTACGTTTTGACGTACAATCCTTTCCTGATGATTGGAAATTTAATCCAACGAAACGCGTTGTTCTTAAAGCCCATGTTAAAAAATCTTTGATCCGATTGGACTCATCGCACCATTTTCTATTTGTATTAAAAGTTTGCTACAGGAAACATGGAAAATGGGTTTGGAATGGGATGAAAAATTCCCTGATGATTTAAAAATTGAATGGGAAAATTTGTGTTCAGAAATCGATCATTTAGATAAATTTGAGGTTCCCCGCAAATATTTTCCGCAGGGCCTAGAATTTTCAGACCCAATTGAAATTCATATTTTTTCCGATGCCAGCCCTAAGGCTTATGGGGCTGTAGCTTATTTTCGATATATCACAAGTAATAATGAAATCATGACCAGTCTTATTTGGGCAAAATGTAGAGTTTCCCCGATTAAGTGTTTGACAATCCCTCGTCTTGAATTAATGGGGGCATTAATAGCTGCTAGGATGTCTAAATATTTAAAAAATGTATTTAATTTTCAAAATTTGGAAATGTATATCTGGTCAGATTCCACTATTACGTTATACTGGATAAAAGGATCACACAATAATTGGAGGCCCTTTGTGGCTAACAGGGTTGTAGAAATACAGTCTTTGACTGATCCGAAATTGTGGAAATATATCCCGGGTAAGGACAACCCGAGTGATCTTCTTACTAGAGGCGAGAATTTACATAACCTCACTAAAAATAAATTATGGTACTATGGTCCAGAATGGTTATCATTACCAAAGGACAGTTGTCCAAAACCTGAAAAGGTACCATTTAACGTAAACATCCTGAATCAAAGCACTTTGAATGAAAGAAAATCATCGAAGTTGAGTTCTGACCGAATATCTTGTACAGTAGGTGTTGTACCTCCAGAATCATTGTTAAAATTAGAAAATTTTAGTAATATTTCAAAAATACTTAAAATCACAGCATGGATTTTAAGATTTTTAAATAATATCAACAAAAGTAAAATTAAGATTTCAGGTGAGCTGACAGCACCAGAAATTGAAAAGGCAGAAATTTATTGGATAAAACAAACTCAGTTATGTGTATTTAATTGTGAAATTGACTTTTTGAAAAAGGGAAAGCCTATCGATAAAGATTCTGCATTGTATAATCTGAATCCAAAATTAGATGAGAATGATTTACTGATTGTATATGGCAGATTACAATTTTCAGAATTTTCTGAAAGGGAAAAGCATCCTTTTATACTTCCAAATAGGAGTACTTATACCAAATTGTTGATTCAAAATGCCCATGAAAAGGTTTTCCATTATGGAATCGCAACCACATTAGCTCATCTACGAGAAAAATATTTTGTAATCAGAGCACGAAAATTGATAAAATCCGTACTGAAAAAATGCCTCTTTTGTACAAAATTTAAAGCTTCTCCTGGAAAGCAGGAAATTGCACCTTTACCAAAAGATCGTGTAATAGAATCCCCCCCCCCCCCCCGTCCAGACCTGTGCTGTGGATTTTGCAGGTCCTATTTATGTCAAAACAAAAACTGGCCAAGAAAAGGCTTACATCGTTCTTTTCACGTGCGCAGTCACTAGAACCGTACATCTCGAATTGTGCTCCAATTTATCTACCGAAACCTTCCTTTTAGCATTCAAACGGTTTATAGCCCGAAGAGGAATTTGTAAAACAATGTATAGTGACAATGCGAAAACGTTTATTAAAACAGATAATTTACTTAGAGAAGTTTGGAGCCGAATATCAAAAACTGAAGTTTTACGATATTTTAATAAAAATAATATCGTTTGGAAATTTATTGTTCCAAGAGCCAGTTGGTGGGGGGGGATTTTGGGAACGAATGGTTCGTTCGGTAAAAACTCCGTTGAAGAAAATTTTCGGTAGATCTTGTTTCTCATTTGAAGAAATTCAAACCACTTTGACCGAAATTGAGGCTGTGATTAATGGTCGCCCATTGACGTATGTCTATGAAGAAAACAGTGAACCGCTTCCACTTACACCTTCTCATTTTTTGATCGGCAAGCGAATAAATTCTCTACCAGATCTTCATTGTGTTTCAGAAACTAAATCGAATAAAATAACACTGACTAAAATTTTGAGATATCGAGATCAAGTTTTAAACCATTTTTGGAAACGTTGGAGGCAGGAATATTTACTAGAACTTCGTTCTGCTAATTTTACAGTTCCAGTCAAAACTCCAACTGAATTCGAAATCGGAGATATTGTGTTGATTAATGAGGATAAAACTCCAAAGCACATGTGGAAATGTGGACGAATTACAGAACTGTTTTTAGGAAGAAATTCGAAAATTAGATCTTGTGCCATTCAGACTGTTTCCGGTGTGATAAGAAGACCAGTCCAATTGATTTACAAACTGGAACTAGATATTATGGACTAAAAATGAACATAATCATGAACATTTTATTATTAGTTTCTTATTATTATCGTTTTCTAATCCCATTATTTTGTATATTTTAGTTTCAGTATTTACTCATCTGAAAACCGTGATTTTGTGTAATCTCCTTATTGTAAGTATGTTCTATTTTTATCTTATCAATGTAGTTTAAAATTTTTTAGAAATTTAATTTGAATTATGAACAATAGTAATTGTTCATCCGGGGGCAGTGTGTAAAAACCCCCTTTCTGGTGTTTTTATTGGCGAGATTAGGCGTCGCCAATAATAATTATTGTAACCCTTGCTTTTGTTGTTTTTCAGTTTTTAATTCTGATTTAGATGTGATGTAATTTTAGAACCGAGTTCTCGGCGGTATATCCGAGTTTCTGAACCAGGCTTTTGCTTGGTTATAATAAATAATTTGTTAGTTTTATCTATCTGAACTTTTTATTGAAGTGTAAAATCAACGAGAATTTATTATTAAAAAATAAGTGACAGTGAAATTTTAGTATGAAAAAGATCCTGATTCGAAGAACAAACAATTAATTTCGTTTTGCAATTTTCTTCAATTTTTGGCGTCCCGCGTCTTGATGTCTGATGTCTGCATTGGATTTATGATTTGGTTTTGATAAATGATTATCTGAAGACTTGAGGTAAGCTCAGTCTAATTTATATTTTTGTTGAACTGTAAAATAAAATTGATATGTCTACTATAGATACTTTAAAAAAGAAGCGTTCTGGTTTACGAACGCAAACAACAAAGCTGTGTACTAAAATATGTACAATTCTTGAAGATGACTCTATGTCATTAGAAAACAAGTTCGATATGTTAAATATCTGTAAAGATCAGTTAAATGAAAAATATGAAACATTAAAAAAATTAAATTCTGACATACAAGACGAAATCGCCGATGCAGATTTCGAAAAAGAAATTGAAAGCTCAGAAAGCTATAATGAAAAAATTATCGAATCGCGAACAAACGAAGAACAAACAATTAATTTCGTTTAGCGATTTTCTTCACCTTATTTGTGTGGAACCATTTTTTAACACCAGTAGCGGTGTAAATCACTGCTCCGTCTTGTTGAAATATCCAATCTTCTCCTCCTAATTCTGTAGCATAAAGAAGAAATTCAGATTCCAACAATCGGATGTAATCTTTATGGTCCTGTCTACCGTGCAAAAAGACCAGACTCGTTCGTCCGCCATATCCGACTGCTAGCCAGACCATCAAACATCCTCCTACCATTTGTCGAGTGGAATACAATTTTTCCTTATTCTTTATACAATGCCAATAGAACTGATATCCATCAGGGGCATCTAAATTGAACTTTTTCTCATCAGAGAAAATGACAAAAGTCCATTCTGTGGTCCAAGACATGTGATTTCTCGCCCAAGATAAGCGGTTAACTATATATGCATTTTTGTCCACTTTGGATGATGTTGTCTCTTCTTGAAAATGAAGACTTTAGACTTTTTTATACAGTTATATACAGTTTGACGTGACACATGTGTTAGCCCTGCTTGTTTTCGTACCTTTGAAATTGTAGAATCTTTCTTTCTCAACTCTCGGATAATGTTTCTTTCATAAATCAGTGTTTTGGGTCTTTGTTTTAGTACTGTGATGCTCTGGATTTCTAAGATAGTTTGATATTGCAGTTTTACTAACATTAAGCAATTTAGCAATTTGTCTGATGCTTTTGCCCTGTTTTCTAAATGCTATCGCTTGGCCTTTTTGAAAATTATTTAAAGGTATTTCTTTTTAGACATTCCGAAAAAAAAAATCAATCTAAAAAAGAAGGTATATTTTTCTTTCACAAAAACAATAAAATAGTAATGCTTAATTACCTTATCTATAGCAGAAGGGTCCAATAAATTCAATTTTCCACAGCTGTTCTTCTACTTTTTTTACAATGCGATAGTTAGCTAAGTTCATTTTTCAATAAATCAAGTGTGGTAGCAATTTATTTTTTATTTCACAACAAAAGGATGATTGTAAAGTGACACCCTTAAAAATATCAGACCGTAAATGTAAGTCACAATTAAGTAAATAAAAAAAATCAAGTGTCCTTCTACTTTTTTTACAGAGTGTATGTTGCGAATACCTTGATCAGCAATAAATCTCTTAAAAATATATATTCATACAAGTATTTAAACTATTAAAAAATTATTTTTATTTTTCAAATTAATTATAACGATTATAAACCATTATTTAAAACATAATTAGCATTTTTATTTGTGTACACCTGGGACAATCAAAAACACGATTAATTAAATTAAATTTAATCATTCAAAATTTTATTTTGTGGAAAAAATACTCGTAAATTAAGTATCAACGTAAGTCATCAAAAAGCTTTCTTCTTTATCATTATATACCGGGTGAACCAAAAGTTCGTTAAAACTTAAAAAAATTATAAAAAAAGAAGAAATTATGATAATGAAGTGCGTTTTACAAGAAAGAGCTCACCAGGTAGTCGGATTTTTTTTTATTTTTTTAGCAGCAAAAAACTTTTAGTTAAAAAAGTCACTTGTAGATGGCGTTAACATGCGAGAGATTCAGCAGAATTATAGAAATTAATCCTTCAATAAAAGAACGGGATACACGAGGATTTCTCATTCGCTTTCAGAATGTTATCATTACCCGATCAAGCATTCTATCGAGATTCTATCTGTCGTGAAGTTTCTGCAATTCATTCCGACATGTTGCATTCAGCTGTAACGGGCGTTGTGAGTCGCCTTAGTTGTGTCGTACAATGTTCTGGAAATCCTGTTGAACAATTGTTATTGCAAGAATAAATGGATGGAGCGTACTGTTGTCCTGTTCATTGTGTTTCGGGTCATTAGCGCCCTCTACCCATGACATTTTTAACTAAAATGTTTTTTGCTGCTAAAAAAATCCGACTACCCTGTGAGCCCTTTCTTTCAAACCACACTTCTTTATCATAATTTCTTCCTTTTTTATGAATTTTTAAAGTTTTAACGAACTTTTGGTTCACCCAGTATATTACTAGCAAAACCCGCGGCTTTGCTCGCGTAGTTGTTGAAATATGCCAAGTAGTATTTGTGTGCCTATTTTCATTAGACGAAAATAGACTGTCACAGATAATTCAAAAATTACTAATTAAGCTACATTTTGAGTAAACTTCATTCTTATTAGGCGAACATGAGACTTAAATGAATGAGAAGAGCTAAAATTAATTCCAAATTAATGGTAATTTAGAACGTATTTTGAAATTTTACCACTCATTTAATTTCTCATTTGAAATTTTGAATTTTTTGAAACCGTTCTTAGCAAGAATTTTCATCTTAAATGTAATCACCATGCCAAATTCCAAGCTTCTATAACAACTATATCACAGAAATAGCAATTTTAGAACGTATTTTGTTCCTGCACACCTTACAAATTAAAAAACTGTTCTGAGAATGAATTTATGTCTCTGAAGTAAGAGCCATGTAAAATTTCAAGTTTCTATCCCTAACAATTTCAGATAAATCATAGTTTAGATGTTTTTAGAATGCTTCCTGCTCATTTCATCCTTTTAAATTTTATAAATCGTTTTTAGCTTGCACTTACAACTTAAAAGTAACCGTCATGCTGAATTCCAAGTTTCTAGCTCAGTAACATCACATAAATCGTAATTTTAGAACGTTTTTTGCTTCTGCACACTTTTAAATTTCGAATTTTGTAAAAAATGTTCTGTGCGAGAATTTATGTCTTAAACATAACAGACTTGCCAAATTTAAAGTTTCTATCCCTAAGGATTCTGGATAAACTGCAATTAAAAACGTTTTCAGCTCATTTCACACCTTTAAATTTCGAATTTTTAATCAACTGTTTATAGTGTTCAT
Organism: Maratus michaelseni; assembly: GCA_963931845.1. Classification (NCBI taxonomy): domain Eukaryota; kingdom Metazoa; phylum Arthropoda; class Arachnida; order Araneae; family Salticidae; genus Maratus; species Maratus michaelseni. The sequence goes on from OZ007596.1 coordinate 93,871,371, forward strand.
CTGTATCTTAAAAGTAACCACAATTTAGAATTTCAAGTTTCTAATTCGATTAAATCCAACTAAAAAATAATTTAGAACATTTGCAGCTCATTTCATTCTTAAAATTTTGAATTTTTCACAAACCATTCTTAGAGAACATTTTCATTTTGAATGTAGCCACCATATCAAATTTCAAGCTTCTGAACCAACTGTATCGAATAAATCGCAATTTTAGAACGTTGTTTGCTCCTGCACCTTTTTTAATTTCGAATTTTTAGAAAAGTGTTCTGAGCTAGCATTTACATCTCTAGAGTAACAGCCACGCCAAATTTCAATATTCTCTGCTTAACAGTTCCAAATAAATCGTAATTTATAACGTTTTTAGAACAAATTTCGCTCATTTCACCCTTTTAAATTTAGATTTTTTTAAAAAAGTTCTTAGTCAGCATTTATATCCTAAATGTAACCACCATGCCAAATTCCAGGCTTCTATACAAACTGTATAAATATATATAACTATATAAATAAATATTTTAAATATATATAACTATATAAATCACGAACGACTTCAAATATGGATAACAATTGCTGAAAATAGATTTTTACTGAGTTATATATTTTTAAAATCATTCCATGATATTTCATATCATGGTATGAAAAAATTAAATTTCTTAATAATATTCTGTTAGTGTTGGGAAGTGTTTCATGATCTATGCCAGATGCATGACTTTTCGTTCTTGTTTACAATGAAAATACGTTTAAATAACTGTCATTAATTTAATAAGAATTAAAAATCTATAAATATGCGACATATCATACAAACGTAAATGATAATTACAAAAAAGTATTATTATAATTTCATGCAAGAACAACAACAAAAATATATGTGTATATTTAGTCCTTTAAATAAGAATTTTGTTTTTCGAAATCAAATCGATACAGAAATAATGAACTCAATTCATATTATTTTGAGATTTAATAAAGCAAAATTAATAAACATAAATTGATAACATTACTTTTTAACACTCTTCAACACAGTTTAAACTGTTTATGAATTCGGTTTGTCTGTCTGTCTGGACGTGCTGTAACTCTCATAAATATAATACGGATTGCCATGCAACTTTTATATGTCATTGAGGTTTAGCATAGAATGTTTGATATAAAAAATCAAGTGTGTAGCAATTATAGTTCGTTTACAGGGACACACAAACGAATTCCGTTATATTATGGTCTATGGAGAAAAATCATTTACTGTGCATTTTATTGATGTTCCGATATTTCAAACATAATAAGATTAATATATATCAGTAAGGTGCACTATAAAACATGTTTTCTATAAATTATGGAATGCGTGTACCATATATCAAGCGAACTACAAAAGAAATCGGTTCCAGGACTGATTATGATTGATAATTTCTGGTAGAGATATTCAATTTTAAATTTATCTAATTTTTAGTGTATTACGTGTTGTGTATAAATACTATAGATTATATCCCGGGCTGGACTCTGTATGGACTCGAATTGATCTTTTGTCACACCCACCATATAGCCCCTAAATCGCTCCCTCGGACTTCTACATTTTTTCACACCTGCAGCTACATCTTGTTGGTGCTATCTTTAATTCTACACAGGACGTCCGAAATGAGGTTGATCTGTTTTTGGACTCGCGGCCACTAAGTTTTTGGACCGAAGGATTAGAAAAACTATCAAAACGTTGGCAGACAATCATAGATTTGGATGGTGATTACTACCCAAACTAAAGGTGCTGCTTTCATGGGGTTTTTTTCTAACTTTATTAGGAACATTTTTTAGCGGAAAACTTTTATTACAACCTGATATATATATATTTTAAATCTAAGACAATATTCCTACTTTACCATACTAAAAAGTTTTCTGTAATTTTTAACACTTTCAAACAAAGTTGAAAAGCGTTTATGACTTCGGTTTGTCTGTCTGTCATTTGTTTGTCCGTATTTTAACTCTCTTAAATATACTGAAATTGCCCTAAAATTTTTGCATGTTATTGAGGTTTATTATACAACGATCGGTATTGAAAATAAAATGTGTAGCATGGGACACACAAACGAATTCTGTTGCATTATGATCTATGGGGAAAATTCGTTTACGGTGTATTTTAATTATGTTACAGTTATGATACGCCAAACATAATGAAATCTCTTAACTGTACTAGAACATGTTTTCTATAGATTATGGAGTGCATAGCATTTATCGTTAATTTACAGAGACGCACAAAATAATTCGGTTAGAGCGTTAGAGGACCGACTAAGATTGATAATTGCTGGAAGTTAGTTTTCCGCTGTGGTATGCATTCAAAAACTTATCTAATTTTGAGTTGTATTAAGTGGTGTGTATAAATTCTATAGATCGCATACACGGCTACACGTAAGAATTAGCACACATTATCGCATATGGACAGCAATTGCAGAAAATGGATATTTTACTGAGTTATGTGTTTTTTAATTACATTTTTAGATATACCATTTTATTCTATGAAAAAATGAAATTTCTTAATAATATTCTGTTAGTTTTGGAAAGTGTATCATAATCTAGGCCTAAAGCGTGATTTTTCGTTCTTTTTTACTATTACAATGCTTTTTCGACATGCCAAAATAAAGCTACTCTGTCTACTAAGTAAAATTACTGTAATAATTAACATTTGAATGAAAATAGCTATGCTGAAAAATATTTATATACCTGAATAATCAATACAAGTACCAACTTCCACTCAAATTCTCTCCGAGCATTGCAGGCTTCGGATTATTCTTCAAAGGAATTTAATAAAGCCCCGGAATAGTTGGAATATTTCGTTCGAGACGGCGGAAAATTCTTTCAGGACAGAGAAAAGACGATGAAATATGAGCCATATTTCTGAATATAGATTGGCATTTCAACTTATCATTATTACAGAAGTTCGTATGTTTATTTTTTAAAAAAATACGTAGCACAAAATTAAACGTTTCAATTTACAGTGGAACCTGTCAAAACGGAAAATGTATATAACGAAATCCCGCTTTAAACAGAAAACTTAAAAGTACCGTAAAAAAAAAAAAAAAAAAAAAAAAAAAAAAAAAAAAAAAAAAAAAAAACATTACATTTATAATATACAATGTGCCTGATTAAGACGAAAACCAGTCAAAAATGGAAAATTTTCCCAGCCACTTGTGATTTTGTCTTAACAGGTTTTACTGTATAAATATTTTTTAGTCTTTTTTCTTCTTGAAATATGTGTTTATACGTATCGATGGAATTTTTCTATCGGGTTCGGGTCCACTTCGAATGGAATTTTCAGGTTTGAGTTGGGTACAGCACAATATATTGACAAAGAGCTGGTCATTTTCTAAATAGGCATGGCCATTTTTCAATTAACCTAACACTATCTAGGCTCTTTGCAATAAGCTTAAAAATTATCAGGCTGTTTGAGAGATAAATGACCATATTCCAATTAGCCTAACGCTTTCTAGGCTCTTTGCAATGGGCCTGAAAAATAGCAGGCTGATTGGGAAAAGGGAGATGATTCTCCAATTAGACCGGCTCTTTGCAAAGAGCCAAATTTCCCAATTAGCCTACGACATATGGATATTCCTTTTCACATGTAAAATCTTGAAAAAAGTTGCGAAATTTTAGATTTTAGCCCTGTTTAAAATTGTATATATACATCAAAACAGAATCTGGCAGTAATAGAATCCTGCCTTACACGGAAAATGCCATGGTCTTGACAGAAGGAATATAATACAATAATACCTAATGAGATGACCTCTGTAAAACAGTTTTTTGTCTCCAAAGAAATCTAGACACACGGCCGTGTGTCAGCCAAGTTCCCAAAGCAGAAAAGTCGATACACCGGCCGTGGGTATATTTACACGAACCATTTCGAGCTGTTTTCGCTAAATTTCGACACTCTACTACTGAAAATCTATTTGACCTACGTACTTGTAATTTTAAATGTGTAGTAAGGCTCCCTTAATTATACAGAATCCAAAATTTTATAAATAACGCATAATTAGTTTCCGAGATAATGATATTTGAAAATGTCTGATAATCGATCATTTTATCAGTGACTCACTCACTCATCAAAAAGATTTCATATATCTACTGCATTGACACCTGACAGACTTAAAATTTGGTAAGAAGTTCGTTTCCACTATAAGAAATCGAAAAAAATCAAAAAATTCTGAAAATCGATTAATTACCCACTTGGGGGTGTCCATTTTTAACACTTTCCAACCTAGTTGAAAAGTGTTTATGACTTCGGTTTGTCTGGCCGTATGGCCGTCTGCCGTCTGTCCGTCCTCTAACTACCGTAAATATGCTCGGATTGCTCTACAATTTTTATATGTTATTGTCGTTATCTATAGCATGTTCCCTATTTCAACTGAAGTGTGTAGCACTTATAGTTTTTTTACAGGGACACTCAAAAGAGTTCCGTTACATTACGGTCTATGGGGAAAAATCTTTTGCGTTTCATTTTAAGGCTGTTACACAATTTCCAACACATCGTAATTGATATATATCACTAAGGTGCATTAGCAGAAGCTTAATATGGAATAGGGTGTGCATAGCACTTATAGTTACTTTACAGGAACAGTCAAAAGAATTCCGTTACATTACGTCTATGGAGAAAAATCGTCTGCGGTTTATTTAAATAATGTTTCACTATTTTAAACGCATTGAATACTATATATATCCCTCAGGTGCATTACAAGAGGCTGACTACAGAATATTGTGTGTAAAGCAGTCATCGTTCATTTACAGGGACACACAAAAGAATTCTCTACTGTCTGTTAACAATAATTCCTGGAAGTGCGTTTTAAGTTACTAAACGCGATTTTAAATTTAACTCACTTTTTGTTTATTACGTTGTGTGTATAAATTCTGTAAAACATATACAGGGAAGCACAAAAGTTCGCAAACACATTTCCGTTTATTGACAGAAACTTCAAAAGGAGAATTTTAAACTGTGCTACGCGTTTCTTAACTGAACTAAAATTTAGCATCCAATGTAGTATATATACAAATCTATAGATCATATACAGGGCTGAATAAAAGTATTCAGATATTTTTCCGAATATTGTATATGTTAGAAATAAATGTTGGAAATTCCTGAAATTACGTTTTTAAATATGTTATGCGCTTTCCAAATTGTTTACTTCGATGTTATCTTTCAGCTTATTAAACGATAATGATTTGTAAAATTATTTTGGAAGCGTTGGAAAGTGTTACATAATCTATGCTTGACGCATGATTTTTCGTTCTTGTTACTTTAACGTTACGTCTATTAGGCGAAATTTTCATTTGCCAAAAAGAGCGCCAAAAGTTGATTCCGGGCTGACCTTGCAGCAAAACATTTATCAGCCATTTTGGGCTAATTTCAGAGAATTAATTTTTTGAGTAATGGTGCATGAAATTTACCTTTTTAGACACACTGTGAAAAAACAAAAACATCTTGAGAGAATACATATATCAAAATACGCATATATTTCGAGACATTCGCAGTTGAAATTCGTCTAATCGAAGAATTAAAAATGTAAACAAAAGAGAGTCATTCCTATGATTCAAATAAATATTGATCATGGATGTGTAGCTACCATGGGTCTTAGGCAGTGTAGCTGTGGCAAAATATAAGCTCATTTATTCCATCAAACTTACAAAAAGGCACGCGCGAGAAAAAAAAAATAACAATCGTATTTTTATTGCATCGAAAAAAAAAAAAACCATGGGACAATACATGGTGTCTTTCTCTCCTAAACATTGCAATTTTAATTTTGCTTTTTAATCATAAAATATAAAATAAACACGTGCGGAGATGTCACACTTTATCTCTATTGCGCTATTTATTTTTTATAATCATTGTTGAGCATGATATACTCCAGAATTTTATTTTTGTGGCAACACTACTATGAAAGCTATGCCGATTTAATTTTCAATTATCTGTAAATTTTATACTATTTGTTTGATATTATTTCGATAGTTTCGTCATTTTATTTGTAAATATGAATCGGACTGTTGATTTATATGTTAATGAGTTTGTAATGGTAAAACATAAAATTATGTCAATATGATTATTGGGCACAGATGTCATATACGTACCACATTGGCGCGATTGAAACAAAATGGCAATTTTATGCCAAACATGCTAACCCGATTATTTTGTTTATGTGTTACTAAGTGTTAATATTTACGATTTATTGTGATATTTATATTTATTATTATATTTATTATTATGTTTATTATTTATAACTGTTTATTTATTATTGCATGATATTTGTAACTAATATTCAAAAACAAAGTTTTCGCCAAATTGGCGGGGTAAAAAAATCGCGCCAATGTGGTGCGTATAGGACATCTGGGCCTATTAAAATGCAAATTTCTGCCGCAAATTGCATCCAAATATTTTGTTGTAGGAAATTTAAATTAAATTGAATGTTGCCTGGTAAATAAAATAGTCACTTATAAACACATTAAAAACCATTAAGTATAGTGTTTAAGTATATTGTAACTGTACAAAAAGTAATGAAATCCCATCAAAAACATGCATGTGAAAGAAGGCCAAGTTCGTTAACGGTTTTGCTAATAAAAGAAGTGAGATATAACCGGAAACCAAGTTCTTCCGAAGCTCATTAAATCATAGCTCCTGTCATGCATAACGTTCTTCAATTGCTTAAAATGATTTGTTATGTTATTTGCTACTCAATAGAGCGACTTGGCAAGTTTTCTCTTATTCAAATTTCTCTACTTGATTGATATGAACTTAAAGTTAATCACTTCCTTAACTTATCAGTACCTTAACTTCGACACACTTATTCGACTACTTGATTGACTACATCTTTGCCAATGACATACTAGACTAAATTGTACTCAGACTCAAAGATTAAAGTTGGTGGGTGAAAACTTGCCAAGTCGCTGTATTGAGTAGCAAATAACATAACAAATCATTTTAAGCAATTGAAGAACGTTATGCATGACAGGAGCTATGATTTAAGGATCTTCGAAAGAACTTGGTTTCCGGTTATATCTCACTTCTTTTATTAGCAAAACCGTTAACGAACTTGGCCTTCTTTCACATGTATGTTTTTGATGGGATTCAGTTTTTACAAGATTTACTGTATCTTTTGAAAGTGTCTTACTTTTGTGAATACTTTTTTTTTTCATTTTTGTGTATAGAAAATTAATTTGTTTTGGAGATAAAAAATATTTTTGTTCATTCTAAAAATTCTTTTTTTTAATTGCTAACGTTACTGCCGGCCGGTGCCCATTGGCGAATCTACACTGGTCTCCAAAAGTTAAGGTACAACATATTTTTCGAAGCTCACGAGACAAAAAATGGCAGTCAGATTAAACTTCATAGTTTATATGAATGACAATAATAAGCTTTAAAAAAACTTACGCAAAAATTACAGCGATCACTTTTATTTTATAGAAAAAAATAGGTATTTGTGAATGAGAGAAAAATATGTAATTACGAAACTTTCGTAATTTCGCGTGTAAGTTTTGTTGTATTCGAACTATTGCTGTCAGTTTTGTTCACAACAGCCAGTAGAGTCTAGAAATGTCTAGAAGAATGGCCCGATTCATTAAGGTGGCGGGCGGTAGGATGGATGAAAATGGGGTTGTCACAGGCCGATACTGCTAGACGGCTCAATGTGTCTCGCAGTGTAGTCTGTAGTCCAACGACTCTGGGATCAGCATGAATCCGAAGATTATCTGTCCAGAAGACATATTCCAGGCCGCCTATGTATTACAACACCTGCAGAAGACCGGTTTCTAGCTCTTTCAGCCCGAAGGAGAAGACGCACTACTGTGCCTCAACTCATTGCAGACCACTTTGCAGCATCAGGGAGAGGAATTTCCGCTACTACGGTGCGAAGACGTCTTCACAATGCAGGTCTCTATGCAAGGCGACCAGTTGTGTGTGTCCCCCTCAACAGACGACAGAGAAGGGCCCGCTTATGTTGGGCAAGAGAACATGTTTCCTGGACCAGTGAGCTTCTGTACTCTTCACAGACGAGTCCAGATTCACACTGAAGAGCGATTCAGGACGTCTTCTGATCTGGAGAGAACAATGCACTCGATACCATCAATCAAACACTGTCGAAACACACAGGTACAGAAACGGTGGAATCATGGTTTGGGCAGGGATCTCACTCGGAGGCCACACTGACCTGCATGTGTTCCATGGAGGAACTGTGACTGGTGCGAGATATCGGGATGAGATCCTTGATTCATATGTGCGCCCATATGCCGGTGCTATTGGCAATGGTTTCTTTCTAATGGATGATAATGTGAGACCACACCAAGCTGTGGTTGTTGAGGATTATCTTGAGGATCACGGTTTGGACAGAATGGAATGGCCAGCTCACTCTCCAGACTTGAATCCGATAGAACATCTTTGGGACTATCTTGGAAGACAGGTTGCGGCTGTAAGTCCTCCTCCAAGGTCATTAAATGAGCTGGAACAATGCTTTACTCCAAATCCGGTCAGCGTTACCTATTTCGGTGTCCGACAATTTAATTGAGAGCATGGAAAGTCGATGCCGCCAATGCATTCAAGTCCGGGGTGGACATATTCCGTATTAGAACCAGTTTTTTAATGTTTCTGTCACATTTTACTGCATAATACTGCGATGTACTGATTTCTCCAAGAATGGAATTTTCCACCATGAGTGCTTTTTTGTTGTAATTTCATTTATACGTTTAACTTAAGTAAATTTCTATGTCGCATTTAATAAATAACAGTTTAGCGCACATTTCCTCCAAATTTGTTGTTTCTATATTCATTCATTTGCAAAGTAGACGCAAAAAACCGGTTGTACCTTAACTTTTGGAGGCCAGTGTACATTGTACTTTTCACTTTCTCAGCTTACATTGCAAAAACAAATGCAGCATGTTAAAACATGAAAACTGGTAGTTTTATATAGAAATATATTATAAACGTGATAAACAGTTTTTAAATCGATAAATTATTTTAAGAGCTATCTGTCTATATCACTCCTTAAGAAAAGGGTTATTTCAAAATTGCGAGAAAACTACTGGATAAATCTACACGTTTTATAGCTTAGTATAACGGGCTTGACTTCCCCCCCCCCCCGGTGTCGGGGAAATAGAAATTTTCACCTCTAATTTTTTGTGGGTTTAATTTTCAATGCAAACGAAAATTCTGATTGTGGAAATGATAATTTTTTCTTCCATTATTCCTGTGAAAAAGTACAATAATTTGTAATACAATCGTCGTAAAATGTTATGAATAAAACTGCGAAGGTTTTATTTTTTTACAGGGTGGTTTTCATTAAACTTCTCCTATAAACATAATCCTACAGCGCAACGGAAATGCAACAAAATTTGCTCTATAGACTATACACGAGATGCGCTCATGGAATTTCGAAAAAAAAAAAAAAACATTAGTTCTAAAATGTCCACCAGAGGGCGCCTTTTCCGGAAAAAACATTATATTTTACACAATAAACGGCCGAAACAGAATCCAGAAATAATATTAATATTTATTGACTATTTTCTGATCACCTTGTCATCGAACCACATTAAGTAAAGGTAAGGTAAAAATGACAGTACGCTGTTTGAGAAAAAAAAGTTCAGTTTACAGAAACAAGAACAGATTAGGACGAAATTGCACAAGAGGAGCAGTTGTTAATCATGTCCAGAACGATGTAGGGAAAGATGCTCCATGTGATCACCCTCATTCACCTGCAAAATTTCAAGTCGATGGACAGTGTTCAACAACAGATCGTAACTGACCAGTTGTGATGCTTCGCACATGAAGTGTTATGTAGTTCTTTAAGTCATTCAACGTCGCAACATCTCCACGATACACCAGACTTTTTAAGTGGCCCCATAACCAGAAATCGCATGGATTTAGATCCGGCGAACGTGGTGGCTATGGGTTACGAAAGAAGCGATTAATAACACGTTCGTCTGTGAAGTGTTGGAGCAATAGCGCCTTCACAGACTCATGGATATGTGGGGACGCACCATCCTGCATGAAAATGGTCGATGTAAGGACCCGCCTTTGCTGTAGTTGCGGCACAACAAACGTCTGCAGCATGTCATGGTACCGACGGATCGTAACGGAACATGTGACAGGACCACGTGCAGTTATTTCCTCAAAGAACAATGGCCCAAGGATGAATGTCGCCGTGAATCCACACCAGACAGTCACCTTTGGAGAATGTAGGGGAATTTCAGTGTGTATCCTCTGATTTTCCTGAGCCCAAATGCGGCAATTGTGTGTGTTGACTGTCCCAGTGAGCTAGAAATGAGCCTCGGCGCTCCACAGAATATTCCAAGGCCAATTGTCAAACAGCCAAATTGCCAAGGATCAACAGTCATTCTGTTGAGAAAACTGACTGCGAATGTGAGACGTTGTGGCTTGTCCCTATCCAACAGCTCTTTGGTATGCTGGATCTTGTATGGAAAGTAGTGCATTATGTTTCTGAGCACTTTTTGGACAATGCTGTAAGAATAGCCTGTCTGTCGAGAAACTGCACGTGCGCTACTACCCCCAAACTCTGATATCTGTGACTGTGCGGCAACAGCAGTCTTGATGGCATCAACAAGTACTGGTGTGACAGGTTTATGGCCTCTTCCAGGTTGAACTCCTAATTTCCCCGTATCTTCAAATCTCTTAATCATGGCCCGGATACCTTTAGTAGACATTGATCCGCGCCGTAGGCTACTAGGCGTGGCACTAGGCACTAGACGTGAGTACGACGAAATTCACGAACTGCAGCAGAAGCATTCCCCTTGTTTTCGTAAAACAGCTTCACCCATAATGCACGTTCAACTAAAGATACCGTCATCATTACAGCCCGAAACATCGACATAAAACATGACGACGTCTGCAAACGTTTTATATCCTAACCTGTTTTGCATAAAGCTTGCTTTTCTCGACATTTTATTCCTAGACATTTTTTCCCGGTTTTACATTTTATTACTCATATTTCTTGTTCTGGATTGTTAATATTGTTTTTGTATTCCGTTTTAGTCATTTATTGTGTTAAATTGAATGTTTTTAATCTGGTGAACATTTTGGAACAATTTTCTTTTTCGAAATTCCGTGAGCCCATCTCGTGTATAGTCTAGATACCAAATTTCATTGCATTCCGTTTCCCCGTTTGCGCAGTAGGATTCTGTTTATAGGGGAAGTTTAATTATAACCACCCTGTATTTTGAGTGAACTTTTCGTGAATAAGATTATTTAATACGTGTATTTCAGAAATAAAATACTCAATTTTGACGATTCGGCAATCTTTAAGCTGTATTTCGTTATTTTTGACAATCATTTTGTTACAGAGTCACGTACTTTTTGACGAAACGCGAAACCTCAAATATCTGACGAAACTGTTTCCTCACTGTCAAAAATAAAACTCTCACTTTTGACTTCAGCAATTCTTGAGCTATATTTCATCATTTTTGACAGTAATTTTGTCTCAAAATTAAGTGATTTTTAATGAAATGGAAACTCAAATATTTAACGAAACTATTTCCCCATTCAGAGCCAGATTATTTTTGTTGTTACAAAATCTTTCAAAAAAAAATCAAAACAAAAATCTGCAGCTTTGTTTTATTTAAGAAATATATATTCATATAACAATCAAATTTAAAATATGCATAACTGATCCCTTTCTCCTCTATAAACAGTAACGTGTTAAAATCTTAACCATAATCTTAAACTGATATACTCTCCTGCACTTCAAAATTTATTATTTCTGACCAACAAATTAACTAGACCATATTCTAATCATTCATTGAACAAAGGAAATTTTTTCTGATAAATTATATTAATCAAGCCATATTCTAATTATTTATTAACCATAGAAAAACCATAATAATAATCTAGCCTTATTAATTAAAACATGCAGAAATTATAACAGCACCGATAAAAATACAATCTACCTTTTAAAAATATAAACACAGATCAACATCCCGTACATTCATTTAAAATCGAATTCACGCAAGGCCCCGCTGGCAAAGCAGGCAGCGCGTTGTTCTCCCACGCCGAAGGTTGCGCGTTCGAATCCCCTTGAAGACTTGCGAAAAACGATGTAATTTTTCCCTCTATCAATTATAGATGCTTCTAAAATTGTCAATAGATGGCGCCACCAACCTTTTTTTACACTTTCGAACAAGCAATTTGACGAAATTAATTTTCTCACTTTTTGAGGATACATATTTACTCTATTTGACGAAATATTCGCTCGGAGCATTTCCCAGTAAACAGTTTCGTCAAAAACGAAGAAAATTTCGTGGAATTTGAGTATCCATTTCTGACAGTGCATGTCTGTTGGTGGGAAGCCACCGGATCATTGGCCCGTTGATACTCATTACAAGCAAAGTGGCCGAATATTACTGTCCGTTCTCAGTTCGCACTTTGATCCAATGATTTAGCTTTTACTGTTCTCAAATGGTGAGTCTGGGTGCGGGACCCAAAAAGGATCCATATTGGCCCACGAAGACAAATTAAACGTGATTGTTTAACTCTGTTGCAATTTGTATGCTACATATTGACAGTCAGATGACAGTTTTCAAAATCTCCATCAATCTAAGAAACTATTTCAACAATACATTTTTGATAGGTACGTAAGAGTTGAGCGTGAATGTCTAAATTATGATCGAAAGCATCAGTCTGATCTTCGCATTGAGCATTACAGAGGACTGTAGGATTTCGTCATTCAACGGGCACAAATAAATGACCTCGCTGACGGTAAAAAATGTTGTGTTGCCGTCCTCTTTTAAAGGCAGCCCGCGAAATATGACTCAAAGTTACCAAGATACTATGGCAATAGTTTAAAAATTCGGAAAACCTGATATTTTTGTGACGATGACATGCAGATTAAAAATCATTGAAGCTCTCTATAGAAAGAAAAGCCTGCTTATCATCTCCATATTGTTTCACGCGTTTACGGCTGCAAACTGAAAGACGACATATTAAAGAACAATGTGTTGGGTGTCGTTGTCACGCACGTTTACGTCATCGAATTCTAAAATAGGGGCGCTTGCCCCATTGTCACATGCTATTGATTTTAGACAAAAAAAAAATTAAAGAAACGGATGAAATTGACAGACAGACACCTCATGCAAATTGTATTTGCATGAGATATAATTTTACGTTGTCAGTTATGTAAATTAGTTTCGCTTTTATTTTTAAATTAAGAAAGGTCATTTTTTAAAAAATGAACAGTCCTACCTTTGAAAAAAATCTTGCTCGTTTTTTTTTTTTTTTTTTTTTTTTTTTTTTTTTTTTTTTTAACCTTTCATTGAATTTCTAGATTCTTCTCCCGTCTAATAAACCTATTTTTTTTTTCTGCGGCATATATGTTTCAATTAAAGTTTCTTATAAATGCATAGGTGTAGTCTATTGGCTGACAAAGTTTTAAAAATATGTCATTAGCAACCGATTTAAGATTTATATTGAGATTGAAAAGCAATTTGTCTGGGTTTTTTCTGCATGGTTTCCTTATGCTGCTTCATATTATTTTTTATTCTAAATTTTGTATTCGCCGATATTCTTCACATATAAATTTAGAAAAGAGCGAGTAAAAGAAATTGAAAATCTGAGAAAAAGCACTAAAACACCTATAAAATTGCAGTCAAATTCACATATTCGAAAACTATTTTAATCTCAGATAACCTTATACTGTATTTTTTAATCGGATAATTCAATTCTTGTAAACATTAAAAAGGAATATTGAAAATGATTTTACCGTGTATAACAACAATAGCCGAAACAAATTAAGTGAGTAAAATGGTCATATCGGCAAGAAATAGTACATTAATAGAAGTGACTTAACTTAGTCAATCTACAGCATTTCAACAATCGAGTACTGAATTTCAATTTGTATGCAGCCCCTAAAATACGCTCATTTTCAAATAATTAATTTCACTGAAACTAATCGTAGGAATTTCAGGAAATTTGGTACATAGGCATAGTTGTAACTGAAGATTTAAAATATTTTGTCAAGTTTGGATCTTGCCATTGTAAAAAAACTAAGTTAGGGTTTGTTTTGATATGTAGATGCCCCCCTAAGAAAATTTTATATACATAATTTAAAATCATTGTCCCGATGCCACAAAACATTTACTCTATGTTAATTCTAATAAAATTATAAACATGAAAGTGAGAAAACGTTTGACTGACGTCAGGATCAAAACGGATGACTAAATGCCTTTGGATTTGATTATAACACAGAAATTAACACAGGCTATGTTTTATTTACTTTAATAAAATATTTTTCTAAATAATTCAAAATTTCATTTTTTTTTAAATTGAGAATCAATGGATATTTTTCTTATAAAATTTAACCACTTCTCTTTATTGTTGCATCAGAATACTAATTTATTCACAGCAATTAATCTTCAATTGAAAGATTTCCACGTGAAAAATGAAATAGAAATATTTTTTTAAGAATTAAAAAGAAGATGAATTAAACATCATACTGGAAATTAAACGGACTTTTTCAAATATTTAAATATTATTAATAATGATACGAGGAGCATGAATATTAGCATGTACAGTAGAGCTACTAAATATATAGATACTAAATATATAAATTTATACAGCAGCCTTAATGTACAGAAACCAGGTGCATATGGCGTCATATTTGTAATAAAAATGACATTTTTAAACATTTGGTAATAATACAAGTAAACAAGTGAAACAAGTGAGACAAGTGACGACTTATTATGTATTAATGGTATAAACTATAGATGGTTACTATGAAATAGGTTGTACTGATCCAACACAATTTACTTTTGGGTTTATTGTGCCTCCTGGGAAGAACTAGGGTAACCTACCAAGTTTAAGCAAATTTGATTTTTTATGTTTCGCTGTATGATAGTTTTACTGAAGTTAAAAGTAACTGGCACAGATTCAACACAATTTTCTCTTGCGTTTATAGCGTCCCCTGGCGGTAAATAGGGTAACTTAATTTAAATAGAATTGATTATTATTATTATCTTTAAATAAATATTCAGAATAAGATTTTTTTTTAATACGCTGGTAGCGCCCCTTGTGGGAAATAGCATAATTAAAACTTTTAAATGGATTTTTTTTTTATGTTGTCTCGTATGGCAATTAGGTAATACAGATTCAACAACAACAAAAATTTGCGTTTATAGCGGTCCCCTGGCCGGAAATAGGATAACTAAATTTAAATAAAATTTATTTTTATGTTTTTTTAATACATCTTCATAATAAGCTTCTGACGCATCAGTTTTATTTTTTGATAAAAAGTTTTACATGATAGGTTTTCTTTCGCTGATAGGCAATTGCATAAGTAAAGTTATAATTTTTTTTTTTTTTTTTTTTTTTTTTTTTTTTTTTTTTATGTTTTTTCCAGGGTTGTAATTTTAACCGGTCAAAACTGATTTTGACCAGGACACTGGATAAAAGTGGTTTTAACCGTCCAAAATTGGTCAAAATGGTCAAAAGTGGTAAAAAATGATCAGAACTGCTACAAATAGTTTTAAATAGTCTTAATTATAATAATAATTTTTTTTTCAATTAAAAATAACTTAATAAGTAATAAAAAGTAACAGTGCAGTTAAAAAAATACACTGACAAGTGTATGAGGTTCATTAGGAAAATATGCTTATACAATACAATAAGTGTTAAAAATTTAAAAATGGACTATGCAATTGTAAAAATATAATTCAGTTGCAGTTAATAACACAAAACATGGCACATATGCGGAATCCTGGTCTACATGGGTAAAAGGTATTGATTAAGAAAAGAAAGAAATAGCAAGACAGTGGTTACATAATATTGATCCTACATTTTTGCCTCTTGTGATTGCATTTCAAGCAGAATCCTCACCATATCCAAAATCCTATTTTTCTGTGAAAGTGTAAAAGATACAGTTGGACCCGATGTCTGGTCGGCAGCAATGAAGAAGATAATAGGCATTAATATGAAATTTGTTGAATTTACATGACATATAATGAACTATTGTGCTAGCTCTTCATCAATAGAAAGATTATTTTCTAAGTTTGGAATAATCCAAAATAAATTACGAAACCATCTAAGTTTAGAGACAACTGCGAAACTTGTTACTTGTAATCATTTTTAAAATTAAACACAAATTACATAAAAACATAAAAGAGCTTGTGTAAAGAATAATTAAAAATATTTGTATTGTATCTTGGTGTTATGTTATTTGTGTTATGACTTTTTTTTTGGTGTTTGCTGGTGTTATATTATTATATTTTTAACAGATGTTAACTTAGTTTTAACATATGCTAGTAAAAAATATTTGATTAGTATTAAATAAATTGAATATTGAATTTCAGTGGTCAAAATGGTCAAATTTGATTTTGACCGGGGCGGTTATAACCGGTTAAAACCGCTGGTTTAAACCGCCATGGTTTAAACCGATACAACCCTGGTTTTTTCATACGCGAACCATACTCCAAGTAAAAATTAAGTACGTAATTCAAATTAAACAAAATTTTATCTTGCGTTACAGCGCATTAATATGTAAAATAATATAATATAAAAAGACATATTAAGCAAAAGCATAATTTGGAAAACAAAAAGAAGGGGAAAAAATTATTTTCCACTTTGTTTGCGCCCGAGAAGGGAGAGATATTAAGATATTTCATTCAGTTGGTTCTACATTTGATGTTAAGTTTTTGTAACAAATATGGTTAAACCGATTGAACTTTAAAATATAAAAATAAAATTCAAACAATATGATATTTAAATCATCCTAAAAACTTAGATTCCGTTCAAATGAAATCGAAATAAATCTTTTAGACTTTTTTCATCTATGAGCTTCACAAGCTGCAAACATTTGTATTACAGATTGAACTTTAACATGTTTATGATGGATGTATGCAAAATCACAAGGTACATGAAAAATACAAACCTTTAAATGAGTCTAAGATTTATTTCGATTTCATTTGGGTGGAATCTAAGTTTTTAGGGTGATTTAAATATCATATTGTTTGTGTTTTATTTTAAATTTTTATAGTTCAATTGATTTAACCATATTTGTTACAAAACTTTAACATTAAATGTCTTAATATCTCTCCCTTCTAGGGCGTAAACACAGTGGGAAATATATATATTTTTTTAATTTGTTTTGCAAATTATGTTTTTGCTTAATTTATTTTATTGCTGTTAATTTATTCAGTTTCCTCCTCACTTCATTCATTTCATTTTCTGCATACAGTGTAGGAACTAATTTAATAAAAATAATCAATATTCATTTGGTATTTCTTATTGTTGTAAAAAAAAACCAATAAATATTTTGCACATATCTGATTATGCTAAACTGATATGCCTAAAGCTTACAAATGGAAATTCTGCTTTTTTTCAACTGTATTAAACTGAAATCGTGCAATCTGAACGCACTGCAGAACATAAGTTGAGTGTAATCTCTAATTTGATCAATGAAATTCAGACAATAAGGAAGATATACCTATTGCATAAAAAGATCTTCCACCGCTTCATCAGAACTTGCTGGTTACATGAAATTTCATTCATGCAATCAGGAAAAAAAAATTACAGGAAAGTTAACTACCGCTGAACCATTTAAGTTAACTGAGTACATCAGAAAAAAAAATTGATCTACTTTTGTTTTTTTTTTGACGTAAATCACAAAAGAAGTCAAAATGCAAAATCCAACGCATCGGCCCTGCTTCATCGGTCAAGCGCTTAGCGAACAAGGAAAAAAACATGTTTATTGTTAGATAATGTGAAGACAGTAAACAATTGTCTCTCACATCGGAGACACGTTTATAGACTCGTTAATTTATAGCTATATTAAGAGGAAAAAAAAATTGCGGATTTTGTGAAGAGAAAAAGAAACTTAACGTGGTGAAAGGAAGGAAAAATTTTGTTATATGAATCTCAGTACTAAATTAAGAGTTCTTTCCTTCCTTCCCTTTTTTTTCTTCTTTCGCTCGTTGTTCCGTATGTCCGCTTGTAAAGCTTTGGAAAAGAAAATTAACACCATCTACTGATTCTGCCTTAAATATTCGTAGAAAAAAAAATTATACTAATATCAGTCCATTAGAAGTAACGTTTACTGTTGATATTTCCTCTGTTTTTGACATATACCGTATTTATTCCTGTAATTTTTGTCCCCTTGCGTTTTTCGCGCTCTGTACTTTTGAAAGGAAATTTCGATTAAAACAATCCTTTCGTATAAAAAGTCTGAGATAGTATGAACTAATAAATGGGAATTTTTGTAATTATTATTAAACTACTTGCATATGTCCTCACGATTTTCATTTTAACACTTTCCAAGAAAGTTGAAAAGTGTTTATGAATTCGGTTTGTCTGTCTGTCTGTCTGTGCTCTAACTCGCGTAAATATACTCGGATTACCATGCAACTGATATATGCTTTTAAAGTCAGTGATCCCGATAACTCGAACAAATCTCAACCAATCTTTTTGAAATGTTGACCAATTTTTAACAGCAGTATTATCTAGAGGGTAATTATTCCTTTTGGCGAACTTATGATTTTTTCGATATTTTTATAAACAATCAAAGTTCAACATTTTTTTGTGAAAATCCGTACCTTATACGTCCGCCATTTCGTTCTAAATCAATTTTTTCCAAAAACTGAACGACTACTCTCTAGTTTTAACTGTTCGGAGTAAAGACATTATGCTTTTTTATAATTTCAGATAGCATTTGACAGCTTTATGGTAATCACCCATAAAGACACCATCTTCGATGAGCGGATCTGCTTCGGGAACACCCAACTTCACTTCGTTATTACAAAAATCAGTTTCTTTTCTTTAAGATGTAATAAATGAAATACAAAAAGAGTTCTTCAAATATCTTCTTTCTTAATCCTTTTTTCTTAAAAAAATGAGCTATGGTAAATCCTCCTGATTGTACATTAAACTATAATCCATGTTTTAGGAATACCCGTTAAGAGCACTTTAGGCTCTTTATTTTGTAGAGAGAAAATAAATAAAATTTCAAATAGACTAAAAATTCTTCAAGAAGATCGAAGAAAATCGATCCTCTCTTTTCTTCCTGTATGTCAGCAAGATTCAATCCGTTTCAAATAAGAAGAAAGTAAACTCAACTAGATTAAATTTTCCAAACACATCGTCGCAGTTGTACAACTGCCCCATTAAAAAATAGACAAATGTTTCTTAATCTAAGAAAATATAATGTCACCACGTTCAAAAATATACAATAACCCCTTCCGAGTGACCCACGATTCAGAAAAGCGATCTTTTATCTTTAGAAACCTCAGAAACCAATGTATTTTCGAGATTTAAACAGGAATTTATAAAAACAAAGTTTCTTTTGCTGTGACTAATTTTCGGAAACGTTTAGGAGTACATTTTATAGTGTATTAATCAGTTTTCTCACACTGAAATATCGGTTTTTAGGATGGTATAAACTCTCAATTAAACATATTCAGCTGCGTAACTGAATTTATGCTTGCAAGAGTAACAAAATAATATAAATTTTAATGTTAATGTTAGTGTTGTTAATTTATCATGTTTGTCTGTAAAACATGTTTGTTGAACATGAAAATGTTTACTTGAGAATGAATAGCATTAGAAAAATCTACAGGTTTAGAAATCTAATTAATACGCTATAAAAAAGACTCGGAAACGTTTCCGAAAATCCACGGCAGCAACAGAAATTTTGTTTTAATAAATTCTTCTTTAAATCTCAAAAATATATTAGTTTATGATTTTTCTAAAGATAAAGAACGCGTTTCGGTATCGTGAGTAACTCGGAAGTGGTTATTGTATATTTTCGTACGTGTTTAAATTATATTTTCCAAAATTTAGAAACATTTGTCTTTTTTCTTTTTTTTTTAGTGTAGTTATTTGTAATTTATTTTTTAGAGGGGAAATGAATAGTTTCGAATAAACTGGAAATGAACACTGCATAAATAAACGCCTTCAATGAAGCTGAACTATTTCTAGAAAAATCTATTTCTCTTTATTTGTAGTGGAATATTGGCTATTTCTTAATAAACTAAGTCTGGTAGTCAGAAACGATATATATTTATTGAACAAATATATTTAAGTGCAATCCCTGACATTTCATTTTTAAATACTTTTTTTGCTATTTTAAAAGCAATTACGTTTCAAAGTTTTTATTTAGTTTGGTTTCTCTGCCGAAGGCGTATCTGCAAATTCTTTACTTCTTTTAACCTTCTTTAATCACATAATTAGCTAAAATTATATTGAAATACTCAATACTGATGATCTACTTAGTTAAAAGTATATAAATGATTTTAATTTCTTTGCTCTTTCGCTAAAATTCGCGATTCGAGGAGAAAAAAATTATGTGCAATGAAAGCAAGTCCTAGAATGTACCAGAAATCTATTTTATAAAGTGACAAGAACGAAAAATCCTGCGTCAAGCATAGATTATGAAACACTTCTCCACACATTCAGAGAAAACTTAACAGTATACTAAGTAAAGAATTTAAAAAACACATAACACATTTGAAAAGCCAATTTCAGTGATTACTACCAATTATGGAACAAAATATCGGAATTCTTTTGTGCAGCCCTGTATATCACCAATAGATTTCCCAGTTCACTGTTTAATAAGGTGAAAGAGGATATCTAAGTAAAAAAAAATAAACGCATAACACATTCGAAAAACTAATTTCAGTAAACGATATCAATAGTCGGAAAAATATCGGAATAATGTCCGAATTTTTTGTGCAACCCTGTATATGATCTATAGATTTGTATATATTATACTACATAGTATGCTAAAATTTAGTTTAGTTAGGAAACGCATAGCACAGTTGAAAATTCCCTTTCAGCAATTTCAACCAATAAACGGAAAAGCATTTGTTATGTTTTGTACAGCAGTGTATTTGACCTATAGAATTTATACACTCCTAGTAATATTTAAAAAATAATAATAATTTAAATTTGAAAACACGTATCACAGCTGAAAACTCAGTTTCAGCAATTATTGTCCATAGCCAGTACCTAACCGAATTATTTTGTGTGTCCCAGGAAATGAACGATGGAAGTTATGCACACTGTATTCTATAGTAAATATTTTGCGCTCCACCTAATATGTCAATTTCAATATGTTTGAAACAGTGTAATATCATTAAAATACACAGAAAAACGATTTTCTAAAACAGACCGTAATGTAAAGGAATTTTTTCAGTGTCCTTGTAAATGAACAGTAAATCCTATGCACGCCCTATTCTATAATAAGCATCTTGTTAGTGCATCTCAGATATATATATCAATTTCAATATGTTTGAAATAGTGTAATATCATTAAAATACACCGCAAATGATTTTTTCCCATAGTCTGTAATGTAACGGAATTCCTTTGATTGTTCCTGTAAATGGACTATAAATGCCACACACTTCATTTTCAATACGGAACATGCCATAGTAAACTACAATAACATATATCAATTTCATGGAAATCCGTGTATATTTACATGAGTTAGGGCGCGGACGGGAAGGGATGGAGATGACCACCCAGGGAAACCCAACAATGCTTTTGAGTTGTAGTGCAATCCCGAGGGGAAGGCACGGACAGACAGGGGATGACAAGGGAGGACTTCTCTGTAATCCAGCTTTCGCTTTAGAGCAGGCCTGTCCAACCTTTTAGTAAGCAGGGGCGCATCTCAGCTGGTGACAGGCAATGAAGGGCGCCATTATTCAAATGAGTGGGCAGTTGCATACATATTCATTATCTCACTATAGTAGCGATACACTAACGTCTACATGACATACGTATGTTTTACAGTCATTGTGGTAACCATAAATCCCGTACGATGCAGGAGCGTAATGGTTATCGTTAAATGTACATTATATAACTCTGAGAACGCCTATAAGTATAAAAAAATATTCAGGGAAACGGACAAAACATTTTCATGCTTCAAGTAGAAAAAAGAACATCCAAACATTAATTGTTTTAAAGAAAATAATTTTTAAATTTGTCTTTATTCTTACCTATTAGTGAGACATTTGACACTGGCTTTCCTGTGCTAAAGCAGAAAAATTTGGAATATAGTTCGAACATGCTGCACATAAAATGTTTTCTAGTTGTGTATCACTCAGCGATGATCGATTCTTGGATTTTACAATTTTCATTGTAGAGGAAAGCGATTCACATAGGTAAGTCGAGCCAAAGCACGAGTGAAGTTTCAGGGCGACGTTACGAAGTGAAAGGTATATTTCTTTATCTACCAAATTCCAAAATTCTTTATCTTTGAAATGCGATTTCAAAATTAAGTCATTTTGAAGAGTTATAACTTCTAATTCAAGATCTTCCACTTGGTCCATTTTGAAGTTAGAGGCAATTGATCTCGCAATTTTGGTAACGTCGATTTTAGCAAAAGGGTTTTCTAAAAACACTGCATCAGCTCCAATCTCTGAAAATTGAACAAATCGGCTACTAAAATCGTCAAGAAGTGTCTCGAGGTTATCTGCAAATCGTTCAAAATTTATTTCTTCAGAATTGTGTTTAACAGCCACTGACATTAAATTTGGAAAATGAGAAAACGATCCTTGTCTCATTTTTGAAATCCACAATTCACGCTTGTTTCGAAAACTTTTTACAGAACCTATCATATTTAAAATTTCACGATTATTTTCCTGTAGCACCAAAAGCAAATCATTCAGTTTAAGTGTTATATCTGTCAAAAATGTGAGATCGAATAACCAGCAAACGTCTTCCAACTCCTTATGAAAAACATTTCGTGATTCAAGAAAAGTTTTGATGTCAGGTAAGAGCATACAAAATATTTCTAACATTTTCCCTCTACTTAACCATATTATTTCAGTGTATAATAATACATCTTGTTGGTCAGATTCTGCGTCTTGCAATATGGCCTTAAACAAGCGATGGCGAGTGGAAGAACTTCTGATGAAATTTATGATTTTTACGACAATATTCATAACATGTTCATACTTGAGTACTTTTCCGTACAGAGCTACTTGATGGATAATGCAATGATAAGTCAGAAAATCAGGAAATGTTTCTTC
The DNA here is from genome assembly GCA_963931845.1 of Maratus michaelseni. NCBI lineage: Eukaryota > Metazoa > Arthropoda > Arachnida > Araneae > Salticidae > Maratus > Maratus michaelseni. The sequence continues at coordinate 93,894,339 of OZ007596.1, forward strand.
AAAAATATCTTCTCCTGTTGTACGCCCATGAAGCTGGAATATTCGCATGAACTCTTCTTTTAGGCTGAAATCAGAAAATACCATTCGGACAAAGAGAGCTAGCTGCTCAGTGCTTTCGTCCAGTTGCAATGAAAATCGTTCACATTTTTGCAGGTCAGATTGTACTTGAGATTCCAAATCACGAGAAATCTTTTCAACTCTCCTGCCTACCGTTTGATGTGAAAGTTGAAGTTTTTCTATGGATGAGATTATTTCAGATTTATTTTTCATTTCATCAAAGAGAGATTCGGCTGCACAAAGCATTGCCTCTTTTACAATTTCCCCATCACTAAAGGCTTTTTTCTTCTTAGCTATTAAATGGGCGATTTTAAATGATGCGACACTGACATTTGTTGATTGAATCATAGGTTTGTAGAAACATTTTTACTGACCAGCTAAAAGGGATTTTAACTCTTGTAATTTTCCCCCCTTACTTCTGAATTCAGGGGAAAATTTAAGTCAAAATTTGAATGCATTGTACTATAATGACGTTCAATATTGCTTTTTTTAGGAATGGAAATATTATTGTTGCAAATTAAACGCACGGGATTACCTTTACATTCGACAAAAAATATTAGCTCTCTCAGTCATTATTAAAAATGTATGTCCTTTGTCTTTTTGCCATTATTTTAGAATAATTCACATAAGGAAATAAATTGCAGCCTCTTTCACAAGTATCAAACACAAAAATGTCAGCTAATTTGAATTAAGTTACAGACTAAATGGAAAAACGAATCAGAAATTTTTCATTTGCGACAAAAAAGATCGTTCTGTTGAAAACAAATATGAAATTTAGCTGCATAGAATAATCTTTGATTTAATTAATATTTTTTATTTTTCTAACAATCATTTTGAACTGACATGTGACCACGTATTTACATCATCATTATTACTTTTCAAATTAATATCCTCGGCGCCAGTGAAGGCGGGCGCCAGTAGTAGACTGGATGCCTTTTAATCTTTCCAAATCTTACTACTATTATTCACTGATTATTGCATTTTTAAAAATTATTACTGGTTACAATTTGCATTAATTTTTTTATTTCGAATTTTTTCCCTTTTTATCTAGATCTAGAACTTTGAAAGAGAAAAGATACCCATTGCATGTTAGTAAAAAATAAAGAAAAAAAAGTAACGAACAAGGAGAAAAAAAAATTAAAAGGAAACATTTGAAAGGGCGCCGCGAAAGTCATCAAAGGGCGCCAAGGCGCCCGCGGGCGCTGCGTTGGACAGCCCTGCTTTAGAGTATAAGTGCAATCCCGGGTCGAAGACATACACCCACTGTTTACTTTTACGTACATACAATGTGTTGAAGGTTAGACAGTTTTTACAATGTTTAAAATGCACAATTAATTAACTGAACGTGTCTAACCAAGTTAAGGTCGCTCTTTAGTTTAACTTAATTATTAACAAAGCTCACTTTTGTGTAACTTTACATACTTAACTGTATTAAGGGTGCACATTAGTTTAACTTTACAAATTTGGTAAAGGTAAAAGATGATTGGGAAGAAGTATAGTGGTATTGTAATACTAAACAAGTTGATAATTATTATTACTTTACAGAGATTAATGAAAATAAATCAAACTAATAATATGAACTGATAAATATGTACAAAATTTACAGTGGAAAAAATGCCGGAATTTACCAACCTTGAAAAAACAATACAAATTGAAACAGTTTAAGAGCTCATGTTCGAGTGAGTGAGGAGGGGAGTGCTGGCCGGAAGCTAAAAAGGCAGAGGATTTGAGAAAAGGAATTCATTGTTTTCTATAAATTTCATACAATATATTATCAGGTTGATCAGTGTTTGATTTTTTTAACGTGATGGTAATGTGAAGTTAGTGTACAATTTTCAGTAATAAACCAATCACAAATTACTTCTCACACTGTCATATAGTGTAAATTTTACAAAATCACTCAGTCGGATACTATTTTATTTACCGTATCATTGAATGTGCTGTAGACAGTCCTAGCGTTGAAGTAATGTCAAAAACTGCTTCATCGCATTGATAGCATCAATGTTGGGAATACAGTTTTACAGGAACAGATTTATGTTGGATGCAGGATTGGACTTTAAGTGGTCGTTAACAGTATTTTGCGACTACATTTTTCAGTTTGGTTGCAACATTTATAGGGAAACGATTATTTTTAGATTAGTTTAAACTAGATTTAACTGACTAAGATGTACTTAATATATGATACAAGTTATAAAAACTGCTAATTTGTTTTCATGTAAATGTACAGTTTTGAAAATTTGTTTCCCACAAATACTTTGCGAAGTAAGTCAAATTTGGCGTTTAGCGTCAACATATACTTATTCACATACACTTTTAACATTACACTTTTAACGCTTTTAACAGTGAAGGAAGAGGGGGGGAGGTGCACATTTGGACCATGTTCTTCTTTGGAATACCTCTTATGATGACATTCTGACTTTCGTAATTACTAGTGATTTAAATATATGCAGTTAAGCATTTGTTTAGGAATATAATTAATTAAAAAGCAAATATGCATGATAAAACATCTAATGCATAAAAGTAAAATAATAATTTAAATTTAAATTATAACTCTGCAATTTGTTTTGCATAATTAACAAGTAAATATACTATTTTTCACTTAGGAATAATACATTTCATCATTCACTAATGTATTATTTCCTCATAATTTTACAGTTGTTTCCTTCAATTTGTCGATTTATCTGAAAATATTTTCTTAATTTAAATTATTGACATAACGAAATTTGTTTTTCTGATAACACTGTCGATGTTTACGCTTTTGTATGTAATTAACAGGTTTTTAGAGTTCGTCCTATCACATGCTTGATAATATTTTGATTTTATCTTTATAAGTTTAATATGAATTGACGTATGCTATATTAACTGCACTTCAATTATGGAAATACAGGATAAATATTTTGATTTTATCTTTATAATTTTAATATAAATCGACGTATGCTATATTAACTGCACTTCAATTATGAAAATACAAGATATCTCCCAAAATTGCAGGTATAATTTTTCCACCAATAACACTATAAAACCTTTTTTTTTCCTTAGATAAAATTTGGCCTTAAAATTTAACTGCATCATTTTCCCCCATTTTCATTAAAAAAAAATCTATTTGATACTATCCGATTGGGGAAAAGAGGGGAAATATATATTTTTAAATATTACGTCAAAATATGGAATTTCGTAATCAATTTTTCATCGACTTCCTGATATACTAGAATTATAAAAATTATGTTCACAGGTGTGTTTCCGATGACAATACAACATTTTAATACATTTAGAACTTAATTATAAATTAATATATTAATTTTAAGGCATTCTTCCATTAGCTAACCGCAGGTAAATAATCTTTATGACTTACAACTTACATAAACAATGGAGTTTTTTATGTGCCAAACCATACTTGCGAAAATATGCCAACTGGCTGTGAAACGGCAACAACGAAATATTTTAAACACTAAAAAGTTGAAAATATAAATACAAAATAGTGCAATAATTAAAAATTATATATTCTTTTATCATTTAATAGTTTGATATTCATTACATTATGATTATCGTCGAGAAACAAATTTAGAAGTCCTGAATAGATAGTTTAAATATTGCTTTTTTCTCCCCTGTTACTATATATAAAAAAAAAGAGACAGAGCCAAAATTACATATATATTTACTTTTAAATAATTTCACCAGGGTCGTCGCTACTTCGCGGAAAATAAGCGGCCACGTGCCCATCAGATGTCAATTTCAACACTTGACCGGAACTGTAGCGGCAGACTCGATCACGGAAGATGTCACCAGAAAAAATTAAAAGCTAAATTAAATAAGTTTAAGACACCGACCAGCTGGATTCGGGTGGTCGTTTATTACGTCCGACGACCGCTGCGGCTTCGAGATACTCAGCACGAATCAAAGCCATGAATTTTCAATAATCGATGCACACGCCAAATTAACGCATTGTAAAGGACATGTTTAGGAACTACATGAATTGCAGTCATGAAATTACGCGTTATATTTAAGATAAACATTGAATGCTTACAAAAGAGTTTTTTTTCTTTACTATTTTTACTTTTCTTTAAAAAAAAAATTCTTGGTCTTTTTTTTACCATAAAGCGACAAAAATATTGACCTACTGCACTTAAGTTGACAAGTCAATGTGACAGTGTAGGAAATCCTCGGCAAGTACGTGTGCGTACCAGAAATAATCTTTTCCGCGTAATTAGTGCATATTGGTTTCTTTTAAACCCTGCAACATGTCGGAAACAACCTGTTATTTGTTGAATCTTAAGCCTCGGGCTATATGATTATCACTTATGCATGTGACAGGATTACCCACTAAATATATTAGCAGTGGTTACTCTGACAGCCTAGAAAGAAGTTAAGTAGTCCGATAGTATCAAAGAAAGTGTTTCTTTTTAATTTTATCTTATTAATATTTTTAATTGCAGGCTATCGGGAATTAGACTGTGGAAAATTTAGTTACAGTAAATAGTTTAACGAGGAAATGTTCATTAATACCTGACAGTGTTAGTTTTTGTAAATCAGATAATTTTTGGGAAATTCTGAAAACATTCTTAATGAAAATATTTTTCTTTAAAGAACAACAAATACCTTAAGAGGACTTACACTGAAGGTCTCCATAAAGCGCATACTCAGACATTTAAAAAAAAATTACAGACTATTCTTCTCATGAGGAGAGGATATATATGCCGATAAAAACATTTCTGCGGAACCTCGATATAGCGTCCGTAAAAAAATAATGAAAATTTCATTTTTTGACGATTTATCGTCGGTTGGTGACATAATGAAATATAAAAAAAATACGCTTTTATGATAAATAATGAAATATATTTTTCTACTTTTCATACTGAACTAGTTTAAGTAAATTTAACTTAAATAAATACAACAGAAAATTTCGAAATAAAAACGAAATTGAAGTGGAATGAAATATTCACCTTGTATTTAAAATCAATAAAATATACATTAAAATATGCTTAAAAGGTGACAAAAGATGTTAAAAACGTTAAAATACAATCATTTACATCCCGAGACTTTCGATCAATAACGCGATCATCTTCAGTGGGGAACTTTAGACTGAGCTGAGTGTACAAATGTCGCTTTCACTGTGCAGATTATAAATATTGATTTTCAAAACGCGAAAATTATAGTTCCTGCAAATAACGAGTTTACAGCTAAAATCAGAGTCTTTGGAAATTTTATGTAAAAGAAATAGAGTCTGTAATGATTGCTTATCTTATAATGTACCTAAAATCTGGTTTAATGTTTTGAAATTATCAAGAACCCCAGCGCTGGAACTAATGGACTTTTCCTGATACACCCCTACAGAATAATAGACTGGACTCGTTAAAACTCCGTCGCACAGTGAAACCGACATTTGTACACTCAGCTCAGTCTAAAGTTCCCCACTGAAGATGATCGTGTTAGTGATCTGCTGCTACTGTGTGTGAGGACTGCAAACCTATTAAAAACACTCATAAAAAAGCATATCTATACTATAGAGACTCAACTTTGGTAAATACTAAATGCAAGTAATATATATATTATATGCATTGGTTTTTATAAATAATTAAACATTTATGTGTAGTAAAATTTACCACATTTTATTAAACTTTACTAGAAAATAAAACAAACCTATCAACAATTATTTTCTTTAAATAAATTATATTTCCGAATCCAAATTGCATCTTTAAAACAATCTAAAGAAAAATTGCATTTTGATTTTTGTTCTCAGTTATTTAGTGTATGAAAGCGACTGATTCTATTGACGAGTGTTTTGGATAAGCAGCCTATACTGTAATACCTTTTTATGTAAAATATTGATACGTCAGACCGTTTACACACATTTTGAATTTTTGGCATGTGCACTTAAAAAAGATTCGCCATCTCTGGTCTAAAGTTTTTTTTGAGCTAAAATGTTAAAATGTCCCTTTTTCGGAAATTTTCCACCTCGGATAATTTTAAATTAATTTTCTTTTAAATATTTTTTTTAATCCTTCCTTTGGGAATACTCACTTTATAAAAGGTTACATATCGTTCATCAGCAAGTAAAGGGACACAGCTAAAAAATATTCCCAGCAGAGACAAAAGAAAAGTCGCATGTTTCTACTGTAACATAAAATTGTAACACTTAGCTGTGGACGCAGCGATAAAAGTGTAAAACCCTTAAGAATGAAGACTTAGAAGAGGTCTGGAGGGTTGAGTAATTTTATTCCCACTCACAATTTGCCCTTCTTTTGTGGTGGCAAATGGACATATAGCGTAATCTAGCGTTTTTCCGGATGACACTTTTCCTGTAGCAAGACGCAACTAATTCAGCTTGTAAAGAATTGAATTATTTTTAATTTATTTTTCCTCATTAAAGAAAGGTTATGGAACACCTAATTTCTTTCTCAACTAAGAGAGCCTGAATCACATTAAATCTATATCACGCTCTCATAAAATCTATTCATTGTACTCCAAAACGCCTTAACTTGACATTATAGCAGTCGTAATTTTCCAAGCTCTTCAGATTTTGACACTATATTAGACAGCAAGCAAGGTATAAAGCCTAGAGTGGTCCAACGGCCAGATGCGCATCTTAAACCTCTTAGAAACTGCCTATGTATAACCGAACATTGTGCATGCGGCCTCTGTTAGGGATTCTAAATTGAGAAGCTGAAAGGAGCAGTCTTCTGGCTCCGCTGGTCTAAGCGAAGAATCGTCCCATAAATAAAAAACATTTTGCGTTAGACTTCATTTATTTCTCTGGACGGACATCTAACTTGGTTAAGTTAGGTTAAATATTGGTTTGTACTTCTAATCCCTCACCTCACGTTCGATCCACGAGTAGTCCTGAACTACTGTCAAGACAATACTTTTAGACTTTAAGCAAAGTTTTTACTGTAACAGTTTTCATCCGAAATTCATAATTGTTGTTTGTGTGTGTTTTGTGCAAAAAACAAACAAACATTAAAATAACTTTAGCTATGCTGATATTAATTCACATGACGGTACAAGCTCTAATACTGAAAAATAATACGCAGAATGAATTTTTTGGAGTTGTATCACTTTTCTTGAGGGTGAGCGATATCCTTTAAATTTCATGAATTTAAGATCGGTGGCCGAGGGTGGACTTTAATGTCCGAGTTTGATTTTACTATGCATTTACTTCTCAAATATCGTCGTGACTCTATAATGAAACGACATAAAAATATTCAGCTATCCAAACAAGAAATTGGGTCCACAATTTTTATCATTTCAAAACAGGACCCTTTACAAAATTTTTCATCTAAGAAATTTCGGCTCTTTACAAAACTTTTCATCTTAAAATAGGACCCTTTGCAAACTTTTTTGTCATAAAAATAGATTTTTCACAATCATTTCCCCTCTCCGAATTCAAGCGTTCACAAATTTAATCAATTGAAAGAAAAATCTAACTGTCACTTTTATATATACAGAAAGAAAATATGTATTTTACATGCATATATCTTCTTAAAAATGTCTAAAAAAGAAACTGAATATAACGATAATTTAAAATTCACAAAATTAGGACTAGATTTTTCACAAATATAAACAACTGTGCACAATTTCACAAAAACAGGACCCTGGGAGTAAAGTCTGGACAGACCGCTGCAAACTTTCCTCTCAAAATCAGCTAACTAATAATATCTTTTAGTAGTAGCTAAGGCTCTTCATAAGTCAGATTTAAAATTTTTCTCTCCAATGTTAAACGTATGGGCAGGAATGTATTCGCATTTTTTAAATTTTTCACCAGAAAAAAAATATATATATTACTTTTTCTTTTTTGTTCTTCTTAAAAAATGTATCTTTGCTGTTTAATTGACAAAATATTTCAAAAAAGTATACTTAATTCTGTTTTAAGTGTTAAATATTTAGCTGAGCTTTAGAGTTGGATTACTTATTATTCAGCAGGATTATTAACCATTGGGAAAATGGTTGTTGTTTCCGTTCAGAATGGACATCTTGACGTCGTCACTTTATTTTTTAAAGCGTTTTTAACGAAATTCTGTAACTTTAAAAGCATTTTTAACGAAATTCTGTAACTTTAGAAGATTTTTTCTTTGAATAGGCAATATAAATGCATAAAATCGTTACAAAAATGCTAAAGTTACAAACAGGACAGATGCAAATTATCAGATATGAAAAAAAGCCGAATTCAAAAATTGACGTGGGATGAGAAATCGTCTTATAAATCAAAAAACGTGGTCTTCAACTTTAATTGTTTCTGTTTTCATTAATATATTGTAAATTTGGTACTTTCGTGTTATAGCGGCCCCCAAGCGACCAAGATTTATCGCCAAATTATAAAGTATGTATGACATTATAATAATACATGATATATATCTATATATATAACATTTCTTGACGTATGTGGCCAAGTTATAGTCATATATGATGCATATATGATGTATATATATGACATGTGTATATGATGTATATAAGACGTAAATAATAAGTGTATAATGACGTATATAGCATATACAGGAGTGTTTGGAATATATATATGCGTATATAGGATGCATATATAAGCTTTGCGATGATCTTGGCGAAATCATAACTGCAACCTGGGCATAATCATAATTGTGTGTGTGTGTGGGGGGGGGGGTCGCTATAACACAAAAGTACGGTATTTTTTTTTTCAAAGATTTCGTAACATTTTCCCAATGGTTATTGTAATTTGTTAAATTATATATATATATATATATATATATATATATATATATATATACCGGGTGTCCGAAAAAGGTTGGACTGATTTGAAAGAATCATAACTCTAAAAATAATGGAGTAAATGCAATTTTTTTTTCAAAGTACTCGTCAAATATTCAAGATTTGTTAGATGTAGTTGTTTTAAAATCGTGACATTCAAACGATGCGCAGAATCGATGATCGGAAAATGCAAATCGCACCACACATTTGCAATTTTAACTTTTTGCTAAGGTTATTTGTGTACATAGTGGATCCTTTCCTACTAAATCGAAGATGCTGAAGAACTTTCAATTTGACATTTTCCTCATAACTCCAATAGTTTTAGACTTATACGCTTTCCCCTCCGGAATCATCGAAGAAATTGCGAATCTGTGGTGTGATTTGCATTTACATATCATCGATTCTGCGCATCGTCTGAATATTACGACTTTAAAACAGCTACATCTAACAAATCTTGGATATTTGGCGAGTACTTTGAAAAGAAAATAATTGCATTTATTCAATTATTTTTAGAGTTATGATTCTTACAAATCAGTCCAACCTTTTTCGGACACCCGGTATTATTTTAATTTGCTTTTAATCATCAGAAATAGACATATAATATACTAATACCATCTTTTCAAAAATTACTTTCCCAAATTTTAAGTATATTATAAAAAGTAACAAATTTAGAAATTTTACTTAAGTAAAAATTTAAAAATTTCTTTTTAAAATATTTAAATTTTTAAAAGAATAATTTTAATAACGTAGAACGTATCTATTGGACATATAAACCCTCCGAATGATAAAATCCAACTGTAGTAGTTATATTATAGGTAAATGACTAATTCTGAGTTTAATTTTCTCTATAACTTGATTTCACAACCTGTGAAAGAAAACCTGGTTTCGCTGGAGCCTTCTCCGACAGTATGAGTTAAAATAAACTGTTAAACTATCTTTAAGGCTGTTCTCAAACCCAAAGGAGATACTTTCTGACACAATTTTGAATTCCTTTTACTTACCCATCATACGTAGTATAGGGTAAGTCTTGTAATCGTTTTGAAAATTTAAAAAAAAAAAAAGAAAAATTGACGGATTTATACGTTGCAGACACTGGAGATTCCAAAAAAACATATTTTTAGAAAAAAAATGGCCGTCCGTCTGTCTGTCTGTGTGCGTGTGTGTGTGTGTATGTCTGTAAACACTTTATCTCCTGAACAAATTGAGATAGAGACTTGAAATTTGGTATGTACTTAGTTTGTAATAATGGGAAGAAGCTTATTGAATTTTAGTAACCTCGATTATTATTAACTATTTTTTCGGACTATCGAAATATTCGTTCTGATAAAAGATATATAAAAATTTTCGAAATTGTTTACTTTAAGGAGTGAATATAAAAGGCAATAATTAAAAATGCATAAAGAATGAAGTCGATTGGACAATTAGTTGCCGAGATAGTTGTAATCCTATTTTCCACACTCTTTGATTTTTCATAATCCTGTATTTCATTCAAATTTCAATTAAAAGATATATTTTAATTGGAAATGAGACGCTTAATCCGGCGCAATAAACCGTTAGTTAATAGATAAATTTTGGAGTTATGAGGATGTTTCTTTTACGCCATTCAGTAATAGAGTATTTAAAGTTTATGACGTCATCAAGACACGATTTTATTTGAATTGCAATACATTTTATAAATAGTTTACACATGTTTTATTGTTATATTTCATATTATGCATATTCATAATGGGTAAGTATTACGGTGGCTGCCAACGATTAGTTTGTTCGGAAAGGGATGAAATAGGCAGGTGTTATTATTAAGAAGCTTTGCCATCAAAATGAGTTTTCCATTTTTTGGTAAAGGCAGAAGATATTTCACAAAACACTGTCAAAGTCGGCGTTTTGAATCAAATTCTCGTGGCAGCAGAGCTAGAAAGAGGAAAATCGTGTCGTCACGTGATACGAATCGCTTATAACTCAATAAGTATTTTATTTTTTATTTTTTAAATGGAAAACTCATTTCGATTCCAAATTGCTTCAACAGTCAGGCTTGCCAATTTTATGCTTTTGCGTTTAAAAATGAGTTAGAAAATGTGTCAGAAAGTTTCGCGTTGTTGAGCAGGTCATTTGAGCTCTCTAAACCATTTCATATGCGTGTGTGGGCGCGCGCGCATGCCAATCAAATCTCAAAGCATTGCTTTCCAAAAAACTGGTTAGAAATATAATAATCTTTCATTATGTTAATTGTTGACTTCAAAATATTTAAGGGAATAAATGTGTTTTTTAAACCATTCTAAGAAAAAAGTGCGGTCTGATGAATGCACATATGTGTACTTGGAAAGTAATGTACACACACGTGTACTTCAAAATAATGAATATGCTATAAAGATCGACTTTTGTAAATTTCCTATTGGAAATAGATAATACAACTGCAATAGTATTTGTTCCTGCATTTTTGCACGGATGCTCCGATTTTTATACTTCTTTTATTGTTGGAAAGGGCTGGTTATGGTAAGTGGTCCCGTATCAATGTCACTATAATCCAAAATTTTTTTAAAAAAAAACTAGACAAATTTTTAAAAAATGATTGTACACTGCGCACCACAATCTGGTCAAGTATAAGCCTTCAAAAGATGGTAAAATTGCTATGCATAGTTCTTAATTTTATAAAACTTATGTGACTGAAATATCATGGCTCATTTCAACATTAAACAGCGCTTAAAATAATTCTTCGTTTTAAAAACAGTCTGCTTCAACGACTTTATCGTACATTTCTTTAAAAAAAACTACCATTTTTCATGTTTATGCAATAGCTTTTGCAGGATAATCCGAGAAAATGAAAAGATCAAAATAAATTCTTTTATTGCAGCAGTAACTGTAGTTATTTTTTTAAATAAAATAGAAAGATACTTTTTAAAGACCTCATTGATAGGATTATCCAGCGTGCAACAATAATAGAGGTAAACCAGTAGACCCGTGCGAGGATTTCGCCCTTCAGTCTAATATTTTTTAGCAATATCTAATATTTTTCAGAACCAGGTTTTAATATAAAGGAAATTATTGATAAAAATATATACAAACAACATTAGTCAAGCCAGGATATAATCTCATTTTATTCCAGCAAATTACACTAAAAACTGATTGAAGATAGCAAAAGCTACGCGCGTGAAAAAAAATTAACAATCGTATTTTAACTGCATAAGAAGATGACGTCATCCTCTTCGGGAAAAACATGGCAGAAAAAAAATTGAATACATATAAAATACAAATTAATCCCATATAACAATGCATACCTTTTAGGCTACACGTGAAGTACCACTGATCGACCGATCGATGGTGTCTTTTTCTTCGCAACATTTCATTTACAATTCTGCTTTTTAATCATAAATATAAAATAAACCCGTGCGGAGAAATCACACTTTACCTTTTTTGCACTATTTATTTTTTTATAATCTTTGCTGAGCACGATATAATGCGGTATTTTGTTTTTGTGGCAACATTGATTTGAAAAAAAAAAAAAACTTTTATTTCATTTATGAAAACAATGCCGATTTAATTTATAATGAACTGTAATTTTTAATCAAAAAACATGTTTTAACGAAATGTGAGTGTACTATGTCGAAAGCCGATATCAAAACATTTTGAATGGTACCCTATTCGTTGCTGTGCGTTTTGTAAATGCATAGAAAAAGGGATATTGACAACAGAAATAATATATAAGTGATCAGCAACTTTCCTGGACACTGCTCCATTTATCAGTTTTCGAGATGCACCAGACTCCGACTGAATGCAAAACAGACAAGTATAAATAATGTTAACTGATGTATTTTGCCAACCAGACATTAAAAGAGGTTGGGGTGGGGGGTGAGGGGAGGGGGGGGGAGTTTAAAACTTTTAAAAAATCGAAAAAATAAATGCTGCATTTTCTGATTGCTTATAGTAATCTAGATCTAGAATAGAGAAAAAAAAAAGATTTTTTAAGATTTGAATTATTACAAAGTTACGCCAACAAATGAGCACACAACCGCTGTAACTAATTGTCGTTAAAGTTAATTTTAAGCACATTTTTCTAAAAGCGACATTTTTTTTTAACCGCTTGGATGGCTTGAGATCCGCCCGACTGATTACCTTTAAACTTATAGCTAATTTTCTATTTCGCTATGTACTTTTTTTTTTTAATATATATATATTCTTATTTTTCGATTTTTATAAGCAATTTAAGGCATATTTTATAGGGCCAAATTGATTTATTTCAAGTGCTCAAAGATTTATTTGAAGTTTTCAAAATATTTAACTTTTGAAAAAATTCTACGCTAGGCCATGCATGCTCTAAAGATTTTATACAAGGCGTCCCCAAAAACATTGACCTCGGCTTTTATTACTTCAATATTTATCATAGACATACATTATAAATTACAAAGTTACAGAAAAAGAGGTACTGAATTTTATGAATTTAATTACAATTTTCAGCGGATTAAATGTAAAGAAATACAAAAATTAAATATTTATACGACGTCCGTACAAAATTTTTTTCCTAATGAGTAAAATGTGCCCCCATACACTAATAAGGTCATGTACAAAATTTCAGCATTTTATCATAAAAAGTCGCAGAGATATGAAAGCACATAAATGCTGACTTAAATCACTTTTCGATGCCTGAATATGACTTCGCAAAGGAGAAGAAACATTTCGGATGATCGCGTTTCAGGGGTCGTGCACAAACTACGAAAAACAAATGATTGCATATATAAATAATAATTGTGCTATTTATTGGTATAAAAGTATCTAAACTATGTAGAAATAATAACTTTACGCAAATATTACAAAGCTCGTTCAAAATGTTTTATGACATTTTTTATTTGCTTATGATGCATTTCTGCGTCGCTTCATCTGCACTCTAAGCTGTAAACATTTACATTTTAATTTATGATGAACCTCTCATCAACTTTGTTTAAACATATAATTATGACTTTTATGATAAAATGCTGAAATTTTGTACACGAGCTTATTAGTGTATGGGACACCTTTTATTCAATGGGGAATTTCCTGTACGGGGCAGTTTTCTGATGGGGGGGGGGGGGAGGGTTGGCATGTTGCTTTATGATCTTTTAGCCTTCCAATAATCCTAGGAATAACAGCTAGTTTATGTACCTTTAAAAATTTTTCATAAATAGGAACCATGTTGCACTTTTAGTGATGTCATTGACTTTTTAGTTGATTAACATGTCATTACGTCCTATAGTTTCAAAGTGTTCAGGGCCGACTGATTTTTTAAAAAAAAGTTTATTTTCCCTTCTTACGAGATATTTTACCAGCATTCAGAAAATCAAACATATACAATTACCAGATAATTATATTATATCTAGTATCGATAATGTTTCATTATATTCATCAATTTATACGCATGTAGTATGTAATAAGATTTGTGATGATATTGAACAGATGGAAGACTTTAACAATGATATGAAATTAACAATAAAAACTGGACGTAATATAATCATTCATAATAACTAATTCACATTTAATGGTATAAATATCATAAACAGAGTCATGGAGCCCCAAAATGGGATCTCCTATTTCAGGTTTATCAGCTGAATATACTCTTCGCCCATTGGAAATTGAGGTATTTAGTACATTTGACTAAACGCTCCACACTTCGTTCAGATATGTTGATGATATTTTTATAATTTGGAAATATAGTCTTGATGAATTTAAAATATTTATAAATCATATACATTCAATTGACAATAACATTAAATTCACTGTTGAAATTGAGCAAAATGAAAGTCTTCCATTCTTTGATGTAATGTTAACCAGAACAAATGAACCTATCGACAGGTCTGTTTTCTGAAAAAGCATGGCTAACGAATCTACCATACCAAATAATGCTTGTTCTCCATTTACGTATAAAATTTCAGCCTACAGATTTTTCAGACGGGCCTTTTTAGTCTGTACTGAAAATAATTTGGATAATGAATTAGATAATGTTCGTATAATTGCTTGTAATAATTGTTTTAAGGTATACCATACTAATAAATTAATCGTGGATATTGCGAATAAACTGAAAACAAATTTGTTTCGCAGAAATATAAACTTTATACTCTTCAATGTTATCCTAGCTTTTTTGAAAAATTAAAATACAGACTTTTAAAGGTTTCAATATCTGCTTAATAGCCAAACTCCCTCAGAAATTAAAGAATATCATTTGCAGTAAAATTGACCCAATTAATGTTGAAAATTATTCAGGAGTATATGAAATACCATTTATTAAAGAAGACGGATAATAGAATTACTATATTGGCATGACAAGCAGAAATCTAGTTATAAAAAAAAAGGAGCATATAGTTGATATTAAGCATAATAGAAAAACCACAGATTTGGCAAGATTATGTCAAGAAGAAACATTCCAAATAAATTTCAATGAAAGTAAAATAATTACCCCTCTAATCTATATACTATCCATTAATTATAAGGGAAACCATAGAGATTGTAACACGTAAAAATACAATATGTAACGATGCAGCATCATTTAACTTACCAAAATTATGGCTCGAGTTATTCCATGGTTACAAATATAGAAATAAACATCCAAGTAAAAATAAAAAATAACCTCTTTAATTTGAAAAAGTACATGAAAAATTAAATAATAGCGTTTCAAATAATAACTTCATAGACCGTGCAATTATTGAATATTCTTATTTGTTTTGATAATGGCTCCGATGGAGCCTAAACATGTCAACAGTCTAATAAAACTTATTTTATTGTTTATAATGTTTTTATTTTACGCCTTTTAACAGTTAAAAGAAGTATTCCTATATTTGTTGCATTTCTGTATTGCGTTTTACGTTGAAATTTTTAAAAATTGTCTTGCACGGGATATTCCAACAAAAAAATTCTTAGATTAGGTTATTTCATGTTTATATTCTCCATTTAAAAAAACGCAGCATTTGGAGCGGACAAAAGGCTCATGTGTTTCAAAATCTCACTCCTTCCAGAATTCCGTTTTACCGTCTGTAAAACTGAATTTCTTTTAGTCTCCAAAAACTATAGTCTCACCTTGATTTGAATTCATTTATGTTTTCTCCGTTTCAAGCGTTCGTTTCCATAAGTTACAGTGTAGTTTAGAGACCAAGGTCTTTAAACTCTATGTACGTTACCCAATTTACGTGAATGGGCGGCCAAGGAGAATAAGTTTTAAAACGTGGTAAACAGTGTTCGTGTTGCCATCTTTCTTTTGTTTAGTCCTTCCTCTGTTTGTATAATTTTGTTTCCGGAAATGCCAGGAATATTTTGGTACTTTCTTTCTTTGATTAATAAGCAGGTTTCTTTTAGGTCAAATGCTGCTAAATTAAACAATCAGTAAGGTTGAAATGCATTCGAATGCCTTTTAAAAATAAAGTCAATCAGAGAGAATTGGCGAATATTTTGTTTACCACAATATCCAAACAAGTAGGAAATTGCACGTCAAACGTGACAAATGAGGTCCGTTCGTACTATAGCTAGTTTCAGTGAAATGAATTACATAGTCTGTTATTATGATATGATTATTTTCCGTAATAAAATAAGTACACTTTAAGTTGGCAACATTTTATCTTTTCTTGACATTCACTAAAAATTCTAGCTTTGAAAATTCAGAACTTGAAATCCATATTCAGACTCTTTTTTTTTTCATTTAATATCTATATCTCCGAAAACATCTATCCAAAAACCTGTCGTTAGATTATATGATTGCTATATTTAAATAATTTTAATATACAAATTCGGTTTTTAAATTCAGTAATACGGAAATTGTATGATTCTATCTTAAATAGGACGTAATCACCATGGCAGCCTAGAATCATTATCTATTATGGGGTACAGGGTTCCCGTTGCCGATCGCCATTGCACCAAATCACAACAAAATTCTTCATTTGGCGTGTAAACAAACGATTAAACTCGCCAAATTACAAAGGCTTAATGTTTGCTTTTTTTTTTTTTTTTGGTGAGTGTGTGAGTTCAGGACACTGTTATTCGCATTACTTGAGCTCTCGTATCAGTATCATGAATTTAGGAAATACCATAGATTTCATTCAAAGAAACGACTTGCAGCAGGTTTAACCTATAACATACAATATGCTAAACTTTGTTGCAATCTAGCCACTACATTAATGACTTCAGCGTGATGAACGCAATAAAAACTAAATTGAGAAATTGTATATATAATATTAATAATGTCATTTCAGAATATGTATACGGGCCCAATAGACAACATTACAATTTTGAAACTGCCTTTGAAGTATGGACTTCAGTGAGAAACCGAAGCAATGTAGAAAAATAAAGTTTTTTTGAATGTGACAGACATTTTGTTCATTATATTTTGAATTTTTCAGAATTCTTTGAATGCAATATCTTAAAATCCTGAATTAACTTGGGTGGGAAAGTTTTTTTTCATGAAAGTTTAATAAGTTAAATCGGGTTTGAATTTTTTTTTCTTGACTCCGCAAGACATTTAGAATGTGTTTATTTTTGTTAGTTTCTCTCGCGGATGATTGAATTTAGATGTATAACTGATCTTTAAGCAGTTGCAAAAATCAGTTTATTGTAGAACATACTGAAAAAAAAGGGGTGCATTAAGGGGTTAAAGATCGACTTTTCAGAATTTCATGATGAATCTATTTTGCTAACAAGTTTTTTTTTTAATTTGGCTACAGTTTTTTATTTCTGACCAGAGGGCCCGTGCGAAGATTTCGCACTGAAATCTAATATTTTTTAGGTACTTCTCTATTATCCCGCGTCGATCACTTTTCATAACAAAAAACTACCGCCAAACTGTAAGATTAAACGCCAAAAATGCAGTCCCATTTACTTGATGTCAGAATCATTATGCGTGTTTGTTACGTCATCTAGTGGTTTTACATTCGACATTTGCGTGTATTTTTCTTTATGTTTTACTGATTTAGTAGTTATTTTATTAATTAAAATGACAATTGTGTCCTTAAATTCTTATATATATATTTTTTTATATATTCCAATGGCAACGTTCTTCCGTTTATTTGGCGATAGTTTTTTGTTATGAAAAGTGGTCGACGGTATAATAGAGAAGTATCATTTTTTATCAATATGTAATATTTATTAGATGCAGGTTTAAACTTCTAAAGAAAAAGCAAGGATAAAAATATCTGCAAACAACATTTAGTTCTTAGTCAAGCCAGAATATCATCTAATTTATTCCATCAAAGCTAGACTGAAAACTGAACCAAGATTGCTAAAGGCACGCGCGAGAAAAAAAAATAACAATCGTATTTTGACTTGACCTATGTTATACAGTATAACATTATACTGTATACGTACAGTATACGTTATACTGTATAACGTAGGTCACGATTTTGACTGCATTAGAGGATGACGTCATCCGCTTCGGGAAAAACATGGGACTTAGAAATATAAATCTAAACATTTCAATTTCAATTTCGCTTTTTAATCATTAGTATAAAATAAACCCGTGCGGTGTTTTTTTATAATAATTGCTGAGCATCATATAATGTGGTATTTTTTTTTTTTTTTTTTTTTTTTTGGCAACAATAATTTCAGGAAAACCTTTCATTTCATTTATGAAAAATACGCCGAATTAATTTTTAATTTTCAGCCAATTTTAAACAAAAACATGTTTTAACGAATTGTTAAGTGGGCTATGTCAGAAGCCGGTTCTAAAACCTTTCATATGGTATCTCATTCGTTGTTCTGCGTTTCATATTTTCTTAGAAAAAGGGATGTTGACAGGATAAATAATATATAAGGATTAACCAAATTGCTAAGGTTGGTCAAAAGTCAGCGAGAACCCTGATAGGGTATCATTAAATTAATTACATATGATAAAATTTAACAGAATGAAGAATGTGACTATAACTTGACCATGTAAGTTATAAAATGTCATATACGTCATATATGACAATAACGTCATACATGCGAAATAACTTGGCGATACATCTCGATCGCGTGACGATTAATCCTCGGGAGCTGCTATAACAAGGAAGTACCGATGTTTAAAAAATTCAAATCACTTAATAAATATATTTGTTAATATATTTTTAAGTTTTGATTCGATTTTCATAAAATTTCAGATGACTTGACAAAATTCTGCAACATCAAATTTCAAACTATTCGGTTGGGTAGTTTTTGCGCTATTATATGCGGACAGACGGACAGACAGACCGACGGATCAGACGACGACTATAGGTGCTACGTATTTATATAATTACGAACGCACCTAAAAACGAATTTCGTGGTAGATTTTCATTGCACATGCTGTTGAAATCTACCGCGAAATTATTGTTTGGAAATAGTGGTAGATAAATTACACTGTAAACAACAAAAACATATACATATACATACGGGTGATTTTATGGGAAATTTCTGTCTTTTAAACTAAACTTTCTATTTTCAATGTAAATTATATTTTTTACCGGATAAACAGGAAATACTCGTTGAATGTAAAAAACGGAAATGTTATTTTTTTAGTTGGGAGAAACCGGAAAAATTCCGCATAAATTTTCGTAATAAATGTGACCCCGACCAGTTGGTGTAAGGGACAGAACAAACATCCTCTAATAAGGAGTAACAAGGTTCTAATCCGGAGGAAGGTATGGCGATAAAAAATGGATGTGATAACATTTAATACACATACCTGTTCCGTGTAAATATGCATCAGTGTACAGGGTTGTATACACTGTCCACACTGTAAAAAATGGGTACTCAAAATTGAGTAAAAAGTACTCAATTTTGAATACGTCACATACTCAAAATAGCTCCGATCCAAATGTACTCAAAATTGAGAAACACATGTACTCATTTTTGATCCCATGGATGTATTCAAATATGAACTCCTATGTACTCATTTTTGATCCCATGGATGTTGTCATGCAACCAATATCCTTCCAACCCTTTTTTGTTTTTAAAGTAAACAGAAGTGAAGAGAAGAGAGAAAGAATGGTGGTTCGTTCGGAGTAAGTAGGATGTGGGAAGGCATCTGAGTATATTTTGGTTGTTTAAGAAGTAATGTGGTTTAGGTGGAATTTTTATGAATATTAGTGAAAGTGTACATAATGTAAATAATCATCTTGTAAATATCAGCTCTCATTTAATAAACTGTGCATTTAAATTTTAAAAAGAAGAATCGTTGTGTCATTCGGCTGTCATGATATTACAGCACGCTCTCATAACGAGAACAAGAGTTATTTCTACGATTTAAAATAATAAAGTAAGTGCTTTGAATCGCAGTGTTTGGATTACAAAATAGAGGTGAGCTATTCTTTTTTTATCATTTGATTGTGTAGTAAGATACTGTTAACTTTATTCGAAAATGTTTAAAAACGTAACTAAAGCAGATTTACTTATTGTTCTGGAAGAAATAGGTGAAGAAGCTGATGCTAGTAAGAGAGTACCCGAATTAAAAGATTTGTTATTGAAATCTAAAGAATACTTAAAAGATAAAGATTTCGTAACTGAATTTTTATCGACTACAGTGTCAGAAAGAAAAAATGGCGAGGAAGTAAATAGATTGCGTTTACAACAAAAAATGAGAAGCGAGAATTTAACCCATAACGAAGGGGAAAATAATACGTCATTATCATTAGATAAATTAATTAAAGCAGTTCAAGTTTTGGTAATCCCAGTGCCCAAGAAAAATGAAACATGGAATCTTTTTTTTGATTCTTTAGAAAGAGCGTTTAAGCACAAAAATGTTCCTAAGGAATATAAATCGGAAATTTTGCTAAAATTAGTAGGTGAAAAAGCAGGAAATGTTCTTGTTTATATTGATGATGAAGAATTAGCTGATTATGATAAAATTAAATCTTTAATTTTGAAAGAATATGAACCGTCCCCATTTACTTGTTTACAAAATTTTAGAAACGCTAAAAGATTACCTGGTGAAACCCATCAACAGTTCGGTTCGCGATTAAGATCCTGTTGGTTAAATTATTGTAGAATTCGAAACGTTAAAGATCTCGATTCACTTATTAATTTAATAATATCAGATAAAATTTTTGAAACTTTGGATAATGAGCTAGCTACTCACATTGCAGTCAAGCAAGGAGAAAGTTGGCTTTTGCCCGATCAGTTATCGAAAGACTGTGACATTTATTTTACTGCAAAAGGCAGGTCTTTCGAGGAAACAAAATTTGAGAAACGGCCTATTTATCGTGAAGTGAATAATGATAATAATACTAAATATGTTCCCCCACAACTAAGGAAAAATCAAGCTACGTATGAGAACAGACACTTCTCAAAATCACGTGATTGTTATATTTGTAATTCCCCATTACACCTAGCAAAATTGTGCCCAAACAGAAGAAATAAGTATGATAAATCTTATACTCAAAATGATGATCAGGGTCAGAGAAAACCGAAAATGCAACAAGATACAAATAAATTGAATCCAAATAAAAATAGTAATGCAGTAGTCACTAATGTTAGTTCCAGGCATTTACACATGAATGATCAATTAAACGAAGTTACTCTTTTTCCTTTAAAAAAAATCACTATTTATGTAGAAGGTAAAGAAATAGAAGCTATTAATGATTCCGGTACCCAAATTAGTATTTTAAATACGTCATTAATTCCCGATCTGAAAATCGAAGCTAAAGGTAATATTTTGTTACAATCCGCTTTCAAAGAAAAAGTACAAGCAAATTTGGCTACTATACCCATCCATTATAAATTACCTAACAGTGGAATTTATGTCACTTTAAATACGCTTTTTGCTTTCACTGAAAACTTAAATGTCCCCTGTTTATTAACTCCAGACGTGTATAATGCTTTGATTGAACTTCAAAATGAAGAGTTGTGTAATAATAGTCAACTGCAGGAGTTCGAAGGTCACGAAGCTAAAAATAGCTCAGAACCCCCGCTCGCGGAAGAGAAATTAAATGTTTGTTTTATTTCTTCAGAGAATAAACAAAATGATCGAAATGATGAATTTTCAGAGTTTAACAAGTTTTGTAAAGAACAAAAAGATTGCGCAACTTTAAAGAATTCATTCAAGGACGCTAAATTAGGAAAAAATAATTTTTTGATACGGGATAATTTATTGTATCATAAAGAAACTATTTGCGGTGATAAAATATATCAGCTCGTGTTACCGGAAAGTTACAGAAGTAAAGTATTAGATTTAGCTCATGATTCAATTTTTGGAAACCACTTAGGGATGCGAAAAACTAAAGAAAGAATTAAATTATCTTTTTATTGGCCGAATATTTCAAGAGATGTTGAAAATTATTGTAGAACATGTAAGAACTGTCAGTTAAAAAGCCCTGAGAGACAAACAGATAAAATTCCGATTACACCTGTTGTCCGCGCACCATATCCATTTCATACTGTAAATATCGATTGTATAGGTGAAATTATTCCGCCGTCAGGAAGGAAGCATAAATATTGTCTTACCTTAATTGATCAAAACTCTAAATGACCGGAAGTAGTACCATTACGGAGTCTCTCTGCGAAAACAGCATGTGATGCTTTATTAGATATTTTTATGCGCACCGGAATTCCTGAAGTTATCTGTTCAGACCAGGCCACTAATTTTAAATCTGAACTGACTAAAGAATTTGAGAACCGGTTAGGGGCATGTCCTCGCTTTTCAACTCCATCATACCCCGCTTCAAATGGATTAATTGAAAAATTTAATCGTGTGTTTAAACAAATGCTACATCATGTAATTCGTACGGATCCTGTTAATTGGGATAAACATATTTCTTTTCTACTTTTTGCCTACCGTGAAGTGCCAAATTGCACAACTGGAGTATCACCGTTTAAGCTCATGTATGGTCGGGAAGCTAGAGGTCCCTTGCCAGTACTAAAGTCATCATGGTCAGGTGAAATTCCCTTACCATTGAATCTTAGTAATTCAGCAGTAGACTATTTACAAGAATTAAAAATAAATTTGGAAAGAGCCGCTGACATTGCTTCTTTAACTGCTACAGAAAAACAAGAAAATTACACTCGCTATTTCAATCGTTGAAGTAGAATGAAAGAATTTGAAAAAGGTGATTTAGTATATTTACTTATCCCTGATTCTACCAATAAATTATATGCTAGATGGACAGGACCCGGAGAAATACTTGAAAGAATAAAACCACATTCGTATAAAGTGAAATTACCTGATGGGGGTGTCAGACATGTTCATGCGAATAAAATAAGGAAATTTAACGTAAGAGTACAGACTGTTGGGGTCATTTTTGAAGACTATGTAGAATTTGGTGAAATTCACCCAACACCAATTAAAGCTAATACTTCGAATGAAAATAATATAGAAGTAGACCTTAGTCATCTGGAGGTTGATAAACAATTAGAGTTAAGTAAACTTCTACAAAAACATTCACCGTTATTCTCAGGCAAAATTCAAGTTGCCAACGTTGGAGCACACAAAATTCGTTTATTACCAGGTGCGGAAAGAAAGAAACCATATATTTATAAAATTTAGGAATCGCTAAAAATGAAGTGGATAAACAAATAGAAGAGTTAGAGCATCTAGGACTTATAGAAAAAAGTGAAGCTGAAATAGCTTATCCGGTCGTATGTGTCGCAAAGAAGGACGGTAGCATGCGCTTATGTATAGATTTTCGTCAATTGAACACAGTGACAGAACCTTTTGATTACCCTATGGAAAATGCAACTGAATTAATTAATCAAATAGGAAGTGCTAACATAATTACATGTTTAGATGTATTAAAAGGGTATTGGGAAATTCCTCTAGAAGAACAGAGTCGAGATCTTACTTCTTTTAAAACCCATCGTGCTCAATACCGATGGAAAGTCATGCCTTTTGGATTGCGCAATGCGGCTGCCACATTCCAGAAATCGATCAACAATGCTCTGGATGAACATCGTGAGTACAGTCGAGCATATCTGGATGATATTGCTATTTTTTCAAATGACTGGGAAAATCATCTGAAACATCTTGACGCTGTTTTATCTAAATTAACTGATCTGAAATTCACAGTGAATGTTAAAAAATGTGTTTTTGCAAAGGCACAGATCAAGTATCTAGGTCATGTCATAGGAGGAGGTAGACATGAGCCCGATCCGGAGAAGTTACGTGCCATTGAGACAATAGAATCGCCTAAAACCAAAACAGCCCTCAGAAGTGCATTGGGTTTATTTAATTATTATCGTGACTACATAAGAAATTATGCTGAAATCGCCAAGCCTTTAACCGACTTGACAAAAAAGAAAATCTCAGAAATCATTCCGTGGTCTGAGGTTGAAGAAGAGGCTTTCCAAACTTTAAAACGTTCATTGTGTGAAGCTCCTAAGCTGTATACACCAGATCCTAAAAAGCCTTACACTATTCAAAGTGATGCCAGTTCTTATGGAGTTGGTGCTTGTCTATCGCAAAGAGATGAGAAAGAAAATTTGTGTCCTATTAGTTTTGCTAGCCAAAAGCTCACTAAGGTGCAACAAAACTGGTCGACTATTGAGCGTGAAGCTTATGCGGTAGTGTGGGCATTAAAAAAATTTGAAGTTTATGTGTTTGGTGCTGAAATTGAACTAATAACTGATCACAATCCCTTAATATATCTTCAGAAATCTGCACCTCAGTCTGCAAAATTACAAAGATGGGCCTTATCTCTACAAAGATATAATATAAATATTTCTCATTGCCCAGGTGCAAAATTAAAAAATGCAGATAGTCTGTCACGACTAGTTACTGTATAAGGATTATTTCAATGATACTTTATTTTGTGTTTAATTTTGGTATGCAGTATTATATCAAGTCGTCTTTCCATCTGTTTTGAATTGTTAGTGCTTTTTTATATGTTTATTATATATTCATTATAATTATTATAACAAGTCTTCTATACATCTGTTTTGAATTGTTAGTGTTTTTTATATGTTTATTATATATTCATTATAACTATTATAACAAGGCTTCTGTACATCTGTTTTGAATTGTGTTTTTATATATATTTTATGCTGTATAGTTGTATGGTTGCTATTTGTCAGATTTTGCTTCGCTTTGCGTAGCACAATCTTATCGGGGGGGTGTCATGCAACCAATATCCTTCCAACCCTTTTTTGTTTTTAAAGTAAACAGAAGTGAAGAGAAGAGAGAAAGAATGGTGGTTCGTTCGGAGTAAGTAGGATGTGGGAAGGCATCTGAGTATATTTTGGTTGTTTAAGAAGTAATGTGGTTTAGGTGGAATTTTTATGAATATTAGTGAAAGTGTACATAATGTAAATAATCATCTTGTAAATATCAGCTCTCATTTAATAAACTGTGCATTTAAATTTTAAAAAGAAGAATCGTTGTGTCATTCGGCTGTCATGATATTACAGATGTATTGAAATTTAAAATTTCTTATGTCGTTAAAATAAAATTTATAGGATTAAAAAAAAGTTACTTCGCGAGGACAACCTTATAAGGGATTATACATACATTTCTGCTCATTTTTTTCATAATTTATAGTAATTAACCAACCCTTGCCCAAGAGAGGAATCGAACCCACGATGTCCTGTTTACTAACCTGACCACCCAAACCAACGCGCCATGAGGGGGACACGCTTTCTTCTCAAATGTTGTTAGTTACTTTGAAACTCTCCCTCTATCCCTTCCAAACAATATCTGGCATCTGGCGCCATCTGTTAGGAAGGGATAGAGGTTTTAAATATGTTTTTAAGGATGTACAGTGCCTGTCTATATGTGTTAAAGATTAAAATAATGTCTGAAGTAACAGGTAGTTCGAAGAATTATTAATTAAAAAATGACATTAGAAAAGATCATAGATTGAAATACTAAAATTATAAACTTTGTAAAATTATAATTTATAAAATAATAAATTTTAGCGTAATTCATAAATTTGTAAGCCAAATCAGTTTAGTTTAATACCAATTTGCATAGCTATAATTTGCAAAGATATTATGTTATGAAACTTTTAAATAACACAATATTGTCTCACGTTAAAAAAGTTAAAATAAATTTTAAAAAAATTAGTGGGAAGAAAAATCATAATTTTGAAGTACTATCCAGAAAAAAAAAAAGATGTGTAAAATGTGAGGGGAAAAAAAAGAGTAAATGTGGTGTAGTGGATCCACTTTGATGAAAATCCCGAAGAACCAGATCCACTTTTCATTTTTCTTATTCTTCGTTTTTCCTTCAAATAATAGCTTTTTAGGCTCCGTAATTTCGTCATTACACATTATGAAATATACAAGTATGTTGGGTTTGATCATATGTTCATTTTTGATCCAAAAATACTCATTTCGAAATGAGTACATGAACTTACTCATTTTTGAAAATACGTATGTTCATTTTTTATCCAAAAATACTCATTTCGATATGAATACATGAACTTACTCATTTTTGAGAATGCACATGTTCATTTTTGATCCAAAAATACTCATTTCGAAATGAGTACATGGACTTACTCATTTTTGAGTACTTCATTTTTTACAGTGCATAAACATTGACCTCGCCTTTTATTCCTTAAATATTAATCATAGACATATATTATAAATTACAAATTATTATTATGTATTACAAAGTTACACAAAAAAGATACAGAATTTTATGCAATCGTTTAAAATGTTCAGAGGATTAAATTTGAAGAAATACAAAATTTTAATTTTTATACGGCCTCCTTACAGAAAATTTCCCAATGAGTAAAATGTGCCCCATACATTAATTAAGGTCATGTACAAAATTTCAGCATTTTATCATAAAAAGTCGTAGAGCTTTTATGTAGGATGTAGATGTATGTGAGGATGTAGAGTAGTAGTTTAAACAAAGTTCGTGAGGGGTTAATCACAAATTAAAATGTAAACGTTTTCAAAATTAAATGCATGTAAATGCCAAATTATCATTTTAGATTATTTGGGAGAAAGAAAGCCATTTCGTTTTTTAGCTATATCTCTTTTTTCTGTTGTGAAATTATCGAATCTTTTCCAAATTATTAGCTCCATTTGAAGTTTGTGTACTCCGTGGTCATCATTAATAAGGTAAAAAAAAAAGCCAATTAATAATTACAATACAAATTTTAGACAGCTACAACTTTGCATTTAATTAAAAAAAAAATGCACCATTTCAGCAAACTGAAAACCAAAGTAGTTAGAAAAAATTTAAAACTTAATTTTTCTCGCCTCCGGGGATTTGGCATATCCAATTTTACTGATATGGTCTAGTTTATTGATCATTTATAAAACATTCAGTGCAGTACAAGAAGGTATCGGACACAAAAAGAATTGAAAAACAGTCCTTCCGGCCTGTACCGGGAGGAAAAGGTAGCTTTCCTATATCTTCGTTTTAAAATTTTAGCTAATGTTACACGAAAACAGCAAGTTAAAATGCAAAGAAAACGTTTACAAAGGATTCGTTAATACTGAATCTGAATAAGAAATTCGCCAAATTATTGAGCAATAGCCAAATTGGCTTCATTTATGAAGATTTATTTTGGTCGCTAAATTTGGCGATATTTCGCCAAATGTCGCCAAGTTTGGCGAGAATTTGGCGCTAACGGATATGAATGTATAGTTTTATGCGTATGATTGAGAAAATTATTACAACAATGAAAATTTTTGTAATGTGCTGTCTTGTTTCAAAATGTCAGCCACCCTAGAATTTCAAACTGCTCTATCTTAGCCATTTTTTAAGATAGAGGTAAACCAAAAAATGCTCTGGAATCCTTGTATCAAGGCCTAACACGTCGAGACATTGGTGACCTTAATACACACAATTAGTTTCATCAAAATCGATTTATAAATACGAGCGTTATCGTATGACATAGGTCAGATATATATATATATATAAATCAACATTTGAACAGAGGGTGGTTTTGGGGTCTGGGGGTCATGATCGGTGAAAATATATCCAAATTTTCCGGAACTGCTTTCCTCCGAACGGCTGCAATAGGTAGCTTTATACTTTTTTGTATTGAAAGCTACCTAATAGTGAAATTCCGATGCGCAATATTTTTTAGAAAATTACATTTTAAGTAGCTTTCAATACAAAAAAGTATAAAGCTACCTATTGCAGCCGTTCGGAGGAAAGCAGTTCCGGAAAATTTCGATATATTTTCACCGATCATGACCCCAGACCCCAAAACCACCCTCCGTTCAAATGTTGATTTATATATATCTATACTAATATTATAAAGGAGTAAAGATTGTTTGTTTGTTTGCAGGGGGTAATCTCTGGAACTACCGAACCGATTTCAAAAGTGATGGTGGCAAATTGATGGTGACAACCCCTGCTCCAACATAGGCTATATTTTATGTCGGTGCCACTTACCCCAGGGGGAGTGCAGGAGCACAAAATGTTCTAAATTGCGATTTTTTTTTTATTGAAGGATCTAGAAATTTAAAATTTGGCATTGTAGCTACTTATAAGATGTAAATGCTCTCTAAGAACAAATTAAAAAAAAAAAAAAGAAATTTAAAAGGTTGAAATGAGCGAAAAGCGTTCTAAAAACATTCTAAATTACAATTTCTATGGAATCTCTGGAACTACAGAACCGATTTCAAAAGTGATGGAGGCAAATTGATGGTGACAATCCCTGCTCCAACATAGTCTATATTTTATGTCGGTGCCACTAATCCCAGGGGGGGGGGCGGTGCAAGAGCGAAAAACGTTCTAAATTGCGATTTTTTTTTATACTGAAGGAGCTAGAAATTTGAAATTTGGCATTGTAGTTACTTATAAGATGCAAATGCTCTCTAAGAATAAATAAAAAAAAATCGAAATTTAAAAGGGTGAAATGAGCGAAAAGTGTTCTAAAAACCTTCTAAATTACAATTTCTATGGAATCTCTGGAACTACAGAACCGATTTCAAAAGTGATGGAGGCAAATTGATGGTGACAATCCCTGCTCCAACATAGTCTATATTTTATGTCGGTGCCACTAATCCCAGGGGGGTGCAGGGAGCGAAAAACGTTCTAAAATTGCAATTTTTTTTATACTG
The DNA here is from genome assembly GCA_963931845.1 of Maratus michaelseni. Classification (NCBI taxonomy): domain Eukaryota; kingdom Metazoa; phylum Arthropoda; class Arachnida; order Araneae; family Salticidae; genus Maratus; species Maratus michaelseni. The sequence continues at coordinate 93,923,022 of OZ007596.1, forward strand.
AAGGAGCTAGAAATTTGAAATTTGCCATTGTAGTTACTTATAAGATGTAAATGCTCTCTAAGAATTTAAAAAAAAAATCGAAATTTAAAAGGGTGAAATGAGGGAAAAGCGTTCTAAAATCATTCTAAATTACAATTTCTGTGGAATCTCTGGAACTACAGAACCGATTTCAAAATTGATGGTGGCAAATTGATGTTGACAATCCCTGCTCCAACAGCTTCTTTAATAAAAAGCTATGCGTTGCTGACGACTGGGTTTTTCGCTAATTGTTGCCACAGATTAATCTCGGAAAATGAAACATTTCAAGTTACTGAAAAAAAAATAATAGCTCGGAAATTATTTGTCAGAAAATTGTTAGACAAACTGCGTTTGAAAGGTAAAAAAAATGTATTTTTCTTGATATAAATTTCAAATCTAATGATTATGCCGTTTTTCAAATATTGAATTTCAAAAATTATTAAATTTCACAATGGAGTACCATAGCGAAACCTTCATGCGTAAAAAGATAATGATAAGGGCGACGTGTCCTGACGTGTATATTGGCTAGCACGAGTTACAAATTATAGTAGCCTTATTATTCTGTTACAATATAAAAGTGAATTATGAAATTTCAATATTTTGTTTGATTAAAAGTTCGTTAAGGGAAATTGACCAGCGTAGCGGGCGTAGCTTGCTGGAATATGTATACATCCATATATATATCTGACCTATGTCATACGATAACGCTCGTATTTATAAATCAATTTTGATGAAACTAATTGTGTGTATTAAGCTCACCCACGTCTCGACCGAGTTCGTTGGCCAGCTTGGTCCGCCATTTTTTTTCAAGATGGCAACCATTTAAAAAATTAAAACTAAAATAAATATACAAAAAAGTTAAAAATTCAACTTTATTTTTTAATTACGTGTTAGGCCTTGATACAAGGATTCCAGAGCATTTTTTGGTTTACATCTATCTTAAAAAATGGCTGAGATAGAGCAGTTTGAAATTCTAGGGTGGCTGACATTTTGAAACAAAACAGCACATTAACGCGATTACTTATTATTTTCTTTCATTGTTGTAATAATTTTCCCAATCATACGCATAAAACTATATATTCATATCTGTTAGCGCCAAATTCTCGCCAAAATTGGCGACATTTGGCGAAATATCGCCAAATTTGGCGACCAAAATAAGTCTGCATAAATGATGCCAATTTGGCTATTGCTCAATAATTTGGCGAATTTCTTATTCAAATTCAGTATTAACGAATCTTTTGTAAACGTTTCTTTGCATTTTAACTTGCTGTTTTCGTGTAACATTAGCTAAAATTTTAAAAAAACGAAGATATAGGAAAGCTACCTTTTCCTCCCGGTACAGGCCGGAAGGACTTTTATAAATTCAAAAGTTTAAAACAGTTTTATTTTTAGTCAATTTTGCCTTTTCTGTGAGAATGACCCCTAACATTAATAATTATATAAAATAAATATGCACCAATTATGCTCAATAATTACTCAATTATTACTCAATAATTATTTCATTTAAATTTCTGGTAATGTAAATGTCCCTTTCCATGGCTTCCGTGGCCACGTCAGAACTTTAAAAAATAAAAAACTTGCGAAAAATAAAATAGAAAACTAATATAAGGTTATTTATTAAGCATAAATGAAAAAATCCATGCAATATTTAAGATTTTTTACGTGCTTTTATAAAATTGATTTTGTTTCGTGCTATTTTGTACATTTTTGTGAGAATGGATCCATACACGTCTACGTCATTAATAAGCATAAAATCCCAGATCTTCCGGAGGGTATTTTGATGTCCCGTGGAAGAGGTACCCCCCCCCCCCCCCCTAGACACCATTTAATTAATTATTGTAAGTATATCATCCAAGTCGTTTCGAAAGATGATTTCTTTGTGGAAAAGAACGGGGAGGCGGGGGGATAGTTTTGAAGGAAAGGGCCTCGCAAAAATTATTGCACCACACCTCGCTTTCGCTAAAGACGCCTCTGCTGGCATCATGTGTTATTATGAAAACATTTTGTCCATTGCCATGTAATTTTAGCGTTAGAAATGACGTTTGATGCAGCTATAAATCATTTTTCAGTTTCATAACCTAATTTGCATGTTTTCTTTTTAAAATTATGTCATTTTCAACAGCAAAAGAATTCAACTTTAAGAAACCTTGAAAACGTCCTTAAACAACATTTATTCGACTTTAAGAAAACCTTTTACGTATATTTAAAAAAAGAAATGAGATTAATGAAGGTATTACCATCCCGATCCGCATTAATTCTCTTTATTCATGGCATATGAATACATGTAAGTTGTTGTGCAAATAAATACATGTAAAGTAACGCACGCCAAAATAATAAGATGTTCCCTTAAAATAAGCCCTAATGCGTTTTTTATATACATTCTTTAAGCAAAAACTAATATGCCACATTTACTCGCGTATTAGGTAGCTTTCAATACTAAAAAGTATAAAGCTACCTATTGCAGCCGTTCGGAGGAAAGCAGTTCCGGAAAATTTCGATATATTTTCACCGATCATCACCCCCAGACCCCAAAACCACCCTCCGCTCAAATGTTGATTTATATATATAGATATATCCATATATATATATATATATATATATATATATATATATCTGACCTATGTCATACGATAACGCTCGTATTTATAAATCGATTTTGATTTTTGATGAAACTAATTGTGTGTATTAAGCTCACCAATGTCTTGACCGAGTTCGTTGGCCAGCTTGGTCCGCCATTTTGTTTCAAGATGGCGGCCATTTAAAAATTTAAAACTAAAATAAATATACAAAAAAATTAAAAATTCAAATTTATTTTTTAATTACGTTTTAGGTCTTGATACAAGGATTCCATAGCATTTTTTGGTTTACCTCTATCTTAAAAAATGGCTGAGATAGAGCAGTTTGAAATTCTAGGGTGGCTGACATTTTGAAACAAAACAGCACATTAACGCCATTACTTGCAAATTATTTTCTTTCATTGTTGTAATAATTTTTCCAATCATACGCATAAAACTATATATTCATATCCGTTAGTGACAAAATTGGCAACAAAATTGGCGACATTTGGCGAAATATCGCCAAATTCGGCGACCAAAATAAGTCTTCATAAATAAAGCCAATTTGGCTATTGCTCAATAATTTGGCGAATTTCTTATTCAAATTCAGTATTAACGAATCTTTTGTAAACGTTTCTTTGCATTTTAACTTGCTATTTTCGTGTAACATTAGCTAAAATTTTAAAACGAAGATATAGGAAAGCTACCTTTTCCTCCCGGTACAGGCCGGAAGGACTTTTTTTCTCTCCCTTTTTTGCCACTTCTTCGGTAACAAAAGGAGTGAAGACCGAAAAAAAGAAGTGTGATATACTTTATTTACATGAATATTTATCGGAAAAAAGAATTGAGCCTCTAAACCAAGGTTTACCAAAGAGTGGTGCTCCGTGGGGGTCAAGGCTTAATTTCTAAGAAAAAAAGTACCGGAGCCCTAATATTCAGCAGTACTAACACCCGTAGCGCACCCCTCCCCCACCCCTCCCGCCGTCACTCTAATCTTCATATTTATATTTCATACATTATTTTCAAAATTTAAAGCATTGTTTTTTTATTTAGCAAAATAAAAGTTTTAAAAATCTGTGTATACTAGACTATCAACTTTTCCATTTTTTAGCTATTACTACTTCTAAATAGAAACCTTTTTCTAATCTTAATGTTAATTAATCACAGAATTCTGCGATTCAATAAGCTCAGGACTATGATTCCGAAATAATGTTAACACACAAAAAATGAATAGTTTGCAGCTATGCAGAATAGAAAAAGACTATTTCTATTTACTCTTTATTCTGATCAAAATAACATTAAAATGATTTGAAATGGAAATAAATAAAATTTTGAATTTAAGACACATTGAGCTCGAGCCAGACCAAACCCAAAGACTGATATAAAAATCGAGCCTGTTTCATCTCCATCTCTTACGTGAGCGACACATTACGTCACTTATAAGTATTTTGATGCAAAATATTGGAAATGAGAGGGACAGGAAAAGTAATTTAGGAGTCGTTTTTCGGACGCGTTATTGCACTGGGCTCCAGAGCGCAGTGTTTATGAGCTCCGGTGAATTCTGGGCAATTTTTAAATGTTTACTAAAAACAGAGAAGTACCGGAGCTGAGCTCCGGTGGGCTCCGGTGCAAATTAAACCCAGTTGGGGGTACGTATACAGGCTTTAGGGGATATGCGATGAGAGATAATAATGGGTCGGGTAGCTTTTAAACTGACAAATTACATGTAAAAGTGACCCTAATAGTAATTGCAATGACTCCACATCTAATTAGCTTTTGGATATGAAATTATTTTAAACACACATTAAAAAAGATATATTCTAGCAGTAAATGTTTTGTATAAGAGTCTAGATGACATATAAAGTGTTTTAATTTAATTTCAAATTTAATGCTTTTTCAATAAATGCGTTCACTTTATATACCTTGAGTGCAGAATTTCTCGTAAATGAATTGTCGCCAAAATTGTTTGCATTGCGTAGAGATATAATATGTGTTTAAAATGACCTACCTACACTGTAAAAAAAATAATGATTAGTTCTTCAGAACAATTAAAATTAAAATTAGAAAAAAAACCCTCAAAATTTTGAAATGTTTTTAAAGTGGAAATAGTTGTTATATGTAAATTTTTTACTTGGTGAACGTAATAGTAGGGCATTTTGTGCATCTATAAGGCATATAACCTTCAGTCAAAATTTCGTGAAATTCTATTCAGCCATTTATTAGAAATAATGCTCGCAATGACCCAAATCATCGCTTTGAAAAAATTGACTTTAAAGATAAAATTATCCCTCGATCATATAAAAGTACTCAATTGTTCTGAACATAACTTTCCTTCTAAAGCGATTTTTTGGATACGGTTTCTTTTAAAATGTTCCGAAAGAGTAAAATTTTAATATAACCTATTCAATTTTTTGTTGACGCTTTAAAAGGTACTTGAATGTACCTTTTAATTACATTGACTTAGGTACTTTAATTACATTGACTAAGGTCCATTGTCTTATGAATGTACCTTAAATTAACACCGCATTTTCAACAAATATTTAAGTGTAAACAAATGCTACTGTCACATTACATTTGACATTTAACGGAGATTGCTTTGAGACCTATAATCTACAAGACTGTTTGTCTCAAATGATCCATATTTTTATTCACAGAAACACATACATGACTTTGACAATTACATAAATCTTCTAGACAAGATAACACAAGGAAATAACAGAGTTTTACAACCGGGAGCTCCACAAACTGCGTGAAATGGAACTGGCGGGAGTCGAACCCGCCGGCCTTGATTCCTACATTCACAAGCGATTAGCGGAATGGTGCCTTAACCACTCGGCCACGGAGGCCCCTACTGTCACATTAAAATGCTACATGTAAAGTTACGTTAAATGTAAACAAAGATATGTTTTATTCATATCCATTAGTTGCTATTTTTTCTATTTTCTATTCGTGACTCTCACAAGTAAAAACAAAAATTGGGGTACGCCAGCCACATATAATTCTTCAAGAAGTACGCGATGTATAAAAATTTTCATACACACAGTACATAATTTTGTTTGCATCTGTATTGAATAAGTGTTTCATTTACGACAAATTTGCTGTTAGCGGATTTACTTACAGCAAAGCAAACTCCTGTAAAGTAACCCGTAATATCTGTCGTTGGATACCAGGTCTCAAACACTACTATGCATATGAACATTATAAAAAACTAATAAGCCATAGGCTCCCATCCAAATTGGACATTACCGGCATTAACAACTACGTGAAGTCCAACCGTTGCGATAGTAACCCTAACCATGGGTACTAAAGGGGCCGGAACAGGTTCGGTCCGCAGGGGGAAGTTCGTGACATCATTATCCCATGGTTATCCTGGAAGTTCATATGAACGACCAGGGCCCAGAGACTAGCCAAGGGCTCCCTCCTGAGAATTGATTTATCACCGGTCGGAATCGAAAAGCACCTATGAATGTCACTTCTAGATTCCTTCCAGGGAATGGACAACACACAAAAAATGTTAAAACACAAAGATAGAAATAAAAAATAGGAAAGTTATACCACCACCGTCACAAGTCCAGGTGACTAGGCTGGAGAAGCCGTATGACGAGGAAGAGGATGAAAGCAAAAATGTGGTCCGGCCAGACCTTGGTACCGCTCAAGCCCGTTTGCTCATTCGCTTTAGATGTGACCAACTGCTTTCCAAGTCCTTAGCCGGCGTTTCAACCGACCCTGACCCTGAAATCAACTGTCTCCGGCGACCCCCGTTAGGGGCCCTGAGCTTGGCCAAGAGAAGCACTCATCTTGGCTAAGCTCTGGAGTATCCGAATCAGGACGAGTGAGACTCATGCCACACCCGGATTGGAATCCCCGGCAGGTCCTTAGAGATGACAAGCGGGACCGGCGAAGCCGACCAGTTTGATGGGATTTGGCGCTATGTCGGTACCTGCCCCCTCTGGGACCCTGCTTTAACGCGATCCCGAAATTGGAACCGGCCGCCACAGCTACCTCGGCCGGGATCCCGGTCATCCTCCCGCGCCACGAAGTGGCCGGGTTGATTCGGGACCACCCGGAAGGGCATCCTGTCTGTATACATTATAAGGGCGGCCAAAACATGACGTCACGACTTATGAGTTAAAAATCTACAGTGAAGTTGTTCTTTTGCGTTTAAAACAGAATCGACTTTCGTAATCATAGAATCATAAAGAAAGGTAAAAAAGGATTTGATCTCACCCCGTGATTATTTATATAGGTAGACGATACATATTTATATTAATGACAAACAACATGCGAAAACTATAAGCAATCAAAAAAAAAATAAACACAACAGTCAGTCAACAGTTCGACGTACTTAGCGCCGTTGGCTATTTCTCATTTGACAACAACATGCGCCGGGCGAGGTACATCTAGAGACGAAAGGGTTCAGAGTTCAAGAGAACAAAGAAACTGCAATGGTCTTCTGATGATGGCTCCTTTTGGAAACCTTATTATGCATGGTATTGTTCGACTATCACTTCTAAGATGAGTTTGGATTACAACACTTCGTTTGCTGCTAAATCTTGAGGTGTTTTCCTTTATGGGAAATACTGTATATTCTATGAGCTCGCTTGGTTGATCAATTTGTCTATATTGGGGAGTTAGTTTTAGTACTAGCAGACAATTAGATTTTCACTGTTTCGAAACTTGAATCAAAAAATTTTCTTGATATTTTCTCTTTTTCATTATTTGGTATTCATTGGATTGGGCAACTGTTATCTTTGATTGTGGTAGAGTGAGCAATCTTCTACCAACTAGGAAATTATCAGGTGTAAGAGATTTTGGTTCACGAGGATCACTAATAACGTAGGTGAGAGGTCTAGAATTGAGAATTGCTTCTACTTGAATCACAGCATTTGCATTATAAGTTAAGAGCTTGGTCATTTTCAGCAAATCAAAGTGTTTAATGGATATAATACTTCAATTTCTACTTTAAAACTCAATATAACTATTTATTGGAAATAAACAATTATCTCATCTAAGAAACATCAATCAACTTGAGTACTCAAAGAAGCAATCATCTTTCCACCCCCGCAGCTCAATTAAGTGATTACTGAATTAGTTGCAATAACTGGGATTTCCAGCATATTTCCAAATGACTGTTTATTCAACTCTAATTTGTTCGTAGTGTGAAAGTGATTTTAGATAAGACATTCAATCGCAACCGGACAGTTTAGACACTGGTTCGCACTCGCAAGCACCGCACAGTGATTTTACTCACTGCATCATACAGCATAATCTTATGTTTTCATCATAATATTGTTACTTACTGGATTACTCCATTAAAGCAGAATAATGCTAATATGTTCATCAACGCAAAGATACCGCAACTAATTTTGTTTTATACATATTTCAATATATGCTTGTGAGTGTAAATAGCTATTTTCTTCCTCTCCTCTACACCTACACATCTACATTCGTGGATACAAACTCACACAAGGAAATCTTAAATTAGAGACATTGATTAACTCTTTCAGAGACAAAATAATTATGTTACTAAAATGTTTAAATGACTGAATGTCACCAGAATTTACGAACAATTTTATTTAAAGATAAATAAACGCGTTTCTTCACATACCTAAGCAAAATTGTATTAAAAAGTTCTGGGTGCCATTTGATGTTTAGAATGAATATTAAATGGTGTAAGGGGTGTCCAAATGAAAAGTGGATACAGAGTGTAGAAGTATTTTATTACAAAAAATACTCTACAAATAACCACCGTATTTGTTGAGGCATTTGGCCCATCCTGTCACCAGCAGGTCGATAATCCTCGCGTAAAACTCTTGGGGCTGATATCGGAAGAATGTTACCCTATCGTTCCTACCACTTCTTCGTACGAAGTATAAATCGTTGTCCTCGGAGTGCCTTCTTAAATGGCCCGAAATTTCACGGGTAGTCACTCTTCTGTCATTTGTAACCATCTCATCGACAGCGGCGACTGATGCATCGGTGACGGCCTGGTCTCAGTGCTTCCTTGATTGTCTGTCTGCCTTGTCTGAAACTCTTGCACCAGCTGTTCACAGCTGTACGTCCAAAATAGTGTTCACCATAAACATGCTTCATTCGGCGAAAAATATCTGCGTTCGTAGCCCCTTCTGCCACCAAAAAACGCACTACGTCTCACTGCTCGACTCTGGACGCTTCCATCCTGTTCACTCTATGTTTTAGCCGACAGTTACACACACACAACCTCTTTTAAAACGACGCAATTTTGTCTAATGCGCCAAACCTTGCATGCGCTAAGCCAAAATCGAATGAAAAACCAGTTTGGAAACTTCGATAACGTCGCTACGTCAGCTGTCCACTTTTTAATTGGGCACCCCTTATAATATGTATTATACCACGCAGGGTTCTCACTCACTTTTGACTAACCTCAGCAATTTGACTAATTATAAAAGAAAAACAGTGTGGCCAAATGATAAAAGTGTTACAGAATCTTCCTCGTGAATTACTGATTCTAAAACCGCTTTTTAAGCTCCCTAACGTACTCTCTTTTATCTTTTCAGTGTATGTTCTAATCTGCTGTAATTATTTTTATAAAAGTTACTTGATCTAAATTGAATCATCGCTTACAGAGAGAGGCTTTACAAAGTCGAGAAAATCAATGTGATTTATTTCTAAATAGTTTTGTAAAACAAAATACGGATTAACTCTGCATTTCGGGATGGCATGTTAAAGGTTTGGATGAAAAAACCCAAATAAATAACATTTTATGTAAATGTATGAATAAGTTCTTAAAAAAGAAATACAAATAATAAGTTACATAGGAAAGTTTTCTATCGTTCAATATCATCATTGTGTGTGTGGCTGAAAGAAAGAGGGAATAAAAATCAACTCTCGCAATTTGGCGATTTCAATTTTTCGTTTTCTCACCAAATGCGACATTTTGTCGCGATTTGACATAATGGCGATCGGTAGCGAGAACCTTGACACTGCCCGTCAAGGGGTTAATTTACAACAGAAAGTTCAATATATGAAACGCGAGAATGAAGTTTTATTAGTTAGAAAATTCCTTTCTTTCTTATAGCAGGTGAAAGAAAAACAAGAAATAAAAATCATGCGTCAAGCATAGATTATGAAACACTTTCCAACACATTCAGAATACTGTAACAAAACTTCAAAGATTATTAAAGTGAAATATGATGGCTAAGTAAACAATTTGGAAAACGCGTAACATGTTTGAAAACATAATTTCCGCAATTACCATCTATAGTAGAAAAAGTATTCAAATTCTTTTGTGAAACCCTGTATATGATCTATAGATTTGTATATATACTACGTAGTACGCTAAAATTTAAAACACAGTTAGGAAACGCTTAGCACAGTTGAAAATTCCCCTTCTGATATTTCCTTCAATAAATGGAAATGTACTCGAGATCTTTTAAGCAGCCCTGTATATAATCAACAAATTTTGTGTAAAACATTAGTTAAATTTAAAAATGCGTACCACAATTTAAAACACCCTTCCAGCAATTGTTATTAATAGACAGTACTGTAACGGAATTCTTTTGTGTGTCCCTATAAATGAACGATGAATGCTATACACACCCTATTCTATAGAAGTATTTTATAGTGCACCTCAGTGACATATAACGATATCAATTTGTTTGAAATTGTGTAGCATCATTAAAATACACAACGAAAGATATTACTCATGGACCATAAAATAACGGAAATTTTTGCATTTTCCTGTAAACGAACTATAAATACTATACACTTCATTTTCAATTACCGAACATGCCATAGTAAACCTCAATAACAGATATCAATTACATGGCAATGTGGGTACACTGCAAAAAAAAGTGTTGCGTAAAAAAGGCATGCGCGGTAGCGTATTACTGCTTATTTTACTGTTTATTACTGTTGATTTTACGGTATAAAACTGGCAGCTGGGATGTTAGTATTATATTGTAAAATCAACACTTTTTTTTGCAGTGTATATTTACGCGAAGGCAGACAGAACAGACAGACGGCATGCAGACAGACAAACCGTATTTATAAACTCTTTTCAACTATGTTGAAAAGTGTTACAAAAAAAAAAAAAGAAAGAAAGAAAGAAAGAAAACAGCGAACTTGCTTCTTTCGATACATAGAATTTTAATGAGAATATCGACGGACCATGTTTACTTAGATTGATAGGTAATCCTATTTAAACAATTCAAGTTGACATGTTCTTCAAACGGAAATTACGCGAATATTTGGTTTTACCGGAATTTTCTTTCCAAAATAGGTGGTGCGAAAAAGTGTAAATTGGGCGTAAATTATGCAAATAAATATGGAAAATCCTGGTCCTGATTTTCGGTGAAACATATATAATCACTTTTATTTTTACTTTACATTTTAATGTTTCGATTCTTAAATCACATTGTTATATTTGCAGTAAATTTGATTCATATCTTTCCTCAGAAAAAGGATTAGTGATTACGCACTGGATATTACCTTCCGATGATATCTAACCTTTTCCTTATAGAAAATTGCTATTGTGCTAGCTATTAATTAAGATTATAAATAAGCAATCCATTTTATACACGAATACTTGTGGTTAATTCTAGGGAATACCTGTATTCTTATCTCACGCTTTCATCCATAAATTTTCTTTTAAAGTAGAAATACAGCTTTAATAACAATAATAATAAAATAAAATAATAATAGCTTTTCACTCGGATGAGCTTTCAACGATATCATATTACTTCAGGTTTTTGTGGTTTACTAAATAGAAAACTTGATCCTTGACTCCATCACAACTTAAGATTTATTATTCATCTTAAGGCGTTTCTAAAAAAAAAAAATTCCCCTCGTTCAAACAGCGCGAAACTTTCTGACACATCTACGGACGTATTTTTAAACGCAAAAGCAAAGCACTTACAGATCTGACTATTAAAGTGTTTTGTAATCGAATGGTGTTTTCCATATTTTGATAAATGAATTACTTATCGAGTTATAAACCATTGTTGTCACGTGGTGGCAGTTTTTAGGTGCGTTCGTAATTATATAAATACGTAGCACCTATAGTCGTCGTCTAGTCCGTCCGTCTGTCTGTCTGTCCGCATATAACAGAGCAAAAACTACCCAACCGAATGGTTTGAAATTTAATATATACAATTGTTGCAGAATTTTGTCGAGTCATTTCAAATTTTATGAAAATTGAATCGAAACTTAAAAAGATATTAATAAAAGTTTTCTTTATTCTATTAAATCTTATCATACGTAATCTAAATGATAAAAGTGCAAGTCATGTGACTGTGGAAAATAAATACGAGCTAGCCACATCATTTCCCATATGCCAAGCGACTATTTTTATTCAAAATTAATTTTTCGAATAAAATTGCGTAAAAGTTACATTTTTAGAAAGATCGTTCAAAAAAAAAATTGTTTGCTTGAGAGATGAGTTGCATTAAAAAATATATAGATACTGAGATAACTTCAGTGAAAATTAGGTTAACAACCGAATATCTCAATCCATTAAAGTATATAAACAAAATATTAATTTACCGTGAGTCACAGAAACATTAACCATGGAGGTAGTCATTCGCAAAGCAAGATCTCCATGGTGAATTTACAGCTCTGCCTGGTGTCGAAAAAAAAAATCGCATCTGTAAACATGGCATACATAATATAAAGAAAAACAGGCTTCCTCATTTCGTTCATAGCAGACGATATAATTAATTTCACTGAAATAATAACGATGATTTTTTATATTGTAAAACTAGTTATAGCACGAAACGAACGCACCTCATTTGTCACGTTTAACGTACAATTTTCAACTTGTTCTCCTTTCCCGCGGCGCTATCTAGTACAGAGATTCGGTTCAAAACGCCAACTTTGATAGTATTTTCTGAAAGATCTTCTACCTTTACTTAAAAGATCGCCTTAAAACGATCGAACTTAAAACGGCCTTAAGAAGGTTCTAAAAAAATATTTTTGCTCGTTCAACAACGCACAACTTTCTGACACAATTTACGGATAAAATTGTGTACGTCTGTCTGTCTGTCCGTCCGTCCGTGCTCTAACTACCGTAAATTTACTCGTATTGCCATGTAATTGGTATATGTTATTGAGGTTTATTGTCGCATGATTCTATTTAAAATGAAGTATGTAGCATTTACAATTCGTTTCCAGAAACACTCAAAAGTATTCCTTTACATTACGGTCAATAGAGAAAAATCGTTTGAAATGCATTTTGATGATGCATCCGAACATGCTATTTCAAACATAATGAAATTGTTATGCATTTCTAAGGTGCACTAAAAGATGCTTTCTGCAGAATATGGAGTGCGAAGCATTTGCCATTCATTTACAAGGTCGCACAAAACTTTCGTTGTATAATGGTGTGCGCGGTGAAATACCGTTTGCAGTGTATTTTAATACAGTTGCACTAAAACTTGAGCAACTCTGCGACCTCTTTAAGAAGCGTTGTTGGCACTCTGCCAAGTTTAAACTTTGTACAAGGTCTTTGTTTTAGAGTGAAAGATATTCATCGTTTTTCGTTCCAATTGAATTAAATTATGACATGTGGTATATTTTACGTTTAGTATATTGTCTTTGAACAATTCTGATGTTTTGTTTAACTATCTACTTTATTATTAAGATTTGTTTTTCAAATGCCTTGCGTTTCCGTTCTACCATATTCCTACCTCTTAGACATTACTAGGTATGTCGAGGTATGTCAAAATTTAATTATCGCAGGTGATTGCAATGTCAATTTCAGAAGCAAAACTGGAAAATAACTGTCGAAATATTTTTTAACTCTTGTCCTAAGTCCATTCATTCAAGAATCACCAGCAAGGAAAATAAATTATTGACAATGTATTCATCAACACCCCTGGGTAATGTGTCGTTATTTATTCATTTTTTAGTCATCATAAAAAGATTTGGAAAAGGTTTAAAAAAATCATAAAGAATAGAGATATTTGTTACGATTTAGGCTTCCTATCTCTCCGAATGTACATGTATATCCATCTATATTTTGCAACTTTATAAAACTATATCAAACTCTACGTTGTATAGTTTTTTACAAAGTCTTAACTATTCTTTCAGCAACAATTTTTTGTAGTATTGCGGTTAGTAAGTAATAAATTTAATGTACGGAACCCTTTGAGCGCGAGTAATATCAGCAATGGGCAGATTTATTCTCTATTACAATAACTTACCGATTTTTTTTATAACTATAACTAAAAAATATGTGTACAATGATGTGAAAAATAAGTCATTGTTTTGTAACCGATATTAAATATTGTGAGGGTTTTCTTACATGACTGTCTTAGCTCATTGCAAAATTATTAGTTTATTCTTTGTCCTAACAGCAGTTAAATATTGGGTCAAAGAGCTCAAACCTTAGTTTTAATGGACATAAATAATAATCAACCTTGAGAGTTATACTAAGGAATATATTCTAAGGAATAAATCAACATAACATTTATTTATCTCAATTCATTGTTCAAGCAATGATAATAATGTCCTCTGCAGGGATGTAAAAACAAATTCCGAAAATTTTGTCTTGAGTCCATAAAACATATAGAATCGAGTCAATGTGCGTGGAGTACGCTGTACACCTAGAATCCTGCCTTTAGAAGCGCCCAAAGAATACTGTTCGAATGAAGCAGATGGATGAGAATTAAGGTTACGATTTATCCTAAAATCACCCAACATTAGAAAAACCAGGAATGTACATAGTCCATTAGCATATATAATTAACATAAAAAAATATATTAAAGATTTAAGCCTCTCTGGGCGAAGATAGTTATAATTTGTTAAAAGAACGGTGGACGTTAATTTTTTTTTTTAATTTTCATCATAGAGATATAAAATGTTATACTGTTCGAAAGAAGCAGGTGGATGAGAATTAAGGTTACAATTTATCCTAAAATCACCCAACATGAGAAAAACCAGGAGTGTACATAGTCCATTAGCATATATAATTAACATAAAAAAATATATTAAAGATTTAAGCCTCTCTGGGCGAAGTTAGTTATAATTAGTTAAAAGAACGGTGGACGTTAATTTTTTTTTTAATTTTCATCATAGAGATATAAAATTTTTTGCATATATACATTTCATCATAAGTATAGTATAAAACACCTTAAAAGAAATTTCCAATCGTTATGTAATTTTAAGATTATTAAAAAATTTTAAATTTTAAAAGGAAATTTTAAAATGCTCCGGGCGTCTTAATTTTTTAGATATGCCCTTGCTTTTGAATTTTAATCACTTAAAACTATATTACAAACAAATCTGTGCATTGATTTTTTAATCTTTTGTATAGTTAATTTTTCAGAGATTTTTTTCTGAATTTCATATCGATTTTCATCAAAAGTTTGCCTTTTAACAAGTTAAAAATCAAATTTAACTATCTTAACGAAATCGAATTTCAAAATGCATGCATAGTTTCCTTGTACACAATATCAGTATACTATCAGTATACTTCTATATCAATTTCGTGAATTTTGATCAAAAGCTAAGACGCTCGGAGCATTTAAAAAATCTGAAATCGTTAAAAAATCACTTTTGAGAAAAACAGATTTAAAGTATATTAAAGAGCAGAAAAATTGTTTGTGTACAAAATTCAAACGCTTGTAACTTGCGAAAAATAGTCGCAGCTGCATGCGGTTTTTCGCAAATGGCTCAGAACAAACTGGAGAAAAATAATATGCACAAAAATAATTTTCGATTTTTGCTCAAATGTAGGTCCACGGTCCCCTTAATATAAAATATATATAATTATATTTTAAGTCTAATTCTCAATAATTAAGATTGCTTAAAAGAAGCGGTTAGTACGGCGTTGTGTAAGTTTTGAAATTAGCTCGCCTTAACAGAAATAGAGTTGATAATTCGCTTTAAAAAACTTCTTTAAAATTATCGCCGCTGATACGTTAACAGAACTATATCTAAATAAAATCATCACACAAATGCTAAGTGATAGGACATTAAAAGTATAACATAGCTTATTTACAATTAAACACATTTACATATTCATAAAAAAAATTAAAAAGAACAATTAATTACTGAAATTTGCTATATTATTATTAAAATAATTACACACAGATCTCATGAATAATTCCCAGCCTTATATAATATATTCATGAGAATATAACAGATAAGCACAATCGTACTCATTGAAGCGCATACCTTGTATAGACACTCTTGGCTGGACGCTTTCCTGGATTATTTGGGTTATGGAGTAGTTATTCCAATTTCCATTAATATCTTGAGAGACAATTATAATCTAAGATTATTTATGAGGTCATTACCTCTGAAAAGAAATGCAGCAGAAAGAGCAGCTCTTAGGAATTCAATGTATAGCATCTTGCTCAAAGATTGTTATTTCTTTAGACTTTCTTAGCCAAAATATTTTTTATGATAATTACATCCTAAGCAACCACTACTTGTAACTTTTTTTTGTATCTGATAGAAAGAAAAAAAGATTTTTCTTTCTGCTTGAAAAATTGTACTGCGCCCCGTAATATTATTGCTTCTACACATAACTTAAATTTCCAGTTCAGTCTGAATTAACCCTCACGCTATTCGTTGCAACTAATCGCAAAGTCCACCTTCTGACTGGCTGACGTAATCCTCATTTAAATACTGGGACCTCATATATGAGTTGCCATGTGGTCCATCTCTACTAATATTATAAAGAAATAACGTTTGTTTGTAGAGATAATCTCTGAAACTACCGAACCGATTTCAAAAGTAATGTGGGCAAATTGATGGTAGAATCCCTTGCTCCAACATAGGCTATATTGTATTTCGGTGCTACTACTCCAGGGGCGTGCAGGAACAAAAAACGTTCTAAAATTGTGGTATTTGTGGTACTGAAGGGGCTTGAAATTTGGTATGGTATGAGATGTACTTATAAGAGCTTACTTATAAGATATTATAAAATGTACATGCTCTCTAAGAGTATTTTCTAATATATTCGATATTTAAAAAGGTGAAACACGCGAAAATCGTTTTAAAAACATTCTAAATTTCGATTTGTATGGAAATGTTAATAGAAACTTGAAATTATGTAAAAATATATGCCGCCAGGAAAGACAAAATTAAATCTTGCTCTAAAAATAAATAAGCGACAAAATGTGATACTCTGACAGGGTGAAAGAAAATAATGGCCAAAGCAAGATACTTAAGGGCACGCCTCTTCCTGTCGGAAAATCGATTCTCACAAAAAATGTATGCAGACTGAGTTACTCCTCTCTGCACATTTTTAAATAGGGCAAAAATTAATGGTGACAGAGGTGAAGAGTTCACCAGATTACGAAAGGCAAGATAAACAGAATTATCATAGACACTCCCACACGAGAACCAAAAGAGTTTTCTGATTTTGTTAAGAAGTGACAGAAATTCTCCAACTGAGGCGATAAACACAACCCAAGAGATGACTAGCTGATCCCGAGATTACCCGTTAGAGAAAGACCGGACGATAAAGCCTCCGATCAACGACGAAAGGCCACCGAATGCCCGCCGGTGAACCTGAGTTGCCCGTTAGAGAATTCACCTGCTGAAGCCGAAAGTGCCCGATGAGA
Organism: Maratus michaelseni; assembly: GCA_963931845.1. Classification (NCBI taxonomy): domain Eukaryota; kingdom Metazoa; phylum Arthropoda; class Arachnida; order Araneae; family Salticidae; genus Maratus; species Maratus michaelseni. The sequence goes on from OZ007596.1 coordinate 93,940,147, forward strand.
ATATGAATTCAAGAGTTCTGAATGATCTGTATGAGAGATGAACATTCAAGATCGCTCTGAGTTGCGCCCGCGAGAAAATTCCACCTGCTGATGCCGCAAGACCCCGATGAGAATAAGAATTCAAGAATTCCTATCATCTATGCGAGAGGACATTTAATATCGCTCTGGTGTAGCCAGAATTTTAAAGAACTTTTCTACATACATGAATTATGTGATGTATCAACTTAATGAGAGTAAGAATTATTTCATTTTCTTGTTCAATTCTTTTTCCTGACGCATTTTTAACACTTTCCAACCTAGTTGAAAAGTGTCTATGTCTACGGTTTGTCTGGCCGGCTGTCCGTGCTCTAACTCGCGTAAATAGACTCGGATTGCCCTGAAATTTTTGTATGTTATTGTCGTTTACTATAGCATGTTCCCTATTTCAACTGAAGTGTGTAGCACTTATAGTGTTTTTTAAAGGGACAGTCAAAAGTATTCAGTTACATTACAGTCAATGGGAAATAATCGTTTCAAGTGCATTTTGTTGATGCTACGTCATTTAAAACATGATGAAATCGATATACAATTATGAAGCACATTAACACATGTTTTTTTTTTATAGAATATGGGGTGCAAAGCATTTATTATTCATTTACAGGGTCAAACAAAAGAATTCTGTTACACATTGTTCTATGGGGAAAAATAGTTTGCAGTGTAATTTAGTGATATTTCTCAATTTCAAACATAATGAAAATTATATGCTTTACTGAGATGCACTATAAATTGCTCTCTTGTATGCATTGCGTTCATAGGCGTAGCCTCGGGGGGGCACGAGGGGGCACGTGCCCCCCCAACTTTCTGAACATCAATTTCTAAAATATGATACAGTCAATTAAGGCTTGTCTTGTATTGACCCAAAATGGAAATGAAATAACTACTTTAATTTTCATTTTATATTTCTTTATTTTTTTTACTTAATCAGATGTCAGATCAGTATAGATAGCTCAGGTCTTTTTCTTTGAAGTGATGAATTTGGTAGCAAAAATTGTGTTGTGCAGTACAAACCCTGATACGAACATTCATTAAACGAAAGTTTGAACTCTCTCTCTCTTACAGCTGCGGACAATTTCAATTTGTCAGCTGTTTTTCGCGCTGTCTGCGGTTAGTATCTACATGTACTTTTTCCCCTTATCATTCCGTCTGTAGACTTTAGAAAATGTAGTTGTGTTTATCAGAGCGGGAGTTCTGTTTCCCTGCAATATATATTTCATTTAATTAAATTTGTTGTAACTTTAATTATAATTTAATCAAGTCATAAATATCCTGCTTTTCCAAGCTGTGTCGCTGGAATTATTTACCAATGGAATGCAACCACCCATCACTAAGATTATAAAAAATAATTAATATTTTCTTCATTTAGTTATTAAATATGTTCCTCTCTCTTACTTACTTATTATTATTTTTTATTGAAAGCACTTAATCTTCTACTGTACCTTCGCATTTTTGAGATGCAATGGTTATGATTTTTTTTTTCAAAATGTAAGCCTTCTTGAATGAGCTGTTTTAAAGTTAATATACAGCTGTTACCTTGGTAAACGATGGTAATCCGTTCAAGAAATACCGTTGTTAAGCAAAACCGTTGCTATCGATGGTACAATTTTCCATACAATTTTGAAGGCGCACAAACATTAAATGATTAGTTACTTCTTAAAAGTGCCGTTTAAACTTATTTCAAATGTCTTAAAAGTTTAATAAATGTCTTTTATTTATTATCAGGGCCGTACCAAGGGTGGTACGGGCGGTGCCCCCCTCCCCCCCCCCACACAGGCGCCAGATACAGTTGTTGTGGTGCTGTTTATTATATTTGTTACAAAAATATTAATTTCAATAAAATGATCTAGCGGAGCTTCCCTCATTTACTTGTTCGTTTTTTTTCCCAAGTAAACCTCCAATTAAACGAACCTGGTAGTGGGGTCCAACTGCTTTCAACAGCGTACACCCGTGCAGGCTACGCCTGATCTGGTCTCGAATCAAACTATCCTTGAATTTTTTTTATTTTTATTTCGACCGAAATTAGTTTAATATTTTTGAGCATCGTATTTCACGTTACGACGATTTAGCATTCTTTCAACTTTAATTTAATCGCAAGAAAGCAAAATTTAACAGAGTTAGTTATTTCCGTTTCGAAAAAAAAAGGTAAAAAGTTTGCCGAAAAAGCAAAAAAAAACAATAAAAATTTCGCGAGCAATTCAAAATTTGCAGAGGACAAAATATACTTATATTGGTCTAAAAGCTTGAAAACTAATTCATCTTACAAGTGCTAAAAAATTGCCGCTAACAGCGAAAAACCGCAGAGAATCGGGTACAATTTTTTATGTGCGCGATTTTAATACAATATATTTAAACCGGATTCCTTTCGCCGCAGAATGCAAAGAAACGCTAAAATACTCTCCCACTCTTTTTTTTTCTTTTTTTTCCTTTAAAAAAAAAAAAAAAAAAAATCGCAGAGAACAAAATTTACTATATTAGGCTATAAGATTGAAACTCGATTCCTGTAACAAATGTTAAAAAATTGCTGCGAAACGCAAAAAAAAAAAAAAAAAAAAAAAAAAAAAATTAAATCGCATGATAAATTAAAATCATTGTACGAATGATGAATAAACTTTATTGAAAAGAGAAAAAAATTTACTGTATTGGGCTAAAAGATTGAAAGTGAATTATTTTTATGAATGTGAAAATATCTACACAAAACGTGAAAAAAAATCCCATAAAAAAAATTCCACGAAAAATTCAAAAACCACAGAAGACAAAATTTACTGTATTGTGTTAAAAAATTGAAACCAGATTTCTTTTACGAATGTGGAAAAATCGCCACAAAACGTATAAAAACGTAAAATTTGTGTAAAATTTCGAAATAATCGCGAAAAACTTAAAAATCTTAGAGAACAAAATTTATTACATTAGGTTAAAAAATTGTAGCTGGATTCCTTTTACGAATGTCAAAAAATCGCCACGGAACGCGAAAAAGGCGTTAAAATTGCATGAAAAATTAAAACCATAGTACGGATTCCGAATAAACTTTATTGAAAAGAGAAAAAAAAATTACTCTATTGGACTAAAAGTTTAAAACCAGATTATTTTCACGAATGGGAAAATATCTCCACGAAACGTGAAAAAAAAAAAAACACATAAAAAAATTTCTCTAAAAATTAAAAAATCGCAGAGGAGGAATTTTACAATAATGGGTTAAAAGGTTGAAACCAGAATCGCATCACAAATGTTAAACAATTGCCACAAAACGCGGGAAAACACTAAATATCACATACAAAATTTAAGAAAAATTTAGAAATCACTGAGGACAAAATTTACTATATCGGGCTGAAAAATTGAAACCAGATGTATTTTACGAATGTTTAAGAAAATCCCCGCAGTACGCTTAAAATTGAATAAAAAATTCGTGAAAAATCTAAAAATCGCAGATCACAAAATTTGCTATATTGGACTAAAAGATTGAAGTTCGATTCCGTTTACGGATGTAAAAAAAATCGCCGCGAAACGCGAAAAATCGCATAATAGATTTTCAAAATATTTAAAAAATCACAGAGTAGGAAATGTATTATATCGGCTGAAAAAATAAAACCAGATTTCTCGTACGAATTTTTAAAAAATTGCCTCGTAAAGATAAAAAACTCTAAACATCACATAAAAATTTCGCGATAAATTAAAAAAAGGCAGAGGACAAATTTTACTATATTGTATTAAAAAATTGAAACTTAATTCCTAACAAAAATGTTAAGAAATTATCGCAAAACGCGAACAAACGCTAAAAATTACATAAACATTTCGCAAAAAATAAAAAAATTGCTGTACGACGAATGTTTAAGAAAAATAAACTTTTAGGTCTAGGGGGCTAGAAGATCGAAACTGAATTCCTTTTACCCAATGTGAAAATTTTCTGCGAGGACGTTTTTAACCAAGATACCATTGTATATATATATATATGGGAATGCGTGCGTGCGTGCGTGTGTTTAATAAACATTTGTGCCCCCCAAAATTTTCGGTCACGCTACGCCTATGATTGCGTTCATTTATAGGGTCAAACAAAAGAATTCTGTTACACATTGTTCTATGTGGAAAAATCGCTTGCAGTGTAATTTAGTGATATTTCACTATTTGAAAGATAATGAAAATTATATGCATTATTGAGGTGCACTATAAATTGCTCTCTTGTGTGCATTGCGTTCATTTACAGCATCAAATAGAAGATATTGGTTACAGTACATATGCGATATTTACAGTCTATGTGCAATAAGTGCGTTTTCACCTTTGGTTTGCGTTTTAAGTTTAACTAAATTTTTTCATAGTTCTGTGTTTATAAACTCGGTTGAGGATATACACGGCTATATACAAGAGAATTCGTAAGCATTACAGACTATTTGAGTGAATTGCTTAAGGATAGTTTTTTATTGTGTTACGCATTTTCCTGCTGAACTATAGTTAATAGACTAATAGAAATTTGTAGAATATAAATAATTTCATATACAGGGCTACGCAAAGATAAAGATACATTGTCGTTTACTGTTGGTAATTGCTGCGAGTGAGTTTTAAGTTGCCTTTTAGCTTAATATGTGGTGTTTACAAAAGTCTTCAGATAAAATACATGGCTCTATAAAAGATTTCGAGTGCATTTCCATCGATTGGCGAAAATTGCTAAATGTGAATATTCTAACTGAACTAAATTTTATCATGCTATATATCCACATCTATTGATCATATACAGGGCTGCACAAAATAATTTGACTACTCTTTTGACACTGGAAGGTAATTTCGAAAACTGTATTTTTCAATGTGTTATATGTTTTCTAAACTGTTTACTTACATATCTTCTTTCACCTTATTTAACGGTGAAGTTTCGTTAGAGTTTTCTGGCTGTGTTGAAAAGTGTTTCATAATCTATGCTTGAAGCATAATTTTTCGTTCTTGTTACATTTGTGTTGTTTTATTAGTACATTTTCTAAGTATACGCATGATATATTTATATATATTCAAGATTACAATATTTTATGTATATGATTAAAATTTACATTTCAGCATATTTGCTCTAACAGTTTTGATATGTGCTGTGACTATATTTGAATTGCAATAATTAATTTGATGGATATTTATATCCACTCAATTAAAATATATACATTAATAAAAAAATAACATCAATAAATAATAAAAAAATTCTAAACATTCTTTGTCTTTCTTCTATTTTCCTTCCCCCACAAATGTTTATAATTTTCTCTTTCGGGTATTATTTTCTATTTCAGGATTATTTTTCATTTTAGGTCAATTTTTTCAGGTCATTTTAGGTCAATTTTTTACTCTCCAAATAATTTAATTTAGTCACCCTTTTGAGTTCAACCTAACGAACCTCCTTACCTTCATTTTTACAGTGTTTTACAAAGCCACTGAGAAGGTAAGGCCACTGTACTGCCACTGTCCCTACTTCTCCTTCCCCTCCTTCCCTTAAAGGTTGCGCCGATCATTTGCCTCACAACACCCACTAAGAATAGTTTCTAAAAAAAATTTCGAAATTTGAAAGGGAAAAATGAGCAGAAAGCGTTCTAAATGACGATATCTATGGAATTGTTAAGGATAGAAACTTGAAACTTAACATGGCTGCCCTTTTTAAGACGCAAATGCTCGCCTAGAACACTTTTCTAAAAATTCGAAAATAAAAAAGGGAAAGAAGCACAAGAAACGTTCTTTATTTGCGATTTATGTGATACAGTTGATATAGAAGCCTGGAATTTGGCATGGTGGTTACTTTTAAGATGTAAATGCTCGCTAAGAACGATTTTAAAATATTCGAAGTTTTAAAGGGTGAAATGAGCGGAAAACGTGTGGCGACGTTAATTCTCCTTATATGAAAGTGGAAGCTGAATCATAATTCAGTTCATAGTTCATTTTTTCAGAGGAGCAAAAGAACATTCTCCTATTTGGCGAAAGTTTGGCGTGGTTTTGCCAAGTATAGTGACTGACGGAGGATTCGGCGAAATTCTTCTACACTTGTTGTACGGCAGTCACCGGTGAAGCGTCGTCTTTGAAAACGCTGCAGGACGGCTGTTGAACATTATATTTATTTATTAATTATGTTTATTTTAATATGTTGAGTTATTTATATATTTCGTTGCAGTTTAATAAAGTTTTGTTTAGTCAAACATGCCGTACATATAATCACAGCACAACCTTACATGCCTACAAACACACTAAACACTTTTTAAATTACGATTTATTTGGAAATGTTAAGGCTAGTATCTTGAAATTTGGCATTTCATTTCTGTAACACAATTCTGTCAAAAATACGTAGCAAACAGTCCGGTCATTCGATCTTTTTTATAGAAAAGGTTACATAACAGTAATTTTAAACTATTCTGACTACATTATTGCTCATTTTATGATTATAATAGAGTTAAATTTACGTTTATGTAACTGTTTATTATAATAACGGTCGAGCATGATTCGGCCAATTTTGGACAGTTTGCTGCCAATTTTTAAAAGTGTAGAGATGTAAATGCTCGCCTAGAACAGTATTCTGAAATTTCAATATTCTAAAGGGAGAAGGAGCAGAAAACGTTCTAAAATGCCGATTTATGTGATACAGTTGGCATAGAAGCTTAGAATTTGGCTTATGTAAATGCTTGAGAAGAACGGTTTCTAAAAAAAATCGAAATTTAAAAGGGTGGAAGGAGTGGAAAACGTTCTAAATTACTCTTTAGTTGAATTTATTCGGATTAAAGATTTGAAATTTAGTATAGTGGTTACTTTTAAGACGCAGATGTACGGTGTAGACAGTTGATTAAAAACTCGAAATTTAAAGGTGTGAAATGAGCGGAAAACGTTCTAATTACGGTTTATTCCCAGAAAAAATATCGGCATCGAGTACAAACGCAGAGAAATTCATTTCGGAATTTAAAAATTTGTTCGAATCCGAAAACTATGACGAGGAGTTCATCTATAATGCTGATGAAAGTGGGCTCAACAGGCGTTCTTTGCCGAGGAAAACATTAGCATCTGCGAACGAGAAATCTGCCCCGGGAACAAAAGTAAACAAAGACAGAATTACAATGCTACTATGCGCTAATGGAAGTGGAAATCATAGGTTGCCTTTGTTAGTCCTCGGACACTAAAAAAAAAACCTAGATGTTTCAAAAATGTGAAAACGCTGCCTGTTGTCTACACTCAGAAAAAAGTTTTGTTGAATCAACGAAAATTTGTTTGACCCAACAAAACTTTTCGTTTAAATATGGGTCAATGGAAATTTTGTTTGAATCAACAAAAAAATATTGTTGATTTTTTTTTGCAATTCAAAAAAAAAAAAAAAAAAAAAAAAAAAAATGTATCGTCAGCAAAAAAATATTTTGTTAATTTAAGTAAAATGGTTCAATTTTACTTGAATGAACAAAATTATTTTTGTTACATAGATATATGATATGTGTTATGTTAACAATCTATTTTCTTTTTTCAACAAAATACATTTTGATTGTTTAAATAATTAAACATGTTACATTACGAACTTGTTTTGTTTATACTACAAAACCTTTTGTTAAATGAACCAATCTAATCATGCAATTTTAATTATTTTTTAATCGAATTACGCCTGTAATCCTTGAATAATAACAAGCGAATTTTTATCCTGCTTTTTTTCAGGCGAAAACCGAGAGAGTGAAAATTGCCCAAGCCGGGAGTCGATCCCGGGTCCTCTGAACAGCGTTCTGAGGCTCTACCACGGAGCTACAAGGAACGATATCTAAGATCGGCATTTCTCACTATGTATGTCGGAACGGCTGCAACCGCAGCACAACGTAGAAATGTCATCAGGAGCACGCAAATTTCTGCGGCAAACATGAGACGACAATATAAAGCTCAGCATACGGCAACACATAGTTAATTTTTAATTCATTTTCAGCAATAAATTACGCTTGGAAAAAGCAGGATAAAAATTCACTGTTATATTTTACCAGTGTACTTTCTTCCAGTACGAGAGTACATACGTACCAGAGTACTTTCTTCGTAAAGATAGAAGAAAATAATAAATGGGACAGGGGAATTTTTAAAACTACCTTAGTCCGTCCCAAGGAAAAAAAAAATTTAAATTATCCAAAAATTATGTTAATCCTTTAATTATATAGCTATATAAGTCAAATAAACCTAGTTAAGTTCAAAGATTACAGGCGTAATTCACTGCTGAAAATGAGATTAAGCTGTTGCAGAAATCGCAAAAAATGCAACATACCAGCGCCACCTGTTGCGCGATTTACAACAAAAACTAATCAGCAACAATTTATATCAGGAAGTAATTGAATATAAAGTTTTATAAAATTCCGTGCATTAGTTTTTGGTATAGAGCGCCCACAAAAATTTTGTCACATAGAGACAGGCAGAGTCATTGACAGTCATTTTCTAAAAACAGTCAAATCGTGTTCAGGACCTTCTAAAATCCGTCCGAAACCGGAAGTCGAAAATTTTCATGATTCCAATACTTTCTTCTTGTAAAGATAGAAGAAAGTAATAAATGGGACAGGGGGATTTTTAAAACTACCTTGGTCCGTCCCAAGGGAAAAAAAGTTTAAATTATCCAAAAATTATGTTTATCCTTTAATTATATAGCTATATAAGTCAAATAAATCGAGTTACGTGAGAGAGTTATGGCTACTATACAACAATTTAAATTTTGCAAAAACAACAAAATTTTGCTGGAATTACAAAATTATTGTAAAATTAAAAAAACAGATTTTGTTAAATCAAGTAAAATTGATGACATTTTGTTAAAATTTTTGAAGAGTGTTAACATAATATTTTTGTCCAAGCAACAAAACCAATTTTTTTGCTTCAACTAAAAATTTTGCTAAAACAACCAAAATGTACTCAACAAAACATGTTTTGTTGTTTTAATCAATTCCTTTTTCTGGGTGTACACGAATCAACGTAAAGCCTGGATAAACTGTGAAATATTCATCGAATGGTATGAAAAAAACTTTATTCCTGAAGTAAAAAAACATCAAAAAGAAATCGGGAAATGAAGGAAAGTTCTATTGGTCTTAGATAATGAACCTTCTCATCCAAACGAAGACGTACTCGAACGCGAAAATGGAATGTTTAAAGTCATTTTTCTGCCACCGAATGTAACTTCCCTTTTACAACCGATGGATCAAAGTGTAATAGAAACACTGAAAAGGCTGTACAGGAAACAGCTTTTAAGAAAACTTTTATTAGACGAAATTGACCACTCTACTACAATGCAAGTTGACTTGAAAGAATGTTGCATGATGTTTGCAAATGCTTGTGAATGTTGTAAAAGTTTCCACATTAAAAAGCTCTTGGAACAAGATTTTAAGTATAATATCCATGCAAGAAAGCAATGAAGAAATTCGCAGTGAAAGTTTTACAGAAGACTTGGAACATTTTGGATTTAACGCAGAAGATTTCAAACAGTGGATTGAAAGCGACGAGAACAATCCCGGTTTCCAAATTTTGAACAACTAAGAAATAATATTGACCAATCAGGATACAAATAGTGAAGCACAATGCGAGGATGGTGAAACAGATGAAAATGAAGAATCTAGAGGACCAACAGACACAGAAGCATTTAATGCGCTTGAAGTTGCGATGGAATGGCTACAACGGCAAGATTCAGCCGATCCTGTTCAATTCCTGCATTTAAAAAGATTAAAGGATATGCCTGCGAAAAAAAGAATGTTTTCTATGAAGCAGAAGACCATTAAGAATTTCTTTTCACTATCACAATGAATTTTTTTAAAAGTATGTACTGTACAGGAATGTATATATATATATATATATATATATATGTAATAATTTCTGTGTACTTCTATGTATCACTTTGTACCAATTTTATAGAAATTAAAATTTTAAAAAAGTTCAAAAATAACTTCTAAACGCACCATTTGTATTTGTAATATGCTAAAATGTGCACTACTACAATTACCAGTCCTAAGCCTGGAAAACGTGTGAAGGGTTGTTCCCCAAAAAACATTGCCATAGCCGTTTTTTAAAGTTGTCCAATTATCCGGATTTTTCATTAACCAGATTGGCCTCGGTACCGACCGGTCCGGATTATCGGCGCTCTACTGTAATTGCATTTCAGTTATATACTTTGATTTTGACGTTTTGAAAGGTTTATGTTTTTTCGAGAAACTAAATTTATCAAGGGATAACTAAAAAAGAGTGAAATAGCCGAATACGCGATATACCGAGGCGCGATATAACGAGGGGTTACGGTATTTCGAATAACCAAAACTCGAAAATGTTAAGGGATTACTGTACTAAATATATATTATTAATACATAGTTATCAAAGAGTTCTTTGGAATAATTGAAACTTTGGATAAATTACCACAAAGCAGAAAGGAAAAAAAAAAAAGATGTTTGGTCGAGTCTTTGTTTAGATCCAAGTGCTGAAATTCTTTGAGAAAATCCATTCTCACGCATAACAAAAACAAATTTGTCAAAGGTGGATTTTCGAACTGTCCTATTTGAAATGAAAACGGTTCTGTTATTTATATATTACACAAACATTACTGAAATTCATATGAGATTTATTTGTGATCAAGTGGTTAAAATAAAATGTGCCCAGATCTCTGAGAATTGTTTTTTAATGGAATCTCACATGGAGTTACCATGAAGAAGTTACCACGAGAAGGTTAAATTAAAAAAAAGGGAGAAGGAGGAATGCAAAAAGTTACTTCCATCGGGACTAGATATGTGACGGGTTCAACCCAATTGCACGTCCGGGCCCGAAGCCGGCTCGCGCTTAAAGTGAAATTTTATTTATTCACAAATTGGAAAACCGAACAAAAAACTTGCTATTGAAGAAAGAAGAATGTAGTCTAAGTTTCTTAAAGTGTTTAAAAATTAGTTTGAAAAAGAATTGTATTGGTATTGATATGATATAAGTAGAAATATTCTATCGGATTCTGAATCCTTTGCATGGTCAGTGTTACTAACATAAAGAAGCCATGGAATATCGCTTGTCTATCCCCGCTTTCTGTTTGAAGTTCTTTTCCAGAAATACTCGAAAACGGAACTCGTGTCTTTCTACCATAGTTGTTACAATGATAGTTTTAAAGAATAACAATTGTGACTTTTGCAGATTTCTACCAGTGGTTGGGTATAGATTAAAGAAAATGATATTTAAATGGACTTTCAGAAGCATGAAAATCATCAAATGTTGTCATGAGCAAATATTTAGAATCCTATATATTATTTCTGTTGTCAACATCCCTTTTTCTAAGGAAATAAAAAAAAGCAGAACGATAAATGAGATACCATATGAAAGGATTTTGATGAGGCTTGTGACATAAGTACACTCACATTTCGTTAAAAGATATTTTTTAATTAAAGTTTGCAAGTAATTAAGAATTAAATCTGCACTGTTTTCATAAATGAAATTGTGGCGACGGTAATTCGCCTTATCTGAAAGTGGAGGCTGAAGCATAATTCAGTTTCTCATTAGAGAAAAGGAGCGTTTTCCTATTAGTCGAAAGTTTGACGTGGTTTTTCCAAGTATATAGAGACTGACGGAGGATTCGGCGAAAATCTTCTACACTTGTTGTAAGGCAGTCACCGGTGAAGCATCGCCTTTGGGAACGGCTGCAGGACGGCTGTTAAACATTATATTTATTTATTAAATATGTTAATTTTAATATGTTGAGTTATTTATATATTTCGTTGCAGTTTAATAAAGTTTTGTACAGTCAATCATGCCGTATATGTAATCACAGCGTAACCTTATATATCTACAAAATGAAAGGTTTTCCTCAAACGAGTGTTGCCACAAAAATACAATACCGCAACAATGATTTTAAAAAAGTTCAATAAAGATAAAGTGGAACATAGTTGCTGCACGAGTTTATTTTATATTTATGATTAAAAAGAAAATTTAATTTCAAATGCTCAATTTATTTTTCTTTACCCCATGATTTTTTCCGAAACAGGTGATTCACTAATGCATTTAAAATACGATTGATATATTATTATTATTATTATTATTATTTTATTTATTTTTATTTTATTTATTTATTTATTATTATTATTATTATTTTTTTTTTTTTGCGTTTGCTATCTTTGGTCAGTTTTTACTGTAACTTTGATGGAATAAATGAGATGATATTCTGGCTTGACTAATGTTGTTTGAAGATAGTTTTAGTTCTTAATTTTTTTGTAAACATTTAAACCTGCATCTAAAAAATATATTGCTAAAAAAATATTAGATTACAGTGCGAAAATTTCGCACGGATCCACTGGTTAATAATTATTTACATGTAAGAAGAGTTTTTTTAATGAGAAAATTAATCATGAGACAGTTTCAAAAGATTATTAACAATTTTCTACTGCGTACTTTCGGTATCTGGCTCGGGCTCTGATGGCACAATATTTTTGGAGCTCGGGTTCTGAAAAAAAGAGCCCGAATTCATCTGTAATCGGGAACTCTATAAAAAGTGTAGGCCTTCTCCTTTTAGCGTGCTTTGTTTTATTTGATAAAATTGAATCCAGTTTCACGATTGTTTAATTTTGCGTAAACTATTACTTCTAAACTATTTCTGCTGGAACACAGCCAAATAGTTTCTTTTTTCTATTTCGTCACAAAGTTAATTTCTTTTCTGTGTTGGTAATTTGCTCCACCAAAAATGGTATTTCAGAAAAAAACAATCGAAAAAAAAGTGTATAAATACTTTCGGCAGATAAATATTCAGAACGTACTTGTTTGAATTATGTTTCACTTTCTTCAAAGAGCGACATACTTCTATATCTTTTCTGCCCTTGAACTGGTCAAGTTTACCTTGAGACTGGCTGTGCAAAAATATACGCTGATCATTTTATAAATTCTTGTCACGGATTTCAGAGTAGTGATATTTTTTTCTTCTTAGAGTAAGATATACTAAACAAATTAACTGCTTTCCATTAAGTGGTTCTCGGTTTTCTGTAACATGAAAAAAAAAGTCAGATTTCTAATTTGAGATTTGAAATTATATTACTTTTGAAAGGTACAGCCTTGAGAAATTAAAAGTAGTTACGTAGAAGAAAACTGCACTTTGAAATGTAAAACGTAATAAAATTCTAATTTAACTAGTTTAACACATTAAAGAATAAAGCTATTAACTATTAGTTACCACATGATACTAGCACCACATGATTAAATATGAAAGTTACCACATGATTAAATGCTAGTTACCGCGTGATTAAATAAGAAAGAATGGCAATTATAAATTCTATTATAGATTGTCTGGCAATAGAGAGAGAATCTGGCAATTTCTCTATTCTCTGGAGATCTGGCAATTTCTCTCTGGCTCCGAGAATCTGGCAAATTTCTGTCAAAAAATTTTTACACTTTTTTATTTAATACAACCTGCTTTCTGATTGTAACGATGGAATTTTATAATCGATTTTTAACCCTCTTCCTGCTATGCTAGAATTATTAAAATTATGTGCAAAGGTTTGTTTCAGATGACAATACAGCAATTAAATATTTTTTTAAACCTATCTATAAATTAATTTTAAGGCAATTTTTCCGTTAGCACGCCACAGGTGATCAATCGCCAAATATTCTCTGTAACCCGTACAATTGTACACGAGTTGAAACAACAATGGATTTCATTATGCGCCAATAAACTCTCGCCACAAAATATGTCAAATGGCTGTAAAACTGTAAACAATAGAAAAAAAAAAAAGAAAAAGAAAAAGAAAGACACAGAAATTATAAATAAAAAATTTAAAGTGTGATATTAAAAAAAGATATGCTTACCGATTAATACGTTTAATATTAATTAATTTACGATTATACGTTGAGAAATCAATTTAGAAATCGTAAAAAAACAGTTTAAATACTATTTCATTTTTTCTTTCTTCTTGCCCCATCTTAAAAAAAGAGACAAAGCTAAAAAAAGAGACAGAGCAAAAATTATGTAATTTTTTTTATAAATTAACTTGCATGCGCTTTCTACCAAGCGTAAAAAAAGCAGTGAATTTTTCATAATCGAGTTCAGTGCCCTTGCCAAATTAATGTATTGACACGGAAATTTGTGTAGAAAAATATGAATTGCAGTTATAAAAATAGGCGTGATTTTTAAGATGAACATTGGATGCTTATAAAAGAGTGCTTAAAAAAATAAATAAAAATAAAACTATTTTTATTTTTATACATATTTCTCTCTCAGTCACAGTAATTCGGGATCACAATACTGGAAAAATACAATTTGTTGATCACATTGCTGGATATTTTTCAATGGGCATGAGCTGATTGAATATTCGTATGCATCAAATGCAACTTTTACAAGTGACGACGAAGTAAATATTTCTATATTCCTTAAAAATTTATCCATTTTGGCACACATAGACAAATTAGACCAGGGACGGCGAACCTATGACCAGTGGCGCCAAATTTTGAATGGTGTGGACTATTTGAATATTGGGTGGACTGAAAATATTTTGGTAAACTTTCACAGCCGATTTCTGTTCTTTGGCAGGGAGACGGAAAGCGTAAAATTATACCTGAATATGAAATTATCATGTTTTAAAGTAATTAAATTATATTTTCATGAGTTCTTCATATAAAGATAACTAATAATTACTATAATATCATCAGACCATGATTATAACTACAAATTAAACTAGTCGTTGGGGGGCCACCGTAATACTTACCCATCATGGATATGCATAATGTAAAATATTAAAATAAAAATGTGTAAACTACTTATAAAATGCATTGCAATTCAAATAAAATCGTGGCTTGATGACGTCACAAACTTTAAAGGCTCGATTACTGAATTGCTTGAAAGAGGTTTTTCCTTATAACTCCAAAAATAATAATCCTATTAACTAGCGGTTTATTGCATCTGATTAAGCGTCAAATTTCCAATTAAAATATATCTTTGAAGTGAAATTTGGATGAAATACAGGGTCATGAAAAATCGAAGAGTGTGGAAAATAGGATTCCAAATATCTCGGCAACTCATTATCCGATCGACTTCATGCTTTATTCAAAATTTATGTTTTTTTATTGTCTTTTATATTCATTTCTTAAAATAAACAATTTCGAAAATTTTTATATACCTTTCATCAGAACGAATATTTCGAGAGTCCGAAAAAAATTGTTCCGGTTAATCGAGGTTATTGAAATGAAATAGGCTTCTTCCCATTATTACATACTAAGTACATACCAAATTGCAAGTCTCTATCTCAATTTTTTCGGGAGATAGAGCGTTTACAGACACACACACACACAGACACACAGACACACAGACGGACGGCAAAATTTTTTTTCTAAAAATATGTTTTTTGGAATCTCCAGTGTCTGAAACGTGTAAATCCGTCAAAAAAATTTTTTCGATTTTCAAAACGATTACAAGACTTACCCTATACTACGTATGATGGGTAAGTAATATACTACGTATGATGGGTAAGTAAAACGCAAAACGTTAAACACCGAGGTAAACATTTCAGTCATTTTCATTTTGTAAGTGGTTAATGGTGTCAGTCAAGGTATTATACCCTTTACAATCTTTGGAAATTATTGTTTAGAAATAGCGATCACTATTTTCATACCACTATTTCTATACCCATGATATTGACAGGGGACAGGATGGAGGGCTGGGTCGTGCAGCGCCAAACCTGGTCTTGGGTCGGCTGGTCGACTAATGGCTTGCAACATTTAGGATCTCTGATCCTCATGTTTTTGTCGAGTTTTTACTCGCATGTTTGGTGTCCTAAGTTTCGGATCCTTTGATCCACTTGGTTTTGAGTCGTTGACTCGCTTGGTAATCTGGGTTTCTTTCCTTGAGTCAATAGGGGGTAAGTCCAGCCGGTGTCGACCACAGATGTGTAAGAGACATAGTCCGCGGGACCTATCGACTTGTGGGAGGTGTGCGTTGGATGGCTCCAACCAATCTCTTCTGGAGTTCTCCCTCGTCTGGGTTATAGTGGGGTACGGACGGCCGGTGCCGACTGCGGCTGGTAGAGGAGGTCTTGCTCGTGAAGCCTCACCAACTTGTAGGAGGTGTGTGCTGTGTGGTACCGAGCTCCTCTTCCTGAATGTCTCACTCATGTGTTTTGCTGGTTTGTTGCTTGGCCTTGGTGTCGGCTAGTTGGTCTTGTGACTTCGGGACATATACCAGTCCAGCGTGTCTTTGCACAGGCGAGGCTTTCTGCTACGCCGGTAGGACTTGCAGTTGTCTTCCTTTTCGGGTTCGGTTGGATCATTATTGGTTTATCCGGCCTTTTCATGTCCGTTTGCTGTCGGCGGCTATGGGTCCGCTGCCGATGCTGCACTTTGGTTCTTTGCCGGCTGGTCTTGAGGAACGATATTTGCTCTGCCCTGTTCATTCAGTTTGGCCTCTATGCGGGGTGCTTGGCGCCGTTGATGCCTTTGTATCCGAGGGAGAGTGTCGCACTTCCTCGAGACGTAACGCTAGCGACCTTATTTTCACCCTGGTGCAGACGCCTCCTTGAGTATCGGATTCGTCACAATATCCCGTGGGTGGCATAGCACAAATCTCACAGGTGAATACGATCCTAGCGTGGGTCCATCTACTTCGGCGGTTGGGATGCTGTCGTTGCGGCTGGACTTCGCTCGGCGCCTTGGAGGATGGAGTTCGATTCGCGATTCCCCATTGGACAGCATGGAATCAAACGATCCTGGATCGGTAAACTCTTAAGTTTTATATCCATGATCTTGATGGTAGATTCCTATTACAAATGTTGTAGAAATATACTGCGAAGATTATTTTTAGAGTTTCGGTCCTCTGACGAAACCCTATTCGTCTCACTTCTCTATCTGTCTGTCACAGAGTTCGTACAATTTCAGCAGAAAGTTCCTCCGTTTATTTTGCCCTCTGATAGATGGCGCCAAAACAATATTTAGAAACGAATCTTAATCGAGGGGCAGAATTCAACTTTGCTTTCCGCCTGTCAATTTCTGAAATGGATTGTCGATTGTAAAAATCATTGAAATTTTTCTAGTTTTGAATATTTTATGGAAAAATATGTTAAACAGAGATGGTCTGAGATAGAAGAGATTTGTATTTGGCAGATAAGTTTTCCCATACACATCTCAAATTGAAATTAAGCCTAACAAGGCTCCATCGCCGAATGGTAAAATGGATGGGTTCTGACCGGAATCGTCACCTCACTTGCGCATTATATAAACTAGAACATCCAACCCGGGATTCCCGGGATAGGGAATATATGTGAAAAACCATTTTTCATTTTTTGTTATTGAAAACTAATAGATTTTTTACATTTAATAATTTTTGTTAGATTGCCCGCTAACAACACTAAAGAAATCGCTAAAAATTTCGTTATCTAATCAGTTTTTTTATTCTGATAATTTCAGCAGTTTTAGCGTTTATTTCAATTACATGTCTGTTAAATCTGTGTTTGAATAATACTATTTTATTTATTCCTTAATGAAGTTTTAATTTCGTTATTGAATATTAGTTGGAGACAAATGCTAAACTTTTTATATTGTTTAAAGTGCAAACAGTCTAATACTTTGTAATCATCTGCAAGCAATAGAGATTTAAAAATAAATAAATCATGCTTGAAATTTAATTTAAATGCTGTAATAAAACAATCAACTAAGATACAGTTTTCAAACAATTTGTATTTCAAAGTAGATTTTTTTCCCTATATAACAGTGTAAAAATTAAAAATGTGCGTTGTTTAGAAATTAAAAAAATTGCAGTAGCAGAAATCGCGAAACCGAAATTTCATCGTCAACTGTTGCCATTCGCAAAATGACGTCGGCGTTACGCACGGACACGTTTGTCCGTTATAATATAGATAGATAGATAGATGGAGAAACATTTATTTCAAAATACTCCGAGTATGCGCTTTAAGCAGGCCTTCCTTATAAGTACTCTGTTAGTCGTATTTGACATTTTAGAGCATGTTTTTCTTTTGCGCTACACTGTAAAACGAACCATAAAATAGGAATTCCATGATATAGGAGAATATACTGGCATCCAAATCATTGATATATCTAAATTTCGTGTCTGTACCAATATTTGTTATATTTACAGAAGTTAGGATATGGACAGACAGATAAACCAAAGTCATAAGGCCAATGGTTATGCTAGAAAGTGTTTAAAAGCTTTAAAAATAAGTAAAGTAAAGTAAAGATAGATAGAAAGAAAAAGAAACAGAGTGAGGGGGAAAAGTAAAACAACTTTTAAGTTGATTTAAAGAATATATAGCACTTGAAGACTTAAACAATAAAATCTGTTTTAGAAACTCAATGAATAACAATGAAGTTACGCAATGCAGCAAAAAGCTAATTTGCAATGCTTGTAACGTGCAAGGGCAGTCTACCAGTGTTTTAAAAGCAATCTAATTGAGCACGTGTATGAATAATTATTAACTGTTATTGTAATATCCATCATCTATAAGAATAGCTTAAAGACAGTATTAACATGTTTCGTTTAGATCAGTGGTGCTCACTAAAATTTCTGTGTAAGAACCAAAATCAGACAGTGAAGTGATCTTGATGGCCGCACTTGCGTTTTATGCAATCAATTGTCTATACACTAGTAAATCTGCATATCAGAAACCTCAATGTCAGCTCTGAAAGTCATTGTTTTTTATTCTAACTTTTCATAATATTTAACATCCTACAATCCGCAATTTAAATTTACATACATAGTTATAGGCATAAAAAATACTTCGAAGGTTTTATAAATTAGCAGCGTTAAATTAAGCACGGTTTATGCAATGATATTCTAAAATTCTTATGAACTTCTTATTCTTGTGATTTTCTAGATAAAAAAGTACATCTCTTCAGGGGGAAGAGCCCCCCCTGAACCCTCCGTAATCTTATTAAATTTATATTCGTGATTTTCTATTGACTGTGCGAATGATTATAGAATATCTTCACTGATAAAAATTTCACCGTTGGATTACGGGAAAAGCCTGGCAGCACAGACTCCTGCATTTTCCTGTAATATTACAGTTTGTACCGTTGTCTATTTAGACTGTATTAGACCGTAAATGGCAGTAACTTTCAAGAACGTATCTGACCGTAAACCACAGTAACTTTCAAGAACGTATCTGACCGTAAATAACCGTTACTTTCAAGAATGTATCTGACCGTAAATAGCCGTTACTTTCAAGAATGTATCTGACCGTAAATAACTGTTACTTTCAAGAATGTGTCTGACCGTAAATCACAGTAATATACAGGGAGTCCCAAAGCCTCCGTACAACTTCAAAAATTGATTAAAAAAAGTAATAGGCCTACCGCAAAAATATTTACAACAGTACACAGAGTAACTTAAAAAGTTTTTTTCTACTACCTTAGTATACTTGTACATGAGAACCTTTCGTTGCACAAAGAATATCAGGTTGATATTCCAATTCCCTTCACGTGCGTTTCAGCTTGCTAACATCAACAGTAGTTACAACTGTTTGATGAAATAAAATGTTGAATTGAAGATGTTTGATGAATGATTGAAGAAATGTTTGATGAATAAAAGTTAATAGTCTCATGGAATTGAAACAAAAGATCCAAACAGCAGTAGCTACTGTTGATGTTAGCATGAAAAACGTTTGTGGATTGAATTGAAATATCATCTTGATATTCTTCGTGCTACGCAAGTATCTCATTTTGAAGTTTACTAAGGCTGTAAAAAAAAACTTTTTAAGTTACTCTATGCACTGTTGTAATTATTTTTGCTGTAGGCCTATTATTTTTTTAAAAATAAATTTCTGAATTGTACAGAGACTTTTGGGACACCCTGTAGATTATAAATTATCGTATATGACTGTAATATCAAGATTGTAAATAAGCATAAATGCCCATAATTTTCTACTCATTTACATATATCGCTGCAAATTGCAGTAGTTATCAGAACTGTAAATGACCATGAAATAGTTATTTCAAGAATTCACATGATTACTTCCAACAGTAACTGTATATTTGTACATAGGATGTCAAGAAATGCAACATTTTATTTCTGTATAAGAGATAAATCGTATAAATTGCAAAAATGTCCATAAGGTACAAAATTTCAATTCTATACTTTTCATCTCCATGGAGATATTTCCAAAATTAGTTTTTATACTTTCTTTGTAACCAAGCAGGTGGCTTCAGTACCTCCAAAAACCAGGAATTATCTCACTTTGCCATGCAATTCGAAACGTGAAATCTAATCATTATTGGAGAATAATGTCTACAAATCTGATATTTAAATGTATTGATTAATAATAATGTGTTGATGTAATTGATGGCACATTAAATCTTAGTTTGTAAACATTCGCCAAGCTTGAACAGATTTCACTTTTCAAATTGCATGCAAAGTGAAGCAAGTCACAATTTTTGACTCTCTGCAACTTCATGATGTTTGGAGATGATTAAAACCAATCCACATTTTTGCAGATTACATTATTTATCCATCTCATATAGATACAAAAATAAACTGTATAGCTTTTTTTAGACAGCCTGTATATTTAAAACTTGATAATGTTTCTAAGATTATTCTACCACTACATATATATGGTGGTTTGCATATAATTTTTTTAAACAATTAGCAACTTTCTCAATATTACATACTTTTTCTATTTACAACACTATACAGCTTACAAAATAAAATTATATTTAGCATTGAAAAATGACATGTGTATAAGTTTTATTAAACGTGATTGTTTCATATTTCCGAAAAAAAAATTTACGTAAAACTTCATATACAAGTGTAGTAATTTTTGCCAACATCTAAGTAAAATAAAAATTAACAGACACTTAAGCATTATTAACCAGGCAGAGTAACAAACACTTATCAAATTTGTTACAAATCACAGGCTAAATTTGTCCAAACCATAACACAATATCAAGTATAACTCTTAGCTCAACAATGCACACCTTTGAAAAATATAGAAAAAAAAACAAATTTTGTAGTACTTATCTCTTATATAATATCATACTCTGAATATTTATGATTATGTATTCGTAACAACAAATGAACTTATTCATGATTTTTTTTTTAATGTAATGAGGAAGGTGATTGTAATAACCTTTTGCATAATAATGTATCAAAGACATAATTTAATGAATATCAAAATGTTAAAATTATTTCTATTTTTTTCAATATAACTTTCGTTTTAAGTTTTTTGAGAATCACTTTGGTATTTATCTGCTTGCACATTCTGTTGCATTTTGATGCCTGGGTTCTTTTGGTTTCTACCCAAACCCAAGTGAGATTGTCGTTTTAGCTAATAATGCAGGAATAGAGTATAATATTTGCCTTTTTAAAAAATCACAAAAACACTTCAGTTTTGTGTTAAACATTTTACTTGGAGATAGTGTAAAACATGGATTTATCTGTAAAAATGTGAAATTGTTCAGGATCATCAGAGAAAAAAAAATTCTTGGTTGAAAATACTACAGCCAAAATAAACTATTTGTAAAAATGCAAATAACTTAACCAATTCAATGGCCGTTTAGATAGGGAAACAGTGTTATTACCCCCGATTTAACTCGGGTCAGATACTGTGGTTAAATAATGAATGTTTACATACTGGGAAGTACTATACAGATTTTCGTGTTTTGGGAAGGACAGGATAGAATGCTGAGTCATCAATTTCAGTAACATCCTGCCTTTTGTTCTATGACTAATTTATAAATGTCCAGAACACCCTGAAATAATGAACAATTTCATCAATTTTCAAAAACTAAAAAAACTTTAAATCCTAATTTCAGGAAAAATTTTAATATAACAAGGAATGATCTTCTAAGAACTGTTCAAGAAAAATCTTTAAAATATGTCATCACACATATTAAAAACAAGCATTTTTTTAAATAATTTAAAAAAATTCACAGACAAAAATAAAAATTTTAATTCAGGAACTCTGAAATTATTTATTCTGTACATATTTTACATAAGATACGACAGGTTTTAAACAATATGTCATCTAAATGCTGCTAAATTTGTCATCAACTTCCTGACTTTATTTATATTACATGATTTTGGATTTTTCTTTGCTTTTGAACTTTTTTCAGTATTGATGTCCAAAAAAGCTCTGAAAATAAAGAAAAAAAAATTAATAGTATCACATCTTTTAAAAAATAACATTACTGTAAATACATCAAGCCATAATCAAATGAACAACTAATCTCGTAATTATCAAGCTAAGCAATCATGATAGCGGGGAATATCAGAAAAACAATATTTCTTATTTTGATTTTGCCAGACAAAAGTACATATGAAAGAAAATCTGAATTTGTGAGAATATTTTGCACTATAAAAATAAAAACACACTTCAAACATTTGTTTATATTTATATATATATATTATATATATTTAAATCACAGTCTATGTAAAATTATCAGATTCAAACTGTTACGAATAAAATTGCTATTCGAATATATTTAATAGTTTGCTGTGTTAAACAGATCATTCTGAAATGTTATTAAAAGATAACAATAATGTGTATGTTTTGGTCTTAATCTTTAAAAAAAATATCAACATTTCACGATGGGGACTGGGAATACCAGAAATTGATTACTTTTAAATCACATGGCGACTTAAACACCGAAAGTTAGTGGCCACAGCAAAAAATTTAGTCGCCATGTGGCGACTGGCGGCCGTGAATCTGCACCTATAATCAACACGTGTACAAAACTTAATAAAAACTTAAAAACAATGATACTAAATTAATCCTCATTAATTTTTTTATTTTTTTTATGTTTTACATAGTTTTCAATAAGTTAAAAGTATTAAAAAGAACATGGAATTTTTCAAAATTTAGAAAATGGTATAAAACAGAAACTAAAACAGCATATGCTAAAATGTGAATAACTCATTAAGTATAGGGCCGTACCAAGTATACTCGGTATTTACTCGGTACTCGGCATACTCGGCCAATTTGCCGAGTACTCGGTACTCGGATAAATTTTGGGCCGAGTACCGAGTACAATACCGAGTAGTTGTAAGAATTTCATTTTTAAGCATTATTATCATTTTTGAAGCCAAAGGAATTTATAATTGACCTGTAAAAGTTATTTGAATATAAAAAAATATAATATATGCAATTATTCATAAAAACTATTTACTTAGTACAATAGAAATATGTTTACAAAATACAGAAAAGTTAAGAAAAACCAAAGCAATTCAAAATTTAGTTTTAATAGAGTTCACTTTTTAATGTCCCTTTCATTATACCACAACCAAAATGATTGGAACTTTCATTTGAGCTTTTCATTGTACTCAGAATGGCAATAACAGTTTCATTACACTTTCCAGTAATTGCTACTGAACTGTAGTTATACTTTCAGTAGCATAAAGGCAAAGAGGCTGCTTTAATTCATGCAATATTTTCAACATATTATACTTTGAGTTTCATCTTATGGTTAATTACTGTAATGATTAATATTTTTGGATTCAGACAAATGTGACTGAACTTTTTTAAAATTTGAACATGCAGCTACAAAGTGGTTAAAATGTCCATCAATGTTTTTAGCTATAAACTAACATGTCTGAAAGCATGAAGGGTAGATAAACCCGATTTTATTATAAGTTGCACATTGTAAATAGTGCAAGCCACACTTTTAACATCAGCTTTTTGCATTATTCAATGACAATTTGTATTATTCAAAATTACAGTAAAAAATAACCATTTTTGACAGACGGATTTCAGGTATCAAAGTGAGTTAGATAAATTGAAGAATTGGTTTTAATTTCATATTGGCTAATTTTACTTTTATTTATTAATTTTTTTTCTATCTTTTAAAAATAATGGTACTGTTTTAAATTTTTTGAATTTTCAAAAATAGTCTTTAATAGGTGCATAATTAAATTTCAAATTTAATTAGTTAATTTGATATTTTTTGTAAAATTAAATGTATGACTACATGCGCAAGAAGTATGTTTATATATATCTACACACACAGACATGTTATTTTTAAGTTCACTTCATGTGCGCATCAATAGTTCTTTCTTACACACAACTACTCGGTACTGGGCAACTCGGTACTCAGCCGAGTAGTAAATGGCCGAGTACTCGTACTCGGCCAAAGTGCTACTCGGTACAGCCCTAATTAAGTAATTGACATAATTACATAAAAAAGGTCTTAAATTGTTCATTAAAGTACAAGCTGTCTATATTAAGGCATAAATGCACAAAAAATTGTAAATTTCTACATGGGAGGGGCCGGTTCAGTTGAAAAAAGTCTTAATTCGTTAGAGATATGAGAATCTAAAGTAGCGGATGGTTTTTGAGTCATAACTCAATGAGATGTATGCAAGGGTCGATGCAGGTTTTTTTTCCTTGGGGCCCATATTGTGAAAAATAAAGGTTATTTTTGTGAAATTTATTATATTTTTGTGAAAAATAACATTTTGTAACGAAAGTTGAAATCTAGTTACTCAAATTCGAGCCAAGCATTTAATAACAAAAACTTTTTAAAATCCTTTTGCTGAAGTTTTTCTCTCTGGTGAAGTTGTTTGTTTACAAATTACACATTTTAAAACATCACAAAATAATAATTAAATAATAAATAGTAAGTTTTTATGGAATAAAATTTTGTGAAAAGGCCTTAGTAAAAAGAATTTTGTGAAGGGAGCCATTTTATCAAATTGATTTTTGTGAAGGGGCCCATTTTATCAGATTGATTTTTGTGAAGGGACCCATTTTTTTAAATTGATTTTTGTGAAGGGGCCCTAAATAGTCCCCAAATTTTGTCTGTATCAACCCCTGGTATGAGTACTCAAATTAAACAAAATTTAGTAAGGAAGAGATAGACATGTAGAACAGGTTTCCAGCTTACCCCAATCCGGAGATATTAGTCTTCAATTGATTTCAGCGATGCTACGATGTTCATGGAAAGAGTGGTTCCACCTAAAATGATACGATATATCTATATATATACCAGGAAATATTTATTTGAATAATGTCAATTAAAGGTTAAATTTCAATATTTGCATTAGTATGCAGTGGCCGCTAGAGACTATGTTTAGTATCCACTTCTGTTAAGTTAACGGCCACATATTACCGGGGCTTGTAGATTTAAATAGTTTTATATTTGTATATAAGTTCGAAAAAATTCATTTTAAATTATTATATTTCTTGTTTTCTAATATTTGGTATTGATTAAAAAAAAAATATTAGCTTAACAAGAAATTATTTACAACTTTTTTTTTACTCACAATTAAAGTATCAAACATTAAATATTTATCTCAAAAGGGCCTAACATTGCTGTACATAGCAATGATTTATAGTAAAGCTATTAATACTGAACAAAAATCATTTTTAGAGTTTCTGAAGGATAAATGAAGCACAGATGTTACATTAAGTAAATTTTCATTTTTCTGCGTTTATGTATTTTGTCATTTGGTATTTTTTTGAGTATTTTAAAAAAGAGTGCTTAAAAAATGCACAGACATAACAATATTGTAAAATAAAGTTTCACATATGACTTAGATGAAAATTAATCCTTCTTTTTTTACTTACTGTAACAAGAAATTTTATTGTTTAGAATTTTTTTTACTCAAAATTACAGTATCAAACATTGAATATATTTACCTCAAAAGTATCTAAGTTTATTGACATTGCAAATATTATTTATAGTAAAGGTATAATACTGAACAAAAATCATTCTTAAGAGTTTCTGTATGATGAATGAAGTGCGGTGTTACATTAAATGACATTTTAATTTTTCTGCAGTAGTGAATTTTGTGGGAAGAGTTCTGTATCCTGTGCTGCTTGCAGGGGTCTGTTCAGACTTTTTTCACAGGGTCCTGTTTTTGTGAAATTGTGAACAGAACAGCTTTTTATATTTGTGAAAAATCTAACCATAATTTTGTGAATTTGAAATGGTCGTTATACTCAGGTTCTTGTTTATGCATTTTTAAGAAGATATATGGATATAAAATACATATATTTTCTTTATATATGTAAAAGTGACAGGTCAGATTTTACTTTTAAATGATAATTTTGTGAAATGTTTGGTTTAAAGATGGACAAATTTCATGAAAAACCTATTTTTAAGACAAATTTTGAGAAAGGTCCTGTTTCAGGGAAAATAATTTTGTAAAGGGTCCTTTTTTTAAATGAAAAATTTTGTGAAGAGTCCTTTAAAGGACCCAATTTTTTTCTAAACAAATCCCTGGCTTGGCAAAAAAAATTACGCCAAAATGTCGTTTTGGCGACATGAAAAAATTTTCAAAGATTAAAGAAAAACATCATTTTTAAATCTGTATGTTATTTATAAATCAATGATTTTGCAACATTTTTAAAAGTAGAAAATGATGCAAAAACATGGATTTATAAGTAACAAAGATTTAAAAATGAAGTTTTTCTGCCATCTTGAAAAATTTATCACGATCCAATTATGCAAATTTTAGCAACATTCTAAATAAACTAACGATTTAAAAGCTAAAGAAATGTGATTTTTTAGATGAATTTTTGTTATTGTAACAAATGTTTTTTATTGTCCAAAATGTTTTTAAAACATTTTGGACAATAAAAAAGAGAAAAAAAACTTACCAGAAATCCTTTGTCAATCTTGATTACACTAAATTCAAAACAATGTTAACTTATAATCTCGCTCACAACTACCCCCCCCCCCCAACAAAAAAAAAAAAAGTAAAAGTAAAAGGATAAATATAATAAATGCCAATAAATGAGACGGTGATTCAGAAAAAAGGAAAATTGCATACAAAAAATATATAAATAATTACACATAAAAAAAAAGTTAATATTTACAAAAAAAAAAATAAATAATTAAAAATAATTTAATGTTTACCAAAAGGGAATCCCAGTCAGGGTCTGAAACATCGTCAATGTAAGGCACTTCACCTTCTAACTGAAGAGAATTTAAATTTTGAGGGACTTTTGGTAATGCCCCCTCAATGTTTTCAGACTTTGCCGTTGGTCTTTGAAAATCCAAAAGCTTTAGCCCCTCATTTCCGTACCCTGGGTAGACTTGAATAATGTCATTTATGAGGACTTCCATTTTCTGGCCCATCGTTTCTAAATGATCTAGCTTGAGTCAGCAATAAAAATGAAGAGCCATATATTGTGACAATATTTTATCGTTCCTGCGACATTTTAGAGAATTTTTAAACCAACGATTTTCATTTTCTAGATCATTAATGGTGTTCGCTTTATTGGTTTTTGACACGAATTCACCTTTACTATGATTCGTAACTTCGTGTATTTTCTGACTGGAGAATAATTTTTCTACATCATGGTATTATTTGGCCGAATCTCAAACAATACCCACTAATTTTAATAAGTTAGATACTAAAATCAGGACGTCTAACCGTCCTTCAGCTGCATCATTTCACAGGGATTTATAGCTTTATCTGGATAAAAATCTATTAAATTGGGTACGTACAGTTTTGCCATTAATAAATCATTAACAGTATCAGTGGATAAATGGTTATGTGTATCATCTATATATTTAAAACAGAAAGCGCATTTTGTCAAAATTTCCCACAAATATCATCTCTTTACGCATGCGTCAACTTTTTTTGAAGGATTCTCCCCTCAAAAATGATAAGACTGATTGATTAACCTGTTTAGCCTAGGGGGATGGAAAAGGGTTGATTGAAAACGGATGGAAATATATTTTTGCTCTGAGGTTAAAAGCTAAAGCTTTTTTTTTTTTTTTTTTTTTTTAAGAACTCATGTTTTCACTACTAAATATGCATATTTTTCACAAAATATTAAAGAGAGCTTGGAGATGGTTGTATTTATAACCGATTGAAATGTCAAACAGTTCGGAAGATGAGGACTATTTTTTATTGCTATGTTAAAGGAGCCGACGAGAAAACAAACAAACAAAAAAGCGAGAAGAAAGCATCTTTTTTACAACTGGACAACAATATTTTTTCCCGAAATTTGTACACGGGCTGTAAAATGGTTTTATTTATCACCCATAAAGATTTTAAAGAGTTAGGATAAAAATAACTTTATTTTAAAACTATGGAACGATATTGCGTTAAAAAAAAAATCAAGAAAATGAGTGCTTTTATCACTAAATATCAATACTTTTTCGCGAATTTTTCTTCTTAAAATATAATTTCATACAAAATCGGGTTAAAGATGTAAAATAATAAAAACTTGATTTTTTTAAATTTATTTATTTATTATTATTATTATTTATTTATTTATTATCACGGGCCGGGCAACGCCGGGCGGGGGTCAGCTAGTTTTTTATTAAATTAAACTGACTAAATCCCTTTTCACATTCAGCGGTGCTAAATGGCAGGTTCACTATAAAGTTTAGAAGTTTGCATAAATTAATAAATTCATTTGGATTTGTACACTCTGCTAAAATTCACTGTCTAACTGTCTCACATTAGAGTTTATGTTTGTTGCGAGACCAAATTTTCAAAAGCGGGTGATTAGCAAAAACTAAGTGTTAATAAAGCTAGGCGTCAAATTTCACATCCAGGAATAATTTTGTAGTCGCCAAATGCTATAATGTAGTTAGGTTGCATTTGACGACTAACGACTGCAAATTTCGAACACTGTCTACCCTACATAAACTTTGATATTAAAATTCATTTTTAAATTAATAAGGTTAGATAACCAGTTAAATAAATACCTGAATAAATCCGGTATTGGTACAGCCAGGCCAGGCATGCTTCCTCATGGCGTCTTCCTCGTGCGAGCGAGCGAGCTATGATAAACAAACATGGCGCGACGCGTTCGTTGCCATTTTCCAAAATCAAAATACTGAGATGAGATGGCTGTAATCCACTGTTCAATTACGGTTTGCGGTAGCGAATAACGGTGATTTACTAAAATTGCCCGTGATCTGCCGTAAAAGACTGTAACAACCTGTATTTCTTTCTCTCTTGGCCGTAAATGACTGTTGGACCAGGGATAATCCTGTAAAAATGATCAGTTACGGTCAATGACAGAATTTTACAGCCAATAACTGATTTTTAACGGGTAAGGGCAATATTTACAGTAATACGGTAAAGTACA
This sequence comes from Maratus michaelseni, assembly GCA_963931845.1. Classification (NCBI taxonomy): domain Eukaryota; kingdom Metazoa; phylum Arthropoda; class Arachnida; order Araneae; family Salticidae; genus Maratus; species Maratus michaelseni. The sequence goes on from OZ007596.1 coordinate 93,969,114, forward strand.
GTAAATTATACAGTAAAGCACCGTAAAGCAACGGCTATTTTTAACAGTGTTGGATTTCGTTTTACTCTGTTGTTTTATTAGAATAAGCAACAGTTTGGAAACGAATTTCATGTTATCCTAATACCCAAATAGCAATATTTGCTTATCTGCCAACCACGAAACACCTGCATCTGATGGATAAGTTTAATAATATTTCACGTACAGAAGCAACTTATGAAAATGTAAATTGAATCTACTATATTTCACCTATACTCGTATCTATTTTAGAAAACTACACTGTTAAAAATAAATCCGTAAATTCACGGTAAAAGTACTGGCAGCGAAGTTGCCGGACTTTTTCCGTTCCGTTAGTAGATTTTCCGTTTTGAAAAATAAAAGAAGGAAAATCGCCGTTTGCAAAAGCGGTAACTTCCCGTTAACGCTCTCAGAAATCACGGAAATATTCCTCGTAGAACTGACAGAAAAGGACATTTTCCGTTTTAGATAAACTCGGTTTAAAAAAAATCTTGACATCTCACTTGGTGCTGCCATCTGTCGACTTTGGGGGAGTATTTACTATCTGACATACGTCAAGAACAGCTTTTGGTCGACATTAGAGCTCCTATAATACAGGCTGAATCATACCGCCATTTAATGACCCAGCGGACCAAAAACCAAGCTAAAACCGGTTTGCTTACCGTACTAGTGGACCGCGAGTGACAGTAACTGGTACGGCAAACACCTGCTCAGGCGGTTTCCTAATGCTGAGCTAGGTCACAATATGGCGGTTATTTTGGGCAACATAATGGATATGCGTCAGCTCCCTTTATAGGAGCCTTAGTCGACATTGGGTTTTGAACCAGGGGTGATAATGCCTCGAGTCCAGCGTCTTGCCGGTTTGACCAGCGGGCGCTTGCAAGATTAGTAGTTTGAACGGATCATTTGGAAATTCTCAAAATGGCGGCTTAGAACAGACATAATTTGGGGTTTAGAAGCTTGGTAATTTTGAAATTATTTGCGAGGAGATTTCGTTATGAGATGATGTTGATGTTTTAAAATTGTAATATTAATACAGGATAAAAACATGAATTATATATATTCTTAACTTGATTGTTAGATGTAAAATATGAATATTATATTTGAATTAAATTCGATAAAAAATGTTTGCTTGTTTAAGAAAAGCTATTTTTTTTTCCAACTATTATATATTTTTTAAATGTGTTCGCTTAGAATATATTTTCAGTGCGAGTACTTTTTATTACTTTAAAAACTAAATTGCGAATAATTTTAAAGGAATGAGAAAAATATTATTTTCTTTTTATTTGAAAGCATTATTTTTGTATGTTGCTTTTTTGAGTAAAATAGAATTTTTTTTCACTTAATTTAACTATTATATATATTTTTTAATCTGCTTGTTTAGAATATATTTTAAGTGCGAATATTTTCTTATAACTTTAAAAAATAAATTGCAAATAATTTTAAAAGAATGGGAAAATTATTACTTTTTTTAATTCGAAAGTACTATTTTGCTGTTTTTTTTTTTTTTTTTTTTTTAAATAAACTCGAAATTTTAATTTATTAAATTTTTATTTTTTCTGTGCAACAACATGTCAGTTTTTTAAACATTGAAAATAAATATGCAGCAGATAAGATAACGGAATATCTCCGTTATCCCCTTTCGTCTCCGTCCGATCCGTTGTTTTCAGGAAATATGAGGAAATTTTCTGTTTTTTAAAGGAAAATACCCTTTTGTCGCAAAAAAAGGACTTTTTCTGAGAAATTCAGGAAAAAAATACCCGTGAATTTCAGATTTTTTTTAACAGTGTAGTGTTATTAATTTTTTGTTTCGGAAAACAATTTTGATGATCATTCTATAATATTTATGTGTAAGATCTTATCTAAGTATTTCCTGATCTACTCGACAGCAAAGCATACTAAAATTCCCCCAAAATAGGCATATTTGGAAACTTTTAAACCTATTGGGTAATCATTCATAGTCGTGTCCACTGCCAATTCACTAATTAGCAAAAGTGAATTGCAGAGGCGGATTAACCACCTTCCGGGCCCCTAGGCTTAACACATTGGGGGCCCCCTCCTGTTCTATATGTTTATACATTGACATACAACACACATATATATCTCTCTATATTGAAAAAAAGTAACCACCGCCGCGGCCGCCGCTGTCAATTAAGATTTTGTGCCTTGAAGTCTTTCTGGACTAATATCCAGAAAATTATTGCAAATAAAAATTTAAAAATTGGTGGTTTTATAAAGAAATGTTCGATAAACACGTTGAAGTAGACAGTTTTTAAATCGAAGAATTATTTTAAGAGATATTTAAAATCAAAGTTAGTCAAAACAGTTTTCTTATAAAAGTTTTATAGAAACGAAAACTATGCACAGGAATTTAAACATAATTTGTAAGGATATAGTTGACAAGGTTGGGGTGTGCAGACTGCAATTATTTTTTCAATTTGACTCATTTTTTGAGGTTATATTTCAATTTTTTATTCAAAATTTTCATTACAGGGTGACAAGAAATAACTTGGACGAAGTTTCAAACCAAAAATCTGTACTACCACTAAAGTTATAAAGTTATTGTCATAGGGAATTGATTCTAGAAAGCTACTAAACAGGTGTAAGTAAGTTAGTTGTGATAACCATTATGGTTAACAAATGATCTGCCATACTTGAATTACATTAGCAAGGAATGAAACAATGTGAAATTGTTCAACGATTGAAGGTGCCTAAGCAGACGGTTTCATACGCAATCAAAAGGTTTAAAGAACTCGGACATGATGGTGACAGGCCAGGAAGAAGAAAGCGCACAGTTAACACATCAAGAAACCGGGTAGTTATCAAAAAGCGAGTTCAACAAAATCCTAGGATTTCAGTGAGAAAGGTTGCTAGAGAGATGAAGATCAACAGAGAAACCGCACATTTGATGGCAAAGTAGAGCTTGGTCTTCACCCTTACAAAATGAAAGAGGCTCAAAAGGTAACAACAGAGAACAAACGCACAAGACTTCAAAGGTGTAAAGAACTGTTAAAGCAGGCCGCAGGTGATCGATGACAAACATTTGTCTTCACATATGAGAAACTGTTTTCGACTGAACAAGCTCACAATAGCCATAATGATAGAGTTTGGTCAGCAGAAGCACCTGAACCTTCTTGCATTGTTGAACGGTGTCAACGACCCCAATCTGTAATGGTTTGGGGTGGGATATGTGCTAGTGGAAAAAAACCGCTTGTTTTTGTTGATCAAAGGATAAAAATTAATCAACAAACATATCGCAAACTCATTTTGGAAGATGTTGTCTTACCTTGGTCACAAAAGTTCTTTGGAAACAAAAGATGGACCTTCCAACAGGTTTCCGCACCTGCACACAGAGCTAAAGGCACTCAAGATTGTTGCAAGGCACATTTTCCTGACTTCATTGGAGCTCAAGAATGGCCACCGTATTCCCAGATTTGAACCCAATGGATTATTTTGTTTGATCCATCTTGGAGACAAGGGTGTGTGCTAAACCTCATAAAACTTTGGCATCCCTAAAGAAATCCTTATACAAGGAATGGGATAAAATATCAGTAAGTGAGTTGCGGCTCACAGCCGAAATTTTTGTGACACGTTTAAAGCTCTGTATTAAGGCTAAAGGTAGCCACTTTGAAAATTTGTAAATATATTAGACGAAATAATGTATTCATATTTATTTTGAAGTTTGGTCGCAATATTTTCATTAGCATTAAAATTATAATGTATAATGTGTGTCCAAGTTATTTCTTGTCACCCTGTATTTTGACGAAGATTTATTTCATATTTCATAAATTCCATTATTTGAATCGTTGCCAATTTGTAAAATAGCGCACGTAATAATATTCCCTTTCAATTAAGAAATGTATTAACACGTGACTATTAAAAACAGAAATAAAACTTTAAAATAATAATTAAATGATCACGTGTTAAAAGCAATAAATGTAGAAAATAACGGAATAAAAAATATACTTGCGCGTAAATATTAAAAAGATAAATAATTAAATTATTCTGCGTTTTCAAAGCATTAAGTAGAGTAAGATTAATTTATTTCGACAAAATATTTTATCTATTATTGCAAATTTTAAAACAGCATATATAATATTTCCAGCAATAATATTTCCCTTCAATTAAAAGCTATATTTTTACGTTTAATAATTACGTTTAAATCAACGAAATAACTAATAAATTGGTAAAATATAATTAAAAATACAGATAAACGTTGAATTAAAGATCACTCGATGACATAACTACCACGCGTAACGCATCTGGTATCAATTGAATGCGACGCCACAGATATGCACTTTTGGCTTTAAATCCTATATTTTGGCGACAGTTCATTTCTTTTATAGAAAGTAGTAGTCGGAATAATGGAGTAATACCCAATTTTCTATAGCATCGTTATAAAATTTCCCGATGCCATGACATTGCTTACTTAACCATTTTGCACGAGTTGATTTTCAAATGTTTAATTAACCTTATTTTATCAACAGTTGTTAGCTGTCTCGACAACACTTGATTCGGTTTTAAAATCCCTTGGTCAAAGGAAAATGAATGGAAACCCGATTATAGCAGATAATACAGCGAGCAGCCGATTACACAAGGCCGATTATAGCAGCCGATTACAGCAGGTCGTTTAATTATAATTCAATCTTCCGCAATCGTTTTAAGGTTGATCAAATCAGAGTGTTTTTACAGTTTGTGCTGTCAGAACGGGGGTTGGCGAGCGTAGCTCGTAGGGGGCAGAGCCCCCTAGTGACAAAAAAAGTTCACAAACTTAGCGCAGGGCCCTTAGTTTGTCGGGCCCCTAGGCTTCAGCCTACTCAGCCTATTTGGTAATCCGCCTCTGGTGAATTGGCGCTATAAAGTATTTCTTTTGATAGCTTTTTATGTTCTCAATTTCCAGTAATTGTCATTTTTCAGGATTCGGCGATATACTTGTGGATGCGTTTTACTACTGTAATTTCTTTAGATTAATCATCTCGTTGTACGAGAGATTTTATCCTAATTTTAAAATAATACTAACTTTTCAACAACGAAACATCCACATCTGTTGCAAAAAATGAATAATATATCATGTAAGAAATATACTTATATACAAACATAAACTCATACTACGAAACTTGAATCCAAATTACACGTTCAGCGTTTTTGTAATTTTCGTTTGGAAAAAAATGTTTTAGTAATAATTCTATAGTAGTTAAAAGGTAACTTGCATCAAAATAAATTCTCATTTATTAGAATAGAATACTAAAATCACCCGAAAATACGTTATTTTGCCAATAAAATATTGCAGAAAGATAGTGTTATTAATAATTACTTAATAATTTACGTGATAATTACTTGAATTTTATTATTTTGATATTCTTTGAAATATAGTTGCTAGGCAAATGTTAAATTAGAGAGGAAAATGAAAATAAATGCATTTTAAAATTGGTAAAAAATGATAAAATGAAATGTTTTATATTATTCGAACAGATGTATAAAATTGAACCAAAAGTTATACACATAATTTTAAAAAATCAGACAAATGCATTGACAAAATTTCAAATTAATTGGAATCATTTAAAACCTCACTTGATAAATTTTAGCCTTCATAACTTACAGTTTAAATAAATTAATCAAACGCGCCATTTCTTTTCAACGAATAAAAATTTGAAAATCTGAATTCCCATAAGAAAGCATTATGACCTAAATAGAAATGTTCTATATTTTTCGAACGAGTAAACCAAATTTAACCAAAAACTATACAGTTAATTCCGGGTACCTCACCAACATACCTACTAAAAATCAACCTAATCGGATGATTTCTGCGGAAGTTAACGCGGAACAGACAAACAGACAGACAGACTAACAAACAGAAACCCTTTACAACTTTTGTTAAATCTCGTAGGGGAAGATCGGGTAGTCACGGCCGGCGGGTAGCTTCGCCACTATCAGATTTGAATAATCACGCACACATAGATAAACAACGCACACCTTAACTCTTTAAATCCCAAGCTTTAAAAAACTGAATGATCTTAGAATACCAACAAAATAGCCAAAATTACTCTCTTTTTCCTTCCCCCTCTTTTTCACTAGGTAAGTAGTGGAAATGACCCTACTGCCTTCTGCCTTTATTTAAATTTCGACAGGTTTTACTACACTCTGTTTATCATTGCTCCAGTTACTGAAAAAAATCTTATTTTTCTTTCTGTACTGTCCACAAATGCCAAAACGTTCCCCAATGCCAATACCCCATACATCACTGAGGGAGACCACCCCCTTGCCAGCACCCGACCCATTTAATGGGAAGGAAAATCTTTTCAGCTATCTAGGGCTATTGTGGGTTTCAGAGCTTTGGGATGATTTCGGCTATTGCGGAATTCATAAGGTTAAAACAACTGCAGCGCGCGCTTATACGTATGCGAATCAGTATAGACGCAATCGCCGAGCGGGCAACAAGAAACAAACATTTATTTACGTATGCCAAGATTGTTGTGTGCGTCTTATACTTTTTGAATGCAATTATTGTATATTAAATGTGTGTACTTCACCATCTTTTATTAATTATTATCCTGTACGGTGATTGTTGTAGTTTATAAGTCAGGTTGTTTATTGTCGTTGCATTTGTAGTTATTGTTGTGACAAAAAAAAATATTAAATCGAGATTGGCGGGTGGTATCGGACACACTTCCGTCGGGTGCCCTCAGATACTTTTTGGGTAGAGAGAATGTCTTATTTTTTCATATTAATGTATTACATATTTTTAAAAATTGAAGTAAGCTGTAACTGCTTAAGAAAGTGTTAATATATGATATACTTTGCAGATCACTTAAAAAATGCCCAAATTCAAAGGAAGAGTTACTCAAAGAGGGAATTGGGGCAAAAATAGTTTGAAACAGGCTATAATATGTGTTCAGGAAAAAAAGTTATCGGTAAGACAAGCAGCTGACAAATACGATGTGCTGTGAAGCACCCTTCAGGATCGGATCAAAGCTCTTAACAGCGGACACGAGGCCGAGTTTAAACCAAAACTGGGGAGACTTGAACATACATTGTCAGAAAAGTATTCAGAGATATTATATAATCATGTCAAGGATTTTGATGATCACCTGACGAGGGCTGAGTTCCTGAAATTAGCATTTCAATTCGCCGAGAGCATAAAAATTCCTCACAAGTTCAACAAGGAGAAGAAAATAGCCTGAAAAGACTGTTTTCACAGCTTCGCAAAGAAATATCCAGACATGGTTCTTAGAACACCAGAATCAACCAGCATTGCGAGGGCTGTAGGTTTTTTTTTTTTAAATACCGCTAACCAGATCCCTACCTGCCCGGCATGAGTGCCTAGCTTGACGAGTTAGTACCTGGGAGCGGGGCGGAAATCGCCTGATCACAGCATGGCTGTGATCCACCTAACTATAGTTTTGTTGGCATCGCTGCAGTGTCTGCTCTCTAGTCGTTTGCTACAGATCTTTTTCTTTTCGGGTTCAAGGTTTCTATTTATCGTTGTTGACTTGGCAGATTTAAAAAAGAAAAAATTATGGAAGTGATAGTAATTGGTCTCGTAATTTAGAACCTTGATTCAGGTGACGAGACCTTCACCTGACTAGGCACCCCCAGAGGTATAATTCACAGGAAACTTGGAGGACTTTGCACCCACGACGGATTTTACATGCACCAAGCGCCTTTAGCGTACATACATTTACATATTTGTCATCTTTTTTGGCTTGTCACGCTCATGGTGGATTGTCGATGTAATGTTTATCGTCTTTTTTGGCGGGCTGATTTCACTTTTCGTTTTTATTTGTCTCTGTCAGAATTTTTTGCCGTTTTTATGGGCTCATCTCTGTTATGGGTTGTTTCTGTCTATTGTCATTCGTTGGTTTTTTGTCTCTTTCTTGATAAATTGATATCTCTAGCTTGTGCTAGAGCTGGTTGTCACATTTTGAAACTTGGTCTTCTTTCGGGAGTTTCACTGGTTATTATGTCACTATCGTGGGTTTTGTCACATTGTAACTTTTGTTACTGGTGGTTGTCACATTTATGGATGTTGCACACTCATTTTTGTTGGTTTTGTCATGCTGGGGGTTTTGATTTAATTTTTTTGTCTTCGTGAATACGCTTAATGCGATCAGTCCATTGAATCCTAATGCCTGTTATCACTGCTTTTGAATTATGTGCAACTTGTTAATTTGTTATTTGAGAAATTTGGCGCACTAATGAAGTGGGGCTTGTTCCGTGGCCGTTAGTCCGTCATATATCTATGAGACTGTATTCACTTGATGAGACACTTTTTTTCCTATTCACTTTCTTTGGCAGGTGTGCTTTGTGCATTCACTAATTAATTACTGTATTGTGTTTTGTTCACTTTTTGTTGGTTATTTAACTTCATCAGTTGGTGAAATTCAGTCCGTCACAGATGATTTCCACTTCTCACTAGTTCTGAAGAAAAATACGATTTGTTTGGCTTAGCAAAAAGCTTTACTTTTTTTTTTTAAAGAATATATACTTACTAAAGGGAGGGCTTTTGAGGGTGGGAAATGCTATTGAGGAATCTCGCTGCTGGGAAGGTGTATCTATTGTGATATGAGATCGATGTTTTCTACTAACCATCTGATCAGTGCTCTTCCTTATGTTTGTACATGTTTGTTGTTTGCTAACTGGTTATGCCATATTTTTTCGTTGTTCGGTGTGATGTGGATCAGATGTAGTGATTGGGTTAGTAAGCAGGTTGTTAGATAGTGTTTGGGGGTTCCCAATTCCACGCATGAACAGCTTGGTGCGTCTTTGCGCTAAAACCTGTGTAAGTAGTCCGGGAATGCTCCGTGACCCGTGTAAATTTGACTTAGTAGATTGCAGCTGATGATTCTGCAAGAGTCTACTTTTCGGAAGTATTCATATGTCTTCCTGCCCGTTTCCCCATAATCCCACTCGAACCGCCATTGTTTGATAGTGAGTTCTTTTAGTTTTCTTTTTAAGTTTGATATCGGTCTTTCTAGATGGTATGGAATTTCTTTAGTTTGGTTTTCTGCAGCCTTTTTTGCTAGTTCGTCGGCATCCTCGTTTCCTTGGATGCCCACATGTGCTTTGACCCAGATAATTTTGAATTTATGGTTTGAGACTTTTACTGTTTTTTGTATTGTATCGATTAATTTTGCTACATTGAAGCGTTTACTGAGTGATTGGATGGCTGACATGCAGTCCGAGCAAATGCTGTACTCTTTCCCTGTGGTATTTCCCCATTCTGCTGCTTTTAGTATAGCCAATAGTTCGAATTGGAAAACACTGTTGTACTTGCTTAATGGAGCTGGTCATGTTTTTATTTTTTTTTATCATTTTTGAAAACTACGAATGCCGAATCCGTAGCGCCTGGTTCCAATTTCGATCCATCTGTATATATTACAATGTCCTTGTAATTATGTCCTATTCTTGGTTCTATGGTGTCCGCGGGGTGTGTTTTCCATACATTAATCTTTTTTTATATAGTCTGTATGGTGGATAATGGTTCCATGTATTTCTGTAGTTTCTCTTAAACGTGATATTGTGCCGTATTTTGCCTCGTATTCAACTTGGAGGTGAATTGGAATCAGGCCAGCAAGTATCTGAAGGGCCGCTGTTGCGGCAGTTTTATATGCCCTGACTATAGCCAGCAGAACGTGCCTTTGGCATGTTGTTAAAACTTCTTTACTTCTTTGGTTTAACTTATGTCCCCATACTGAGGCTGCGTAAGTCAGTATTTTCTCAGCTACTGTTCTATACTATATTTTTAAGATGCTTGGTTTCAATCCCCAAACCCGTTTAGCCATTTGATCCATCATCCAAAATGCTTTTCTTACTTTGGCTGTTTGTGCTTGGCAGTGTGTTACCCAATTTAAGTTTTTATGTATGATTATACCTAGATACTTAATATATTATTTACCTTCTAAGGCTGTAGGGTTTAATAGGGTGGAGGTCTGTAGGGTTTAATAAACCACAAGTCGATATTTTTTAGTTTCTCAAATTACCGGAGGAATATAAATTCCCTGCATCCAAAATATACAACGCTAATGAGACTGGTGTCTCCACTGTTCATAAAAATGAGAATGTCATTACTACATGAAGAAAAAAAGCAAGTTGGCAAGTTGACTTCTGGTGAGAGCTCACGTTGATGTTCGCTATGAGTATGACTGGTCATTTTATACCCCTTTTTTTCATTTTTCAGAGGAAAAGGATGGGCAAAAACGGTCGTTTAATGATAGGAGCTCGCCCAAAAGCATTGCTACTCTCCATGAAAGTGGATGGATGAATGGTGGGCTATTTTAAATGTGTTTACAGCATTTCAAACACCATGCGCAGTGCTGCCTACGAAAGAGAATTCCGTCCTTTTAATTCTCGATGGACATAAGTCACAAAGAATTGGCAGTGATAGAGTATGTTCGTGATAATAACATCCATATGCTCAGCACTCCATCACACACAACACATAAACTGCAGCCGCTCGACAGGGTATTTGTTAAGCCATTCAAAGCTGTATTTGCTTCTGAAAGCGCAGTGTGGATGAGACGAAACCCAGGCGCTAGGATCACTGACTATGACATCGCCGGTTTAGTCAATTTGGCTTTTGCTAAGGCAGCAAGACTAGACATAGCACAGAATGGGTTCAAAGGCGCCGGCATTTATCCGTTTAATCGGAATATTTTCAGTGATTTAGATTTTTTGCCATCTTTGATGACCAATATTGAACAGGAGCCAGCGTGACCGAAAGCCCACCATGCAACATCGCTGCTACAGATGCAACATCGCAACCATCAACTAGCCACTTGAACATTATTAAACATTTGTGGGGATATTTGGAGTCAAAACTCTGTGCTCGATTCCCTCCACCATCTACTCTTTTGGAATTAGAGACTGCTCTCCAGGAAGAATGGCTTCATATTCCTTTAAATGTTGTTCATGACCTCTATGAATCCATCCCACGACGCATACAATCTGTAATTAAGTCAAAGGGTGGTCCAACTCCTTATTAATAAAGTTTTTCTCTTATTTCATAGATGTTTCTATTATTTTGTCACCCATCTGTATATTTAATTTAAATCTTTTATGCCTATAGATTATGTATCTTGTGAATATGAGCTATTTAATTAATATTATATGTTTATACGTCATATAGGAAAATACCGAGGCTAACGAAAAAGACTGGCTACCGCGGTGCATTCCACTTATATTTTTTTACAGACCGCTAGAGTGGCGTTATGCTCATTTCGTACACCTGCATTGGTGCATTCTAGCATCACGTGACTCCCGCGGTCTGTAAAAAAAGATACGCGTAAAGCACCGCGGAAGCCTTTCTTTTTCGTTAGCCTCGGGAAAATACTAATATCGTGTTTACTTTTTTTTCTGAAAAGTTCACGAAGCCTTTTCAAATTTATGTATATAAATGAAAGTCTTGACTGGGTAGATGATCAACGCGCAGCCCAAACTACTGAACCTACAAACACGAAACTTGGAGGTAAAATACTTTTTAGCATGTGGAGGCGCACTAAGACGGGATTTTCAAAAACTCCACCCCTAAGCGGGGTAAAAAAATGAACAAACTTAAAAAAAATTCCTTAAAAATCGAGTATTATAGTTAAGTGTAAAAAGATAACATATTTTAATGTATTTTTGTATGCTGAATCGAATGGTATCAATTAAATACTCATAAGTCAAATAGTTCGTGATATATTGCACATTTTTCTAATTTGCCGAAGTCTTTGACGACAAAATCTAACAATTCTAACAATACAAGTGATAATTTCTAAAAATACGTCTGTTACTATAGCAATGGAAGAAATTCAAATTAAATCTTTTTGTTTATTTTTGCAGATATAAAAATTTAACTGCTCAATTGGGAATTGAATATTATTCTTACGGATATTTATGTAATTGTGTATTATTATTATTTCTAAAAACGCCACGATTTAAAATAAAATGTGATTGCTAAAATAAAGGGTACATCTCAATTATACCGTCGACCACTTTTCATTCAAAAAAAAAAAAAAAAAAAAGAAAAAAAAAATCATCGCCAAACATGATCTCCAAATAAACAAATGGAAGAATGTTGCCATTGGAACATCAAAATAAATAACTAAAATAAAATAAATTCGGAAAAGTCCCACTTACCAAAGGGTCCAGTAAGTTTTAACACAAAAAAATTACAATATATTAATGAAAATAGAAAAAAAATCTTGGATATTTATTTATTTACATTATTTTTCTTAATTTTCCTTCTCGGCTGGTGAATAAATGTTTGTGACGACAGTTGAAATAGATCTATTGCACTTAACTATGAAACGCAACATTTTTACAATGCATTTTCTCTTTTAATGTCATGGCACAGCCGTTTAAGGACGCAATTTTTATTTTAATTAACGAAATAACTGAAATATCAGAAAAACAAAATGAAAAATACAGGTAAATGTCGAATTAAAAACCGCTTCATGACATAACAAACACGTTTAATACTTCTGACGTCAAGTGAATGGGACTGCATTTTTGGCGTTAAATCTTATAGTTTGGCGATAGTTTTTTTTATGAAAAGTGGTCGACGGGATAATGGAGAAGTACCAAATAAAGTGTCGAAGGTCTGATTGGTATTATGTATTACTTCTTTATTTGTTTTCAGTCTTCAGCCATGTTTCTCTTTTTCTTTGAGTAGTTATTCATACGATTTTGGGCTAATTTTCCGCAATCGGATACCTCGCCAATTGGCGTATTAGCCACAATGTTGAAAGCATCATTTATGTTTGAAGCGAAATCTTCATGATGAATCCTGTTACAGAAAATCATATCATCATCTACTATGAGTATAAACCGCATATTCACATTTTAATCAGGTAATGTTTTTTGAAAGGTTTTAGCGTATAGCTATTCTACGTTGCTTTGTTATAGAGCTAAAGAAGAAAGCTCTAAAAGTATGTGAACCCGATTATTAAAGATTACTTAAAAAAATTCTACTGAACAAATTTTAATGGAAGTGATTTTTCAGGTATGGTTAAGGACCCTATAACATTTAATTCTATGTTGCTTAGTGATAGAGCTAATGGGAAAGTGATTGGGAAAGGTGAATGCAAGTATGAAAGATATATCTACTATGTATTTAAAATGCAAATTCGTATAATTTGAGTTCTGCTGTACGGACTTTGGTGCGATTTACACTGTTAGCAGGGATGAGATTTCTCCGCTTTTTTGCATATACCAGTATAATCTTAGAGAAAACGTTGTTCTTTTAAATCGCAGAATGTTCCGATTAAATAAAAAAAGCATTTTCTGTAAGATTATACTGGTATGCAAAAAAGCGAGCAATCTCATCACTGACTGTTAGTTAGGCAATTTTGTGGGGATGGTTGGTACTTCTCTGGAGCAAAGTTTTCGTCTGCGTTGTGTTTTCTAAAGCGAAAGCTTGACAACGAATCCGATTACAAAAATCATATCATATTAATCTATAATATTTATAAAACGCAAATTCTTATTCCATTCCGATCGGTTAAAACTCAGGTTCTACCGAACAGATTTTTATATGATTTCACTGTTAGTTAGGTGATTTGTTTTAGAAAGGTTTTAAAATAAAGTACATTGTTCTACATTGCTTATTTATAGAGACACGGGAGGAAGTTATAGATAAAATTAGGTGAACCCGATTATGAAAGATTACCTTTTTTAAAGTTCTACTGAACGGATTTTGATGGAGTTTCGCAGTGTGATAATATTTCAGGAATTGATTTTCTACATTGTTTAGTTATGGAGCTATGGGAGAAAGTTGTCAGTGTTGTAGTCGTAAAAAAAAACAGTGCATATACTCTATAGACAGAGGATATATACTAGAGAGTATATATTATAGCTACGGACGGTGTGCAGAATTTCGTCTTAAAAATTCCAAAAGGTTGACGGCGTATACCAGCATATACTTTCTACAAAATCCCTGATAGTTCTATCAACAGGTGAAGATGATTATGAAAGATACATTTATCTGTCTACTGTATTTGTATAATTCAAAGGGAATTTCGATCCTGCCGCTTATACCTGGAATTCTGCTGAATGGATTATGCTGGAACTTGCACTGTTAGTTAGCTAAATTTTGAGGGGAAGTTTTAGTGCATAACATATCGTTCTATGTTGCTTACTTGAAGAACTAGGTGGGTGGGGGGCATTTCTATAATCAGTTGAACCCAATTATGAAACATTAGACTTTTTAAAAGATTCTACTGAATGGATTTCTATGGAACTTGCATTGTTAATTTTCCAAGGATAGTTTTAGTATATTGCATATCGTTATATCGTTCTTTAGAAAATCATACTGTAAATGATTAAATAAACGAGTTGGTCTTTAACAGTCTAAATTTCTTGTAACACATTAGAAAATATAACAGCGTAATGGCTTTCGTATCGTTTTACACAATGCGGAAGGACATGAAGGTAAAAGTTCATGTTTCTTTAAAACACACAATCAAATTCACCGATATATTTCGTTTGATTCAAGTTTTTTTTTTTTTTTTTTTTTTTGAAGAAACCGACCAGCGTAGCGAGCAGAGCCTGCTAGGTAATAATAATGGTTAATTTTATCTGTATATAAAATTCAATATTATGTAAAAGGAAGACCTGACTTGGGAGATCATCAACGCACAGTCGAAACTACTGAAGCTACAAACATGAAATTTGCCGGGAAAATACTTCTTCGGATGTAGAGGCGCAATAAGAAAGTTTTCCTAAAATTCCATCCCTAAAGGGGTTAAAATGGGAACAAACAATAACAAAAATTCTTAAAAATCGGGTTTTATATTTATTTGTCAAATGATAACATATTTCAATGTATTTTTGCATGCTGAATCGAATGGAACCAAATAAAAATATTCTAACTCCAACAATTCGTGAGATATTGCACATTTTCGAATTTGGCGTTGCCTTTGACGACAAAACCTTAAAATTTATTGCATTGATCGCCAAGTGATATTTTCTAAAATACATTCGTCATTGTTAAAGATCAAACAATACTTGGCGATTTATAAGATACTGGATAAGAAAAAAATCACCTGAAATCTCAATAATGCCAGTTCTCGGGCTCTTTGTTTTAACTTTTTTGTTTGCTTCGGGTATTTGGAATTGGATATTATTCGGTATTTTTATGTTAGCTGGGTGCCAGTGATCGCCAAATTCTTTTTAATCACGCCAATCCTTTCTTTTTTGCTTATTTTTTAACGTTAGCTAATAACAACTAGCCATTATTTTAACATTGCGATATAATATCTTAAAAAACCTTTTTAAAATTACTAAAATATAATCATAATAAAATACATAAACACAAACATATCAATACAAATAAAATGTCACGTAAAATGTTTCAATTCAAATGATGCCAATTGAAACAAGCTTTGGTGAGATTTACTGGCGCCCAGCAATATAAAAGTACCAATTATTCTTACGGATATTTATGTAATTGTGATTTTTAAATAAAATATGCTTGCTGAAGTAAAGTTTCGAGGGTCTGTACGGTTTCGATATTGCATTTTCTATAATTTGGTGATGCCTTTAGCGCCAACTCATCAATATTTCTAACATTACAAGTTATAATTTCTAAAAATGCATCCATTACTATATCTTCTTTACTACCGCCACTGCAACATATCCAGAGAGTCTCATCCTGCCACTTCAAGGAACGGCACGAAGTGCAGGGTAACTGAGATCCGAGATCAACAGCTTTATTCCTGGAATAATCAATATGAGGATCATAATTAAAGCCAGACAAATACTTGGTAGTTCAAGGCAATAAATTTATATGCGATCTCTTTTCATATTTTCCTGTAGCTGTCTGACCAAAAGCGTACATTGTTCGATGGATGCAATATACCGGTATAGTTAGTTTGATTCAAAATTCGTTTGGAGAAACCGACCAGCGTAGCGGGCAAAGCTTGCTAGTTTATGTATATCTATCAAAATTTTACTTTTTTAAGTTTATTGTTTGTTTATAAAATAAGAAAGAAATAGAAAATAGAAAAAAGAAAGAAGGACAAACAGAAAATTCGTACAGAAATAAATGGAATGACTGCATATGTACTATTCTTCACTGTTTGGAAAACATTTTGAAAATAATGTGAATTCTAAACTAATTAAAGCTTAATTTAACATTAAAAAATATTCAATCTTATATTATATAAGTAAGTATAAACTTATTTAAAATTAATGTTTTAAAATTACTCAATCTTAAAAATATAAACAAAATAAACAAAATATCGCAGAAAAATGAATACGTTCAATTAAAAAAAATGCACATACTAATTAAAAAAACCTACTGAAAGTAATAATTAGTATTTTTTAATTATACTGTTAAACAACAATAGAAACTACAATAGATGAATAAAATGTTTCAGCGTTATTAGATTTAATATTGTTTCAACTGTCTTACGATATAAATAAGAAATTCATATTCATTTTAAAAATTTGGCAAACGTTAAACAAATCTAAAACATTGAGTATGAGGATTTAGGATTTAAATAACAATTTAAAATATCAAAAATATAAAAATACATCGTGATAAAGTTCCTTAGATTTAATCCTGTAATACGACTGTTGCCTTTTATGTTTTTACAAACGACCACTAGAAGGCGCTACAGAAATTTGTCTTCGGGATATTCGTAAAATTTACATTTTTTTTATCTTAGAATCAGTGGCATCTTAGAAATCGTCTGCGTATTTTGTTTACAGTGAGTGTTCTAAAGAAACAAGTGAGTGAAAAATATGGAAATAACTCGTGAAGGTTTCCGATGGATGATTTTTTATGATTTTAAGAAAGGCCTCACTCTACAAGAATGCTCAGTATCACTTCGTGAAACTTTTGGTAATGAAGCACCATCAGAAAAGACTGTTTACAATTGGTTTGCAGAATTTCGTCGTGGTCGTGCGTCTGTCAGTGATGAATCTCGTGAAGGACGACCAAAATCTGTAGTGATTCCAAACAACATTGATGCTGTACGCAAGAGGATTGAAGATCGGCATGTCACGTACCGTGAGATAGAAGCATCCCTTGGCATATCACAGACTGCAATACATTCGATTTTGCATGAACATTTAGCTGTTAAAAAGATTTGTTCCATATGGATTCCGCATAATTTGACAGAAGCTCAAAAAGAGACTCGTGCAAATTGGTGTAAGGAAATGCTAAAAATATTTAAATTTGGAACTGCAAAATCCATATACAACATCGTTACAGGTGACGAAACTTGTATATATTCGTATGAGCCGGAAACTAAACAACAATCCACTGTTTGGGTGTTTCCAGATGAACCGAATCCTACGAAAGTTGTTCGTTCACGAAGCACTTCCAAGAAAATGATTGCTTGTTTCTTCGGTCTTACAGGACATATCGCAACCATTCCTTTACAGGATCGAAAAACTGTTAACGCTAAATGGTATACAGAAATTTGTTTGCCAAAAGTCATCAACGAAATCAGGAAAAAAACAAAAAAACGCCGCATCATTCTTCATCACGACAACGCCAGCTCCCACACAGCACGGGAAACAATTGATTATTTGAAGGATAAAAATGACGAATTAATGTCTCATTGCCCATATTCTCCTGATTTGTCGCCTAACGACTTTTTCTTGTTCCCTTATATCAAACAAAAAATGCGTGGGCAGCTATTTTCATCACCTCAAGAAGCTGTTGGTGCCTTCCAAAACTTTGTTTCTGAGATATCAACTTCAGAGTGGAAAAACTGTTTCAAGAATTGGTTTGAACGGATGGAAAAGTGTTTAAATCTTAAAGGTGAATATTTTGAAAAGCAATAAAACAGTTTGTTTCCAAAAAATTCTTTTTCTTCCTGCTTTTTGTAGAAACTTAAAAGGCAACCCTCGTATGTAAAAAAAAATCACAATATAATGCTCAGCATATGCATGAGATCAATCTTTTTCTGTAAAACATACAAAAACTATTAAGCTCAGATTCACAAGATTAAAAATCTACAATAATAAAAGATTAAAATTAAAAATAACTTACCGTGCCATTCCATAAATAATCCTATAGTAATCGCCTTGCCAACAATGGCGGAGATGAAAATTTTGTTTCCTTTCTCTTCTGCTTATCTGATAAAGACGCTGTAGAGATGTGCAGAAATCAGCGTTTCTGATTCGCTGTTACTGTATTACGCGGTGCAAATAAAGATATTTTGGAGGTTGCACCATTTCGTGATGCTTTTAAAAATTAAGAAATATCATTTTTTGGTGCTTTTCATTATTTTACTCCATGGATTGGTGCAACTTTGCACGAAAAATTTTAACAGTGAATGATGTCAAAAACGTTCGTCTGACTTTTTATCCGGGTTATTATCTTTCTGTCTCTTCTAGCACACATCTCTCCATACTTTGCTGTGGTGTTTGTAATCTTTGTACCATCCATTTTGTTAACGTCCATGTTTCTGCTCCATAAGTTAGTGCAGGCAAAACACATTGGTTAAACACCTTTCTTTTCAAACAAAGAGGCATGTTACTCGTCAGATTAATATTGTTCTTCCCAAAAGCACTCCATCCATGTCTTATTCTTCTATTGATTTCATTCATGATACTGTTATCCGATGATATTTCCTATCCAAGGTACACATAACTTTGCACTTCTTTAATCTCATTGTTGTTGTAGAGATTTTCTTTTTTGATGCAAATGAATTGAACATCACCTTAATCATTTCCAAATTTATTTTTAATCCCACATTAATGCTAGCTTCTGCCAAATCTTTTAGCATATTTTGCAATTCTTCAGGGGTATTACTGAAAATTAAAATGTCATCAGCAAACTTGAGATGGTTTAAATATTCCCCATTTATTCTAATCCCTTTGTTTTCCCAATCCAGCTTCTTGAAAATACTTTCTAAGACAGCAGTAAAAAGCTCAGGCGAAACAGTGTCTTACCCCTCTTCCAAGCTTGATCTTCGCTTTTCATTTGTCAAAACGGTTGGTTGCTGTTTCTTTCTTGTAAATATTTTTTTATGATTTTGATGTAAGGTTTGTCTATACCAATGTCCTAGAGAGATTCTACTACTTCTGATGTGTAGACATAATCAAATGCTTTTTCATAATCAATAAAAGCAAGGCAAAGAGGTAAATTATATTCCTTATGTTTTTATATGAGTTCCCTTACTGTTTGAATATGATCCATTGTGCTAAATCCACTTCGGAATCCTGCTTGTTCTCTAGGTTGAGCTGAGTGCAGAGCTGATTCAAGTCTTGTCGTTAAAACTTTGGTGAAAATTTTATAAATCACTCACAGTAAGCTGATTGGACGGTAGTTTTTAATGTTTTCCTTCTCCTCTATCTTGTAAAGTAGCACCACCATAGTATTATTCCAATTTTCTGGTATATGTGATTTCACGAGACATTTGGAAAACAGTAAGGCTAGCATTTTTTCAAATTTTTCTCCTGCTTCTTTAAATTTTACATACTACTAGGGGGCCTACCCCCTGCGAGCTACGCTCGCCAACCCCCGCTCAGACTTCGAGGCCTCTAAAAACATGACAGCGTGCTTTATTTTAAAAATATTGGTAAATCTGTAATTGGGCTGCCATGCTTTTAACATTTTAATGGGACATTTTTCGATTATCATGGCCTCATACACAGCTGTTGCGACAACTGACGACTGTTTTCGGGATTGATAAGTAAAATCAATTACTACTTGAAAACCAGCTTGTATAAAATGGTTAGGTTTAAATTGTGACTACCTCTCGGACTTTTTTATAACAACAAACTCTATTCTATTCTTCCTTTGCGTTTAAGGATGAGAAAAATTCCATCTGCTTGTGAATAACATTAAGAACCACGGTATTGAAAAGTACTATGTTATAGACATTTTCAGTAACAGGTTTTAATTTTCTCTCTATTTTAGTGCACCATCATGCATATTTTCATGTTATTTTAAATATGTAAATTATTTTTTTTAATTAATATGTATATACGAATTTTCTAATAATTATTTATCATTACAAAATTAATTAAATATTTTGTGCATGCATGCCTGCATTTATTCGGCATCAATTGATGAGATATTTAAACAAATTTGCTATCCGCGGTAATTTTACACCATGTTCTGTCACTTGAATATTGTCCATAAGAAAATCGGGTACTTTTCCAGTATAGGATCCTTTGCTTTTAGGTTTGGCGTAATTCGAGCTTCAAAAAGGGATAGATTCGTTAATATACATAGATTTGTTGCCAAAAGTTATGAAAATAAACCCAATGAACTTTTGGTGATTTTCTATTATAGGGGTCTTGACGCTTTTTTAAAAAGCTTGGCGGAAAAAACCAAGCAGGATATTTTATTCTTCCGTTCAGTTGGGCAATTATTATTTTATATATTAGTTTCAAATATCCGAATTAATGATTTTATAAATTCGTTTAGTTAAATTTTACAAAAAAATAACAAAATGATATCAATAAATAATAATTACTATTAATTCCTTTTCCTCCCTTTCTTTTGCGTTTACCTAAATGACGTCATTTGGACGAATTTATTCAAAATATTTTCAGTTTATAAATTAAATTAAATGCTGACAGACGATTGAATCCTGACGATAGAAATGTGATTTTTTTTTTTCAAATTTTCCTGAAAAACATAATTTAATCACAATCTTGTCTTCATTATCGATTGAAATAAAACATAAATTCAATTTCAATTTGAAAATGACAAATAAAAAGAAATCAATAATCCCTATCGGGATCCTTTTCAATTTTTTTACCTTTTTTGTCACAAAAAACTGAGTAATTAGTTGCCATCATTACAGAAATGTCATTAAAATTAGAAAAAAATTAATATCTCGAAAACTAATTCCAATTTCAAAATTCTATTACCAGCGGATTTTTATGAACAATTGGTATCAATTTCACCATCAAGCGTTTAATATTTTATTAAAAATAGCCTTGAAACATAATCAGTCGTTTAATCAGTCGTTTCATAAAATCGTTTCATAAATTCGTTTCATAAAATCGTTTCACAAATTCGTTTCATTAGGATTTTATATATATAGGGTACATGTAATATATCTACAAATCTATACATCATATATTTACAGGGCTGTACAAAATAATTCTGTTATTTTTCCGACTATTGATGGTAATTTCTGAAAATGGGTTTTGAAATATGTTATGCGTTTTCCAAAACAATTTTGCTTTATATTTTTAGAATTAATAATTTACTTTGAATTGCATAGTTAAGTTACATCAGTATTGCTCACGAATGTTTTTATAATTTAGAATTATTTTTACATAAGTAAAGCATCACCTGTTTAGTCTCTTTTTCTTACTGTATTCTTTATGAATGTTTTCCTTTCTTTTTAGCACTGGCAATTTATGTTATTAATCATTTTTCTGAGGTTTTTTTTTTTTTTGATTATGCATTTTATTCACAACAATATTTTTCTTTTGTCCTGAACAATGCTACCTTTTTTTTTAATTATTAATGATACATCAAGATATTGTTCCGTAAATTTTTCTCAAACTTTGTTTAACTTAGTTTCTTTTAATAATTACCTTAAAATATTTATTATTATTTACAATTATAATCCTTTAATATTTACAATTTATACTAGGAATTTTGTAATAGTGTATGTTAAACTGAACAGCGGATTTGTGTATTCGCTCCGGGATTACACTTATACTCTAAACTAAAAGCTCGGTTTGTTTACTTAGACATTATTTTTCACCTTATTAATCTATGAAGTTTTGTTACAGTATTCTGAATATATTGGAAAACGGTTCATAATCTATATTTGACGCATGATTTGTCGTTCTTGTTTTAAAAAAAATATTTCGCAATAAAGTTGAAAGACGCTTATGACTTCGATTTGTTTGTCTACACATTTTTCTGACTTTCGTAAAAAATCGTCTGCTATTTACTTTATTTTAGTAGTATTTATTCAAATGAACTCGAATAACACAAGGGAATGTTACAGAAGAAGACAACTACGTCAAATTAAATTAAAAGGTGTTCTCAAGGTCAAGGTTTCATCATTCAGACAGTGTATCTCATTAACCGACTTTAAAGAGATTATGCAATTCGACGTTATATATTTTTTTAATGTATGTCCACTTTCAATACAAAAAAGTATAAAGCTACCTATTGCAGCCGTTCGGAGGAAAGCAATTCCGGAAAATTTTGGTATATGTTCACCGATCATGACCCCCAGACCCCAAAACCACCCTCCGTTCAAATGTTGATTTATATATATATATATATATATATATCTGACCTATGTCATACGATAACGCTCGTATTTAAAAATCAATGTTGATGAAACTAATTGTGTGTATTAAGCTCACCAATGTCTCAACCGAGTTCGTTGGCCAGCTTGGTCCGTCATTTTGTTTCAAGATGGCGGCCACTTAAAAATTTAAAACTAAAATAAATATACAAAAAAGTTAAAAATTTAAATTTATTTTTTAATTAAGTGTTAGGCCTTGATACGAGGATTCCAGAGCATTTTTTGATTTACCTCTATCTTAAAAAATGGCTGAGATAGAGCAGTTTGAAATTCTAGGGTGGCTGACATTTTGAAACAAAACAGCACATTAACGCGATTACTCGCAAATTATTTTCTTTCATTGTTGTAATCATTTTTCCCAATCATACGCATAAAACTATATATTCATATCCGTTAGCGCCAAATTCTCGCCAAACTTGGCGACATTTGGCGAAATATCGCCAAATTTGTCGACCAAAATAAGTCTTCAAAAATGAAGCCAATTTGGCTATTGCTCAATAATTTGGCCAAATTCTTATTCAAATTCAGTATTAACGAATCTTTTGTAAACGTTTCTTTGCATTTTAACTTTCTGTTTTCGTGTAACATTAGCTAAAATTTTAAAACGAAGATATAGGAAAGCTACCTTTTCCTCCCGGTACAGGCCGGAAGGACTTTTTTAAAACTCTAACTGCTGTGACAAAAAATATCGCATAGATACTGTGGTCGCATAGATACACTACTTGATGGAAAGATGAATAAAAAGCTCGTTTAACTCATCGCGGATACTGTTTCTGTACTAAACTTTATATACATGGAAATTATAATTAAATGGAATATTAATAATTACAATGGAATATTATAATTAAAATTCACCTATTCAGAAGTCTCCAGCGATAGTAGTAGTGCTCCAAACTAAATAAAATTATCTTAGTATCTATAGTTAAACTTAAAATTATAAGGTAAACTGAGAAAATGAATAAGAAATATATAATTTAACAAATTACAACAACCATTGGGTAAATGTTCCGAAAGCTTTAAAAAAAATCAAATTAATTAAAAATATTAATTATTCAAAAATATGCATCGGAGCCATCTACAAATAAAAGCATTTTCCATTACTACACTTGAAGAGATTCTAGCATTCTCTGTCCTCGCAAAAATATTCGTTTGAACCATCGCCGCAGTTATTGGAACGCATTTTCCATTACTATACCTTATCCTTAATAAATACCTTAATATTTTGTCGGGTCCTTCCTGCAGTAACTTTAACTCTTGTTTAGATTGATGTCTGAGCTAAAGGTATTTTGAGGAAACTAAAGTTGAAGACCACGTTTTTTGCTTTATAAGATGATTTCTCATCCGACGTCAATTTTTGAATTCGGCTTTTTTTTTTTTTTTTATATCTGATAATTTGCATCTATCCTTTTTGTAACTTTAACATTTTTGTAACGATTTTATGCATTTCTATTGCCTATTCAAATAATGCCTATTCAATTCTTATCTATGGTTATTTTAACTATGTTACACTATTTTAAACATATTGAAACTTATATACGATCGTACAGCACTGAGGTGCACTGCAAGATACTTACGGTAGAATATGCTGTGCATAGCATTTATCGTTCATTTAGACGAACGCAAAAAAGAATTCGGTTACAGCACTGTCTATGAATAACAATTGCTGGAAGTGCTTTTTTAATTGTGGTATGCGTCTTTTAAATTTAACAATTTTTTTTGTATATTACTTGGTGTACATAAATTCTATAGATCATATACAGGGCTGTGCAAAAGAATTCCACAGGCATTGTTGCCTTATGGGCGTGAATTGCTTAATGGTAAACTTTTTAATTTTTTATGCATTTTGCTGTCGAACTATATTTAATATACTACGTGAAGTTTGTGGAACATAAATAAATTCATATACAATTGAACAAATTTTTAGCATACTTTGTATTATATATAAATATATAGATTTTATACAGGGCTGTACAACAAAATTAGGATTTCTTTCTGACTATAGATGGTAATTGGGTTTTTAATAATGTGTTATGTGTTTTCCAGATTTTTTACTTAGACATCATTTTTCACCTTTTTAATAGTCCAGGCATTGTGTGAATGACCGTGGGCAAAACCTCGACAGAAGCTTTTTACAGAGTTTTTTAATCAAGAACTACTGCTTAATAACATATTAAAAATCAGAAAAAATCGGAGCACGGGAATACCCCTATATACGGATTTCAAAATGGTGGAGCAGATTTTCTGGAACTAAGGGAAAAGCACTCAATGTACGCTTTGTATGGACATATATCGCTTTATTTTCGCAACTTAACGCTGAAGTGTAGTCCAAAACGTTAAACAGTACACAAAAGTCCACTATCTCTTACAAATTACTGCTTAAGTTCATTTTTACAGAAATGTTACAAAGAAAAAAAAAACTTGTATCAATAATTTTCATCACTTTCATTATATTCGTAGTTAGAAGTTAGGTAGTTGTTGTTACATCCATTGACTTCGCAAACCCCACAAGTTGGGCAACCCATTACGCTTGCATCCGCATCATAAAGTAGCACAGTTTCTCTTGCAGGAACATCGAATCATATTAAGTAGATAATCTGGAGCTAGTGGTAAGTCGCAGAATATTGGGTAGTATGTGTTATTTTTTACATACCAACCCCATTCTTCTGGATTGGTTCTTTCTTCAGTTGCTTTCCAGATATCTATTTGTAAGTAAGTGAGATAGCTATGATATTTTGTAGAAGAATCGGTCGAAGACAAACGTTCAGGTGTAAAAAAGGATTTTGCTGTACCATTCCCTTCCATTATTTTATGACGAAGTTTGTCTGTGTATTCCAGTGTCTTGCAATTATAAAGCAGAATGCATTGATTTTCTCCCAACCTCACTCATATCTGAATAGAGACATGAATTAGAACAAAATATTTCTGCAACAGAACGGAGCCTCTGTCTCCTTCATCAGTTTGAGAAATGCTGAATATTTCGCAATAGAAAAAATTCTGGATGTTGTATCGCAGCCCGTGGAAACGTACATAAACAGAAGGAAGTTGTAATTTACACGACATAACAGAGACTGCTTATTGAGGATATCATAGACTGGTTTGGAACTTGATCCTCGTCTTATGTCACTGCGATAGTATAGCTTGAAGTCATTATCCTTTGTGTGGTAAAGTAAGGAGAATCAGCAAGTCGGTGTCTTCCCCTATTACAGTGGTATGTGCATGTTCTGAAGATGAGATGGTAACATGAATAATGTCTATATCGGATCCCCGTTCCCATTGTGAACAGCCTTGTTTCTTAAGCAATTCGCCTACGAGGGAAATCACTGCTTGCTTGTTTTTTTTCATTAGCCAGAAACTTTTCCTTTTTGCCAACAAACTTCAAGCATGGGCTGAAATTGATATCTCTACTGGGTTTTTTTTTTTGTAGCATCGTCTATGAGCCACATCTTTAATTGTTGGGGACCCAATGTAACTATCAAAAACAACGATAGGTTTTCCATATTGTTTAAGAGTAAAATCAGCGTAAGACAGCAATCCTAGTAATATTATAAATCTGATTGTGTGCAAATGTTAGGCTGAAGCCAGCGTCAAAATGGAGCATTTAATGATCCTGTATTTTTGCATATAGGGTGATTATAACCCTCGAATGAGGGCGTTTGATAGGCTGGATAGATAGGCCGAATAGCATTTGGCATAGGGCATTTGATAGGCCGAAATTTGCATAGGCTGGGTTTTGTTTATTTTATTCAAATATTTTACTTAATAATTCAAAATTTCGTTATTTTCATAGAGAATAAATGGACATTTTTTCGTATAATATTTTAAAATGGTTAAATCTGGAGGCATGGCAGTGCCTCCGCCAAGTCGAGAGAGGACAGCCGTAAGCATACTTTTCTGGAAGCAACTCAGGGCACTTTTGACCCCCCCATATCTCCGCGCTGGAGTATCCCAAAAATTTTAAACTTCAATTATAGAGAGTATTTGGCCCACAGGACCAAAATTTAAAATTACAACTTTCTGTCTTTTCTAGTTCAGGCGATATATGAACTCAAACATTCGATTTTTTGTCACTTCTTACTCACTCGTTCACGCGTCATCAAAAAGATTGGGTAGATCCCGTAGCCCCAGAAACTTGGCATTTAGAAAAAAGGTAGTGTTTAGGATACAAAGAAAGGAAAAATTATAAAATCCAGAAAATTCGAAAAAAAAAACATTCGAAAATTCAACAAATTCCATCAAAATTGAAAATTGAAAATAATACGATCTTGTAGTCTTGGAAACTTAAGATTTGGTGTAAAGGTAGTGTTTAACATCCAGAAAAAGAAAACATCAAAAACACCAAAAAAATCGAAAGCAAAATTGAAAAAATCGAAGAAATTGAAAAAAAACGAAAATTTGAAGACAATCCGATTTTGTTGCGCTAGAAAATTCAAATTAGGAATAAAGGTAGTATTTAGGATACAGAAAAAGAAAAATTAAAAAAATCCAGAAAATTCGAAAAAAAAATAAAAAAATTCGAAAAAAATTGAAAAAATGAAAATAATTTGATACGATAACGCTCGTATTTATAAATTAATTTGGAGAAACTAATTGTGTGTATTAAGCTCACCAATGCCTCGACCGAGTTCGTTGGCCAGCTTGGTCCGCCATCTTGTTTCAAGATGGCGGCCATGGAAAAATTTAAAACTAAAATAAATATACAAAAAAGTTAAAAAATCAAGTTTATTTTTTAATTAGGTGTTAGGACTTGATACAAGGATTCCAGAGCATTTTTTGTTTTACTTCTATCTTAAAAATTGGCTGAGATAGAGCAGTTTGAAATTCTAGGGTGGCTGACATTTTGAAACAAAACAGCACATTACAAAAAACCAACGATAAATTTATGGTCAATAATGGTCAAGCAGGTGCAATCCCGAATGAATACTCCGTGTTATTATAACTGTAACTTTGACTTCGAAATTTTGATACGTTGCATTTTCTATTTGTTGATATTTTTGAACTATGATTTACGCTAAGTGAAATGTTGTTGTTGAAGAGGCATTTTCCATGTAAATCCGAAACGTCCAATTTTAATATGTTTTTAATGTTTTATGAAAGTGAATTGTAATGTCTGTAATTTTAATGATTTTAATATAAATTTATAAGTTTTAGTGAACGCGATTTCTCGCAAATTATTTTCTTTCATTGTTGTAATCATTTTCCCAATCATACGCATAAAACTATATATTCATATCCATTAGCGCCAAATTCTCGCCAAACTTCGCGACAATTGGCGAAATCTCGCCAAATTTGGCGACAAAAATAAGTCTTCATAAATGAAGCCAACTTGGCTATAGCTCAATAATTTGGCGAATTTCTTATTCAAATTCAGTGTAAACGAATCTTTTGTAAACTGTTTCTTTGCATTTTAACTTGCTGTTTTCGAGTAACATTAGCTAAAATTTTAAAACGAAGATATAGGAAAGCTACCTTTTCCTGCCGGTACAGGCCGGAGGACTTTTTTATGAGTTGTCGGATGCAATCTATGTTTTGCATTAAATAAAGTAAAACATTGAAAAACAAATCCCACAGGATGGGGATAGTTTGTTTTAGATAGATTTTAAGATAATTGTCCTATTAGCTAGTACACCTTCCGTTATTGTTTTGTGTTATTTTCCCCGGATTATGCTTTTCTTTTCTTTTGTTTACGAATTTTGTAATAGAAAAGTTCCGCTATAGACTGGCTACGTTATAGACCTTTTTTTTATAGACAGGTTCATTTTCTTTCACAGGCTTTACTCTATTTAATTTATATATGGAATATTTGTTGTTAAAAGATGTTGGTCGCACAAAAATTTTCACATCTCTCCCTCCCTCCCGACATTACTGGTTGGTTATGGCTTGATAGTCCTTTCTAAATAAAATCATGGTGATTCTAAGATTCTCTTGATTTATCTCTAAATTGAACATAAACGATCCTAAGAAAACGGATCAATGAATTACTATATTGGCATGAGGAAATTTAGTTGCAGAAAAATGGAGCATATAGCTAACATTAAGTCTAATAGGAAAACCACAGCCTTGGCAAGATCTGGAGGCACGGCAGTGCCTCCGCCAAGTCGAGAGAGGACAGCCATAAGCATACTTTTCTGGAAGCAACTCAGGGCACTTTTGACCCCCCCCCCCCCATATCTCTGCGCTGAAGTTTCCCAAAAGTCTGGAACTTCGTTTTTCTAGAGAATGTGGCAAATAAGACCAAAATTTAAAATTACAACTTTCTGTCTTTTTTACTTCAGACGATATATGAACTCAAACATTCGATTTTTTGTCACTCACTCACTCACTCATTCACGCGTCATCAAAAAGATTAGGTAGATTCCGTAGCCCTAGAAAGTTGACATTTGGAAAAAGGGTAGTGTTTAGGATACAAAGAAAAGAAAAATTATAAAATCCGGAAAATTCGAAAGAAAAACATTCGAAAATTCAACGAATTCCATCAAAATTGAAAATCGAAAATAATACGATCTTGTAGTCTTAGAAACTTAAAATTTGGTGTGAAGGTAGTGTTTAGCATCCAGAAAAAGAAAACATCAAAAACACCAAAAAAAAATCGAAAGCAAAATTGAAAAAATCGAAAAAATTGAAAAAAACCGAAAATTTGAAGACAATCCGATTTTGTTGCGCTAGAAACTTCAATATTGGAATAAAGGTAGTATTTAGGATACAAAAAAAGAAGAAATTGAAAAAATCCAGAAAAATCGAAAAAAAAAATTCAAAAATTCGAAAAATTCGAAAAAAATTGAAAAAATGAAAAATATATATCTTTTAACCTTAGAAACTTAAAATTCGGCGTAATGGTAGTGTTTGGAATTCAGAATAAGGAAAAATTAAAAACACAATAAAAATCGAAAATAAAATTTAAAAATCGGAAAAATCGAAAAACACCGAAAATTTGAAAATATACCGATTTTGTTGCGCTAGAAACTTTGAATTCGGAATGAAGATAGTATTTAGGATACAAAATAAGGAAAAATTCAAAAATCCGGAAAATTCAAAAATTCGAAAAAGTCTGAAAAATTGAAAATAATTTGATCTTTTAGCCTTAGAAACTTAAAATTCGGCGTAAAGATAGTGTTTAGGTTTCGGAATAAGGTAAAATGAAAAATACAATAAAATTCGAAAATAAAATTGAAAAAATTGAAAAATAAGGAAAATTTGAAAATAATCCGATTTTATAGCGCTAGAAACTTGAAATTTGGAATAAAGGTAAGATTTAGGATGCTATTTAAGGAAAAAATTTAAAAACACGAAAAATTCGAAAAAAAAAATCCGCAAAATTCGAAAAAAAAATGAGAAATTGAAAATTATTCGATCTCGTAGTCTTCGAAACAGAAAATTTATGTAAAGGGATTCAGAAAAAGAAAAAAAATTAAAAACACAACAAAAAGCGAAAATAAAATTAAAAAATCGAAAAAAAACGAAAATTTGAAAAAAAAAATCGATTTTTTAGAGCTAAAAACTGGAAATTTGGAATAAAGGTAGTATTTAGGATAGAAAAAAAAGGGAAAAATTAAAAAAATCTGGAAAATTCGAAAAATTGAAAAATAATTGATCTTGTAGCTTTAAAAACTAAAAATTCAGCGTAAAGGTTGTGTTATAGAGAAAAATGAAAAATTAAAACACAATAAATTCGAAAATAAAATTAAAAAAAATCGAAATAGATCGAAAATTTGAAAATAATTCGATTTTGTAGCGCTAGAAACTTGAAATATGGAATAAAGAACACAAAAAAAGAAAAAATTAAAAAATCTGGAAAATTCGAAAAAAATTAAAAATTGAAAATAATTTGATCTTGCAGTCGTAGAGACTTAAAATGTAGTGTAAAGGTAGTATTTACGATTCAAAAAAGAAACTTTTAAAAATTTGTAAAATTCGAAAATAAAATTGAAATATCGAAATATCTGTAAAAAATCGAAAATTTGAAAACAATTCGACTTTGTAGTTCTAGAAACATGAGTTTTAAGGTAATTGTCCTATTAGCTAGTACACCGCCCCTAATTGTTTTATGTTTTTTTCCCCGGATTATGCTTTTTTTCTTTTTTTTTTTTACGAATTTCGGTATAGAAAAGTTCCGCTATAGACCGGCTGCGTTATGAGCGGTTTCATTATAGACATGTTTGTTTTCTTTCACAGGTTATACTCTATTTAATTTGCATATGAAATATGGATTGTTAAATGATGTTAGCACCAAAAAAATCTTCACAGCTCCCTCTCTCCTCCCGACATTACTGGCTGGTTATGGCTTGATAATGACTTGGCAATTACGTAGCACGAGAATGTGATGTATATAGTTAGTCTTAATCAAATAATACTATAAC
Organism: Maratus michaelseni; assembly: GCA_963931845.1. Classification (NCBI taxonomy): domain Eukaryota; kingdom Metazoa; phylum Arthropoda; class Arachnida; order Araneae; family Salticidae; genus Maratus; species Maratus michaelseni. Next base: position 93,999,712 of record OZ007596.1, read on the forward strand.
ATATTAAGGTGTAATAGCTTCCCTGTCCGTATATAATTTGCTTTAGTTAAATCATCCCATCCCATCCCATGACATAGTAAGGTGTAATAACTTTCCTGTGCTGCGTAATTGCCAAGTCATAAAATAATAATTAACTAAAGATGTAGAGACTAGGAGTGATTTGTGAATGAAAATTTCAGAGTTAATAAGATAGTTAAACTTGGCTTTATACGATCTCAGTACTTTTTACGGTAAATGAGTTACGAGACTTGGCTGCATTTTTTACAGGTGACTTTTTGATGAGATTTACTTTACTGTTGCTAATACTTTATCGTTGCCAAAACTAATTCCAAACCCGGAATAATAATTTTAACTCAACAATTTAGTTTCAACTGAAAAATTTTCACGTGAAAAATGAAAATGAAATAAAAAAAATTAAAGAATTAAAAAGAAGATTAAATAATATTATTAGAAATAAAACGTACTTTTTTTGGTTTTGGATAATAATACCCCCAAGGTTTCAATATGCGTAACCATAGGAAACAGACGAATAAGACGTCATACATCGAAAATAAAGCGGATATGCTTTGATTGGTGAAATAAAATGATCTTGGGTTTTTTCTTTACTTTTTTTTCTTTTGTATGGTAACAATACTTGGCGTTTTACCGTCTACGAGCAAATAATATAACTATACCGTATTTTTTATTTAAATTAAAAAATAAATAAAAAGAAGTTTCAAAAGAAAATGGTTAGCAAGTGTCAATAACATGCTCCGCTAAATTATCCATGTCGAAAATGATGTCATGGATAGCGAGAAATAGTTATTTTCATTCTTAAAACTAAAAGAAATAACTCGATTACCTAAAAAACAAGAACGAAAAATCATGCGTCAAGCATAGATTATATAGCACTTTCCAATGCTTCCAAAATAATTTTACAAATCATACCGTTTAATAAGCTAAAAGCTAACATCTAAGTAAACAATTTAGAAAACGCATAACATATTTAAAAACATAATTTCAGGAATTTCCAACATATACAATATCCGGAAAAATATCCGAATACTTTTATTCAGCCCTGTATAGGATCTATAGATTTGTATATATACTACATAGGATGATAATTTTAGTTCAGTTAGGAAACGCGTTTTAAATTTTACACAGTTTACACAGTTTAAAATTCTCCGTCTGGAGTTTGTCAATAATGTTTGTTCGCGAACTTTTGTGCTGCCCTGTATAGGATCTACAGAATTTATACACACCACGTAATAGACAAAAAGCAAGTTAAAATTAAAATCGCGTTCAATAACTTAAAACGCACTTCCAGGAATTATTGTTAACAGACAGTAGAGAATTCTTTTGCGTGTCCCTGTAAATGAACAATGACTGCTATACACACAATATTCCGTAGTAAGTCTCTTGTAATGCACCTTAGTGATCTATATAAATTTGAATGCGTTTAAAATAGTGAAACATTATTTAAATAAACCGCAGACGATTTTTCTCCATAGACGTAATGTAACGGAATTATTTTTACTGTCCCTGTAAAGTAACTATAAGTGCTATGCACACCCTGTTCCATATTAAGCTTCTTCTAATGCACCTTAGTAATATATATAAATTACAATGCGTTTAAAATAGTGAAACATTATTTAAATAAACCGCAAATGATTTTTCCCCGTAGACCGCAATGTAACGGAATTCTTTTGAGTGTCCCTGTAAAAAAACTATAAGTGCTGCACACTTCCGTTGAAATAGGGAACATGCTATAGATAACGACAATAACATATAAAAATTGCAGAGCAATCCGATCATATTTACGGGAGTTAGAGCACGGACAGACGGCAGACGGCCAGACAAACCGAAGTCATAAGCACTTTTCAACTAGGTTGGAAAGTGCTAAAAAATGACGAATGTTAATAGTTCCATTTTTGTTGATAAAACCTAAAGATTTAATATTATTTCGTTAAAGTAACATAATTTCCCCTATGTCATTATTGAAATTAATTGCCTGGAAAAGAAAAATAACAAGAATTATGTCATTAAAAAGGGATTTCTCTGGGGAAAAAGGGACGTCATATTTGAAATAAAACGGGAATTTTCCAATATGTTTTAAAATGAGTGTGAATCAATTCCTTGCATTAATAATACAAGGATCAGTAAGTATAGAAAGTAGATGAGTTTCACGCCATATTTATAACGAAAAATGTAAATGTTTTTTTTTTTTAATCTATACTGATTATGAAGCATGAGTGTCAGTTATATACAGATGAGAGTTTTCTGCTAAAAATCACATAATAATTTTAAGAAAAGAAAAATGAACACGAATCTATTGTATTAAAATCTGACCGTGTGTTTGTATTTCGCAACTACTCCTAGAACGCACCGCGATTAATACTGATTATGGATGTCACACAAACTCTCAAAATTAAAAAATTAAATTAGATGCAAAGATTTTTTTTTTTTTTTTTTTTGTAAATTTTAACGAAGTTTCTCTAAAAACGGAAAGTAAATTACTCCATATTTGTATAGAAAAAAGGAGAAATAAAAAAGATCAGTAAATTTTTTACTCCATTTTCTCATTCAAACTGAAAAACAGAAATTATTTTCACTTTGAATAGATGGTGAAAACAAAATCTTGATTTCAGTAAATTATCCGAAAAATAAAACATATTTTCACATATTCGAACTTTAATGAATCAATTTATTCTGGAGAACAGAAATTGCCTGTCAACACACTGTCATTTAGAAAACAAGATTTGTTTCAGCTATACATTAAACCAAGGAGGCAGAATTGAATTTAAAGAAAAAGCATATACTATTTCCAATTAATGTTTTTTTTTTTTTTTTTTTTTTTTTTTTTTTTTTTAAGGATGTCTGTTTAAACCTCTCACAAAGGAGTTAAAAGTAAAATTGTTTAACAGGTAAAATTGACATTTGTTTTTACCCAATTCGCCTATTTCCACGATTTTATTTGGCTCTCCTTTTTCTATTGGTTGCAATTTCATTTTCGCGATTATTTAGCAAAAAATTTCACTTTTTTAAGACTGAGTTATGTCAAGGTCCCTATAACAAAAAATACCGTATTGTTTCCTATGAAATGTGATAAAGAGTTAGTTAATTATTAACGTTTTTAACTATCGGGAATGAAATATTTTGCTTAATTAATGTATTTATTATTCTTTTAATGTTGCGTGAACGAAGTCACGGGTAACAGCTAGTGTTGTCATATGTGTCATTGTTACACCACAAAATGCAATGTAAGGGAGAATCTCCATCCAAAATGTACCTTACCTGCATCGGCATCTCGCGCCAGCGAGCGCTTTGTTGATTGACTAGCAAACAGCCCCTACTGCCTATTAAACACCACGGATCCAACACATGTGGCTCCCGGTGGAACTTGCTCTCTTTTCGACCTTTCGTTAAGCTTTGCGGACCTTTATGCGCGTACTTCTCTACAGGTTGAGAATGAACTATTTGATAGTGATCATTTTCCAATCTCCATATCTGTAGGTAATAAAACTCCTTTTCAGCCTCAACCCACCTACTTCAGGTGGCATCGCATATGCCAGGATTTTAATGCTGCCCTTGCTGAATGCTCAGAAACGGACTATGATTCCTTCCATAATATGGTCCAAAAGATAATGAACAAGCACAAGACTTTCCGCAATTCTTACACTAGAGGCCTCCCAGCCTGGTGCACTAATTTACATAAGCAAAAAAATCAATTATTGATAAAGGCTCGGCAGTTAATCTCTATGCATTTCTGGGTAAAATAGAAGAAGGTGACAACTAAACTCCAACAAATGATTAAGAACTCGAAGCGTCAGTTTTGGGATTCTGTTTACCAAAGCGCTAGCGACCCGTAAATCATCCATATAACTTTCAGGAAAATTAAAAATTGGTCGTACTCTCCCCCAGATGCTCATTTCTGTCTCTCACAGGATGGTTTCTGAATCTCCGATGCAAAATCCCAAGCAGAAATTTTTGCCGACCTGTTCAGTAAGGATCCCGACCACGAGCTCCTCCCATTGGATTACGGAAATGCAGAGAACGACAAGCTTAATGGTCTCCTTCAGCTTTTGGAATTAAAAGAAGGTATACGTAGAACTAGGTCCACATCTCCAGGCGAAGATAAGATTAACGCAGCTTTCTTTAAAGGCTTGAACGAGAACTCTCTAAAACACCTGCTCCAGTTCTACAACGGCATTAGGAGTTCCTGGGATATCCCTAAGTCGTGGACGTCAGCCATCATCCTGCCGATCCTCAAACAGGAAAGGAAAAATAGGAAGCAGCATCGTTTCGCCCTATTGCCGTAACATCAGTAACATGCAAAATTTGTGAAATAATCACAGCCAGTCGTATAAATAATTACATACTTGAAGAAAAAAAAATCTAAATCACAGACACCTCGGATTCTATCCTTTCAGAGACAGTTACACCACCCTCATGATGCTACATCAAGACATAATTCAAGCATAGAGTGCAAAAATGTTCATTTTGGGGCTTTCCTTATATCTACAAGCAGCGTATGACTCGGTGTGTGTGGAAATCTTAATTATGAAGTGTGCTCAAATCGGCATAACTAGTCTGATCCTTCGCTGGCTTCACGGATTTCTATCTACTATAAGCATCAAGGTATACCGGAGACTTTGCTCATCAGCTCGTTCCATTGGCAGAGGGGTTCCCCAAGGGGCAGTCTTGAGTCCAATTCTATTTACCATCTTCATGTACAATTTTGCTGAAGTTCTGGATGGACTAGGCATAAAATGCTTGTTATATGCTGATGATATATTCACCTACTGCGCTCATGTCTCCCTGAAAGCATGCCTAGTCAAACTTCAGGAGGTTCTCAGACTGATTGCCTAATGGAACTAATATTGAAAATTTTCGATACGTCCTGACAAGTGCCATGCAATAAACCTCTCACGAAAGCAAGGTGAATGCGTTTTCGACTTCTGCATAAATAGTGGCCTAATTGAATGGACGGAGGAAATAAAATTCCTTGTTTTTTATGTGGCGAGACGCGGATGCTTCCGAAAACACGTAGAATATCTACGAAAAAAGCATTCCAGAGAATTAACATCCTGAAGGCGCTCTCGCAGACACGTTACGGGGCTCGTTCGTACCAAGATCTTAACACTAGTATTATAGTCCCTCTTTATAACGTGTTCACCCAGAAGTTCATTGACTCATGGCTCATAATAGCCACGGATGCATCAAAGTCTCCATCCTTCGCTGCAATTGCCGTGTGCACAGCGACCACCCTGGTCAGCTACAGAATACACACAGTAAACTCCATCTTTACCGTAGAGGCTTTAGCCATTGGAACTGCTCTAGACGAACTGTCTCTCTCGAGTGGCTCCATTATTTTCGTCACTGACAGTTTATCGGTACTCAAGGCGCTCCTACCAGTTTTCATCTAGTCTCCCAGGGTTATCTTGTAGCTGTTCAACAAAATTCAGAGAGCCGCTTCGTTTGCGTCGAGGATTTGGATCTGTTGGGTACCGGGTCATCGGAGTATTCCGCTAAATGAAAAGGCAGATCGCATTGCTCAAGAAGTGAAAGATTCTGCTGTAATGCTAAACTGGATCTCCCCAGAGTACCTCACTCGATACAAAATACAGAGAACCTACCTGAAAACTGATCGGCAGTATAAGTCTAGCAAGTACTTTATGTCTCACGGTGACATTTCTTTAATCAAACAGACATATTCCTGAGCTAATAACAGATGCGAAGATATTTTGATAACTCGTCTACTTTGTAAAATATGTACTGATCAAACCTGCGATTCTTTCCCGCTTTGGTCTGGTGGATGATGATAAGTGCAATAGCTGTCTCGATACGGACTCCTTGGAACATTTTCTATTTACATGTGCAAAATATCATATTCAACGTATTTCATGCTGAGATACTTCTCTTTAGAATCAAAGTTGTTTTCGCTCGTTTAGTGGATTGTTGCATAGGTTCTGTCAGTCAAAAGACTTTCGGTTGTCCACGCTCCGTGTTTTGAAAAGTATTGATCGTTTCTAACCCTTCTACAGGGTCATTTTAATATTAGTCCTTGGGTTTTAGATCTTTCAAGACTTGCCGCTATAGGTCTCAACGAACCCCTCTTCAAAGTTCAAAGTATGTATAGTATATTTCCAGCACTTCCCGTGATGTCATCATGTTTCACACAAAACAAAATTAGTCTGTTGAAAAGTTCACTAAAATATCTTCGTTAATTTTGATGTTATAAACTAAAATGTGGTTTCGGTTTGGAGTTAGACACCTTATATTTTTGGATGGATAAGTGGATTTCAACCCTAATTTTATGCTCTTTTATTTAATTTTTTTAAAAAAACTTGTTACTTTCTTCTATCTATAATAGAAGAAAGTATTGTAATCGAAATTTTTTTCGACTTCCGGTTTTCGACGGATTTACACGTTTTAGGGGTCAGAGATTCCGAGAAACATGTTTTTACAAAATGCCTGTCTATCCGTCTGTCCGTCTGTCTGTCCTCATTGTATCATCGAAAAGTGTATAAAGTTATGCTTCAAATTGAACCAAAATTTGTTTCTATGTTTTTGACTATAGCCTGCAGGTTCCAGTTGAATTTGGGGATATTTCGACGAAAGGGGGCGCTGTGATCGCAATTTTTGTTCCATTTTCACTACTGTATCATTGAAAAGCGTATGAAGTTATGCAGAGATAATTGAGCCAAACTTTTTGTATATGTTTTTTACTATAGCCTGCAGGTCCCAGTTGAATTTGGCGATATCGCGGCTGGAGGGGGCGCTATGATAGCCAGTTAAAGATTTCAATTTCAAAAAGTTGTGCAAAAAACTTAGAAATCCTAAAAACGTTTTGCGTTAAATGTTCGGCCTTGATTCAAGGATTCCAGAGCATTTTTTTTTTTTTTTTTTTCTTTGCCTATATCTTAAAAAATGGCGGAGATAAAGCAGTTTGAAATTATAGGGTGGCGGACATTTTGAAACAATACAGCAGAATTCCTCCATAAATGGGTTTAATTTATGAGTTTTAGTGAACAGTTTTAGTGGTTTCTTCAATTTTTCTTTCATTGTTGTAACCATCGTTTCAACACTAACATGCATAACACTATATATTTATATTCGCCACCGTCAAATTCTCGCCAAGCTTGGAGACAATTGGTGAAATATCGCCAAATTTGGCGACAAAAATACGTTGCCATATATGAAGTTAACTTGGCTATTTCTGTCTAATTTGGCGATATTCTCATTCAAATTCAATATTGACGAGAACTGGGAATGACTCTTCTGTAATCGGGTTCCGCGTATTTCAGCTTCGTGTATGAATTAGCTAAAATCTCAAAACCGAGCAATAGGAAGGCTATCTTTTCCTGCCGGTACAGGCCAGAAGGACTTTTCGTAGTTTAGTATAATACATCGGCTGCTCGCATCCAGGTAACCCGACGATTCGCAAGTAGCTGACATACAACAGAATGACGAAAAATATTGATTTTTTTTGGCGTTGTGATAGCATATTTTGAAGCATTAACATGTATGAGATAGGAGAAAGTTTTGGGATTGGTATATCCGACTAGTTTTTTATGTAAAGATGAAATTTTGTAGTAAATTTTTCACTCACTTCCTGATTTGCTAGAATTATAATATATATATATACACAGGTATGTTTTCTGATAATACATTTTAATATTTTAATTAAGTTAATAAATTAATTTTAAGGCTTTTTCCTGTTAGTCGGTTGCAGGTGATAAATCGCCAAATATTTTTTTTTTATGGCTGTGTACGAGTTGTAAAAACAATGGAGTTAATGATCCGCCAAAATAGTCCAATTGGCTGCTAAACTGAAACAATGAAATATTTTAAACACAAAAAAGTATAAAATAAAATATAAATAAAAAAAATAAAGAGTGTAATATTTAAATATATATATATATACGCTTTTAATATATACAGAAGTTATTGTGTTTGATTTGTACTATTTCTCGTCTGATTTTGTCAAAGCAGTTTACGTTTAAATCGGTTATACGCTTCATGTCACAAGCCTGGCGTATGCAATTCTTTCTCATGATGTACAAATACCATAAGACATCATTTACAACACTCGGCTTTAAATGTGCATTTATAAATCACATATACCATTTTCACTGGAAAGTTTCCGAAATATCACCTGTTAAAAATTATTTTAGCTCATTCTGGGAATTAAAATATTAGCATCATTATTTTTCTCGAAAAGTATAAACATTTATTTCTCGGGAAAGAATTTAAAATAAGAAGTGATGAATGGTTGTGTGGTTTTTATTATTATAGTTATTAAACAAAGTTTTTCATAATCAAAATTACAGAAATTCATCGGGGAATTTCCAATAGCAAAGAAACACCTCCAAGTGAAAACTTTGCTTAAAACTATATTATAAAAGCTTATATATCTTTTATTGGGTGTTTTACCAAGAAAATTGTTATAAGGGGGAAACAACTGACATGATAATAAAAAAATTTGAATAATTTTTAAACTGTAGAGGACTTTTATTTTAAAATTTAAGAGATTTTCGAGATTAAGTCTACTTAAGAGATTTTCTGTAAAATGAGTAGACTTAGTGAGTTTCTTCAAGAGATGAGTTCGGGTTCTTTTTTCGGACTCCGGCATCAGAGCCCGAGCCCGTGTTGGTTGCAGCCTCGGTCTCAAGCTGATCCCGTCTCATCTAGTTTCTTCCTCTTTGAAGTGAACGTTTTGCCAACCATGTGAAAAATAATTGTCGGATTACGGGCTAGTTGGGTAATGCATGATAGTTGGGTTTTCGCGTTTCCTCTTTTATATGTATACAAAAATTTATAAAGACTTCTTTGGCGCAAGAAAAGGAGTTGGTTGGAAGCCCTGATTGACGAGTCCTGCTGTAGGAAATTTATTACATTCTATCTAATAAATAGACAAATGCATAAATAAAATGTTGGTTAATAAAATGTTAAAAGAATTTAAATTTTCAAACTTAAAAAAATTTCTCAAGGGAATATAACAAATATCCATTCTACTTAATTACAAACAATTATTTTAATGCTACACATTTTTAAGTTGACCAGATTTCAGGAAATTCAGGAAACGAAAACTCCAGGACACACAGTGTAAATGTTGCTCGCAGCCTCCCTTCTTACGGCCATAGATGAATTTTTTTCTCCCTTCTACTCCCCCCCCCCCCAAAAAAAAAAGGGAAAATGATAAACGCAGACTATTTTCCCACAGTTTTCAAGTACTGAAACAAATTTGTCGTTTATGTTATTTTCCAAAAGCTTTTGTAATAAATTTTCTGCTTTTTCATTTCGTAAAATAAATAAACAAAGACAAATGAGTTTATTTTACATGTTCATTTATATGTACTTTTCTGCCAAAAATATTCTTTACACAGAATGTATATTTTCCAACTGTTTGTTAATAGAAAAATTAGATTTGGAGTCGTTCTGCTATCCTTACAAAAAATCGAATTTTGTCAATTTTTTAATTTTTCCAACTTAGTTGAAAATTTTTTATGAATTCGGTTTTTCAGTCCATCGCTTGTCGTCAAGAGATTTTCTGTCTGTTCTTGCTCTAACTCTCGTAAATATACTCGGGTTGCCGTGAAATTTTTAGGTGTTATAGAAGTTTACTACAGAATGTTCAGTATTGAAAATGAAGTGCGTAGCATTTATACTTCATTTACAGGGCCACACAAAATAATTCCGTTACATTATGGTCTATGGGGGAAAATAGTTTGAGGTGCATTTGATTGATGTTACGATATTTCAAATATAATAAGATTGATATGCATCACTGAGATGGACTACAACATGATTTCACAGGAGTATATAATAAGTAGCATTTAAAATTCATTTACAGGGACGCACAAAAGAGTTCCATTACATTACGATGCATGGGAAAATTGTTTGTGGTTCATTTTAAGGATGTTGTGGTGCTTTAATGAAATCGCAGAAGTGGACTGAATAAGATCGATAATTGCTGGAAGTGCGTTTTCCGCTGTGGTATGCATTTTTTAAACTTATCTAATTTCGAGTGTATTAGGTGGTGTGTATAAATTCTATAGATTGCATACCGGGCGACACAGAAGAATTCGCACACATTACCATATATTGACAGCAACTGCTTAAAATTGATATTAACTGAATTATGTGGGGTTTTTTTTAAGTTGTTTTTATAGATATCGTATTTCATTCTAGGAAAAAATGAATTTTCTTACTAATATTTTCTTAGTGATTGGAAAGTGTTTTATACTATATGCCTGATTCATTATTTTTCGTTCTTGTTTTAAAGTTCAATTTGTGGATAACTAAGGATCTTGTTAAAAACCGGGGCATTTAATCAAATTTTTAGACACCGGGTCATTAAGTCTAAAATCGGGACTATCCTGAGAAAACGGGAACGTCTGGTCAATTCACGCACCTTTCATGAAACAACTCTTTTCCTAAAATATTTATAATCTGTAAATCTTATTTTAGTTTACCAATCTTCAGGCATTAGTATTGATATTTTGGAGAGCAATAGCAGCACAAATGTGTCTTTATATATTTCTATTATCTTTAAATAACATTGCATCCTTTTATAAAGAAATTTGTTTATATTGTCAATAAAATACATACATTAACAGTTATTATTAAAAATATAGTTACTTATTTTCTTATAAAACGCATATATATATATATATATAGTCCGACATCTAGATGTAGTCCGATAGATATAGTCCGACGTTTTTAATAATAACTGTTAATGTATGCATTTTATTTACAATGCAAATGAATTTTTTTTATAAAAGGATGCAATGTTATTTAACGATAATAGTAATATATAAAGACACATTTATGCTACTATTTCTCTCCAAAAAATCTGTACTAATGCCTGAAGACTGGTAAACTAAAAATAAGATTTAAATATAATACGGGCATTACGCAGACGGAAAGCTCTGTTTTTTAGACTGTCTATAATATTTAGAATCCTAACAATTAACCCTTTTACGGGCGGTGGTCACAAATGTGACCACTTAATTTTAATTACAAACTGTCAAACGGCACCCAGGAAATTTTAATAAAATTTTGAATTTTATTATGAACAAGAAAAAAAGCAAATATTCAGTTTCTAGGAAATTCGTTTGTAAATTCTGGAATCAATCAATCTTTTCACCATTTTACCAACAGAAGTAATCTGCGCCTGAAAGGGTTAAAAGATTAATGAATCTGTTAAAGAGTTTCAAGTCATGTCCCTATTTCATCTTTTAATTTGAGAGGAAGAAAGCGAAACAAAAAGAAACGCCACTGAACCTGATGAAAACGAGTACAGACGCTTTTATGAATAGGATCTCTTCCACCAATTCATTAACGTGTCTTCGGCCTCAGCAGACCTTCGCAGGGGCGTTCTCTGAAAGGTGTAAACCGCAGTCGGAACGGTAAAGAAAACCCGACACCACTAAATGAAACCTTTTCGCCTTGACCTGGAGAACCAAAACCTTTCTCTCACTTTCGTTTCGTAAAAAGAAGTCACAAGCTTAATTTATCCGCGAACAAGTAAACTTGAACTGGAAGTAGGAGGAATGATTCACAGAGGTAGAAACTGGAAGTCAGTTGCGCAAATCGTTCCGGTGTTTCTCTCTGAAAGATGGTGAGGCGTGTTTCATTAACATGGAAAATCCTCAACGAAATGATGTACAGAAAGTGGATAGACTGAAATCTCATCCTTGACAGTGATGTGAAAACTATTTTTAATGATTGTACATGAGTTCCATTTTCCTTTTTTATAAATTTTATTTCAGATTTTTAGGATCTGTTTAATTAGCGATAGAGTATCAATTATTTTTTAACGTGGAAGCAGCATTGTTACCAAAACTACTCCGATTGCGGAAGATTCCTCAATTTAAATTGAGGGATTTAATAATTGACAAATATAACTAAAATTTAATGAATGTAATGTAACATTCATTCAATTTTAGTTAAATTTATTCGATTTTTTTTCAATATTGCAAACCCTATGTATAACAAAATTCAGCATTAAACGGAAATTTTCATGTTCCATACCAAAAACTGTCTAAAACGGAATTTTTCCGATACTTTGCGATTCCACCTTAACAGACTGTACTGTTCAAACTGATTCACCAGCATCAAATTTAAATTTTGAATAAAATATGCTATTTCTCTTACGGTAACCTGTATACCGAATCGCGAGTGATTGGAATTAATTCCGTTTTGGATAGGTTTCCGTCCAAACAAAATCACCGTCTGTAATTGTACTGTATTCATTTTCGCCAGAACCAGGAAAATTTTCCGTTATAGGCAAATTCTTTTTTTACAGTTGTTACTGTGACAGTTTTATTGATATGACATCATAATGATTTATTATATACGAGCAGGGAAGACCGAGCTATGCTCGGTCAAAATTAAATTTGAGTTCAAATATCATGACCCATGACCAAAATGACATACTAATTGAATTTTCTCGAACATGGGACTTAGCCCAACAGTCTTCTCGTGCCCGAAAACCATAGGATGCAAAATTTAGTGTAAATAGTCTGAACCGTTCTTAAGATAAAATAGCTTGACCCATAATGACCCATGACCAAAATGACCCACTAATAGAAATTTCTCGAACATGTGACCTAGCCTAATAGTCTTCTTGTTCCCTAAACCTGTAGGGTGCTAAATTTATTTCAAATCCTCTGAACCGTTTTTAAGATAAAATAGCTTGACCCATAATGACCCATGACCAAAATGACCCACTAATTGAATTTTCTGGAACATGTGACCTAGCCCAACAGTCTTCTCGTGCTCGAAAACCATTGGATGCAAAATTTAGTGTAAATTGAGCCGCTTTTTAGATCTTGACCCACAATGACCCAGAAATGACCCACTAATCGAATTTTCTCGGACATGTGACCTAGCCCAATGATTTTATCGTGTTCGAAACTCGTAGGACACAAAATTTAATCAAAATCGTTAGAGCCGTTTTTTAGATAAAATTAATTTGACCCGCGTTGACCCAAAAATGACCCACTAATCGAAAGTTCTCGAACATGTGACCCAGCCCAATAGTCTTCTCGTGCCCGAAAATGGTCGGATACAAAATTTCGTCAAAATCGTTTGAACCGTTTTTTAGATACAATTAGCTTGACCATGACCCAAAATGACCCAAAATGACCCACTTATCGAATTTTCTCGAACATGTGACCTAGCCCAATGATTTTCTGGTGCCCCAAAACGGTAGGATATGAAATTTCGTCAAAATCGTTAGAGCCGTTTTTAAGATAAAATTTGCATATATATATATATATATATATATATATATATAACCACACACAAGATTTGCTCGTATTAGAATATATGATATATACACACTAAAACTTGTAAAAGCGAAACCTGTCTATAATGTAATCTATTCTTAAAAGAAAAATATTCGTTATTTCGACGGAAAGAATTCAATATAATTAAACCTTCTAAGACGGAAACCGGTCTAAAACAGAATTTTTTCTGAGCCCTATCTGCTCCGTTTTCACGGGTTTTACTGTATTTCATATTTAAAACATCTTGAGTTCCACTCCATACGGTGAAAAGGAATCACCCGATCACAGAAAAAGAACAACCCACTCCAATTATGCAAAGAGGACGATGAAAAATGACAAAACATTACAAAGAGATTTGATAAAAATAAATCACGAATTTAATTTATCTATAAACAAGTAAACTTGAACTGAAAAAATAAATGGAAGCCAGTTTCGCAAATTGTTCCGGTGTTTCACTCTCACGATGGTGTAGTTGAGTTTGATTTTCATTACATGGAATATCCTCACAAGATGATGTACAGCATGATAGAAATTGATCCTCGTTAGCAGCGCATTAGCACTTTCCTGTAATCTCAGTAAATAAAATAATGCTTAATGAAATTCTTTAGAGTGATATCAGCTTTTAGGTAAGGTAAACAAAAACTATCTTACCTTTTGATGTTTATTCCATGCTCATCATTGCTTTATGTGTAATTCATATATACTTGAGTGTTAATCATTTATAGTTAGAGCATTGTGTCATCTTTTATCACTGAAAGAACTTTGGTTTTATGTTATTTATCGTATGGATTGATTTGAGACACATAATTTAGATGAAAGGTATATATCCATATCAAGTTTTACAAGCACATTCTACGCAATGCAATGTTACACTGCAAAAAAAAAAAGTGTTGATATTACAGTATAATACTGGCATCCCAGCTGCCAGTATTATACCGTAAAATTAACAGTAATAAACAGTAAAATAAGCTTAAGCAGTAGTATGCTGCCGCGCATGCGCGGTAGCGTATTACTGCTTATTTTACTGTTTATTACTGTTAATTTTACGGTATAATACTGACAGCTGGGATGGATTCCAGTATTATACTGTAATATCAACACTTTTTTTTTTTTTTTTTTTTTTTTTTTTTGCAGCGTACACAAAAGTATTACATCACTTGGTTGGAATATTTTAGGTTCCGTACTGCGTCCTCTACACATTTCACAAGACTGAAAAATTATATTAAAGTTCTAATAAAAAGGTTTTAGAGTTCCTTGATCTGATCACATGACACATTGGAAAATACGTTTCATAACATGGTGACGGTGAGATATGGTTATTAAAGAAAAGTTTGTAGTTCTTAGATGTGTTATTAAAGTTCGATGTGGAATGACTGTCTATAATACAGTAATTAGTCTCTTGTTTATAGTCATATGAGAAAAATCACATTAAATCATTTAGATTGTTTTCGACGCAATCAACTGTGTGGGCTTTAGTTATTTCATTAAGTTATCTTCTTCGCAGATTGAAGATCTCACCGTGAATAGTTTGAAAAAATTATTACTTTAGATTAGTGAAAGTTCTTGCGTAATTCCTGCGAGATAAATTATTATATTTAACACAGCAGGCATGTCAAACTCGTTCATCACCGAGGGCCGAATTAAGCATTGAATACAAGGCCGCGGGACACATTACAAAAGAAAAAGAGCAAATTTATTTTATTATTATCGCAAAGAATGAAATTTTTACATACAAAATACAACCTTGTTAAATCAATACAAGAAAACAAATACATGCAAAATTCCAAAGCTTTTTTCCAAAGCACCAGAAAGATTTTTAATAGGCACCGGAAGAGTTTTAAAAAATATTTTATAAATAAAGCACATTAAATTAAAAAATTTTAATCTTTCGTTATTCGGTAAAATTGAAAATAGCAAGGATGTACAAAAGTATGCTGCCAAGCATAGGTAAAAATACATTTAAATAAAAATAAAAAGAGGTTTAAATACATATCTGCCATTTAAAACTTTAAATCGCATTTAAAATGGTGCAAAAATGTGTTGTTATGTATATTACCTGATATTTGCATTTTTCTTTTAATTTTGTAATTGCTCTTTCTTATAAAACCAATCATTGCGGGAGCGCTATTATTTAAATATGTACTTATTCATTTTAAACGACAAACTTTATTCAGTCAAAATTTTCATAATTGAGTCAAAATTATCTCCTTTGGTGGTTGTACCGAGCATAGGAATAATTTTCAGAAATACTGCAAACTGAATGGAATTTCGTGCATCTAATTTCCGTAAATTACAATGTAATATGCAACAAATATGGAAATTATAGTTTTCATTTGATTATAGAAATTTCTGGCTATATAATGAATTTTTCTAGCAATGGCATTTATATATTTCAGCTCACATTATTTTCAAATTTCTGTAACTGCTCTGGATATCATTTCTTCTACTTCGTAGTGAATGATTTCGATTTGGATGCAATTAAATACAATATATATATATATATGTATGTATGTTTTAAGCAGATGTATTACCTTTAATGGGAATCATGAATGCACATTTTTAATGAAGTATCAAAATCTAAAAATTTATCTTTCCAAAATTTTCTGAATATTTGTGAGTACATTCTTTGTAAACTCAGAGTTCCTACATATCAAGCACAACATTTCTGTATTTATTTAAATATAAAAATATTGCAAAATGACTTTTGTCAATCTGTGCTGTTCATCTTCAATGAATCGTGTTTATTTACAGATTCTCGAGTAATTTAAAGGTGTAAGTGGTAGCGGAATACTCTACAATCTACACTGTAAAAAATGGCCGATGTTTCTTATTTTATGAAAATATGCTATAACCACAAACGAAAATATAATATAATCTTCTGAGTTATCCGAAATTTCAAATAGCATGTTCCATTGTCTTTTGAATCCCCAGAAACGAATACATCTTCAAAATTTAAAGAATAATTTATAAAAACAAATTATTTTTAGCTGCCCGAATTTTTCAGAAACTTTTCCGAAGGGTTTTTATAGTGTATTAATGAGTGTTCTCAGGCTGGAATACCTGTTTTTCGAACGTTATCCATTCTTAAGTACACGTTTTCAGCCGCATAAGTTAATTTATACAGGAAAGAGTAAAGAAATAATCTTAATTTTAATGTTATTGTTAACGCTGTTAATTTTGCATGTTTGTCTGTTAAACATTTTTTTTGAGCATGAAAATGTTTACTTGAGAATGGATAGCATTCGAAAAACAGGTATTCCAGGCTAAGGACACTAATTAATACACTATAAAAACCCTTCGGAAACGTTTCTGAAAATTTCGGGCAGCTAAAAATAATTTGTTTTTATAAATTATTCTTTAAATTTTGAAGATGTATTCGTTTCTGGGGATTCAAAAGACAATGTAACATGCTATTTGAAATTTCGGATAACTCAGAAGATTATATTATATTTTCGTTCGTGGTTATAGCATATTTTCATAAGATAAGAAACATCGGTCATTTTTTACAGTGTAGCTACTGTGCAAGAAAACTTTATTTAACGAAAAATTACAAACAGGCCAACTTGCAAAGAATAAATTTGATGTGGGTAAGTGCGGTTCTAGATCATGAACAGCAATACAATCAGGCGGGTAATAATTTCTAGAATATCACACACTTTTAGAGTCTATATAGGCACTATAGTGTCAATCGTGAGCAAAGTCCTCTGAATGACTCTGAGAATTTCTCTAAACACAGCCGAATGTTGAAATGTTCATTTATCCGATCGAACTGGACAGTCCTAACTCAAATACTGACGTACAATATACAAAGTTTCTCTTATTTCTTAAACACTCACGTCTAGCTCTTCTGTTGACTCTTTTACTAGATGCTAACTTGTAAAGACGATTTTCTCACATAGATCTCAGGATGAGATTATCCTCGTTCACTAATTAAATGCGGATGCACTCTCTTAGGCTGCGTTTAATGCGTTCCCGAGCAAGTGTACGACGATAGGCCTAAATCACTATTCTTCCCATTCTTTTCGAATCATTTCGTGGTCGCAGACAAAAGAAAAGGGAGATGCAACAAAAGAGTAGGGTGTTTCCTATATTCTGTCAATGGCTTCCCTGCTTGCTGTCGGATTTGTTGGACATGCTTAAAAAGTCATAACACTTCAAAGAAAGCGATATACCACATAAAAGATCCCGCCCGTTATGTCTACGTACTATTCGAACCTTTAAGGTCGGCTTATTTGCAGTCTAAGCAAGTCTGTCTAAGAAAGTCGTAAATCATACGACTTCCCATTCTTCTTCAAAGGGTCTGTGGTTATCAACAAAAGAAAGAGGCAGTGTCCGACTTGTTAGTGACATCCCTTTCTGACCACTGAACTTAAGTCATGCTGAGAAAGTCATAAAAGATCTAATTACCACAATAAAAAAGGCGCTAAGGAAAATGGTAGTCTGGGCGAACCTTAACACATTTACACGTCCATTCCGGAACCTTTCGCGTTACGACGGGATCTCATGAACACAGGTGCAAACCGATAGCGTTCTTATGTATCGCTTTCACTGAAGTGGTAAAGTGGTCTCTTTCATCTTTTATGACTTTCTTAGCATGTCTAAAGGTCAGGGCTCAAGCGTGGGAGACGTTGACAGTTTCGGAAACTCCCCTTTCTTTTGTAGAAACTTTCCTTTCTTATGTCGATAACCACAAAATGATTTAAGAAGAATGGGAAGATACAAGATTTATACCATCTCAGGTCGACTTGCTCAGGGTCGCTTCTAAACGCAGCTTTACCGTTCTTCCCACGCTTAAGCTGGGCCCGATGGAAGTCTCGAGTTCGTTTTGCCCTTCGAAGGGAAATCTCTCCCTGCTCATCCGTCAAGGTGTGCCATAGCAAATTTTGGAAGGATTCCTATTCATTTTTAGTGTCTTAAATGTCATAAGACAAGATGCATTACTCTTTAGCTGAAAGCACGTAGGTAGGTTAGTAACTTAAAATTTTAACCCCACAAATGGTTTCTCACGGCATGTCCTTGCTGCCCTCTACAACTTTTGCAGCCTTCTATCCAGCTGATAAAATGACAACCTCTTTTTCAACCTTACTACCTTCTATCCAGCTTATAAAATGACAATCTCTTTTTCAACCTTACTACCTGCCAGCTGATAAAATTATTTAATTGCTAATTAAAGGGTTTTCTACAACTCTGCTATAGAGCTTTAACATAATTATTAAAAATCTTAAGATGTATATGCGAGTACGAACGTAGTACATTACGTAGAGATCATAATGACATGTTTTCTAACCTAAATAATGAAATTAATTAATGAGGTCAAATCTGAAATCCTTGTGTTCGAAAATGTATGCTCTTGTGTATGCCTAGATACCATTTTTTTCATGAAAACAAAACAAAAATTTGTATCATTTTCAAAACATTATTATTTTTTTTAAAACTTTTAACTATCGTTAATTAGCGCTGTATTTTAATAGTTTTTCTATACATTTTTTAGTACGTAAACAATACTGCGTATTATTTTGTAATGTGGTGTAAAATGAAGATAGTAGTAAAATATAGTATTAGTTTCAAAATAAAACTTAAAAACAATTTATAAAAAAATACTATAAAAGTTTATAAATCTTTAAATTTTTAGATTCAAGAATTTCTCTTTTTATTTTATTTTTTGCATCCACAATCCCTTGGAGCTGAAATTTTAAAATGAGTTAGATCTGATGTTTGCCATCTTTTATTTTTATTATAGGTATATTGATGTGCCACAGCAATGTTACCAAATTGTGAAATATTTTTATTCAAAGTAGCTACCTAATTATTTCACTAGTAATCTTTGCTATATTTAATCCTTTTATTAAATAAAGTAAAGATTACTTTTCTGCAATAGTGGTAGATATTTTGAATAGTTAAATTGGTACTTACGTATTATCCGTGCCAGTTTTAAGCCAACTGCGGCAGCATGGAGCCAATATTACTAATTATAGTAACCCTTATATTTTTTTTTCTTGCTACATGGTTCATGCCTAGGAATAATATATAATATTATTCTTTCTTATTTACTGTGCTATT
Source organism: Maratus michaelseni (assembly GCA_963931845.1). Classification (NCBI taxonomy): domain Eukaryota; kingdom Metazoa; phylum Arthropoda; class Arachnida; order Araneae; family Salticidae; genus Maratus; species Maratus michaelseni. Next base: position 94,019,049 of record OZ007596.1, read on the forward strand.
TACCATTTATTAATTTTATTAAAATACTGTTATTTACTATTTTTAACAATGTTATAAATTTAATAAACATATATTACATTTTATTTATTTTATATTAATTACCATTTTTACAATGTTATTTGATAATGTTAAATTACTGCGTTTGAAAACATGATTAGCAACGATAAACAAGATTGGTACTTGGCAACCATTTTTGGCGATCAATCTCCTGGCACGGATAATACGTAAGTACCGTTAAATTCTCCAACTGTTGCCATGTCGTCTAACAGGACAACACTACAGCCACGGTTAGGGTAAGCGTGTTCGTGGAATAAAGTGTATTTTTTGCATCAAACATATACTAAAATAAACATAGGGAAGCTGCCAAAAATTCGGAGTGCTACAGATAAGTGGCTCAAATGTGGTCTACGGGCTGCCACCAGTGCCTGATTTACGGCAGGGCATTTGGGGCACGGTCCCAGTGCCCCCGATTTTCAGGGGCCCCCAAAGGCTACTAAAGATTTTTCAATTATTGGCCAAAACAGTTTTAACTGTCAAAAAACAAAATGAAAATAGAAAAATCTTTTTGTCAGAGATTGTCTATGATATGTTAAAGTAACTTCATTTTTTGCCGATTGTCTTTTAACAATTTATGTGCAGTAATGTACAGAACTCCATTTTTGGTACCGCCATATTATTTCATTTTTATTTATTTTACATGTAAGGCCCTCATGGTTAACATGGACAAAGCCGTGTGGTTCTGCTAGTTATACTTGTGTAAATTTAGTTTTTTTTTTCATACAAAGCTTGTATTTGAAAGAAAAAGTTGTTTGACAGGGTGTTTAGCTACCTGGAAATCCTGGAAAAGTAAGTGAAACTTATATGGACTGGGAAAGTCAGAGAAATTTACCAATTCAGAAGGAAAAGTCAGGGAAATTTGAAAATTCTGAGAAAAAGTTAAAAAATTTTGAACTTTCAAAAAATAAAAGGGAAAATATTTCTTATAAAACCAAGGATTTGAAATTGCAGTGCCTTTAAAGTTAAAATTTGCTCTTCATAAGTACTGTAAAGAGTATTTCAACCCCTCGTCAAATCATTTTGTCTACCCCCTTTCAATCCTTCTTTGCAACTCTGAGATTTTCAGTTCCATTTTCATTGAAACTTTCTACTGAATGTTGTAGGATTGATTAGGCATTTCACTCTACTTACTTATTTTTGTTTGGGAACTGAACATTTGTTAGCTTAATTTATTGAATATTTATTATTTGTATTAAAATATGTCAAAGCAATCTGTATTTAACTGTGATTGATGTTATAAAGAATTTCATCCTGATTTGACAAAATGGATAGAACCTGAAGCTAAAAGTGTGCAAAATGTTTAGCATGTAAAAAGTTCAACAATTTGTAAATTTTGCAAAAAATTATGTAACAAATCAGTAATTTGTGTCTCAGAATCAGTTGTGAAAGTTTCACTCTCAATTTGACAACTTTTAAGATTTTTTTATGTGTAACATCACAAAATCTCTTTACCTGGAATTTTTCTTTTATTTGTATGGAAAAGTTAGGGAAATGTCAGGGAAATTCATTGTTGATCTAGAATAGACACCCTGGTTTGATTAATAGGATATGCTAATATTTTAAATAATTATAGCTTGGTACTGCGGTAAATTTATTATTAGTTGCTGCATACTTTATCATTCCAGATAATATGGACTTGCATAGAAAAAGGTAATCAGCACCACACAGTTTATTATAAAATTCAATCAAAAATTCATAAATATCAAATAATTATTTAAAAGTTAATTAATGATTATCAAATTCAATTTTTTAAATTAATGTTTTAAAGAACTTATCAAAGTCAATAGTGGTTATCTTAATAAGTACTGCTTTCGATATTATATTTTTTTATTCAAAGAATCTGTGCGAGGGGGGCCCCCATACGCATATGTGCCCAGGGCCCCCAAATTTCTAAATCGGTCCCTGGCTGCCACGTGTTTAACATGCCTGATGTACAGAAATATTTGTCAAGGAAAAAAATTGGCACCAAAAACTTTTTACACCACTATTTCCAAAACAACAAACGTCGCGACATATTTCTACATTTGCAATAGAAATCTACCACGAAGTTTATTGTTTGGAAATGATGTTGTTATAACATTTCTTCTACGACAAACGTTCAACTCTAAAGATAAGATTAAATTTAATAGTGCTTTGTTGTATTGCTTTTTTAAACTACGTATGTTATCTTACTACTTTAATTACCCGGTATTTTTTTAACCTTTTATAAGGGTGTTGCGGCCCACCTAACGTCATAAACATATGTTTGCGGATCACGAGAAAAAAAAAGGTTGAGTATGGTTGGTATAGGCGGGAGCGGGTTTCATTAACTTGGAAAATCCACAGGAGATGATGTACAGGAAGTTGATTATCATCCTGAATTATCAACCTTGACACTAACGTGGATACTTTTAATAGTTGTAGAGAAGTTTCGTTTTCTGTTTTTATTTCATTTTACGTTTTTAAGATTTGTTCCTTACCGGCAAATTGGCTATTATTTTAGTTTTTACACTTTTTTATTAGGTGCGTTCGCAATTATATAAGTACGTAGTACCTATAGTCGTCGTCTGGTCCGTCCGTCTATCCGTCTGTCCGCATGTAACAGCGCAAAAACTACTCAACCGAATGGTTTGAAATTTAATGTATGTAATCGTTTCAGAATTTTGCCGAGTCATTTCAAATTTTATGAAAATCTAATCAAAACTTATAATAAATCTATTAAATCTTATTTTATGTAATAAATTCAATGATATCCCATGATAGGTAATGGTTCTAGGTTGCCATGGTGATTACGTCCTATTTAAGATAGACTCCTATTATTTCCGTATTACTGAATTTAAAAACTGAATTTGTATACTAAAATTGTTTAATTATAGCAATCCTATAATCTACCGACAGTTTTTCAGATAGATATTTCCGAAGAAAAAGATATTAACCCTCTAAGCGTTTAGAACGTAATATTCCGTTCACTAAGCTCCAGGTTTCACTGCAATATATGCAATGTTTAATATAATATAATTCTATAGATTTAATGAATTTTCAAAACATTGAAGAATGATTAATACTCTCAAGGGTTACAATCATATTTGTAATTAAGTTTTATTTATAATGCTGAAAGAATCATATTTTTTTAGCATTTAAAACAAAATGCAGAGAAAACAACATTACAATTTTACCCTTTTTCAAAACGCTCAGAGGGTTTTAAATGAAAAAAGAGTCGAAGTATGGATTTCAAGTTCTGAAATTTTCAAAGCTAGGCTTAAGTTTCCCATTGGAATTTTCAGTAAATGTCAACAAAAGATAAAATTTGACAACTTAAAAAGTACTTATTTTATTACGGAAATTAATCATGTCATAATAACATACGATATAACAGACGAACAGACATTTCACTGTAACTAGTTATAGTACGAACGCACCTCATTTGTCACTTTTGACGTACAATTTCCAACTTGTTTACCTTAACTTGGTTCATGAAGTTACATATATTGGAGATTAAATTTTGTAGTCGACTTTTTACTCACTTTCTGATATGCTAGAATTTAAAAAAAATGTGTACACAGGTGTGTTTTTGAAGACAATGCTGCATTTTAATATTTTTAGAACTTAATTATAAGTTAATAAATTAGTTTTAGAGCATTTTCCCATTAGCCGGACGCAGGGGATAAATCACCAAATAATCTTTACGGTTACAACTGTGTACAAATTACAACAACAGTGGAGTTAATGATGCGCCAAACACGCTCGCTAAAATAAGACAACAGGCTGTAAAGCTACAGCAGTGAAATATTTTAAACACTAAAAAGTAGAAAATATAATATAGATAAAAAATAAAGAGTGTAATAGATAAAAAAAAAAAATACGCTTTCCTTTCTAAAAGCGTTGTTACAAAAACTTACAGGACATTCCGACTATTGGAGTTTCAAAGAGAAAAGTCCTGTGCCGGTAAATTTGGCGAGTTTTGTTTCGCGATAAGTGTTTCGATGTGGTTGTAAAGATCTGCCGCTTTGGAGTTGTTTTTTTAAACAATATTTTTCTGTAGATGTAATATTAAGTAAATAAATTTTTGGGCACTTTTTATTTTTTATTTTTTTCAATTTTGTATATATATTTATATTTTTAAATTGCATCAATTAGACTTTTATTTTTTTATGTGTACCTTCGGAAATATAAAAAACAAAAAAGATTGATATAAAACGTATAATTTTTTGTAATTTTATACGTGCCACTTCTCCATTTTATGATTTTAACGTATGAGATATAGTATGAGATTGTATGAGATATAGGTATCTTTCCTGAGCTTCCCACAAGTTATTTCGTCCGTTTATTAATTGTTTACAATTTGCCCCCCTGACAATAACAATTATTTATCACAAAAAGGCTCTCGTAGATTTGTTAAATATATTTTTGTATTTTCATTACTTGTTAAAATATTAAAAAAGGCGTTAATTTATTTATTTATTTATTTATTTATTATTTTTTTTTTTAACATCGGATTTATAGTTCAGTTAAATAGTCAGAAATAGATGCAAAAAATCTGCTAGAAGGTTTATGTTTTTAAACTGTTTATGGGGATGCTAAAAACAGGAATTAATAGTTTCCCAACAAAGTATCTCGAGTTTAAACATTGTGCAGCCAAAAAACCACGAAATTTTAAGACCTTTTCAGCTTTAGTTTTTTGCTTATAACTCGAAAACTATGAAATTTGTGAATACCATATCTAATTACAAAAGGAAATTGCATTAAATTCGCTACAAATTCTATTATTTATACCTTTTTCTAAACCCATAACTAAGTGCTCTAAAGTTTTTTGAAAATGACATTTTTTTCCAACTTTGTGAAAAATCGCAAAAACCAATTTTGACACCATTTTTCATGCGTTTTATCTTCTTTAACCCTTTCCGGCACAGACAAAGTCTGTTCGTAAAATGAGAAATTACTGACTGACACCGGAATTTACAAACGACTTTTTTAGAAAATAAGAACTAGTTATTTTAAGTTTTCATTGTAGAAACAAAATTTTATTAAATATTCTTGGTGTTGAATGCAAGTTTGGAATTAAAATTAGGTGTGCCCGGAGTGGGACCACTGTGCCGGAAAGGGTTAACTTAACTTGTTTATATTACAGGTATTTGCATGATATCGATAATAATTAATTGTGGAGCACTTGCGGGTTGATGTGTCTGTTTCGTTAACCTCATCTTGAGGAATGGACGAGCAGTTCGCTTGTTTTTCAACAGCTTTGATCTTCTTCGAGCTTGTCGCGACATCATCAACCTGGTCGTCAAAGTCATCGCCGTTGTTGGTTTTGGTCGATGGTTTACCACGAAGCATCTTCATTATCCTCTTCTTCTGGGTAAATAATGCCGTCCACATTTTCGCAGTTGACCCCATTACAGTTTTTGCAAATTGCCGAACACTTCAGCCCTGATTTTAGATAAGAACATGCCCTGCTGCACCCCAATTTACAGCTACATGAAACAACTTGCAGCAGGGATTCGGGTGCTAGGTTTTGGCATATTTGAACTGTCTGAAAGAGGCCGTCAGACCTGAGAACCCACCCCCATTCTTCGGGAGGGATGTTGTTTCCCAGCCAAGCTCTCACCTGGTGGTAACATCGGAGGAAATGATGCTGCACAGCCTCTTGCGTTGGTGGTAGCCTTGCAATATGAACTTTTTTTAGTGGTGCAGATTTAGCGAATAACTGGAGCTCAATGAAAAATCAAGGAAACACGAAACCAGTCTACCAGTCAATAAATCATCATGGCCTGGGAAAAATTCATTATTTCACTGTACAATGGATGCACAAGCATCATGCAGACACTGAACACCTTGAGCTCCAGTTATTTTCTAAATCTGCCACAAAAAGAAAGTTCATCTTGCAAGGCTACCATGAAAGCAGGAGGCTGCGCAGCATCATTTTCTCCGATGTTACCATCAGGTGCAAGCTTGGCTAGAAACAACACCCCTCCTGAAGAATGGAGGTGGGTTCGCAGGTCTGAAGGTCTCTTTCAGCCAGTTCAAATGTGCGATAACCCAGCACCTGAAGCCTTGCTGAATGTTGTTTCATGTAGCTCTGTAAACAGTGGTGCAGCAAGACATGGTATTCTTGTCAAAAATCAAGACTGAAGTGCTCAGTTATTTGAAAAAACTGTAACGGGGTGCAACTGCCAACTGTTGGGGTTGGCAACTTCCAAAATGTAGACGGCATTATTTACATAGAAGAGGATAATGAGACATACCTGGGAAACCATCGACCAAACCAACATTCCTGTTATTAGCATCCCCATAAACAGTTTAAAAACATAAAATCTTCTAGCAGATTTTTTGCATCTGTCGACCCTATTTTCTGACTATTTGACTTCCTGAATACGATTTTTGGGGACATTGGACACAAACTTGTTACGGAGCTCCCCCCCCCTCCACACACACACATGCGTATACTTTCTAGTAAGCTGAAATAATTTTTTCACTACATGGTAATCATAATTAGATAGCTTTAAGGCTATAAACCAGTTCTTACTTTAATCTGAGCGATTTTTCTAAGATCAAAGATTAAATAAAGATTTAATAACTTCTCTGAAGAGAAGAAAATGAGATGTTATCTTCAATCACAAAATAACGTGCAGTACTGTTTAGATCAGCCCTACTCAACCTTTTTTTCTCGCGGGCCGCAAACATATGTTTGAGACGTTAGGCGGGCCGCAACACACCTATATAACAAAAGTAGTGTAATCAGTAGGATTCGACGTTTGTCTCGGAAGAAATGTTATAAAAAATTAACACCCCTAGTTTCATATAGTTTGTTCCTGATTTCTTTTGAAAATTATGTAGAAATATGCCGTGAAGATTCTTGTTAGGAAATAGTGGTGTAAAACTTCTTACTGCCAATTTTTTTCCCGTAATGAACGTTTGACCCTGATAAGTATTATTAGCTATACGGTAAATATAACACCTAATACTATAACAATGCAGCATTTCCAAGTTCTAAAAAAAAAAAAATTAAGATATTTTCTTCAATAAGTCAGATTTTTGCTCAATACAAAAAGTTTTTACTATGTTTTTTTTCAATGTTGTTTAATATAACGCAAATTTAATTAATTTGGAATAACATTTGATTAGTGGTAAAGATTAAAAAAAATGTGTACGCCACTGTAGTAGAAATAGGAACATATAAAAATAACTTTTGACTGGCAATTAAGATGTTTTCACATAATTTTACATTAGTAATATAAATAACAGGACAGATTTTGTCATCTCGTGAAAATATATAAAAGAAAAGTGAAAGTCTTAAAAACCTTTCATTCATATCTCCATTAATTTTATAAATAGAAATTAAGGATTATGTGACGCGGGCCGCATATAAAAGGTCGCCGGGCCGCAGGTTGAGTATGGCTGGTTTAGATACTAAAAAATGTATAGAAAAACAATGAAAATGACATAAATATGCATATTACAATTATAACAGAAAAATAATGAAAATGAGCTAAATATGGATATTATAATTAATTTTTAGCTATTATGAAATTAATTTTTTTTAGTAATTTTTTTGTAAAATTGATAGGCATGAAAATTTGTAAAGACATTTAATTATTTATTACTCATTAATTATAACTCTACTATTATCAATTTTATAGCAGTTCGAATCTTCTGTAAAACTCTTTTTTATGTAAAAGCCGCAGCCTTTACTCCCAGAACAGGCGAAATCGTGGCTCCATTTAAGACTCTGGGGAAGAAAGCTAGCCCGATCACGGAAAACACTGGAAAAATGTAAAAGAGATTTTCGTTAAGTTTCCGACAATTTGAAATTTATTCATATTAATAGGAGGTTCTCGTTGTCACCCTCATAACATTCCCTATGAAAATTAGAACGAAATCTGTGAAGCTCTTTTTGAGTTATGCGTGACGTAATGTTTTAATATTTATCGTATATAATATATATCTTTTCATTTTCATAGATGCTTGGCGATAAAAAGCAAATTCATACCGTTCAGATTTTGAAGCGTTCAAACCTGAAAATGGGCAAGCCAGATAATGTTTATGTATTATTCACAAAAAACTGAATACCATTAGATCAGTGATATTACACCATGGCATTTGCAAACTTAACTCTTTTTGATGACAATATAATATTAGGAATAAAACTGAAGAGCCGATTTTTAAATTAATTGATGGTATATATCCAGGATTACACACAACAGTTGCAACGTAACTTCAAGTATTGTGCTGCCAAAATTATAGATTATCAAAAAATTCAGTAAATTTTACGGCCTTTACAAAACTGTATTGAGAAGCAGAACGATAGGCCACTAGTTATTCTTGAATATAAAAAAAAATATTTATGTAAAATTAACTATCATTTTCATTGATATATGTATAGCTCAAAATGATCCAGCTAAATAAAATTTTTAAATTTTTTCATAAATTCTAAAAATTTATTTGCAGTGTTTGTTTAAAATAAAACATGTAGATGACAGTACTAAAATTCCAGGTAGAACATTTTACTTAAATTCCTACACGAACTGTTGCAAGAACTACTTACTTAGCAGCTGTAAAATTGTTTAGAATGTAGTAAGTGTTTGTTTATGTGAAGATGTGTGGATCAAAATGATAAATGCTTATATGTTACTTAGAACTGTGTATTATTAAGTTGAAGTCATGTTGTTATTAATTTACTAAGTTGCTAATACAGCTTAATGTCGACGAGGAAAGGGGGATATTTGTAACTAGTATTTTTATACAAATTTGATAAGTAGCATCAAAATAGCTCCTCAACGTTCTATTATGTACTTGATTAGTACATGAATGCATTCTAATGCGTTGGTTTCCCGATACGAGTTTTCGTTTAAATTAAAATTTCATAGATTCCAGAATTTAGTATGTGGTGGTAAGCGAGAATTCACATTTTCTGTTATAAGTTTCATAGTGTTTTTTAATTTTAAAGGATTAAGTGATTCTGTTGAAAATTTCGCAGCCTATGTTAAACGGCTCGAACAATCTTTTATATTAGAAAGAAGGAAAAAAAAGCTCCAGCTATTATTTCCTATGGGACCGAAACTTTATAATCTATTGTCTGATCTATCATTTCCTAAGACTCCGAAATCACGTAAATATGATGAGGTTGTTGATTTTCTGCTCAAACATTTAAGCCCCGCTCAAAACAAAATTTGTGAGAGGATCAAATTTCGGAAAGGTTTTCAAATAGAAAGTGAAGATTTTTCTGCTAGATTAAACAAGAAAGAAAAATCATGCATCAAGCATAGCTTATGAAACATTTTCCAACACTAACAGAATAGTTTAATAAACCTTCGCTGTTTAAAAAGGTAAATAAAATACCTAAGTAAACTGTTTAGAAAACACAAAATCCATTTGAAAACCAGATTTCCGTAATTACAGGCCATAGCCAGAAATGTAATCCCATTCTTTTGTGCAGCCTTGTATATAATCTATAGATTTGTACATACTCTATATAGTATGCTGCAATTTAGTTTAGTATATGAAAACACATAACACAATTGAAAATTCCCCTTCAGCAGTTTCTACCAATAGACAGAAACATATCTGAATTCTTTTGTACAGCCCTGTATATTACCTTAAGATTTTTATACACCTCCACATGTTAAGCTAAAGTTTAATTCAGGCAAAAACACGCTGTAAACTATTGAAATCACACTTCCCAGAAATTATCATACAGAGGTGGTCATATATTCACTTTTTGCGTGGCCCTTTTTATTTATATTCAACAAACATCTCTTACTATACTAAATATATTTCACGTTCAACATGCGTAACTCGATTTAAAAAAAATCTTTAAGCAATTTACGCCGATACACAGTAATGCTTACGAATTCTTTTGTGTAGCCCTGTATATTATGTTTAGAATTTATACATACTACACAGTTTGCAAAAATGTAGTTAAACTCATACCTCACTGAAACCGCACTTCCAGCAATTATCACTTATAGATAATATTTCGGATACAGTACTGTATCCGAAATATTTTGTGTTCAGCAATTTCTGTAGTACCTATTAAACGTTTTCGCAGAGTTTTTCCAAATCATAAAATGCTTCCACCTGATGTTCAGTTAGAACTGCAACTGTGAAAATTTTTAACCCCCTGTATATGATGTATAAGATGAGGAGGTAAATGTAGATGTCTCTTTTAATGATAAAACGAAAAATGTCAAATTGTACTTGATAAAAGAAGTTAATTTTCCATTATAGACTGGATTTCTGAATTTGATATCTTTCCCTATAAACTGAAGTGAGTATATGTAAATGAAGTTTCTAATTCTTCTGACAGTTAAGAATCATTATTAAGTGAGTTTTCTGATTTGGTCACAATTAAGGTGGGGGAAATAAAAGCAGAATTCCATCTAGAAAAATATGCTACTCCCATATTTTGTATAGCTGTAACTTATGCGTTAGGTGCATTTGTAAATAAAGAATTACAAAGGTTACATGAGGAGGATATTATAAACCTGTCACTAGTAGTAATTAGGCCACTCCTCTAGTTCCAGTTATTAAGCCTAGTGGGAAAATTCTATTTGGTGATTTTAAAGTAACTGTAAATAAATTTTTGAAAGTTGAAAGATATACTTTGACTAAAGTAGAAGATATTATTTTGGCTGCATTAGGGGGTGGTTTGCGATTTACATTGATTAATTTAAAACTAAGGATATCTTCAATTGCAGGTAAAAGCAAATTCACAAGAACTGTTAACAATAAACACTCCGAACGCATTGTTTCAGTTTTTAAAGTTACCCCTGGGTCTTACAAATTCTCTTGCTATTTGGCAAAGAAAATTTGAAAAAATGTTAAGGAGAATTGATGGTATTACATTTTTCACTAATGATAGTGGAGTTACAGGGGAAACTGATGAAATACATTTGTAACGTTTAAACAGATATTAGAAAGATTGCGTGAACATATTAGAATAAATAAAGAAAAGTCATTTTTTATGACTGGCAAAATTACGTATTGTGGGTATAAAATTGATAAAGAGAGTATACATAAATCCCAAGATAAAATAGATGTTATTTTAAATGCCCCATGGTCAGTAAATATATCACAATTTAAAGCTTTTCTAAGCTTAGTTACGTATTATTCTGAGTTTGTACTGAACCTGTCTACCATTACACATCCTTTAAATTTTTTTCTAAGGAAGAATTTGACATTTATATGTTCTACTGTTTGTGAACAGGCATGTAAGAGCATAAAAAATGAAATTACATCTCAAAGAGTCCTTACACATTTGAAGTCTAAATTACCCTTCGTATTATCAGCTGATGCTTCTCCTTATGGAATTGCGGCAGTTATTTCGCATGTAATGCCATATAATAATGATAAATAATTAGTTTTGCATGAAGAACTTTGACAACTGCGGAGAAAAGTTATATCCAAATTGATACAGAAGCACTTTCTATTAATTTTGGAGTAAAGAAAATTTTCCAGTACATACACTGTTAAAAATTTGCAGCAAACTGTCCAGTCATTTGACCGTTTTTCTAGAATACGGTTACCTAACCGTAATTTAACTATATTCTGACCATAAAATGAACAATAATACGGTCAGAAAATAGTTAAATTACGGTTATATAACAATATTCTACAAAAACGGTCAAATGACTGGATAGTTTGCTGCAAATTTTTAACAGTGTATATAGAAGAAGATATACTTTATTTACAGGCAGTAAGCCACATGTATCTATTTTTTCTCCTATTAAGAGTATTCCTGTACTTTGAACTGCTAGAATGCAAAGATATACATTATATTTACAAACATTTCAGTATAATATTCGCAGGGGCGTAGCGAGCGGGGGGGCAGGGGGGGCACCTGCCCCCCCCCAATGTTTGGTAAAAGGATTCAGTCAGCTTATCAGCAGATTTAATAAGTGTCTCTGTAGTATGTCAGTAGGCCGATTAAAAAAAAAAAAAATCGGAAAAATTCTGGTTGGCAGGACTTTAAGTCTTCAGAATGCATTTCACTACACCCTTACAATCATATGGCAAAAGCTAGTCGATCTGTCAATTAGATAGGTTATGAGTAAAAAAAGTAATGGTTTCAATAGATCTATCTGATCAGCCGGTATGAAAGTTACGTGTTCAGTCACATTTTCGAATCAATAAATAGCTAGTCGGCCTACCCACTGAAAAAAAAATTATCATGTATAAATCTTGTCTGCAGAGCCGGAAATGTTGGACATATACTATACCTTACCACCACATGGAAAAGCTAAGTCGGCCGTCGATACATAGGGCAATAGGGGGAAAAAAATCAGTCTGATCTATTGATTTGAAAATATCAGAAATTTGTCCTACAGTAACACTCGCAACTTACATAGATAAAAACTATCGATATATAAACTAGGTCGACCGAATGCGAAAGTCGCTTAAGAAAATTCAAGAAATTTTATACTTGATACATAGTAGGTTCTAGCAACGATATGATGTTTACGCCCTTTGGAACTGTTTTAGGAACGTTTGTAAAATAAAAACGAAGAATTTTTAAAACTATTTAAAAAAAGAAAATGAACAAATTAAAAAAATATCCGTGCATTTAACATTTAATACCTAAAAAACTTCTTACTTTTTTTTTTTTTTTTTTTTTTGATAAAACTAAAACTAAATTTATATGCTTGTGCCAACATAACATAATTACATAATTTTCACTGATTTTACTTACCCATCATACGTAGTATAGGGTAAGTCTTGTAATCGTTTTGAAAATCGAAATTTTTTTTTTTTGACGGATTTACACGTTTCAGACACTGGAGATTCCAAAAAACATATTTTTAGAAAAGAAAATTTGCCGTCCGTCTGTGTGTCTGTGTGTGTGTCTGTGTGTCTGTAAACGCTCTATCTCCCGAAAAAATTGAGATACACACTTGCAATTTGGTATGTACTTAGTATGTAATAATGGGAAGAAGCCTATTTCATTTCAATAACCTCGATTAACCGGATCTATTTTTTTCGGACTCTCGAAATATTCGTTCTGATAAAAGGTATATAAAAATTTTCGAAATTGTTTATTTTAAGAAATGAATATAAAAGACAATAAAAAAACATAAATTTTGCATAAAGCATGAAGTCGATCGGATAATGAGTTGCTGAGATATTTGCAATCCTATTTTCCACACTCTTCGATTTTTCATGACCCTGTATTTCATCCAAATTTCACTTCAAAGATATATTTTAATTGGAAATTTGACGCTTAATCAGATGCAATAAACCGCTAGTTAATAGGATTATTATTTTTGGAGTTATTAGGAAAAACCTCTTTCAAGCAATTCAGTAATCGAGCCTATAAAGTTATGACGTTATCAAGCCACGATTTTATTTGAATTGCTATGCATTTTATAAGTAGTTTACACATTTTTGTTTTAATATTTTACATTATGCATATCCATGATGGGTAAGTATTACGGTGGCCCCCAACGACTAGTTTCACTTGTTATTATAAAAATTAGAATTGGAGCCTTTATTAATTACTTAATATTTATTGTATACCCTGATTACCGGAATTTCCGGCGTATAATCCGCGGATCAAACAATTATGTTTCGACTCAAAAATTTTATTTTATATAATGGAATATACTGGATCACTGTAAATATTTTACTTCAATTATTAAATAAAATTTCTGGGTCTAAACATAATTGTTTGATCCGCGGATTATACGCCGGAAATTACTTTACATGTTAGCGATTACTTTTTTAAAAAACTAAATCATACGTAAGAGGAATTATTTTTTTAATAAAGAATTCAGAAAGTAGAGGATTTCAGGAAAAATTAAATTATTAAAAGTAGTTTTATGGTAAAAAAAAAAACTTGAAGCGATTGCGGAACATTAACACGTTTGCACTTAAAACAATATAAATAGTTCAGCGTTTCAGGCCCGTAACTACCGCTGGGGCACTGCCCCGGGGCCCCAAACTGATGGTTAAAAAATTATTGTATTTTAATATCTAATCTAACTTCCTATAAAATACTCAGCACCTAGCTAAAAGTTAATAATAAAAAAACCCATCAAAGTGCTAGAGTAAATGTTTTTGCATGTCCGTTCAAATGCTCCATACGCTTCGCATTCAAAAGCATCTCTAGAGCAGACAGCAGAATGTCGAGTCGAATGTGTCATGTCGTGCCAGGTGCCTGCCGAGTGATAAGTCAAGTGCAGGCTAGGACGTGCAGTGAGCTAGTGCTATTCATGATGAGTCATTCGTTTACTAACTGCTCATCAATATCAGACTGTCAGAGCAGTTGAGAGTTGCATAATAGTGATAGTACGGTAGTTTATTACTTAACCCCTTCGTGACGAGCGTCTTTTACGGAATTTTTAATCTTTTACCACCGGGTTTTCAAAACAGAAATTTTTGCCTAATTGAATCGCAGAAATGCTGTCATTAAATAAGGCAAAGCTTACAATAAAAATTAACTGGTGGGAATAATCGAGGATTCTGAGCATCTTATGCGTCACGTATACGTGTCGCTCGTCCCCAAGGGGTTAATCTTACTTTGCTTGTGTTGAGATAATAGTTTATATTATGAAACGAATTCGGCACCAGCAAAGTGGAAATCAAAACAGACAGACTCTAAAAAAAAGAAACTTGGAGGATGCAAAATGTTCGAAGATGTTATCAACATGGCTGCACAGTGGAAACCACGCGACAGGGAATGGTGATAAGAAAGGTATAAATGGTTTGCTTTATTCAGTGTGATGTGTAATTCATGTAAAATTAGTACAGCCAAACTTGAATAATTCGAACATGTATAATTCGAAATCGTGGATAATTCAAATGTTTCTTTCGGTCCCTTGACATTCCTATAAAACACAATCAGTGGTTACATTGATTGTGTACTGTTACTGGGGCCTCTTGAGTTAAGCACTCAAGAGGCCCCAGGCGCAATTAAATTTTGAGGCCCCTCCAAATATTTTCAGTACCCCTGTAGTGTGCATTTTTTAGTTTTACAATTAGAATTACTGAAAGTGTATGTTGTTAATTCCATACGATATTATCTCTAATTGGAATATAAAGTTCAAATTATTTTCTATCGCATGCTAATAAAATACTGAAAGTACTTCCCATTCATTACATTATCATAATTTTTAGAACTATGAGATCACATTTTTATTTAGCTTTTATTTGAAAATCACTACGTTCTATTTACTAAACTATCACTTCATTCTATCATTCTAAACAAATGTGTTTTTCACAAATATAACTGTAGGATTTTTTCTTATCAATACATATTCTTTTTTTTTTCAGTAAAGTTCTTGGTAAATATTTTAAATAATTATTGAGTTATATCAAAGAAACATTTTAGTAATACAAAATCCTATATTTTATTTTTAACTATCAATTATAATTAATCAGTTAAAATTAATTGTAAAAACTATTAATTAAGAAATAATGCGACAGATTGACTATTTTACATTAGTCGGATTTGAAACATTTTTGAGTCAGCCAATCTTGCCTTTTGCACCCCCAAAAATTTTCTTTCTCTACGGCCCTGGATATTCGATATAAAAAACACCGAGCACAGAAATACAGATGCTCTTCACGTCTTCTATTACGTAATGGATACTTACCATCACAACTTAAATCAGATGATGTGATTAATGAATCTGAAAATTTTCTAATTAATCAACTTTCAACTTTACCGATAACTCCCAAAACTAGCTCCAAAATCAAATCCAATATTGCGTCAAATTTTTCATCACCACATTTCTGGTTCTGAAATTCCTAAGATTTTACTCTTCGGTGGTCTGTAAACAAGAAGAATTTATGCTTCAACATAGTTGCATTTTAAAAGGATGTAGCGTAATTATTCCCGAAGTTTATGGAAAACAAATTTGGATGATTTACACTTTGGACATTTTAGTACAGTAAAAATGAACTCTGGAGTTTTGTATGGTGGCCAGGAATAGATACAAATATTGAAGATCTTTCACAGAATTGCACTACTTGTGTACATTTGAAAAATACACCTTCAACATTCACACCATTGTGAATCGCCTACATCCCCATGGCAAAAAATCCATATTGAATATTTGGTCTTGTTATGGATAAAATGCTTTTACTTCTGGTTGATGCTCATGACAAATGGCCAAAAGTCGTAGTTTTATTGCTCCTAATACAACTACTGAACATACGATTACTTGTCTTTCTTTATTTTGTGCCAGATACGGGTATCCCATATCATTGGTGTCAGATGATTGTCCGCAATTTATTTCTGTAGAATTCAAGACATTCTTAAATAATCATGGTGTAAAACACATATTAAGTGCTCCGTACCATACAGGTATGAATGGTCATCCGAGCATTATGTACAAATTCTCAAACGTGGATTAAGAGCCTTAGCTTCAGAATCCGCCACTTTCAAATGAAATTAAACAGCTTTTCACGCTTTTTTTTCAGTACGGGAAGATGTCTCACGTCACAAAGGGAGAGAATCCTGCATCTCTATTTCTAAAACGTCGTATAAGAACGAAAATATACACTCACTGCCAAAAGTTAAGCAATCAGAGGAAAATGTTAATTTCCGGAAGTCAATCTGAATTCGAGACGCTGCAATTCGCTGCGGAGTTAGATGGAAGTATGCAAATTTGTTATGTAACAGCCAATCACGTTTTTGTGCCCAGAAATATGCAAAAAAGATAGTCGTATAAGAAGCCAACATGTAAGTGCGGATAAAAGTGTTTAGAACTTTCGTACGTTTTTTCAAGACAGGCATGTTTCTGCGGCTTCCAGAAGACGAATGGAAGATTCTGAGCTATGGCGTGCCATCGAATGCATTGGAGTGAGACAATCAATCAAAGATATTGTCTTTTCTTCAGCGTTCATCATTCCGTAATTTCAAGACTATGGAAACAATTCCTAACCAGGCAATTGTACGAAGACCTGTGGCCGGTCGTCCAAGGGTTACGATCCCCGCAGATGACGATATATTGCTGTTGTAGCCAAGCGGAATCGAAGAGCGACCTCCACATGTGTGACATCTACGGTTGCAGCGTCCATTGGTAAATCGATATCTGCCACTAGTGTGCACAGAAGGCTACACATGAATGGATTGTATGCCTGGATACCCTGAGTTTTTGTTCCTCTATTTGTCCAATCCAGAGGGGCACGATTAAAGTGGTGTCGGTAACATATCAATTGGGCTGTGTTTGATTGGGGCAACGGTATGTTCACGGATGAGTTGAGATTTCCGTGCAACCGTGTGACAATGACAAGCGTTTAAGAGTCTGGTGAGAAGTAGGCACACGCAATCGGCTCCAGGACACCACCAAACATGAAGCGTTCCGAGGTGGAAGCATCATGGTGTGGGCAGGGATTTCGTTAGGATATCACACCGACCTGCATATCTTTATACGTGTTCTATGACGACTGTCCGGTATCGGGATGAAGTCCTAGACCCCACTGTGAGATTGCACGCTGTAGCAGTTGGTTCTGCTTTCATTTTAATGGACTATAATGCACGTCTTCTTAGAGCTGCCTTCGTTGAAGAGTACCTGGACAGTGAAGGGATTGCGTGCATGGAGTGGCCTGCGTACTTGCCAGACTTTAATCCCGTTGAACATCTTTGGGATGCCCTCGGCCGTGCTCTGTGTCCACGTTTCCCACCCCCAGCTACTCTCCCAAAGTTGCATTCTGCTCTATAGGATGAATGGCGATTACTTGACTCTACATTGGTTGATCACCTCATGGAAAGCATGATGACACGCTGTAAGCTTTGTATGCAGGAGAGGGGTGCTCCCGTACCCTGTTAATGTCGTTTATGTTAATTAATTTTGGTTTTAAACATATTTTTGTTAATGAATCCAATATGGCTTCATCTTATAACTTAAGAAAATTCAATATTGTTTTCACCATTTTTTTTATGTAATTCTTTGTTTTGTTTATTGTATAAACATATTTGCTACTTTCGTGCCGCGTTTCGTGTCAATCCAAACAGTACTTGTCGATTTTTCCGCATTTTACAACTGCGGGCTTAACTTTTGGAAGTGAGTGTATTTGATAGTTCCAAACATTAAAATTCTTGTCCAAGATAAGCAAGGCGATTCTTAACTGATGCACCTTGGTATTATACAGCTTCAACCGGCTTATTCTCATCAAATACATTCTAAATACTAAAGCAGCTGACTCAGATTTCATAACGTTTTGCATTTATCAAAAACCTTTTAATTTAAAAAAAAAACAGTGAAATTTGCTAATATATAACTTGTATGGATTTTTGTTAAGGATACAGCTGTCGTAGACGCACCGGGGTATCTTTTTGGTGCCAAAATGTCGATTTTAAGCCTGAGTAACCCTGCAACATTGGCGAGATTTTGCTTTGTATGGCAACCAGTTAGAGCAGTTTGCGTGTATTTTATATTAAATTAAACATTGTGTATTTTATAATAACGTTTTATAATAAAATAATTTGTGTGTCTTTATTAATAAAAATTCGTGTGTGTTTTATAATAAAATAAACTGTTTCATAATAAAATAAAACTAACATGCTGTTGAGAAAGACAGGCCTAACAGGTATTCTAAAGCGGGGTTTTTCTCGCCAAAATGGCGCAAAACAAAAATCACGCCAACCGCGGTGCGTCTGCGACAGCTGTTCCTTTTTAAGTAGTATCAAATGCTAGTAAATTGATATTTAAAATAAATTTAAACAAATATATATAATTTGTTTAATCTGCTGTCTAGCAACCAACACCTAGGATTACTTGTAGCTCGCCATTATTAAATTTAAGAGATTTAAAAAATATTGTTGTATATTTGTAAGCTTTTTAGTTGTGTCCATCTCAAGACCATGTATTCCGTTATTCGTGCTTCATCTCGCCGTGTAAAGATGATCCAGTCCCGGTGACGTCATAAAAGTCATGAAGCAGCCGTGTATTATGTATGTCGCGGTATGAGTATGTGTAAGTACAGAAAGCAGATTAATATGGCGTCATTACAGAATTAAAAAGAAAATTCACATTACGTCATATTGAAAGTTTAATGGATTTTTTTAAATGTTTTAGAATCATACAAAGAGAGTATCATTATGAGTAATAGAGATTTAGAGATAGCAAGTAGATATGACATCAGCAGGTGAATATAATGTATTATGAGCTTGAGGAACGTATTGAATCGTGATAAAAACCCGATTATGGAAATATTGACATATTTTAACATTTTGAAGTTCTCTATACAACATCTTTAATTTTGAAATTGATTTTTCTACACAAAGATTCATAAAATCCCGAACAACGCCGGGTACTTTAGCTAGTATATTATATATACATATCTATATATACACACACAAAGACACAAAATTTGCTCGTATTGTAATATAGGATTGTTATTTTGATTTTCGTTCACAGTTAACGTTAAAGACAATGATATACTAAAACAATGAAAGTGATGTCGAATTTAGAGTATAAAAACAAAGAATCAAACAGGACATCCTGTTAAGCCAATCTGGTTTGTCCAAATTTTTTTTAGTTGTGGACTAGATTTTTACTGTTTTTCATAATCGAACTTTTATTTCCTATTCTGCTATATCAATACTTAACTACAGAAAAGCGTCTGTTAATCGATACTTCTGAATGGCCGCAGCTCTTCCACACAATAGAATTATTTAAACTCAATACGTTACAGTTTAAAACCTATTAACTTTCTAACTCAAAACGTTTATTGATATCGATTAATGAAGTCTTATTACGAAGCAAGGGGGCTTTGAAGTTTAACTAACTACATTTTTTTCGAATTTGAAAAAAATAATAAAATTTTGCTTTGCCATTTAAAATAATTAAACACTAAAATAAAAAAAGAACTAAGGGATTTTTTTTTTACCAGTTGGTATGAAGCTCAGCCTTCCCCCCGTCTCCGGACCTCTCCGGAAGTTTTTAATTTATTTTTAACCCTTTCCAACATAGTTGAAAAGTGTTTATATGTCTTCGGTTTGTCTGCCTGCAGTCTTCTGTCTGTCCGTGCTCTAACGTTCGTAAATATACTCGGATTTCAATGCAATTGATATACGGTATTGAGGTTTACTACAACATATTTTCAATAGAAAATGAAGTGTATAGCAAGTACAGTTCGTTTACAGGGACACACAAAAGAATTCCGTTTCATCATGGTATATAAAGAATATTCGCTTTAGTGATGTTTTGATACTTCAGACATAATGAAATTGATATGCATCACTGAGGTGGATTGTAACATGTTTTCTATACAGTGTATAGTAAGTAGCATTGTTAGTGCGTTTACACGCATAGGTTCCCAACGGGACCGGTAGCGGGTCCAGAGGCAAATGGGGGGCGGTAAAACCGTCAAATCGGCGGCCGTGGCGTACTTATCTATTAAGGAAAATAACATAATAAAACTAGCTGATTCCCCATTCCTTGGCGTTACCCGAGCCCGTAATAAAAACCTTAAATGTACCTTTAAATGAAAATCTATATAAACTAACTCAGAGCTGGGGTCCCCAAATCGAATTTCTTTTCCGAATGTCACCGTGGAACATGCATAAACGCTAAATCTCGTGGCGAACAAAATTTCATTATAGGGGGCTAAAACATTGTAACCGCAGATCTTTCATGAATGCCAAAAATCACTGTAAATCGCATTAAAAGTCATTAAAAATTCAAAAATCGCGAGGACAAAATTTGCTATATTAGGCTGCCTAAAATTTAGAAAAATTTAAGAGAAATGGCGACACATTGTTTTTTTTTCACAACTTTCTGTTTTTAGCAGTCAAATATTGTATTCGATTTTTAAAAACAGAAAAACTGTTCGAACAGTTTCTGCATCATAAAAAACGTATAAAGTGAATGATGACAAGAGTTTGATATAAATACTTTGTGACATGGGCGCAAAGTCCTTCGCCCGTCTGCTGGAAAATATTACAAGTGATGATTCAAAAGCCAGAACTGGCACTAAAAAAAACAGATTTTGTATATTTGAACGGTCATACTGAACAGCTAATCATGTAAATCTATAACAATACGATTCTCAGGACCTCTGTAACAACGATCGGATTACGACTACAAAGAAAATAAGTTCTTTCAATTGGCCTAGTCCCGAGTCAAATTACCTGGATTCTAGAATAAACCTGATACTTCACAGAAAGCACCCATATATGTCACATATTTGATAAGTATAATATTGGTACTTGAATAAATCCCATATGTCGACATTTCTGAATATTCATTGTTCTGTCTTCGGCAAGTTAAGTCTCATATGACAGCATTTTCGAAGGTCAAGCATTTGTCAATGACTATTCTCGAGAAAAACCGGCAAATAAAATCAATGTGTTGATGAGAGTTTCTATGTGGATCTTGTACAAATAGCACTTTGAAATGTATCACAGAACTTTTCATGCAGTAGACTCAGACCTGTCCAACCTTTCAATAAGAAGGGACGCGCATCGGCTGTTGAGAAACAATGAAAGGCGCCATTATTCACATGTTTCAAAACATGCATGTTTTAAAACAATATTATCTCACTGTTGTAGTAGTAGGTACACTATTTGAGGGCCATAAGGCCGTAACGATTCAGGAATTAAATGCAAAAATAATTTGTAGAGAAAAACATAAATCCTAGCAAATTTAGAAGTTCATTTTTCTGTAAAGAGACTTTTCTCAAAATTTTATGTAGGGAAAGGTGCCAGAAATTTTAATCGTGCTTAATCTATAATATGCGAAATTAATTTGCATATAAAAGAAGGTGCTAATAGTCTAGATTAAAAAAAATCAACATTTAAAATGGGTTTGTATTTTTAAGGAAATCTTCTTAAAGTAAATATTGAAAAGGGCGCCTAAATAACATTAAAAGGGGCCATGGCGCCCGCGGTTGCCACGTTGGACAGGCCAGCCGTAGATTAAGGAATAGACAATTCATGTAACACTGCTCGAGCATTTTCAAAGAATATGAGAAGCAGGATGCTGTGTCAACCATAGCAACAGGGACATATTCTGCAGTTTCATTTGAAATCTGTTTACGATCTCTTCCTGACAACACATCCAAACTCCCCAGTATTTTCAAGTTTAGTAAATCTTTTTCAAACCATTCTTCGACGTAGGCCCTTTTCACAAGCTTTTCAAACGTTGATATTTTTGCAATGAAACCAAACTATTAATTCAGTTCTGGAAAATCAACTTGACCAGTAAAGCTCGATCTTTCTGTTCTAACGGCATGATGGTGAAGAATTATTTTCTGTCAATGATTGTTGCTATTTTTATGATTTCCTAATTTGCATAAAGTTTTTTTTTTTTTCTAAAATGCACGAAAATCGCTTTCTAGCGGTGAAAATTTCAACTATTATATTTTATTGCATTTTTTCCCCTCCCATATAATGTGTATGTAGGCCAAATTTCAACGAAATACTTCAACCAAAAACGAACATATTCTACATAGATAAATTTTTGCGAATGTTCTGTAAATAGTTCCAATGATAATGAGCTATTTACAAAATACACAGAACATATTGACTGAATTGAACTAATTCAGTCTATTATTATCTATATTATGATAATAATCTATTATTATCTATATTATGATAATAATAGACTATTAGCATAGTCTATTATTATCATAATATAATAATAGACTATGATAGTCTATTATTAGACTATCATAGACTATATATGATTATCTATATTGTGAAGCAAAAAACAAATCCGTGAGAAACTCTGACGTCATATTGACGATGGAAATAGCTGACCAACAAATTTCTCTTTAAATGCAATTTTTTTAGGTGCGTTCGTAATTATATAAATACGTAGCACCTATTGTCGTCGTCTGGTCTGTCCGTCCGTCCGCATATAACAGCGCAAAAACTACCCAACCGAATGGTTTGAAATTTAAGATATATTATCTTTACACAATTTTGTCGAGACATTTCAAATTGTATGAAAATTGAATCAAAACTTAAAAATATATTAATAAAAATATTTATCAAGAAATTTTAATTTAAAAAAAAAATCGGTGCTTTCTTGCTATAGGAGCTTCCGAGGTTTAATCATCAAGCGACAGAGATACTTATTTTATTACAGAAATTAAACTGCAGACAATATAATTCATTTCACAGAATTAAAAATCATCAATATCTGAATATTTATATAATTAGCTATAGTACAAACGCACCTCATTTGTCACGTTTGACGTATAATTTCCAAGTTGTTTCTCTTCTAATCATCAGACAACTACAATTTTTACATCGCCAAATAGAAGACAATGTACTTTCAAATGCAATTTGTTAAAAAAAATGTATCATAATTTACTGATTTTTATGGCTTTTAAAATAATTTTCAAGCATGATTTTTTTACCCCTATCGCGTTCAGCCCATTAGGAACTATTAACTCGTTTGCACAAAACAATATAAATAATTCAGCATTTGCTCCCGGCTAATATTCCATAACCAAATTAAAAATTCCCCAATAAATACATAAAATAATTAAATAATATAAATAATACACAAATTTAACGGACATGTAATCCAACTACGCGCTAAACCGCTAAAATTATCAGAATAAAAAAAGCTGCTATAAGTAGTGGTCTTTGGTGATTTCTTCAGCTATTAACTCCTGGCATGCGGCTAATACGAAAGTATATCGCTATTAATAAATTTCAAAACTTTATTTGATACATTATTGATATTTTTTATATAAAAATGCTTTTCTGGTGTTGTCAGTCAACAATCTAAATAATATATAAATATAAAAAAATATATCAGAATCTTCAATTTAAAAAAGTGGTTTTCACCTATATTCTGCAACTAGGGAAGACCGGGTTGGATCCCCTAGTTTAAAGAGCATTATTCAAATATCTGAAAGAAATGGCGATTTCTGTATTTTATTGGCAGTACCAGAACATAAAAATTTATTTACTGTATGGTTTTATTTATTTAATACACGGTTTCTCAAATTGCAATCAGGGTAGTTTTAAGCATAAAGCAATCATCAGATTTTTTTAAGCTTAGGGAATTAGGTAAAGTTTTGGCTAAATATAGGAAAAGATCCCTAAAAAATGCATTAATATTAATCATTTTAATACTTACAATTCATATTTTTTTTCAGTTATTAATATCATAATTAATATTTCATACACAGAAATAACAAACTTGTGCCAAAATAAAATATGTTTGTAATGTTTAATAATAACCTAACAGAAAAAACAGCATAAAAATAATTATTAGACGAAATATTGATGAAAATTAATTTAACATTAAAAGAGCCAAATTTCACTACGGAAATTCCCAAACCTCTTCTCCAAATGAATGGAAATTTGGTATCTGAAACTAAAATTTATCCTAGAATTGAGATATAGCGTCAAATTTTGGTATTTCTACGGTATTTTCGGTAAGTTTAGTTTGTTCATAAAGCATTACGCAAAAGATGAAATTTCCAGCCGAATTCAGCATTTTGCAGCAATATTGTGGTGGTTAAATAATAGTAATAGAGGTTTTTTGTTTTGTTTTTGTTTTTTTATCGGGAGGGGGGGGGGGGGGTAGGGCTTTTGCGCACTAGAGATGAATTCGGGTTTTTCTTTCGGAGCCCGAGCCCAACGATTTGAAATCTGAACTCTAAACATGTTGTGTCATCATAGACCGAGCCCGCTCGATCCCGATACCGAAAGTTTGAGGATAGAAAATTGTTAATATAATTTTTAAATCGTTTCAAGATTAAATTTATCATTTAAAAATCTTTCTTACATAGAAATAAGTATTTATCCTAAATACTCCCTTACCACAACGTTTCGTGATTTTCCTGTGGTTGAAAATCTGTTGAAAATAGCAAATTTGTTATGTATCGCATTCGCAAAAATTTGCAAAGGTCACAATTCTTATTTATTTTTAAATATCATTGGCAGAAAGACATGAGTTCTGTTTTCTAGTAATTCTGGAAAAAGACGTCAGAAAATTACGTCACGTGCGCACAAGCCAATGAGTGAGAGGCTAGCTCCAGCCCAGCGAATGAGGCGCGAGGGAGAAGCTAAGACACGAAAGAGTACCGACGCTGGTCGCGGATCAATTTTGAAGTGAAAATCCCAAGCGCGCGAAAAATCAGAGCAATAATAATAATAATAAAAAGAAAATGGCTTTTTAAAAAACATTCGAGATGTGAAAGCGTCTCGGAATTCTATAGATTGGGGAGCTGATAAAAGCTACGAATGAACTTAAAATTTTAGATTAAGATCTGGAATAAGATAATTATTAATATACGGATATTTACTTTTAAAAAGACATTAAATAGGAATAAATATTTTTAAGAATTAAGGAAATGCTGACTATGTCAGAAGTTAGATTAATTTAAAGGATTAATGCGAATAAAATGGAAGGATACGAAAGAAATAAATTTTTTATATACGAGTAACATTATCCCCCCCCCCCCCTAAAAATCCGAATGACGGGTAGATCCGATGATCTACAAGTTCATTAAGGCAAGCAAGAATTTGGATTACAAAATATTTATCTGGTATTCTAGTTAATGCCAAAAATTCTCTGATTTTATTAAAGTTAATTCAATAGTTATTTTTGTAAACGCGAACCTGTGGGAATTGTTTAAATACAATTACAATATAAATATTTTAGTTACAAATAATATTTTTTCACTCTTCAAACATAAATAGTGAAAAGGATGAATATGAAGTAAACAAAGCATTTTTGTCTAAGCAGTGAAAAGTATAAATGTCTAATAGTCCTCTGAATCAGTAAAAGTCTGAGTCATAGACCTCTCATTTCCAATAAAAGTTTGAAGGCACAGATATGTCAAGTATTAGCCAGTAATATAGTTTCCGGCAATACAGTGTATTGATTCTGTAGTAGGATAATTCCAGTTAATCATAAAGTTCAAAAACATAAGAAAGTTCCATCACTACTAAGTTCAATAAACAATTAAAGTGCTTGAACAATTAGTGTTTGAACTTGATAAGTTTTGTGCCTTGATAAGTTTTGTGCCTTGATAAGTGCACTTATCAAATAAAGCCCAGTCATTTAATAAAATGCAATCAATTAGATATGAGTATTAGATGTTTTGCTAGCAAGAATTTTTATCATCAACTAATTTACTATCAATGGTTCTCTTTTATCACAATTCTCAAGAATTTTCTCTTTTATAATCTTGTATCACATAATAAATAACAGCAACAATTGTAATAACAACATAATAATATCAACAATAACAAACAACTTCAAAATAATACTAAATCATTAATTCATCTGTATATAATTTAATTCCTCATTCTTTTTCAATATCAGTGAGGAATGAAAATATACTTAATAAAAGGGAACAAAATAAATAAATAGTAAAATAAGAAATATCTGTGGAAAATTATGAACAATTCAGTAAGATAATGTGCTCTCTGTTTTCAGTCAAACAAAGAAACATAAGCTGTTCAATGAAAATAAGACCTTGAAGTGAACGGTGGATAAGAAGTTTAACTATTACTATTAGTAGAGAGTTTTATTCTATTATTATAATTTAATTTAATCCAGTGAATTTTTATTTAATTTATTTTAATTTAATGTGTTATTCTAATCTAATTTGCCATTCTAATTTACTTTACTGTTCTAATTCAATTCAATCCAATATAAGAGCTTCTTAACTCAAATCAACTAATTTACGCCTGCATAAAAAGTTAACTCAAGCAAAAATATATGCAGTAATATTCTTGGGAATTCCTATATTCAAGAACATACTGTTATACAGAAGAGAATTGATTAGTCAATTATAATTTGATTTCATTAAATTAAGTTAATTTTTGACTTACTAAGTTTAATATTAAGCTATTGATTTAACATTAGTTTGTTGCTGCTCATGTGATAACTTTAATTTGTCAGGAGGGTAATAAGGGCGTAATTTTGATACATGGACTATTTCAGTAAATTTATTATGAGTCTGTCTATTAATTTCAACATTTACATCAGATAATTTTTTAAGGATTTGATAGGGACCACTAAAAACTTGTGAGAGCTTTCTGGTATTGGGATAATGAAATTCTTCATAGATAACAAGATCTCCTATCTCAAATTTTGGCTCCACATAATTTCTATCATAATATTTTTTACTTTTCCAGTAAAATTCATCCGTGCGTTTTTAGCAATGTTGAGGGCTTCCTGGACAGGAGGGTAATAATTTTGCTTAAGAGGGGAATCATAGGATAATTTGCCAAAAAGTAAATAAGCAGGAGAGAATTTGGTTATGGAATGGTGTATTATTGTATTCATTAACCACTTCAGTCAGAAGTTTGGTCCAAGGAATTTTGGAGGGAGTAGAATTAACTTTACACTTTAATCTTGTAACTATTGATTGATTCACTCTCTCACATTTGCCATTCGTTTGGGGGTGATGTGATGTGGTTAAACGTTGCTTAATATTGTGATTCCGCAAAAAAAATTTTAATCTAGGTGAAGTAAAGGCTGCATTCCTATCACTTAATACCTTTTGAGGACCCTTTATATCGAAAACTTTGTTGAAACAGAATAATTGTTGAGGAAATTGAATATTGAAGATTTGTTTTAAGCAATTTGTGTATGTGTCTGTGGTAACACTTTTTGAAGGAAATGCCCAAACATATCTGGTTGCATGGTCGATGATGATGTGTAGATATTTTTTGGTGGAGTTATAATAATTGAATTCTCCCACAGTATCAATAGAAAGACATTCAAAAGGTTGATCTGTGGTGGGCATAGCTTGTAATAAGCCAAATTTTTTTGTCTGGGTTTTTTATTCTTTTGACAAATATCACAATGTTTTACAAAATTGGTTATATCTTAAGTCATATCAGGCCAATAATAATTAGGGGAGATTAAATTTAACATTTTTTGGATACCAGGATGTCCAAATTTTTCAAGAGCAACATTTAGTATTTTTCTCCTTAAAGACATAGGGACTACTATTTTTCGAAATCCTTTCTTTTTAATTATCATAAGTCCATTTTCATTTAGATAATTTTTACCACACACATTATCTTTTTCCTGCTCCTCTATAATTTCTTTAACGTCCAGAAGAAAAGTAAGAGGTTGAATAAAGTGTGAAACTGGGTTTCTCGACAACATGTCGGCTTCGACATTTGTGGATCCCTTTTCGTAAACTATATACGCCAGCGAAGTGTGACGTCACTGTAATGGCTGCTGGATACAAGAAGTTTCGGTTTCCCATTGAACGTTAATGTAAGCAAAAAATAAAGTCGTGTTAACAGTATTAATACATTTTTTTAAGACATTTCTGTTGCAGATTTTCTAAATCTTAGGTAAGGCATTCATATGCATTCACCTAACTTCTGATTAAGTGCGTCATTTTTTTTAATTCATCAAAAAGAAGATAAACCTTCATGGAGAGCATCTATGGCGGATGTTTTGAATATTTGAATGTAATTTTTAAATGTTTTTAAGGTTTTAATTTCTTTTAGTTGATATTTCTATTACTCAGGCGTACTCTATGTTAAGTTTCATTTTCGTTGAAATGTGTTTCTGCTGGTTTTTTTTAATTTTTCTAACAGCTAGAGCACTAATGATAATTTTATCAAATGATTCTTCATAGTTACTGAATTATATTTTTTTGTGCGGTCATCGCATAATTACATGCAGGAAGATTGACTATCTTTATAAAATTTTATTAAATACTAGGAAAGTAAACAACTGAATATAGACATTTTCGGTAATCAAGTAAAATAATTAAGAAAAAAAACAACACAAATAACATGAAAACGACTGCAAAATACGGTTAAACTGCAGGAATATCAAGTAAAATGTATTAAAATATGACCCTTGCTTTCAGAGCCTGATTAACGCACAGGCCAACTAGGCCACGGCCTTGGGCCCACTGCTGATAGAGGCCCCAAAATGAGTAAAATGATTTAGAAAAAGTTTCTTAAAAATGAAGTTTTCTGAAATTATTTTCTCAAAAACAGAACAAAAAGATTTTGTTTAACTTGTCAACTGCATCATATAATATCTAATAATAATCCTCTAAAAAAATTCTAGCTACTATTTTAATTCGAGGGGGCCCCAAAAAGTTTCTGAGCCTTGGGCCCCAGACGATCTTGATCGGGCTCTGCTTGCTTTACGATTCAGCAGAGAAATTTATGTAAATAATACACCAAATGAAGAAAAAAAAAGAAAAAGAAAAAAAAAAGAAAGAAAGAAAAAACTAGCAGAAACACAATTTAACTCAGATGAAACTTAACATAGAGTACGCCTGAGTAATAGAAATATCAACTAAAAGAAATTAAAACCTTAAAAACATTTTTAAATTACATTCAAATACTCAAAACATCCGCATTGATGCTCTGCATGAAGGCTTATATTTTTTGATGAATTAAAAAAAAATAACGCACTTAATCAGAAGTTTGTTGAATCCATATGAATGCCTTACCTCAGATTTAGCAAAACTGTAACAGAAATTTCTTTAAAAAAATTTATTAATACAGTTAACACGACTTTATTTTTTGCTAACATTAACGCTCAACGGGAAACCGAAACTTCTTGTCTCCAGCAGCCATTACAGTGACGTCATCACTTCGCTGGCGTAATGCTCAACTTCAAAGACCATCTAAATAACCTGCTTCTCAGATGTTTAGTATTTTTTAACCATACAAGAGATGCATGATC
Source organism: Maratus michaelseni (assembly GCA_963931845.1). NCBI lineage: Eukaryota > Metazoa > Arthropoda > Arachnida > Araneae > Salticidae > Maratus > Maratus michaelseni. The sequence goes on from OZ007596.1 coordinate 94,048,676, forward strand.
AGTATGAATGGTAAAATTTACACCATGAAAATAATGATAGAATTTGTCTAAGGTGTCAATGATGGCAAAAGACACTCTAACTCGGTAATGAAATAATTCTTCTCATAACTTCTCAATCCTCTAGAGTAATAAGCAATTGGATGTAAAAAATTATTACTATCAGGTTGTTTTAAGACTGCACCTACTGCCACCTGTGAGGCATCAACAAACATATGGAGGGGTAACTTAGGGTCATAAATTTTTAAGATAGGTTTTGCTATTAAGGCATCTTTTAATTTTTGAAAAGAATCTTGAGAATCTGTATTCCATTCCCATAATGTATTTTTCCTGAGTAATCTGTTAAGAGGGACTCGAATTTCGGCATATTTATCTATAAACTTGTGATAAACATTGATAGATCCTAAGAATCTTTGAAGTTCCTTTACATTTGAAGGGGGTTTTAATTTTTTTATTACTTCAATATTAGCATTAGCAGGAGTTAATGTGCCATTCTGGATGGTATATCCTAAGAAGTTAATTTTATTTTGAACAAAATTGCATTTAGATAGTTTAAGTTTAATGTTTCCAAGTCTACATAATTCAAATATTTTGTTTAAATGTTTCATGTGTTCTTCTAATGAGGAAGAAAAAATAATTATATCATCAAAATAAATGGCAAGCAAAGTCTATTTTGTATTTAGTAAGTATTCTTCTAAGGGTTCTATTAAATATCGGGGGGCCTAATTTAATCCCGAAGGGCAGAACTAACCATTCAAAGAGCCCAAAGTTGGTAGCAAAAGCCAATTTTTCAGTATCGGATGGATGTATGGGTATGTGCCAGTAGCCAGAGGCTAAATCTAAAGTTGAAAAATACTGCGTACTACTCAGTTTATCTAAAATTCCATCGATACGAGGTAGGGGTTCTGCGTCATTTCTCATTATCGCATTTAGTTTTCTATAGTCAACACATAATCTAGTTTTTTTACCTTCTTCTCTTTTCATTACTAATGTAACAGGGGCAGAATAGGGACTATTGCTCTCTTTAATTAAACCAGCAACTAATAGTGATTGAATTTGATCCGAAATCTCTTTTTCTTCTAAAGGGGAAGTTCTGTACGGCCACAGAGATATTGGTAGGTCAGAATTAAGAAAAATACGTTGCGGTTCAATATTAATTCTCCCGACATCAAATTTATTTTTAGAAAAAATGTCTAAATAATCCCTTATACTTTCCCTTAAAGTTTCATTTTCTATAGAATTTATTTCCCCAATTAATTTAGAATTATCAACATTAGATGGAACAAAGGATTGAAGAGATATGATCTTTCCATAATCGGGTTGCACTCTCTGATAATCATAGTTAACATTAAAATGAAGTAATCTTAAATTATCACTGGATATGCTCTTAGACTGATTTAAAACAAGTTCTCTTTGTAATACTCTACAGTTAGCACAATCAATAATTAAATTAAACTTACAACATTCTTGTAAACCTAATATAGCATAATCTAAATTTGTATTACATATCAAAAATCTAATATTTTGTTGCACATTACCTAATTTAAACAATAAATTACAAGCTTTATCTATTACAACAGTTCCTTTGGCTTGGCCAATAATAACAGGTGGAATATTTATAACTTTAGCATTTAATAATTTAACAAATTTAAAAGGTAAAATACTTATGGTTGAGCCAGAGACAATCACACAAGGTAGTTCCCTGTTATTTACATATCCTGATACAATTAACTGTCATATATTATCAGTAGATGGTTGTGGTTGACTAAGAGGGGGTGCATAAGATTGCAAAGGGCTCACATTGAATACACAATTCCTCTCCCAGTGATAAGCATTTTGGATACCTCTATTTAAACGCATTCGACATTGTCTACTTGGGTATTTGTTCTGAAAATGGGTAGTAGGCAACCTAGGATTGATAAATCTAGAATTTGGAGCATTATAATTGGAATTTGGCACATGAAAATTTCGACTTGGGCGAACCCAATGTCTAGGTGCCTGATCATATTGTGGCAATGATCTATAATTCTGAAAATTACTCCTAGAATTACTATTGTTGACATGGGAAGTAGGAATTACTACTAGCTGTTTAGCCATTAGGTACCAGTCTATTGTATTTTTTGGAGGATTACTAACAGGATTAATAGGAGGATTAATATAATTCTGGTACTCAGGTTTGAGACCGTCTGTTAATCCCTGTACTATTATAGTTTCACATTAACAAAGTTGTCTACCTATTTCAACCTTTTTTCGAAAGTACTTATCCAAATCATTGAGATAATTTAATTTCATAGAAGCAAACTCTGAAAATCGAGGAACATGAACAGTAATAAATTTTTCAGTAAGAAAATCAGTTATTTTGTCAAAAGCATTAGATTCTAAACATTCATTGATAAATACCTTCAAAGCTTCTCCTTTCAAATATTTTGAAATATTTTTAATCTTCCAATTTTCATCTTTCTTTTCAGAAAGGCATGTTTTGTCAAAATGGTTTAACCACGACTGTATGTTCATTCCAGATTCGAAATCAAAAGGAATGATGTTTATTTCGTTTTCACTCATTTTGTGATCACCAGGGACTTTTACAAATCCAGATCGCAATAACATAAAAGAGGGGTACCTCATTAATATAAAAATTAAAGAGAATTAACACAACAAGATGTAAAATAAAATTTAAATTAAATAACAAATGTAAATACCTTCATCTCTAATAAATAATGATAATAATATTAATAATACAACAAATAAGAAAATCTGAGCGAAACTTAAAAATAAATAAAATAATAAATAATACACACAATAATAAATCTTTTCAAACTTACGTAACTCCGTTCACAAGTTGTCTGCCTGTTTACTTTTTGAAATTTTAAAGAAGACCGATAATTTTATTTATGAATTTGTAAGATGATAATTTTTCATCCTTTTTTTTTCTTTTTTTCTGTAAAAGAAAATATTTTATTATATTACTCCGTCATACATTACTCCGAGATGATGTTTTGTAGAACATTCACACAGGCCTGTATCCGGTGTTTCCAGGTATAAAAACTTCTATCACTTTTTGAAAATACTCGATGCACACCCCGTGAGAATCAATCACACACGCCGCAATGAATATGCACAGTAGCACCCGGCAATACATTCGCAGCTCCTCCGTCCATCAGAAGAAGAAGATCAGAACAAATAATCGACGCACACTTCGCGAGAACCAGATACACACACCGCAATGAAGATGAACAGCATTCAGCATCATATTCGCAGCTCCTCCGTCCATCAGAACATTGGCATGGCTCGGCGCAAGTTCATAGAATCCTGACGGGCTTTTTTTGATGCGTTTTGACGAATATGAGATACCACCAGGTGTAATTTTCCATGAGAAAATGGCGGTCCGTTAAAGATAGAACCTATTGCAGTCGATATTCACGATCATGGTGAAGTAGTGAGGCAATGAAATGAGTCCACAAAAGTTTCTCCAGTAAATCCAGCCAATTTCCAGACAAATAGTTTATTTAGAAGACGAGCGATGCAGAGACACATTAAAAACACCCACAGGTATAAACTTATAGCCCTCGGGCTTCACGATGGTTCACTTCATTGATTTAAAGTTGTTAAATGGCCATATGAATATTCTACGAGACGATAAACACCAGATACATATTTGTTTATACTTCCAAAAACGTAAAAATTTTTTCGCTCCGACCGATGCGATCCAGTTTTGTTAACTCCGCGAAGACATACAGAAAACTACGTCACGTGCGCACAAGCCAATGAGTGAGAGGCTAGCTCCAGCCCAGCGAATGAGGCGCGAGGGAGAAGCTAAGACACGAAAGAGTACCGACGCTGGTCGCGGATCAATTTTGAAGTGAAAATCCCAAGCGCGCGAAAAATCAGAGCAATAATAATAATAATAAAAAGGAAATGACTTTTTAAAAAACATTCGAGATGAGAAAGCGTCTCGGAATTCTATAGACTGGGGAGCTAATAAAAGCTACGAATGAACTTAAAATTTTAGATTAAGATTTGGAATAACATTATTATTAATATACGGATATTTACTTTTAAAAGGACATTAAATAGGAATAAATATTTTTAAGAATTAAGGAAATGCTGACTATGTCAGAAGTTAAATTAATTTAAAGGATTAATGCGAATAAAATGGAAGGATACGAAATAAATAAATTTTTTATATAACATATATAGCTAATACTGTTTATTGGGAATGAAAATTTGTCGCGGGAAAAAATAGCACCAAAAACATTTTACACCACTATTTCCAAACAACAATTTTCGCTGCATATTTCTAGAAATTTGCAATTCAAACCTACTACGAAGAACGTATATTGTTGTTTGGAAAAAGTGCTGTTAAAAATTTTAGTAACATTTCTTTTTCTATTAACTTTCATCCTTATTGATAATATTAACTATATTACAATGAATTGTTATACCACTTTTGTTATCTTAGTATTTCAATTACCCTTCTTTTAGGGTTTCGTTCATCTCACGAAACCCTATTACTTCCGCTTCGTTGTCTGTCTGTCACAGAGCCGGTTCTCAGAAACTATATAACTTGCAGGCACGAAATTTTGTGTACTTATAGCTGAATACCTACGATGAAGCTCAAAATCATAAAATGTGAAAAAATCGTATTATTTTAATATAGAGAGATAAAAAACAAAAATCTAACAGCCTTTTCCTATTACATTTAAACATTTTTCCTTATAGCTGTTGCCAACAATTAAAAATCCACAGTAAAATTCTTTCTACAATAATTAATTTTCTATTGAAAGATTTCCACGTGAAAAATGAAAATTAAACAAAAAATTTCGCCAATTGAAAAAATATTAATATGACGTCATATTGGTAATAAAACGGAAATTTTCAAACATTTCTCAATAATACAATGAATATGAGTATGTGTAAATACAGAAAGCAGCTTAATATGACGTCATTAGAGAATTAAAAAGAAAATTAATGTGACGTCCTATTGGAAGTTTAACGAATTTTTCAAATGTTTGAGAATAATACAAAGAGAGTATCAATATGAGTAATACAGAATAGTAAATATATGAGTTTGAGGAATGTTTTGAACATAATAAAAACCCAACCCGATTAGGGAAATATTGGCATATTTTAACATTTTGAAGGTCTGCATACAACATGTTAAATTTTGAAATTGATTTTTTTTTTTAAATATCGCATTTAGTCTACTTGACAGATATTATTATGACAGAGTATAATAGCGGGCTTCGCCCGCTATCGGGCCGATTCAGATATTCGAAAAAACGAAAAAATAGACCGGTAAATTTTTACTTTATCAAAAACATGACTTTTTTTTCTGGAAAATGAAATTTATTTGGATTTATTAAAGAAAAGATAAAGTGTTTTGAAAGGAATATTAAACGAAACCCATTATGTGATCTTCGATCACACTTACCCACTTGTTTTACATTTTTATACAAGTATATGTTGCGGGGCCCGCCTAACGTTTTAAACGTGTTTCCTGCCTGCGAGGGAAAAAGTGAGTATGGCTGGTGTAAAGGCTTCAGAATCATATTGAGTATTTATTTCACCTTATATCCCATCAATAACAATTCAGTCACCTTTCAAACGGATTTTTAAAGGATTGTATAACACTTTAAGAAATTTAGTCTACTGTTTCTAAAATAGTAAATTTTTGTTCCTTTCTTCTGTTTGTGAAAAAATAAAATTTTCACTTTGAGCCCGAACCCGAAAACTAGTATAAAGATCGAGCACGAGCCAGTTCAGCCATTATTATACTCTGTCATAATAATATCTGTCATGTAGACTAAATGCGATATTTAAAAAAAATCAATTTCAAAATTTAACATATTGTATACAGACCTTCAAAATGTTAAAATATGCCAATATTTCCCTAATTGGGTTTTTATTATGTTCAAAACATTCCTCAAACTCATATATTTACCATTCTCTATTACTCATATTGATACTTTCTTTGTATTATTCTCAAACATTTGAAAAATTCGTTAAACTTTCAATAGGACGTCAGATTAATTTTCTTTTTAATTCTCTAATGACGTCATATTAAACTGCTTTCTGTATTTACTCGGGCTCACAAGGAGACCGGCAAACATGATGCGCACAGATTTTGATGATTTTAAAGTATGTTGTAGGGATCATACCCCTAACTATTCAGGTCAAAGGTTTCCTTCAAATGGGCTTTAGTTTCGAGAAATTTCGGGTTAAAGTTCAGCATGCATTTCAAATGCCATTACTTCGCGATTCTGGGCATGGTCTCCGTGGTGCCGTGGTAGCGTTCGCGATTTGAGAGCCGCAGATGGGTGTTCTGTCCTCTCCTGTGACTTTTACCTTTTTTTAACAAATTTTATATATTTGTCGCGTTATAAGTTGCATGCACAATTATGAATTCTGCATCTTTGAACTTTTTGATATTTTCATAATAAATTCCATTTACATTTTCGAATATTGCGTGAAAATTTATAGTTTTTGCGCAATTTTTATTCGAATATTTCTGCAGACGAAAATCCAAACTAATTTATGTCTTGATATCTCGTCTTTTTAAAATGATTATTGTTTACATTTATGTATATTTACTTATTTATTTATTGTATTTATGAAATAATACATTTTTCTTAATTTACATTTTCTATTTAAAAAATAAATAAATGATTAAGAAAAAATTAACAAAATAATATATCATTTTAATATTTGATTTGTTCTAAATATATTGAAATATGTTAACTTCTGAAATACTAAAATATTTATCATCACCGACATCGACATTTTTAGTTTATTAAATATGGAACTAATTGTGTTATACCTATCGCAAAAATATTCTAAACAAATTTCGCATGAAAAATCGCCTTTAAATAATTGTTTTAACAATATTGGAAGAATGTATAAATTAACATATTATACATTCTTTAAATACTTAAATTGTGATAAATATATTTAAAACTGCATTAAATTTGAAAAAGAAATTATTTCAAGCGTGGTATTTGTCTGCAAAGAAAGCGAAACGAAATTGATAAAAAGAAAATTTTATTTATTCTTATATTACCGTAAAAGTCGTTGCAGACGTTTTTTTTTTTTCAGATATTTTTATATGTATTGTAATTTACAAACGATTTTTCATTTCTAGTTGAATTTTTCTGTATGGTATCGACTTGTTAGACTGAAAAAAAAATTAATTGTAATACATTATTTTTTATTTGTGCAAATCAAAAATGACGGTGAGTTTGAACTTTACAGTTAAATGTATTTAAATAACATAATATATATATATATATATATATAACTGGCTAAAACTTCAATATAATCGTTATTGCTTTAATATTTTATTACTCCTTTCAAGATATGTTTTTGGAATTAAGTTAGTTTGGAATTTCGTCAATAGAAATATTGATTTCAAAACTGCACAAAAAAAAAACAAAAAAAAAAAAAAAACACGTAAATTTTTACGAAATATTCGAAAATGTAAATGGAATTTATTAGGAAAATTTCAAAGATGCAGAATTCATAATTCTGCACACAACTTATAACGGGACAAATATATAAAATTTGTTAAAAAAAGTAAAAGTCACAGGAGAGGACAGAACACCCATCTGCGGCTCTCAAATCGCGAACGCTACCACGTAACCACTGAGACCCTGTCCAGGATCGCGAAGTAATGGCATTTGAAATGCATGCTTAACTTTAACCCGAAATTTCTCGAAAACTAAAGCCCATTTGAAGGAAACCTTTGACCTGAATAGTTAGGGGTATGATCCCTACAACATACTTTAAAATCATCAAAATCTGTGCGCATCATGTTTGGCGGTCTCCTTGTCAGTCTGAATTCGTATCGTCTCTGTTTGCATATTTTTCGGTTCTTTTTCTTCATGTACCTATTTATAACTTCAATTTTACAAAAGTTTTCTGAACAATACTAAACAGTCCTTTTAATGCCTATTTAGTAGGTGCGATGTCGAAAAAAATAAAAAGAGTAAGATAATCTTTGGACTGTGTTGATCTGAAATGGGAAGAGCCATAATGACAGTTAATCAATATTTTATCAACTCTGTTATTCAAAATCGTGCAAACTGAATACTGTGTAGAACGTGATCTAAGCATACTTACTTGAAATCACAACTTGATACACGTTAACTTGAACATATCGTTCCACTAATTTGAAATCATTCAGTGACAGATAATATAATTATCTGTACAAACCGTTGTGTAACAAATAAACTGAATGTACAAATATAAAAAATTACGTAAATTCATTATTCACCTAATTTCATCGAAATGCGTTCCATGGACAAAATCTTGTCAACACTTGAAATTAAACTTTTTATACGACAAAATGAGTTATTTTTAAGTGTTTTAAATTTAGACCAGGGGGCCCGTGCGAAGATTTCGCACTGAAATCTAATATTTTTTAGGTACTTTTCTATTAACCCGTCGACCGCTTTTCATAACAAAAAACTACCGCCAAACTGTAAGATTAAACGCCAAAAATGCAGTCCCGTTTACTTGATGTCAGAATCATTATGCGTGTTTGTTACGTCATCTAGTGGTTTTACATTCGACATTTGCATGTATTTTTCATTATATTTTACTGATTTAGTAGTTATTTTATTAATTAAAATAACAATTGTGTCCTTAAATTCTTATATTTTATTTATTTATTGATATTCCAATGGCAACGTTCTCCCGTTTATTTGGCGATAGTTTTTTGTTACGAAAAGTGGTCGACGGGATAATAGAGAAATAACATTTTTTATCAATATATAATATTTATTAGATGCAGGTTTAAACTTCTAAAGAAAAAGCAAGGATAAAAATATCTGCAAACATTTAGTTGTTAGTCAAGCCAGAATATCATCTAATTTATTCCATCAAAGTTAGACTAAAAACTGATCCAAGATTGCTAAAGGTACGCGCGAGAAAAAAATTAACAATCGTATTTTGACTGCATTACAGGATGATGTCATTCGCTTCGGGAAAACCATGGGACTTAGAAATATAAATCTAAACATTTCAATTTCGCTTTTTAATCATAAGTATAAAATAAACCCGTGCGGTGTTTTTTATTATAATTGCTATAAGCATCATATAATGTGGTATTTTATTTTTTTGGCAACAATAATTTCAGGAAAACCTTTAATTTCTTTCATGAAAACAATGCCGATTTAATTTTTTAATTTCAGCAAATTTTAATCAAAAACATGTTTTAATGAATTGTTAAGCGGGCTATGTCAGAAGCCTGTTCTAAAACCTTTCATATGGTATCTCATTCGTTGTTCTGCGTTTCATATTTTCTGAGTAAAAAGGATGTTGACAGGAGAAATAATATATAAGGATTATTTTTAAATGTAAAAAGCACACAACTTTTTAAAACCTGGCTATGTCACAACCATTATATTTTATTTGAAGAAAGTAAGTTTTTAAAGAGGTTCCTTCAATACATATTTGATAGCGCAATACCGTAAACTGAATAAAGAAAAATCGCAGTGGATTAGGATGAAAACATATAAGTAGACTTCAATTATAAAAATGTCTAAGACATTTTTGAATATTGGTTATTTATCTTTACTATTTCAAAATGTTAAATAAAGGAAATATTTTTTACCTTTTAAAAATACCGAGAAATACATCAATTAAAGAAGCATCAGAGAAAATATTTGCCTATTAAAAATATCGGGAAATATATCAATTGTATAACCTTTTCTACCCAAATATTTTGTCATAGAATGTGCTGTAATTACGTGATCACTTATTTTCATTCATACGCCATCTATGACGTCAAATATATGTAAGCAAAGTATTTAAAACGCTTACATTATTATCTCACAGTGATATAATATAAAATTATCTTTATGGCTTTTTAATCATATCATTTTAAATGCACGAGACCTTAGATGGCATGTACCCAGTTTGACGTCTCAAACAGCTTTAGGAACATCTCCTCTTTTCAAATTTATTTTTATTTGATGATCCCGATTTTGATTTTTCACTGTTTTATTTTTTTACTTTTCTTGTTAACGTTATTTCCGCTTTTAACTTTGACCGTCACTTCAAATTTGAGACATGAAGTCCAATGTTCCTGAATTTTACGACCCAAAATCTGTCTTCACTTTCAACTTTTGAATGATATCTGTGCATAAGTTTGTAAATACAGATCTAGTTGCGGGCGATTTTTGCTTTATTTTGTGTGAGATATCCGTTTATTGGTGACCTTGTTATATAAACCAACCACAGCGGTTTTATCTTCTCCATCTTTGATTTTATCACCATGACTAACATAAAAGAGGCTTGCCTTGAATTTTCCTCTATTTTTTCACAGGTACCATCTTGAAAACTATAAAGTTCAAATTCACAACCAGAGAAAAACATATTCTAAAGTTCAATCACGATTTAATCTCGCGGTTTTTTGGGGGCGGAAAAGTGTTTGAAAAAGAAAGTAAAGGGGGGAAAAGTAGAAGAACTAACAAAAATAAAAAAGAAAATTAAACAGAAAATAAGCGTTTAGGGGTAAGTCCACATGTACTATTGCCGAAAAAAAAGAACTTCTTTGCAATTACATTTCAAAACAAGTCTTTGTTCGAAATTAGACTATTCTAAACGTTATTTAGGTACCACACTGAAGTTGATGTTACTGAAGGAATATTTAAAATTTTATGTTGATAAATATCAAACAATAAGAGGTGGCACAAGGCTATTTTTGCTAAAAAAAAAATAGCATAAAGAAGATTTATGTCGAACTATAATTTCTATATTAATTAAGTCTTGCGTACATTTTTAAAATTTAGAATCTGTTGTCGTGAAGTTGACGTTTTGACCTTTCACCCCTTCGCGACGAGCATCACGTATACGTGACGTACAGAGTGCTCATAATCCTTGAATATTCTTACCAGTAATTCGATTGAAACTTAAGCCTCTATTAAATATATTTTAAAACAAAAGATAGAAAAATCATGCGTTAAGCATAGATTATGAAATATTTTCCAACACTTCTAGACTACATCACCGTTTACTATAAGATAAAGAAGATAAGTAAACATTTCAGAAAAGGCATAACACATTTGAAAACCAGATTTCAGCAATTTCACCCCATAGCCGAAACGGTACTCCGATTTTTTTGTGTAGCCCGATATATGATCTATAGATTAGTATATTTTCTACATAGTATGCTAAAATTTAGTTTAGTAAGAAAACGCATAATACAGCTAGAAATTCACCTTCAGCAATTTCTGCAAACAGACGAAAACGTGCTTGAATTCTTTTGTACAGCCCTGTTTATTAGCTACAGACTTTTATACACGCCACATACTAAGCTGAAATTTAATTCAGGCATAACACGCTGAAAACTGCTTTAATCACTCTTCCAGAAATTACCATCCATAGACGGTAATATATCCAGTTCCTTGCGTAGCCCTGTATATGAATTTATTTATATTCTTCAAACATCTCTTACTATATTAAATATATTCAGCTTGAAAATGCATAAATCAATTAAAATCACCTTTAAGCCATTCACGCTCGTACTCAGTTACGAATTCTTTTGTGTAGCCCTATTTATGATCTACAGAATTTATGCACACTAAATCCTCTTTAATAAAAAGCTACGCGTTTCTGACGACTGGGACTTTCGCTAATCGTTGCCACAGATTAATTTCGGAAAATGAAACATTTGAAGTTACTGAAAAAATTAAAAGCTTGAAAAGTATTTGTCACAAAATTGTTATACAAACTGCGTTAGAAAGGTAAAAAATTGCATTTTTCTTTATATAAATTTCAAATCTAATGATTATGCCGTTTTTCAAATATTGAATTTAATCCTCTTTAATAAAAAGCTACGCGTTGCTGACGATTGGGATTTTCGCTAATCGTTGCCACAGATTAATTTCGGAAAATGAAACATTTGAAGTTACTGAAAAAATTAAAAGCTTGAAAAGTATTTGTCACAAAATTGTTATACAAACTGCGTTAGAAAGGTAAAAAATTGTATTTTTTTTTATATAAATTTCAAATCTAATGATTATGCCGTTTTTCAAATATTGAATTTAATCCTCTTTAATAAAAAGCTACGCGTTGCTGACGATTGGGATTTTCGCTAATCGTTGCCACAGATTAATTTCGGAAAATGAAACATTTGAAGTTACTGAAAAAATTAAAAGCTTGAAAAGTATTTGTCACAAAATTGTTATACAAACTGCGTTAGAAAGGTAAAAAATTGCATTTTTCTTGATATAAATTTCAAATCTAATGATTATGCCGTTTTTCAAATATTGAATTTAATCCTCTTTAATAAAAAGCTACGCGTTGCTGACGATTGGGATTTTCGCTAATCGTTGCCACAGATTAATTTCGGAAAATGAAACATTTGAAGTTACTGAAAAAATTAATAGCTTGAAAAGTATTTGTCACAAAATTGTTATACAAACTGCGTTAGAAAGGTAAAAAATTGCATTTTTCTTGATATAAATTTCAAATCTAATGATTATGCCGTTTTTCAAATATTGAATTTAATCCTCTTTAATAAAAAGCTACGCGTTGCTGACGATTGGGATTTTCGCTAATCGTTGCCACAGATTAATTTCTGAAAATGAAACATTTGAAGTTACTGAAAAAATTAATAGCTTGAAAAGTATTTGTCACAAAATTGTTATACAAACTGCGATAGAAAGGTAAAAAATTGCATTTTTCTTGATATAAATTTCAAATCTAATGATTATGCCGTTTTTCAAATATTGAATTTAATCCTCTTTAATAAAAAGCTACGCGTTGCTGACGATTGGGATTTTCGCTAATCGTTGCCACAGATTAATTTCGGAAAATGAAACATTTGAAGTTACTGAAAAAATTAAAAGCTTGAAAAGTATTTTTCACAAAATTGTTATACAAACTGCGTTAGAAAGGTAAAAAATTGCATTTTTCTTGATATAAATTTCAAATCTAATGATTATGCCGTTTTTCAAATATTGAATTTAATCCTCTAATAAAAAGCTACGCGTTGCAGACGATTGGGATTTTCGCTAATCGTTGCCACAGATTAATTTCTGAAAATGAAACATTTGAAGTTACTGAAAAAATTAAAAGCTTGAAAAGTATTTGTCACAAAATTGTTATACAAACTGCGATAGAAAGGTAAAAAATTGCATTTTTCTTGATATAAATTTCAAATCTAATGATTATGCCGTTTTTCAAATATTGAATTTAATCCTCTTTAATAAAAAGCTACGCGTTGCTGACGATTGGGATTTTCGCTAATCGTTGCCACAGATTAATTTCTGAAAATGAAAAATTTGAAGTTACTGAAAAAATTCATAGCTTGAAAAGTATTTGTCACAAAATTGTTATACAAACTGCGTTAGAAAGGTAAAAAATTGCATTTTTCTTGATATAAATTTCAAATCTAATGATTATGCCGTTTTTCAAATATAGAATTTAAAAAAATTATCAAATTTCACAATGGAGTACCGTAACGAAACCTTCACGCGTAAAAAGATAATGATAACGGCAATGTGTCCAGACTGGCTATAGCACGAGTCACAAATTATAGTAGTCTTATTATTCTGTTAAATAATAAAATTGATTTATGATGTCACGAGTCATGATTTTTATTTAATTTCATATAAAAATGATTTTTGGTATTGTTAGTGGGCAATTAGTGTATATACTATCTACAAAAACAATTTTTCAAAAGTAAAAAAAGGCCAAGCATAAAAAAAAAAAAAAAAAAAAAAAAAAGTTGTGGCTAAAAAATGGTGTGATATCAAATTTCCAAGCTATTATATTGCTTATTTAACTTTTTTCCATTAAATAAGTTATCATATATATAAGTCGAGTGCCTACGTATATGTTAATAGAAATCGTTTTCTCCTGTACTAAATACATCCTAATGAGTTTCTGAAAATTCAATTTTTTTCAAATTATGCATGATGGGCTTGGCGGCCATCTTTCCATATTTCTAAGCACCCAAATTTCTAAAGTAAAAACGTAATATGTTTGCAATGTAATATGTTTATAAAAATTTCGAACTTCAGATTCTAACTACGAACAGATAAATTAGATAAGACTGATATTTTGATAAATTGATTTTTACTAGTTTGAAATTAATAATTACTCTAAAAAATAAATCATAAGATGAATCTTTAAGATAAGTCATCATTATCTTAAGACACAATTTTCAGAGCATACAAGTCTATAAATGAAACTCTTAAATATTTGCTTAAATAACAATTTTGAACTTCGGATTTTAACTACGGATTTGGGTGGTTAGAATTTTGTGAATAATATGCAAAGATGGCCGCCAAGCCCATCATGCATAATTTGAAAAAAATTGAATTTTCAGAAACTCATTAGGATGTATTTAGTACAGGAGAAAACGATTTCTATTAACATATACGTAGGCACTCGACTTATATATATGAGAACTTATTTAATGGAAAAAAGTTAAATAAGCAATATAATAGCTTGGAAATTTGATATCACACCATTTTTTAGCCACAACTTTTTTTTTTTTTTACGCTTGGCCTTTTTTTACTTTTGAAAAGTTGTTTTTGTAGATATCATTTCTTTTTTTTTAAATATATTGAGCATAATTTAAATAATCTAAACATGAGAAATAATTTAAAAATACATTTTACTTTCAGTCATTGTTTAAAGGGTTAACTAGAAATACCAGTAGATTTTTCAATTAAATTAATTACACTCTTAAAAACAACATACTAAATGTGGCTTGTTATAATACTTGTTATCCTCCGTTAAAAAATATCACTGACTAATCCATTAAATGAATAAAAATGGAATATGTACATAGCGTGTCAGCGCTGCATTTGAAATGAAACGTGATATCACGCTCTTTTATTATTAGCACTAGCTGGCTTCGCCCGCTAGCGGGCCCCTAATTTACACCGGGGCCTCAATCCTTTTAAAACTTCGAATAAGATAAACCACGAACCTCCGACCTGGTTCCACGCTGCCTTCGGCACCGGATAATCCCTTAATTTGCACATCGAATTGTATAAACCTGTAAACAAACGAACTTCCGACACGGGTCCCCGCTGCCTTCGGCACCGTATAGCAGTCGTGCTGCGCACGCTCAAGTTCTATCTTCCACCACCAGGTAGCGCAATCTGTTCTATACGAACCTCGGGCACTGAAATCGTTAAGGCTATAGATGTCGAGTCGAATGAGCTATACCCCGTCGTGATCTAGCCCATAGAACCAGAGATAAGAAAGTGCCCCCTGGTGGTCAAAAAACGAACTAAAATCGGAAAGCTCTATAGATGTCGAGTCGAATGAGCCATACCCCGTCGTGATCCGACCCATAGAAACAGAGATATGAAAGCGCCCACTGGTGGTGAAAGCTAATCGCGTTTGGGGGGCAAAGTGGGGGGATGAACGCCGGAGATGCATAATAAGATTAGGCGGTCACAGACTTTTCCAACGATGTATCACATGAGGGATATGTGCAAAATTCAGAAAATACCACCCCCCCCCACCTGCATAATTTGATTAAGCGTTCACAGACCTTTCCAACGATATATCACATGAGAGGTGTCGGCAAAATTTAGAAAAGTGCCCCCTTGGGCGGGGGGGAGTGAAAGCGGGAGGATGGACCCCGAAGATACATAATATGAATAAGCGGCCACAGGCCTTTCGAACAATATATCACATGAGTAGTGTCGGGGGGGGGCGCAAAATGTGGGGCTTTCACCTGTGGTGCATAACATGAATAAGTGGTCACAGTCCTTTGTAACGATATGTGACATGACGGATATCGTTAAAATTTAGAAAAGTGCCCCCCCCCTTGTGTAGGCAAAACGCGCTCCGCCCCTCCCTATAATTTTTGACGCAGCTTTATTTTTAAAATTTATGTTATGTGTTATAAAATATCGTAAAGTTTCAAACAGATAGCCTTATTATACTTCCTAATTTTGTTCACGCTCCTCCCCATCCTCTCCCCGAACTGTGACGCGCCATTCTTTTTTATAATTTTTTTATCATGCGTTATAAACCATCTTAAAGTTTAAAACAGATCGCATTGGAATTTAATATATTTGCTGAAATTACTATTATATGTAGAATAATATAGAAATAAACCCTCCTTTAGATTGTAATTGAGATATATGAACAATTTTTAGAATTTATGAAAGCTGATTTTTATTTATTTATCTATTTATTTATTTTTTGTTTATTTATTTATTTTATTTTTTTTTTTTTTGCATTGCCCTGTGCATGTTTGGAATTTCTTAGCAATTTCTTAGATTTACATTATTTTATTCAATTAAACATTGTGCTGTTACAATAAATTTAAATGGAAACTTCACTTCTAAAACAAAAATAATTTAACAACTGGATTTCATTAATTTATAGAAAAATGACGTGAAAGGTATTCCTGCGAACGAAATGCCTGTCCTTTACCGTTTTTTTTTTTTTTTTTTTTTTTTTTTTTTTTTTTTTTTTTTTTAGAAATAAATGAATCACCTTTAATTCATTTCAAAAATTTTGTTTACGTTTGGAAAGAAATTTTAAATGCCGATAACTCTTAATGTATACATTTTAGAAGGTACATCTTCCCTCAAAAACTAATTTATTTTTAAAGATCTTTCAAAAACGTATATTATATATTTAAAATATTTTTTAAAGCATAAACACTAAGTCTGATTACTTTATTTTACAATATTTTAAGAACACGCATTTTATCAGACAATTAAATGCACTAAACAAACACGAGTGAAAAATTGACCTGGGACCTTACGCATACCATGCCGACGCTCTGCGACAGAGCCACCCAGATCGATACGCTTGACGGGAATTTCTCATACTTATTCATGTTGGAAACAGTCATCTGCCACAGTTTGCAGTCATATTTAATTGTTTGATAAAATGTGTGTTCTTATAATTATGAAGTTTTATTTTAAAAAAAATATCTTCAGAAGAAAATGGCTGACTTGCAGATGAAATTTGATGTTGTTATAACTTGTAACTGATTTGTGCTATTATAATACAGACTAGCCGCCACTGGCGACCAGTTTGGTCTCCCTTAAATGTATGTTAAGCACTGTAACACGTTACTTTTATTCATAATTTATTTTTTTCCGTAATCCTTCGCCAAACCGGAAGATTCTAATAGACAAATCAAAAACTTTTTCGATCATGGTAGCATTTCGCATATTTTTTGTTGTTATATATTTCATCTTTCTTGACAAAAACCGCTTAACCAACTTAAGCATTTATGCTTCATATCCGTTTGCTTATCAGTTGCAATATGCTTGCTAATGAGGAGATTCTTAAACATATTAAGTAGTTTTCCGTAATTGGATCCATTGCCAGTGGCGTATTTTAGTTAATACGATTTGGTGCAATGAAGTCTATTTTGTGAAAGTCTTTAATGATATCCACCATTTACACTGAACCATATTGTTGCCAATATTTTTTTGTTTGTTTGTTTGTTTGTTTCTCGCTAACTTTGGCTGTAGACTTGATTACGGGAGAATCAAGAAGAAAATCTATCATTATTCTCATTTAAAACGTCTTGAATAATGTGACATAATTGGAGTGCATATTATAACACGTAATTTTCGAGTATGGTTTGGTGAAACATTAAACTTTTTGAAGCCAGTTTTGATAATCACGTAAATATGTCACACCAACATTACCGCGTATAATTCTAATTACAGCAACCCGTTTTTTCTCTCTATATTGCAACTCTATAGTTAATATAGTGCCCCGGTGCGTCTACGACAGCTGTTCCATCAGAACATTTGATTTCAAAATAAAAGTATCGTTTCTAATATTCACACGCGAAAAATAAAAGCTGGTATTGGCGATTTTAAAAATTCTATTAGCGAGATTTGTGCCCAAATAACACAAAAGTACTTAATGATGTTATGTATTTTGTAAATGTATATTAAATTTCTGTTTTGAAAGCGATTGGTCATTAATAATGGTAAATATGATTGGTGATTATCAATCATTTTCGGTGGTCTCTCTTCCTTTCACGTATAATACATAAATACCAAATTAACTGACAATTTGTTTCGAAATTTGATTCATTAAATATCATTACATGAGTTGTATTTGTTTAGATTCAGCTTACATCAAGAAAAGATAAAGAATGAAGTTGAGTTGTATAGCACATAATTATGGTAAACTTTGATTGTGTCACTGGTACGGATTATTTTTTTGACACCAGGCAGCGCTCCAAAAAATCTTTCATGGAAAACTAACTTTACGAACGATTATCTCCATGGTTTAATGGTTTAATATTTTAAACCTTCACGACGAATGAATCTTTTTTTTTTGTTTACTTTCATGGATAGAGAATTTGAACTGCGAAGCTAATTTCAACTGAAGTTATTGGAGAATATATACATAATTGAACGTAAGTCATCTCTCAAATATTAATTTATTTTGAAAGATCTTTCTAAAAATGTCACATTTATGAAGTTTTATTCGAAAAAATAATTTTTAATAAAAATGGCCGCCTGGCTATGAAAAAGTGAAACGGACATTCCGGAACTGTTGATGACAGTCACATGACTTACGGTTTTATTATAGAGATGGTACATGGTCGTTGGCATGTTTTATCTCTGTTTCGGCATAATTTTTTAATCGCCAAGTTAATTAACAGTTTTTTGCTAATTAAGGATAGAAAATAATATTTTTTTACACGGAATTTTATAAAAGCACATAGATTACGTAATTACTTGTCCAGAAATGCAATCCTTTTTTTATTCTGCCGAATATTAAGGTCTGTAGGTTGTTTGAAAAAAAAAAAGTTTGACGAAGAAAAAGTGATCATTTTAAGTAACTCGACGTTTTTTTTAAAAATCTATATCTCTGTTTATAAATCACTTATGAAGATGAGTTTGGTCTTAAATTGAAGAAAGTCTTCATTAGATTCTTCTAGTTTTCGTTTTTTTTTCTGCGACGCTTGGTTTATTTGTTATCTGATATTTTAATCTGGCATGTTTTGTCGATTTAACATTGCGAAGTTGATTTCTGTAAATAAGCAGTAGCGGTCTAGTTCAGTTCTTGGCGTTGTTTGTGTGGCGTTTTTTTTTTAAGCTTGGCTTGGCAGAGCGACCGCCCTGCTTGATATACATATTAAATGTAAGAAATCTGTTAGAGTTTTCAATTAAAAGAATGTCTTTCATTGTATTTTGTAACACGGGAAGCCCGGGTCGGATCCCCTAGTAATATGTAACTAGCATATAGATAACTAGCAATGCGTTTTCCAGCTCAATGAAATTTTCTATATGAAATGCTGACTTATATAATAATTAATTGAAATATTGTTAATTTAAATTTATTACCAGTGAATCCGTGAGAGGATTTCGCACAGTAATCTAGTATTTTTCAGATTGAGATTTAAACTTCTAAAGAAAAAATAAGTTTAAAATATTTACAAACAACATTAGTCAAGACAGAATATCATCTCATTTTATTCCATCAAGGTTACAGTAAAAACTGAGCGAAGGTAGCAAAGGGTACGTGCGAGAAACAATTAACAATCATATTTTAATTGCATTAGAAGACGGCGTCATCCGCTTCGGGAAAAAACATGGGACAAAAAAAAAACAAATTAAATACATATAAAATACAATTTAATCTAATATAACACAGCGTTCTTTTTAGGTTACATGTGGTTACATGTGGTTGCTAGTTATGTATATAAAATTTTCTTAGGGGGCCATCTACATATCAAAACAAACCCTAACTTAGTTTTTTTACAATGGCAAGATCCAAACTTGACAAAATATTTTAAATCTTCAGTTACAACTATGCCTAGATACCAAATTTCCTGAAATTCCTACGATTAGTTTCAGTGAAATTAATTATTTGAAAATGAGCGTATTTTAGGGGCTGCATACAAATTGAAATTCAGTACTCGATTGTTGAAATGCTGTAGATTGACTAAGTTAAGTCACTTCTATTAATGTACTATTTCTTGCCAATATAACCATTTTACTCACTTAATTTGTTTCGGCTATTGTTATAGACGGTAAAATCATTTTCAATATTCCTTTTTAATGTTTACAAGAATTGAATTATCCGATTTAAAAATACAGTATAAGGTTATCTGAGATTAAAATAGTTTTCGAATATGTGAATTTGACTGCAATTTTATAGGTGTTTTAGTGCTTTTTCTCAGATTTTGAATTTATTTTACTCGCTCTTTTCTAAATTTATATGTGAAGAATATCGGCAAATACAAAATTTAGAATAAAAAATAATATGAAGCAGCATAAGGAAACCATGCAGAAAAAAACCCAGACAAATTGCTTTTCAGTCTCAATATAAATTTTAAATCGGTTGCTAATGGCATATTTTTAAAACTTTGTCAGCCAATAGACTACACCTATGCATTTATAAGAAACTTTAATTGAAACATATATGCCGCAGAAAAAAAAAATAGGTTTATTAGACTGGAGAAGAATCTTGAAATTCAATAAAAGGTTAAAAAAAAAAAAAAAAAAAAAAAAAAACGAGTAAGATTTTTTTCAAAGGTAGGACTGTTCATTTTTTAAAAAATGACCTTTGTTAATTTAAAAATAAAAGCGAAACTAATTTACATAACTGACAACGTAAAATTATATCTCATGCAAATACAATTTGCATGAGGTGTCTGTCTGTCAATTTCATCCGTTTCTTTAATTTTTTTTTGTCTAAAATCAATAGCATGTGACAATGGGGCAAGCGCCCCTATTTTAGAATTCTATGACGTAAACGTGCGTGACAACGACACCCAACACATTGTTCTTTAATATGTCGTCTTTCAGTTTGCAGCCGTAAACCCGTGAAACAATATGGAGATGATAAGCAGGCTTTTCTTTCTATAGAGAGCTTCAATGATTTTTAATCTGCATGTCATCGTCACAAAAATATCAGATTTTCCGAATTTTTAAACTATTGCCATAGTATCTTGGTAACTTTGAGTCATATTTCGCGGGCTGCCTTTAAAAGAGGACGGCAACACAACATTTTTTACCGTCAGCGAGATCATTTATTTGTGCCCGTTGAATGACGAAATCCTACAGTCCTCTGTAATGCTCAATGCGAAGATCAGACTGATGCTTTCGAACATAATTTAGACATTCAAGGTCAACTCTTACGTATCTATCAAAAATGTATTGTTGAAATAGTTTCTTAGATTGATGGAGATTTTGAAAACTGTCATCTGACTGTCAATATGTAGCATACAAATTGAAACAGAGTTAAACAGTCACGTTTAATTTGACTTCGTGGGCCAATATGGATCCTTTTTGGGTGCCGCACTCAGACTCACCATTTGAGAACAGTAAAAGCTAAATCATTAGATCAAAGTGCGAACTGAGAACGGACAGTGGTATTCGGCCACTTTGCTTGTAATGAGTATCAACGGGCCGATGATCCGGTGGCTTCCCACCAACAGACCTGCACTGTCAGAAATGGATACTCAAATTCCACGAAGTCCATCCTTTCTTCCTTTCAGTGATAAATCCATTCAGTGATAAATCCTTCAGTGATAAATCCTTTCAGTGGATCATTTCAGTGATACATTCATTCATAAATCCTTTCAGTGATAAATTCTTTCAGTGATAAATCCATTTAGTGATAAATCCTTTCAATGATAAATACATTCAGTGATAATTCCTTTCAGGAATACACTTTCAGTAATAAATCTTTTCAGCTCATTTCTATGAAAAATGCTTTCAGTATTATTAGATTCTTCTAACCGGAAGCTGAAAGGATAGCCCGCTCGAAATATTTTGTAAATTGAGCTGTTAGTGGCAATTATATTTCCAAAGCAAGATGGAGGGAAGATGATTCCGCTTCGGAACTTCAGATAGTTGAGTGCAACCGTTGAGTGCAGAATTGTGTTATGCACCAATCTGTAGACAAAAGGAGGATGGATAAACTTTGCACTTGGTGTGGTAAAAGATACTGTCTACGACTCAGGACTCCGGCCTCAGGCTTGCCACAATCTGTAATAATTGAATTTTATGATTACCATGGGACATTTTTAAATGAAAGACCTTTACCTGTCACACTGATTATTAAATCTTAGAAAGTTAAAAATGGCCTCAGACTCACGAACTCAGATTCTTTTAAGAGTTGCAAACGCTGTCACCATAGACAAATTCCAGGGTTTAACTTTGTCAAAAAAAAGGCTGTAGACATTGGGCCAAAGAAGTGATCGTTTCGAAACACACATGTTGCCTTTAGAAGAGTTCGCTATTCAGAGGATATTCTCACTGGAGTGCCTTTCGAAAGGGTAGGATTGACCAAATTAGAAAAATGATGTATTAGCATTTGATGCATTAGCATCAACTGACGGTTGAATAAACATTATAGAATGTTTATCCAACCGAATGTTTATTCAACAGCCATTATTGCAAGGTTTATACTACTAGATAGTAAACATTAATTTAAAAAATATATACTGTCTGTTAATTTTATATGATTCAATATTCTGACATTTCGACCTGATGGTTGTAGTTAATTAAATTTGAAATCTTAAAAAATGCTTATTTTGGTTAAAGGAATTGTATCTGAATCGCTGATGTCTTAAAGAACACGTGTTGTCTGTACAGATGAAAAATATTTATCACTTGACTCAACAAAAAAGACATTAGGCTGTAGAAGTAGACTCAATATACAAACTACAATTAATAAATAAGGAATTAGGCTTCTAAAAGTCCTGCTGTTAAAAAAAAATAACATACACATACATTAATCTAATATTTTGCTCAGACTAATAATCATTTGGGAAAAAATCTTTCAAAACTGAAAATATCAAGTAGCAGATAAACTGCTTGTGGTCACTATCTCTGGTGAAGGGGCACAGGACTTGAGAAATCTTGGAATGATTGATAAAGAAAATCTGATAACACCACTACTTCGTAACTTTTAAATTCATCAACTCTTGAAAAGTAAATAAAAATTTTAAGATAATAAATTCCATGTTGGTTAAACGGATTACGTAAAGCACTTTAGTGCAGCTTGAAAATGATTTTTCTTGTCTATCCTTCAACTAAAAAAAAAACGAAAATGAAAATATTAACAAAATCATAAACTACATTTCTGAAACTTTCATATGCATACAGGTCCAGAGTCGATCAAGCTAAGGCGAGACTCGGGTCCTAGTGTTTATGGGGATACCTTCTTATAAAGTTGCAAAAGAACTAAACATTTTCAAAGCCTTGAAATACATATTTAGATAGATATATTTTTACTTTTTTCTATCTTTACAAGTAGAAAATATTGGATCCGTGAAAAATTTCACCTTCTGGTTTTCGACGGATTTATATGTTTTAGAAAGTCCTGAACACGATTTCACTGTTTTTAGAAAATGTCTGTCTGTGACACAAGTTTGTTTGCACTCTATCTCAAGAACTAATGCACGGAATTTAATCAAACTTTCATTTAAACCTTGACATAAATTTGTGCTTATATTACGTTTCGGTGTAAATCGCTCAATAGGCTGGTGCTGCTATGCTGTTGCATTTTTCAGGATTCCCGCGATTACTATATATCTCAAGAAGTAATAATGCGCAAAATTTCCTCAAACTTCATATTCTGTTAGACCTTGACATATAAATAGATCCTCATAGGTTTGGGTGTAAACCGCCTAACAGGTGTCGCCGCTATGCTCCGTTTTTCACGATTTCCGCGATAGCTATAGATCAAGAACGAATAGATAGTCATTTTGCAGGTGGTTTAGTTTATATAGATGAAAGATTTGTGATGACCACAACTTACTAGTTTGTCTTTAAACTCATTCTACGATGCTAAAAGTACAAAATATTGACTATAACCTAAAACCGTTTAAAAAATGCTGAACATATAGATAAAGCTAAATACTCATACTTAGCACAAAAACATACAACACGATGAAAGCAATTTTAAACGAGCTATTCAAGATATTTCTCGTCATTTTAAACTCTTTTATTTAACTTAACATGTGTATAAAGATAAAATTTTGTTGAATTTTCGATTTTTTAACCCATTTTCTGACAGGCTAGAATTATAAAAATTATAAAAATTACTAGAATTATAAGAATTATATAAAACACAGGCGTGGTTCTGATTTTTTATTTTCTGACTCATTTTTAAATTCATTTTTGCTCTAAAATGCATCCAATTGGCAGGTTCTCTTATTCAGAAACTTTATAGTATGCTGTATTGGTTGATATTTAGATAAAGGCAGAATATATTTCAAAAAATGCTGTCAAAGTGGACCTTTTGAACCGAATTTCCCGAGGCGAACGTGCTGGAAAAAAAATTATCGTACTGTGAAAATAATTGTTTGTAAATCAATTTCTAATTAATTGAACGAAAAATAAAAACACAGGTCGCTTATAAATCTCTTCAAAAAATCACGCCGGCAAGTTTCATGTTTTTACTTTTAAAAATGATTCTGAAAATTTTGAGTTGTTGAGCGTGGAAATTTTTTTTTTTTTAAATACCGCCTTAAATAGAAATTAATAAATTAATTTTAAGGTACTTCTCCTTTAACCGAGCGCAGGTGATAAATCGCCAAATATTCTTTATGATAATAACTGCATACGAGTTACAACAATAATGGAGTTAATTATGTGCTAAACCACGCTCGCTAAAATATTGCTGTGAAACTGCAACAATGAAATATTTTAAACACTAAAAAGTACAAAATAAAATATAAATAATTTTTTTTAAATGCACTTTTTTGTTTAAAGATATATGTTTTACTAAATATCACTCTTGTTTAAATATACAGGTTATCTCTATAAAACATTTGCACCAGCGTGAAAAAATTAAATTTTTAAATTAAAATGCGGCCTTTAAATTTTTTATTTGGAGTTAAAAATGCACAAATGTGATAACATAGGTTAAATTTTATTAATTAATTTTGTACCTTCAATAAATATATTAAAATAGATAAATTTATTGCTGGTGTAAACATTTGTAATTTTTTTTTAAATAAAATTGGAAGAAATAAATATAGCTTTAAAGCAATATTTGAAACTGAAATTGGAGTAATAGAATTTACAAAGAGGAAATACATTTACCTCAAAATCTGGAGATAAGTTTAGATAAAATAGGTATATAAATCATAAGATAAGAAAACTTTAGATTCTAAAGATGTCATGAACATAATCAAAATTAACCCAGATTATTTTTTTTTTTTTTGTTGAAGTGAGTGTCTTCTGCAATATAGACTAGGGGGACAGGATTCTTATTATTATTCTACTAAATAAAAAGAAAGTAGAATATGTCACTTTGTCCTACGAGAAATGTTAAATTATTTCAATAGAGTTTAAAAAATAACAATTTTATTTAATTAGAATAGATATATTAAAACTTTTAATCGGATTAAACCACATAAAATGTATGTTACTCATGATGTCTAGGAATATGATCGCTTTAAAGTTACGTCTGTACACTGCTAAAAAAAAAAAAAAAAAAAAAAAAAAATTGTTGATTTTATGGCATAATACTGGCACCCGAGCTGCTAGTATTATACCGTAAAATTACGAGTAATAAACAGTAAAATAAGCAGTAATACACTGCCGCGCACGTTCAACTTTTTTTTTTTTCAGTATAGTCATTTGCATAGCCTAGTTTGATAGATAAAAAACGGGAAATGGATTTAATGAGAAAAAAATGGAGAAAAAGGTGTTTAAACTAAATAGTTACTTTTATTTTTTATGAAATGCCAGAAAAACCTATGTTATTTTTCCTTATATATATGAAAAAAGAACAATGCAATACATAATCAATAATATATCTATACTAATATTATAAAGAAGTATCGTTTGTTTGTTTGTTTGTTTGTAAGAGGGTAATCTATGGAACTTACCAAACCGATTCTAAGAGTAATGGTGGCAAATTGATGGTGATTGTCCTTACTCCAACATAAGCTATATGTCGGTGGCACTACCCCCAAAGGGGTGCAGAAGCGAAAAACGTTCTAAAATTGCGGTTTTTGTGGTACTGAAGAATCTAGAAACTTGAAAATTGGCATGATATAGTTACTTTTAACATATAAATGCTCTCTAAGAACAGTTTCTAAATAATTCAAAATTTAAAAGGAGGAAATGCGCGAAAAGTGGTCTAAAAACGTTCTAATTTACGATTTCTATGGAAATGTTAAGGATAGAAACTTGAAATTTGAAATAACTGCCCTCTTTTAAGATGCACGCACAGAAGAGTATTTTAAAACATTCGAAATTTTAAAACGGTGCAGGAAAAAAAAAAGTTCTAAATTATAATTTTTGTGATACTGGAGGGACAAGAAGCTTAGAAATTTGGCATGCCGATTAATTTTAAAATACAAATGCTCGCTACGAATGGTTTATAAGAAATTCGAAATTTAAAAGGGTGAAGTGAGAGGAAATCGTTTTAAAATCGTTCTAAATTATGATTTCTATAGAATTGTTAAGTATAGATACTTGAAATTTGGCATGGCTATTACTTTTGAGTCCTAAATGCTAGCACAGAACAGTTTTAAAGAAAATTCGAAATTTAAAAGGGTGAAATGCGCATTCTAAAAATGTTCTAAATTACGATTTCTATGGAAATGTTAAGAATAGAAACTTGAAATTTGACATGGCTGTTATCTTTAAGACGCAAATATACGCACAAAACATTTTTTTTTAATTTTCGAAATTTAAAAGGACGTAGGGGAAAAAAAGTTCTAAACTTACTATTTTTGTGATACTGGAGGGACTAGAAACGTGAAATTTAGCATGGCAATTACTTTTAAGATACAAATTGTCATTAAGAATGATTTCTAATAAAATACGAAATTTAAAAGGGTGAAATGAGCTGCAAACGTTCTAAAAACGTTCTACATTACGATTTGTAAGGAATTTTACATGATATTTCTTATGTAATAAATTCCACATCCTTTTTAAAGGCACACAAATACCACTTGGCATATTTCAACAATTATCGTGCAAAGACGTGGGTTTTGCTAGTACCTTAATATATTGAAGAGAAAATCAAATGGGAAATATTTCATTCATCTGCTGGCACACATACAGGTTACCATAATTTCAGTTGACATTTAAATCATTATGTCATCATACCATGCTTACTGATAATATATATATATATATATATATATATATATATATATATATATATATATATATATATATATATATATACTGCAAAAAAAATGTTGATTTTACAGTATAATACCGGCATCCTAGCTGCCAGTATTATGCTGTAAAATCAACACTTTTTTTGCAGTGTATATATATATTAAACTGACAAATATTTATAAATTAACGAAATGCTACGTATTATGTAGAAAAGTAAAATAATTTTTATGATTACATTCGTTTGATTTTTATTTAAAATTTACATGCGATAGTGTGTTAATAAATAAACTTCGTAAAACATTCATAAATATTTTTAATGACATTATATAAGTTTTAAAAAATGCATACAAAAGTTGAGGTCCCCAATATTAAGAGACCCCAACCAGATCCTACATACGTCTCTTCATAATATCATCCGTATGACGGTAACTTCTTATTTTTTTTAACTTTAGATATGAGTATATTTTGTGAACTTTCACTATTAAGTTGATTTCACATGTTGGCTTCATTCCTAAATTTAAAACGTGGCATTTACTCCACTAACATAAAATCAAATACCAGTAAGTATTATTTTTAATAACCCGGATTTTGCTTATCATGTCCTACTTTTAAGAAATACAAGATGTTCCTATTTTTCCCAAAGGGCATTCATGTCATAGGTCTTTGGGTCATAATTTTTTTTTTCTAAAAATTCGAAGATGACTCAGAAAAAATTAATGTTTTCTAACAAAAACTTTTTTTTATACAATTTATTCCCCTGATTATCCTTTATGAGATTGTAACTCATTTTCTATAACTAAACATTAGAACAGGTAGGTGTTCTAAATATTTTTGTAATGCATTTTGTAATTTAAATATCTGTCGCGGTTTGCTTTTTAATAGCAATGCTACAATTAAAGAATTTACCACAGTTTGATAGTTTGATTAAAATGCTCTCAGATGCTCTAACTGAAATATTTATAATTTAGGCAAATACAATGGTAATTATTATTTTAAAATGAATACTTCTGAAGCGTTTTAAAGTCATAAAAAGAAATGATGACGACAGTTTTTTTCCACTTTACTCAGCTATTCAAAGACAACTCAAAAACTTATTATATTAATCATTTTTATGTATATATGTAGACATGAGTATTTTTTACAATAGATCTAAAACTATGAAACTAATTTTTTTAGCTGAAATGCCCTCTTATTAGTTTCAACAATCTAAGGGTAAAACGTTTTTTCAGAAAATTCAAAATTACCGACGTGCGGCATAAAACGAAAGGAATTCGAACAAGAACCGAGTTGAAACCGGAAAAATGCATTATTTCTGATGGAACGAAGACAAGAAATGAACCTAAATTATTTGTTCAAATCCAGAATTGAACCAAAATTATATTTCTCATACAAAACGGAACCATAAAATATTTTTATTTTAATAAAATTCTATTTATAAAATTTCAATTGTTTAAAAAATAAATTAAAATACAACCCACTGAATTCATTTAATTCTGGTCTTTAATAATTCCATATAGGGCATATCAAAAGTAAAAATAGAAATTATGTATACTGAAACTAATTGAAGTGCGAAAAATGAAAATACTTATTAATTAAAATATAGGAATGAACAGTACCATCTTAATACACATGTGCCTTAAGTACCAATCAGAAGAATGAACTCAATACCAACCGACAAAATTTCTTGCCTTTAATTTCAACACTAGAGAGGATTTTTGGACAGGGCGCATGATCATCGACTGAAATTGGATGTACCAGTAATTGACCAGGCACCGGTAATTGACCAGTGAAATATAAAAATTGCAGAACAGGAATACATTATATCTTTGGTTGTTAGAGAACATATCTAACATCCGAAGAAATGTTTTTTTTTTTTTTTTTTTTTAAGTTCTAATTGCAATTAAAGATGTGCTTGAAGATTAGCGTAGGAAAATTAGAAATATTTTTAGTTTGCAAATTATTGTGTTTTAAAATGTTTTCCGACTTTTGTATCCCCCAGTATACGTTTCTTTTAGCAGCAGTTTTAATTACCAACATTCATATTTAGATATTTACTCCGAAAAAGAAATGGCCAATTATTGGTGCAATGTCATTTTCTAACTAATACTCTAAATAAGTTAAATTCTAGAAAAGCAAATGAAAAAATGTTTCTCCAGAATATGAATCCCGATACTTCAATTATTATATAGAGAAGACTGCAGAAAAATGTGCCAATAATTTTAATAGAGAAAAAAATAATAATAACTCGAAGAAATTTCCACTAAATGGTCAATTGCTGCCGCATTCACACTAATTCAAAATGAATGTTTAATCTTCTGTATTAAAACGAGAATTTTGTAAAATTATTCAAAGCGAAAGACAAAATAAAAATAAAAATAAATAAATAAATAAAATAAATAAATAAATAAAATAAAAATAAGAATTTAATAATTTAATATTCTGATATTTTGTATTAGCTTAAGTGTGCGTCTTTTCGCGAATTATTGACATCAGGTCTATGAACTGGAACCGAACAGAAAAAAAAAAAAAAAAAAAAAAAAAAAAAAAAAAAACCCACAGAAAAGCTGCTATTTCTGATGGAACGAAAACCAGGACTGAGCCGAAAAACCTTGTTAATAAAATAGCATAAATTGGAAGAAAACCGAAAAATTTATTTTAACTGAACCAGAATAATAACCAGAATAAAAAATATTGGGGTTCGAAGTTTCTTGAAACACCATACTGCCCTGAGAACATTTAGAAAAGGATTTTCTTTGCCACGACAGCAGATAATAGAAAATAAATATTGTGTAAGCAAAAGCTATAAAATGAGTAAAATGTAAACTAGTCGTTGGGGGCCATCGTAAAACTTACCCATCATGGATATGCAGAACATAAAATATGAAAATAAAACATGTGTAAACTATTTATAAAATGCATTGCAATTCGAATAAAAACGTGGCTTGATGACGTCACAAACTTTAAATGCTCTATTACTGAATTGCGTAAGAGAAACATCCTTATAACTCCGAAAAAAAAAAATAGTTTCGGATAATCGAGGTTACTGAAATTCAATAAGCTTCTTCCCATTATTACATACTAAGTACATACCAAATTTCAAGTCTCTATCTCAATTTGTTCGGGAGATTGAACGTTTACAGACATACAGACACACAAACAGACAAAAGGACGGCAATTTATTTTTTTATGTTTTTCGGAATCTCCAGTGTCTGAAATGCGTAAATCCGTCTTTTTTTTCGATTTTCAAAACGATTACAAGATTTACTCTATACTGCGTATGATGGGTGAGTAAAAGTATTAATGCGTTAAACATTTCCTAAAAATTAATTCATTCTAAAAGTCTGCATTAAATTTGTACATTATTTAATCTGTTTTTCATCATACAACATCATCATGCATCATCATAGGTTTTGTAAATTCTAAAAACGATTAACTCAAATGGCAACTACGTGACTACGCCTACACATACACAAGGTTATCCTGAACTTTAACGACAAAATAAAGAGGTGTCATGGTACATTATAACGTAAAAAAGTTTTGTTTTGGAACTAGGAGTTTCGAATCCTTTATCGAAAATAAAGCATGTTCAAATACCAATCGGAACTGCGTTTTTGGGGGATCGGATAAAAGTGAGTTAACTGCCCGATGCAAAACTCTAGTCGGATGTCTATTATCATTTATCTGAGTTACTGTATTTCATCTATTTTATTTTATTGTAGTAACTATCAGATATGTGATCAAAATACTACGTCAGTTTCATAATGATATACTGCTGAAAATTGTTAGATTTACTTCCTTTTCTTGAGTAGGTTGGTCACATTTTATGGGAATTAAAAGGGTTTTTTTAAATTAATTTTAACTGAGGAAATAATTTTATAGAAATTTTCCATCCATTTTTTCTTCTAAATAGACAATTCATATTATAAACAGCTTTCTAAATCTACAAGTTCAAATACGGCTGCATAAATCCAAAAGATTACTGTAATTCATGTATGAGAAATTCCTCAGAAGAAATATATATATATATATATATATATATATATATACTATATGTTTCTTGTAGTTCTCCTAAATCGTCAAAAACTACTAGATATATTATAGATTATTTATCGTCTGAATCAAAACATCAAACTTTACTTTTCCCTTCACTATTGAAATAGATTATAATACCCTGTAAATAGAAATATTTTTATGCAAGAATCTCAAAATCTAGCTTTATTGAACAATTCTCTTTTCTGTAGTTAATGTACGAGATATTTCTTGTTTCAGCAGCAATTGGGAATATTTTCTTTGCAATTCTTCTACCGAAACAACACCAACAACATCTATTATAGATTCTTTATCAACAAAATAAAAACAACAGATATCATTTATCCCTTCACTATGGAAATAAGTTTATAATACTTCGTATATACAAAAGTTTTTATGCATGAATCTCAAAACCCAGCATCAACGAAAAACTTTGAACTCTACATTTAATATGTCAGACATATATCTCGTTGCTAGGGCAACATCTAAGAATATTTTTCTTGTAGTTTTTCTAAAATATCAAAAACAACAAGATCACTTATCGTCTA
This sequence comes from Maratus michaelseni, assembly GCA_963931845.1. Taxonomy (NCBI): domain Eukaryota; kingdom Metazoa; phylum Arthropoda; class Arachnida; order Araneae; family Salticidae; genus Maratus; species Maratus michaelseni. Next base: position 94,080,315 of record OZ007596.1, read on the forward strand.
AATCGAAACGGAAGATGCTATTGTTTTTTTCTACTATTGAAATAATTTATAATTCGTGATTTGAACGCGAATAATAGATAAAGGAACTGTTAGTTCTTTTTTCACAAAATAATAATTTTCCATGAGTTTTTATTTACATAAATAAGTATCTCAAATTTCCTAAAAAAAAAAAAAAAAAAAAAAAAAAAAAAGCAAAAATTCATACTTTTTTCAAACATAGTTATGTAAAAAGAAATTGCTATATGAGTCACTAGCTGTTACCCGTGACTTCGTTCACGTAACATTAAAAAAAGAATAAATGCATTAATTTAGCAAAACATTTCACTTGATAATTAACAACATATATAATTAACCAAAGATTTATCACATTTTATAGGAGACCATACGGTATTTCTTTGCTATAGGGGCCTTGACATAACCCAGTCTTAAAAAAGTGAAATTTCATGCCAAATAATATATACAATCGCGAAAATGAAACTGCAACTAATAAAAAAAGGAGGACCCAGTAAAATCGTGAAAATCGAGGAATTCCTTTTCGTAAAACGAAAAACAACACTGGCAGAATTCTTCTATACAACAGTGCATTATAGGTGGTATTTGGTGTACAATTTGTATAAGTGTGCATTGCTAAATGGACATTATTATATTGTTTATTTGCATACACATATGTTATATATTTCTTACTACATTATCTTGTGTATGTATATATTAAATAAACTGTTTCACGCTAAGTAGTGTAAATAGTGAACAAACTGCTTGTGGATTTTATACATTGATAGATATTTCACAAAGATATAACAATCTGATGCGATTCTAAAATGTAAATAAAGGTTGCTAGAAAGTACTTTAAATTCTACCCAATTTAACCTCGATATTTTCTCTATCGCGTCAAGAACACTATTAGCAAATAAATACCGACGATACATATCTGATTATCTAAATTTACATATTTTTGTTAGTATATATAGGATTATTTTAATTTATTTCATGCGCTTGAAATTTTTACGCTTTCTCTAGGGTTAGGTGTCGAATAAATGTACTTTCTTGTTATTTTATTTTGCCATTTCTATTTATTCTATTTTCCATTCATTCCATTTATGGATATTGGTTTAATTTACATATTCGTGTCAAAGAATATTCTTTAAAGTTATTATCAGGATTAGGATAGGATACGATTAGGGTTAGGATTAGGAATAAAAATTGAACGACAATGGCATGACCGATTCAGGTTTAAAGTATGAACCATCATGAAGCAATAAGAAAATTAGAAAATTATCGGCTAATAGTTTTTAATATGTTTTACAGTCATAGTTGGCATCAAAGGTGAGCGGGGAAATGATCATCTAAAATACCATTAAGTGTTTACCACGCAAAAAACAAATCTGGTTACAACAATGTATTTAATTTTGCGCCAAATTTCACTTGATTAAAAAAAAAAAAAAATAAAGCAAATTGACTATGGACTTAATTACAGACCCCTAACCTTGTTATTCTCGGAAATTTTCTACCTATATGTAAAAAAAATTCTACTATATAGAACGCGCTTTCACGTTATAATGTTATGAATTGGCACGATCGGCTTGTTCAAGTTTACACAATTCGGCTGGAAGAAAAGATTCATTACTTTTTTATTTCTTCTTTGCTTTTGCATTACGCGAATTTGTTGGTAAAATCGATTTTCTTTTCGATAACATTGTCGTTTTTTAAGTTTAAAAAATATTGTAATTTTACTTAAACATTGCTTTAAAATCTATGCAATTTGCAAAATCCTACAAGACTTTACAGAAATCTATTATGAAACAACTTTAAAAAAAGCTATATTTAAAAACGACAACAAAGTTTTTCCTATTTTAAAACTAATAGCAATGTAAAATTAAATTCCGGTTCGAAACGACGATTTACAAATGTGTTTCGAATGTGGGAAAATGATAGAGGAAAAATGCTATTACTTCGACACAATCATATTAAATCTTTAGCTTTTATGAGAAAAGCAACTTTCTTTTAAAAAATATAGTTATTTTTATTAAGATTTTCTGATTTTCGATACGGATAATTTTGCGATGCATATCATTGACATTTGCCATCCAATATATATATATATATATATATATATATATATTACTTTTTAAAATTTAAATTAAAAATATGGTATCTTTATGTTAGCCGTATGCAGACGATAAATCGCCAACCTATCCCATCATTCGTATTGAATTCATTAAAAATATAAATCTTTCACTCATTTCATTTAAAATACAGAATTTTAATTTACAACACATACATTTAAAATACATATATTACGTACATTTAAAATAATTCCTTTCATGTCAAAAAGAAAAAGAAAAAAAAAGAGAAATTAATCACAAATAATTTGATAACCCAAGATCATTTTATTTCAATATCAAAACAAATCTCTTCTATTTTTCTATATATGACATCATATTCGCTTGCTTTCCATACTTACTCGTATTTATGCACTTAGTATTATTATCAAATATTTGAAAACGCACGTTTTGTTTCTAATATAACATCATTTCATATCCTGTTAATTCTTAAATAATTCATTTCCTTTTCATTTTTCACGTGGAAATTTTTCACTTGAAAATAAATTGTTGATTAAAAATTATTACTCAGGGTTTTTATTTTATATTGGCAAAGATAAAGTATTAGCAACGGTAAAGTAAATTTAACCATTTAAAAAAAAGCTGCAAAACCGGGCCCTTTGGGCCAAACCAACCAACCATTTTAAAATATACGAAAAAATGTCCATTTATTCTCTATGAAAATAATGAAATTTTGAATTATTAAGAAAAATATTGAAATAAAATAAACAAGAACCATTCTATGTTCATTTGTGTTTTATAATCAACTTATATGCAAAGATACAGGATAATTAAATGCTTCATTTTGACGCTGGCTTCAGCCTAACGTGTGCACACAATCAGATTTATAATATTATTAGGATTATGTAAGTAATATATGATCTGGTTAATGGCGTTTAAACTTTTTTTTATTGATAAGTGGGTCACTCTTCCAAAACATGCAACTTTACAGTATAAAACATTTTTTTTTAAATGGGTACTATAAATGTACGGTTCATATATTGTTGTGAGCTAGGGGTTCGAAAGGATTGATGCCAATATATAAGAACAATCAACAGGCTTTATTTACTCCAAACAGTTCGATAAGAACACAGATATCTTTTCAAAGCCACAAATATTCAGAAATCTTTAAATCTAATAAAAGCACAGAAAATTTTCACTCAGAACAAAACGTTCAATACGGCGTACCAGATACAAAATCGCTCAGAGAAACACAGTCTCAATGCAAAGCCTCTCGTGCGTATTCAATCGCAGTTGACAGAGAACTAACTGAACTGAACTGGTGGAGGTCCAAGCTGGCTCTTTTATATAGGCTTTAGAGATCATTCTAGAATTTTCGAGAGTTTCGGATGCTAGAAATCACCAGAAAGTGCTTCAACTCTCGATAGAGGACCCCAAGCGAGAAAGGACACCAATGTACAGGTACAAGGGGGGGGGGTTTCACAAGGAACAACCAGCCAGGACACTAACCGCGAGGTTTATAGCTTGAATGTCCTGGCGGAAAAATCCCTTACACCATCCAGCGGTTCCACAAGGGAACGAGCTTGATCAGCGGCGTTAATTTGAAATACAAATCATAAAACATCCCACACTGGGACAGATCTAAGCAAAAATGGCCGCAGGCCTGCTTTTAACTAAAATAAACTAAAATAAATTAACAAATATTAAGTCTAATATTAGAGAAAAAGTTATAACAAAATAATTTTCTGTGTATAGTTTCATAAAATATAAAAATATAGAACAAAACACTAATCACTTTTTAAAAAGTGTTCTGTACTGCAACTCAAAAACTGTGCACAAATTGTTCTCAATGTTCGTATAAAGTTCATAAAGTTCATGTAAAATCAAAGTTCGATTATAAACTCAAAGTTCACATAATGTTCACTTCTCTAAATAAGCTCAGGATACACTGCAACAGCATGATAAAGTTACCTATAGCTAAAATTCTTATTGTTCCCAATGTACACGTAGAGTTCATAGTTCGTTGAAAAGTCAAAGTAAGTTTGTAAATTTAAAATAGTTGTTCATGATTCCATCAATAATTACACAATATGTACACAACTCTACGTTTGTAGATCCCCACCAGTAATCATCAAGTGCGCCGAAGAAACTTTTAAAATCAACACACAGAACAGATTAGCACAGTTAAACTCATTTCAGTCAAAATAAGTTCGTAAATTTAAAATAGTTGTTCATGATTCCATCAGTAAATGCACAATATGTACACAACTCGACGTTAGTAGATCCCCACATATAATCATCAGAAGCACAGGAAAAACTGTTAAAATCAAATCGCAAAACAGTTGAGCGCGATTACTGTCACTTGAACTTTGAAGAAAAAATTATCACAAAAGAAGAAATTGTAAAGAAAAAATATACCTAAAAGGTATATTTTATGAATGAGTACATGCTATTCAGTTTATTATAGATTGCCTTCAGCTTCTCATAGTTTTTTGAATTAAACAAAATTTCCTGTAGGTTTTTTCTTATTGTATTCTGTGAGTCAAAATGAAAATAGTATGGCATGATAGGGCATTTCCCAAAGATATAATGTAATACATCACCCTTTTTATTGCATTGACAGTTTTCTGTATTCAGTTTCTTTATTTTATAAAGAAAAACCGGGAAAGAGCCATGTCCTGTAATAAAATATTGAATCACTTGACTAGTACATAAATATCCTGTATCTACCTTTTTAATTATCTTGTATGTATCTCTTCCAAGTGTTGAACTAGACCATTCCATTTGCCAGTCTCTTAATATATTAATTTTCAGAGTTTTTGTGACCGCGGAAACTGGAAAATCCAAAGTTACATTTTCATTATATTTATTTTTCAAAATCGCATTTTTTGCCAGTTCGTCCACAATCTCATTCCCTGAAAGACCTACATGAGCCTTTATTCAGCCCAGTTCCACTGTTACATACGGATTATCCAAAAGTTTACAATAAATATCTCTAATGATTGTATTTTTATTTAGGAAAGAGTTGCTGCAGTGATAATATCGAAGAAAGTGAGTCCGTATAAATTCTTGCTCTATTATAATTAGTTGAAGTAATCCAACTTATTGCATGTTTAATAGCCTGTAGTTCAGCCTGGAAGATCGTATTTAAATTATGCAAGCGAATTTTTTCCTCATGAATATAATTATTATCTAGAAAAACGGTAAAAGCCGCTGCTACACCCTCTTCCATCTTGGAACCATCAGTATAAATAGTCGGAAATTTCACAGGAACTATCTGCTCAATTTTAGTGACTGAATCAATCAATTTAATATTTAATTTTGAAGTAAAATTTATGAATTCAAATGAGCTTAAATTATCCATTAAATTATCCTTATTTATTATTTGATTCTGAATAATTATATCTTGCTGACCATTCCTTATTGCATATTTATCTGACATAGACTTAATAGTAAAATGTATTGGAGGGATTCCGGCCAAAACGCAAAGTGCTTCTGTAGATGTATTCTTATATGCTTTTATAATGCTCAAAAGACCTGTTCTTTGACAAGAACTAATTCTTTTTCTTGCTGGAATCTTTATATCATTGGCCCAAGCCTCACATCCGTATAATATTTGTTTCTCTATCACAGTCAAGTACCAGGTCTTTCTGTACTCCGCTTTCAAGCCTTTGTCTCTTATATTCGTTTTCGAAATATTACCAACAAAACTTTTAATTTTTTCCCTTATACTGTCAAAATGTAGTAACCATGTAAATTTACCATCTATAATAAAACCTAAGTAATTAATAGCATCCTTAACTGTAATTGAATTATTACCTAATTTAAAGATTGGCCACCTGTTCTCCAGCTGAAGACTTCCAAACAGCATTGATTCACATTTATGAATACTTAACTTTAATCTATATCTATCACAGATATCTTTAAAGGTTTGAATTGAAGCATTCATATTATTCTCTAGTTGTCTTCTGGTGTTTGCCCCAATAAGTATCACGAAATCATCCGCGTAAGAAACTATGTAATCATATAAGTTACTATAGTCTTTTAAAATAAAATCTGCAATTAACAACCATAGTAAAGGTCCTAGACAGGACCCCTGCGGCTGCCTTGGAAAAGAGAAAACCATCTAATTCCTGTGACATAGTTAAACCCAATTTGCCTGTGTGAAATGTAGTTTTTCAAAATAGCCTTAAGATAAAATGGAATAGGAAGTCTGTCAATTATATTGCTCATGATTTGCCAGTCCGCTGAGTCAAACGCTCCTTCGATATCTAAGGAAGTGAGTGCACAGTACTTGTAATCCATAAGGATATTTTTTGTTTTATCTTTTAAGTCCAATAGTGCTTTCACTGTAGATCTTTTTTCCCTGAAACCATGCTGACTATCGCTAAAATAACCGTCACTTTCCAATTTAACCATTATTCTTTGTTTAACAATTCTTTCCAGAATTTTTCCCAATATTGGCAGTAACGTAATGGGTCTGTAGGACCTTGGATTTTTGGGATCTTTATTTTTCTTGTGAAATAATATAACAATTCCTTTCTTCCAACTTTTAGGAAAATGACCATACTCCAGTGATTTATTAAATATTTTTAGCATTAAATCTGGAAAAAGGTTACAAATATGTTTAACAACTCTAGCATCAATTTTCTCCCAACCAGGAGCCTTGTTAACCGCCTGTTTCGAAAGAGCATATTTCAACTCACGTATTCCTATCAATTCCTTGTCTGGAATCAGATTATATTTTCCATTTGTAGTAAATTCATAGATATCTGTTGGAACTTCATTTATTTTAAAATGCTCTATCATCAGCCGTTCAGCCACTTCGTCATAAGCGTCAAAAATTTCTGAATCGGTTAATGTCATAAAAATTAAGTCAGTATTTTGTAATTTCTTCCCTGCTATGTATTTATATAGGCCACCATATGCATCTTTAGTTTCCGTACAAAAATTTATCCAAGATTTTTTCTTAGTTTCTTTAATTAATTTTTTATATTTATTTCTACTGTTAATATAGATTTCTTTAAGTTGTGCATTATCTCTGTTTTTCTTATACCTTTTGTACATTGCTGTTATCTTGTTCCTTTCTATCTTTAGTTCTTTATTGAACCATTGCATTTTAGGCTTATGACTAAGTTTTTTTTTCTGAAACTTCCTTCCATTATGTTACCAACATCCTCTATAAATTTTTCCATAAAATTATCAATGTCGTCTGTGGTCTGTATATTGCCAAGGAAACCATTCCATATACTCAACTTACCTTTGAAAAGCATGTCAAACTTTTTAAAATTTCCATTCTTCGTCTTATATCTATACGGATTTTTGTACACTGGATTAATATTCAATTTAAAGTTAATATATCTGTGATCGCTGAACAAGAATTTATTGATGTCAACATGCCAGTCGTCAATAATTTCCTGTATGAAAGTTCCACCAATCGTTAAGTCTGGTCTTCCTGTTAAATCTCCTTGTACAAATGTGTGTGGTGCATCTAAATCATTTAATATCATCATATTATTAAACATCAGTTGATCAACCAGTCCTTGACCTCTAGGATCTTGCCGCGAGTAACCAAGTGACAGTAAATGAGCGTTAAAATCGCCAGCCACCAGCACTTTTGAAAACTCTGGGAATACATTCGACCATTCCTCCAGATCAGCCTCCAAATCACTCGAGGGAGCTGAATACTGCGAACCCCAAAAACAATTTCTCATTAAATACATTAAGGGCAATAAAAACAGAATTATTCATAACCAATGATTGAACCGCAACACAATCCATATTAGTAACTAAAATATAAGAGTTATCATTAGAGGATGAAAAGGAGGACAAGTCAGTAGGAACACCAGCTGGTTTCCCCAACTTACCACAGACATCCTGGCAAAAAGCTATATCTATACCATTTTCCAAGACATAAGTGACCATTGGTACATTTGCATCATAACAATGATGCAAATTAATTTGTAAACATTTAATACACGGGGACCTTATGTCTACACCATCACCAGAATCGCTCTTAGCTACGCCGTGGAGGGCAGTTCAACCTTTGATCGGAAAGCAAACCCGTTGCCAATAAATGCTATAAAATTCAAAACACTAAAAGCAAACATGCAAAATAAACATTAAACACAATCATAATGCTGAATTATACAAAATATACACTTATTTTTAAAAAAATTAAATTAAATTAAAGCATAGACATCATTACATACAAGTACTTAAATAATAATAACATTAATAATGATAATGCTAAGCAAAAGAAATTTTTACATTAACTTATATACAAGACCATGGTCATACTAATTTACATTATCTACATTACACTATTTACAATCAATGAACTAAGTACTATGGCCATAGTATGGAGCCAGCCTGTCGTAATGAACGACTCTAGGCTTCGAACTTGGTGACTTTCGGATCCGAATTACGACATCGTTCAGTCTGTTTAGGACTGTATAAGGACCGTCCCAGTGCGATTGCAGTTTGGGAGAAAGTCCTTTACGTCGAGTCGGATTATAAAACCACACCTTGTCACCTTCTCTGAATTGATGTCCCGTGGCTTTCGTGTCGTACCTGGTCTTCATCTTCTCTGTCTGTATATTGATCCGCTCTCGAGCCAAGTTGTGGACGTCTTCAAATCGTGCCTGGAGATTCTGCACGTATCCCTCTGGCGATGAAGGCGCATCTGGAGGGCGACCAAAAAGCAGATCACAAGGTAGACGAAGATCACGACCGAAAAGCATCTGAGACGGGGAATAGCCGGTTATTTCATGGACGGCGCTGCGATAGGCGAGAAGAAACAAGGGAAGTTTTTGGTCCCAGTCTTGTTGGTTTCTTGAGACCAGCAGTGAGAGGTTGTTGAGGATGGTACGATTAAACCTCTCAACCATGCCATCCGACTGTGGATGTAAAGGCGTCGTCCAAGTTTTGTCCATTCCGAGAAGTTGACAGAGACCCTGAATCACAGCTAGAGTTGCAAAGGGTGGAAAAAACCGGGTTTATTCCCGGGAATAAACCGGGTTTTTTGGGAGGGAAATATTGAAAATTTCCAGGAGTTTTCAGAAAGTTTTAGACATGGAATTTTTAATTTGTAAAAAAAAAAAATGTTTTTTACAAATGTAAACAAAACCAATAACACAAATGCAGAAAAATAGCGCAGTTTACATTAAAACTCACGACATACATGGTTAAGCTGCAGAAATATTAAGTAAGATAATTAAAATATCATAAGTAATTTTGATATTTTAATCGTGGATAAGTAAAAAATGCGAGAGGCAGATGACAGATTCATCTTTCCTGATATGAATATCAATATCACCCCTGTTCTCTGATTCAGACAATGTAAACAGAAACAAAAACGAACAAACTAATAGAAATTAATGCAAAAATGCACTATCTCACAAGCAAATTAATATGGAGTATGCCTAAATAGTAAATATGCCAGCTAACAGAAATTAAACAATTTTAATTTTTAAAGAAACATTCAAATGTTTACAAATTGACAGCCGTCATTGTTTTAAATCAAATGAGTTATAATAAATCATAAAAACTTAGAGTACAAAATCCTAAGTTTTGTGAATTCATAATGAAAAACCTATTTTATACTTTTCAGAACGGTGCTTGAAATTTCTTAAAAATTAAAAAAATTAAACTGAAAAAGACTAGTTTTGTTTACTTTCAAAACTCCTTCAAAATTTCCAATATTCCCTAAAATTCCGGGTTTATTCCCAAAAATTCCCTGGTTTATTCCCATCCCTCAAAAACTGCGGGTTTTTTGCAACTCTAACACAGCAGATATGAAATTTCTCCCTTGGTCAGAATGCATTTGAAGGGGGACTCCATACCTTGATATCCACTGGTGTACCAAGGCATCCGCAACCGTAGAAGCTTCTTGATCAGGGATGGCATAAACTTCAGGCAATTTCGTGAAATAGTCCATGACAACAAGGAGGTATTTGTTGCCATCAGCACTTCTTGGCAGAGGACCTAGGATGTCAAAGGCGATGCGTTCGAAAGGTGCTCCTACATTGTAGAGATGTAGTCTTCTTCGGCTACGTTTCTTTGGTCCTTTCCGAGCTGCACATGCATCGGAAGATTTGCACCATTGTTCGACGTCAGCTCTCGCTTTTTTCCAGAAGAAGCGCTCTCGGACTCTGTGTAATGTTTTCATGACTCCAAAATGGCCACCAGTGGGACTGCCATGTAATTCCTTGAGGACCTCGGGGATTCGGGATCGAGGAAGTACCAACTGCCACCGAGATGTCTTCCCATCTTCCGATTCGAATTTTCGGAACAGGACAGCATTCCTGACGTGGAGGGAGTTCCAAAGAGCTCAATATTGCTTCGTCGTAGGACTGTAGGTCGAGATGTCTTTCCAACTGGGCTTTGTGCTAGAAGATTCTAATAACTCCAAGATTGGTTTGATGTCAGAATCTGCCATTTGATCTTCTCGAATCTTCTCATCACTCCAGGGATCTGGTGGCGTTGATAGTGAAGTCTTCGTCTGGCGTATGACATGTTCGGGATTATACTTGTTCTCCGCTCTTGACCAATAGCGACAACTTTCGGGACACGGTCTTCTTGATAGGGCATCGGCGTTTCCATGCGATGAGCCTTTGCGATGCCTGATGTCAAAGTCGTATTCCTGGAGTCGTTGTATCCATCTGGCTACTTGGCCCTCTGGGTTCTTAAAATTCATAAGCCATGTTAGGGATGCGTGATCAGTACGAAGGAGAAATTTCCTGCCATAGAGATAGTGATGGAAGTGTTCTATGGCTTTCACTATAGCTAATAACTCCTTACGAGTGACGCAATAATTCCGCTCTGGTTTCGATAAACATATGCTCCAGTATGCTACGACTCGTTCTTGGCCATCTATTTCTTGGGAAAGTACAGCTCCGACACTTTCATGACTGGCATCCGTGTCCACAATGAATTGTTTGTCGGTGTGTGGATAGGTAAATTTAGGTTTTATACAAGAAGGAAAAATACCAGCATCGCAGAAAACTGTTTATTGTTAGGAAGAAAAATATTTTTTAATTTCTGGTTTGCTGTCTGTATGCTGTCTATCTTTTTTCTTTCTTCAGGCTAATGATGTATCTGATGTAGTTAGAAACTGGCACATTCTGTCGAAAAGTTTTAAAATTAATGTATATATTTTCTAAAATATAACTTCATTATGTATTCTATATTTGAATATAAACAATTTTCTTCTCACCTAGTTTTTTTCTGTAGATGCCAGGAAAATGATTCAAATTAAACGTAATTCTGAAGGTACCATGTAACAAGGAACTTACTGTAGGTTCCTTATTCCATGGGAGGTACTAGGTCCGGACGGACCACCTTTTTTTTTTTTACTTTCTACTCTGCAAGCCGGACGCCTCAGGCCTAGTCAACCTGGAGTGCGTCGGATTTAGGGGCACTAACTTTCCTATTTTTTATATCTGTTTTACTAATTTTTTATGATTTGTGTTGTTTTGTCCGCTAGTAAAGAGATAGTGCTCGCGTCTGAAGGCTTTGCATTCCGAGCTGGCTGTAGACTAATTCTCAGGGGAGTGCTCCTGGCTAGTCATTTGAAACGTGTTTCGCTTTTGTGGTCTGCCAGTAGATACCCGATTACGATGATGCTACGGACTCTCGCTTGGAGACCGGACCTGATCCAGCCCCTCTCGATCACTCGGTGGGTGCCCTATCGCAGCGTTCGGATTTCAGAATTCTAAATCGCCGGTCATGTCTAGCAACGAATGAGTAAAAATGGCGTCATCAGCGGGCTAGGCCAGGAGTACCTCTGAGTTGTACCGAATCAACCTGGCTTTGGCATGAGAAAATGACTGGGAGCTCGGCCGAGGACGCCGTAACCGCACCAACCATTTTTGAAGTGTTTCTTAAGCGGAGTCCCAGACGGGTGCGGATGTCCATGGAGCTTCATTTCTAGTCTCCTGATCATGTCTCTAAAAGCAAGTGTGGTTGGAGATTCCGTCTCCATGGCAGCATTATGCGGACGCTACTTTCTCCTACGGGAGGCGGCGGTTGTGGGGCGCAGTCGTCATTGTAGCGAAAACAGGTAGTTGTCTATGGGATGGATGAGCTAGGCGAGCAAAGGCGGAACCAGGTCCGGCCGGACCACTATTATGCTTTTACTTTCTACTTTGTAGTACTGACGCCTCAGGAGTAATCACCCTGGGTTACACAGGCTGCGGGGGACTAATTCTCTTCTTTTATATCTATCTTTTTATTTATTTTTACTGATATTTTATGTTTTGTACTGTTTTTGGTCCTTCGGCAAGGAGCTAGTGATCCCCTCTGTAGGCTATCCACGATCCGAGCTAGCGGTAGCGTAGTTCTCAGGTGTGGGCTTCTCGTTAGTCTCCAAGATGTGGTTCGTTCTTGTAGGCTGCCACACCCTACTTGGGGATGATGATGCGACGGGCCTAGCTTTTGGGACCGGACCTGTTCCAGCCCATCTCGTTCTATTGAGTGTGGATTTATAGCAGCTTCTGGAGCTGGTTTAACAAGCCAGGTCATGTCCAGTGTTCGATGGATGCGTTAAACTAACCTGTCTTACAGTGAGTTAAAGCTAAAGTTACTGAGAACATTAGCTTTTACAGTGATAAAGAAGATAGAAAACTCATGTGTCACGCATAAATTACGAAACCCTTTCTAAACTACTAGAACATTGAACTTCATCTTTTTATACGATGAAAGGATATATCAAAATAAACAGTTTGAAAAACACATACCGCAGTTAAAAAATATTTTCAGCAATGACCTCTCATAGACGTTAATGTATTCGAATTCTCTTGTGCAACCCTGTATACGATGTATAAATTTTCACATAATATATTAAAATATCACATAATTTGTTAAAATTTAATTCGGCTGAGAATCGCATAACACAAAAAGCGCTTTTCCAATAATTATCATCCATAGAAGGCAATGTATCCATATAATTTTTTACCGGTCTGTATATGAATTTATTTACATTATACTCACACAATATCTACCCTATATATATAAAATCCTAATGAAACGAATTTGTGAAACGATTTTATGAAACGAATTTATCTACCCTATATATATAAAATCCTAATGAAACGAATTTGTGAAACGATTTTATGAAACGAATTTATGAAACGATTTTATGAAACGACTGATTAAACGACTGATTGTGTTTCAGGGCTATTTTTAATAAAATATTAAACGCTTGATGGTGAAATTAATACCAATTGTGCATAAAAATCCGCGGATGTCAAAACTGGTAATAGAATTTTGAAATTGGAATTAGTTTTCGAGATATTAATTTTTTTCTAATTTTAATGACATTTCTGTAATGATGGCAACTAATTACTCAGTTTTTTTGTGACAAAAAAGGGGGAAAATATGAAAAGGATCCCGATAGGGATTATTGATTTTTTTTATTCGTCATTTTCAAATTGAAAATGAATTTATCTTATATTTCAATTGATAATGAAGACAAGATTGTGATTAAATTATGTTTTTCAGGAAAATTTGAAAAAAAAAATCACATTTCTATTGTCAGGATTCAATCGTCTGTCAGCATTTAATTTAATTTATAAACTGGAACTATTTTGAATAAATTCGTCCAAATGACGTCATTTATGTAAACGCAAAAGAAAGGGAGGGATAGTAATTAATATTTATTGATATCATTTTGTTATTTTTTTTATAAAATTTAATTAAACGAATTTATAAAATCACTAATTCGGATATTTGAAACGAATATATAAAATAATAATTGCCCAACTGAGCGGAAGGAGAATAAAATATCCTGCTTGGTTTTCTTTCCAATTTTAATGAGAATATGACATCAATCACCGATTTTTATTGGAGACTGTTTTTACATTTTTTAAATGGAGGTTTTTTTAGTAAAAATTTTTAACCATGCTTTTTTAAATAATGTCTGAAAGAAAAATTGGTAAAATGTACAAATTGGCAACATACTTTCTGTCAACCTATTCACTTTGTCATTTCGTATACAGAAGCATTTTTTCAATATTTATACAATTTGTTTAGCGTAAAATGTCATTTATCCTATTTTATATATAATCAGAAGTAATTTGTATAGAAAAAACAATAATAATATACGTATAATTAAAATACGCATATAAACAAAAAAAAAATCGTCGAATTTGTTTTCATGGCTGTTTATGTCATTTGGCACCAAATCTCACTCTCTGATGCCCGAATTGCGCCAAGCTTTTTAAAAAAGCGTCAAGACCCCTGTAATAGAAAAGCACCAAAAGTTCATAGCTCGAATTACGCCAAACCTAAAAGCAAAGGATCCTATACTGGAAAAGTACCCGATTTTCTTATGGACAATATTCAACTGACATAACATGGTGTAAAATTATCGCGGATAGCAAATTTGTTTAAATATCTCATCAATTGATGCCGAATAAATGCAGCCATGCATGCACAAAATATTTAATTAATTTTGTATGATAAATAATTGTTCGAAAATTCGTATATACATATTAATTAAAATAAATAATTTACATATTTAAAATAACATGAAAATATGCATGATGGTGCACTAAAATAGAGAGAAAATTAAAACCTGTTACTGAAAATGTCTATAACATAGTACTTTTCAATACCGTGGTTCTTAATGTTATTCACAAGCAGATGGAATTTTTCTCATCCTTAAACGCAAAGGAAGAATAGAATACAGATCGTTGTTATAAAAGTACGAGAGGTAGCCACAATTTAAACGTAACCATTTTATACAAGCTGGTTTTCAAGTTGTAATTGATTTTACTTATCAATCCCGAAAACAGTCGTCAGTTGTCGCAACAACTGTGTATGAGGCCATGATAATCAAAAAATGCCCCATTAAAACGTTAAAAGCATGGCAACCCAATTACAGATTTACTAATATTTTTAAAACAAAACACGCTGTCATGTTTTTAAAGGCCTCGAAGTCTGAGCGGGGGTTGGCGAGCGTAGCTCGCAGGGGGTAGGCCCCCTAGTAGAATAGTAAAATTTAGTTTAGCTGAAAAATGCGTAACATTGTTGAAAAACCTTTTTCAGCAATTACCGGATTACTCATAGATGATAACATACCGTGTGGTTATAAAAAAGTCCTTCCGGCCTGTACCGGGAGGAAAAGGTAGCTTTCCTATATCTTATTTTTTAAATTTTAGCTAATGTTACACAAAAACAGCAACTTAAAATGCAAATAAAACGTTTACAAAAGATTCGTTAATACTGAATTTGAATAAGAAATTCGCCAAATTATTGAGCAATAGCCAAATTGGCTTCATTTATGAAAACTTATTTTAGTCGCCAAATTTGGCGATATTTCGCCAAATGTCGCCAAGTTTGGCGAGAATTTGGTGCTAACGGATATGAATATATAGTTTTATGCGTTTGATTGGGAAAATTATTACAACAATGAAAATTTTTGTAATGTGCTGTCTTGTTTCAAAATGTCAGCCACCCTAGAATTTCAAACTGCTCTATCTCAGCCGTTTTTTAAGATAGAGGTAAAACAAAAAATGCTCTGGAATCCTTGTTTCAAGGTCTAACACTGAATTAAAAAATAAATTTGAATTTTTAACTTTTTTGTATATTTATTTTAGTTTTAAATTTTTAAATGGCCGCCATCTTGAAACAAAATGGCGGACCAAGCTGGCCAACGAACTCGGTCGAGACATTGGGGAGCTTAATACACACAATTAGTTTCATCAAAATTGATTTATAAATACGAGCGTTATCGTATGACATAGGTCAGATATATATATATATATATGGAGATATATATATATATATATATATATATATATATATAAATCAACATTTGAACGGCGGTGGTTTTGGAGTCTGGGGGTCATGATCGGTGAAAATGTATCGAAATTTTCCGGAACTGCTTTCCTCCGAACGGCTGCAATAGGTAGCTTTATACTTTTTTGTATTGAAAGCTACCTAATAAGTATCCCTATTTGGAGCTGTCGGTAGCTTGAAGGAATAACGCGAATGAAACCAAAATTTGTTCACGTACTATTTGAGAAGGGGGAAGAAGAATGGAACAAAAAAAAATAATTGCAATAATTGCAATAATCGCCGACAGATGGCGCTTTTGTGTGTGAAATGTAATGTGCAGTATAAGAACAAAGAATTAAGGCACAAAACCGGATGGCATACCTTATTTATTGGAGAATGTCATAGTGAATGTGGTTAAGATTTCGCATGGCGGTGCCGATCAAGTTCAGGTTCCACATGACCATTGTGCTGTAAGACACAATCCAGGCGGTGGACGACGTGCTCAACTGCGGAATGTAACGCATCAGAAGTGACGTTTCACATATGTTGTGATATGTGATCTTTTAAGTCATTGAGGTTTGCGACACCTCCACGGTACACAATAAATTTTAAGTACCCCCAAAGCCAAAAATCACATGGCGTCACATCAGTGGATAAAGAAGGCCACGTCATACGAAAATACCAGCTTATTACTCTATCATCTGTGAAATGTTGTCGTAAGAACTGTTGTACTGCTCGCCCAATATGGGGCAAGGCTCCATCTTGCATAAAAATTGTTTCAACAGGCACTGTCCTTGCTGCAGTTGGGGAACTACGAAAGTTTGTAACATGCACAGGTATTTTTGTGCAGTAACCGAACACGTTATAGGGCCTGTTGGCAGTAACTCCTAAAAAAAAATAAGGACCAAGAATGAAACTTGCAGTAAAGCCACACCACACAGTGATTTTTAGAGAGTGGAGGGGTATTTCGTGAATAACAGTACGTGGCTCCAAAGCCCACATTCTGCAGTTCTGCGTATTGACTGTCCGATTCATATGAAAATGGGATTCATCTCCCCATAAAATCTTCCATGGGAAGTCATCATCCACCTCCATTCGTGCTAAAAGGTTAAAGCAAAATCCAGTCTCTGCTGCGCGTCACCTGGTAACAATTGTTTATGACAACAAATTTTATACGGATAAAATTGAATTATCTATTTTAGGACTTTCCGAACAGTAAGCATATGGAATATCCAAATTTCGGGTAACTCCACGTGCACTAGGATCGGCTTCCGGAATCCCTGATGACTCCACAATCGCAGTGGCAATTTCTTCTTGCATGCAGAGAGGTACTGGTTTCCTCCCTCTTCCACATTTTACAGTAAACGATCCAGTCTCCTCGAATTTTTTTACCATTATTCTCACTGTACACGGTGTCAAAGGACTTTTACCTTTACGCATTCCTTTCACACGCCTAAATTCACGTAAAGCAGCTGCACTGTTTGAGCTGTTAAAGTAGAATAGTTTTTAAATTAAAGCGCGATCTGGTAAACTGAGAGCCATGTCGTACAATATTAATGGCAGAAATGACTGCGTTTCGATTTTACTAATGATTACAACGGCACCGCCATCTGTTTCCGATTATTGTAACTATTTTTTATTGTTCCATTCTTCTTCCCCCTTCCCGAATAGTATGTGTACAAATTTTGGTTTCATTCGGGTTATTCCTTCAAGCTACACACAGCTCCAAATAGGGATACTTATTTTATAACCACCCTGTATTTGAATTATTTTGTGTAGCCCTGCATGTATAGATTTTTATACACATCATAAGTGTACAAAAATTTAATTCAACGCGCATGTCACAATTCTAAACGTTTACCCGGCAGTTACCAGTCATATATAAGAATGCATTCATATATGATACACAACTTCACATAATACAGCAAAATTTGGTTCAGCTGAAGAACATGTAACACATTCGCTTGGTGATATTGGCAGACGTTCGGACACATTCGCTTGCGCAACCGCGCATGCGCGGCAGCGTATTACTGCTTATTGTACTGTTTATTACTGTTAATTTAACGGTATAATACTGGCAGCTGGAATGCTATTATTATACTGTTAAATCAACAATTTTTTTTGCTGTGCAAGTCATCGCAACCAATAGAATTTTGTTGTTTCTATGCTTCTGTGCTCTATATTATTTATAAAGGCATTCTAGGTGCTCATCGCTCACGATTTCGTCCAAAAATCTCTCGACTAATGAAATTTTATCACTTGTATGTCGTCAATTTCTTATTTATAAAGGCACTCTAGTTGCTTATCGCTCAAGATTTTGTTAAAAATCCTTTGACTAAGCAAATTTTATTTCTCGTATGCCACCTCTTTCACATTTATAAAGGCAATCTAATACTCATCGCTCACTTTTCAAAGCGCAGTAAACAATCATATATTAGAATATTTGACGTAACCCTGTAATAAAATTATACACGATACGACACCACTAGCATAAAAACATCCCTAATGGGCTAAAATTGTAGCATAAAAGTCGGATTCAAATCCGTGTAGTGGTGTAGAGAAAGATGAGGACATACATACATAGCATATACACATATATGACGACTAAACACAGAGGCTTTTTTTTCTTTTTTTCGAAGTCTCTTAAAAAGAGGCATTGTTTTTTCCTTCACAATTACAATAATTAATTACACCTTGTATATAGAAATGTTTTTATGCGGGAACCTCAAAATCCAGCGTCAACGAACAATCTTGACCTTAGCTTTTACTCCAATTACATAAATTCTGAACAGAATTCACTAAAATATCGATTTTAATAACCCAGTGTCGGGTGACAATGCTCCACTTTCGGATGAAAGTGTCAGATGTTCTGATTCAGTCCAAGGAATTCCGACAAGGGCACTTCGGGTTCACTCAACTTCCCCAGACTCTTCTTCATTCTGGGAATCGAGTGCAAGAAATCAACATTCTGCAAATGAAAAATAGCTCGTAACAAAGGCAAAAGTAAGTTTGAATATTTACTATGCATTTTAAATTACGGTAAAATCCTCATATTAACCCTACAGTGTAGCCAATTGGCAACACTTTCTATTTAACTTTTAATAAATAAATCAAGTTCTTTGCAACCACTTTATTTATATAGAAATATTAACACTGTAAAAATAACATAAATATGCTACTAAATAAAGTTAAAAATATATCTTAAAATTTCTGGTGTCGAATTCTAAATATAAGTATAAAAAAACACAATTCTAAAAGAAATATTCATGCACTGTCGGGTTAATTGCGAGCATCTGCAAAGGGTACAGTAGTCTTTAAAAATTGTTCTTCATTATTAATGTCATTCCAACAAGAAAATATTTAAAGATGTCTTCTGTACCACAAATTCAATAAATATTTTTGAAAATAAGTTTACAAGTAAAAATGGTTTTAAAAAAAAATCATAAGAATTTATTTTAAAAATCACGGAAATTTCATGACTGAAATTCAAGTTGCTCTAAAATATTTCTGTTACAATATATTAATTTTGCGTGAGCCCGATTATGGAAAATTAACCATTTTGATTTTCGCTTGGTAGAAAACGCGAACTAGCGAATTTATATATTTAAAAAATATATAATTTTGTTCTGTTTTATTATTTTTTTTAAGATATGGCAACAGGAAAGATAAAAAGCATTATTTAAACTATGTATTCAGGATTTCTAAATTGATTTCTTAATTTAAATTACTCAATCATAATTTATTATTAAACTATTTATTGATAAAATCTTATTCAAAAAATATATTACACTCTTTATGTTTAATCTATAATTCGTTTTCTATATTCTAGTGCTTAAAATATGTCATTGTTGCAGTTTCACAGTTGACCTCTTTTAGCAAGCGTGGATTGGCGCATAATTAACTCAATTGTTGTTGTAACGCGTATAATTGTAACCATAAAGAATCTTTTGTGATTTATCACCTACGGCCGGCTAACAGAAAAACAATTTATAATTAATGTTATTAATTTATAATTAAGTTCTAAAACTATTAAAATGTTATATTGTCATCGAAAACACACCTGTGACGTAATTTTCATAATTCTAGCACATAAGGAAGTAAGTGAAAAATCGATTACAAAATTTCATCCTTACACACATTAAATAAAAGGGTGTAATTATATATATATATATATATACATAGCTATTAATTAGTTCTTTTAAAACTTTTTCAAAAGGCTCCATGCATTCCATTTTTTTAAATATGTACTCCATTTTTTCTGTTTAATACTTAAATGGACTTTATTATATATATATATATATATATATATATATATATATATATATATATATATGCATCCATTTTTAATTCGATAAAAATCTATTTAAAAAGAAAAGAAATTTGCAAATAAAACTGAATATTTTATTAAAAATTCACGCGATAATGGACTTTATTATTACTTTGAAGAATTTAATAAAACAACATATTAGGAAACAAATGTACAGATTTGTTTTGCTATGTTTCCAGATTAATCCTTAGACATGTTCAGAAATTTTAATACAAATTAAAACGCATAGAGCATTTTAAAGTTGTATAAACTGCGAAAATTTTAGTTGAAAAAAATGCATTAGTTTATGCTATGTTATTACACACTTTTATTTAACTCAGCTTGGTTTTTGTATGTGAAGATGGAATTTTTTAATTGAATTTTAACACGCTTCCTGATAGGCTAGAATTATTGACATTCTGTTCATGGGTGCGTTTCCGATAAAAATACAGCATTTTAATGTTTTTAGAACTTAATTATAAATTCATTAATTTTAAGGCACTTTTCCGTTAACCCACCACAGATAAATCACCAAATAATCTTTATGCTTACAACTGTTTACGAGTTACAACAACAAAGTGAGTTAATGACCCGCCAATCCACGCTCGCTAAAATAGGCCAACTGTCTACGAAACTACCAAGAACATTTTTCAACATTAAAAAGTAGAAAATTTAAATAAAAAGATAAAGAGTGTAATATTTTTTAAAAACTATTTAATTGTAAATAAATTATGATTATGCGTTGAGAAAACAATTTAGAAATCTTGAATAGTTAGTTTTAAAAGTGTCTATTAGTGTCAAAAAAAAAAAAAGAGCAAAAATTATATTTTTTTTAAATTAATTCACTAGATTGTATTTTCTATCAAGCGTAAATAAAAGGGGTGAATTTTCAGTAATTTGGGGTCTATGCCAAATTAACGAATTATAACGGACATATTTTGAATTGTCATATTTGAATATATGAATTGCAGTCGTAAAATTAAGTGTTATTTTTAAGATAAACATGAAATGCTTGTAAAAGAATGTGTTTTTTTTTTAAACTCTTTTTACTTTTCTTTTTATTATACCTTTACGAAGTATGAAAACATACTTTCTGCAAAGCATATGGCAATATATATACAGTGTCTCACAAAAGTGATGGGACACTTGTGCTTTATAAAAAGAAACTGCAATAAAATAAATAAACAAACATGTGCAAAAATTTTTTGGGTGTGTTTCATATTTAAAGTTAGTAACAATTATTACATAACATACATTTTGTCAAAATATTAAAATATTAATTTAGTAAAAATACAATTGTTCAGAACGGAGCAAAAAATGGCTCACATAAGTGATGGGACACTTACTTTTCCATCAAATATTTATCCAAAAATTTTACTTTTTAAAAGGTTTTAATATTTTGTTGGATTTCCTTTTACTTTTAAAACATGATTTAATCTTTTTGGGATGGATTCGACTAATTTTTTTGTGATTTCTGGAGTGATTTTACCCCATTCTTCTTGAAGCACCGATTTTAGTTGTTGTTTTGAAGAAATGGTGTGTTTGCGAATTCTTGATTCCAATTCTTGCCAAATATTCTCTATGGGATTTAAGTCTGGAGATTGTGGTGGTGTTTTTATTATTTCAGGACAGTTATATAGCAGCCAGAGTCTAACGTTCAGAGCAGTGTGCTTGGGGTCATTGTCCTGGTAGAATTTAAAATCGTTATGAAGGTTCAATTTTCGTGCTGAAGATTTCAAATTTTGCTTTAAAATATCAATATACTTGTACTGATCCATTATACTGTCAATAAAAACAAGATTACCAACTCCAGCGGACGACATACACCCCCATACCATAACTCCTCCTCCACCATGTTTTACTGTTGGTACCAAGTTCTGT
The DNA here is from genome assembly GCA_963931845.1 of Maratus michaelseni. Taxonomy (NCBI): domain Eukaryota; kingdom Metazoa; phylum Arthropoda; class Arachnida; order Araneae; family Salticidae; genus Maratus; species Maratus michaelseni. Next base: position 94,102,344 of record OZ007596.1, read on the forward strand.
TTGCGAAATTCTTCCCTGGGTTTTCTCCACACCAAGATTCTACCGTCAGAACCAAATATATTAAATTTATTCTCATCAGCAAATATAACTTTATTCCAGTAATCAGAATTCTTATTTATGTTGGATTTTGCGAAAGCTAGTCTGAGTTTTCTATTCTTTTCACTTACGAAGAATTTTTTCCTGGCTACTCTACCGTGATATCCAGCAGATCGAATTACCCTTCTAATAGTCTCAGGATTAACAATTATTCCATATAATGCTTGTAAATCAGCAGCAACTTTTGAAGCACTAATTCTTGGATTTTTTTTAATATTTCGAACGATAATTCGCTTTATTCCATTGGATAGCTTTGATGGTCGGCCAGGTCTTCTTTTATCCTGAATCATATGATTCTTTTTATATCGTTTAATGATATTGAAAACTGTTGAACGACTCAAGTTAACTGTTTCAGCAGTTTTTCTAATAGATTTTCCACGTTCAATATGCAAATTAATAACTAATTTTCGAATTTCAGGCGAAGTTTCTTTTCGTTTAGCATTCATGGCTACACAGAGCTAAAAAACACAAAAATTCCAAAACAAACTGGAGAGAAATACTGCAGACGATTTTATAAATTATTGCCAATTGCTTTTAAGTAAAAATAAAACCCCAAAAAATATTTTTATTGCTTATTTCAGACGATTTTTGTTGCATATATAATGGTGTCCCATCACTTATGTGAGCTATTTTTTGCTCCGTTCTAAACATTTGTATTTTTATTAAATTAATATTTTAATATTTTGACAAAATGTATGTTATGTAATAATCTTTACTAAATTTAAGTATGAAACACACCCACAAAAAAATGTGTACATGTTTTTTTAATTTATTTGATTAGTTTCCTTTTGTAAAGCACAAGTGTCCCATCACTTATGTGAGACACTGTATATATATATATATTTGAACGATAAATTTTAAGACTAAACAAAAAATTTTACTTTTTGTCTTTTATTCTCGTTTTAAAGTCCACCGTTCCTTTAAGTAAAATATTATAATCTCAAATACTGTAATCTCAATAGATTTTTTTTCCTTTCTTTGTAAGCAATAGTTAATATTTGTTAATATTTACGCTTTTTTCCCCCAAGTCAAATAATCATGCTTTGAATTAGAACATTTGTTTATTAAAGTGTGTCTTGTTACTATGTGGTACCTATTTGATTTCATTTATTAAGTGAAATTTCTGGTTCAAAATATGTTTATTTGACTCGGGAGAAAAAAAGACGGAAATATTGGCAGCTATGCTTTAGAAATAAAATAAAATAAATGTAATTTATAAGCTTACATTAGAATTTCAGGTAACGTATTTGTTGTTTTTATTTACTGTTCTTAGAGACATTTACTCTACAATAAATATTCTAAAAATAAAATCATTCTTATAGTCCGGATAGCAACGTCATATCTTTGCAACCAATTATAGTGTTGGTGATTTCTGTATATATGATAGATTAGATGGTACTGATAACGAAACTACCAGTCAGCTAGCGAACCAGCACGGTGGAGGGGGGTTGTCATAGCAACATAGTATAATCTGCTGGAATGTGAAATGAATGACAAACCGATTACTGATGATGCTCCCGAATAAGGTTAACCTCAGTAATCGGGTTGCCATTCATTTCACATTCCAGCAGATTATACTATGTTACTATGGCAACCCATATGACACCATAGTATTTAACAAGAAGCAAGAATTTTCATATACTGAATGTTTCACAACGAATGCGTCTTTCTCAAACCACTCTTTACCCCTTTTTTCAACCACCTGCAATAATTTATCTTTACCTATATACTATATATATAAATTATTGTTTGTGTATGCAAATTTACAGATTTACAGTTTTTGACGGATATGCAACGTTTTAGAACATGAGTGAAATTACTGTATATTTTAAAAATTTCCGAAACACCATTTTTCAATCACCTGCTATAGTTTATTATTACATAAACCTTTTTTTTTTTCCCTTCTCTATTGCAATTTTTTCTTTCCTGTTGCCACAAAGAGAAACTGCGAAAGAACCAACGAGCTATAAATAACTTATAGCTCGTTGGTAAGGACAATATTTTTATAAGCCAATGAAAGTCCATACTCACTCGCTATCATTTCGCATCCTAAATTGACGTCATTCTGAGAAGATAATGTGCATTTATCGTATATTAAATTGAAAGATTTTACTATAAGTGCATTAAAATGACCTTCATTTAAATGTATTTGGAATTAAAATATCCATTATAATACAACGCTGACCCGTGTCACGAGGGAGATCTGTTCTCCGGCAGCGAGGATTTTGTTACTGTGAATTCCTATTCCTGGTGATTCTGGCTCAAGGACTTATTATTTTTCACCTAGCCCTCTGTCGCGCTTAGGGCGGGTTCAGTTACAGCTCAAAATTGTATATATTTTTTAACTTTAATAAAATGTACCGGGAAGGACATCTATGCTCTACAGACTTGGTCTCCTCTTCTGAGCAGTCCTCTTAGGCTGTGAATTATAGAACAAGCATTTAAATTTCAAGAAACAAAATTAGGAAAAAAATAATAATGACAATAATTTAATAAATGTGACGTCATAAGAAATGACGTCACATTTATTAAATTATTGCAGCTTTCACTGCAGCGTCAAACATATTCTAAAAAAAGGGTTGCTATATTTTATTTCCAATTTCTTTTGTATATACTACAGCAATATCTTATAGCTAAACCTTATAACTAAATATTTTTAAACTTTAGTGACAGTGGCAACATTTCCTATGATTTGTAGTTAATAATAATAAAATTAAACCAAGTAACCTAGTTTTTTAGGGTTTCGTTCATCTCACGAAACCCTATTCGTCTCGATTCTCTGTCTGTCTGTCACAAAGCCGGTTCTCAGAAACTGTATAACTTACAGACTTGAAATTTTGTGTACTTACAGCCGAATATCTACTGTCACGCTGAAAATCATAAAATTTTGAAAAAGTCGTATTATTTTAATATAGAGAGATAAAAAACCAAAAATCTAACAGCCTTTTCCTTAAATTAAAAAAAATTTCGTTACAGCACTTTTCAGCAATTAAAAATCCACAATAAAATTCTTTCTGCAATAATTAGTTTTCTATTGAAAGATTTCCACGTGAAAAATGAAAATGAAATAAAAAAAGTTTCACCAATTGAAAAAATATTAATATGACGTCATATTGGTAATAAAACGAAAATATTTAAATATTTCTCAATAATACAAGGAGTATGAGTATGTGTAAGTACAGAAAGCAGGTTAATATGACGTCATTAGAGAATTAAAAAGAAAATTAATCTGACGTCATATTGGAAGTTTAATTATATCATATTGGAAATTAAGTTAGGTTAGGACTTTTTCAAATGTTTGAGAATAATACAAAGCATCAATATACAGAAAGCAAGTAGATATGACGTCACAAGTGCTTACAACGTCATATGAGTTTGAAGAACGTATTAAATCATGATAAAAACCCGATTATGAAAATATTGGCCTATTTTAACATTTTGAAGTTCTCTGTACAACGTGTTTAATTTTGAAATTGGATTTTTTTAAATATCGTATTTAGTCCACCTGACAGATATTATTATGATAGAGTATAATAGCGGACTTCGTCCGCCATCGGCCGGTTCAGATAATCGAAAAAACGAAAAAATAGACCAGTACATTTTTACTATATAAAAAACATGACATTTTTTTTCTTTTTTCTTTTTTTTTTTGAAAATGAAAATGAATTTTTTTAGATTTATTACAGAAAGGATAAAGTGTTTTGAAAGGAATATTAAACGAAACTCTTTGTGTGATCTTCGATCACACTTACCCACTTGTTTTAGTGTACGTTCTATCTCTTTTCAAACAAAAGTTCATGACTGACAACATGACCGAAAGCGTCTAGAAAAGGACGTCATTTACAATAACTGTAGATTTAGTTATTTTGAACGAAAATGTAAGTTTATATTTTAAAATATTGCTATACCAAATAGATGATGCGCCGCGCCGTTTGATTGCATTTTTTGCATCTTTTTTTCAATATTGTCGGGGAAATTATATATTTTTCTGTTAGACGCGCCAAAGAAAACCTGCATTCTCATTTATAAAGATGGGCGATTTTGTTATGATTGCGTCGAAGTAACATCATTTTTTTAATTTCCATTTTAACAATCGTATAATTTTCATTTTTACATCGTCGAATAGGGAAAACAAAAATATAAGTTTCCGTTTAAACGTGATGATTTTCCATCAATTGAAACCTCTTTCTGTTCTTAAATTAACTCACAAGGCTTTATTTTTAAACCACACTAAATAAAGTTTCAGTAAATGTTACGTCAGTTGGATGAATTTTTTCCATTTCCCCCCCCCCCCCCGTATTCTCAAGAAATCGTATGTTCTGCTACACGTAACAAAGAAAACGTGAATTATAATTTAAAAAACTAAACAAATTTACTATAATTGTGTCAAAGTAACGTCATTTCTTTTGTTTTAATTTCAATTGAGCCAGTTCTAAAATTAAGACTTACAAACATGAAGTTTTTAACGAATATGATGTTAAACATTATTTTGGGTTAGTCTTCCGTAATCGAGTTACATGCCAAGTATTCGCATGTAAAAAATTAAAACGTAAGTGATTCTATATTATTTTAAGCAAAGTGCATGCCATAAAATCGTGCAGACAGCACTTAAAAAGTTAAATATAGTTCAGCATTTCCCCCCCCCCCAGCTATTACTCCATAAAAGTATTAAAACTCCCCCTCCCCCCCCAAAAAAAAAAAAATGTTAATATATATTTAATCGAACAACGCGCTTAGCCTCTGAAATAATCTCAATCAATAAAATCCCAATCCAGAGTTCTCGAGATTCCTACCCGGCAATCAAGTTTCCCAGCGCTAATATTTAAGAAGCAAGGAAACAAACCCGCATGTTCTACGGCAATAAAACATTAGTTTTTGGACAGAAAAATTAAAGATAAAGTAAATTAAAGAGTGTTTTTGATATATTTAAAATATGGAAGAAGTTTGACAGAGAAAATTTTAACTAATACATTTTAACTGTATTCTATTATGAATCATAACAAAAAATAAACAAATAAATAAATTTAAAAAAAAGGAAGAAAAGAAATAAATAAAAAGCATTGTATGCTTTTAATTTGATATCTTTACTAGATACATTGAATACTGAATCTATAAATTGAAATTTACAAATTAAAGGAATTTGAGTATTTTTCTGTGATTTATCTGATTTAGTTTATGAAATAAAAAAATAAGTGGGTAAATGTGATCGAAGATCGCTCAAAGGGTTTCGTTTAATATTCCTTTCAAAACACTTTATCCTTTCTTTAATAAATCCAAATAAATTTCATTTAGCAAAAAAAAAAAAAAAAAAAAAAAAAAAAGTCATGTTTTTTATAAAGTAAAAATTTACCGGTCTATTTTTTTCTTTTTTTCGAATATCTAAACCATTCCGATAGCGGTCTAAGCCCGCTATTACATTCTCTCACTGTAATATATCTGTCATGCGGACTAAATGCGATATTTAAAAAAAATAATTTCAAAATTAAACATGTTGTACACCATCAAAATGTTAAAATATGCGAATATTTCCATAATCGGATTTTTATCATGATTCAATATGTTTATCAAACTCATATATTTACTATTCTCTATTACTCATATTGATACACGCTTTGTATTATTCTGAAACATTTAAAAAATCTGTTAAACTTCCGATATGACGTCAGATTTTCTTTTTACTTCTCTAATGACGTGATATTAATCTGTTTTGTGCACATACACATACTCATACTCCTTGTATTATTGAGAAATCTTTCCGTTTTATAATTATTATTATTATTATTATTTTATGTTAATTTTACACCTTTAGCATTTAAAAGTAATATACTATTACAAGGTGTTATATTTTATTATATTGTTATATTGTCTTTCCGTTTTATGTTTTATTACCACTATGACGTCAATCAATTTTATTTCATATTAATCTTTTTTTCAATTGGTGAAACTTTTTATTTCATTTTTCACGTGGAAATCGTCTGATAGAAAAATAATTATTGTAGAAAGATTTTCATCGTTGATTTTTAATTTTTGGCATCGGCTATAACAAAAATGTTTAAATTTAATAGGAAAAGGCTGTTAGAATTTTGGTTTTTTATCTCTATTTATTAAAATAATACGAGTTTTTCAAATTTTAATATTTTCAGCTCTTCACAGCTGATATTCTGATTTATACACAAAGTTTGAACTCTGTAAGTTACATAGTTTTCGAGAATGGCTCTGTGACAGACAGACAACGGAGCGGGAGCAATAGGGTTTCGTGAGATGAACGAAACCCTAAAAAGTATGAAAAAAAAAACTAGAAATTTGAAATTTATGTTTTCGTTGACAGATTTCAATTTAGAGCCAAAGTGCTGCATTTTATGATTAATATGATTTTATGATTAATCTTTCGGCAAAGGGCTCATAGCGAAATCGCATATTTAAACAAACATGATTTGAAGCAAAAATGTTGAAATTTTTAGTGGCATTCACATCCATTTTAAAGGACAATATAGCCATGATGGCAAAGCTTGAAAATGGATCCAATTACGGAAGATTAATGTTTAAAAAACAAAACAAAAGGAAGCGTTTTTAGGTAGCTTTCATTACAAAAAGCTACCTATATTGCAGCCATTCGCAAGAAAACAATTCCAAAAAATTTGGTATATTTTCACCGATCATGACCCCTAGACTCCCAAACCACCATCCGTTCAAATGTTGATTTATATATATATATATATATATATATATAACCATTAAATGAACTTTATAACCACCAACAAAAACTGTGAAATTATGAATAAAATAAAATTAACAAATTGACAACAAAACAGGTCTCCCCAACAAACTGAAAATAGATACCAAAAAAAAAAAAAAAAAAAAAAAAAAACAGAAATTAAATAACAGAAATGGAATAATGGAAATTTGTGGAATTTAGACAGAATCTTCAGGTCCCAATTGCCTAAATTTCCACAAATAATATGTGTGGTTTCATCTTCATATTAGCCATAAAATAGCTAAAGAATATGATATATATATATATATATATATATATATATATATATATATATATAATTATAATATCTACGAATTTCAAAAAACATATCAAGTTCTTCTTAAATCTCTATATATTCGTCGCTACCATGTCAAACTATCGAATGTGAAAAAATGCATTTTTCATTACTTTTAAAAATGAGCCGATTGTCACCACTAAATTTTAATAGGGTTTCAGGTTTGCAACATCACCATGGTTGCCAGTTTGGCATCTTTTTCCATTCAAAAATTTCGAATCCACACCAGAAATTTAAAATAGAAATTTTTGCTTATGACTGCATATTTCGTGATTACTTAAAGTAAAAAATATTCTCTCAAAATTTCCGGTATGAATTAGGCATTTCTGAATAAAAAGGGAGGCCTAACTGGTAACTCTGTTCTTCACAGAAATTTTATTTGTATTTTTATTAGGCGAAGAATTCTAATAAAATTTAGTGGTGATAATCGGCCCATTTTTAAAAGTAATGAAAAATGCATTTTTTCATATTCGATAGTTTGACATGGTAGCGACAATATATCTGATATATTGTCATACTGTAACTCTCTTATTTATGATCCGATTTGGATGTGACTGAGGTGTATAGGATATATCAAGGTCTCGACCTAGTTCGTTTGCCAGCTTCATCTGCCATGTTGTTTCAAAATGGCGGCCAGTTAAAAATATTTAAATTTTTAAAAATTCAAAAAGATGAACAAAAAAATTATAAATTGAAAAAAATTGTTTCTGTTAAGTGTTTGAACGTGATTCAAGGATTCTAGAACATTTTTTTGTTTTGGCTATATCTTAAAAAAAGCCTGAGATATGGCAGTTTGAAATTCTATGGCAGTTCGAAATTCTAGGGTGGCTGAAATTTTTAAAGAATCTGATATTTGTTATGCTGTAACTCTCGTATTTATGAACCGATATGAATGTGACTGATCATGTGTACAGAACATACAAAGGTCTTGACCGAGTTCGTTGGCCAGCTTCATGCGCCATCATGTTTCAAAATGCCGAAAAATTAAATTTTTTATTCAAAAAGATGTAGACAAAATTATGAATTGAAAAAAATTGTTTCCGTTATGTGTTAGATCATGATACAAAGATTCCGGAACATTTTTTGTTTTATCTTTATCTTAAAAAATAACTGAGATAGACAGTTTGAAGTTCTAGGTTGGCTGACATTTTGAAACAATCTGATTTTTGTTATGCTGTAACTCTTATGTTTAAATTCGCAAAAAACATTCAGTATTAACGAAAACTGGGATTGATTCTTCTATAGTCGGGTTCCAAGCATTTTAGCTTCGGGTGTTTGAGTAAAATTAGTTGAATTTTTAAAAACATGGGCTATAAAAGCTACCTTTTCCTCCCTGTACAAGCCGGAAGGACTTTTTGATTTGCTCTGGACAATCATTTGCCAATTTTGGTAACTCATCTGTCACTTACTTTTCATTAGTGTAGCAAACAAATGTTCTTGAGACAAATTAAAGAAAAATCATACTTGGACGTTATTAAAAAAGCCATAAAAAATCACTAATCGAACTATAGTTTTCAAACATATGTCATTCAAAAGTACACTTTTTCCCTATACAAAGCAGTAAAATTCGAAATTATAAGATGTCTAGAAGTGATGTAAGATATATAAAAGCGAAAGTCATTGCGACCTTTGCCACCATATATTCCTGAAAATATCTAATGTCCGAGTTACATCCAATGTGAGTGTTGCTACAGTTAAAAAAAAAATTGTTGATTTTACAGTATAATACTGGCACCCCAGCTGCCAGTATTATACAGTAAAATTAACAGTAATAAACAGTAAAATAAGCATAGTAGTACATTGCCGCGCATGGGCGGTGGTGTATTACTGCCTTTTTAAAGTAGAATATTTAAAGACTGGAAGTAATATTTGTTGGGTTCAAGTTATCAAGTTATCAGGGACAAATTTAGCTTTGAGCATTATATATTTTAAAATTAGAAAAATAATTTGGGAAAATTTAAATTTTCAATTTTAAAAAGGTTTTATTCCATTATCCTTTCATATAAAAATCAGCTTGTGTGAGTGTGTGTATGTTCCTTATACAAATCTACAATTTTTGACCGATTTGCACGAAACTTGGTATACGTAAGTTTTATACCTCTATTTACATTTCTTCCCAGATAGCGACACGCACACCTTAGCTTCTCATCGGTGAAGCGTCAGAAATCTTAATCCAACTTTCGCAGTTACTTACACCCTTCAATTTTAAGCCATTCATAAGAATATTTTTCGATTGATTGTTACACTATACTGTTACATTAACAAGTTACTGCTACATTCGAATATTTTTTTTAGATTTGATGAATTGCTTAATTATTTACTCTTACGTGTGATATATTAATGAGGATTTTTAGTTCTGTTAGTGTTTTTAAATATCCTGTGTTTATATAAAATATGAATAAGTGCCATATGCTCGTTGTGTGATTACTAGACCTACTGACGATCCCTATACACACCACCATGCGTGTAACCTGGTTAGTGAAGATTGGTAAAGCAAAGCAACCCGAGTAGCGAAGATTGGTGAGACCAATTAGTAACACGATTAGTGAAGGTAACCCGACTATGGGATATTACAGACTATCGCTATTGCTAAACATCGGTCAGACTTCAAGTTTGGTGAAGAGTCGTGGCGCCTTCTAGTGATTGGCTTCACCCATTTCAAATAGGCTCGCCTTATACTATTACGCACGCCACGGAGTTGATATTCTGGCTTCACTAATGTTGTTTTCAGATATTTTTATAGACAATTTTTTTTAAATATTTAACCTACGTCTAAAAAATATTAGACATTGATAGAAAAATAAATAAAAAACATTAGATTGCAGCGCGAAATCCTCTTACATGTCCACTGGTGTAGCAAAATGCAGTATGTCATTTAAGATTTTAGCATATTACACTGCAAAAAAAATTGTTGATTTTACAGTATAATACTGGCATCCCAGCTGCCAGTATTATACCGTAAAATTAACAGTAATAAACAGTAAAATAAGCAGTAATACGCTGCCGCGCATGCCAGTATTATACTGTAAAATCAACATTTTTTTTTCCTTTTTTGCAGTGTATCCGCTGAAAATAGGCTCTATCGCCGAAATAATATTATGGCAGCACATTAAACTACTCGAATGAAATATTCTATAGAAGATAATTTTCTGGAACTGATTATAAAAACGCTTAAGAACTTGAACGCTGATTTTAGTTTTAATATTACACGCTAGTATTTTAAAGTCATGGTACAACATGTATTTTGAATCTTACTTAAAAAAAGAATTAATATTGATGTGGATGAACTGGTCTTTATAAAATTATTTACTGCATTTAACATTATTTTGGCATTTACAAATTATTATTTTTTTTATCCACAAAAATTCTTAGTTGGAGAAAAGAATAAGTGATTTATTTTGAGGAAAATGATTAAAATAAATTGAGTTTAATAAGGAACACGACCAATTAGGATTGGAAGAATTATAATTGCATGCCTAGTTGTAGCGCAATCTTGTCATCATCTTGCCATACTTTCAATTAAGTTATCATATACTTAAAGGAGAAAAAAGACAATTCATGGAATTGTTACAGTTCATTTAACCCGTTCGCTACCAGAGCCTCGGAAATATAGTGTTTCGCTTGGCCCAGTACTGTTGAGGGTGGTGGAACGTTTTATGCCCAAACATTTTTTTACTGTTAAGCCTAATGCGTGAAAAAAATGTCATATAAAATCGGGTTATTATACAGAGACACTTTAATTTTGGCAAATGATGTCTTATATACGCTTTATAAGTGCCAATAAGCTAAACACAAGTTGGATAATATATTATCAGAAAGTGATTTTCAGAAAGATATGTTTTGGATTTTCGAAGCTTAATCTTATAGAGAAACTTTGGTATTTTGGAAGATAAGTACATAATGATCTTTTTTAAAGTGACAGTGTTTGGAGCGCCCTGTAGCGCGATCTAATAGCCGAACTGCCACCAAACTTGGTATTTAGACTAATCAAGACATGGGAAAAAGGATTCCGTGAAAAAAAAATTAGTTCCAAAATTCGCCGCTAGGGCATTTTGTGGCGCTGCTGTAGCTTACAATAACAAAAATTAGCATAAAACACGGGTATTAAAGAAAAATGCAAATGTTGTGCGATGACAGCGCCAGTAATAGGGGCTATAAAAGCAAGTAGTAGACAGCTCCGACAAATAATCTCAGTTGAAGTAAACGAGCTCCAGTGGACATGCCTCTCACGTTACCGGTACGTGCGTTACTGGTGAAGCTGTATTATATGAATCGATGTAATGCATCCGCAGCTCTTCGGGTTGGGTTGGGTTGATTATTGACGGCCAATTATCTACACTTGGGATATAGGCCCGGGGGGAGTGCCCTTCGTGGGGGTCTTTCTAAGGGAACCCAACCCGTATTTACGCATGGATAAATCCACGGCTCGAAGAAAACCACGAAAACTCCGAACGATTAGGCCAACGGGCGCGATTGAGATCGAACCCAGCACCTCCCGTCTACCAGCTTCGCCAGCAGAACCTCTCAGCCACTGGTGGGGCGACGTAGCTCTTCGGGAATTTCGAACCAGAAAAAAATTACGAAAGGGGCCTTTATCGCTGAATGGTCTTAAGAAAATGATTAAGAAGTTCGAGGAAACGGGGTCACTGACCATTCGCGCTGGGAGAGGACGTAAACAAGTATCAGAAGATGTAATAACTCATGTGGCAACTGCAATTGTCGAAGGATCACAGGGAACCATTGCTGGTACTAGCAGCGCCTGGGGTGTAGCTCGACAATTGGACATGAATTATTCCACGATATGGAGAGTTTTGCGGCGCGTTATTGGATTTTACCCCTACAAAATCAGCCTCTTGCACGAACTGAAACCAAGTGATTATGATAAGCGAGTGACATTCGCTCTATCGTTTCTTGGCAGGGTAGAAATTGATTATGCTTTCCCATGGCACATTCTGTGGGGAGATGAGTGCCATTTTTATCTCAATGGGTCCGTAAACACACAAAATAGCTGAATTTGGGCTTCTGAGCATCCCCACACCATGCATGAAATCCCATTAAATTCCCCAAAAGTCACTGTTTGGTGTGGTTTCCTAGCCGAATTCGTAATTGGGCTATTCTTTTTTGAGACCATCACTCCGACAGGACCCGAAACGTGCACCATAAATGCAGAAAGGTACCACGAAATGCTGCAAACGTTTGTTATTCCACAACTTCAGCAAAGAAACCGTCTCCAACAGACAATCTTTATGCAGGATGGTGCTCCGCCACACATTGGTAATAAGGTAAAGCAGCTGTTGTGCCAAACCTTCACTGATGATAGAGTCATAAGTCGGAGTTTTCCAGTTGCATGGCCGCCTAGTTCCCCTGACTTCACGCCATGCGATTTTTAGCTCTGGGGTTATTTGAAATCTCAAGTTTATGTTGGTGGAGTATCTAATTTGTCTATTCTAAAGGACAACATAACAAAGACAGTGCGGAATATTCCTCGTGATATGTTACGTACGGCTGTGGAGAACGTTGTGCACAGAATGCACGGTGTTATTTCAGAGAACGGTGCTCACATTGAAGGTGGTCTAATTCCTCACCGGGGAAGTTAATGTAGTAAATAAACATTAATAATTTAACTGTACGATTGTATGTGTTAGTATTTTTCTTTTCTCACATTTTATACATTGGAAAGCGCCACAAAATGCCCTAGCGGCGATTTTTGGAACTAATTTTTTTTTTCATGAAATCCTTTTTCCCATGTCTTTATTAGTCTAAATACCAGTTTGGTGCCATTTCGGCTATTAGATCGCGCTACAGGGCGCTCCAAACACTGTCACTTTAAAAAAGATCATCCTGTAGATTTTCTGAATGCTTTCTCCGAGATCTTTAGCCCCAACGCTACCTATATGCAACGCTTGAGATGCCCTTTCTCTCATTGTCTGTCTGTCGATAGATATCCCATTCCGTTTCAAAGAAGCAATGACAAAAAGGCATCTCAAGCGCTGCATATAGGTAGCGTTGGGGCTAAAGATCTCAGAGAAAGCATTCAGAAAACCTACTTATCAACTTATCTTCCAAAATACCAAAGTTTCTTTATAAGATTAGGATCTCCCATTCCGTTGCAAAGAAGTAATGACAGAAAGGGAATCTCAAACGTTGCACATAGGTAACGTTGGGGCTAAAGATCTCGGAGAAAGCATTTAGAAAATATACTTATTTTCCAAAATACCAAAGTTTCTCTATAAGATTAAGCTCCGAAAACCCAAAACAGCTCTTTCTGAAAATCACTTTCTGTTTTTTTCTATCTGAGGGGGAAAAAATAATACTTCCGAGCTTATTGCCGAGCATTATGTCACAATATTCTTTAATTTATATCCTGCTATGGTGAAAATATTTTCTGCAATTAAAACCTTGTATGCAAAAACACCAGTGATGAATGTCTCTGTTAATCGATCACAGAAGGTACCCCCATTATGTTGAACAAGAGAGAACGTTATCAGATCAAATTAAGCAATTCTTAAACTTTATCAGGTAGCATATTTAGATATGTACTTTTCACAGTAGATCCCAGGCTTACGTCAGAGAGTAATTCAAGATATTCTTTAATCTGGAAAAAACAATTTACTACGTACTGCCAATCTTTTATTATTAAAAGACATAACTATGGAGTAAGTGGAATCATGGTAGGAGTTACAATATCTTTGTGTGACCTCTCTGATCTCAAAGTGTTCCATGAAAGAGTTCTGACTGCTGATTTATATCTGGCAAATGTTCTTGATCATGTGGAAGGCGGTATACTGATGCTCAAGATTTATCGATTACTGATTACTACGTTTAAATTATACGGATGCAGATTTTATTGTAAAAATGAAACGTAAGCAAGTTTTTTAATAATGACCACAGAATATATAAAATTAAATATGTAGCCGAAGGTCTCATCGTTAAGGACCATTACGAATAACTGTGTAATGTGTAGATTTATAGAAACATCGACAAAATTAGTGAATGTAGTATATATTTTGGTAGAGACAACAATAGTCTAGCTCAGACTGCAATTTTTCCGCAACTGCTGATTCTAGACTATCTTATAAGCTGTTCCCATTACTGTCGAAGGCATCGGTGCACTCAGGGGCAGGGGGAGGAATCTATGTATACAATTATTTTTGTATAGAAACTTCCATCTTATTTAATTGCATAATTTTGAGATTTTTTCCAACTTTTAAATATTTTCCTGAAAATTTTATTGACTCAGCTTCTGATTCATAGCAAACCTTATAAGATTCGAAATGTTTTTCTATTAATATTATTGAGTCACTTTCCCACTCTTAACAAGTATTTCATAACCTATGTTTGACATATGATTTTGCTTTCTTGTTAACTAATTTTATTGACTCAGTTTCCCATACATAATAATCTAGTAAAATTTGCTCTCGTAAGATATCCGTATCTATAAACTTTATTGATTCAGTTTGTTAAGTTCTCGTTTCCTGCTCACTCTGACGCATTCAAGGTTTCCTTATCGTTAAATACATATTTGAATAACCACGCGTCAATCTGCTTTTTCATCAATCGTTTACTTCTTTATAAACGGGACAATTGCGAGTATAGGAATAGTATACTGAGGGTTTCGTATCGTTACGTCATATTACCGTAAAGCTTAGTAAGTACCTTAGTTTCTTTACAAATATGCAAAAATAAGAACTGCCTACTTTTGCCTTGATGTTTCTTGTAATTTTAGGTGTTTGTAAGCTGTGTTTTAATTAATTAAAGCTATAATTTATATAATTATGTGTCAGCGGCATCAATCAGTTAGCTACAGTGTGAGACAACTGAGTATTTCATCCAAACCCCAGTTGACGTCCGTCACTGGCGGAACCGCGCCCCTCTTCCTTCAAGACTGATTTGGGAAGGTTGTAGCCCCGATCACGGAAGTTCCCACTGGAAAAAATTAAAAGCAAAATCCAGCAAGTTAAAGACACCGACCAGTGGTTTGAGGAAGGCTGGGGGGCATTTAATATATCGGATGACCGCGGCGGCTTCGAGCTCACTCATTGCTCTCGGCGGCGCGGAGGTCGGAGGCGAGCTCTTGGGGCAGATCACTGCCACTCATGAAACAAAACGATCTTGATAGATAGGCGGTCAGACGAGTTTGTCAAATAATAAATCGACATAGAATCATAAATTAATGATTTCGATATTTTTTCTTTACATGTGCTACATAAGACCTTCCTTCGTGCCAAATTTCAAGATTCTGGGTCAACGGGAAGTATCCTATATGTTTTCAGAGTGAGTTTGTATGTAAAAAAACGTTGTTTTAAGGCCGTAGCTTTTTATTGCATTGAGTTAGAAGCTCGAAATTTTTACAAAACAATGGGATCGTGGGCTTTAATATTTGATTTTAATTTCAACTTGATACCTTCAGCCATTTTTTTTAACTCAATCTTAACAGAAAGGCGGTCAGACGAGTTTGAACAATGGGACCGTGGTCCTTATTTGTTATTATTATCATTAATTTCCACTTGATACCTTCACCCGTTCCTGAAAAGAAAAAAAAAACGGTTTTGGCAGACAGGCGGACATTAAACTGATCCTATAAGGGTTCCGATTTTTCCTCTTGAGATACGAAACTCTAAAAACACATCTTTGCGCAGCCCTATACCGATATTTGAAAACTAGAATGCCTTGATAGGACAATTATAGTGCTCCCACGATAACTTGGCCGATGACTTTAAA
Organism: Maratus michaelseni; assembly: GCA_963931845.1. Classification (NCBI taxonomy): domain Eukaryota; kingdom Metazoa; phylum Arthropoda; class Arachnida; order Araneae; family Salticidae; genus Maratus; species Maratus michaelseni. Next base: position 94,118,210 of record OZ007596.1, read on the forward strand.
AAAGTTATCGATGCTATGGGGAAAGAAAGTTGCTAACAGGTACAAAAAATGCAGTAAAATGTATTATTTAATTAAAATCTAGATTATTCTATATACTAGTAGTGATTGTGATCACAAATCACGACTAACTACATCACTTGTGAATAAATTCCTTTAAATTTGTGTTGCTCTTCGACCAAGTTATCGTGAGAGTACTATACGCACACGGACTTAACTTGCGAAGACAAAACATGAACACATTCATACAAACCGTACAGATTTTACGAACGCTTTCCTTGCAAGTTTTTTATTCATAATAACTTTGTAAGGTTATAAATATTTGTGTACATTTTATTGGTTCAATTTCTTATCCATAGCAATCTTGTAATATTTGAAATCTTCTTTCGGTAACTTGTATTAACTCATTTTCTAATTCATAACAACACTGTGAGATTTAAGACTGTTTATTATTATTATTATTATGTATTATTTTTATTTATTTTGTATGTGTGTGTGTGTATTGAATCAGCATTTCAGTAGCCGCATTAAAAAAAAACTATTATGTTGTGCCAGTTACAAAACTTTCTCCTGTATCATTGTAATACACTAATTTAAAGAAAGCTGTTACACGTCAACACTCTAAAAACGACATTTTTCAAAACTGAGCAAAATATACTCAAATCTGAGTATGTCGCATAGTCAAAATGGCTCCGAATAAAAATGACTCCAGTTTGAAACATGTATATACTCATTTCCGAAAACATGCACGCACTCCAGAATAAAACATCATGTGCTCCTATTTGAGTATGTCCATGTTTCAAAAATGAGCATGAACTGACTTCTATGTGCTCATTTTTCAGTATTTCCATGTTTCAAAAATGAATTTGAACTGATTCTAATCATTTTTGAGTATGTCCATTTTTTTAAAAATGAGTATAAACTGACCTCTATGTGCTCAGTTTTGAGTATGTCCATGTTTCAATATTCTGAGTATTTCTGGTATTTCCGAATTGAAAGCATTGGGTCGTCCTATTTAAAAGAAAAAGTTTCATAACAAAATGAAAACATCGATTTACTCAGATTTGAAAGTGTCATTTTTCTCGGTGAACAATTACGAAGTATAGAGTACACAGAAAAAAATAAAACCCAATTTGGGTCGAAAGATTCTTAGGTATGTGCCCAAATTGGGTCATGCCTGTTTTGGTTACCACTGTGTATCCATTTTGGGCACTGTTAAATACCCATTTTCAAAAAAAAAAAAAAAAAAAGGCAAAATTTGGGCACATACCTAAGAATCTTTCGACCCAAATTGAGTTTTATTTTTTTCTGTGTATTTCTTTCAATTTAACTCGGAACTCAAGAGCTAACCTAATACGAAGTTTGATAAAATTCCATCCCGTAGATGCCGAGATATAAATAGCCACCGTGAAAATAGTAAAAAACGCATCCTAGGGCAACGTCACTTGCTGGGCTATATACACCAAAACATAATCAGCAGCTAGCTATATGTCCAAAGGTCTAACTGAATATGACGTTGGATGAAATTTTATCCCATATATGCCGGAAATTGTGAAAAATACAGCATAATAGCTTTATCTATTGGGCGATATGCATCCAAATTTAATCAGCACTTATGTGAAATTTGATGAAATTTCGTGCATTCGTTTTTGCGATAGTATGCCCACAAAATTTGTGATACATACATACAGACAGATGACAGATAGACAGATAGACATTTTCCAGAAATAGTCAAATCGTGTTCAGGACATCTCAAAACGTGTAAATCCATCAAAAATGGAAATCGAAAATTTTCACGGTTTTTAAATGTTTTTTCTTATTCATATAGAAGAAAGGACTATTTAATCTTTCTTGTCGGGCTTCCAGGGTGTACCCGGTAATACACCGGGTGTCGTAAAATGGGCTGACTGATTTTAAAATTCAATAACTTCCAAACGGTGACAAATACACTGCTCAAAACAATTAAAGGATATTGCAGTTTTAGGTGGATTTTGTATCTGGGAAATTTTTTAGCTGATTGATACATGGTCGACAGACATAGTAGGTTATATGAGAATAAATTACACATGTTTGGCAGAAAAAAATGCATTTTATTGCGCATTTGTGTACAAAAGGAAAAAAACACAATTTGTGCATATGAGAAAAAAAGAATAAGAAAAGGTGTTTTCTTCAAAGAAAATCATTTTCAGTAGGGGGTATGGTTTCCACGGGCGGCCAGCAACGTTGAACACCTTTGAGGCATGGACTCAATGAGGCTATTAATGACGAGTTGGGGTATTCTGCCCCACTCTTCCAGAAGAGCTCTTTCCAGTTCTTGGAGAGTTTGTGGGGGTTGTTGGCGGCCAGAAACTCGTCTTCCTAGAGCGTCCCAAACGTGCTCGATTGGATTCATGTCTGGAGAACACGCTGGCCATTCCATTCGAACGATTCCTTCGTCGAAAAGGAAATCCTCCACCAGGTTTGCACGATGTGGCCTGCAGTTATCGTCCATTAAAATGAAGTTATCTCCGATTGCTGCAGCGTAAGGGACTACAATAGGTCTGAGGATCTCATCCCTATATCGGCGACCAGTCAGAGCTCCATCTCGAATGATGTAGAGGTCAGTGCGCCCGTCAATGGAGATGCCACCATACACCAACACTCCTCCACCGCCAAATCTGACACTTTCGTGCACGAACGCAGGATTATTCCTACTGCCACGGTCCCTCCAGATGAAAATACGCCTATTATCCGGATGCACAGAAAAACGGGACTCTTCAGAAAACAGAATATTGCTCCATTCATTTCTCCTCCAGTTGACATGCATGGTTGCCCACTCCCTGCGGTCGCGACGATACCTTGATGTTAATCTAACACATACCATCGGTCGGCGAGCATACAGACCTACAGCATGGAGCCGGTTTCGACAGTCTGAGTTGAAATCGTGGTGCTTGTAGCCGAGCGAAGGTGTTGTTGGAGAAGAGTAGCGTTCATGTTTCGGTGTCTCCGAGCTGTTAACGCTAAATACCGATCTTCATTGGGCGTTGTTGCCCGTCTACGACTTTGCCCTGGTCTTCGGCCTGCACATCCACTCTCCAAAAAACAGTTCCAGATCCTGGAAATGACACTTTGTGACACTCCAATGGCTTGCGCTACTTCGGCTTGAGTTTGGCCCCCTTCTAACCTACCAACAATTCTCCAAGCTTCTGAATCTGTCAAATGACTTCGCTGAGACATCGTACTCATCGAAACAAAGCAATCACTGAATGCCGATCATCCTTGTCTTCATTCTCTTTTATCCAGTTGAAAGTCAAATTTCATTCGCTGCCGCTGAAGCGACGTTTTTGACGTCGAACTGAAAATTTGCATACTCCACAGTTTGAAAACCAGAAAAATTTGCATTTGTGATTCTCTTCTTCTATTTTCGGCAAAAAAAATTTCGTTTATATCTTTATTTTATATAAAACTTCAAATATCCTTTAATTGTTTTGAGCAGTGTATTAAAGATATTCTTGCAGGAGAGTAATGTATGATGTCAGAAGATTTTTATTGCGATTCCTGATTTTAGTTCAAATTTCCAGCAATAGATGGCGCTGCGATTACTATACCTCCAATCGAGGCAGAAACATCAATCACCCAGCATTGATGCGAAGGAAGAAGGTTAAATACATGGAGTGGATCTCTTTCACCAATAAAACCTTATTCAGAATCGGGCCCTAAGAACAAGATTGCATAATCGAATAAGACCCACTCCATGTATTGAATCGCCTTCCTTCGCATCAATGCTGGGTGATTATAGTTTTTGCCTCGATTGCACACTAGAGATCCTACATACGATCTCTTATGTAGGATCTCTATTGCACACCTATTGCTAGCGCCATCTATTACTGGTAATTTCAACTAAAATCAGGAGTCGTAGAAAAAAAAACTCCTAATGTCATACAATACTCTCCTGCAAGAATGTTTTAAATATTTGTCACCGTTTGGAAGTTATTGAATTTTAAAATCAGTCAGTGCAGTTCAGGAGACCCGGTATATGAAAGTGAAAAGAAACAGAAAAAGGAAATGGAATAGAAATGAATCCTAACTATAGAGTTTTCAGAAAACAATAAAGCATATCATCTTTCACTATTTTTTAAACGTCTCTATAAAATACTATTGTACGATTCTATTTAAATCTTCGTAACTGATATCTAATCTCATTTCAAGTCTGTTTTTTCAGACTGCTTATTCACTATTTTTTTTTTTTTTTTTCGGAACCATCGGTGAGTTTTTGTCTCGTTGGAGATCTCGTGCAGATTTTTCGCCCCAGTTCACATTTTAATTCGTTCCAGTTTAAGGAAAAATAAAACACTTTCGAATCATTTTCTTGTCTGCGAACCAAAGGCAAATGAGTCGCGGCTACCGTGAAACATGACCACGTGTTAGTATCTCGCATAAATATACTGTTTACGTGAAATTACGTGAATGCATTTTATTTACAGCTGTTATGCAAGAAATTTCGAGGAATAAGTGAAAGAAAAAAAAAAAGGTGGCTGTGGATATTTTTCTCTCTTTTGTGAAAACAAATGTTGGATATTTTTTTTTAAAGTAAGTATAAAATGAATATTTTATCTACATGTTTTTTCTTTAGTAGTTTGCTATTTTTTAATACTTTCTAACATAGTTGAGAAATGTTTATGAATACAGTTTGTCTGTCTGCCGTCTGTCTGTCTGTCTGTCCGTGTTCTAACTTGCTTAAATATACTCGGATTGCCATGTTATTAAGATTTGCTATATCTATGGAACAGACTATGGCATATTGGGCATCGAATATGAAGTGTGTAGCATTTATAGTTCGTCTACAGATACACAAAAGAATTCCGTTATATTACGGTTTATAGGGAAATGTCGTTTGCGGTGTAATTTAATGACGTTACAGTATTTCATACATATTGAGGCTGATATACATCACTGAGGTGCACTATAGAATATGGTGGTGTACATAGCATACATCGTTCATTTACAGGGACACACAAAAGACTTCGTTTACATGTCTGTGAGCAATAATTGCTGGAAATGCGTTTTTAAATTTAACTTTTTTTTTTTTTTTTTTTTTTTTTTTTTTTTTACATATTACTTGGTGTGTGAAAATTATTTAGACCATGTACGGACTGCACAAAATATCTATAGTACATTTCCGTTTTTGACGGAAATTTTAGAAGGGGAATTTTTAACTCTGCTATGCGTTTCTTAACTGAACTAAATTTTAGCATACTATGTATTTTTGAGTATGTCCATGTTTTAAAAATGAGTATGAACTGACCTCTATGTGCTCAGTTTTGAGTATGTCCATGTTTCAATATTCTGAGTATTTCTGGTATTTCAGAATTGAAAGCATTGGGGTCGTCCTATTTGAAAGAAAAAGTTTCATGACAAAATGAAAACATCGATTTACTCAGATTTGAAAGGGTCATTTTTCTCGGTGAACAATTACGAAGTATAGAGTACACAGAAAAAAATAAAACCCAATTTGGGTCGAAAGATTCTTAGATATGTGCCCAAATTGGGCCATGCCTGTTTTGGTTACCACCGTGTATCCATTTTGGGCACTGTTAAATACCCATTAAATGAAAGTATTTGTGGAACCATGGCAGAATTCTCCAGCCCAAATTACCACAGATTCCACAACACATGCATCATTTCATCCTTACACAAGCTATAGTAAGCTAAAAAATGTATAAGTTTTTGCTATCATACATGTAAAAACCAGAAATTATGTATTAAAAATAGAAATATGATAATAGAATACTTGAAGCATGTGCATAACAGGAGATTTACAAGCATGATTTGCAAAACGATAGTTTGTTGCCAAACCAATTTTAAAAATTTTAAATGATTGAGGAATGAATCAACTGAAGAGTGACTCGTGAAGATTGATGGTTAGAGTGGGATTCTATATATATTTCCTTCTTAGACACACGGTACATTTTTCTAAATATAAGTTACAGGGTGAAATGGACCGTATAAAAGTAGACCAGCTCCTTCTAAAGCAATTACACTTTCTCAAATTGAAATGTTTTTTTAATCTAAAATATTTAGTTTTGGTGTATTGAGATTGTCCTTTCTGTTATACCTATACCCGACTTCTACCAGGTTTCCCGTTCTCGGCCAACCTATATGCTTGTTTTGTATCATTTTCGTAATTATTGGAAGTATATATTCCTATCATCAGCGATTTAACCCTTTGAAGGGCTTTGGTATATTATTTATACTACTTAAATTTAATTCCAAACCGCCAAATGCACACATATTTTTTTACTAAAATTTTAAAATTTGCTTTTGTAATGTACGTTGAGAAAATAATTTATTTTCAAAACGATTTGTACATGAATTCTGATGACATTTAATCATTTCAACATTTAAGCAACAAAATTACTTTGCCCTTGAAAGGATTAAGAGATAGATGCCATAACAAATCTATTTTGAATCACACGGTCTCTTCCTTTCTAAGCCAATAATTCTCAATTTTTGAGTGTTAGAATTTTCAAAATTATCTTTAACATATTTTTAAGCCGTATTGTTTGCAAATTTTACTTTCGCTTTAACTTCACTTATGCGGAAAATTCACTTGGTCATCCGTTTAGCCTAATGATGTTGTTATATAATTGGCAGCCGGGATTTGAACTGCAAATGCCCTTTCAATTGCTCTTGTGTCACAATAAAGGTCAGTATGGTCGTACGCCATTCATTCGACCATCAACTCATGCATCCTTATTAGGTGAGCAACAGTGTATAAGCCTGTATTAAAGAACATTTTACTGTTTAAAGGACAGGGGAGGGACTGTTCCCCATTTTTCGCAAAATATCACTAAAAAATCATATATATAATTTTTCTTTTTCAAAAAATTATACTACATTTATTTGAGAACCCATATACGAATGCTAATTTTAGAAACACATGCTAAGTAATCATTTTGTATTTACTTGCAAACATTTAAAGATCCTGTCCGCCTTTTTTGAAGTATAAGCTTGTAATACCGAACATTTTATTCTTTTAGGGGGGAGGGGGGGCTGTTCCTCATTTTTTGCAAAGTATCTCTCTATATTAGAAAAAAATGTAACCACCGCCGCCGCAGGCGCTGTCCATAAGATTTTGTGCCTTGAAGTCTTTCTGGACTAATATCCAGAAAACTACTGCAAATAAAATTGGTAGTTTTATAAAATAAATGTTCGATAAACACGCTGAAGCAGACAGTTTTTAAATCGAATAAATATTTTAAGAGATATTAAAGCTGGTCAAAATAGTTGTCTTAAAAAAGTTTTATAGAAAGAAAACTATGCGCAGGAATTTAACCATAATTTATAAGGATATAGGTGACAAGCTTGCGGTGTGCAGACTGCAATTATTATTTTAATTTGAGTAATATTTTGAGGTTATATTTCAATTTATTATTCAAAATTTTCATTATTTTGGTGAAGATTTATTTCATATTTCATAAAATCCATTATTTGAATTGTTGCCAATTTGTAAAATAGCGCACATAATAATATTCCCTTTCAATTAAGAAATGTATTTACACGTGACTATTAAAAACAGAAATAAAACTTTAAAATAATAATTAAATGATCACGTGTTAAAAGCAGTAAATGTAGAAAATTACGTAATAAAAAATGTACTTGCGCGTGAATATTAAAAAGAGAAATAATTAAATTATTACGCGTTTTCAAATCATTAAGTAGGGTAAGATTAATTTATTATGACAAAATATTTTACCTATTATTGCAAATTTTAAAACAGCGTAATTAATAATATTTCCCTTCAATTAAAAACTATATTTTCACGTTTAATAATTACGTTTACATCAACGAAATAACTAATAAATTGGTAAAATATAATTAAAAATACAGATAAACGTTGAATTAAAGATCACTCGATGGCGTAACTAACACGCGTAACGCATCTGATCCCAATTGAACGCGGCGCCACAGATATGCACTTTTGGCTTTAAATCCTATATTTTGGTGACAATTCTTTTCCTTTATAGAAAGTAGTAGACGGGATAATGGAGACGTACCCAATTTTCTATAGCATCGTTATAAAATTTCCCGATGCAGCGACATTGCTCATTATCACGAAAACAGTTGTTAGCTGTTTCGACAGCAGTTGATTTGGCCTTAAAATCCCTCAGTCAAAGGAAAATTAATGGAAACCTGATTACAGCAGATCGTCACTGGTCGTTTAATTATAATTCAATATTCCGTAATCGTTTTAGAGTTGATCAAATCAGAGTGTACTTAAAGTTTGCGGTGTCAGAACGGGGGTTGGCGAGCGTAGCTCGTAGGGGGCAAAGCCCCCTAGTCACTAAAATCAAATATATTTTTTTCTTTTTAGAAAATTATACAACGTTTATTTAAGAACCCGTATACGACTGCTAATTTTAGCGACAAGAGCCCTAGATGATCACTTTCTAATTACTTGCGAACATTTAAAGATACTGCCATTTTTCAAGTAAAAGTTTGTAATACAGAACATTTTATTCTTTTAGGGGGGGGGGGGGGTGCTGTTCTCCTGTTTCCGCAAAATATCACCAAAAAATCTTTTTTTTTTCCTTTTCAGAAAATTATACTAGTTTATGTTCGTTTTACGTGTATATTTAATTTATTCGATGTGTATATTTATTTGTTGTGTATTTTATATGTATATTTATGTTATGTGTATACTAGCTGATCCGTCCAGCTGGCGTTGCCCTGAAGTCAGTAACTTTCTTTTGCGGTTTCCATAAAAATAGTCATTTTCGAAGCGCATTCTGTTCTAAACAAACCTCTTTCAGAACGAAACTCTGGCACTCGTCCCCGCTGCTTACGGCATTGTATAGCAGGCGTGCTACTCACACACTGCGATATCTTTCAGTTTCAATTTCCACCACTAGGGGATGCGAAATCATCTTACTTAGTTATCTATATCTTAATTAATTCATGTTAGTTAAATAGGATGATTCAATTCCCGTTGAAGAAGATTCCAAACATTTTTTAGAACACTTCGGTCGAAATATGAAAATGCCCTGGTTCGACCACTTTAAACCACCCTATCTCCTTACACCACCACAGTTACCGACATGCAACCACCGTAGTGCAAGCTGGGAGACTCGAGGCTACTACCATACACAAACACCAGTGGGCTGCGCTGTGTAGTGGTGGCTGTAAAGTGAAAAATATGGACGCACATATATATATATATATATAAATTTAATTTTTTAATTAAAACACGTACACTTATAAAAACTTTTTACGAATGAAAAAAGTACTTTGATTTCCCTTCCTTTCCTTTCTTTTATCCTTTTTCTCCCTTTTTTAACACTTTCCAACATAGTTGAAAAGTGTTTATGGATTCGGTTTATCTGTCCGTGCTCTTACTCCCCTAATTACATTCGGATTGCCGTGAATTTTTTTATATGTTATTGAGGTTTACTCTAAAATGTTCGGTATTGAAAATGAAGTGTGTAGAACTTATAGTTCGTTTACAGGGACACACACTTCACATTACGATCTATGAGAGAAAATCGTTTGCAGTGCATTTTATTGATGTTACGATATTTGAAACATAATGAGATTGATATACAACATTGAGAGGGATTAACACGTGCTTTCTAACAAGGAAGATCTAGTGCTGTCATTTGTTATCAAAAAATAAAACAAATATGAAGCCACGGATGAAATATTAAGGCTGTTCTCAAATCCAAAACGACGAATTTCTGAAGCATTTCTGAATTTATTTTTGTTCGGAAACGCATGAAATTGGCAGGTGTTCTTATTACAGATTCGCTGAAGAAGTAAATACAGTAAAAAAGCTTTTGTTTCAGCCGGTGATAATATACTTTTATATATAAGGTGAATATTTTTCCCCTTTTAAAGCGTACATGTGTATTACTAATCCATTGAAATTTTTACTACTCAAAAAATACGTTATAAAATGATATAGAACATCTAATGCTTAAATTCACCAAAGGTTCCAACAAGAAAGAAAAATTATGCGTCAAGCATAGATTATGAAACATTTTCCAACACGTCCAGAATACTTTAGTAAAACTTCACCATTTAACAAGGTGAAAGATGATGTTCAAGTATACATTTCGGAAAACGAATCACACATTTAATAAATTAAGGGGGGATTAGCCCCCCCTTTCCCCCTTTATACTTAACCAATGAACCCCCAAAACTATTCAGAGAAGCGCATTATCACAATGAACCTATATACAAAATTTTGAAGAAAATCGGATAATTCTGCATGAAAAACCCATTTATCTAAATTAGAGGGGGGTTATCCCCCCTTTCCCCCTTTATACTTAACCAATGAACCCCCAAAACTATTGACAGAAGCGCATTATCAAAATGAACCTATATACAAAATTTGAAGAAAATGGGATAATTCTGCATGAAAAACCCATTTATCTAAATTAGAGGGGGGTTATCCCCCCTTTCCCCCTTTATACTTAACCAATGAACCCCCAAAACTATTGACAGAAGCGCATTATCACAATGAACCTATATACAAAATTTGAAGAAAATCGGATAATTCTGCATGAAAAACCCATTTATCTAAATTAGGGGGGTTTTAGCCCCCCCTTTCCCCCTTTATACTTAACCAATGAACCCCCAAAACCATTCAGAGAAGCGCATTATCACAATGAACCTATATACAAAATTTGAAGAAACTCGGATAATTCTGCATGAAAAACCCATTTATCTAAATTAGGGGGGGGGGTTATCCACCTCCTTTTCCCCTTTATACTTAACCAGTGAACCCCCAAAACTATTGACAGAAGCACATTATCAAAATGAACCTATATACAAAATTTGAAGAAAATGGGGTAATTCTGCATGAAAAACCCATTTATCTAAAATATGGGGGGTTACCCCCCGTTTCCCCCCCTTTATGCTTAACCAATGAACCTCCAAAACTAATCAGGGAAGCGCCTTATCACAAGGAACCTATAAACAAAATTTAAAGTAAAACGGTTAGTTCTATCAAGAGTTATCGCGTTACGTACATACATACATACGTACGTACATACAGAACCGGCGGGCACATAAGCTCTCAGGCTTTGATAGCCTGTGAGCTAAAAACCCAAAATATCCCATTGCCATCTATAGTCGGGATAATATCCGAATTCTTTTGTGCTGTCCTGTATATGATTTATAGAATTTATACACACCAAGTAATGTCCAAAAAATTTAAAAACCCATACAGCAAATGAAAATACCCATACAGCAAATGAAAACGCACTACCAGCAATTATTGCTCATAGATAATATTGTAGCCGAATTCTTTTGTGTGTTCCTGTAAATGATCAATAAATGCATATTTTATGAAAAATTGGAAATTGTACGTTAAACGTGACAAATGGGGTGTGTTCTTACTAAAACTAGTGTTACAATGTAAAAAAAAAAAACTTGAACAATTACGTGTGTATTTTTTGAATCGTCAGGAAATGTTTTATTGTGCAGAAAATATTTTTAAATGAAGTGTTTTTTTATTCATTATTATAAACTACTACTACAAAAATTATATTACAATTTTCATTTAATGCGCTATTGTACATGAAAAATAATGCATATTATTTTACATACAAAATTTTCGGGAACCGACTTTAATCGCACTATACCGGTTACATTTTTCTGCTTTATTATACCGCTTACTATACCGCTTACATTTTTATGCGTTACTATACCGCTTACATTTTTCCGCGTTACTATACCACTTACATTTTTCTGCGTTTACTATACCCCTTACTATACCGCTTACATTTTCTGAGTTACTATACCGCTTACTATACAGCTTACTATACCGCTTACTATACCGCTTACATTTTTCTGCGCTTACTCTACCGCTTACTGTACCGCTTACATTTTTCTGCGTTTATTATACTGCTTACTATGCCGCTTACTATACCGCTTACATTTTTCTGCGTTACTATACCGCTTACAGTTTTCTGCGCTTACTATACTGCTTAATTTTTCTACGTTACTATACCGCTTACTATACCGCGTACTATACCGCTTAAATTTTTCTGCGTTTACTATACCGCTTACATTTTTCTGCATTACTATACAGCTTACTATACCGCTTACTATACCGCTTACTACACCCCTTACTATGCCGCGTACTATACCGCTTACATCTGTCTGCGCTTACTATACCGCTGTACAGATGCAATTGTAGCGCTTGCTATACCGCTTACATTTTTCTGCGCTTACTATACCGCTTACATTTTTCTGCGTTACTATACCGCTTACATTTTTCTGCGTTTACTATACAGTTTACTATGCCGCTTACTATACCGCTTACATTTTTCTGCACTTACTATACCGCTTACAATACCGCTTACATTTTTCTACGTTACTATACCGCTTATACCGCGTACTATACCGCTTACATTTTTCTGCGTTTACTATACCGCTTACATTTTTCTGCATTACTATACAGTTTACTATACCGCTTACTATACCGCTTACTACACCGCTTACATTTTTCTGCGTTACTATACCGCTTACTATGCCGCGTACTATACCGCTTACATCTTTCTGCGCTTACTATACCGCTGTACAGATGCAATTGTAGCGCTTGCTATACCGCTTACATTTTTCTGCGCTTACTATACCGCTTACATTTTTCTGCGTTACTATGCCGCTTACTATACCGCTTACATTTTTCTGCGCTTACTAAACCGCTTACTATACCGCGTACTATACCGCTTACATTTTTCTGCGTTTACTATACCGCTTACTATACCACTTACATTTTTCTGTGTTTACTATACCGCTTACCTTTTTTCTGTGTTACTATACCGCTTACATTATTCTGCGCTTACTATACCGCTTCTATACCGCTAACTATACAGCTTACTATACCGCTTACATTTTTCTGCGCTTACTATACCGCGGTGCAATAGCGCACAGGCAAGCATGCGGCGAGCGACGCGCCCGCCCCGCCCTACCTGATACCTAACTATACACAATACATGTACATACTATATACAGAGGTGTCGGTTATAGTAACAGTGTCGCGAGTTCAATGCTTTTTCCCATCTCAAAAAATGCCCAACGCGCCTAAAGAAGTTTTACTTCAAATATACAGAGGTGTTGGTAACAGTGTCGGTTACAGTAACAGTGTCGCGAGTTTAATGGTTTTTTCAAATCTCAAAAAATGCCCAACGCACCTAAAGAAGTTTTCACTTCAAATATACAGAGGTGTCGGTAACAGTGTCGGTTACAGTAACAGTGTCGCGAGTTTAATGGTTTTTTCCCATCTAAAAAAATGCCCAACGCGCCTAAAGAAGTGTTCACTTCAAAAATCTTCGCTATTATTTCAGTGAAACGAATTATATCGTCTGCATGAGCGAAATGAGCATGCCTTTTTTTTATTATTATTACGTATGCCACGTTTACAAATGCGAATTTTTTTTTCTACACCAGGCAGCGCTGCAAAATTCACCATGGAGATCGTGTTATGCGAATGATTACCTCCATCGTTTAATATTTTTATGACTCATAATGAACGAATCTGCTGTGTTTATTTACATTAATGGATTGAGATATTCGGCTGCGAACCTAATTTCCACTCTCAGCATCTATACATTTTTAATGTAACTCATCTCTCAAACAAACAATTTTTTTGAACGATCTTTCTAAAAATGTAACTTTTATGCAATTTTATTCGAAAAAATAATTTTGAATAAAAATGGCCACCTGGCATATGAAAAAAGAAATGGAAATTTGTTTTCCTCAGTCACATGACTTGTGTTTTTATTATATAGATTATGTACGATAAGATTTAATAGAATGGAGAAAACTTTTATTAATATCTTTTTAAGTTTTGTTTGGATTTTCCTAAAATTTTAAATGACTCGACAAAATTTTGCAACGATTATGTATATTAAATTTAGAACCGTTCGGTTGGGTAGTTTTTTCGCTGTTATATGCGGAGGGACGGACCAAACGACGATTATAGGTGCTAAACATTTATATAATTACGAACGCGCCTAATAAGCATCTTGTATAGTGTACCTCAGTGAAGTATACCAATTTCAATATGCTCGAAATACTGTAACATCATTAAAATACACTGCAAACGATTTTTCTCCATAAAAATTCTACAACATTGCATTTTCATAATACTGAGTTACCATGGTAATCCTCAATAACATATACCAATTACATACTTTTCAACTATGTTGGAAAGTGTTAAAAAGCAGTCTCATTAAAATATTACAAAATAACTTTTAATACATTTTTTTCTATTATTTTACCTTCGTATGATTTTCAATGTAAAATGCAAACGCATAAAACATAAACGAGATGTTTGTGTCTCCGAATTTCGTGCGCTCCTACCACTATTTCCAAATAATAATTTTTGTCTTATTTAATGGAAGAAATCTGGCGATCAAATAAAGCAATTGTTCGGAATCTAGTGGTATATATGGGACGTACGAAAATTGGAGCAGCAATCACATCGCTGCGCTTGAAGTAAAATGAAAACGATAAATGTAATGAAACGGGAACCTGGGCAATATTCCCTATCACTACAGAGAAACCGTAAAAGTGCACTGCAAAAAGAAAATTGTTAATTTTACGGTATAATACTAGCATCTCAGCTGCTAGTATTATACCGTAAAATTAACAGTAATAAACAGTAAAATAAGCAGTAATACGCTGTCGCGCGTGCGCGGCAGCTTATTACTGCTTACACTTTTTTTTTTGCAGTGTGCATTACTGCTTATTTTATTATTTATTACTGTTGATTATACCGTAAAATCAACAATTATATATATATATATATTACAGCGTGCCAGTATGGTTAAATAAATCTTCAGTTCATGTAAACCTCAACCTTAGAACAACTATAGCTGGCTAGCAACCCGATGTGATGCATTTAAATTGCATGAGATCTTTCGATTCTTTGGAGAGAGTTGAAATCTACGTTTATTGTACATTTAGAATAATAATAATAGTTTTATTAAATACTAAATTTCAAGTAATAAATCATATTTACAATGTACTTTCAATGAAAAAACACATTTCAATGTTTCATTTGTGGAAAGCCATTCCGTTCTTTTAAAATTTGACTTCTAATTTCGGAGCTGGTGCAATTAAAATCATTTTGACGAAATTATACAAAAAGGACATAATTTGGACGAACTTATTCAAGAATATTTCAGATTTATGAACTAAAATAAATGTTTCCAAAAATGTCTTTTTTCTCTCACTCATTAAGCTTTTAGTGACTTTGTGCAGTTTTAATAGCCATCTTTAAGAAATAATTAGTTGAAAATCAGTGTTCCTTCTTTAAATTTATTAGTTCCAAAAATAGGGCAATAATCCCCTAGTTAAATGGAAAAGGCTTAAATATGTTTTTGTGTAACCTATTTGGTTGAATTTAAAATTAAACAAGAACGAAAAATCATGCGTCAAGCATAGATTATGTAACACTTTCCAACGCTTCCAAAATAATTTTACAAATCATGATCGTTTCATAAGCTGAAAGATAACATCTAAGGAAACAATTTGGAAAACGCATAACATATTTAAAAGCATAATTTCAGGAATTTCCAACGTATACAATATTCGGAAAAATATCCGAATACTTTTATTCAGCCCTGTCTATGATCTATAGATTTGTATATATACTACATCGGATGCTAAATTTTAGTTCAGTTAAGAAACGCGTAGCACAGTTTAAAATTCTCCTTCTGGAGTTTCTGTCCATAAACGGAAATGTGTTCGCGAACTTTTGTGCTTCCCTGTATATGATCTATAGAATTTATACACACCACGTAATAAACAAAAAGTGAGTTAAATTTAAAATCGCGTTCAGTAACTTAAAACGCACTTCCAGGAATTATTCTTAACAGACAGTAGAGAATTCTTTTGTGTGTCCTTGTAAGTGAACGATGCCTGCTATACACACGATATTCTGCAGTAAGCCTCTTGTAATGTACCTTAGTGATATATATAAATTTCAATGCGTTTAAAATAGTGAAACATTATTTAAATAAACCGCAGACGATTTTTCTTCATAGACGTAATGTAACAGAATTCTTTTGACGGTCCCTGTAAATTAACTATAAGTGCTATCCACACCCTATTCCATATTAACCTTCTTGTAATGCACCTTAGTGATATATATCAATTACAATGTGTTTGCAATTGTGTAACATCATTAAAATAAACCGCAAATGATTTTTCCCCATAGACCGTAATGTAACGGAATTCTTTTGAGTGTCCCTGTAAAACAACTATAAGTGCTACACACTTCAGTTGAAATAGGGAACGTGCTATAGATAACGACAATAACATATAAAAATTGCAAGGCAATCCAAGCATATTTACGGGAGTTAGAGCACGGACAGACGGCCAGACAAACCGAAGTCATAAACACTTTTCAACTAGGTTGGAAAGTGTTAAAAAACTGATAAGAATATATCGACAGCGATTTTTTTTTTCTGTTTTAGAATAAACTGATTCCTGAATATTAAATATGTGAAGTTATGTTTTTATTTCTTAGGTTTTTCTTGAAAAATGGGATTTAAGCAAGGTGTTTTTTCCAATCTACTAAAATTGAAAGAAAAAAATCAATTTTAATAAAATGATGACATTAATAAAAATCTAAAAATCGCTGTCATTTCCTCATTTCTCAGTTTTATCTAAAAAATGAGATTTAAACAAGGTGTTTTTCCCAATCTATTAAAATTGAAAAAAAAAATTCAATTCTAATAAAAATTAATAAAAATCTAAAAGTCGCTGTCATTTCCCCATTTCTCCGTTTTTTCACAAAAATGGAGCAATTTATTTGGCAGCATTACATAAATGTCTTTGACAATTACGAAAACAAATTAATATATCGGAAATATTTTTAAATTTTTAAATTTTAACAGTTTATATGATATTCTCAGATCCATACGAATGATTGACATTAGTTTTATCGCAAAATTTGCAGTATTGTGGGAGGTGTAGCTGTGAAATACAAACAGCCTGTCAGATTTTAATATAATAGATTACATATGTTATTTTAAATATGGTCTTCGAATTTCGATATTTTAAAGTTTCTTGGGAAATCATGAATGACCAATTATCCTAACATATCAACAACGTATAAAATATCAGTAATACTCATAAATATTTAATTAAACACTCATGCCTTTCGCTAAATAATTTTCAGAAAAATAGAAAATTTAAATAATTTATATATTTTTATCTGCGTCTTATAGTTTTAAGTGCAAATGGATTATTATTATTCAATAATCGAGTTCCATGCAATAGGAATAGATTTAATAAATTCATTCTTGGAAATTATTTTAAAACCATTAAAAGTCACTAAATTGCGATACAGTTTTCAAATAACTGGCATTTAAAAGTTTTTTTTTCCTTATACGACGGTATAAAAATTGAAAATGTGCAATGTTTAGAAGTTAAAAAAAATTGCAGTAAAAGCGGAATTTATTGTTCAGGTTGCTGCCACCGTCAAAATGACATCAGCGTTACTCACGGACATGTTTTGCTTTATAATATAGATTCCTACTGGAGCAATTCCTTGGAACAATTCCTATTCAATCTGTAAATCGTTGAACAGAAGTATTATCAACATTCTAAGATTTGCAACACAGATATGTACATAATAAATAATGATGTTATGAATTCAGTTTTTTATTGGGCCTGTTACAAGTACAAATGATGGTATTTTCGATTTTTTTCACCGTATCCTTATTCTTTCTTTTGTTAATTGTTGGATATTGTGAAAACTAAGGCGAGAATATTGAATCCGTAGAATTATTAAAATTTTAAATGAACTATTCCAACTTCGGCGATTTATCAAATCAATTCTAATCGTTAACTTGAGAACAGATGGTAGTGAATATTATTCAGCCAAAACTGAAGGTACGTATGCTAATATGCCAATTATCAAGCTGTCCTGGGAAAACGAGATACAGATTGTGATTTTAATTCGTATATTCACGGAAGCACAACCTCCCGAATGCTTTCAAGATTTTCATTCAAGATGCTTTTATTTTTACTTATTTCCATTAGTTTCATTTGATTGATTCATTTGATTTTTTCTTGATTTTTGGAAATTTGATAATAACAATTTCTTAAAATATCATTTCTAAGAATGTAGACTGCTAAAATCAGGTTAAAATGTATCATAATAGCTCTGCCTAGTTTCTATAATTTCTCTAAATGTTCTCGCACTTGAAACCATAAGCAATGAGTGAGGCTCCTAGAATTTTACTTAAGGCTGTATTCAAAAAAAAATATTTTTCCACACTCAACAACTTAAAATTTTGAGACACATTTTCAGACTCATTTTTAAAAATAAAAACATGAAATTTGGTGGCGTGATTTATGAAGAGATTTATAAGGGACCCATGTTTTTATTTTACGTTCAATTAATTATGAATTGATTTACAAACATTTATTTTCACAGTACGATATTTTTTTTTTTGTTTGTTTCCACCGCTATCGCTTCGGGAAATTCGGTTCAAAATGTCCCCTTTGACAGCATTTTTTGAAATATATTCTGCCTTTATCAAAAATCGAGACAATACGGACATTATAAAGTTTCTGAATAAGAGAACCTGCCAATTGGATGCATTTTAGAGCAAAAATAAATTTACAAATGTGTCTCAAATTAAGCAGTTTGGATTTGAATACACCCTGAATTGAGAAGAAGATTCTGCAAAACCGCTTGTAGAAAAAAAAAATCAGTTTTGTTTTCTCTTTAATTATTATTTGTTTTCAATAAGATTTCGAATTCTGCTTAATAAAAGCACTTTCTTTACACCAGTTTCTTCCTATTTTATAAGACATTAATGCATATGTTGAGCATGCTCAATGACTTACATTGCATTTATACTCATTACTATTAAAATATAACAATTCTCGTTTTAAAATTTTCTGGATATACCATATTTAAAGCTTTGTGTAATTTATTATGAGTTAAAAGTTAATAAATGTCCTCCCGGAATTTTGATATACAGCTACACTGAAAAAAAAAATGTTGATTTTGCGGTATAATACTAGCACCCCAGCTGCCAGAATTGTACCGTAAAATTAACAGTAATAAACAGTAAAATAAGCGATGATACGCTGTGCTCGGCAGCGTATTACTGCTTATTTTACTGTTTATTACTGTTAATTTTACGGTATAATACTGACAGCTGGGCGCGGCAGCGTATTACTGCTTATTTTACTGTTTATTACTGTTAATTTTTCGGTATAATACTGGCAGCTGAGCGCGGCAGCGTATTACTGCTTATTTTACTGTTTATTACTGTTAATTTTACGGTATAATACTAGCAGCTGGGGTGCTAGTATTATACCGTAAATTCAATTTTTTTTTGTGTGTGTGTGTGCAGTGTACAAGCAAAATCCGATATCTCCAAGTAAGTCAAATGATGAAAATGGGTGGGGTGCCGGTTAATCGAGAGTGTCGTATGAATAGTCGGTAATTAAATATTAGAGAATTTACTGTACATGTTTATATTAATATTGTATAAGTGAATGATTTTAGTTTTAGGTATAAATAAATAACTTATATAGCTTCAGCGAATTTTTTTTCTGTAATAGACAACATCAATAAATATATAAATAAATAGGAAATGAAAGAAAAAAGGTTTACTGATTTCCTTTTCTTGGGGGCTAATTAGCTTTCTATAATTTATGCATAAAACCATCATAATTGTTTCTGTTACTTCCATGGAATATTTGTTACAAGGCAAAATAAATGTAACAGATGACAATTTCATTCACCATTACGCAAATCGAAGCAAAATCTTAAGTTTATTGAAACACAATACTTACCTTTTTCTATAAGTGAATTAATTATTCTATTATTATTGTTTGATTGTTAGGTTAAGGTACATAATATCTGACCCAAGGTTATCGCTCAGTTTTGCAATGTCCTGCCGGAAATTTCAAAATTAATTACTTTTGTATTCATTTTTTTTTTTCTTTCATCTGGAAAAAAAAAATTTATTTTATTAGTCATTAATAGCTATAGAGCAATTAGCAAGATAAAATTATTTTTTATCAAAAATGTTAAATCGCTGTCAAATATTACAATAAAAGCAAATTAACCATTTATATTATAAAATAAAGAAACCTTTCTATGTTTAAATGCAAATTAGAAAACAATTGTGCAATAATAGATAATGACCTCTGATACATATAGTAATATCACTATGTCCTTCTTGAAAATGAAGCAAGGTATACTACATTAAAAATTGTACAAAATGCACGCGAACCTATGTTTTTATGTGTGTTATTGTGTATTATCTATAAAGTAAGAAAACTGTCCGTGACTAATGCTGACGCCATACTGACGGTGGCAACACCTGACAAATAAATTTCGCTTTTGCTGCTTTTTTTACCGCTGAACATAGCGCAATTTCAATTTTTACATCTTCGAAAAGGGGAAAAAATGTTCTGTCAAATGCAATTTGTCTGAAAACTTTATCTCTATTTCCTATTTTTTATGGGGTTTTTTTTTTTTTTTTTTTTTTTTTTTAATTTTCATGCATGATTTTTTTTTTTTTTTAATCTATCCCTATCGCTTGCAGCCCGACTACAAAAGATTAACTCGCTAGTACTTAAAACAATATAAAAAGTTCAGCGCTTGTTTCCGGTAAGTATTCGATTACGAAATTTAAAAAATTTCAAACAATAAATAAAATACAAATTTAAGACATGTAATCGAACATGCGCTTGCGATTGAAAATATCAGAATCAAAAAAGCTGCTATATAAGTAACGAAATATTTGGCAATTTCTTCGGCTGTTAACCTCTGGCATGCGACTAATAAGAAAATACCGTTTTTAATAAATTTCAAAGTATTATTTGAATCTATTATTATTGATATTTTTCACATAAAAATGCTTTCTTATATTTATAGTGGGAAATCTAAAAAAAATGCATGAAATGTAAAAAATCTAATAGAGTTTTAAATAAAAAAAAAAAAAAAAAAAAAGATTTTTACCTATATATTGCGTACCCCGGGAATTTTTGTTGGATCCCCTAATATTTATAATCGGCAGCATAATTCATAACAGCAATAGCTGAGTAGATATCTGATGCGTTGTATATATATTCATTACATAAGAACATTCGATTTTCGAAAAAATAAACTCTAATTTTATGCTACATTTAGAAAAGATTTAAAATGCTAAATTTATTTAATTTCTTATAACAAATAGCAAATCGTATATGTACAAGATAGATTAAATGAAAATTACAAAAATTACACATTAGAAATTACGTTGTTCTGATGCAACTATAATAAAATGTTGCAGTTTTCTCAATAGAAATGTACCTTTTCCATGTCTTCAATTGAACTCGGACTCTGATCTGAATATTGGTCACCATGGTATTTTTAGATGCGTTCGTAATTATATAAATACGTAGCACCTGTAGTCGTCGTCTGGTCTGTCCGTCTGTCTGCCTGTCCGTCCGTCCGCATATAACCGCGCAAAAACTACCAAACCGAATGGTTTGAAATTTAATATATATAATCGTTTCAGAATTATGTCGAGTCATTTCAAATTTTATGAAAATCGAATCAAAACTTAAAAAGATATTAATAAAAGTTGTCTTCATTCTATTAAATCCTATCTTACGTAATAATTTATATAATAAAAGCGCAAGTCACGTGACTGAGGAAAGCAAATACGGGCTGACCACTTCTTTTTTCACATGCCAAGCGCCCATTTTTATTTAAAAAAATTTTTTTGGAATAAAATTGCATAAAAGTTACATTTTTAGAAAGATCGTTCAAAACATTTGTTTACTTGAGAGATAAGCGACTTTAAAAAATGTATAGATTCTGAGATAGCTTCGGTGGAAATTAGGTTAACAGCCGAATATCTCAATCCATTAGAGTAAATAAACACAGGAGATTCGTTCATTATGAGTCATAGAAATATTAAACCACGGAGGTAATCATTCGCAAAGCAAGATTTCCATGGTGAATTTTGCAGCGCTGTCTGATGTCAAAAGAAATTCGCATCTGTAAACATCGCATACGTAATAAGAAGAAAAAAGGCATGCTCATTTCGTTCATAACAGACGATATAATTCATGTCACTGAAATAATAAGGATGATTTCTTTACATTGTAAAACTAGTTATAGTACGAACGCACCTCATTTGTTACGTTTAACGTACAATTTCCCACTTGTTCATAATTAGTAAACATATGTTTCCCAATCTATGGCATATATTTCGCTATATTTACATACAATTAGACACAAAATGCACTGCAAAAAATAATTGTTGATTTTACAGTATAAAACTGGCATCCCAGCTGCCAGTATTATACCGTAAAATTAACAGTATTAAACAGTAAAAAAAGCAGTAATACGCTGCCGTGCAAGCAGTAATACGCTACCGCGCATGCGCGGTAGCGTATTACTGCTTGCACGGCAGCGTATTACTGCTTTTTTTACTGTTTAATACTGTGCGCGGTAGCGTATTACTGCTTGCACGGCAGCGTATTACTGCTTTTTTTACTGTTTAATACTGTTAATTTTACGGTATAATACTGGCAGCTGGGATGCCAGTTTTATACTGTAAAATCAACAATTATTTTTTTGCAGTGTAGAGCAGACCATTGATTTGCCAGTGACCATGCACTTTTTGGATCATTTCAACTATCGAGATTCTAAGGAAGCTCTTGTCTCACTAGTGCAAGTAATCAGTCAAAATAAAAACAGGTATACAATAAAGATATATCTTGATTTTATGGGCCAGATAATCCTGCTTGGTTATGCAAGTCTGCGAGAATCTCTACTTAAATCTGATAGCTTGCTGATATTTAGAAAAAAATATATTTGATTTTGTGGGCAAAAGAATCCTGCTTGGTTCTGCAAGTCTGAGAAAAACTCTACTTAAATCTGATGGCAAACTACTACTTTTTAAAAAAAGAAAACCACTTCATTTTGATTTTATTGGCAAGAGAATTCTACTAGGAGGTTATGCAAGGTCTGGAAAAAACTCTCCTTAAATCTAATGACAAAAACTGCTATTAAGGAAAAAAAAAACTTTATTTTGATTTTATGGGGAAGAAAATTCTGCTTGTTTATGCAAATCTGAGAGAATCTCTACTTAAATCTCATACTTAACTGATATTTAAACAAGTGGGTAAGTGTGATCGAAGATCGCACAAAAGGTTTCGTTTACTATTCCTATCAAAGCATTTTATCCTTTAATTAATAAAACCAAATAAATTTCATTTTTTTTAAAGTCATGTTTTTTATAAAATAAAAATTTACGGATCTGTTTTTTCGAATATCTGAACCGGCCCGATAGCGAGCGAAATTCGCTTTTATGTTTCCTATACAAAAATCAGGATTTTGCTAAAATAAAAAAAATATATAGGCCGAATTCGTAAATTTTTTAAAAAAATCTGAAATTTCATCCCATTTTAAGCAAGGATGGATAATTTTCACATCCAAAAATCCAATATTTTTAAAATTTTTATGTAGCCTATAAAAATTCCAGTCCTTTTCAAATGCCTCATTTTATCAATTCTTCCCTTTTCGCAGAAAGCGGACGCTAGAATTGACATGTTAAAAACAATTATTTTTAACCGATCCTGTTAATTAAAAAAATATATATCTCAGGATCTAATAACCTCAGCGTTATGAAAATTAGATTTCTGGATTCGTCGTTCAAAAATACGTATATATGTATAATTTTAAATCGATAAATGCAATATTTCAAAAAATATATATTAGTCATAATTCTTCCACTATAAAGAAACACGATTTTGATTCATTCTTTTCTCTTCAGACAGTTATCTCTTGCGTCTTTCATAAGATAAAAATTGATCTTTTTTTCGATTTAAAATTAAAATTTTTTAATTGGTATCTCGGGTTTCCCAGGTGCGAATTTTTCGAAATTTGATT